>OZ038426.1:11819802-13257019 GCA_964036235.1 Heterorhabditis bacteriophora | reverse complement strand
GGATATTTCAGAATGATCGCCATTAAATTGTCTATCGATATGATCTTATCTCGCATAGGGAGTCTCACTGGAGCACCTGCAGTGCATCCATTACCGTATACCGTGCAAAATGCGTCAAAACGTGTTTTTCGGGCATAACTTTTGACCTACTCATCGTACAGAGAATCTAGATATTTCAGAATGATCGCCATTAAATTCTCTATCGATATGATCTTATCTCGCATAGGGAGTCTCACTGGAGCGCCTACAGTGCATCCATTACCGTATACCGTGCAAAATGCGTCAAAACGTGTTTTTCGGGCATAACTTTTGACCTACTCATCGTACAGAGAATCTGGATATTTCAGAATGATCGCCATTAAATTGTCTATCGATATGATCTTATCTCGCATAGGGAGTCTCACTGGAGCACCTGCAGTGCATCCATTACCGTATACCGTGCAAAATGCGTCAAAACGTGTTTTTCGGGCATAACTTTTGACCTACTCATCGTACAGAGAATCTAGATATTTCAGAATGATCGCCATTAAATTGTCTATCGATATGATCTTATCTCGCATAGGGAGTCTCACTGGAGCACCTGCAGTGCATCCATTACCGTATACCGTGCAAAATGCGTCAAAACGTGTTTTTCGGGCATAACTTTTGACCTACTCATCGTACAGAGAATCTGGATATTTCAGAATGATCGCCATTAAATTGTCTATCGATATGATCTTATCTCGCATAGGGAGTCTCACTGGAGCACCTGCAGTGCATCCATTACCGTATACCGTGCAAAATGCGTCAAAACGTGTTTTTCGGGCATAACTTTTGACCTACTCATCCTACAGAGAATCTAGATATTTCAGAATGATCGCCATTAAATTCTCTATCGATATGATCTTATCTCGCATAGGGAGTCTCACTGGAGCGCCTACAGTGCATCCATTACCGTATACCGTGCAAAATGCGTCAAAACGTGTTTTTCGGGCATAACTTTTGACCTACTCATCGTACAGAAAATCTAGATATTTCAGAATGATCGCCATTAAATTGTCTATCGATATGATCTTATCTCGCATAGGGAGTCTCACTGGACACCTGCAGTGCATCCATTACCGTATACCGTGCAAAATGCGTCAAAACGTGTTTTTCGGGCATAACTTTTGACCTACTCATCCTACAGAGAATCTAGATATTTCAGAATGATCGCCATTAAATTGTCTATCGATATGATCTTATCTCGCATAGGGAGTCTCACTGGAGCACCTGCAGTGCATCCATTACCGTATACCGTGCAAAATGCGTCAAAACGTGTTTTTCGGCCATAACTTTTGATCTACTCATCGTACAGAGATTCTAGATATGTCAGAATGATTGCCATTAAATTGTCTATCGATATGATCTTATCTCGCATAGGGAGTCTCACTGGACACCTGCAGTGCATCCATTACCGTATACCGTGCAAAATGCGTCAAAACGTGTTTTTCGGGCATAACTTTTGACCTACTCATCCTACAGAGAATCTAGATATTTCAGAATGATCGCCATTAAATTCTCTATCGATATGATCTTATCTCGCATAGGGAGTCTCACTGGAGCGCCTACAGTGCATCCATTACCGTATACCGTGCAAAATGCGTCAAAACGTGTTTTTCGGGCATAACTTTTGACCTACTCATCCTACAGAGAATCTAGATATTTCAGAATGATCGCCATTAAATTGTCTATCGATATGATCTTATCTCGCATAGGGAGTCTCACTGGAGCACCTGCAGTGCATCCATTACCGTATACCGTGCAAAATGCGTCAAAACGTGTTTTTCGGCCATAACTTTTGATCTACTCATCGTACAGAGATTCTAGATATGTCAGAATGATTGCCATTAAATTGTCTATCGATATGATCTTATCTCGCATAGGGAGTCTCACTGGACACCTGCAGTGCATCCATTACCGTATACCGTGCAAAATGCGTCAAAACGTGTTTTTCGGGCATAACTTTTGACCTACTCATCCTACAGAGAATCTAGATATTTCAGAATGATCGCCATTAAATTCTCTATCGATATGATCTTATCTCGCATAGGGAGTCTCACTGGAGCGCCTACAGTGCATCCATTACCGTATACCGTGCAAAATGCGTCAAAACGTGTTTTTCGGGCATAACTTTTGACCTACTCATCCTACAGAGAATCTAGATATTTCAGAATGATCGCCATTAAATTCTCTATCGATATGATCTTATCTCGCATAGGGAGTCTCACTGGAGCGCCTACAGTGCATCCATTACCGTATACCGTGCAAAATGCGTCAAAACGTGTTTTTCGGGCATAACTTTTGACCTACTCATCGTACAGAGAATCTGGATATTTCAGAATGATCGCCATTAAATTGTCTATCGATATGATCTTATCTCGCATAGGGAGTCTCACTGGAGCACCTGCAGTGCATCCATTACCGTATACCGTGCAAAATGCGTCAAAACGTGTTTTTCGGGCATAACTTTTGACCTACTCATCGTACAGAGAATCTAGATATTTCAGAATGATCGCCATTAAATTCTCTATCGATATGATCTTATCTCGCATAGGGAGTCTCACTGGAGCGCCTACAGTGCATCCATTACCGTATACCGTGCAAAATGCGTCAAAACGTGTTTTTCGGGCATAACTTTTGACCTACTCATCGTACAGAGAATCTGGATATTTCAGAATGATCGCCATTAAATTGTCTATCGATATGATCTTATCTCGCATAGGGAGTCTCACTGGAGCACCTGCAGTGCATCCATTACCGTATACCGTGCAAAATGCGTCAAAACGTGTTTTTCGGGCATAACTTTTGACCTACTCATCGTACAGAGAATCTAGATATTTCAGAATGATCGCCATTAAATTGTCTATCGATATGATCTTATCTCGCATAGGGAGTCTCACTGGAGCACCTGCAGTGCATCCATTACCGTATACCGTGCAAAATGCGTCAAAACGTGTTTTTCGGGCATAACTTTTGACCTACTCATCGTACAGAGAATCTGGATATTTCAGAATGATCGCCATTAAATTGTCTATCGATATGATCTTATCTCGCATAGGGAGTCTCACTGGAGCACCTGCAGTGCATCCATTACCGTATACCGTGCAAAATGCGTCAAAACGTGTTTTTCGGGCATAACTTTTGACCTACTCATCGTACAGAGAATCTAGATATTTCAGAATGATCGCCATTAAATTCTCTATCGATATGATCTTATCTCGCATAGGGAGTCTCACTGGACACCTGCAGTGCATCCATTACCGTATACCGTGCAAAATGCGTCAAAACGTGTTTTTCGGGCATAACTTTTGACCTACTCATCGTACAGAGAATCTGGATATTTCAGAATGATCGCCATTAAATTGTCTATCGATATGATCTTATCTCGCATAGGGAGTCTCACTGGAGCGCCTACAGTGCATCCATTACCGTATACCGTGCAAAATGCGTCAAAACGTGTTTTTCGGGCATAACTTTTGACCTACTCATCGTACAGAGAATCTAGATATTTCAGAATGATCGCCATTAAATTCTCTATCGATATGATCTTATCTCGCATAGGGAGTCTCACTGGAGCACCTGCAGTGCATCCATTACCGTATACCGTGCAAAATGCGTCAAAACGTGTTTTTCGGGCATAACTTTTGACCTACTCATCGTACAGAGAATCTGGATATTTCAGAATGATCGCCATTAAATTGTCTATCGATATGATCTTATCTCGCATAGGGAGTCTCACTGGAGCACCTACAGTGCATCCATTACCGTATACCGTGCAAAATGCGTCAAAACGTGTTTTTCGGGCATAACTTTTGACCTACTCATCGTACAGAAAATCTAGATATTTCAGAATGATCACCATTAAATTGTCTATCGATATGATCTCATCTCGCATAGGGAGTCTCACTGGACACCTGCAGTGCATCCATTACCGTATACCGTGCAAAATGCGTCAAAACGTGTTTTTCGGCCATAACTTTTGATCTACTCATCGTACAGAAAATCTAGATATTTCAGAATGATCGCCATTAAATTGTCTATCGATATGATCTTATCTCGCATAGGGAGTCTCACTGGACACCTGCAGTGCATCCATTACCGTATACCGTGCAAAATGCGTCAAAACGTGTTTTTCGGGCATAACTTTTGACCTACTCATCGTACAGAGAATCTAGATATTTCAGAATGATCGCCATTAAATTGTCTATCGATATGATCTTATCTCGCATAGGGAGTCTCACTGGAGCACCTGCAGTGCATCCATTACCGTATACCGTGCAAAATGCGTCAAAACGTGTTTTTCGGGCATAACTTTTGACCTACTCATCGTACAGAGAATCTGGATATTTCAGAATGATCGCCATTAAATTGTCTATCGATATGATCTTATCTCGCATAGGGAGTCTCACTGGACACCTGCAGTGCATCCATTACCGTATACCGTGCAAAATGCGTCAAAACGTGTTTTTCGGGCATAACTTTTGACCTACTCATCCTACAGAGAATCTAGATATTTCAGAATGATCGCCATTAAATTCTCTATCGATATGATCTTATCTCGCATAGGGAGTCTCACTGGAGCACCTGCAGTGCATCCATTACCGTATACCGTGCAAAATGCGTCAAAACGTGTTTTTCGGGCATAACTTTTGACCTACTCATCGTACAGAGAATCTGGATATTTCAGAATGATCGCCATTAAATTGTCTATCGATATGATCTTATCTCGCATAGGGAGTCTCACTGGACACCTGCAGTGCATCCATTACCGTATACCGTGCAAAATGCGTCAAAACGTGTTTTTCGGGCATAACTTTTGACCTACTCATCCTACAGAGAATCTAGATATTTCAGAATGATCGCCATTAAATTCTCTATCGATATGATCTTATCTCGCATAGGGAGTCTCACTGGAGCGCCTACAGTGCATCCATTACCGTATATCGTGCAAAATGCGTCAAAACGTGTTTTTCGGGCATAACTTTTGACCTACTCATCCTACAGAGAATCTAGATATTTCAGAATGATCGCCATTAAATTGTCTATCGATATGATCTTATCTCGCATAGGGAGTCTCACTGGAGCACCTGCAGTGCATCCATTACCGTATACCGTGCAAAATGCGTCAAAACGTGTTTTTCGGGCATAACTTTTGACCTACTCATCCTACAGAGAATCTAGATATTTCAGAATGATCGCCATTAAATTCTCTATCGATATGATCTTATCTCGCATAGGGAGTCTCACTGGAGCGCCTACAGTGCATCCATTACCGTATACCGTGCAAAATGCGTCAAAACGTGTTTTTCGGGCATAACTTTTGACCTACTCATCGTACAGAGAATCTGGATATTTCAGAATGATCGCCATTAAATTGTCTATCGATATGATCTTATCTCGCATAGGGAGTCTCACTGGAGCACCTGCAGTGCATCCATTACCGTATACCGTGCAAAATGCGTCAAAACGTGTTTTTCGGGCATAACTTTTGACCTACTCATCGTACAGAGAATCTAGATATTTCAGAATGATCGCCATTAAATTCTCTATCGATATGATCTTATCTCGCATAGGGAGTCTCACTGGACACCTGCAGTGCATCCATTACCGTATACCGTGCAAAATGCGTCAAAACGTGTTTTTCGGCCATAACTTTTGATCTACTCATCGTACAGAGAATCTGGATATTTCAGAATGATCGCCATTAAATTGTCTATCGATATGATCTTATCTCGCATAGGGAGTCTCACTGGAGCACCTGCAGTGCATCCATTACCGTATACCGTGCAAAATGCGTCAAAACGTGTTTTTCGGGCATAACTTTTGATCTACTCATCGTACAGAGAATCTAGATATTTCAGAATGATCGCCATTAAATTGTCTATCGATATGATCTTATCTCGCATAGGGAGTCTCACTGGAGCACCTGCAGTGCATCCATTACCGTATACCGTGCAAAATGCGTCAAAACGTGTTTTTCGGGCATAACTTTTGACCTACTCATCGTACAGAGAATCTGGATATTTCAGAATGATCGCCATTAAATTGTCTATCGATATGATCTTATCTCGCATAGGGAGTCTCACTGGAGCACCTGCAGTGCATCCATTACCGTATACCGTGCAAAATGCGTCAAAACGTGTTTTTCGGGCATAACTTTTGATCTACTCATCGTACAGAGAATCTAGATATTTCAGAATGATCGCCATTAAATTGTCTATCGATATGATCTTATCTCGCATAGGGAGTCTCACTGGAGCGCCTACAGTGCATCCATTACCGTATACCGTGCAAAATGCGTCAAAACGTGTTTTTCGGGCATAACTTTTGACCTACTCATCGTACAGAGAATCTAGATATTTCAGAATGATCGCCATTAAATTGTCTATCGATATGATCTTATCTCGCATAGGGAGTCTCACTGGAGCGCCTGCAGTGCATCCATTACCGTATACCGTGCAAAATGCGTCAAAACGTGTTTTTCGGGCATAACTTTTGACCTACTCATCGTACAGAGAATCTGGATATTTCAGAATGATCGCCATTAAATTGTCTATCGATATGATCTTATCTCGCATAGGGAGTCTCACTGGAGCACCTGCAGTGCATCCATTACCGTATACCGTGCAAAATGCGTCAAAACGTGTTTTTCGGGCATAACTTTTGATCTACTCATCGTACAGAGAATCTAGATATTTCAGAATGATCGCCATTAAATTGTCTATCGATATGATCTTATCTCGCATAGGGAGTCTCACTGGAGCACCTGCAGTGCATCCATTACCGTATACCGTGCAAAATGCGTCAAAACGTGTTTTTCGGGCATAACTTTTGATCTACTCATCGTACAGAGAATCTAGATATTTCAGAATGATCGCCATTAAATTGTCTATCGATATGATCTTATCTCGCATAGGGAGTCTCACTGGAGCGCCTACAGTGCATCCATTACCGTATACCGTGCAAAATGCGTCAAAACGTGTTTTTCGGGCATAACTTTTGACCTACTCATCGTACAGAGAATCTAGATATTTCAGAATGATCGCCATTAAATTCTCTATCGAAATGATCTTATCTCGCATAGGGAGTCTCACTGGACACCTGCAGTGCATCCATTACCGTATACCGTGCAAAATGCGTCAAAACGTGTTTTTCGGGCATAACTTTTGACCTACTCATCCTACAGAGAATCTAGATATTTCAGAATGATCGCCATTAAATTCTCTATCGATATGATCTTATCTCGCATAGGGAGTCTCACTGGAGCGCCTACAGTGCATCCATTACCGTATACCGTGCAAAATGCGTCAAAACGTGTTTTTCGGGCATAACTTTTGACCTACTCATCGTACAGAGAATCTGGATATTTCAGAATGATCGCCATTAAATTGTCTATCGATATGATCTTATCTCGCATAGGGAGTCTCACTGGAGCGCCTACAGTGCATCCATTACCGTATACCGTGCAAAATGCGTCAAAACGTGTTTTTCGGGCATAACTTTTGACCTACTCATCGTACAGAGAATCTAGATATTTCAGAATGATCGCCATTAAATTGTCTATCGATATGATCTTATCTCGCATAGGGAGTCTCACTGGAGCACCTGCAGTGCATCCATTACCGTATACCGTGCAAAATGCGTCAAAACGTGTTTTTCGGGCATAACTTTTGACCTACTCATCGTACAGAGAATCTAGATATTTCAGAATGATCGCCATTAAATTCTCTATCGATATGATCTTATCTCGCATAGGGAGTCTCACTGGAGCACCTGCAGT
Source organism: Heterorhabditis bacteriophora (assembly GCA_964036235.1). NCBI lineage: Eukaryota > Metazoa > Nematoda > Chromadorea > Rhabditida > Heterorhabditidae > Heterorhabditis > Heterorhabditis bacteriophora. The sequence continues at coordinate 13,249,218 of OZ038426.1, read as the reverse complement.
GCATCCATTACCGTATACCGTGCAAAATGCGTCAAAACGTGTTTTTCGGGCATAACTTTTGACCTACTCATCGTACAGAGAATCTAGATATTTCAGAATGATCGCCATTAAATTCTCTATCGATATGATCTTATCTCGCATAGGGAGTCTCACTGGAGCACCTGCAGTGCATCCATTACCGTATACCGTGCAAAATGCGTCAAAACGTGTTTTTCGGGCATAACTTTTGACCTACTCATCGTACAGAGAATCTAGATATTTCAGAATGATCGCCATTAAATTCTCTATCGATATGATCTTATCTCGCATAGGGAGTCTCACTGGAGCACCTGCAGTGCATCCATTACCGTATACCGTGCAAAATGCGTCAAAACGTGTTTTTCGGGCATAACTTTTGACCTACTCATCGTACAGAGAATCTAGATATTTCAGAATGATCGCCATTAAATTCTCTATCGATATGATCTTATCTCGCATAGGGAGTCTCACTGGAGCACCTGCAGTGCATCCATTACCGTATACCGTGCAAAATGCGTCAAAACGTGTTTTTCGGGCATAACTTTTGATCTACTCATCGTACAGAGAATCTAGATATTTCAGAATGATCGCCATTAAATTCTCTATCGATATGATCTTATCTCGCATAGGGAGTCTCACTGGAGCACCTGCAGTGCATCCATTACCGTATACCGTGCAAAATGCGTCAAAACGTGTTTTTCGGGCATAACTTTTGACCTACTCATCGTACAGAGAATCTAGATATTTCAGAATGATCGCCATTAAATTCTCTATCGATATGATCTTATCTCGCATAGGGAGTCTCACTGGAGCACCTGCAGTGCATCCATTACCGTATACCGTGCAAAATGCGTCAAAACGTGTTTTTCGGGCATAACTTTTGACCTACTCATCGTACAGAGAATCTAGATATTTCAGAATGATCGCCATTAAATTCTCTATCGATATGATCTTATCTCGCATAGGGAGTCTCACTGGAGCACCTGCAGTGCATCCATTACCGTATACCGTGCAAAATGCGTCAAAACGTGTTTTTCGGGCATAACTTTTGACCTACTCATCGTACAGAGAATCTAGATATTTCAGAATGATCGCCATTAAATTCTCTATCGATATGATCTTATCTCGCATAGGGAGTCTCACTGGAGCACCTGCAGTGCATCCATTACCGTATACCGTGCAAAATGCGTCAAAACGTGTTTTTCGGGCATAACTTTTGACCTACTCATCGTACAGAGAATCTGGATATTTCAGAATGATCGCCATTAAATTGTCTATCGATATGATCTTATCTCGCATAGGGAGTCTCACTGGAGCGCCTACAGTGCATCCATTACCGTATACCGTGCAAAATGCGTCAAAACGTGTTTTTCGGGCATAACTTTTGACCTACTCATCGTACAGAGAATCTAGATATTTCAGAATGATCGCCATTAAATTCTCTATCGATATGATCTTATCTCGCATAGGGAGTCTCACTGGAGCACCTGCAGTGCATCCATTACCGTATACCGTGCAAAATGCGTCAAAACGTGTTTTTCGGGCATAACTTTTGACCTACTCATCGTACAGAGAATCTGGATATTTCAGAATGATCGCCATTAAATTGTCTATCGATATGATCTTATCTCGCATAGGGAGTCTCACTGGAGCGCCTACAGTGCATCCATTACCGTATACCGTGCAAAATGCGTCAAAACGTGTTTTTCGGGCATAACTTTTGACCTACTCATCGTACAGAGAATCTAGATATTTCAGAATGATCGCCATTAAATTCTCTATCGATATGATCTTATCTCGCATAGGGAGTCTCACTGGAGCACCTGCAGTGCATCCATTACCGTATACCGTGCAAAATGCGTCAAAACGTGTTTTTCGGGCATAACTTTTGACCTACTCATCGTACAGAGAATCTGGATATTTCAGAATGATCGCCATTAAATTGTCTATCGATATGATCTTATCTCGCATAGGGAGTCTCACTGGAGCGCCTACAGTGCATCCATTACCGTATACCGTGCAAAATGCGTCAAAACGTGTTTTTCGGGCATAACTTTTGACCTACTCATCGTACAGAGAATCTAGATATTTCAGAATGATCGCCATTAAATTCTCTATCGATATGATCTTATCTCGCATAGGGAGTCTCACTGGAGCACCTGCAGTGCATCCATTACCGTATACCGTGCAAAATGCGTCAAAACGTGTTTTTCGGGCATAACTTTTGACCTACTCATCGTACAGAGAATCTGGATATTTCAGAATGATCGCCATTAAATTGTCTATCGATATGATCTTATCTCGCATAGGGAGTCTCACTGGAGCACCTACAGTGCATCCATTACCGTATACCGTGCAAAATGCGTCAAAACGTGTTTTTCGGGCATAACTTTTGACCTACTCATCGTACAGAAAATCTAGATATTTCAGAATGATCGCCATTAAATTGTCTATCGATATGATCTTATCTCGCATAGGGAGTCTCACTGGACACCTGCAGTGCATCCATTACCGTATACCGTGCAAAATGCGTCAAAACGTGTTTTTCGGGCATAACTTTTGACCTACTCATCCTACAGAGAATCTAGATATTTCAGAATGATCGCCATTAAATTCTCTATCGATATGATCTTATCTCGCATAGGGAGTCTCACTGGAGCGCCTACAGTGCATCCATTACCGTATACCGTGCAAAATGCGTCAAAACGTGTTTTTCGGGCATAACTTTTGACCTACTCATCGTACAGAGAATCTAGATATTTCAGAATGATCGCCATTAAATTCTCTATCGATATGATCTTATCTCGCATAGGGAGTCTCACTGGAGCACCTGCAGTGCATCCATTACCGTATACCGTGCAAAATGCGTCAAAACGTGTTTTTCGGGCATAACTTTTGACCTACTCATCGTACAGAGAATCTAGATATTTCAGAATGATCGCCATTAAATTCTCTATCGATATGATCTTATCTCGCATAGGGAGTCTCACTGGAGCACCTGCAGTGCATCCATTACCGTATACCGTGCAAAATGCGTCAAAACGTGTTTTTCGGGCATAACTTTTGACCTACTCATCGTACAGAGAATCTAGATATTTCAGAATGATCGCCATTAAATTCTCTATCGATATGATCTTATCTCGCATAGGGAGTCTCACTGGAGCACCTGCAGTGCATCCATTACCGTATACCGTGCAAAATGCGTCAAAACGTGTTTTTCGGGCATAACTTTTGACCTACTCATCGTACAGAGAATCTGGATATTTCAGAATGATCGCCATTAAATTGTCTATCGATATGATCTTATCTCGCATAGGGAGTCTCACTGGAGCGCCTACAGTGCATCCATTACCGTATACCGTGCAAAATGCGTCAAAACGTGTTTTTCGGGCATAACTTTTGACCTACTCATCGTACAGAGAATCTAGATATTTCAGAATGATCGCCATTAAATTCTCTATCGATATGATCTTATCTCGCATAGGGAGTCTCACTGGAGCACCTGCAGTGCATCCATTACCGTATACCGTGCAAAATGCGTCAAAACGTGTTTTTCGGGCATAACTTTTGACCTACTCATCGTACAGAGAATCTAGATATTTCAGAATGATCGCCATTAAATTCTCTATCGATATGATCTTATCTCGCATAGGGAGTCTCACTGGAGCACCTGCAGTGCATCCATTACCGTATACCGTGCAAAATGCGTCAAAACGTGTTTTTCGGGCATAACTTTTGACCTACTCATCGTACAGAGAATCTAGATATTTCAGAATGATCGCCATTAAATTCTCTATCGATATGATCTTATCTCGCATAGGGAGTCTCACTGGAGCACCTGCAGTGCATCCATTACCGTATACCGTGCAAAATGCGTCAAAACGTGTTTTTCGGGCATAACTTTTGACCTACTCATCGTACAGAGAATCTAGATATTTCAGAATGATCGCCATTAAATTCTCTATCGATATGATCTTATCTCGCATAGGGAGTCTCACTGGAGCACCTGCAGTGCATCCATTACCGTATACCGTGCAAAATGCGTCAAAACGTGTTTTTCGGGCATAACTTTTGACCTACTCATCGTACAGAGAATCTAGATATTTCAGAATGATCGCCATTAAATTCTCTATCGATATGATCTTATCTCGCATAGGGAGTCTCACTGGAGCACCTGCAGTGCATCCATTACCGTATACCGTGCAAAATGCGTCAAAACGTGTTTTTCGGGCATAACTTTTGACCTACTCATCGTACAGAGAATCTGGATATTTCAGAATGATCGCCATTAAATTGTCTATCGATATGATCTTATCTCGCATAGGGAGTCTCACTGGAGCGCCTACAGTGCATCCATTACCGTATACCGTGCAAAATGCGTCAAAACGTGTTTTTCGGGCATAACTTTTGACCTACTCATCGTACAGAGAATCTAGATATTTCAGAATGATCGCCATTAAATTCTCTATCGATATGATCTTATCTCGCATAGGGAGTCTCACTGGAGCACCTGCAGTGCATCCATTACCGTATACCGTGCAAAATGCGTCAAAACGTGTTTTTCGGGCATAACTTTTGACCTACTCATCGTACAGAGAATCTAGATATTTCAGAATGATCGCCATTAAATTCTCTATCGATATGATCTTATCTCGCATAGGGAGTCTCACTGGAGCACCTGCAGTGCATCCATTACCGTATACCGTGCAAAATGCGTCAAAACGTGTTTTTCGGGCATAACTTTTGACCTACTCATCGTACAGAGAATCTAGATATTTCAGAATGATCGCCATTAAATTCTCTATCGATATGATCTTATCTCGCATAGGGAGTCTCACTGGAGCACCTGCAGTGCATCCATTACCGTATACCGTGCAAAATGCGTCAAAACGTGTTTTTCGGGCATAACTTTTGACCTACTCATCGTACAGAGAATCTGGATATTTCAGAATGATCGCCATTAAATTGTCTATCGATATGATCTTATCTCGCATAGGGAGTCTCACTGGAGCGCCTACAGTGCATCCATTACCGTATACCGTGCAAAATGCGTCAAAACGTGTTTTTCGGGCATAACTTTTGACCTACTCATCGTACAGAGAATCTAGATATTTCAGAATGATCGCCATTAAATTCTCTATCGATATGATCTTATCTCGCATAGGGAGTCTCACTGGAGCACCTGCAGTGCATCCATTACCGTATACCGTGCAAAATGCGTCAAAACGTGTTTTTCGGGCATAACTTTTGACCTACTCATCGTACAGAGAATCTGGATATTTCAGAATGATCGCCATTAAATTGTCTATCGATATGATCTTATCTCGCATAGGGAGTCTCACTGGAGCGCCTACAGTGCATCCATTACCGTATACCGTGCAAAATGCGTCAAAACGTGTTTTTCGGGCATAACTTTTGACCTACTCATCGTACAGAGAATCTAGATATTTCAGAATGATCGCCATTAAATTCTCTATCGATATGATCTTATCTCGCATAGGGAGTCTCACTGGAGCACCTGCAGTGCATCCATTACCGTATACCGTGCAAAATGCGTCAAAACGTGTTTTTCGGGCATAACTTTTGACCTACTCATCGTACAGAGAATCTGGATATTTCAGAATGATCGCCATTAAATTGTCTATCGATATGATCTTATCTCGCATAGGGAGTCTCACTGGAGCGCCTACAGTGCATCCATTACCGTATACCGTGCAAAATGCGTCAAAACGTGTTTTTCGGGCATAACTTTTGACCTACTCATCGTACAGAGAATCTAGATATTTCAGAATGATCGCCATTAAATTCTCTATCGATATGATCTTATCTCGCATAGGGAGTCTCACTGGAGCACCTGCAGTGCATCCATTACCGTATACCGTGCAAAATGCGTCAAAACGTGTTTTTCGGGCATAACTTTTGACCTACTCATCGTACAGAGAATCTGGATATTTCAGAATGATCGCCATTAAATTGTCTATCGATATGATCTTATCTCGCATAGGGAGTCTCACTGGAGCACCTACAGTGCATCCATTACCGTATACCGTGCAAAATGCGTCAAAACGTGTTTTTCGGGCATAACTTTTGACCTACTCATCGTACAGAAAATCTAGATATTTCAGAATGATCGCCATTAAATTGTCTATCGATATGATCTTATCTCGCATAGGGAGTCTCACTGGACACCTGCAGTGCATCCATTACCGTATACCGTGCAAAATGCGTCAAAACGTGTTTTTCGGGCATAACTTTTGACCTACTCATCCTACAGAGAATCTAGATATTTCAGAATGATCGCCATTAAATTCTCTATCGATATGATCTTATCTCGCATAGGGAGTCTCACTGGAGCGCCTACAGTGCATCCATTACCGTATACCGTGCAAAATGCGTCAAAACGTGTTTTTCGGGCATAACTTTTGACCTACTCATCGTACAGAGAATCTAGATATTTCAGAATGATCGCCATTAAATTCTCTATCGATATGATCTTATCTCGCATAGGGAGTCTCACTGGAGCACCTGCAGTGCATCCATTACCGTATACCGTGCAAAATGCGTCAAAACGTGTTTTTCGGGCATAACTTTTGACCTACTCATCGTACAGAGAATCTAGATATTTCAGAATGATCGCCATTAAATTCTCTATCGATATGATCTTATCTCGCATAGGGAGTCTCACTGGAGCACCTGCAGTGCATCCATTACCGTATACCGTGCAAAATGCGTCAAAACGTGTTTTTCGGGCATAACTTTTGACCTACTCATCGTACAGAGAATCTAGATATTTCAGAATGATCGCCATTAAATTCTCTATCGATATGATCTTATCTCGCATAGGGAGTCTCACTGGAGCACCTGCAGTGCATCCATTACCGTATACCGTGCAAAATGCGTCAAAACGTGTTTTTCGGGCATAACTTTTGACCTACTCATCGTACAGAGAATCTGGATATTTCAGAATGATCGCCATTAAATTGTCTATCGATATGATCTTATCTCGCATAGGGAGTCTCACTGGAGCGCCTACAGTGCATCCATTACCGTATACCGTGCAAAATGCGTCAAAACGTGTTTTTCGGGCATAACTTTTGACCTACTCATCGTACAGAGAATCTAGATATTTCAGAATGATCGCCATTAAATTCTCTATCGATATGATCTTATCTCGCATAGGGAGTCTCACTGGAGCACCTGCAGTGCATCCATTACCGTATACCGTGCAAAATGCGTCAAAACGTGTTTTTCGGGCATAACTTTTGACCTACTCATCGTACAGAGAATCTAGATATTTCAGAATGATCGCCATTAAATTCTCTATCGATATGATCTTATCTCGCATAGGGAGTCTCACTGGAGCACCTGCAGTGCATCCATTACCGTATACCGTGCAAAATGCGTCAAAACGTGTTTTTCGGGCATAACTTTTGACCTACTCATCGTACAGAGAATCTAGATATTTCAGAATGATCGCCATTAAATTCTCTATCGATATGATCTTATCTCGCATAGGGAGTCTCACTGGAGCACCTGCAGTGCATCCATTACCGTATACCGTGCAAAATGCGTCAAAACGTGTTTTTCGGGCATAACTTTTGACCTACTCATCGTACAGAGAATCTAGATATTTCAGAATGATCGCCATTAAATTCTCTATCGATATGATCTTATCTCGCATAGGGAGTCTCACTGGAGCACCTGCAGTGCATCCATTACCGTATACCGTGCAAAATGCGTCAAAACGTGTTTTTCGGGCATAACTTTTGACCTACTCATCGTACAGAGAATCTAGATATTTCAGAATGATCGCCATTAAATTCTCTATCGATATGATCTTATCTCGCATAGGGAGTCTCACTGGAGCACCTGCAGTGCATCCATTACCGTATACCGTGCAAAATGCGTCAAAACGTGTTTTTCGGGCATAACTTTTGACCTACTCATCGTACAGAGAATCTGGATATTTCAGAATGATCGCCATTAAATTGTCTATCGATATGATCTTATCTCGCATAGGGAGTCTCACTGGAGCGCCTACAGTGCATCCATTACCGTATACCGTGCAAAATGCGTCAAAACGTGTTTTTCGGGCATAACTTTTGACCTACTCATCGTACAGAGAATCTAGATATTTCAGAATGATCGCCATTAAATTCTCTATCGATATGATCTTATCTCGCATAGGGAGTCTCACTGGAGCACCTGCAGTGCATCCATTACCGTATACCGTGCAAAATGCGTCAAAACGTGTTTTTCGGGCATAACTTTTGACCTACTCATCGTACAGAGAATCTGGATATTTCAGAATGATCGCCATTAAATTGTCTATCGATATGATCTTATCTCGCATAGGGAGTCTCACTGGAGCGCCTACAGTGCATCCATTACCGTATACCGTGCAAAATGCGTCAAAACGTGTTTTTCGGGCATAACTTTTGACCTACTCATCGTACAGAGAATCTAGATATTTCAGAATGATCGCCATTAAATTCTCTATCGATATGATCTTATCTCGCATAGGGAGTCTCACTGGAGCACCTGCAGTGCATCCATTACCGTATACCGTGCAAAATGCGTCAAAACGTGTTTTTCGGGCATAACTTTTGACCTACTCATCGTACAGAGAATCTGGATATTTCAGAATGATCGCCATTAAATTGTCTATCGATATGATCTTATCTCGCATAGGGAGTCTCACTGGAGCGCCTACAGTGCATCCATTACCGTATACCGTGCAAAATGCGTCAAAACGTGTTTTTCGGGCATAACTTTTGACCTACTCATCGTACAGAGAATCTAGATATTTCAGAATGATCGCCATTAAATTCTCTATCGATATGATCTTATCTCGCATAGGGAGTCTCACTGGAGCACCTGCAGTGCATCCATTACCGTATACCGTGCAAAATGCGTCAAAACGTGTTTTTCGGGCATAACTTTTGACCTACTCATCGTACAGAGAATCTAGATATTTCAGAATGATCGCCATTAAATTCTCTATCGATATGATCTTATCTCGCATAGGGAGTCTCACTGGAGCACCTGCAGTGCATCCATTACCGTATACCGTGCAAAATGCGTCAAAACGTGTTTTTCGGGCATAACTTTTGACCTACTCATCGTACAGAGAATCTAGATATTTCAGAATGATCGCCATTAAATTCTCTATCGATATGATCTTATCTCGCATAGGGAGTCTCACTGGAGCACCTACAGTGCATCCATTACCGTATACCGTGCAAAATGCGTCAAAACGTGTTTTTCGGGCATAACTTTTGACCTACTCATCGTACAGAAAATCTAGATATTTCAGAATGATCGCCATTAAATTGTCTATCGATATGATCTTATCTCGCATAGGGAGTCTCACTGGACACCTGCAGTGCATCCATTACCGTATACCGTGCAAAATGCGTCAAAACGTGTTTTTCGGGCATAACTTTTGACCTACTCATCCTACAGAGAATCTAGATATTTCAGAATGATCGCCATTAAATTCTCTATCGATATGATCTTATCTCGCATAGGGAGTCTCACTGGAGCGCCTACAGTGCATCCATTACCGTATACCGTGCAAAATGCGTCAAAACGTGTTTTTCGGGCATAACTTTTGACCTACTCATCGTACAGAGAATCTAGATATTTCAGAATGATCGCCATTAAATTCTCTATCGATATGATCTTATCTCGCATAGGGAGTCTCACTGGAGCACCTGCAGTGCATCCATTACCGTATACCGTGCAAAATGCGTCAAAACGTGTTTTTCGGGCATAACTTTTGACCTACTCATCGTACAGAGAATCTAGATATTTCAGAATGATCGCCATTAAATTCTCTATCGATATGATCTTATCTCGCATAGGGAGTCTCACTGGAGCACCTGCAGTGCATCCATTACCGTATACCGTGCAAAATGCGTCAAAACGTGTTTTTCGGGCATAACTTTTGACCTACTCATCGTACAGAGAATCTAGATATTTCAGAATGATCGCCATTAAATTCTCTATCGATATGATCTTATCTCGCATAGGGAGTCTCACTGGAGCACCTGCAGTGCATCCATTACCGTATACCGTGCAAAATGCGTCAAAACGTGTTTTTCGGGCATAACTTTTGACCTACTCATCGTACAGAGAATCTAGATATTTCAGAATGATCGCCATTAAATTCTCTATCGATATGATCTTATCTCGCATAGGGAGTCTCACTGGAGCACCTGCAGTGCATCCATTACCGTATACCGTGCAAAATGCGTCAAAACGTGTTTTTCGGGCATAACTTTTGACCTACTCATCGTACAGAGAATCTAGATATTTCAGAATGATCGCCATTAAATTCTCTATCGATATGATCTTATCTCGCATAGGGAGTCTCACTGGAGCACCTGCAGTGCATCCATTACCGTATACCGTGCAAAATGCGTCAAAACGTGTTTTTCGGGCATAACTTTTGACCTACTCATCGTACAGAGAATCTGGATATTTCAGAATGATCGCCATTAAATTCTCTATCGATATGATCTTATCTCGCATAGGGAGTCTCACTGGAGCACCTGCAGTGCATCCATTACCGTATACCGTGCAAAATGCGTCAAAACGTGTTTTTCGGGCATAACTTTTGACCTACTCATCGTACAGAGAATCTGGATATTTCAGAATGATCGCCATTAAATTCTCTATCGATATGATCTTATCTCGCATAGGGAGTCTCACTGGAGCACCTGCAGTGCATCCATTACCGTATACCGTGCAAAATGCGTCAAAACGTGTTTTTCGGGCATAACTTTTGACCTACTCATCGTACAGAGAATCTGGATATTTCAGAATGATCGCCATTAAATTGTCTATCGATATGATCTTATCTCGCATAGGGAGTCTCACTGGAGCACCTGCAGTGCATCCATTACCGTATACCGTGCAAAATGCGTCAAAACGTGTTTTTCGGGCATAACTTTTGACCTACTCATCGTACAGAGAATCTGGATATTTCAGAATGATCGCCATTAAATTCTCTATCGATATGATCTTATCTCGCATAGGGAGTCTCACTGGAGCACCTGCAGTGCATCCATTACCGTATACCGTGCAAAATGCGTCAAAACGTGTTTTTCGGGCATAACTTTTGACCTACTCATCGTACAGAGAATCTGGATATTTCAGAATGATCGCCATTAAATTCTCTATCGATATGATCTTATCTCGCATAGGGAGTCTCACTGGAGCACCTGCAGTGCATCCATTACCGTATACCGTGCAAAATGCGTCAAAACGTGTTTTTCGGGCATAACTTTTGACCTACTCATCGTACAGAGAATCTGGATATTTCAGAATGATCGCCATTAAATTCTCTATCGATATGATCTTATCTCGCATAGGGAGTCTCACTGGAGCACCTGCAGTGCATCCATTACCGTATACCGTGCAAAATGCGTCAAAACGTGTTTTTCGGGCATAACTTTTGACCTACTCATCGTACAGAGAATCTGGATATTTCAGAATGATCGCCATTAAATTGTCTATCGATATGATCTTATCTCGCATAGGGAGTCTCACTGGAGCACCTGCAGTGCATCCATTACCGTATACCGTGCAAAATGCGTCAAAACGTGTTTTTCGGGCATAACTTTTGACCTACTCATCGTACAGAGAATCTAGATATTTCAGAATGATCGCCATTAAATTGTCTATCGATATGATCTTATCTCGCATAGGGAGTCTCACTGGAGCACCTGCAGTGCATCCATTACCGTATACCGTGCAAAATGCGTCAAAACGTGTTTTTCGGGCATAACTTTTGATCTACTCATCGTACAGAGAATCTAGATATTTCAGAATGATCGCCATTAAATTGTCTATCGATATGATCTTATCTCGCATAGGGAGTCTCACTGGAGCGCCTACAGTGCATCCATTACCGTATACCGTGCAAAATGCGTCAAAACGTGTTTTTCGGGCATAACTTTTGACCTACTCATCGTACAGAGAATCTAGATATTTCAGAATGATCGCCATTAAATTCTCTATCGATATGATCTTATCTCGCATAGGGAGTCTCACTGGAGCACCTGCAGTGCATCCATTACCGTATACCGTGCAAAATGCGTCAAAACGTGTTTTTCGGGCATAACTTTTGACCTACTCATCGTACAGAGAATCTAGATATTTCAGAATGATCGCCATTAAATTCTCTATCGATATGATCTTATCTCGCATAGGGAGTCTCACTGGAGCACCTGCAGTGCATCCATTACCGTATACCGTGCAAAATGCGTCAAAACGTGTTTTTCGGGCATAACTTTTGACCTACTCATCGTACAGAGAATCTGGATATTTCAGAATGATCGCCATTAAATTGTCTATCGATATGATCTTATCTCGCATAGGGAGTCTCACTGGAGCACCTACAGTGCATCCATTACCGTATACCGTGCAAAATGCGTCAAAACGTGTTTTTCGGGCATAACTTTTGACCTACTCATCGTACAGAGAATCTAGGTATTTCAGAATGATCGCCATTAAATTCTCTATCGATATGATCTTATCTCGCATAGGGAGTCTCACTGGAGCACCTGCAGTGCATCCATTACCGTATACCGTGCAAAATGCGTCAAAACGTGTTTTTCGGGCATAACTTTTGACCTACTCATCGTACAGAGAATCTGGATATTTCAGAATGATCGCCATTAAATTGTCTATCGATATGATCTTATCTCGCATAGGGAGTCTCACTGGAGCACCTACAGTGCATCCATTACCGTATACCGTGCAAAATGCGTCAAAACGTGTTTTTCGGCCATAACTTTTGATCTACTCATCGCACAGAGAATCTAGATATGTCAGAATGATCGCCATCAAATTCTCTATCGATATGATCTTATCTCGCATAGGGAGTCTCACTGGAGCACCTGCAGTGCATCCATTACCGTATACCGTGCAAAATGCGTCAAAACGTGTTTTTCGGGCATAACTTTTGACCTACTCATCGTACAGAGAATCTAGATATTTCAGAATGATCGCCATTAAATTGTCTATCGATATGATCTTATCTCGCATAGGGAGTCTCACTGGACACCTGCAGTGCATCCATTACCGACATAGGTGCAAAATGCGTCAAAACGTGTTTTTCGGGCATAACTTTTGATCTACTCATCGTACAGAGAATCTAGATATTTCAGAATGATCGCCATTAAATTGTCTATCGATATGATCTTATCTCGCATAGGGAGTCTCACTGGAGCACCTACAGTGCATCCATTACCGTATACCGTGCAAAATGCGTCAAAACGTGTTTTTCGGGCATAACTTTTGATCTACTCATCGTACAGAGAATCTAGATATTTCAGAATGATCGCCATTAAATTCTCTATCGATATGATCTTATCTCGCATAGGGAGTCTCACTGGAGCACCTGCAGTGCATCCATTACCGTATACCGTGCAAAATGCGTCAAAACGTGTTTTTCGGGCATAACTTTTGACCCACTCATCGTACAGAGAATCTAGGTATTTCAGAATGATCGCCATTAAATTCTCTATCGATATGATCTTATCTCGCATAGGGAGTCTCACTGGAGCACCTGCAGTGCATCCATTACCGTATACCGTGCAAAATGCGTCAAAACGTGTTTTTCGGGCATAACTTTTGACCTACTCATCGTACAGAGAATCTGGATATTTCAGAATGATCGCCATTAAATTCTCTATCGATATGATCTTATCTCGCATAGGGAGTCTCACTGGAGCACCTGCAGTGCATCCATTACCGTATACCGTGCAAAATGCGTCAAAACGTGTTTTTCGGGCATAACTTTTGACCTACTCATCGTACAGAGAATCTGGATATTTCAGAATGATCGCCATTAAATTGTCTATCGATATGATCTTATCTCGCATAGGGAGTCTCACTGGAGCACCTGCAGTGCATCCATTACCGTATACCGTGCAAAATGCGTCAAAACGTGTTTTTCGGGCATAACTTTTGACCTACTCATCGTACAGAGAATCTGGATATTTCAGAATGATCGCCATTAAATTCTCTATCGATATGATCTTATCTCGCATAGGGAGTCTCACTGGAGCACCTGCAGTGCATCCATTACCGTATACCGTGCAAAATGCGTCAAAACGTGTTTTTCGGGCATAACTTTTGACCTACTCATCGTACAGAGAATCTGGATATTTCAGAATGATCGCCATTAAATTCTCTATCGATATGATCTTATCTCGCATAGGGAGTCTCACTGGAGCACCTGCAGTGCATCCATTACCGTATACCGTGCAAAATGCGTCAAAACGTGTTTTTCGGGCATAACTTTTGATCTACTCATCGTACAGAGAATCTAGGTATTTCAGAATGATCGCCATTAAATTCTCTATCGATATGATCTTATCTCGCATAGGGAGTCTCACTGGAGCACCTACAGTGCATCCATTACCGTATACCGTGCAAAATGCGTCAAAACGTGTTTTTCGGGCATAACTTTTGACCTACTCATCGTACAGAGAATCTAGATATTTCAGAATGATCGCCATTAAATTGTCTATCGATATGATCTTATCTCGCATAGGGAGTCTCACTGGACACCTGCAGTGCATCCATTACCGACATAGGTGCAAAATGCGTCAAAACGTGTTTTTCGGGCATAACTTTTGATCTACTCATCGTACAGAGAATCTAGATATTTCAGAATGATCGCCATTAAATTGTCTATCGATATGATCTTATCTCGCATAGGGAGTCTCACTGGAGCACCTACAGTGCATCCATTACCGTATACCGTGCAAAATGCGTCAAAACGTGTTTTTCGGGCATAACTTTTGATCTACTCATCGTACAGAGAATCTAGATATTTCAGAATGATCGCCATTAAATTGTCTATCGATATGATCTTATCTCGCATAGGGAGTCTCACTGGAGCGCCTACAGTGCATCCATTACCGTATACCGTGCAAAATGCGTCAAAACGTGTTTTTCGGGCATAACTTTTGACCTACTCATCGTACAGAGAATCTAGGTATTTCAGAATGATCGCCATTAAATTCTCTATCGATATGATCTTATCTCGCATAGGGAGTCTCACTGGAGCGCCTACAGTGCATCCATTACCGTATACCGTGCAAAATGCGTCAAAACGTGTTTTTCGGGCATAACTTTTGACCTACTCATCGTACAGAGAATCTAGGTATTTCAGAATGATCGCCATTAAATTCTCTATCGATATGATCTTATCTCGCATAGGGAGTCTCACTGGAGCACCTGCAGTGCATCCATTACCGTATACCGTGCAAAATGCGTCAAAACGTGTTTTTCGGGCATAACTTTTGATCTACTCATCGTACAGAGAATCTAGATATTTCAGAATGATCGCCATTAAATTCTCTATCGATATGATCTTATCTCGCATAGGGAGTCTCACTGGAGCACCTACAGTGCATCCATTACCGTATACCGTGCAAAATGCGTCAAAACGTGTTTTTCGGGCATAACTTTTGATCTACTCATCGTACAGAGAATCTAGGTATTTCAGAATGATCGCCATTAAATTCTCTATCGATATGATCTTATCTCGCATAGGGAGTCTCACTGGAGCACCTACAGTGCATCCATTACCGTATACCGTGCAAAATGCGTCAAAACGTGTTTTTCGGGCATAACTTTTGATCTACTCATCGTACAGAGAATCTAGATATTTCAGAATGATCGCCATTAAATTGTCTATCGATATGATCTTATCTCGCATAGGGAGTCTCACTGGAGCGCCTACAGTGCATCCATTACCGTATACCGTGCAAAATGCGTCAAAACGTGTTTTTCGGGCATAACTTTTGACCTACTCATCGTACAGAGAATCTAGGTATTTCAGAATGATCGCCATTAAATTCTCTATCGATATGATCTTATCTCGCATAGGGAGTCTCACTGGAGCACCTGCAGTGCATCCATTACCGTATACCGTGCAAAATGCGTCAAAACGTGTTTTTCGGGCATAACTTTTGATCTACTCATCGTACAGAGAATCTAGATATTTCAGAATGATCGCCATTAAATTGTCTATCGATATGATCTTATCTCGCATAGGGAGTCTCACTGGAGCGCCTACAGTGCATCCATTACCGTATACCGTGCAAAATGCGTCAAAACGTGTTTTTCGGGCATAACTTTTGACCTACTCATCGTACAGAGAATCTAGATATTTCAGAATGATCGCCATTAAATTGTCTATCGATATGATCTTATCTCGCATAGGGAGTCTCACTGGAGCACCTGCAGTGCATCCATTACCGTATACCGTGCAAAATGCGTCAAAACGTGTTTTTCGGGCATAACTTTTGATCTACTCATCGTACAGAGAATCTAGCTATGCCAGAATGATCGCCATCAAATTCTCTATCGACTTGATCTTATCTCGCATAGTATAACGATTTCCCTAAGCCTCTTTGGTTCTTATGTTCTTTTGATCTGCCACGCGGGTCTTTATCGTTGTGGAGGCTGGGAGGTTCGTTAGCGCTAGTGGCTTGGTTTGTGGTTACCTCAAACTTGGGTAATTAAACCTTTATTCAAGAGATAACAAATATAAATAACAATGATAAATAAATCCTCGGCTAAATTGTTCTCTTACTCAGAAGCGAGCGCTTTTATACGTGTGGTAATGTTTGCGATAACGCCGCTCTCATAACATATGCGCGCATCCTAACATAACATAATTAATGGCGATGAGAATGTTAATATTAGATTGAACCTATTAGTCATATATAGATTATACTTTAGTATTTGTCGAACATGTTGCAACAACATAATCTTGTAAGGTAAACCGACACTAATACAAGGTAAATGTTATCCTAGAACATACACCACAGTATACTAAATGGTATTGGAAATCTACTACAGCGTTCATGAGGATTCAATATAAAATGATAGTGGAGTGAGGGAAATCCACTATATTTATTACCACAAGTCAAATAAAATCCTTGTTGCAGCTCACCGAGTGGAACGTGACTCTTTTGTCACCAGAAAAATCTTAGGATTTTATCGAATACAACTATGAGCAGGAGCAGATGGTACACTTCACCTAGAAGACATTTATTACCACAAGTCAAATAAAATCCTTGTTGCAGCTCACCGAGTGGAACGTGACTCTTTTTTCACCAGAAAAATCTTAGGATTTTATCGAATACGACTATGAGCAGGAGCAGATGGTACACTTCACCTAGAAGACATTTATTACCACAAGTCAAATAAAATCCTTGTTGCAGCTCACCGAGTGGAACGTGATTCTTTTTTCTCCAGAAAAATCTTAGGATTTTATCGAATACGACTATGAGCAGGAGAGCCATCTCTACTTTATCTACAACACATTAATTGCCACAAGTCAAAAAAAATCCTTGTTGCAGCTCACCGAGTGGAACGTGACTCTTTTTTCACCAGAAAAATCTTAGGATTTTATCGAATACGACTATGAGCAGGAGAGCCATCTCTACTTTATCTACAACACATTAATTGCCACAAGTCAAATAAAATCCTTGTTGCAGCTCACCGAGTGGAACGTGATTCTTTTTTCTCCAGAAAAATCTTAGGATTTTATCGAATACAACTATGAGCAGGAGCAGATGGTACACTTCATCTAGAAGACATTTATTACCACAAGTCAAATAAAATCCTTGTTGCAGCTCACCGAGTGGAACGTGACTCTTTTTTCACCAGAAAAATCTTAGGATTTTATCGAATACGACTATGAGCAGGAGCAGATGGTACACTTCATCTAGAAGACATTTATTACCACAAGTCAAATAAAATCCTTGTTGCAGCTCACCGAGTGGAATGTGACTCTTTTTTCACCAGAAAAATCTTAGGATTTTATCGAATACGACTATGAGCAGGAGCAGATGGTACACTTCATCTAGAAGACATTTATTACCACAAGTCAAATAAAATCCTTGTTGCAGCTCACCGAGTGGAATGTGACTCTTTTTTCACCAGAAAAATCTTAGGATTTTATCGAATACGACTATGAGCAGGAGCAGATGGTACACTTCATCTAGAAGACATTTATTACCACAAGTCAAATAAAATCCTTGTTGCTGCTCACCGAGTGGAACGTGACTCTTTTTTCACCAGAAAAATCTTAGGATTTTATCGAATACGACTATGAGCAGGAGAGCCATATCTACTTTATCTAGAACACATTAGTTACCACAAGTCAAATGAAATCCTGTTGCAGCTCACCGAGTGGAACGTGATTATTTTTTCACCAGAAAAATCTTAGGATTTTATCGAATACAACTATGAGCAGGAGCAGATGGTACACTTCATCTAGAAGAAATTTATTACCACAAGTCAAATAAAATCCTTGTTGCAGCTCACCGAGTGGAACGTGACTCTTTTTTCACCAGAAAAATCTTAGGATTTTATCGAATACGACTATGAGCAGGAGCAGATGGTACACTTCATCTAGAAGACATTTATTACCACAAGTCAAATAAAATCCTTGTTGCTGCTCACCGAGTGGAACGTGACTCTTTTTTCACCAGAAAAATCTTAGGATTTTGTCGAATACGACTATGAGCAGGAGAGCCATATCTACTTTATCTAGAACACATTAGTTACCACAAGTCAAATGAAATCCTGTTGCAGCTCACCGAGTGGAACGTGACTCTTTTTTCACCAGAAAAATCTTAGGATTTTATCGAATACGACTATGAGCAGGAGCAGATGGTACACTTCATCTAGAAGACATTTATTACCACAAGTCAAATAAAATCCTTGTTGCAGCTCACCGAGTGGAACGTGACTCTTTTTTCACCAGAAAAATCTTAGGATTTTATCGAATACAACTATGAGCAGGAGCAGATGGTACACTTCATCTAGAAGACATTTATTACCACAAGTCAAATAAAATCCTTGTTGCAGCTCACCGAGTGGAATGTGATTCTTTTTTATCCAGAAAAATCTTAGGATTTTATCGAATACAACTATGAGCAGGAGCAGATGGTACACTTCATCTAGAAGACATTTATTACCACAAGTCAAATAAAATCCTTGTTGCTGCTCACCGAGTGGAACGTGACTCTTTTTTCACCAGAAAAATCTTAGGATTTTATCGAATACGACTATGAGCAGGAGAGCCATCTCTACTTTATCTACAACACATTAATTGCCACAAGTCAAATAAAATCCTTGTTGCAGCTCACCGAGTGGAACGTGATTCTTTTTTCTCCAGAAAAATCTTAGGATTTTATCGAATACAACTATGAGCAGGAGCAGATGGTACACTTCATCTAGAAGACATTTATTACCACAAGTCAAATAAAATCCTTGTTGCAGCTCACCGAGTGGAATGTGACTCTTTTTTCACCAGAAAAATCTTAGGATTTTATCGAATACGACTATGAGCAGGAGCAGATGGTACACTTCATCTAGAAGACATTTATTACCACAAGTCAAATAAAATCCTTGTTGCAGCTCACCGAGTGGAATGTGACTCTTTTTTCACCAGAAAAATCTTAGGATTTTATCGAATACGACTATGAGCAGGAGCAGATGGTACACTTCATCTAGAAGACATTTATTACCACAAGTCAAATAAAATCCTTGTTGCTGCTCACCGAGTGGAACGTGACTCTTTTTTCACCAGAAAAATCTTAGGATTTTGTCGAATACGACTATGAGCAGGAGAGCCATATCTACTTTATCTAGAACACATTAGTTACCACAAGTCAAATGAAATCCTGTTGCAGCTCACCGAGTGGAACGTGACTCTTTTTTCACCAGAAAAATCTTAGGATTTTATCGAATACGACTATGAGCAGGAGCAGATGGTACACTTCATCTAGAAGAAATTTATTACCACAAGTCAAATAAAATCCTTGTTGCAGCTCACCGAGTGGAACGTGACTCTTTTTTCACCAGAAAAATCTTAGGATTTTATCGAATACGACTATGAGCAGGAGCAGATGGTACACTTCATCTAGAAGACATTTATTACCACAAGTCAAATAAAATCCTTGTTGCTGCTCACCGAGTGGAATGTGACTCTTTTTTCACCAGTAAAATCTTAGGATTTTATCGAATACGACTATGAGCAGGAGAGCCATCTCTACTTTATCTACAACACATTAATTGCCACAAGTCAAATAAAATCCTTGTTGCAGCTCACCGAGTGGAACGTGATTCTTTTTTCTCCAGAAAATCTTAGGATTTTATCGAATACAACTATGAGCAGGAGCAGATGGTACACTTCATCTAGAAGACATTTATTACCACAAGTCAAATAAAATCCTTGTTGCAGCTCACCGAGTGGAACGTGACTCTTTTTTCACCAGAAAAATCTTAGGATTTTATCGAATACAACTATGAGCAGGAGCAGATGGTACACTTCATCTAGAAGACATTTATTACCACAAGTCAAATAAAATCCTTGTTGCAGCTCACCGAGTGAAACGTGATTATTTTTTCACCAGAAAAATCTTAGGATTTTATCGAATACGACTATGAGCAGGAGAGCCATCTCTACTTTATCTACAACACATTAATTGCCACAAGTCAAATAAAATCCTTGTTGCAGCTCACCGAGTGGAACGTGACTCTTTTTTCACCAGAAAAATCTTAGGATTTTATCGAATACGACTATGAGCAGGAGCAGATGGTACACTTCATCTAGAAGACATTTATTACCACAAGTCAAATAAAATCCTTGTTGCAGCTCACCGAGTGGAATGTGACTCTTTTTTCACCAGAAAAATCTTAGGATTTTATCGAATACGACTATGAGCAGGAGCAGATGGTACACTTCATCTAGAAGAAATTTATTACCACAAGTCAAATAAAATCCTTGTTGCAGCTCACCGAGTGGAACGTGACTCTTTTTTCACCAGAAAAATCTTAGGATTTTATCGAATACGACTATGAGCAGGAGCAGATGGTACACTTCATCTAGAAGACATTTATTACCACAAGTCAAATAAAATCCTTGTTGCTGCTCACCGAGTGGAATGTGACTCTTTTTTCACCAGAAAAATCTTAGGATTTTATCGAATACGACTATGAGCAGGAGAGCCATCTCTACTTTATCTACAACACATTAATTGCCACAAGTCAAATAAAATCCTTGTTGCAGCTCACCGAGTGGAACGTGATTCTTTTTTCTCCAGAAAATCTTAGGATTTTATCGAATACAACTATGAGCAGGAGCAGATGGTACACTTCATCTAGAAGACATTTATTACCACAAGTCAAATAAAATCCTTGTTGCAGCTCACCGAGTGGAACGTGACTCTTTTTTCACCAGAAAAATCTTAGGATTTTATCGAATACAACTATGAGCAGGAGCAGATGGTACACTTCATCTAGAAGACATTTATTACCACAAGTCAAATAAAATCCTTGTTGCAGCTCACCGAGTGAAACGTGATTATTTTTTCACCAGAAAAATCTTAGGATTTTATCGAATACGACTATGAGCAGGAGAGCCATCTCTACTTTATCTACAACACATTAATTGCCACAAGTCAAATAAAATCCTTGTTGCAGCTCACCGAGTGGAACGTGATTCTTTTTTCACCAGAAAAATCTTAGGATTTTATCGAATACGACTATGAGCAGGAGCAGATGGTACACTTCATCTAGAAGACATTTATTACCACAAGTCAAATAAAATCCTTGTTGCAGCTCACCGAGTGGAATGTGACTCTTTTTTCACCAGAAAAATCTTAGGATTTTATCGAATACGACTATGAGCAGGAGCAGATGGTACACTTCATCTAGAAGACATTTATTACCACAAGTCAAATAAAATCCTTGTTGCAGCTCACCGAGTGGAACGTGACTCTTTTTTCACCAGAAAAATCTTAGGATTTTATCGAATACAACTATGAGCAGGAGCAGATGGTACACTTCATCTAGAAGACATTTATTACCACAAGTCAAATAAAATCCTTGTTGCAGCTCACCGAGTGAAACGTGATTATTTTTTCACCAGAAAAATCTTAGGATTTTATCGAATACGACTATGAGCAGGAGAGCCATCTCTACTTTATCTACAACACATTAATTGCCACAAGTCAAATAAAATCCTTGTTGCAGCTCACCGAGTGGAACGTGACTCTTTTTTCACCAGAAAAATCTTAGGATTTTATCGAATACGACTATGAGCAGGAGCAGATGGTACACTTCATCTAGAAGACATTTATTACCACAAGTCAAATAAAATCCTTGTTGCAGCTCACCGAGTGGAATGTGACTCTTTTTTCACCAGAAAAATCTTAGGATTTTATCGAATACGACTATGAGCAGGAGCAGATGGTACACTTCATCTAGAAGACATTTATTACCACAAGTCAAATAAAATCCTTGTTGCAGCTCACCGAGTGGAACGTGACTCTTTTTTCACCAGAAAAATCTTAGGATTTTATCGAATACGACTATGAGCAGGAGCAGATGGTACACTTCATCTAGAAGAAATTTATTACCACAAGTCAAATAAAATCCTTGTTGCAGCTCACCGAGTGGAACGTGACTCTTTTTTCACCAGAAAAATCTTAGGATTTTATCGAATACGACTATGAGCAGGAGCAGATGGTACACTTCATCTAGAAGACATTTATTACCACAAGTCAAATAAAATCCTTGTTGCTGCTCACCGAGTGGAATGTGACTCTTTTTTCACCAGAAAAATCTTAGGATTTTATCGAATACGACTATGAGCAGGAGAGCCATCTCTACTTTATCTACAACACATTAATTGCCACAAGTCAAATAAAATCCTTGTTGCAGCTCACCGAGTGGAACGTGATTCTTTTTTCTCCAGAAAATCTTAGGATTTTATCGAATACAACTATGAGCAGGAGCAGGTGGTACACTTCATCTAGAAGACATTTATTACCACAAGTCAAATAAAATCCTTGTTGCAGCTCACCGAGTGAAACGTGATTATTTTTTCACCAGAAAAATCTTAGGATTTTATCGAATACGACTATGAGCAGGAGAGCCATCTCTACTTTATCTACAACACATTAATTGCCACAAGTCAAATAAAATCCTTGTTGCAGCTCACCGAGTGGAACGTGATTCTTTTTTCACCAGAAAAATCTTAGGATTTTATCGAATACGACTATGAGCAGGAGCAGATGGTACACTTCATCTAGAAGACATTTATTACCACAAGTCAAATAAAATCCTTGTTGCAGCTCACCGAGTGGAATGTGACTCTTTTTTCACCAGAAAAATCTTAGGATTTTATCGAATACGACTATGAGCAGGAGCAGATGGTACACTTCATCTAGAAGACATTTATTACCACAAGTCAAATAAAATCCTTGTTGCAGCTCACCGAGTGGAACGTGACTCTTTTTTCACCAGAAAAATCTTAGGATTTTATCGAATACAACTATGAGCAGGAGCAGATGGTACACTTCATCTAGAAGACATTTATTACCACAAGTCAAATAAAATCCTTGTTGCAGCTCACCGAGTGAAACGTGATTATTTTTTCACCAGAAAAATCTTAGGATTTTATCGAATACGACTATGAGCAGGAGCAGATGGTACACTTCATCTAGAAGACATTTATTACCACAAGTCAAATAAAATCCTTGTTGCAGCTCACCGAGTGGAACGTGACTCTTTTTTCACCAGAAAAATCTTAGGATTTTATCGAATACAACTATGAGCAGGAGCAGATGGTACACTTCATCTAGAAGACATTTATTACCACAAGTCAAATAAAATCCTTGTTGCAGCTCACCGAGTGAAACGTGATTATTTTTTCACCAGAAAAATCTTAGGATTTTATCGAATACGACTATGAGCAGGAGAGCCATCTCTACTTTATCTACAACACATTAATTGCCACAAGTCAAATAAAATCCTTGTTGCAGCTCACCGAGTGGAACGTGACTCTTTTTTCACCAGAAAAATCTTAGGATTTTATCGAATACGACTATGAGCAGGAGCAGATGGTACACTTCATCTAGAAGACATTTATTACCACAAGTCAAATAAAATCCTTGTTGCAGCTCACCGAGTGGAATGTGACTCTTTTTTCACCAGAAAAATCTTAGGATTTTATCGAATACGACTATGAGCAGGAGCAGATGGTACACTTCATCTAGAAGACATTTATTACCACAAGTCAAATAAAATCCTTGTTGCAGCTCACCGAGTGGAACGTGACTCTTTTTTCACCAGAAAAATCTTAGGATTTTATCGAATACGACTATGAGCAGGAGCAGATGGTACACTTCATCTAGAAGAAATTTATTACCACAAGTCAAATAAAATCCTTGTTGCAGCTCACCGAGTGGAACGTGACTCTTTTTTCACCAGAAAAATCTTAGGATTTTATCGAATACGACTATGAGCAGGAGCAGATGGTACACTTCATCTAGAAGACATTTATTACCACAAGTCAAATAAAATCCTTGTTGCTGCTCACCGAGTGGAATGTGACTCTTTTTTCACCAGAAAAATCTTAGGATTTTATCGAATACGACTATGAGCAGGAGAGCCATCTCTACTTTATCTACAACACATTAATTGCCACAAGTCAAATAAAATCCTTGTTGCAGCTCACCGAGTGGAACGTGATTCTTTTTTCTCCAGAAAATCTTAGGATTTTATCGAATACAACTATGAGCAGGAGCAGGTGGTACACTTCATCTAGAAGACATTTATTACCACAAGTCAAATAAAATCCTTGTTGCAGCTCACCGAGTGAAACGTGATTATTTTTTCACCAGAAAAATCTTAGGATTTTATCGAATACGACTATGAGCAGGAGAGCCATCTCTACTTTATCTACAACACATTAATTGCCACAAGTCAAATAAAATCCTTGTTGCAGCTCACCGAGTGGAACGTGATTCTTTTTTCACCAGAAAAATCTTAGGATTTTATCGAATACGACTATGAGCAGGAGCAGATGGTACACTTCATCTAGAAGACATTTATTACCACAAGTCAAATAAAATCCTTGTTGCAGCTCACCGAGTGGAATGTGACTCTTTTTTCACCAGAAAAATCTTACGATTTTATCGAATACGACTATGAGCAGGAGCAGATGGTACACTTCATCTAGAAGACATTTATTACCACAAGTCAAATAAAATCCTTGTTGCAGCTCACCGAGTGGAACGTGACTCTTTTTTCACCAGAAAAATCTTAGGATTTTATCGAATACAACTATGAGCAGGAGCAGATGGTACACTTCATCTAGAAGACATTTATTACCACAAGTCAAATAAAATCCTTGTTGCAGCTCACCGAGTGGAACGTGACTCTTTTTTCACCAGAAAAATCTTAGGATTTTATCGAATACGACTATGAGCAGGAGCAGATGGTACACTTCATCTAGAAGACATTTATTACCACAAGTCAAATAAAATCCTTGTTGCAGCTCACCGAGTGGAATGTGACTCTTTTTTCACCAGAAAAATCTTAGGATTTTATCGAATACGACTATGAGCAGGAGCAGATGGTACACTTCATCTAGAAGACATTTATTACCACAAGTCAAATAAAATCCTTGTTGCAGCTCACCGAGTGGAATGTGACTCTTTTTTCACCAGAAAAATCTTAGGATTTTATCGAATACGACTATGAGCAGGAGCAGATGGTACACTTCATCTAGAAGACATTTATTACCACAAGTCAAATAAAATCCTTGTTGCAGCTCACCGAGTGGAATGTGATTCTTTTTTATCCAGAAAAATCTTAGGATTTTATCGAATACAACTATGAGCAGGAGCAGATGGTACACTTCATCTAGAAGACATTTATTACCACAAGTCAAATAAAATCCTTGTTGCTGCTCACCGAGTGGAATGTGACTCTTTTTTCACCAGAAAAATCTTAGGATTTTATCGAATACGACTATGAGCAGGAGCAGATGGTACACTTCATCTAGAAGACATTTATTACCACAAGTCAAATAAAATCCTTGTTGCAGCTCACCGAGTGGAATGTGACTCTTTTTTCACCAGAAAAATCTTAGGATTTTATCGAATACGACTATGAGCAGGAGCAGATGGTACACTTCATCTAGAAGACATTTATTACCACAAGTCAAATAAAATCCTTGTTGCAGCTCACCGAGTGGAACGTGACTCTTTTTTCACCAGAAAAATCTTAGGATTTTATCGAATACAACTATGAGCAGGAGCAGATGGTACACTTCATCTAGAAGACATTTATTACCACAAGTCAAATAAAATCCTTGTTGCAGCTCACCGAGTGGAATGTGACTCTTTTTTCACCAGAAAAATCTTAGGATTTTATCGAATACAACTATGAGCAGGAGCAGATGGTACACTTCATCTAGAAGACATTTATTACCACAAGTCAAATAAAATCCTTGTTGCAGCTCACCGAGTGGAATGTGACTCTTTTTTCACCAGAAAAATCTTAGGATTTTATCGAATACAACTATGAGCAGGAGCAGATGGTACACTTCATCTAGAAGACATTTATTACCACAAGTCAAATAAAATCCTTGTTGCAGCTCACCGAGTGGAATGTGACTCTTTTTTCACCAGAAAAATCTTAGGATTTTATCGAATACGACTATGAGCAGGAGCAGATGGTACACTTCATCTAGAAGACATTTATTACCACAAGTCAAATAAAATCCTTGTTGCAGCTCACCGAGTGGAACGTGACTCTTTTTTCACCAGAAAAATCTTAGGATTTTATCGAATACAACTATGAGCAGGAGCAGATGGTACACTTCATCTAGAAGACATTTATTACCACAAGTCAAATAAAATCCTTGTTGCAGCTCACCGAGTGGAATGTGACTCTTTTTTCACCAGAAAAATCTTAGGATTTTATCGAATACGACTATGAGCAGGAGCAGATGGTACACTTCATCTAGAAGACATTTATTACCACAAGTCAAATAAAATCCTTGTTGCTGCTCACCGAGTGGAACGTGACTCTTTTTTCACCAGAAAAATCTTAGGATTTTATCGAATACGACTATGAGCAGGAGCAGATGGTACACTTCATCTAGAAGACATTTATTACCACAAGTCAAATAAAATCCTTGTTGCTGCTCACCGAGTGGAACGTGACTCTTTTTTCACCAGAAAAATCTTAGGATTTTGTCGAATACGACTATGAGCAGGAGAGCCATATCTACTTTATCTAGAACACATTAGTTACCACAAGTCAAATGAAATCCTGTTGCAGCTCACCGAGTGGAACGTGACTCTTTTTTCACCAGAAAAATCTTAGGATTTTATCGAATACGACTATGAGCAGGAGCAGATGGTACACTTCATCTAGAAGACATTTATTACCACAAGTCAAATAAAATCCTTGTTGCAGCTCACCGAGTGGAACGTGACTCTTTTTTCACCAGAAAAATCTTAGGATTTTATCGAATACAACTATGAGCAGGAGCAGATGGTACACTTCATCTAGAAGACATTTATTACCACAAGTCAAATAAAATCCTTGTTGCAGCTCACCGAGTGGAATGTGACTCTTTTTTCACCAGAAAAATCTTAGGATTTTATCGAATACAACTATGAGCAGGAGCAGATGGTACACTTCATCTAGAAGACATTTATTACCACAAGTCAAATAAAATCCTTGTTGCAGCTCACCGAGTGGAATGTGATTCTTTTTTATCCAGAAAAATCTTAGGATTTTATCGAATACAACTATGAGCAGGAGCAGATGGTACACTTCATCTAGAAGACATTTATTACCACAAGTCAAATAAAATCCTTGTTGCTGCTCACCGAGTGGAATGTGACTCTTTTTTCACCAGAAAAATCTTAGGATTTTATCGAATACGACTATGAGCAGGAGCAGATGGTACACTTCATCTAGAAGACATTTATTACCACAAGTCAAATAAAATCCTTGTTGCAGCTCACCGAGTGGAATGTGACTCTTTTTTCACCAGAAAAATCTTAGGATTTTATCGAATACGACTATGAGCAGGAGCAGATGGTACACTTCATCTAGAAGACATTTATTACCACAAGTCAAATAAAATCCTTGTTGCAGCTCACCGAGTGGAACGTGACTCTTTTTTCACCAGAAAAATCTTAGGATTTTATCGAATACAACTATGAGCAGGAGCAGATGGTACACTTCATCTAGAAGACATTTATTACCACAAGTCAAATAAAATCCTTGTTGCAGCTCACCGAGTGGAATGTGACTCTTTTTTCACCAGAAAAATCTTAGGATTTTATCGAATACAACTATGAGCAGGAGCAGATGGTACACTTCATCTAGAAGACATTTATTACCACAAGTCAAATAAAATCCTTGTTGCAGCTCACCGAGTGGAATGTGACTCTTTTTTCACCAGAAAAATCTTAGGATTTTATCGAATACAACTATGAGCAGGAGCAGATGGTACACTTCATCTAGAAGACATTTATTACCACAAGTCAAATAAAATCCTTGTTGCAGCTCACCGAGTGGAATGTGACTCTTTTTTCACCAGAAAAATCTTAGGATTTTATCGAATACGACTATGAGCAGGAGCAGATGGTACACTTCATCTAGAAGACATTTATTACCACAAGTCAAATAAAATCCTTGTTGCAGCTCACCGAGTGGAACGTGACTCTTTTTTCACCAGAAAAATCTTAGGATTTTATCGAATACAACTATGAGCAGGAGCAGATGGTACACTTCATCTAGAAGACATTTATTACCACAAGTCAAATAAAATCCTTGTTGCAGCTCACCGAGTGGAATGTGACTCTTTTTTCACCAGAAAAATCTTAGGATTTTATCGAATACGACTATGAGCAGGAGCAGATGGTACACTTCATCTAGAAGACATTTATTACCACAAGTCAAATAAAATCCTTGTTGCTGCTCACCGAGTGGAACGTGACTCTTTTTTCACCAGAAAAATCTTAGGATTTTATCGAATACGACTATGAGCAGGAGCAGATGGTACACTTCATCTAGAAGACATTTATTACCACAAGTCAAATAAAATCCTTGTTGCTGCTCACCGAGTGGAACGTGACTCTTTTTTCACCAGAAAAATCTTAGGATTTTGTCGAATACGACTATGAGCAGGAGAGCCATATCTACTTTATCTAGAACACATTAGTTACCACAAGTCAAATGAAATCCTGTTGCAGCTCACCGAGTGGAACGTGACTCTTTTTTCACCAGAAAAATCTTAGGATTTTATCGAATACGACTATGAGCAGGAGCAGATGGTACACTTCATCTAGAAGACATTTATTACCACAAGTCAAATAAAATCCTTGTTGCAGCTCACCGAGTGGAACGTGACTCTTTTTTCACCAGAAAAATCTTAGGATTTTATCGAATACAACTATGAGCAGGAGCAGATGGTACACTTCATCTAGAAGACATTTATTACCACAAGTCAAATAAAATCCTTGTTGCAGCTCACCGAGTGGAATGTGACTCTTTTTTCACCAGAAAAATCTTAGGATTTTATCGAATACAACTATGAGCAGGAGCAGATGGTACACTTCATCTAGAAGACATTTATTACCACAAGTCAAATAAAATCCTTGTTGCAGCTCACCGAGTGGAATGTGATTCTTTTTTATCCAGAAAAATCTTAGGATTTTATCGAATACAACTATGAGCAGGAGCAGATGGTACACTTCATCTAGAAGACATTTATTACCACAAGTCAAATAAAATCCTTGTTGCTGCTCACCGAGTGGAATGTGACTCTTTTTTCACCAGAAAAATCTTAGGATTTTATCGAATACGACTATGAGCAGGAGCAGATGGTACACTTCATCTAGAAGACATTTATTACCACAAGTCAAATAAAATCCTTGTTGCAGCTCACCGAGTGGAATGTGACTCTTTTTTCACCAGAAAAATCTTAGGATTTTATCGAATACGACTATGAGCAGGAGCAGATGGTACACTTCATCTAGAAGACATTTATTACCACAAGTCAAATAAAATCCTTGTTGCAGCTCACCGAGTGGAACGTGACTCTTTTTTCACCAGAAAAATCTTAGGATTTTATCGAATACAACTATGAGCAGGAGCAGATGGTACACTTCATCTAGAAGACATTTATTACCACAAGTCAAATAAAATCCTTGTTGCAGCTCACCGAGTGGAATGTGACTCTTTTTTCACCAGAAAAATCTTAGGATTTTATCGAATACAACTATGAGCAGGAGCAGATGGTACACTTCATCTAGAAGACATTTATTACCACAAGTCAAATAAAATCCTTGTTGCAGCTCACCGAGTGGAATGTGACTCTTTTTTCACCAGAAAAATCTTAGGATTTTATCGAATACAACTATGAGCAGGAGCAGATGGTACACTTCATCTAGAAGACATTTATTACCACAAGTCAAATAAAATCCTTGTTGCAGCTCACCGAGTGGAATGTGACTCTTTTTTCACCAGAAAAATCTTAGGATTTTATCGAATACGACTATGAGCAGGAGCAGATGGTACACTTCATCTAGAAGACATTTATTACCACAAGTCAAATAAAATCCTTGTTGCAGCTCACCGAGTGGAACGTGACTCTTTTTTCACCAGAAAAATCTTAGGATTTTATCGAATACAACTATGAGCAGGAGCAGATGGTACACTTCATCTAGAAGACATTTATTACCACAAGTCAAATAAAATCCTTGTTGCAGCTCACCGAGTGGAATGTGACTCTTTTTTCACCAGAAAAATCTTAGGATTTTATCGAATACGACTATGAGCAGGAGCAGATGGTACACTTCATCTAGAAGACATTTATTACCACAAGTCAAATAAAATCCTTGTTGCTGCTCACCGAGTGGAACGTGACTCTTTTTTCACCAGAAAAATCTTAGGATTTTATCGAATACGACTATGAGCAGGAGCAGATGGTACACTTCATCTAGAAGACATTTATTACCACAAGTCAAATAAAATCCTTGTTGCTGCTCACCGAGTGGAACGTGACTCTTTTTTCACCAGAAAAATCTTAGGATTTTGTCGAATACGACTATGAGCAGGAGAGCCATATCTACTTTATCTAGAACACATTAGTTACCACAAGTCAAATGAAATCCTGTTGCAGCTCACCGAGTGGAACGTGACTCTTTTTTCACCAGAAAAATCTTAGGATTTTATCGAATACGACTATGAGCAGGAGCAGATGGTACACTTCATCTAGAAGACATTTATTACCACAAGTCAAATAAAATCCTTGTTGCAGCTCACCGAGTGGAACGTGACTCTTTTTTCACCAGAAAAATCTTAGGATTTTATCGAATACAACTATGAGCAGGAGCAGATGGTACACTTCATCTAGAAGACATTTATTACCACAAGTCAAATAAAATCCTTGTTGCAGCTCACCGAGTGGAATGTGACTCTTTTTTCACCAGAAAAATCTTAGGATTTTATCGAATACAACTATGAGCAGGAGCAGATGGTACACTTCATCTAGAAGACATTTATTACCACAAGTCAAATAAAATCCTTGTTGCAGCTCACCGAGTGGAATGTGATTCTTTTTTATCCAGAAAAATCTTAGGATTTTATCGAATACAACTATGAGCAGGAGCAGATGGTACACTTCATCTAGAAGACATTTATTACCACAAGTCAAATAAAATCCTTGTTGCTGCTCACCGAGTGGAATGTGACTCTTTTTTCACCAGAAAAATCTTAGGATTTTATCGAATACGACTATGAGCAGGAGCAGATGGTACACTTCATCTAGAAGACATTTATTACCACAAGTCAAATAAAATCCTTGTTGCAGCTCACCGAGTGGAATGTGACTCTTTTTTCACCAGAAAAATCTTAGGATTTTATCGAATACGACTATGAGCAGGAGCAGATGGTACACTTCATCTAGAAGACATTTATTACCACAAGTCAAATAAAATCCTTGTTGCAGCTCACCGAGTGGAACGTGACTCTTTTTTCACCAGAAAAATCTTAGGATTTTATCGAATACAACTATGAGCAGGAGCAGATGGTACACTTCATCTAGAAGACATTTATTACCACAAGTCAAATAAAATCCTTGTTGCAGCTCACCGAGTGGAATGTGACTCTTTTTTCACCAGAAAAATCTTAGGATTTTATCGAATACAACTATGAGCAGGAGCAGATGGTACACTTCATCTAGAAGACATTTATTACCACAAGTCAAATAAAATCCTTGTTGCAGCTCACCGAGTGGAATGTGACTCTTTTTTCACCAGAAAAATCTTAGGATTTTATCGAATACAACTATGAGCAGGAGCAGATGGTACACTTCATCTAGAAGACATTTATTACCACAAGTCAAATAAAATCCTTGTTGCAGCTCACCGAGTGGAATGTGACTCTTTTTTCACCAGAAAAATCTTAGGATTTTATCGAATACGACTATGAGCAGGAGCAGATGGTACACTTCATCTAGAAGACATTTATTACCACAAGTCAAATAAAATCCTTGTTGCAGCTCACCGAGTGGAATGTGACTCTTTTTTCACCAGAAAAATCTTAGGATTTTATCGAATACAACTATGAGCAGGAGCAGATGGTACACTTCATCTAGAAGACATTTATTACCACAAGTCAAATAAAATCCTTGTTGCAGCTCACCGAGTGGAATGTGACTCTTTTTTCACCAGAAAAATCTTAGGATTTTATCGAATACAACTATGAGCAGGAGCAGATGGTACACTTCATCTAGAAGACATTTATTACCACAAGTCAAATAAAATCCTTGTTGCAGCTCACCGAGTGGAATGTGACTCTTTTTTCACCAGAAAAATCTTAGGATTTTATCGAATACGACTATGAGCAGGAGCAGATGGTACACTTCATCTAGAAGACATTTATTACCACAAGTCAAATAAAATCCTTGTTGCAGCTCACCGAGTGGAACGTGACTCTTTTTTCACCAGAAAAATCTTAGGATTTTATCGAATACAACTATGAGCAGGAGCAGATGGTACACTTCATCTAGAAGACATTTATTACCACAAGTCAAATAAAATCCTTGTTGCAGCTCACCGAGTGGAATGTGACTCTTTTTTCACCAGAAAAATCTTAGGATTTTATCGAATACGACTATGAGCAGGAGCAGATGGTACACTTCATCTAGAAGACATTTATTACCACAAGTCAAATAAAATCCTTGTTGCTGCTCACCGAGTGGAACGTGACTCTTTTTTCACCAGAAAAATCTTAGGATTTTATCGAATACGACTATGAGCAGGAGCAGATGGTACACTTCATCTAGAAGACATTTATTACCACAAGTCAAATAAAATCCTTGTTGCTGCTCACCGAGTGGAACGTGACTCTTTTTTCACCAGAAAAATCTTAGGATTTTGTCGAATACGACTATGAGCAGGAGAGCCATATCTACTTTATCTAGAACACATTAGTTACCACAAGTCAAATGAAATCCTGTTGCAGCTCACCGAGTGGAACGTGACTCTTTTTTCACCAGAAAAATCTTAGGATTTTATCGAATACGACTATGAGCAGGAGCAGATGGTACACTTCATCTAGAAGACATTTATTACCACAAGTCAAATAAAATCCTTGTTGCAGCTCACCGAGTGGAACGTGACTCTTTTTTCACCAGAAAAATCTTAGGATTTTATCGAATACAACTATGAGCAGGAGCAGATGGTACACTTCATCTAGAAGACATTTATTACCACAAGTCAAATAAAATCCTTGTTGCAGCTCACCGAGTGGAATGTGACTCTTTTTTCACCAGAAAAATCTTAGGATTTTATCGAATACAACTATGAGCAGGAGCAGATGGTACACTTCATCTAGAAGACATTTATTACCACAAGTCAAATAAAATCCTTGTTGCAGCTCACCGAGTGGAATGTGATTCTTTTTTATCCAGAAAAATCTTAGGATTTTATCGAATACAACTATGAGCAGGAGCAGATGGTACACTTCATCTAGAAGACATTTATTACCACAAGTCAAATAAAATCCTTGTTGCTGCTCACCGAGTGGAATGTGACTCTTTTTTCACCAGAAAAATCTTAGGATTTTATCGAATACGACTATGAGCAGGAGCAGATGGTACACTTCATCTAGAAGACATTTATTACCACAAGTCAAATAAAATCCTTGTTGCAGCTCACCGAGTGGAATGTGACTCTTTTTTCACCAGAAAAATCTTAGGATTTTATCGAATACGACTATGAGCAGGAGCAGATGGTACACTTCATCTAGAAGACATTTATTACCACAAGTCAAATAAAATCCTTGTTGCAGCTCACCGAGTGGAACGTGACTCTTTTTTCACCAGAAAAATCTTAGGATTTTATCGAATACAACTATGAGCAGGAGCAGATGGTACACTTCATCTAGAAGACATTTATTACCACAAGTCAAATAAAATCCTTGTTGCAGCTCACCGAGTGGAATGTGACTCTTTTTTCACCAGAAAAATCTTAGGATTTTATCGAATACAACTATGAGCAGGAGCAGATGGTACACTTCATCTAGAAGACATTTATTACCACAAGTCAAATAAAATCCTTGTTGCAGCTCACCGAGTGGAATGTGACTCTTTTTTCACCAGAAAAATCTTAGGATTTTATCGAATACAACTATGAGCAGGAGCAGATGGTACACTTCATCTAGAAGACATTTATTACCACAAGTCAAATAAAATCCTTGTTGCAGCTCACCGAGTGGAATGTGACTCTTTTTTCACCAGAAAAATCTTAGGATTTTATCGAATACGACTATGAGCAGGAGCAGATGGTACACTTCATCTAGAAGACATTTATTACCACAAGTCAAATAAAATCCTTGTTGCAGCTCACCGAGTGGAACGTGACTCTTTTTTCACCAGAAAAATCTTAGGATTTTATCGAATACAACTATGAGCAGGAGCAGATGGTACACTTCATCTAGAAGACATTTATTACCACAAGTCAAATAAAATCCTTGTTGCAGCTCACCGAGTGGAATGTGACTCTTTTTTCACCAGAAAAATCTTAGGATTTTATCGAATACGACTATGAGCAGGAGCAGATGGTACACTTCATCTAGAAGACATTTATTACCACAAGTCAAATAAAATCCTTGTTGCTGCTCACCGAGTGGAACGTGACTCTTTTTTCACCAGAAAAATCTTAGGATTTTATCGAATACGACTATGAGCAGGAGCAGATGGTACACTTCATCTAGAAGAAATTTATTACCACAAGTCAAATAAAATCCTTGTTGCAGCTCACCGAGTGGAACGTGATTCTTTTTTCTCCAGAAAATCTTAGGATTTTATCGAATACAACTATGAGCAGGAGCAGATGGTACACTTCATCTAGAAGACATTTATTACCACAAGTCAAATAAAATCCTTGTTGCAGCTCACCGAGTGGAATGTGACTCTTTTTTCACCAGAAAAATCTTAGGATTTTATCGAATACGACTATGAGCAGGAGCAGATGGTACACTTCATCTAGAAGACATTTATTACCACAAGTCAAATAAAATCCTTGTTGCAGCTCACCGAGTGGAACGTGACTCTTTTTTCACCAGAAAAATCTTAGGATTTTATCGAATACAACTATGAGCAGGAGCAGATGGTACACTTCATCTAGAAGACATTTATTACCACAAGTCAAATAAAATCCTTGTTGCAGCTCACCGAGTGGAATGTGACTCTTTTTTCACCAGAAAAATCTTAGGATTTTATCGAATACGACTATGAGCAGGAGCAGATGGTACACTTCATCTAGAAGACATTTATTACCACAAGTCAAATAAAATCCTTGTTGCTGCTCACCGAGTGGAACGTGACTCTTTTTTCACCAGAAAAATCTTAGGATTTTATCGAATACGACTATGAGCAGGAGCAGATGGTACACTTCATCTAGAAGAAATTTATTACCACAAGTCAAATAAAATCCTTGTTGCAGCTCACCGAGTGGAACGTGATTCTTTTTTCTCCAGAAAATCTTAGGATTTTATCGAATACAACTATGAGCAGGAGCAGATGGTACACTTCATCTAGAAGACATTTATTACCACAAGTCAAATAAAATCCTTGTTGCAGCTCACCGAGTGAAACGTGATTATTTTTTCACCAGAAAAATCTTAGGATTTTATCGAATACGACTATGAGCAGGAGAGCCATCTCTACTTTATCTACAACACATTAATTGCCACAAGTCAAATAAAATCCTTGTTGCAGCTCACCGAGTGGAACGTGATTCTTTTTTCACCAGAAAAATCTTAGGATTTTATCGAATACGACTATGAGCAGGAGCAGATGGTACACTTCATCTAGAAGACATTTATTACCACAAGTCAAATAAAATCCTTGTTGCAGCTCACCGAGTGGAATGTGACTCTTTTTTCACCAGAAAAATCTTAGGATTTTATCGAATACGACTATGAGCAGGAGCAGATGGTACACTTCATCTAGAAGACATTTATTACCACAAGTCAAATAAAATCCTTGTTGCAGCTCACCGAGTGGAACGTGACTCTTTTTTCACCAGAAAAATCTTAGGATTTTATCGAATACAACTATGAGCAGGAGCAGATGGTACACTTCATCTAGAAGACATTTATTACCACAAGTCAAATAAAATCCTTGTTGCAGCTCACCGAGTGGAATGTGACTCTTTTTTCACCAGAAAAATCTTAGGATTTTATCGAATACGACTATGAGCAGGAGCAGATGGTACACTTCATCTAGAAGACATTTATTACCACAAGTCAAATAAAATCCTTGTTGCAGCTCACCGAGTGGAATGTGACTCTTTTTTCACCAGAAAAATCTTAGGATTTTATCGAATACGACTATGAGCAGGAGCAGATGGTACACTTCATCTAGAAGACATTTATTACCACAAGTCAAATAAAATCCTTGTTGCAGCTCACCGAGTGGAACGTGACTCTTTTTTCACCAGAAAAATCTTAGGATTTTATCGAATACGACTATGAGCAGGAGCAGATGGTACACTTCATCTAGAAGACATTTATTACCACAAGTCAAATAAAATCCTTGTTGCTGCTCACCGAGTGGAACGTGACTCTTTTTTCACCAGAAAAATCTTAGGATTTTATCGAATACGACTATGAGCAGGAGCAGATGGTACACTTCATCTAGAAGACATTTATTACCACAAGTCAAATAAAATCCTTGTTGCTGCTCACCGAGTGGAACGTGACTCTTTTTTCACCAGAAAAATCTTAGGATTTTGTCGAATACGACTATGAGCAGGAGAGCCATATCTACTTTATCTAGAACACATTAGTTACCACAAGTCAAATGAAATCCTGTTGCAGCTCACCGAGTGGAACGTGACTCTTTTTTCACCAGAAAAATCTTAGGATTTTATCGAATACGACTATGAGCAGGAGCAGATGGTACACTTCATCTAGAAGACATTTATTACCACAAGTCAAATAAAATCCTTGTTGCAGCTCACCGAGTGGAACGTGACTCTTTTTTCACCAGAAAAATCTTAGGATTTTATCGAATACAACTATGAGCAGGAGCAGATGGTACACTTCATCTAGAAGACATTTATTACCACAAGTCAAATAAAATCCTTGTTGCAGCTCACCGAGTGGAATGTGACTCTTTTTTCACCAGAAAAATCTTAGGATTTTATCGAATACAACTATGAGCAGGAGCAGATGGTACACTTCATCTAGAAGACATTTATTACCACAAGTCAAATAAAATCCTTGTTGCAGCTCACCGAGTGGAATGTGATTCTTTTTTATCCAGAAAAATCTTAGGATTTTATCGAATACAACTATGAGCAGGAGCAGATGGTACACTTCATCTAGAAGACATTTATTACCACAAGTCAAATAAAATCCTTGTTGCTGCTCACCGAGTGGAATGTGACTCTTTTTTCACCAGAAAAATCTTAGGATTTTATCGAATACGACTATGAGCAGGAGCAGATGGTACACTTCATCTAGAAGACATTTATTACCACAAGTCAAATAAAATCCTTGTTGCAGCTCACCGAGTGGAATGTGACTCTTTTTTCACCAGAAAAATCTTAGGATTTTATCGAATACGACTATGAGCAGGAGCAGATGGTACACTTCATCTAGAAGACATTTATTACCACAAGTCAAATAAAATCCTTGTTGCAGCTCACCGAGTGGAACGTGACTCTTTTTTCACCAGAAAAATCTTAGGATTTTATCGAATACAACTATGAGCAGGAGCAGATGGTACACTTCATCTAGAAGACATTTATTACCACAAGTCAAATAAAATCCTTGTTGCAGCTCACCGAGTGGAATGTGACTCTTTTTTCACCAGAAAAATCTTAGGATTTTATCGAATACAACTATGAGCAGGAGCAGATGGTACACTTCATCTAGAAGACATTTATTACCACAAGTCAAATAAAATCCTTGTTGCAGCTCACCGAGTGGAATGTGACTCTTTTTTCACCAGAAAAATCTTAGGATTTTATCGAATACAACTATGAGCAGGAGCAGATGGTACACTTCATCTAGAAGACATTTATTACCACAAGTCAAATAAAATCCTTGTTGCAGCTCACCGAGTGGAATGTGACTCTTTTTTCACCAGAAAAATCTTAGGATTTTATCGAATACGACTATGAGCAGGAGCAGATGGTACACTTCATCTAGAAGACATTTATTACCACAAGTCAAATAAAATCCTTGTTGCAGCTCACCGAGTGGAATGTGACTCTTTTTTCACCAGAAAAATCTTAGGATTTTATCGAATACAACTATGAGCAGGAGCAGATGGTACACTTCATCTAGAAGACATTTATTACCACAAGTCAAATAAAATCCTTGTTGCAGCTCACCGAGTGGAATGTGATTCTTTTTTATCCAGAAAAATCTTAGGATTTTATCGAATACAACTATGAGCAGGAGCAGATGGTACACTTCATCTAGAAGACATTTATTACCACAAGTCAAATAAAATCCTTGTTGCTGCTCACCGAGTGGAATGTGACTCTTTTTTCACCAGAAAAATCTTAGGATTTTATCGAATACGACTATGAGCAGGAGCAGATGGTACACTTCATCTAGAAGACATTTATTACCACAAGTCAAATAAAATCCTTGTTGCAGCTCACCGAGTGGAATGTGACTCTTTTTTCACCAGAAAAATCTTAGGATTTTATCGAATACGACTATGAGCAGGAGCAGATGGTACACTTCATCTAGAAGACATTTATTACCACAAGTCAAATAAAATCCTTGTTGCAGCTCACCGAGTGGAACGTGACTCTTTTTTCACCAGAAAAATCTTAGGATTTTATCGAATACAACTATGAGCAGGAGCAGATGGTACACTTCATCTAGAAGACATTTATTACCACAAGTCAAATAAAATCCTTGTTGCAGCTCACCGAGTGGAATGTGACTCTTTTTTCACCAGAAAAATCTTAGGATTTTATCGAATACAACTATGAGCAGGAGCAGATGGTACACTTCATCTAGAAGACATTTATTACCACAAGTCAAATAAAATCCTTGTTGCAGCTCACCGAGTGGAATGTGACTCTTTTTTCACCAGAAAAATCTTAGGATTTTATCGAATACAACTATGAGCAGGAGCAGATGGTACACTTCATCTAGAAGACATTTATTACCACAAGTCAAATAAAATCCTTGTTGCAGCTCACCGAGTGGAATGTGACTCTTTTTTCACCAGAAAAATCTTAGGATTTTATCGAATACGACTATGAGCAGGAGCAGATGGTACACTTCATCTAGAAGACATTTATTACCACAAGTCAAATAAAATCCTTGTTGCAGCTCACCGAGTGGAACGTGACTCTTTTTTCACCAGAAAAATCTTAGGATTTTATCGAATACAACTATGAGCAGGAGCAGATGGTACACTTCATCTAGAAGACATTTATTACCACAAGTCAAATAAAATCCTTGTTGCAGCTCACCGAGTGGAATGTGACTCTTTTTTCACCAGAAAAATCTTAGGATTTTATCGAATACGACTATGAGCAGGAGCAGATGGTACACTTCATCTAGAAGACATTTATTACCACAAGTCAAATAAAATCCTTGTTGCTGCTCACCGAGTGGAACGTGACTCTTTTTTCACCAGAAAAATCTTAGGATTTTATCGAATACGACTATGAGCAGGAGCAGATGGTACACTTCATCTAGAAGAAATTTATTACCACAAGTCAAATAAAATCCTTGTTGCAGCTCACCGAGTGGAACGTGATTCTTTTTTCTCCAGAAAATCTTAGGATTTTATCGAATACAACTATGAGCAGGAGCAGATGGTACACTTCATCTAGAAGACATTTATTACCACAAGTCAAATAAAATCCTTGTTGCAGCTCACCGAGTGAAACGTGATTATTTTTTCACCAGAAAAATCTTAGGATTTTATCGAATACGACTATGAGCAGGAGAGCCATCTCTACTTTATCTACAACACATTAATTGCCACAAGTCAAATAAAATCCTTGTTGCAGCTCACCGAGTGGAACGTGATTCTTTTTTCACCAGAAAAATCTTAGGATTTTATCGAATACGACTATGAGCAGGAGCAGATGGTACACTTCATCTAGAAGACATTTATTACCACAAGTCAAATAAAATCCTTGTTGCAGCTCACCGAGTGGAATGTGACTCTTTTTTCACCAGAAAAATCTTAGGATTTTATCGAATACGACTATGAGCAGGAGCAGATGGTACACTTCATCTAGAAGACATTTATTACCACAAGTCAAATAAAATCCTTGTTGCAGCTCACCGAGTGGAACGTGACTCTTTTTTCACCAGAAAAATCTTAGGATTTTATCGAATACAACTATGAGCAGGAGCAGATGGTACACTTCATCTAGAAGACATTTATTACCACAAGTCAAATAAAATCCTTGTTGCAGCTCACCGAGTGGAACGTGACTCTTTTTTCACCAGAAAAATCTTAGGATTTTATCGAATACGACTATGAGCAGGAGCAGATGGTACACTTCATCTAGAAGACATTTATTACCACAAGTCAAATAAAATCCTTGTTGCAGCTCACCGAGTGGAATGTGACTCTTTTTTCACCAGAAAAATCTTAGGATTTTATCGAATACGACTATGAGCAGGAGCAGATGGTACACTTCATCTAGAAGACATTTATTACCACAAGTCAAATAAAATCCTTGTTGCAGCTCACCGAGTGGAATGTGACTCTTTTTTCACCAGAAAAATCTTAGGATTTTATCGAATACGACTATGAGCAGGAGCAGATGGTACACTTCATCTAGAAGACATTTATTACCACAAGTCAAATAAAATCCTTGTTGCTGCTCACCGAGTGGAACGTGACTCTTTTTTCACCAGAAAAATCTTAGGATTTTGTCGAATACGACTATGAGCAGGAGAGCCATATCTACTTTATCTAGAACACATTAGTTACCACAAGTCAAATGAAATCCTGTTGCAGCTCACCGAGTGGAACGTGACTCTTTTTTCACCAGAAAAATCTTAGGATTTTATCGAATACGACTATGAGCAGGAGCAGATGGTACACTTCATCTAGAAGACATTTATTACCACAAGTCAAATAAAATCCTTGTTGCAGCTCACCGAGTGGAACGTGACTCTTTTTTCACCAGAAAAATCTTAGGATTTTATCGAAT
Organism: Heterorhabditis bacteriophora; assembly: GCA_964036235.1. Lineage (NCBI taxonomy): Eukaryota > Metazoa > Nematoda > Chromadorea > Rhabditida > Heterorhabditidae > Heterorhabditis > Heterorhabditis bacteriophora. The sequence continues at coordinate 13,207,615 of OZ038426.1, read as the reverse complement.
ACAACTATGAGCAGGAGCAGATGGTACACTTCATCTAGAAGACATTTATTACCACAAGTCAAATAAAATCCTTGTTGCAGCTCACCGAGTGGAATGTGACTCTTTTTTCACCAGAAAAATCTTAGGATTTTATCGAATACAACTATGAGCAGGAGCAGATGGTACACTTCATCTAGAAGACATTTATTACCACAAGTCAAATAAAATCCTTGTTGCAGCTCACCGAGTGGAATGTGATTCTTTTTTATCCAGAAAAATCTTAGGATTTTATCGAATACAACTATGAGCAGGAGCAGATGGTACACTTCATCTAGAAGACATTTATTACCACAAGTCAAATAAAATCCTTGTTGCTGCTCACCGAGTGGAATGTGACTCTTTTTTCACCAGAAAAATCTTAGGATTTTATCGAATACGACTATGAGCAGGAGCAGATGGTACACTTCATCTAGAAGACATTTATTACCACAAGTCAAATAAAATCCTTGTTGCAGCTCACCGAGTGGAATGTGACTCTTTTTTCACCAGAAAAATCTTAGGATTTTATCGAATACGACTATGAGCAGGAGCAGATGGTACACTTCATCTAGAAGACATTTATTACCACAAGTCAAATAAAATCCTTGTTGCAGCTCACCGAGTGGAACGTGACTCTTTTTTCACCAGAAAAATCTTAGGATTTTATCGAATACAACTATGAGCAGGAGCAGATGGTACACTTCATCTAGAAGACATTTATTACCACAAGTCAAATAAAATCCTTGTTGCAGCTCACCGAGTGGAATGTGACTCTTTTTTCACCAGAAAAATCTTAGGATTTTATCGAATACAACTATGAGCAGGAGCAGATGGTACACTTCATCTAGAAGACATTTATTACCACAAGTCAAATAAAATCCTTGTTGCAGCTCACCGAGTGGAATGTGATTCTTTTTTATCCAGAAAAATCTTAGGATTTTATCGAATACAACTATGAGCAGGAGCAGATGGTACACTTCATCTAGAAGACATTTATTACCACAAGTCAAATAAAATCCTTGTTGCTGCTCACCGAGTGGAATGTGACTCTTTTTTCACCAGAAAAATCTTAGGATTTTATCGAATACGACTATGAGCAGGAGCAGATGGTACACTTCATCTAGAAGACATTTATTACCACAAGTCAAATAAAATCCTTGTTGCAGCTCACCGAGTGGAATGTGACTCTTTTTTCACCAGAAAAATCTTAGGATTTTATCGAATACGACTATGAGCAGGAGCAGATGGTACACTTCATCTAGAAGACATTTATTACCACAAGTCAAATAAAATCCTTGTTGCAGCTCACCGAGTGGAATGTGACTCTTTTTTCACCAGAAAAATCTTAGGATTTTATCGAATACGACTATGAGCAGGAGCAGATGGTACACTTCATCTAGAAGACATTTATTACCACAAGTCAAATAAAATCCTTGTTGCAGCTCACCGAGTGGAATGTGACTCTTTTTTCACCAGAAAAATCTTAGGATTTTATCGAATACGACTATGAGCAGGAGCAGATGGTACACTTCATCTAGAAGACATTTATTACCACAAGTCAAATAAAATCCTTGTTGCAGCTCACCGAGTGGAATGTGACTCTTTTTTCACCAGAAAAATCTTAGGATTTTATCGAATACGACTATGAGCAGGAGCAGATGGTACACTTCATCTAGAAGACATTTATTACCACAAGTCAAATAAAATCCTTGTTGCTGCTCACCGAGTGGAACGTGACTCTTTTTTCACCAGAAAAATCTTAGGATTTTGTCGAATACGACTATGAGCAGGAGAGCCATATCTACTTTATCTAGAACACATTAGTTACCACAAGTCAAATGAAATCCTGTTGCAGCTCACCGAGTGGAACGTGATTCTTTTTTCTCCAGAAAATCTTAGGATTTTATCGAATACAACTATGAGCAGGAGCAGATGGTACACTTCATCTAGAAGACATTTATTACCACAAGTCAAATAAAATCCTTGTTGCAGCTCACCGAGTGGAATGTGACTCTTTTTTCACCAGAAAAATCTTAGGATTTTATCGAATACGACTATGAGCAGGAGCAGATGGTACACTTCATCTAGAAGACATTTATTACCACAAGTCAAATAAAATCCTTGTTGCAGCTCACCGAGTGGAATGTGACTCTTTTTTCACCAGAAAAATCTTAGGATTTTATCGAATACGACTATGAGCAGGAGCAGATGGTACACTTCATCTAGAAGACATTTATTACCACAAGTCAAATAAAATCCTTGTTGCTGCTCACCGAGTGGAACGTGACTCTTTTTTCACCAGAAAAATCTTAGGATTTTGTCGAATACGACTATGAGCAGGAGAGCCATATCTACTTTATCTAGAACACATTAGTTACCACAAGTCAAATGAAATCCTGTTGCAGCTCACCGAGTGGAACGTGATTCTTTTTTCTCCAGAAAATCTTAGGATTTTATCGAATACAACTATGAGCAGGAGCAGATGGTACACTTCATCTAGAAGACATTTATTACCACAAGTCAAATAAAATCCTTGTTGCAGCTCACCGAGTGGAACGTGACTCTTTTTTCACCAGAAAAATCTTAGGATTTTATCGAATACGACTATGAGCAGGAGCAGATGGTACACTTCATCTAGAAGACATTTATTACCACAAGTCAAATAAAATCCTTGTTGCTGCTCACCGAGTGGAATGTGACTCTTTTTTCACCAGTAAAATCTTAGGATTTTATCGAATACGACTATGAGCAGGAGAGCCATCTCTACTTTATCTACAACACATTAATTGCCACAAGTCAAATAAAATCCTTGTTGCAGCTCACCGAGTGGAACGTGATTCTTTTTTCTCCAGAAAATCTTAGGATTTTATCGAATACAACTATGAGCAGGAGCAGATGGTACACTTCATCTAGAAGACATTTATTACCACAAGTCAAATAAAATCCTTGTTGCAGCTCACCGAGTGGAACGTGACTCTTTTTTCACCAGAAAAATCTTAGGATTTTATCGAATACAACTATGAGCAGGAGCAGATGGTACACTTCATCTAGAAGACATTTATTACCACAAGTCAAATAAAATCCTTGTTGCAGCTCACCGAGTGAAACGTGATTATTTTTTCACCAGAAAAATCTTAGGATTTTATCGAATACGACTATGAGCAGGAGAGCCATCTCTACTTTATCTACAACACATTAATTGCCACAAGTCAAATAAAATCCTTGTTGCAGCTCACCGAGTGGAACGTGACTCTTTTTTCACCAGAAAAATCTTAGGATTTTATCGAATACGACTATGAGCAGGAGCAGATGGTACACTTCATCTAGAAGACATTTATTACCACAAGTCAAATAAAATCCTTGTTGCAGCTCACCGAGTGGAATGTGACTCTTTTTTCACCAGAAAAATCTTAGGATTTTATCGAATACGACTATGAGCAGGAGCAGATGGTACACTTCATCTAGAAGACATTTATTACCACAAGTCAAATAAAATCCTTGTTGCAGCTCACCGAGTGGAACGTGACTCTTTTTTCACCAGAAAAATCTTAGGATTTTATCGAATACGACTATGAGCAGGAGCAGATGGTACACTTCATCTAGAAGAAATTTATTACCACAAGTCAAATAAAATCCTTGTTGCAGCTCACCGAGTGGAACGTGACTCTTTTTTCACCAGAAAAATCTTAGGATTTTATCGAATACGACTATGAGCAGGAGCAGATGGTACACTTCATCTAGAAGACATTTATTACCACAAGTCAAATAAAATCCTTGTTGCTGCTCACCGAGTGGAATGTGACTCTTTTTTCACCAGAAAAATCTTAGGATTTTATCGAATACGACTATGAGCAGGAGCAGATGGTACACTTCATCTAGAAGACATTTATTACCACAAGTCAAATAAAATCCTTGTTGCAGCTCACCGAGTGGAATGTGACTCTTTTTTCACCAGAAAAATCTTAGGATTTTATCGAATACAACTATGAGCAGGAGCAGATGGTACACTTCATCTAGAAGACATTTATTACCACAAGTCAAATAAAATCCTTGTTGCAGCTCACCGAGTGGAATGTGATTCTTTTTTATCCAGAAAAATCTTAGGATTTTATCGAATACAACTATGAGCAGGAGCAGATGGTACACTTCATCTAGAAGACATTTATTACCACAAGTCAAATAAAATCCTTGTTGCTGCTCACCGAGTGGAATGTGACTTTTTTTTCACCAGAAAAATCTTAGGATTTTATCGAATACGACTATGAGCAGGAGCAGATGGTACACTTCATCTAGAAGACATTTATTACCACAAGTCAAATAAAATCCTTGTTGCAGCTCACCGAGTGGAATGTGACTCTTTTTTCACCAGAAAAATCTTAGGATTTTATCGAATACAACTATGAGCAGGAGCAGATGGTACACTTCATCTAGAAGACATTTATTACCACAAGTCAAATAAAATCCTTGTTGCAGCTCACCGAGTGGAATGTGACTCTTTTTTCACCAGAAAAATCTTAGGATTTTATCGAATACGACTATGAGCAGGAGCAGATGGTACACTTCATCTAGAAGACATTTATTACCACAAGTCAAATAAAATCCTTGTTGCTGCTCACCGAGTGGAATGTGACTCTTTTTTCACCAGAAAAATCTTAGGATTTTATCGAATACGACTATGAGCAGGAGCAGATGGTACACTTCATCTAGAAGACATTTATTACCACAAGTCAAATAAAATCCTTGTTGCAGCTCACCGAGTGGAATGTGACTCTTTTTTCACCAGAAAAATCTTAGGATTTTATCGAATACGACTATGAGCAGGAGCAGATGGTACACTTCATCTAGAAGACATTTATTACCACAAGTCAAATAAAATCCTTGTTGCAGCTCACCGAGTGGAATGTGACTCTTTTTTCACCAGAAAAATCTTAGGATTTTATCGAATACGACTATGAGCAGGAGCAGATGGTACACTTCATCTAGAAGACATTTATTACCACAAGTCAAATAAAATCCTTGTTGCAGCTCACCGAGTGGAATGTGACTCTTTTTTCACCAGAAAAATCTTAGGATTTTATCGAATACGACTATGAGCAGGAGCAGATGGTACACTTCATCTAGAAGACATTTATTACCACAAGTCAAATAAAATCCTTGTTGCAGCTCACCGAGTGGAATGTGACTCTTTTTTCACCAGAAAAATCTTAGGATTTTATCGAATACGACTATGAGCAGGAGCAGATGGTACACTTCATCTAGAAGACATTTATTACCACAAGTCAAATAAAATCCTTGTTGCTGCTCACCGAGTGGAACGTGACTCTTTTTTCACCAGAAAAATCTTAGGATTTTGTCGAATACGACTATGAGCAGGAGAGCCATATCTACTTTATCTAGAACACATTAGTTACCACAAGTCAAATGAAATCCTGTTGCAGCTCACCGAGTGGAACGTGATTCTTTTTTCTCCAGAAAATCTTAGGATTTTATCGAATACAACTATGAGCAGGAGCAGATGGTACACTTCATCTAGAAGACATTTATTACCACAAGTCAAATAAAATCCTTGTTGCAGCTCACCGAGTGGAATGTGACTCTTTTTTCACCAGAAAAATCTTAGGATTTTATCGAATACGACTATGAGCAGGAGCAGATGGTACACTTCATCTAGAAGACATTTATTACCACAAGTCAAATAAAATCCTTGTTGCAGCTCACCGAGTGGAATGTGACTCTTTTTTCACCAGAAAAATCTTAGGATTTTATCGAATACGACTATGAGCAGGAGCAGATGGTACACTTCATCTAGAAGACATTTATTACCACAAGTCAAATAAAATCCTTGTTGCTGCTCACCGAGTGGAACGTGACTCTTTTTTCACCAGAAAAATCTTAGGATTTTGTCGAATACGACTATGAGCAGGAGAGCCATATCTACTTTATCTAGAACACATTAGTTACCACAAGTCAAATGAAATCCTGTTGCAGCTCACCGAGTGGAACGTGATTCTTTTTTCTCCAGAAAATCTTAGGATTTTATCGAATACAACTATGAGCAGGAGCAGATGGTACACTTCATCTAGAAGACATTTATTACCACAAGTCAAATAAAATCCTTGTTGCAGCTCACCGAGTGGAACGTGACTCTTTTTTCACCAGAAAAATCTTAGGATTTTATCGAATACAACTATGAGCAGGAGCAGATGGTACACTTCATCTAGAAGACATTTATTACCACAAGTCAAATAAAATCCTTGTTGCAGCTCACCGAGTGGAACGTGACTCTTTTTTCACCAGAAAAATCTTAGGATTTTATCGAATACGACTATGAGCAGGAGCAGATGGTACACTTCATCTAGAAGACATTTATTACCACAAGTCAAATAAAATCCTTGTTGCTGCTCACCGAGTGGAATGTGACTCTTTTTTCACCAGTAAAATCTTAGGATTTTATCGAATACGACTATGAGCAGGAGAGCCATCTCTACTTTATCTACAACACATTAATTGCCACAAGTCAAATAAAATCCTTGTTGCAGCTCACCGAGTGGAACGTGATTCTTTTTTCTCCAGAAAATCTTAGGATTTTATCGAATACAACTATGAGCAGGAGCAGATGGTACACTTCATCTAGAAGACATTTATTACCACAAGTCAAATAAAATCCTTGTTGCAGCTCACCGAGTGGAACGTGACTCTTTTTTCACCAGAAAAATCTTAGGATTTTATCGAATACAACTATGAGCAGGAGCAGATGGTACACTTCATCTAGAAGACATTTATTACCACAAGTCAAATAAAATCCTTGTTGCAGCTCACCGAGTGAAACGTGATTATTTTTTCACCAGAAAAATCTTAGGATTTTATCGAATACGACTATGAGCAGGAGAGCCATCTCTACTTTATCTACAACACATTAATTGCCACAAGTCAAATAAAATCCTTGTTGCAGCTCACCGAGTGGAACGTGACTCTTTTTTCACCAGAAAAATCTTAGGATTTTATCGAATACGACTATGAGCAGGAGCAGATGGTACACTTCATCTAGAAGACATTTATTACCACAAGTCAAATAAAATCCTTGTTGCAGCTCACCGAGTGGAATGTGACTCTTTTTTCACCAGAAAAATCTTAGGATTTTATCGAATACGACTATGAGCAGGAGCAGATGGTACACTTCATCTAGAAGACATTTATTACCACAAGTCAAATAAAATCCTTGTTGCAGCTCACCGAGTGGAACGTGACTCTTTTTTCACCAGAAAAATCTTAGGATTTTATCGAATACGACTATGAGCAGGAGCAGATGGTACACTTCATCTAGAAGAAATTTATTACCACAAGTCAAATAAAATCCTTGTTGCAGCTCACCGAGTGGAACGTGACTCTTTTTTCACCAGAAAAATCTTAGGATTTTATCGAATACGACTATGAGCAGGAGCAGATGGTACACTTCATCTAGAAGACATTTATTACCACAAGTCAAATAAAATCCTTGTTGCTGCTCACCGAGTGGAATGTGACTCTTTTTTCACCAGAAAAATCTTAGGATTTTATCGAATACGACTATGAGCAGGAGCAGATGGTACACTTCATCTAGAAGACATTTATTACCACAAGTCAAATAAAATCCTTGTTGCAGCTCACCGAGTGGAATGTGACTCTTTTTTCACCAGAAAAATCTTAGGATTTTATCGAATACAACTATGAGCAGGAGCAGATGGTACACTTCATCTAGAAGACATTTATTACCACAAGTCAAATAAAATCCTTGTTGCAGCTCACCGAGTGGAATGTGATTCTTTTTTATCCAGAAAAATCTTAGGATTTTATCGAATACAACTATGAGCAGGAGCAGATGGTACACTTCATCTAGAAGACATTTATTACCACAAGTCAAATAAAATCCTTGTTGCTGCTCACCGAGTGGAATGTGACTCTTTTTTCACCAGAAAAATCTTAGGATTTTATCGAATACGACTATGAGCAGGAGCAGATGGTACACTTCATCTAGAAGACATTTATTACCACAAGTCAAATAAAATCCTTGTTGCAGCTCACCGAGTGGAATGTGACTCTTTTTTCACCAGAAAAATCTTAGGATTTTATCGAATACAACTATGAGCAGGAGCAGATGGTACACTTCATCTAGAAGACATTTATTACCACAAGTCAAATAAAATCCTTGTTGCAGCTCACCGAGTGGAATGTGACTCTTTTTTCACCAGAAAAATCTTAGGATTTTATCGAATACGACTATGAGCAGGAGCAGATGGTACACTTCATCTAGAAGACATTTATTACCACAAGTCAAATAAAATCCTTGTTGCTGCTCACCGAGTGGAATGTGACTCTTTTTTCACCAGAAAAATCTTAGGATTTTATCGAATACGACTATGAGCAGGAGCAGATGGTACACTTCATCTAGAAGACATTTATTACCACAAGTCAAATAAAATCCTTGTTGCAGCTCACCGAGTGGAATGTGACTCTTTTTTCACCAGAAAAATCTTAGGATTTTATCGAATACGACTATGAGCAGGAGCAGATGGTACACTTCATCTAGAAGACATTTATTACCACAAGTCAAATAAAATCCTTGTTGCAGCTCACCGAGTGGAATGTGACTCTTTTTTCACCAGAAAAATCTTAGGATTTTATCGAATACGACTATGAGCAGGAGCAGATGGTACACTTCATCTAGAAGACATTTATTACCACAAGTCAAATAAAATCCTTGTTGCAGCTCACCGAGTGGAATGTGACTCTTTTTTCACCAGAAAAATCTTAGGATTTTATCGAATACGACTATGAGCAGGAGCAGATGGTACACTTCATCTAGAAGACATTTATTACCACAAGTCAAATAAAATCCTTGTTGCAGCTCACCGAGTGGAATGTGACTCTTTTTTCACCAGAAAAATCTTAGGATTTTATCGAATACGACTATGAGCAGGAGCAGATGGTACACTTCATCTAGAAGACATTTATTACCACAAGTCAAATAAAATCCTTGTTGCTGCTCACCGAGTGGAACGTGACTCTTTTTTCACCAGAAAAATCTTAGGATTTTGTCGAATACGACTATGAGCAGGAGAGCCATATCTACTTTATCTAGAACACATTAGTTACCACAAGTCAAATGAAATCCTGTTGCAGCTCACCGAGTGGAACGTGATTCTTTTTTCTCCAGAAAATCTTAGGATTTTATCGAATACAACTATGAGCAGGAGCAGATGGTACACTTCATCTAGAAGACATTTATTACCACAAGTCAAATAAAATCCTTGTTGCAGCTCACCGAGTGGAATGTGACTCTTTTTTCACCAGAAAAATCTTAGGATTTTATCGAATACGACTATGAGCAGGAGCAGATGGTACACTTCATCTAGAAGACATTTATTACCACAAGTCAAATAAAATCCTTGTTGCAGCTCACCGAGTGGAATGTGACTCTTTTTTCACCAGAAAAATCTTAGGATTTTATCGAATACGACTATGAGCAGGAGCAGATGGTACACTTCATCTAGAAGACATTTATTACCACAAGTCAAATAAAATCCTTGTTGCTGCTCACCGAGTGGAACGTGACTCTTTTTTCACCAGAAAAATCTTAGGATTTTGTCGAATACGACTATGAGCAGGAGAGCCATATCTACTTTATCTAGAACACATTAGTTACCACAAGTCAAATGAAATCCTGTTGCAGCTCACCGAGTGGAACGTGATTCTTTTTTCTCCAGAAAATCTTAGGATTTTATCGAATACAACTATGAGCAGGAGCAGATGGTACACTTCATCTAGAAGACATTTATTACCACAAGTCAAATAAAATCCTTGTTGCAGCTCACCGAGTGGAACGTGACTCTTTTTTCACCAGAAAAATCTTAGGATTTTATCGAATACAACTATGAGCAGGAGCAGATGGTACACTTCATCTAGAAGACATTTATTACCACAAGTCAAATAAAATCCTTGTTGCAGCTCACCGAGTGGAACGTGACTCTTTTTTCACCAGAAAAATCTTAGGATTTTATCGAATACGACTATGAGCAGGAGCAGATGGTACACTTCATCTAGAAGACATTTATTACCACAAGTCAAATAAAATCCTTGTTGCTGCTCACCGAGTGGAATGTGACTCTTTTTTCACCAGTAAAATCTTAGGATTTTATCGAATACGACTATGAGCAGGAGAGCCATCTCTACTTTATCTACAACACATTAATTGCCACAAGTCAAATAAAATCCTTGTTGCAGCTCACCGAGTGGAACGTGATTCTTTTTTCTCCAGAAAATCTTAGGATTTTATCGAATACAACTATGAGCAGGAGCAGATGGTACACTTCATCTAGAAGACATTTATTACCACAAGTCAAATAAAATCCTTGTTGCAGCTCACCGAGTGGAACGTGACTCTTTTTTCACCAGAAAAATCTTAGGATTTTATCGAATACAACTATGAGCAGGAGCAGATGGTACACTTCATCTAGAAGACATTTATTACCACAAGTCAAATAAAATCCTTGTTGCAGCTCACCGAGTGGAATGTGACTCTTTTTTCACCAGAAAAATCTTAGGATTTTATCGAATACGACTATGAGCAGGAGAGCCATCTCTACTTTATCTACAACACATTAATTGCCACAAGTCAAATAAAATCCTTGTTGCAGCTCACCGAGTGGAACGTGACTCTTTTTTCACCAGAAAAATCTTAGGATTTTATCGAATACGACTATGAGCAGGAGCAGATGGTACACTTCATCTAGAAGACATTTATTACCACAAGTCAAATAAAATCCTTGTTGCAGCTCACCGAGTGGAATGTGACTCTTTTTTCACCAGAAAAATCTTAGGATTTTATCGAATACGACTATGAGCAGGAGCAGATGGTACACTTCATCTAGAAGACATTTATTACCACAAGTCAAATAAAATCCTTGTTGCAGCTCACCGAGTGGAACGTGACTCTTTTTTCACCAGAAAAATCTTAGGATTTTATCGAATACGACTATGAGCAGGAGCAGATGGTACACTTCATCTAGAAGAAATTTATTACCACAAGTCAAATAAAATCCTTGTTGCAGCTCACCGAGTGGAACGTGACTCTTTTTTCACCAGAAAAATCTTAGGATTTTATCGAATACGACTATGAGCAGGAGCAGATGGTACACTTCATCTAGAAGACATTTATTACCACAAGTCAAATAAAATCCTTGTTGCTGCTCACCGAGTGGAATGTGACTCTTTTTTCACCAGAAAAATCTTAGGATTTTATCGAATACGACTATGAGCAGGAGCAGATGGTACACTTCATCTAGAAGACATTTATTACCACAAGTCAAATAAAATCCTTGTTGCAGCTCACCGAGTGGAATGTGACTCTTTTTTCACCAGAAAAATCTTAGGATTTTATCGAATACAACTATGAGCAGGAGCAGATGGTACACTTCATCTAGAAGACATTTATTACCACAAGTCAAATAAAATCCTTGTTGCAGCTCACCGAGTGGAATGTGATTCTTTTTTATCCAGAAAAATCTTAGGATTTTATCGAATACGACTATGAGCAGGAGCAGATGGTACACTTCATCTAGAAGACATTTATTACCACAAGTCAAATAAAATCCTTGTTGCAGCTCACCGAGTGGAATGTGACTCTTTTTTCACCAGAAAAATCTTAGGATTTTATCGAATACGACTATGAGCAGGAGCAGATGGTACACTTCATCTAGAAGACATTTATTACCACAAGTCAAATAAAATCCTTGTTGCAGCTCACCGAGTGGAACGTGACTCTTTTTTCACCAGAAAAATCTTAGGATTTTATCGAATACAACTATGAGCAGGAGCAGATGGTACACTTCATCTAGAAGACATTTATTACCACAAGTCAAATAAAATCCTTGTTGCAGCTCACCGAGTGGAATGTGACTCTTTTTTCACCAGAAAAATCTTAGGATTTTATCGAATACGACTATGAGCAGGAGCAGATGGTACACTTCATCTAGAAGACATTTATTACCACAAGTCAAATAAAATCCTTGTTGCAGCTCACCGAGTGGAATGTGACTCTTTTTTCACCAGAAAAATCTTAGGATTTTATCGAATACGACTATGAGCAGGAGCAGATGGTACACTTCATCTAGAAGACATTTATTACCACAAGTCAAATAAAATCCTTGTTGCTGCTCACCGAGTGGAACGTGACTCTTTTTTCACCAGAAAAATCTTAGGATTTTATCGAATACGACTATGAGCAGGAGAGCCATATCTACTTTATCTAGAACACATTAGTTACCACAAGTCAAATGAAATCCTGTTGCAGCTCACCGAGTGGAACGTGATTATTTTTTCACCAGAAAAATCTTAGGATTTTATCGAATACAACTATGAGCAGGAGCAGATGGTACACTTCATCTAGAAGAAATTTATTACCACAAGTCAAATAAAATCCTTGTTGCAGCTCACCGAGTGGAATGTGACTCTTTTTTCACCAGAAAAATCTTAGGATTTTATCGAATACGACTATGAGCAGGAGCAGATGGTACACTTCATCTAGAAGAAATTTATTACCACAAGTCAAATAAAATCCTTGTTGCAGCTCACCGAGTGGAACGTGACTCTTTTTTCACCAGAAAAATCTTAGGATTTTATCGAATACGACTATGAGCAGGAGCAGATGGTACACTTCATCTAGAAGACATTTATTACCACAAGTCAAATAAAATCCTTGTTGCTGCTCACCGAGTGGAATGTGACTCTTTTTTCACCAGAAAAATCTTAGGATTTTATCGAATACGACTATGAGCAGGAGAGCCATCTCTACTTTATCTACAACACATTAATTGCCACAAGTCAAATAAAATCCTTGTTGCAGCTCACCGAGTGGAACGTGATTCTTTTTTCTCCAGAAAATCTTAGGATTTTATCGAATACAACTATGAGCAGGAGCAGATGGTACACTTCATCTAGAAGACATTTATTACCACAAGTCAAATAAAATCCTTGTTGCAGCTCACCGAGTGGAACGTGACTCTTTTTTCACCAGAAAAATCTTAGGATTTTATCGAATACAACTATGAGCAGGAGCAGATGGTACACTTCATCTAGAAGACATTTATTACCACAAGTCAAATAAAATCCTTGTTGCAGCTCACCGAGTGGAATGTGACTCTTTTTTCACCAGAAAAATCTTAGGATTTTATCGAATACGACTATGAGCAGGAGCAGATGGTACACTTCATCTAGAAGACATTTATTACCACAAGTCAAATAAAATCCTTGTTGCAGCTCACCGAGTGGAATGTGATTCTTTTTTATCCAGAAAAATCTTAGGATTTTATCGAATACAACTATGAGCAGGAGCAGATGGTACACTTCATCTAGAAGACATTTATTACCACAAGTCAAATAAAATCCTTGTTGCAGCTCACCGAGTGAAACGTGATTATTTTTTCACCAGAAAAATCTTAGGATTTTATCGAATACGACTATGAGCAGGAGAGCCATCTCTACTTTATCTACAACACATTAATTGCCACAAGTCAAATAAAATCCTTGTTGCAGCTCACCGAGTGGAACGTGACTCTTTTTTCACCAGAAAAATCTTAGGATTTTATCGAATACGACTATGAGCAGGAGCAGATGGTACACTTCATCTAGAAGAAATTTATTACCACAAGTCAAATAAAATCCTTGTTGCAGCTCACCGAGTGGAACGTGACTCTTTTTTCACCAGAAAAATCTTAGGATTTTATCGAATACGACTATGAGCAGGAGCAGATGGTACACTTCATCTAGAAGACATTTATTACCACAAGTCAAATAAAATCCTTGTTGCAGCTCACCGAGTGGAACGTGACTCTTTTTTCACCAGAAAAATCTTAGGATTTTATCGAATACGACTATGAGCAGGAGCAGATGGTACACTTCATCTAGAAGAAATTTATTACCACAAGTCAAATAAAATCCTTGTTGCAGCTCACCGAGTGGAACGTGACTCTTTTTTCACCAGAAAAATCTTAGGATTTTATCGAATACGACTATGAGCAGGAGCAGATGGTACACTTCATCTAGAAGACATTTATTACCACAAGTCAAATAAAATCCTTGTTGCTGCTCACCGAGTGGAATGTGACTCTTTTTTCACCAGAAAAATCTTAGGATTTTATCGAATACGACTATGAGCAGGAGAGCCATCTCTACTTTATCTACAACACATTAATTGCCACAAGTCAAATAAAATCCTTGTTGCAGCTCACCGAGTGGAACGTGATTCTTTTTTCTCCAGAAAATCTTAGGATTTTATCGAATACAACTATGAGCAGGAGCAGATGGTACACTTCATCTAGAAGACATTTATTACCACAAGTCAAATAAAATCCTTGTTGCAGCTCACCGAGTGGAATGTGATTCTTTTTTATCCAGAAAAATCTTAGGATTTTATCGAATACAACTATGAGCAGGAGCAGATGGTACACTTCATCTAGAAGACATTTATTACCACAAGTCAAATAAAATCCTTGTTGCAGCTCACCGAGTGAAACGTGATTATTTTTTCACCAGAAAAATCTTAGGATTTTATCGAATACGACTATGAGCAGGAGAGCCATCTCTACTTTATCTACAACACATTAATTGCCACAAGTCAAATAAAATCCTTGTTGCAGCTCACCGAGTGGAACGTGATTCTTTTTTCTCCAGAAAATCTTAGGATTTTATCGAATACAACTATGAGCAGGAGCAGATGGTACACTTCATCTAGAAGACATTTATTACCACAAGTCAAATAAAATCCTTGTTGCTGCTCACCGAGTGGAACGTGACTCTTTTTTCACCAGAAAAATCTTAGGATTTTATCGAATACGACTATGAGCAGGAGAGCCATCTCTACTTTATCTACAACACATTAATTGCCACAAGTCAAATAAAATCCTTGTTGCAGCTCACCGAGTGGAACGTGACTCTTTTTTCACCAGAAAAATCTTAGGATTTTATCGAATACGACTATGAGCAGGAGCAGATGGTACACTTCATCTAGAAGACATTTATTACCACAAGTCAAATAAAATCCTTGTTGCAGCTCACCGAGTGGAATGTGACTCTTTTTTCACCAGAAAAATCTTAGGATTTTATCGAATACGACTATGAGCAGGAGCAGATGGTACACTTCATCTAGAAGACATTTATTACCACAAGTCAAATAAAATCCTTGTTGCAGCTCACCGAGTGGAACGTGACTCTTTTTTCACCAGAAAAATCTTAGGATTTTATCGAATACAACTATGAGCAGGAGCAGATGGTACACTTCATCTAGAAGACATTTATTACCACAAGTCAAATAAAATCCTTGTTGCAGCTCACCGAGTGGAATGTGACTCTTTTTTCACCAGAAAAATCTTAGGATTTTATCGAATACGACTATGAGCAGGAGCAGATGGTACACTTCATCTAGAAGACATTTATTACCACAAGTCAAATAAAATCCTTGTTGCTGCTCACCGAGTGGAACGTGACTCTTTTTTCACCAGAAAAATCTTAGGATTTTATCGAATACGACTATGAGCAGGAGAGCCATATCTACTTTATCTAGAACACATTAGTTACCACAAGTCAAATGAAATCCTGTTGCAGCTCACCGAGTGGAACGTGATTATTTTTTCACCAGAAAAATCTTAGGATTTTATCGAATACAACTATGAGCAGGAGAGCCATATCTACTTTATCTAGAACACATTAGTTACCACAAGTCAAATGAAATCCTGTTGCAGCTCACCGAGTGGAACGTGATTATTTTTTCACCAGAAAAATCTTAGGATTTTATCGAATACAACTATGAGCAGGAGCAGATGGTACACTTCATCTAGAAGAAATTTATTACCACAAGTCAAATAAAATCCTTGTTGCAGCTCACCGAGTGGAACGTGACTCTTTTTTCACCAGAAAAATCTTAGGATTTTATCGAATACGACTATGAGCAGGAGCAGATGGTACACTTCATCTAGAAGACATTTATTACCACAAGTCAAATAAAATCCTTGTTGCTGCTCACCGAGTGGAACGTGACTCTTTTTTCACCAGAAAAATCTTAGGATTTTGTCGAATACGACTATGAGCAGGAGAGCCATATCTACTTTATCTAGAACACATTAGTTACCACAAGTCAAATGAAATCCTGTTGCAGCTCACCGAGTGGAACGTGACTCTTTTTTCACCAGAAAAATCTTAGGATTTTATCGAATACGACTATGAGCAGGAGCAGATGGTACACTTCATCTAGAAGACATTTATTACCACAAGTCAAATAAAATCCTTGTTGCAGCTCACCGAGTGGAATGTGACTCTTTTTTCACCAGAAAAATCTTAGGATTTTATCGAATACGACTATGAGCAGGAGCAGATGGTACACTTCATCTAGAAGACATTTATTACCACAAGTCAAATAAAATCCTTGTTGCAGCTCACCGAGTGGAACGTGACTCTTTTTTCACCAGAAAAATCTTAGGATTTTATCGAATACAACTATGAGCAGGAGCAGATGGTACACTTCATCTAGAAGACATTTATTACCACAAGTCAAATAAAATCCTTGTTGCAGCTCACCGAGTGGAATGTGACTCTTTTTTCACCAGAAAAATCTTAGGATTTTATCGAATACGACTATGAGCAGGAGCAGATGGTACACTTCATCTAGAAGACATTTATTACCACAAGTCAAATAAAATCCTTGTTGCAGCTCACCGAGTGGAATGTGACTCTTTTTTCACCAGAAAAATCTTAGGATTTTATCGAATACAACTATGAGCAGGAGCAGATGGTACACTTCATCTAGAAGACATTTATTACCACAAGTCAAATAAAATCCTTGTTGCAGCTCACCGAGTGGAATGTGATTCTTTTTTATCCAGAAAAATCTTAGGATTTTATCGAATACGACTATGAGCAGGAGCAGATGGTACACTTCATCTAGAAGACATTTATTACCACAAGTCAAATAAAATCCTTGTTGCAGCTCACCGAGTGGAATGTGACTCTTTTTTCACCAGAAAAATCTTAGGATTTTATCGAATACGACTATGAGCAGGAGCAGATGGTACACTTCATCTAGAAGACATTTATTACCACAAGTCAAATAAAATCCTTGTTGCTGCTCACCGAGTGGAACGTGACTCTTTTTTCACCAGAAAAATCTTAGGATTTTGTCGAATACGACTATGAGCAGGAGAGCCATATCTACTTTATCTAGAACACATTAGTTACCACAAGTCAAATGAAATCCTGTTGCAGCTCACCGAGTGGAACGTGACTCTTTTTTCACCAGAAAAATCTTAGGATTTTATCGAATACAACTATGAGCAGGAGCAGATGGTACACTTCATCTAGAAGACATTTATTACCACAAGTCAAATAAAATCCTTGTTGCAGCTCACCGAGTGAAACGTGATTATTTTTTCACCAGAAAAATCTTAGGATTTTATCGAATACAACTATGAGCAGGAGCAGATGGTACACTTCATCTAGAAGACATTTATTACCACAAGTCAAATAAAATCCTTGTTGCAGCTCACCGAGTGGAATGTGATTCTTTTTTATCCAGAAAAATCTTAGGATTTTATCGAATACAACTATGAGCAGGAGCAGATGGTACACTTCATCTAGAAGACATTTATTACCACAAGTCAAATAAAATCCTTGTTGCTGCTCACCGAGTGGAACGTGACTCTTTTTTCACCAGAAAAATCTTAGGATTTTATCGAATACGACTATGAGCAGGAGAGCCATCTCTACTTTATCTACAACACATTAATTGCCACAAGTCAAATAAAATCCTTGTTGCAGCTCACCGAGTGGAACGTGATTCTTTTTTCTCCAGAAAAATCTTAGGATTTTATCGAATACAACTATGAGCAGGAGCAGATGGTACACTTCATCTAGAAGACATTTATTACCACAAGTCAAATAAAATCCTTGTTGCAGCTCACCGAGTGGAATGTGACTCTTTTTTCACCAGAAAAATCTTAGGATTTTATCGAATACGACTATGAGCAGGAGCAGATGGTACACTTCATCTAGAAGACATTTATTACCACAAGTCAAATAAAATCCTTGTTGCTGCTCACCGAGTGGAACGTGACTCTTTTTTCACCAGAAAAATCTTAGGATTTTGTCGAATACGACTATGAGCAGGAGAGCCATATCTACTTTATCTAGAACACATTAGTTACCACAAGTCAAATGAAATCCTGTTGCAGCTCACCGAGTGGAACGTGACTCTTTTTTCACCAGAAAAATCTTAGGATTTTATCGAATACGACTATGAGCAGGAGCAGATGGTACACTTCATCTAGAAGACATTTATTACCACAAGTCAAATAAAATCCTTGTTGCAGCTCACCGAGTGGAACGTGACTCTTTTTTCACCAGAAAAATCTTAGGATTTTATCGAATACAACTATGAGCAGGAGCAGATGGTACACTTCATCTAGAAGACATTTATTACCACAAGTCAAATAAAATCCTTGTTGCAGCTCACCGAGTGGAATGTGACTCTTTTTTCACCAGAAAAATCTTAGGATTTTATCGAATACGACTATGAGCAGGAGCAGATGGTACACTTCATCTAGAAGACATTTATTACCACAAGTCAAATAAAATCCTTGTTGCAGCTCACCGAGTGGAATGTGACTCTTTTTTCACCAGAAAAATCTTAGGATTTTATCGAATACGACTATGAGCAGGAGCAGATGGTACACTTCATCTAGAAGACATTTATTACCACAAGTCAAATAAAATCCTTGTTGCTGCTCACCGAGTGGAACGTGACTCTTTTTTCACCAGAAAAATCTTAGGATTTTATCGAATACGACTATGAGCAGGAGAGCCATATCTACTTTATCTAGAACACATTAGTTACCACAAGTCAAATGAAATCCTGTTGCAGCTCACCGAGTGGAACGTGATTATTTTTTCACCAGAAAAATCTTAGGATTTTATCGAATACAACTATGAGCAGGAGCAGATGGTACACTTCATCTAGAAGACATTTATTACCACAAGTCAAATAAAATCCTTGTTGCTGCTCACCGAGTGGAACGTGACTCTTTTTTCACCAGAAAAATCTTAGGATTTTATCGAATACGACTATGAGCAGGAGAGCCATCTCTACTTTATCTACAACACATTAATTGCCACAAGTCAAATAAAATCCTTGTTGCAGCTCACCGAGTGGAACGTGATTCTTTTTTCTCCAGAAAAATCTTAGGATTTTATCGAATACAACTATGAGCAGGAGCAGATGGTACACTTCATCTAGAAGACATTTATTACCACAAGTCAAATAAAATCCTTGTTGCAGCTCACCGAGTGGAATGTGACTCTTTTTTCACCAGAAAAATCTTAGGATTTTATCGAATACGACTATGAGCAGGAGCAGATGGTACACTTCATCTAGAAGACATTTATTACCACAAGTCAAATAAAATCCTTGTTGCTGCTCACCGAGTGGAACGTGACTCTTTTTTCACCAGAAAAATCTTAGGATTTTGTCGAATACGACTATGAGCAGGAGAGCCATATCTACTTTATCTAGAACACATTAGTTACCACAAGTCAAATGAAATCCTGTTGCAGCTCACCGAGTGGAACGTGACTCTTTTTTCACCAGAAAAATCTTAGGATTTTATCGAATACGACTATGAGCAGGAGCAGATGGTACACTTCATCTAGAAGACATTTATTACCACAAGTCAAATAAAATCCTTGTTGCAGCTCACCGAGTGGAACGTGACTCTTTTTTCACCAGAAAAATCTTAGGATTTTATCGAATACAACTATGAGCAGGAGCAGATGGTACACTTCATCTAGAAGACATTTATTACCACAAGTCAAATAAAATCCTTGTTGCAGCTCACCGAGTGGAATGTGACTCTTTTTTCACCAGAAAAATCTTAGGATTTTATCGAATACGACTATGAGCAGGAGCAGATGGTACACTTCATCTAGAAGACATTTATTACCACAAGTCAAATAAAATCCTTGTTGCAGCTCACCGAGTGGAATGTGACTCTTTTTTCACCAGAAAAATCTTAGGATTTTATCGAATACGACTATGAGCAGGAGCAGATGGTACACTTCATCTAGAAGACATTTATTACCACAAGTCAAATAAAATCCTTGTTGCTGCTCACCGAGTGGAACGTGACTCTTTTTTCACCAGAAAAATCTTAGGATTTTATCGAATACGACTATGAGCAGGAGAGCCATATCTACTTTATCTAGAACACATTAGTTACCACAAGTCAAATGAAATCCTGTTGCAGCTCACCGAGTGGAACGTGATTATTTTTTCACCAGAAAAATCTTAGGATTTTATCGAATACAACTATGAGCAGGAGCAGATGGTACACTTCATCTAGAAGAAATTTATTACCACAAGTCAAATAAAATCCTTGTTGCAGCTCACCGAGTGGAACGTGACTCTTTTTTCACCAGAAAAATCTTAGGATTTTATCGAATACGACTATGAGCAGGAGCAGATGGTACACTTCATCTAGAAGACATTTATTACCACAAGTCAAATAAAATCCTTGTTGCTGCTCACCGAGTGGAACGTGACTCTTTTTTCACCAGAAAAATCTTAGGATTTTGTCGAATACGACTATGAGCAGGAGAGCCATATCTACTTTATCTAGAACACATTAGTTACCACAAGTCAAATGAAATCCTGTTGCAGCTCACCGAGTGGAACGTGACTCTTTTTTCACCAGAAAAATCTTAGGATTTTATCGAATACAACTATGAGCAGGAGCAGATGGTACACTTCATCTAGAAGACATTTATTACCACAAGTCAAATAAAATCCTTATTGCAGCTCACCGAGTGGAATGTGACTCTTTTTTCACCAGAAAAATCTTAGGATTTTATCGAATACGACTATGAGCAGGAGCAGATGGTACACTTCATCTAGAAGACATTTATTACCACAAGTCAAATAAAATCCTTGTTGCAGCTCACCGAGTGGAATGTGACTCTTTTTTCACCAGAAAAATCTTAGGATTTTATCGAATACGACTATGAGCAGGAGCAGATGGTACACTTCATCTAGAAGACATTTATTACCACAAGTCAAATAAAATCCTTGTTGCTGCTCACCGAGTGGAACGTGACTCTTTTTTCACCAGAAAAATCTTAGGATTTTGTCGAATACGACTATGAGCAGGAGAGCCATATCTACTTTATCTAGAACACATTAGTTACCACAAGTCAAATGAAATCCTGTTGCAGCTCACCGAGTGGAACGTGACTCTTTTTTCACCAGAAAAATCTTAGGATTTTATCGAATACAACTATGAGCAGGAGCAGATGGTACACTTCATCTAGAAGACATTTATTACCACAAGTCAAATAAAATCCTTGTTGCAGCTCACCGAGTGGAATGTGACTCTTTTTTCACCAGAAAAATCTTAGGATTTTATCGAATACGACTATGAGCAGGAGCAGATGGTACACTTCATCTAGAAGACATTTATTACCACAAGTCAAATAAAATCCTTGTTGCTGCTCACCGAGTGGAACGTGACTCTTTTTTCACCAGAAAAATCTTAGGATTTTATCGAATACGACTATGAGCAGGAGAGCCATATCTACTTTATCTAGAACACATTAGTTACCACAAGTCAAATGAAATCCTGTTGCAGCTCACCGAGTGGAACGTGATTATTTTTTCACCAGAAAAATCTTAGGATTTTATCGAATACAACTATGAGCAGGAGCAGATGGTACACTTCATCTAGAAGAAATTTATTACCACAAGTCAAATAAAATCCTTGTTGCAGCTCACCGAGTGGAACGTGACTCTTTTTTCACCAGAAAAATCTTAGGATTTTATCGAATACGACTATGAGCAGGAGCAGATGGTACACTTCATCTAGAAGACATTTATTACCACAAGTCAAATAAAATCCTTGTTGCTGCTCACCGAGTGGAACGTGACTCTTTTTTCACCAGAAAAATCTTAGGATTTTGTCGAATACGACTATGAGCAGGAGAGCCATATCTACTTTATCTAGAACACATTAGTTACCACAAGTCAAATGAAATCCTGTTGCAGCTCACCGAGTGGAACGTGACTCTTTTTTCACCAGAAAAATCTTAGGATTTTATCGAATACAACTATGAGCAGGAGCAGATGGTACACTTCATCTAGAAGACATTTATTACCACAAGTCAAATAAAATCCTTGTTGCAGCTCACCGAGTGGAATGTGACTCTTTTTTCACCAGAAAAATCTTAGGATTTTATCGAATACGACTATGAGCAGGAGCAGATGGTACACTTCATCTAGAAGACATTTATTACCACAAGTCAAATAAAATCCTTGTTGCAGCTCACCGAGTGGAATGTGACTCTTTTTTCACCAGAAAAATCTTAGGATTTTATCGAATACGACTATGAGCAGGAGCAGATGGTACACTTCATCTAGAAGACATTTATTACCACAAGTCAAATAAAATCCTTGTTGCTGCTCACCGAGTGGAACGTGACTCTTTTTTCACCAGAAAAATCTTAGGATTTTGTCGAATACGACTATGAGCAGGAGAGCCATATCTACTTTATCTAGAACACATTAGTTACCACAAGTCAAATGAAATCCTGTTGCAGCTCACCGAGTGGAACGTGACTCTTTTTTCACCAGAAAAATCTTAGGATTTTATCGAATACAACTATGAGCAGGAGCAGATGGTACACTTCATCTAGAAGACATTTATTACCACAAGTCAAATAAAATCCTTGTTGCAGCTCACCGAGTGGAATGTGATTCTTTTTTATCCAGAAAAATCTTAGGATTTTATCGAATACAACTATGAGCAGGAGCAGATGGTACACTTCATCTAGAAGACATTTATTACCACAAGTCAAATAAAATCCTTGTTGCAGCTCACCGAGTGAAACGTGATTATTTTTTCACCAGAAAAATCTTAGGATTTTATCGAATACAACTATGAGCAGGAGCAGATGGTACACTTCATCTAGAAGACATTTATTACCACAAGTCAAATAAAATCCTTGTTGCAGCTCACCGAGTGGAATGTGATTCTTTTTTATCCAGAAAAATCTTAGGATTTTATCGAATACAACTATGAGCAGGAGCAGATGGTACACTTCATCTAGAAGACATTTATTACCACAAGTCAAATAAAATCCTTGTTGCTGCTCACCGAGTGGAACGTGACTCTTTTTTCACCAGAAAAATCTTAGGATTTTATCGAATACGACTATGAGCAGGAGAGCCATCTCTACTTTATCTACAACACATTAATTGCCACAAGTCAAATAAAATCCTTGTTGCAGCTCACCGAGTGGAACGTGATTCTTTTTTCTCCAGAAAAATCTTAGGATTTTATCGAATACAACTATGAGCAGGAGCAGATGGTACACTTCATCTAGAAGACATTTATTACCACAAGTCAAATAAAATCCTTGTTGCAGCTCACCGAGTGGAATGTGACTCTTTTTTCACCAGAAAAATCTTAGGATTTTATCGAATACGACTATGAGCAGGAGCAGATGGTACACTTCATCTAGAAGACATTTATTACCACAAGTCAAATAAAATCCTTGTTGCAGCTCACCGAGTGGAATGTGACTCTTTTTTCACCAGAAAAATCTTAGGATTTTATCGAATACGACTATGAGCAGGAGCAGATGGTACACTTCATCTAGAAGACATTTATTACCACAAGTCAAATAAAATCCTTGTTGCTGCTCACCGAGTGGAACGTGACTCTTTTTTCACCAGAAAAATCTTAGGATTTTATCGAATACGACTATGAGCAGGAGAGCCATCTCTACTTTATCTACAACACATTAATTGCCACAAGTCAAATAAAATCCTTGTTGCAGCTCACCGAGTGGAACGTGATTATTTTTTCACCAGAAAAATCTTAGGATTTTATCGAATACAACTATGAGCAGGAGCAGATGGTACACTTCATCTAGAAGACATTTATTACCACAAGTCAAATAAAATCCTTGTTGCAGCTCACCGAGTGAAACGTGATTATTTTTTCACCAGAAAAATCTTAGGATTTTATCGAATACAACTATGAGCAGGAGCAGATGGTACACTTCATCTAGAAGACATTTATTACCACAAGTCAAATAAAATCCTTGTTGCAGCTCACCGAGTGGAATGTGATTCTTTTTTATCCAGAAAAATCTTAGGATTTTATCGAATACGACTATGAGCAGGAGCAGATGGTACACTTCATCTAGAAGACATTTATTACCACAAGTCAAATAAAATCCTTGTTGCAGCTCACCGAGTGAAACGTGATTATTTTTTCACCAGAAAAATCTTAGGATTTTATCGAATACGACTATGAGCAGGAGCAGATGGTACACTTCATCTAGAAGAAATTTATTACCACAAGTCAAATAAAATCCTTGTTGCTGCTCACCGAGTGGAATGTGACTCTTTTTTCACCAGAAAAATCTTAGGATTTTATCGAATACGACTATGAGCAGGAGAGCCATCTCTACTTTATCTACAACACATTAATTGCCACAAGTCAAATAAAATCCTTGTTGCAGCTCACCGAGTGGAACGTGATTCTTTTTTCTCCAGAAAATCTTAGGATTTTATCGAATACAACTATGAGCAGGAGCAGATGGTACACTTCATCTAGAAGACATTTATTACCACAAGTCAAATAAAATCCTTGTTGCAGCTCACCGAGTGGAACGTGACTCTTTTTTCACCAGAAAAATCTTAGGATTTTATCGAATACAACTATGAGCAGGAGCAGATGGTACACTTCATCTAGAAGACATTTATTACCACAAGTCAAATAAAATCCTTGTTGCAGCTCACCGAGTGAAACGTGATTATTTTTTCACCAGAAAAATCTTAGGATTTTATCGAATACGACTATGAGCAGGAGAGCCATATCTACTTTATCTAGAACACATTAGTTACCACAAGTCAAATGAAATCCTGTTGCAGCTCACCGAGTGGAACGTGACTCTTTTTTCACCAGAAAAATCTTAGGATTTTATCGAATACAACTATGAGCAGGAGCAGATGGTACACTTCATCTACAACACATTAATTGCCACAAGTCAAATAAAATCCTTGTTGCAGCTCACCGAGTGGAACGTGATTCTTTTTTCTCCAGAAAATCTTAGGATTTTATCGAATACAACTATGAGCAGGAGCAGATGGTACACTTCATCTAGAAGACATTTATTACCACAAGTCAAATAAAATCCTTGTTGCAGCTCACCGAGTGAAACGTGATTATTTTTTCACCAGAAAAATCTTAGGATTTTATCGAATACGACTATGAGCAGGAGAGCCATCTCTACTTTATCTACAACACATTAATTGCCACAAGTCAAATAAAATCCTTGTTGCAGCTCACCGAGTGGAACGTGATTCTTTTTTCTCCAGAAAAATCTTAGGATTTTATCGAATACAACTATGAGCAGGAGCAGATGGTACACTTCATCTAGAAGACATTAATTGCCACAAGTCAAATAAAATCCTTGTTGCAGCTCACCGAGTGGAACGTGACTCTTTTTTCACCAGAAAAATCTTAGGATTTTATCGAATACGACTATGAGCAGGAGCAGATGGTACACTTCATCTAGAAGACATTTATTACCACAAGTCAAATAAAATCCTTGTTGCAGCTCACCGAGTGGAATGTGACTCTTTTTTCACCAGAAAAATCTTAGGATTTTATCGAATACGACTATGAGCAGGAGCAGATGGTACACTTCATCTAGAAGACATTTATTACCACAAGTCAAATAAAATCCTTGTTGCAGCTCACCGAGTGGAATGTGACTCTTTTTTCACCAGAAAAATCTTAGGATTTTATCGAATACGACTATGAGCAGGAGCAGATGGTACACTTCATCTAGAAGACATTTATTACCACAAGTCAAATAAAATCCTTGTTGCTGCTCACCGAGTGGAACGTGACTCTTTTTTCACCAGAAAAATCTTAGGATTTTATCGAATACGACTATGAGCAGGAGAGCCATCTCTACTTTATCTACAACACATTAATTGCCACAAGTCAAATAAAATCCTTGTTGCAGCTCACCGAGTGGAACGTGATTATTTTTTCACCAGAAAAATCTTAGGATTTTATCGAATACAACTATGAGCAGGAGCAGATGGTACACTTCATCTAGAAGACATTTATTACCACAAGTCAAATAAAATCCTTGTTGCAGCTCACCGAGTGGAACGTGACTCTTTTTTCACCAGAAAAATCTTAGGATTTTATCGAATACAACTATGAGCAGGAGCAGATGGTACACTTCATCTAGAAGACATTTATTACCACAAGTCAAATAAAATCCTTGTTGCAGCTCACCGAGTGGAATGTGATTCTTTTTTATCCAGAAAAATCTTAGGATTTTATCGAATACAACTATGAGCAGGAGCAGATGGTACACTTCATCTAGAAGACATTTATTACCACAAGTCAAATAAAATCCTTGTTGCAGCTCACCGAGTGGAATGTGATTCTTTTTTATCCAGAAAAATCTTAGGATTTTATCGAATACGACTATGAGCAGGAGCAGATGGTACACTTCATCTAGAAGACATTTATTACCACAAGTCAAATAAAATCCTTGTTGCAGCTCACCGAGTGGAATGTGACTCTTTTTTCACCAGAAAAATCTTAGGATTTTATCGAATACGACTATGAGCAGGAGCAGATGGTACACTTCATCTAGAAGACATTTATTACCACAAGTCAAATAAAATCCTTGTTGCTGCTCACCGAGTGGAACGTGACTCTTTTTTCACCAGAAAAATCTTAGGATTTTGTCGAATACGACTATGAGCAGGAGAGCCATATCTACTTTATCTAGAACACATTAGTTACCACAAGTCAAATGAAATCCTGTTGCAGCTCACCGAGTGGAACGTGACTCTTTTTTCACCAGAAAAATCTTAGGATTTTATCGAATACAACTATGAGCAGGAGCAGATGGTACACTTCATCTAGAAGACATTTATTACCACAAGTCAAATAAAATCCTTGTTGCAGCTCACCGAGTGGAATGTGACTCTTTTTTCACCAGAAAAATCTTAGGATTTTATCGAATACGACTATGAGCAGGAGCAGATGGTACACTTCATCTAGAAGACATTTATTACCACAAGTCAAATAAAATCCTTGTTGCTGCTCACCGAGTGGAACGTGACTCTTTTTTCACCCGAAAAATCTTAGGATTTTATCGAATACGACTATGAGCAGGAGAGCCATATCTACTTTATCTAGAACACATTAGTTACCACAAGTCAAATGAAATCCTGTTGCAGCTCACCGAGTGGAACGTGATTATTTTTTCACCAGAAAAATCTTAGGATTTTATCGAATACAACTATGAGCAGGAGCAGATGGTACACTTCATCTAGAAGAAATTTATTACCACAAGTCAAATAAAATCCTTGTTGCAGCTCACCGAGTGGAACGTGACTCTTTTTTCACCAGAAAAATCTTAGGATTTTATCGAATACGACTATGAGCAGGAGCAGATGGTACACTTCATCTAGAAGACATTTATTACCACAAGTCAAATAAAATCCTTGTTGCTGCTCACCGAGTGGAACGTGACTCTTTTTTCACCAGAAAAATCTTAGGATTTTGTCGAATACGACTATGAGCAGGAGAGCCATATCTACTTTATCTAGAACACATTAGTTACCACAAGTCAAATGAAATCCTGTTGCAGCTCACCGAGTGGAACGTGACTCTTTTTTCACCAGAAAAATCTTAGGATTTTATCGAATACAACTATGAGCAGGAGCAGATGGTACACTTCATCTAGAAGACATTTATTACCACAAGTCAAATAAAATCCTTGTTGCAGCTCACCGAGTGGAATGTGACTCTTTTTTCACCAGAAAAATCTTAGGATTTTATCGAATACGACTATGAGCAGGAGCAGATGGTACACTTCATCTAGAAGACATTTATTACCACAAGTCAAATAAAATCCTTGTTGCTGCTCACCGAGTGGAACGTGACTCTTTTTTCACCAGAAAAATCTTAGGATTTTGTCGAATACGACTATGAGCAGGAGAGCCATATCTACTTTATCTAGAACACATTAGTTACCACAAGTCAAATGAAATCCTGTTGCAGCTCACCGAGTGGAACGTGACTCTTTTTTCACCAGAAAAATCTTAGGATTTTATCGAATACAACTATGAGCAGGAGCAGATGGTACACTTCATCTAGAAGACATTTATTACCACAAGTCAAATAAAATCCTTGTTGCAGCTCACCGAGTGGAATGTGATTCTTTTTTATCCAGAAAAATCTTAGGATTTTATCGAATACAACTATGAGCAGGAGCAGATGGTACACTTCATCTAGAAGACATTTATTACCACAAGTCAAATAAAATCCTTGTTGCAGCTCACCGAGTGAAACGTGATTATTTTTTCACCAGAAAAATCTTAGGATTTTATCGAATACAACTATGAGCAGGAGCAGATGGTACACTTCATCTAGAAGACATTTATTACCACAAGTCAAATAAAATCCTTGTTGCAGCTCACCGAGTGGAATGTGATTCTTTTTTATCCAGAAAAATCTTAGGATTTTATCGAATACAACTATGAGCAGGAGCAGATGGTACACTTCATCTAGAAGACATTTATTACCACAAGTCAAATAAAATCCTTGTTGCTGCTCACCGAGTGGAACGTGACTCTTTTTTCACCAGAAAAATCTTAGGATTTTATCGAATACGACTATGAGCAGGAGAGCCATCTCTACTTTATCTACAACACATTAATTGCCACAAGTCAAATAAAATCCTTGTTGCAGCTCACCGAGTGGAACGTGATTCTTTTTTCTCCAGAAAAATCTTAGGATTTTATCGAATACAACTATGAGCAGGAGCAGATGGTACACTTCATCTAGAAGACATTTATTACCACAAGTCAAATAAAATCCTTGTTGCAGCTCACCGAGTGGAATGTGACTCTTTTTTCACCAGAAAAATCTTAGGATTTTATCGAATACGACTATGAGCAGGAGCAGATGGTACACTTCATCTAGAAGACATTTATTACCACAAGTCAAATAAAATCCTTGTTGCAGCTCACCGAGTGGAATGTGACTCTTTTTTCACCAGAAAAATCTTAGGATTTTATCGAATACGACTATGAGCAGGAGCAGATGGTACACTTCATCTAGAAGACATTTATTACCACAAGTCAAATAAAATCCTTGTTGCTGCTCACCGAGTGGAACGTGACTCTTTTTTCACCAGAAAAATCTTAGGATTTTATCGAATACGACTATGAGCAGGAGAGCCATCTCTACTTTATCTACAACACATTAATTGCCACAAGTCAAATAAAATCCTTGTTGCAGCTCACCGAGTGGAACGTGATTCTTTTTTCTCCAGAAAAATCTTAGGATTTTATCGAATACAACTATGAGCAGGAGCAGATGGTACACTTCATCTAGAAGACATTTATTACCACAAGTCAAATAAAATCCTTGTTGCAGCTCACCGAGTGGAATGTGACTCTTTTTTCACCAGAAAAATCTTAGGATTTTATCGAATACGACTATGAGCAGGAGCAGATGGTACACTTCATCTAGAAGACATTTATTACCACAAGTCAAATAAAATCCTTGTTGCAGCTCACCGAGTGGAATGTGACTCTTTTTTCACCAGAAAAATCTTAGGATTTTATCGAATACGACTATGAGCAGGAGCAGATGGTACACTTCATCTAGAAGACATTTATTACCACAAGTCAAATAAAATCCTTGTTGCTGCTCACCGAGTGGAACGTGACTCTTTTTTCACCAGAAAAATCTTAGGATTTTATCGAATACGACTATGAGCAGGAGAGCCATCTCTACTTTATCTACAACACATTAATTGCCACAAGTCAAATAAAATCCTTGTTGCAGCTCACCGAGTGGAACGTGATTATTTTTTCACCAGAAAAATCTTAGGATTTTATCGAATACAACTATGAGCAGGAGCAGATGGTACACTTCATCTAGAAGACATTTATTACCACAAGTCAAATAAAATCCTTGTTGCAGCTCACCGAGTGAAACGTGATTATTTTTTCACCAGAAAAATCTTAGGATTTTATCGAATACAACTATGAGCAGGAGCAGATGGTACACTTCATCTAGAAGACATTTATTACCACAAGTCAAATAAAATCCTTGTTGCAGCTCACCGAGTGGAATGTGATTCTTTTTTATCCAGAAAAATCTTAGGATTTTATCGAATACGACTATGAGCAGGAGCAGATGGTACACTTCATCTAGAAGACATTTATTACCACAAGTCAAATAAAATCCTTGTTGCAGCTCACCGAGTGAAACGTGATTATTTTTTCACCAGAAAAATCTTAGGATTTTATCGAATACGACTATGAGCAGGAGCAGATGGTACACTTCATCTAGAAGAAATTTATTACCACAAGTCAAATAAAATCCTTGTTGCTGCTCACCGAGTGGAATGTGACTCTTTTTTCACCAGAAAAATCTTAGGATTTTATCGAATACAACTATGAGCAGGAGCAGATGGTACACTTCATCTAGAAGACATTTATTACCACAAGTCAAATAAAATCCTTGTTGCAGCTCACCGAGTGAAACGTGATTATTTTTTCACCAGAAAAATCTTAGGATTTTATCGAATACAACTATGAGCAGGAGCAGATGGTACACTTCATCTAGAAGACATTTATTACCACAAGTCAAATAAAATCCTTGTTGCAGCTCACCGAGTGGAATGTGATTCTTTTTTATCCAGAAAAATCTTAGGATTTTATCGAATACGACTATGAGCAGGAGCAGATGGTACACTTCATCTAGAAGACATTTATTACCACAAGTCAAATAAAATCCTTGTTGCAGCTCACCGAGTGAAACGTGATTATTTTTTCACCAGAAAAATCTTAGGATTTTATCGAATACGACTATGAGCAGGAGCAGATGGTACACTTCATCTAGAAGAAATTTATTACCACAAGTCAAATAAAATCCTTGTTGCTGCTCACCGAGTGGAATGTGACTCTTTTTTCACCAGAAAAATCTTAGGATTTTATCGAATACGACTATGAGCAGGAGAGCCATCTCTACTTTATCTACAACACATTAATTGCCACAAGTCAAATAAAATCCTTGTTGCAGCTCACCGAGTGGAACGTGATTATTTTTTCACCAGAAAAATCTTAGGATTTTATCGAATACAACTATGAGCAGGAGCAGATGGTACACTTCATCTAGAAGACATTTATTACCACAAGTCAAATAAAATCCTTGTTGCAGCTCACCGAGTGGAACGTGACTCTTTTTTCACCAGAAAAATCTTAGGATTTTATCGAATACAACTATGAGCAGGAGCAGATGGTACACTTCATCTAGAAGACATTTATTACCACAAGTCAAATAAAATCCTTGTTGCAGCTCACCGAGTGAAACGTGATTATTTTTTCACCAGAAAAATCTTAGGATTTTATCGAATACGACTATGAGCAGGAGAGCCATATCTACTTTATCTAGAACACATTAGTTACCACAAGTCAAATGAAATCCTGTTGCAGCTCACCGAGTGGAACGTGACTCTTTTTTCACCAGAAAAATCTTAGGATTTTATCGAATACAACTATGAGCAGGAGCAGATGGTACACTTCATCTACAACACATTAATTGCCACAAGTCAAATAAAATCCTTGTTGCAGCTCACCGAGTGGAACGTGATTCTTTTTTCTCCAGAAAATCTTAGGATTTTATCGAATACAACTATGAGCAGGAGCAGATGGTACACTTCATCTAGAAGACATTTATTACCACAAGTCAAATAAAATCCTTGTTGCAGCTCACCGAGTGAAACGTGATTATTTTTTCACCAGAAAAATCTTAGGATTTTATCGAATACGACTATGAGCAGGAGAGCCATCTCTACTTTATCTACAACACATTAATTGCCACAAGTCAAATAAAATCCTTGTTGCAGCTCACCGAGTGGAACGTGATTCTTTTTTCTCCAGAAAAATCTTAGGATTTTATCGAATACAACTATGAGCAGGAGCAGATGGTACACTTCATCTAGAAGACATTAATTGCCACAAGTCAAATAAAATCCTTGTTGCAGCTCACCGAGTGGAACGTGACTCTTTTTTCACCAGAAAAATCTTAGGATTTTATCGAATACGACTATGAGCAGGAGCAGATGGTACACTTCATCTAGAAGACATTTATTACCACAAGTCAAATAAAATCCTTGTTGCAGCTCACCGAGTGGAATGTGACTCTTTTTTCACCAGAAAAATCTTAGGATTTTATCGAATACGACTATGAGCAGGAGCAGATGGTACACTTCATCTAGAAGACATTTATTACCACAAGTCAAATAAAATCCTTGTTGCAGCTCACCGAGTGGAATGTGACTCTTTTTTCACCAGAAAAATCTTAGGATTTTATCGAATACGACTATGAGCAGGAGCAGATGGTACACTTCATCTAGAAGACATTTATTACCACAAGTCAAATAAAATCCTTGTTGCTGCTCACCGAGTGGAACGTGACTCTTTTTTCACCAGAAAAATCTTAGGATTTTATCGAATACGACTATGAGCAGGAGAGCCATCTCTACTTTATCTACAACACATTAATTGCCACAAGTCAAATAAAATCCTTGTTGCAGCTCACCGAGTGGAACGTGATTATTTTTTCACCAGAAAAATCTTAGGATTTTATCGAATACAACTATGAGCAGGAGCAGATGGTACACTTCATCTAGAAGACATTTATTACCACAAGTCAAATAAAATCCTTGTTGCAGCTCACCGAGTGGAACGTGACTCTTTTTTCACCAGAAAAATCTTAGGATTTTATCGAATACAACTATGAGCAGGAGCAGATGGTACACTTCATCTAGAAGACATTTATTACCACAAGTCAAATAAAATCCTTGTTGCAGCTCACCGAGTGGAATGTGATTCTTTTTTATCCAGAAAAATCTTAGGATTTTATCGAATACAACTATGAGCAGGAGCAGATGGTACACTTCATCTAGAAGACATTTATTACCACAAGTCAAATAAAATCCTTGTTGCAGCTCACCGAGTGGAATGTGATTCTTTTTTATCCAGAAAAATCTTAGGATTTTATCGAATACGACTATGAGCAGGAGCAGATGGTACACTTCATCTAGAAGACATTTATTACCACAAGTCAAATAAAATCCTTGTTGCAGCTCACCGAGTGGAATGTGACTCTTTTTTCACCAGAAAAATCTTAGGATTTTATCGAATACGACTATGAGCAGGAGCAGATGGTACACTTCATCTAGAAGACATTTATTACCACAAGTCAAATAAAATCCTTGTTGCTGCTCACCGAGTGGAACGTGACTCTTTTTTCACCAGAAAAATCTTAGGATTTTATCGAATACAACTATGAGCAGGAGCAGATGGTACACTTCATCTAGAAGACATTTATTACCACAAGTCAAATAAAATCCTTGTTGCAGCTCACCGAGTGGAACGTGACTCTTTTTTCACCAGAAAAATCTTAGGATTTTATCGAATACAACTATGAGCAGGAGCAGATGGTACACTTCATCTAGAAGACATTTATTACCACAAGTCAAATAAAATCCTTGTTGCAGCTCACCGAGTGAAACGTGATTATTTTTTCACCAGAAAAATCTTAGGATTTTATCGAATACGACTATGAGCAGGAGAGCCATCTCTACTTTATCTACAACACATTAATTGCCACAAGTCAAATAAAATCCTTGTTGCAGCTCACCGAGTGGAACGTGACTCTTTTTTCACCAGAAAAATCTTAGGATTTTATCGAATACGACTATGAGCAGGAGAGCCATCTCTACTTTATCTACAACACATTAATTGCCACAAGTCAAATAAAATCCTTGTTGCAGCTCACCGAGTGGAACGTGATTATTTTTTCACCAGAAAAATCTTAGGATTTTATCGAATACAACTATGAGCAGGAGCAGATGGTACACTTCATCTAGAAGACATTTATTACCACAAGTCAAATAAAATCCTTGTTGCAGCTCACCGAGTGGAACGTGACTCTTTTTTCACCAGAAAAATCTTAGGATTTTATCGAATACAACTATGAGCAGGAGCAGATGGTACACTTCATCTAGAAGACATTTATTACCACAAGTCAAATAAAATCCTTGTTGCAGCTCACCGAGTGGAATGTGATTCTTTTTTATCCAGAAAAATCTTAGGATTTTATCGAATACAACTATGAGCAGGAGCAGATGGTACACTTCATCTAGAAGACATTTATTACCACAAGTCAAATAAAATCCTTGTTGCAGCTCACCGAGTGGAATGTGATTCTTTTTTATCCAGAAAAATCTTAGGATTTTATCGAATACGACTATGAGCAGGAGCAGATGGTACACTTCATCTAGAAGACATTTATTACCACAAGTCAAATAAAATCCTTGTTGCAGCTCACCGAGTGGAATGTGACTCTTTTTTCACCAGAAAAATCTTAGGATTTTATCGAATACGACTATGAGCAGGAGCAGATGGTACACTTCATCTAGAAGACATTTATTACCACAAGTCAAATAAAATCCTTGTTGCTGCTCACCGAGTGGAACGTGACTCTTTTTTCACCAGAAAAATCTTAGGATTTTATCGAATACAACTATGAGCAGGAGCAGATGGTACACTTCATCTAGAAGACATTTATTACCACAAGTCAAATAAAATCCTTGTTGCAGCTCACCGAGTGGAACGTGACTCTTTTTTCACCAGAAAAATCTTAGGATTTTATCGAATACAACTATGAGCAGGAGCAGATGGTACACTTCATCTAGAAGACATTTATTACCACAAGTCAAATAAAATCCTTGTTGCAGCTCACCGAGTGAAACGTGATTATTTTTTCACCAGAAAAATCTTAGGATTTTATCGAATACGACTATGAGCAGGAGAGCCATCTCTACTTTATCTACAACACATTAATTGCCACAAGTCAAATAAAATCCTTGTTGCAGCTCACCGAGTGGAACGTGACTCTTTTTTCACCAGAAAAATCTTAGGATTTTATCGAATACAACTATGAGCAGGAGCAGATGGTACACTTCATCTAGAAGACATTTATTACCACAAGTCAAATAAAATCCTTGTTGCAGCTCACCGAGTGAAACGTGATTATTTTTTCACCAGAAAAATCTTAGGATTTTATCGAATACGACTATGAGCAGGAGAGCCATCTCTACTTTATCTACAACACATTAATTGCCACAAGTCAAATAAAATCCTTGTTGCAGCTCACCGAGTGGAACGTGACTCTTTTTTCACCAGAAAAATCTTAGGATTTTATCGAATACGACTATGAGCAGGAGAGCCATCTCTACTTTATCTACAACACATTAATTGCCACAAGTCAAATAAAATCCTTGTTGCAGCTCACCGAGTGGAACGTGATTATTTTTTCACCAGAAAAATCTTAGGATTTTATCGAATACAACTATGAGCAGGAGCAGATGGTACACTTCATCTAGAAGACATTTATTACCACAAGTCAAATAAAATCCTTGTTGCAGCTCACCGAGTGGAACGTGACTCTTTTTTCACCAGAAAAATCTTAGGATTTTATCGAATACAACTATGAGCAGGAGCAGATGGTACACTTCATCTAGAAGACATTTATTACCACAAGTCAAATAAAATCCTTGTTGCAGCTCACCGAGTGGAATGTGATTCTTTTTTATCCAGAAAAATCTTAGGATTTTATCGAATACAACTATGAGCAGGAGCAGATGGTACACTTCATCTAGAAGACATTTATTACCACAAGTCAAATAAAATCCTTGTTGCAGCTCACCGAGTGGAATGTGATTCTTTTTTATCCAGAAAAATCTTAGGATTTTATCGAATACGACTATGAGCAGGAGCAGATGGTACACTTCATCTAGAAGACATTTATTACCACAAGTCAAATAAAATCCTTGTTGCAGCTCACCGAGTGGAATGTGACTCTTTTTTCACCAGAAAAATCTTAGGATTTTATCGAATACGACTATGAGCAGGAGCAGATGGTACACTTCATCTAGAAGACATTTATTACCACAAGTCAAATAAAATCCTTGTTGCTGCTCACCGAGTGGAACGTGACTCTTTTTTCACCAGAAAAATCTTAGGATTTTATCGAATACAACTATGAGCAGGAGCAGATGGTACACTTCATCTAGAAGACATTTATTACCACAAGTCAAATAAAATCCTTGTTGCAGCTCACCGAGTGGAACGTGACTCTTTTTTCACCAGAAAAATCTTAGGATTTTATCGAATACAACTATGAGCAGGAGCAGATGGTACACTTCATCTAGAAGACATTTATTACCACAAGTCAAATAAAATCCTTGTTGCAGCTCACCGAGTGAAACGTGATTATTTTTTCACCAGAAAAATCTTAGGATTTTATCGAATACGACTATGAGCAGGAGAGCCATCTCTACTTTATCTACAACACATTAATTGCCACAAGTCAAATAAAATCCTTGTTGCAGCTCACCGAGTGGAACGTGACTCTTTTTTCACCAGAAAAATCTTAGGATTTTATCGAATACGACTATGAGCAGGAGCAGATGGTACACTTCATCTAGAAGACATTTATTACCACAAGTCAAATAAAATCCTTGTTGCAGCTCACCGAGTGGAATGTGACTCTTTTTTCACCAGAAAAATCTTAGGATTTTATCGAATACGACTATGAGCAGGAGCAGATGGTACACTTCATCTAGAAGACATTTATTACCACAAGTCAAATAAAATCCTTGTTGCAGCTCACCGAGTGGAATGTGACTCTTTTTTCACCAGAAAAATCTTAGGATTTTATCGAATACGACTATGAGCAGGAGCAGATGGTACACTTCATCTAGAAGACATTTATTACCACAAGTCAAATAAAATCCTTGTTGCTGCTCACCGAGTGGAACGTGACTCTTTTTTCACCAGAAAAATCTTAGGATTTTATCGAATACGACTATGAGCAGGAGAGCCATCTCTACTTTATCTACAACACATTAATTGCCACAAGTCAAATAAAATCCTTGTTGCAGCTCACCGAGTGGAACGTGATTATTTTTTCACCAGAAAAATCTTAGGATTTTATCGAATACAACTATGAGCAGGAGCAGATGGTACACTTCATCTAGAAGACATTTATTACCACAAGTCAAATAAAATCCTTGTTGCAGCTCACCGAGTGGAACGTGACTCTTTTTTCACCAGAAAAATCTTAGGATTTTATCGAATACAACTATGAGCAGGAGCAGATGGTACACTTCATCTAGAAGACATTTATTACCACAAGTCAAATAAAATCCTTGTTGCAGCTCACCGAGTGGAATGTGATTCTTTTTTATCCAGAAAAATCTTAGGATTTTATCGAATACAACTATGAGCAGGAGCAGATGGTACACTTCATCTAGAAGACATTTATTACCACAAGTCAAATAAAATCCTTGTTGCAGCTCACCGAGTGGAATGTGATTCTTTTTTATCCAGAAAAATCTTAGGATTTTATCGAATACGACTATGAGCAGGAGCAGATGGTACACTTCATCTAGAAGACATTTATTACCACAAGTCAAATAAAATCCTTGTTGCAGCTCACCGAGTGGAATGTGACTCTTTTTTCACCAGAAAAATCTTAGGATTTTATCGAATACGACTATGAGCAGGAGCAGATGGTACACTTCATCTAGAAGACATTTATTACCACAAGTCAAATAAAATCCTTGTTGCTGCTCACCGAGTGGAACGTGACTCTTTTTTCACCAGAAAAATCTTAGGATTTTATCGAATACGACTATGAGCAGGAGAGCCATCTCTACTTTATCTACAACACATTAATTGCCACAAGTCAAATAAAATCCTTGTTGCAGCTCACCGAGTGGAACGTGATTATTTTTTCACCAGAAAAATCTTAGGATTTTATCGAATACAACTATGAGCAGGAGCAGATGGTACACATCATCTAGAAGACATTTATTACCACAAGTCAAATAAAATCCTTGTTGCAGCTCACCGAGTGGAACGTGACTCTTTTTTCACCAGAAAAATCTTAGGATTTTATCGAATACAACTATGAGCAGGAGCAGATGGTACACTTCATCTAGAAGACATTTATTACCACAAGTCAAATAAAATCCTTGTTGCAGCTCACCGAGTGAAACGTGATTATTTTTTCACCAGAAAAATCTTAGGATTTTATCGAATACGACTATGAGCAGGAGAGCCATCTCTACTTTATCTACAACACATTAATTGCCACAAGTCAAATAAAATCCTTGTTGCAGCTCACCGAGTGGAACGTGACTCTTTTTTCACCAGAAAAATCTTAGGATTTTATCGAATACGACTATGAGCAGGAGCAGATGGTACACTTCATCTAGAAGACATTTATTACCACAAGTCAAATAAAATCCTTGTTGCAGCTCACCGAGTGGAACGTGACTCTTTTTTCACTAGAAAAATCTTAGGATTTTATCGAATACAACTATGAGCAGGAGCAGATGGTACACTTCATCTAGAAGACATTTATTACCACAAGTCAAATAAAATCCTTGTTGCAGCTCACCGAGTGAAACGTGATTATTTTTTCACCAGAAAAATCTTAGGATTTTATCGAATACAACTATGAGCAGGAGCAGATGGTACACTTCATCTAGAAGACATTTATTACCACAAGTCAAATAAAATCCTTGTTGCAGCTCACCGAGTGGAATGTGATTCTTTTTTATCCAGAAAAATCTTAGGATTTTATCGAATACAACTATGAGCAGGAGCAGATGGTACACTTCATCTAGAAGACATTTATTACCACAAGTCAAATAAAATCCTTGTTGCAGCTCACCGAGTGGAATGTGATTCTTTTTTATCCAGAAAAATCTTAGGATTTTATCGAATACAACTATGAGCAGGAGCAGATGGTACACTTCATCTAGAAGACATTTATTACCACAAGTCAAATAAAATCCTTGTTGCAGCTCACCGAGTGAAACGTGATTATTTTTTCACCAGAAAAATCTTAGGATTTTATCGAATACAACTATGAGCAGGAGCAGATGGTACACTTCATCTAGAAGACATTTATTACCACAAGTCAAATAAAATCCTTGTTGCAGCTCACCGAGTGGAACGTGACTCTTTTTTCACCAGAAAAATCTTAGGATTTTATCGAATACAACTATGAGCAGGAGCAGATGGTACACTTCATCTAGAAGACATTTATTACCACAAGTCAAATAAAATCCTTGTTGCAGCTCATCGAGTGGAACGTGACTCTTTTTTCACCAGAAAAATCTTAGGATTTTATCGAATACGACTATGAGCAGGAGAGCCATATCTACTTTATCTAGAACACATTAATTACCACAAGTCAAATAAAATCCTTGTTGCAGCTCATCGAGTGGAACGTGACTCTTTTTTCTCCAGAAAAATCTTAGGATTTTATCGAATACAACTATGAGCAGGAGCAGATGGTACACTTCATCTAGAAGACATTAATTACCACAAGTCAAATAAAATCCTTGTTGCAGCTCATCGAGTGGAACGTGACTCTTTTTTCACCAGAAAAATCTTAGGATTTTATCGAATACGACTATGAGCAGGAGAGCCATCTCTACTTTATCTACAACACATTAATTGCCACAAGTCAAATAAAATCCTTGTTGCAGCTCACCGAGTGAAACTTGATTATTTTTTCACCAGAAAAATCTTAGGATTTTATCGAATACGACTATGAGCAGGAGCAGATGGTACACTTCATCTAGAAGAAATTTATTACCACAAGTCAAATAAAATCCTTGTTGCAGCTCATCGAGTGGAACGTGACTCTTTTTTCACCAGAAAAATCTTAGGATTTTATCGAATACGACTATGAGCAGGAGAGCCATATCTACTTTATCTAGAACACATTAATTACCACAAGTCAAATAAAATCCTTGTTGCAGCTCATCGAGTGGAACGTGACTCTTTTTTCACCAGAAAAATCTTAGGATTTTATCGAATACGACTATGAGCAGGAGAGCCATCTCTACTTTATCTACAACACATTAATTGCCACAAGTCAAATAAAATCCTTGTTGCAGCTCACCGAGTGAAACGTGATTATTTTTTCACCAGAAAAATCTTAGGATTTTATCGAATACGACTATGAGCAGGAGCAGATGGTACACTTCATCTAGAAGAAATTTATTACCACAAGTCAAATAAAATCCTTGTTGCAGCTCATCGAGTGGAACGTGACTCTTTTTTCTCCAGAAAAATCTTAGGATTTTATCGAATACAACTATGAGCAGGAGCAGATGGTACACTTCATCTAGAAGACATTAATTACCACAAGTCAAATAAAATCCTTGTTGCAGCTCATCGAGTGGAACGTGACTCTTTTTTCTCCAGAAAAATCTTAGGATTTTATCGA
The DNA here is from genome assembly GCA_964036235.1 of Heterorhabditis bacteriophora. Lineage (NCBI taxonomy): Eukaryota > Metazoa > Nematoda > Chromadorea > Rhabditida > Heterorhabditidae > Heterorhabditis > Heterorhabditis bacteriophora. The sequence goes on along the minus strand of OZ038426.1, from coordinate 13,167,086 downwards.
ATACAACTATGAGCAGGAGCAGATGGTACACTTCATCTAGAAGACATTTATTACCACAAGTCAAATAAAATCCTTGTTGCAGCTCATCGAGTGGAACGTGACTCTTTTTTCACTAGAAAAATCTTAGGATTTTATCGAATACGACTATGAGCAGGAGAGCCATCTCTACTTTATCTACAACACATTAATTGCCACAAGTCAAATAAAATCCTTGTTGCAGCTCACCGAGTGGAACGTGATTCTTTTTTCTCCAGAAAAATCTTAGGATTTTATCGAATACGACTATGAGCAGGAGCAGATGGTACACTTCATCTAGAAGACATTTATTACCACAAGTCAAATAAAATCCTTGTTGCAGCTCACCGAGTGGAACGTGATTATTTTTTCACCAGAAAAATCTTAGGATTTTATCGAATACAACTATGAGCAGGAGCAGATGGTACACTTCATCTAGAAGACATTTATTACCACAAGTCAAATAAAATCCTTGTTGCAGCTCACCGAGTGTAACGTGATTCTTTTTTCTCCAGAAAAATCTTAGGATTTTATCGAATACAACTATGAGCAGGAGCAGATGGTACACTTCATCTAGAAGACATTTATTACCACAAGTCAAATAAAATCCTTGTTGCAGCTCACCGAGTGGAACGTGACTCTTTTTTCACCAGTAAAATCTTAGGATTTTATCGAATACAACTATGAGCAGGTGAGCCATCTCTACTTTATCTACAACACATTAATTGCCACAAGTCAAATAAAATCCTTGTTGCAGCTCATCGAGTGGAACGTGACTCTTTTTTCACCAGAAAAATCTTAGGATTTTATCGAATACAACTATGAGCAGGAGAGCCATATCTACTTTATCTACAACACATTAATTGCCACAAGTCAAATAAAATCCTTGTTGCAGCTCACCGAGTGGAACGTGATTCTTTTTTCTCCAGAAAAATCTTAGGATTTTATCGAATACGACTATGAGCAGGAGCAGATGGTACACTTCATCTAGAAGAAATTTATTACCACAAGTCAAAAAAAATCCTTGTTGCAGCTCACCGAGTGGAATGTGATTCTTTTTATCCAGAAAAATCTTAGGATTTTATCGAATACAACTATGAGCAGGTGAGCCATCTCTACTTTATCTACAACACATTAATTGCCACAAGTCAAATAAAATCCTTGTTGCAGCTCACCGAGTGGAACGTGACTCTTTTTGCACCAGTAAAATCTTAGGATTTTATCGAATACAACTATGAGCAGGAGAGCCATCTCTACTTTATCTACAACACATTAATTGCCACAAGTCAAATAAAATCCTTGTTGCAGCTCACCGAGTGGAACGTGATTCTTTTTTCTCCAGAAAAATCTTAGGATTTTATCGAATACGACTATGAGCAGGTGAGCCATCTCTACTTTATCTACAACACATTAATTGCCACAAGTCAAATAAAATCCTTGTTGCAGCTCACCGAGTGGAACGTGACTCTTTTTGCACCAGTAAAATCTTAGGATTTTATCGAATACAACTATGAGCAGGAGAGCCATCTCTACTTTATCTACAACACATTAATTGCCACAAGTCAAATAAAATCCTTGTTGCAGCTCACCGAGTGGAACGTGATTCTTTTTTCTCCAGAAAAATCTTAGGATTTTATCGAATACGACTATGAGCAGGAGCAGATGGTACACTTCATCTAGAAGACATTTATTACCACTAGTCAAATAAAATCCTTGTTGCAGCTCACCGAGTGTAACGTGATTCTTTTTTCTCCAGAAAAATCTTAGGATTTTATCGAATACAACTATGAGCAGGAGCAGATGGTACACTTCATCTAGAAGACATTTATTACCACAAGTCAAATAAAATCCTTGTTGCAGCTCACCGAGTGGAACGTGACTCTTTTGTCACCAGAAAAATCTTAGGATTTTATCGAATACGACTATGAGCAGGAGCAGATGGTACACTTCATCTAGAAGACATTTATTACCACAAGTCAAATAAAATCCTTGTTGCAGCTCATCGAGTGGAACGTGACTCTTTTTTCACCAGAAAAATCTTAGGATTTTATCGAATACGACTATGAGCAGGAGAGCCATATCTACTTTATCTAGAACACATTTATTACCACAAGTCAAATAAAATCCTTGTTGCAGCTCATCGAGTGGAACGTGACTCTTTTTTCTCCAGAAAAATCTTAGGATTTTATCGAATACAACTATGAACAGGAGAGCCATATCTACTTTATCTAGAACACATTAATTACCGCAAGTCAAATAAAATCCTTGTTGCAGCTCATCGAGTGGAACGTGACTCTTTTTTCTCCAGAAAAATCTTAGGATTTTGTCGAATACAACTATGAGCAGGAGCAGATGGTACACTTCATCTAGAAGACATTAATTACCACAAGTCAAATAAAATCCTTGTTGCAGCTCACCGAGTGGAACGTGACTCTTTTTTCACTAGAAAAATCTTAGGATTTTATCGAATACGACTATGAGCAGGAGAGCCATCTCTACTTTATCTACAACACATTAATTGCCACAAGTCAAATAAAATCCTTGTTGCAGCTCACCGAGTGGAACGTGATTCTTTTTTCTCCAGAAAAATCTTAGGATTTTGTCGAATACAACTATGAGCAGGAGCAGATGGTACACTTCATCTAGAAGACATTAATTACCACAAGTCAAATAAAATCCTTGTTGCAGCTCACCGAGTGTAACGTGATTCTTTTTTCTCCAGAAAAATCTTAGGATTTTATCGAATACAACTATGAGCAGGAGCAGATGGTACACTTCATCTAGAAGACATTTATTACCACAAGTCAAATAAAATCCTTGTTGCAGCTCACCGAGTGGAACGTGATTCTTTTTTCTCCAGAAAAATCTTAGGATTTTATCGAATACGACTATGAGCAGGAGAGCCATATCTACTTTATGTACAACACATTAATTGCCACAAGTTAAATAAAATCCTTGTTGCAGCTCACCGAGTGGAACGTGACTCTTTTTTCACTAGAAAAATCTTAGGATTTTATCGAATACGACTATGAGCAGGAGCAGATGGTACACTTCATCTAGAAGACATTTATTACCACAAGTCAAATAAAATCCTTGTTGCAGCTCACCGAGTGTAACGTGATTCTTTTTTCTCCAGAAAAATCTTAGGATTTTATCGAATACAACTATGAGCAGGAGCAGATGGTACACTTCATCTAGAAGACATTTATTACCACAAGTCAAATAAAATCCTTGTTGCAGCTCACCGAGTGGAACGTGACTCTTTTTTCACTAGAAAAATCTTAGGATTTTATCGAATACGACTATGAGCAGGAGAGCCATCTCTACTTTATCTACAACACATTAATTGCCACAAGTCAAATAAAATCCTTGTTGCAGCTCATCGAGTGGAACGTGACTCTTTTTTCACCAGAAAAATCTTAGGATTTTATCGAATACGACTATGAGCAGGAGAGCCATATCTACTTTATCTAGAACACATTAATTACCACAAGTCAAATAAAATCCTTGTTGCAGCTCATCGAGTGGAACGTGACTCTTTTTTCTCCAGAAAAATCTTAGGATTTTGTCGAATACAACTATGAGCAGGAGCAGATGGTACACTTCATCTAGAAGACATTAATTACCACAAGTCAAATAAAATCCTTGTTGCAGCTCACCGAGTGGAACGTGACTCTTTTTTCACTAGAAAAATCTTAGGATTTTATCGAATACGACTATGAGCAGGAGAGCCATCTCTACTTTATCTACAACACATTAATTGCCACAAGTCAAATAAAATCCTTGTTGCAGCTCACCGAGTGGAACGTGATTCTTTTTTCTCCAGAAAAATCTTAGGATTTTGTCGAATACAACTATGAGCAGGAGCAGATGGTACACTTCATCTAGAAGACATTAATTACCACAAGTCAAATAAAATCCTTGTTGCAGCTCACCGAGTGTAACGTGATTCTTTTTTCTCCAGAAAAATCTTAGGATTTTATCGAATACAACTATGAGCAGGAGCAGATGGTACACTTCATCTAGAAGACATTTATTACCACAAGTCAAATAAAATCCTTGTTGCAGCTCACCGAGTGGAACGTGATTCTTTTTTCTCCAGAAAAATCTTAGGATTTTATCGAATACGACTATGAGCAGGAGAGCCATATCTACTTTATGTACAACACATTAATTGCCACAAGTTAAATAAAATCCTTGTTGCAGCTCACCGAGTGGAACGTGACTCTTTTTTCACTAGAAAAATCTTAGGATTTTATCGAATACGACTATGAGCAGGAGCAGATGGTACACTTCATCTAGAAGACATTTATTACCACAAGTCAAATAAAATCCTTGTTGCAGCTCACCGAGTGTAACGTGATTCTTTTTTCTCCAGAAAAATCTTAGGATTTTATCGAATACAACTATGAGCAGGAGCAGATGGTACACTTCATCTAGAAGACATTTATTACCACAAGTCAAATAAAATCCTTGTTGCAGCTCACCGAGTGGAACGTGACTCTTTTGTCACCAGAAAAATCTTAGGATTTTATCGAATACGACTATGAGCAGGAGCAGATGGTACACTTCATCTAGAAGACATTTATTACCACAAGTCAAATAAAATCCTTGTTGCAGCTCATCGAGTGGAACGTGACTCTTTTTTCTCCAGAAAAATCTTAGGATTTTATCGAATACAACTATGAGCAGGAGCAGATGGTACACTTCATCTAGAAGACATTTATTACCACAAGTCAAATAAAATCCTTGTTGCAGCTCACCGAGTGGAACGTGACTCTTTTGTCACCAGAAAAATCTTAGGATTTTATCGAATACGACTATGAGCAGGAGCAGATGGTACACTTCATCTAGAAGACATTTATTACCACAAGTCAAATAAAATCCTTGTTGCAGCTCACCGAGTGGAACGTGACTCTTTTTTCACTAGAAAAATCTTAGGATTTTATCGAATACGACTATGAGCAGGAGAGCCATATCTACTTTATCTAGAACACATTTATTACCACAAGTCAAATAAAATCCTTGTTGCAGCTCATCGAGTGGAACGTGACTCTTTTTTCACCAGAAAAATCTTAGGATTTTATCGAATACGACTATGAGCAGGAGAGCCATATCTACTTTATCTAGAACACATTAATTACCACAAGTCAAATAAAATCCTTGTTGCAGCTCATCGAGTGGAACGTGACTCTTTTTTCTCCAGAAAAATCTTAGGATTTTATCGAATACAACTATGAGCAGGAGCAGATGGTACACTTCATCTAGAAGACATTAATTACCACAAGTCAAATAAAATCCTTGTTGCAGCTCATCGAGTGGAACGTGACTCTTTTTTCTCCAGAAAAATCTTAGGATTTTATCGAATACAACTATGAGCAGGAGCAGATGGTACACTTCATCTAGAAGACATTTATTACCACAAGTCAAATAAAATCCTTGTTGCAGCTCACCGAGTGGAACGTGACTCTTTTGTCACCAGAAAAATCTTAGGATTTTATCGAATACGACTATGAGCAGGAGCAGATGGTACACTTCATCTAGAAGACATTAATTACCACAAGTCAAATAAAATCCTTGTTGCAGCTCATCGAGTGGAACGTGACTCTTTTTTCTCCAGAAAAATCTTAGGATTTTATCGAATACAACTATGAGCAGGAGCAGATGGTACACTTCATCTAGAAGACATTTATTACCACAAGTCAAATAAAATCCTTGTTGCAGCTCACCGAGTGGAACGTGACTCTTTTTTCACTAGAAAAATCTTAGGATTTTATCGAATACGACTATGAGCAGGAGAGCCATATCTACTTTATCTAGAAGACATTTATTACCACAAGTCAAATAAAATCCTTGTTGCAGCTCATCGAGTGGAACGTGACTCTTTTTTCACCAGAAAAATCTTAGGATTTTATCGAATACGACTATGAGCAGGAGAGCCATATCTACTTTATCTAGAACACATTAATTACCACAAGTCAAATAAAATCCTTGTTGCAGCTCATCGAGTGGAACGTGACTCTTTTTTCTCCAGAAAAATCTTAGGATTTTATCGAATACAACTATGAGCAGGAGCAGATGGTACACTTCATCTAGAAGACATTAATTACCACAAGTCAAATAAAATCCTTGTTGCAGCTCACCGAGTGGAACGTGACTCTTTTGTCACCAGAAAAATCTTAGGATTTTATCGAATACGACTATGAGCAGGAGAGCCATATCTACTTTATCTAGAACACATTAATTACCACAAGTCAAATAAAATCCTTGTTGCAGCTCATCGAGTGGAACGTGACTCTTTTTTCACCAGAAAAATCTTAGGATTTTATCGAATACGACTATGAGCAGGAGAGCCATATCTACTTTATCTAGAACACATTAATTACCACAAGTCAAATAAAATCCTTGTTGCAGCTCACCGAGTGGAACGTGACTCTTTTGTCACCAGAAAAATCTTAGGATTTTATCGAATACGACTATGAGCAGGAGAGCCATATCTACTTTATCTAGAACACATTAATTACCACAAGTCAAATAAAATCCTTGTTGCAGCTCATCGAGTGGAACGTGACTCTTTTTTCACCAGAAAAATCTTAGGATTTTATCGAATACGACTATGAGCAGGAGAGCCATATCTACTTTATCTAGAACACATTAATTACCACAAGTCAAATAAAATCCTTGTTGCAGCTCATCGAGTGGAACGTGACTCTTTTTTCACCAGAAAAATCTTAGGATTTTATCGAATACGACTATGAGCAGGAGAGCCATATCTACTTTATCTAGAAGACATTTATTACCACAAGTCAAATAAAATCCTTGTTGCAGCTCATCGAGTGGAACGTGACTCTTTTTTCACCAGAAAAATCTTAGGATTTTATCGAATACGACTATGAGCAGGAGAGCCATATCTACTTTATCTAGAACACATTAATTACCACAAGTCAAATAAAATCCTTGTTGCAGCTCATCGAGTGGAACGTGACTCTTTTTTCACCAGAAAAATCTTAGGATTTTATCGAATACGACTATGAGCAGGAGAGCCATATCTACTTTATCTAGAACACATTAATTACCACAAGTCAAATAAAATCCTTGTTGCAGCTCATCGAGTGGAACGTGACTCTTTTTTCTCCAGAAAAATCTTAGGATTTTATCGAATACAACTATGAGCAGGAGCAGATGGTACACTTCATCTAGAAGACATTTATTACCACAAGTCAAATAAAATCCTTGTTGCAGCTCACCGAGTGGAACGTGACTCTTTTGTCACCAGAAAAATCTTAGGATTTTATCGAATACGACTATGAGCAGGAGCAGATGGTACACTTCATCTAGAAGACATTTATTACCACAAGTCAAATAAAATCCTTGTTGCAGCTCACCGAGTGGAACGTGACTCTTTTTTCACTAGAAAAATCTTAGGATTTTATCGAATACGACTATGAGCAGGAGAGCCATATCTACTTTATCTAGAAGACATTTATTACCACAAGTCAAATAAAATCCTTGTTGCAGCTCATCGAGTGGAACGTGACTCTTTTTTCACCAGAAAAATCTTAGGATTTTATCGAATACGACTATGAGCAGGAGAGCCATATCTACTTTATCTAGAACACATTAATTACCACAAGTCAAATAAAATCCTTGTTGCAGCTCATCGAGTGGAACGTGACTCTTTTTTCTCCAGAAAAATCTTAGGATTTTATCGAATACGACTATGAGCAGGAGAGCCATATCTACTTTATCTAGAAGACATTTATTACCACAAGTCAAATAAAATCCTTGTTGCAGCTCATCGAGTGGAACGTGACTCTTTTTTCACCAGAAAAATCTTAGGATTTTATCGAATACGACTATGAGCAGGAGAGCCATATCTACTTTATCTAGAACACATTAATTACCACAAGTCAAATAAAATCCTTGTTGCAGCTCACCGAGTGGAACGTGACTCTTTTTTCACTAGAAAAATCTTAGGATTTTATCGAATACGACTATGAGCAGGAGAGCCATATCTACTTTATCTAGAACACATTAATTACCACAAGTCAAATAAAATCCTTGTTGCAGCTCATCGAGTGGAACGTGACTCTTTTTTCACCAGAAAAATCTTAGGATTTTATCGAATACGACTATGAGCAGGAGAGCCATATCTACTTTATCTAGAACACATTAATTACCACAAGTCAAATAAAATCCTTGTTGCAGCTCATCGAGTGGAACGTGACTCTTTTTTCTCCAGAAAAATCTTAGGATTTTATCGAATACAACTATGAGCAGGAGCAGATGGTACACTTCATCTAGAAGACATTTATTACCACAAGTCAAATAAAATCCTTGTTGCAGCTCACCGAGTGGAACGTGACTCTTTTGTCACCAGAAAAATCTTAGGATTTTATCGAATACGACTATGAGCAGGAGCAGATGGTACACTTCATCTAGAAGACATTTATTACCACAAGTCAAATAAAATCCTTGTTGCAGCTCACCGAGTGGAACGTGACTCTTTTTTCACTAGAAAAATCTTAGGATTTTATCGAATACGACTATGAGCAGGAGAGCCATATCTACTTTATCTAGAAGACATTTATTACCACAAGTCAAATAAAATCCTTGTTGCAGCTCATCGAGTGGAACGTGACTCTTTTTTCACCAGAAAAATCTTAGGATTTTATCGAATACGACTATGAGCAGGAGAGCCATATCTACTTTATCTAGAACACATTAATTACCATAAGTCAAATAAAATCCTTGTTGCAGCTCATCGAGTGGAACGTGACTCTTTTTTCTCCAGAAAAATCTTAGGATTTTATCGAATACGACTATGAGCAGGAGAGCCATATCTACTTTATCTAGAAGACATTTATTACCACAAGTCAAATAAAATCCTTGTTGCAGCTCATCGAGTGGAACGTGACTCTTTTTTCACCAGAAAAATCTTAGGATTTTATCGAATACGACTATGAGCAGGAGAGCCATATCTACTTTATCTAGAACACATTTATTACCACAAGTCAAATAAAATCCTTGTTGCAGCTCACCGAGTGGAACGTGACTCTTTTTTCACTAGAAAAATCTTAGGATTTTATCGAATACGACTATGAGCAGGAGAGCCATATCTACTTTATCTAGAACACATTTATTACCACAAGTCAAATAAAATCCTTGTTGCAGCTCATCGAGTGGAACGTGACTCTTTTTTCTCCAGAAAAATCTTAGGATTTTATCGAATACGACTATGAGCAGGAGCAGATGGTACACTTCATCTAGAAGACATTTATTACCACAAGTCAAATAAAATCCTTGTTGCAGCTCACCGAGTGGAACGTGACTCTTTTTTCACTAGAAAAATCTTAGGATTTTATCGAATACGACTATGAGCAGGAGAGCCATATCTACTTTATCTAGAACACATTTATTACCACAAGTCAAATAAAATCCTTGTTGCAGCTCATCGAGTGGAACGTGACTCTTTTTTCTCCAGAAAAATCTTAGGATTTTATCGAATACAACTATGAGCAGGAGCAGATGGTACACTTCATCTAGAAGACATTTATTACCACAAGTCAAATAAAATCCTTGTTGCAGCTCACCGAGTGAAACGTGACTCTTTTTTCACCAGAAAAATCTTAGGATTTTATCGAATACGACTATGAGCAGGAGAGCCATATCTACTTTATCTAGAACACATTAATTACCACAAGTCAAATAAAATCCTTGTTGCAGCTCATCGAGTGGAACGTGACTCTTTTTTCTCCAGAAAAATCTTAGGATTTTATCGAATACAACTATGAGCAGGAGCAGATGGTACACTTCATCTAGAAGACATTAATTACCACAAGTCAAATAAAATCCTTGTTGCAGCTCATCGAGTGGAACGTGACTCTTTTTTCTCCAGAAAAATCTTAGGATTTTATCGAATACAACTATGAGCAGGAGCAGATGGTACACTTCATCTAGAAGACATTTATTACCACAAGTCAAATAAAATCCTTGTTGCAGCTCACCGAGTGGAACGTGACTCTTTTTTCACTAGAAAAATCTTAGGATTTTATCGAATACGACTATGAGCAGGAGAGCCATATCTACTTTATCTAGAACACATTTATTACCACAAGTCAAATAAAATCCTTGTTGCAGCTCATCGAGTGGAACGTGACTCTTTTTTCTCCAGAAAAATCTTAGGATTTTATCGAATACGACTATGAGCAGGAGCAGATGGTACACTTCATCTAGAAGACATTTATTACCACAAGTCAAATAAAATCCTTGTTGCAGCTCACCGAGTGGAACGTGACTCTTTTTTCACTAGAAAAATCTTAGGATTTTATCGAATACGACTATGAGCAGGAGAGCCATATCTACTTTATCTAGAACACATTTATTACCACAAGTCAAATAAAATCCTTGTTGCAGCTCATCGAGTGGAACGTGACTCTTTTTTCTCCAGAAAAATCTTAGGATTTTATCGAATACAACTATGAGCAGGAGCAGATGGTACACTTCATCTAGAAGACATTTATTACCACAAGTCAAATAAAATCCTTGTTGCAGCTCACCGAGTGAAACGTGACTCTTTTTTCTCCAGAAAAATCTTAGGATTTTATCGAATACAACTATGAGCAGGAGCAGATGGTACACTTCATCTAGAAGACATTTATTACCACAAGTCAAATAAAATCCTTGTTGCAGCTCACCGAGTGGAACGTGACTCTTTTGTCACCAGAAAAATCTTAGGATTTTATCGAATACGACTATGAGCAGGAGCAGATGGTACACTTCATCTAGAAGACATTTATTACCACAAGTCAAATAAAATCCTTGTTGCAGCTCACCGAGTGGAACGTGACTCTTTTTTCACTAGAAAAATCTTAGGATTGTATCGAATACGACTATGAGCAGGAGAGCCATATCTACTTTATCTAGAACACATTTATTACCACAAGTCAAATAAAATCCTTGTTGCAGCTCATCGAGTGGAACGTGACTCTTTTTTCTCCAGAAAAATCTTAGGATTTTATCGAATACAACTATGAGCAGGAGCAGATGGTACACTTCATCTAGAAGACATTTATTACCACAAGTCAAATAAAATCCTTGTTGCAGCTCACCGAGTGAAACGTGACTCTTTTTTCACCAGAAAAATCTTAGGATTTTATCGAATACGACTATGAGCAGGAGAGCCATATCTACTTTATCTAGAACACATTAATTACCACAAGTCAAATAAAATCCTTGTTGCAGCTCATCGAGTGGAACGTGACTCTTTTTTCTCCAGAAAAATCTTAGGATTTTATCGAATACAACTATGAGCAGGAGCAGATGGTACACTTCATCTAGAAGACATTAATTACCACAAGTCAAATAAAATCCTTGTTGCAGCTCATCGAGTGGAACGTGACTCTTTTTTCTCCAGAAAAATCTTAGGATTTTATCGAATACAACTATGAGCAGGAGCAGATGGTACACTTCATCTAGAAGACATTTATTACCACAAGTCAAATAAAATCCTTGTTGCAGCTCACCGAGTGGAACGTGACTCTTTTTTCACTAGAAAAATCTTAGGATTTTATCGAATACGACTATGAGCAGGAGAGCCATATCTACTTTATCTAGAACACATTTATTACCACAAGTCAAATAAAATCCTTGTTGCAGCTCATCGAGTGGAACGTGACTCTTTTTTCTCCAGAAAAATCTTAGGATTTTATCGAATACGACTATGAGCAGGAGCAGATGGTACACTTCATCTAGAAGACATTTATTACCACAAGTCAAATAAAATCCTTGTTGCAGCTCACCGAGTGGAACGTGACTCTTTTTTCACTAGAAAAATCTTAGGATTTTATCGAATACGACTATGAGCAGGAGAGCCATATCTACTTTATCTAGAACACATTTATTACCACAAGTCAAATAAAATCCTTGTTGCAGCTCATCGAGTGGAACGTGACTCTTTTGTCACCAGAAAAATCTTAGGATTTTATCGAATACGACTATGAGCAGGAGCAGATGGTACACTTCATCTAGAAGACATTTATTACCACAAGTCAAATAAAATCCTTGTTGCAGCTCACCGAGTGGAACGTGACTCTTTTGTCACCAGAAAAATCTTAGGATTTTATCGAATACGACTATGAGCAGGAGCAGATGGTACACTTCATCTAGAAGACATTTATTACCACAAGTCAAATAAAATCCTTGTTGCAGCTCACCGAGTGGAACGTGACTCTTTTGTCACCAGAAAAATCTTAGGATTTTATCGAATACGACTATGAGCAGGAGCAGATGGTACACTTCATCTAGAAGACATTTATTACCACAAGTCAAATAAAATCCTTGTTGCAGCTCACCGAGTGGAACGTGATTCTTTTTTCTCCAGAAAAATCTTAGGATTTTATCGAATACGACTATGAGCAGGAGCAGATGGTACACTTCATCTAGAAGACATTTATTACCACAAGTCAAATAAAATCCTTGTTGCAGCTCACCGAGTGAAACGTGACTCTTTTTTCACCAGAAAAATCTTAGGATTTTATCGAATACGACTATGAGCAGGAGAGCCATATCTACTTTATCTAGAACACATTTATTACCACAAGTCAAATAAAATCCTTGTTGCAGCTCATCGAGTGGAACGTGACTCTTTTTTCTCCAGAAAAATCTTAGGATTTTATCGAATACAACTATGAGCAGGAGCAGATGGTACACTTCATCTAGAAGAAATTTATTACCACAAGTCAAATAAAATCCTTGTTGCAGCTCACCGAGTGGAACGTGATTCTTTTTTCTCCAGAAAAATCTTAGGATTTTATCGAATACAACTATGAGCAGGAGCAGATGGTACACTTCATCTAGAAAACATTTATTACCACAAGTCAAATAAAATCCTTGGTGCAGCTCACCGAGTGGAACGTGACTCTTTTGTCACCAGAAAAATCTTAGGATTTTATCGAATACGACTATGAGCAGGAGCAGATGGTACACTTCATCTAGAAGACATTTATTACCACAAGTCAAATAAAATCCTTGTTGCAACTCACCGAGTGGAACGTGACTCTTTTGTCACCAGAAAAATCTTAGGATTTTATCGAATACGACTATGAGCAGGAGCAGATGGTACACTTCATCTAGAAGAAATTTATTACCACAAGTCAAATAAAATCCTTGTTGCAGCTCACCGAGTGGAACGTGACTCTTTTTTCACCAGAAAAATCTTAGGATTTTATCGAATACGACTATGAGCAGGAGAGCCATCTCTACTTTATCTAGGACACATTAATTACCACAAGTCAAATAAAATCCTTGTTGCAGCTCACCGAGTGGAACGTGACTCTTTTGTCACCAGAAAAATCTTAGGATTTTATCGAATACGACTATGAGCAGGAGCAGATGGTACACTTCATCTAGAAGACATTTATTACCACAAGTCAAAAAAAATCCTTGTTGCAGCTCACCGAGTGGAACGTGACTCTTTTTTCACCAGAAAAATCTTAGGATTTTATCGAATACGACTATGAGCAGGAGCAGATGGTACACTTCATCTAGAAGACATTTATTACCACAAGTCAAATAAAATCCTTGTTGCAGCTCACCGAGTGAAACGTGACTCTTTTTTCACCAGAAAAATCTTAGGATTTTATCGAATACGACTATGAGCAGGAGAGCCATATCTACTTTATCTAGAACACATTTATTACCACAAGTCAAATAAAATCCTTGTTGCAGCTCATCGAGTGGAACGTGACTCTTTTTTCTCCAGAAAAATCTTAGGATTTTATCGAATACAACTATGAGCAGGAGCAGATGGTACACTTCATCTAGAAGAAATTTATTACCACAAGTCAAATAAAATCCTTGTTGCAGCTCACCGAGTGGAACGTGATTCTTTTTTCTCCAGAAAAATCTTAGGATTTTATCGAATACAACTATGAGCAGGAGCAGATGGTACACTTCATCTAGAAAACATTTATTACCACAAGTCAAATAAAATCCTTGGTGCAGCTCACCGAGTGGAACGTGACTCTTTTGTCACCAGAAAAATCTTAGGATTTTATCGAATACGACTATGAGCAGGAGCAGATGGTACACTTCATCTAGAAGACATTTATTACCACAAGTCAAATAAAATCCTTGTTGCAACTCACCGAGTGGAACGTGACTCTTTTGTCACCAGAAAAATCTTAGGATTTTATCGAATACGACTATGAGCAGGAGCAGATGGTACACTTCATCTAGAAGAAATTTATTACCACAAGTCAAATAAAATCCTTGTTGCAGCTCACCGAGTGGAACGTGACTCTTTTTTCACCAGAAAAATCTTAGGATTTTATCGAATACGACTATGAGCAGGAGAGCCATCTCTACTTTATCTAGGACACATTAATTACCACAAGTCAAATAAAATCCTTGTTGCAGCTCACCGAGTGGAACGTGACTCTTTTGTCACCAGAAAAATCTTAGGATTTTATCGAATACGACTATGAGCAGGAGCAGATGGTACACTTCATCTAGAAGACATTTATTACCACAAGTCAAAAAAAATCCTTGTTGCAGCTCACCGAGTGGAACGTGACTCTTTTTTCACCAGAAAAATCTTAGGATTTTATCGAATACGACTATGAGCAGGAGAGCCATATCTACTTTATCTAGAACACATTAATTACCACAAGTCAAATAAAATCCTTGTTGCAGCTCACCGAGTGGAACGTGACTCTTTTTTCACCAGAAAAATCTTAGGATTTTATCGAATACGACTATGAGCAGGAGAGCCATCTCTACTTTATCTAGGACACATTAATTACCACAAGTCAAATAAAATCCTTGTTGCAGCTCACCGAGTGGAACGTGACTCTTTTGTCACCAGAAAAATCTTAGGATTTTATCGAATACGACTATGAGCAGGAGCAGATGGTACACTTCATCTAGAAGACATTTATTACCACAAGTCAAAAAAAATCCTTGTTGCAGCTCACCGAGTGGAACGTGACTCTTTTTTCACCAGAAAAATCTTAGGATTTTATCGAATACGACTATGAGCAGGAGAGCCATATCTACTTTATCTAGAACACATTAATTACCACAAGTCAAATAAAATCCTTGTTGCAGCTCACCGAGTGGAACGTGACTCTTTTTTCACCAGAAAAATCTTAGGATTTTATCGAATACGACTATGAGCAGGAGCAGATGGTACACTTCATCTAGAAGACATTTATTACCACAAGTCAAATAAAATCCTTGTTGCAGCTCACCGAGTGGAACGTGACTCTTTTGTCACCAGAAAAATCTTAGGATTTTATCGAATACGACTATGAGCAGGAGCAGATGGTACACTTCATCTAGAAGACATTTATTACCACAAGTCAAATAAAATCCTTGTTGCAGCTCACCGAGTGGAACGTGACTCTTTTGTCACCAGAAAAATCTTAGGATTTTATCGAATACGACTATGAGCAGGAGCAGATGGTACACTTCATCTAGAAGACATTTATTACCACAAGTCAAATAAAATCCTTGTTGCAGCTCACCGAGTGGAACGTGACTCTTTTGTCACCAGAAAAATCTTAGGATTTTATCGAATACGACTATGAGCAGGAGCAGATGGTACACTTCATCTAGAAGAAATTTATTACCACAAGTCAAATAAAATCCTTGTTGCAGCTCACCGAGTGGAACGTGACTCTTTTTTCACCAGAAAAATCTTAGGATTTTATCGAATACGACTATGAGCAGGAGAGCCATCTCTACTTTATCTAGGACACATTAATTACCACAAGTCAAATAAAATCCTTGTTGCAGCTCACCGAGTGGAACGTGACTCTTTTGTCACCAGAAAAATCTTAGGATTTTATCGAATACGACTATGAGCAGGAGCAGATGGTACACTTCATCTAGAAGACATTTATTACCACAAGTCAAAAAAAATCCTTGTTGCAGCTCACCGAGTGGAACGTGACTCTTTTTTCACCAGAAAAATCTTAGGATTTTATCGAATACGACTATGAGCAGGAGAGCCATATCTACTTTATCTAGAACACATTAATTACCACAAGTCAAATAAAATCCTTGTTGCAGCTCACCGAGTGGAACGTGACTCTTTTTTCACCAGAAAAATCTTAGGATTTTATCGAATACGACTATGAGCAGGAGCAGATGGTACACTTCATCTAGAAGACATTTATTACCACAAGTCAAATAAAATCCTTGTTGCAGCTCACCGAGTGGAACGTGACTCTTTTGTCACCAGAAAAATCTTAGGATTTTATCGAATACGACTATGAGCAGGAGCAGATGGTACACTTCATCTAGAAGACATTTATTACCACAAGTCAAATAAAATCCTTGTTGCAGCTCACCGAGTGGAACGTGACTCTTTTGTCACCAGAAAAATCTTAGGATTTTATCGAATACGACTATGAGCAGGAGCAGATGGTACACTTCATCTAGAAGACATTTATTACCACAAGTCAAATAAAATCCTTGTTGCAGCTCACCGAGTGGAACGTGACTCTTTTGTCACCAGAAAAATCTTAGGATTTTATCGAATACGACTATGAGCAGGAGCAGATGGTACACTTCATCTAGAAGAAATTTATTACCACAAGTCAAATAAAATCCTTGTTGCAGCTCACCGAGTGGAACGTGACTCTTTTTTCACCAGAAAAATCTTAGGATTTTATCGAATACGACTATGAGCAGGAGAGCCATCTCTACTTTATCTAGGACACATTAATTACCACAAGTCAAATAAAATCCTTGTTGCAGCTCACCGAGTGGAACGTGACTCTTTTTTCACCAGAAAAATCTTAGGATTTTATCGAATACGACTATGAGCAGGAGCAGATGGTACACTTCATCTAGAAGACATTTATTACCACAAGTCAAATAAAATCCTTGTTGCAGCTCACCGAGTGGAACGTGACTCTTTTTTCACCAGAAAAATCTTAGGATTTTATCGAATACGACTATGAGCAGGAGCAGATGGTACACTTCATCTAGAAGACATTTATTACCACAAGTCAAATAAAATCCTTGTTGCAGCTCACCGAGTGGAACGTGACTCTTTTGTCACCAGAAAAATCTTAGGATTTTATCGAATACGACTATGAGCAGGAGAGCCATATCTACTTTATCTAGAACACATTAATTACCACAAGTCAAATAAAATCCTTGTTGCAGCTCATCGAGTGGAACGTGACTCTTTTTTCTCCAGAAAAATCTTAGGATTTTATCGAATACAACTATGAGCAGGAGCAGATGGTACACTTCATCTAGAAGAAATTTATTACCACAAGTCAAATAAAATCCTTGTTGCAGCTCACCGAGTGGAACGTGACTCTTTTGTCACCAGAAAAATCTTAGGATTTTATCGAATACGACTATGAGCAGGAGCAGATGGTACACTTCATCTAGAAGACATTTATTACCACAAGTCAAATAAAATCCTTGTTGCAGCTCACCGAGTGAAACGTGACTCTTTTTTCACCAGAAAAATCTTAGGATTTTATCGAATACGACTATGAGCAGGAGAGCCATATCTACTTTATCTAGAAGAAATTTATTACCACAAGTCAAATAAAATCCTTGTTGCAGCTCACCGAGTGGAACGTGATTCTTTTTTCTCCAGAAAAATCTCAGGATTTTATCGAATACAACTATGAGCAGGAGCAGATGGTACACTTCATCTAGAAGACATTTATTACCACAAGTCAAATAAAATCCTTGTTGCAGCTCACCGAGTGAAACGTGACTCTTTTTTCACCAGAAAAATCTTAGGATTTTATCGAATACGACTATGAGCAGGAGAGCCATATCTACTTTATCTAGAAGAAATTTATTACCACAAGTCAAATAAAATCCTTGTTGCAGCTCACCGAGTGGAACGTGATTCTTTTTTCTCCAGAAAAATCTCAGGATTTTATCGAATACAACTATGAGCAGGAGCAGATGGTACACTTCATCTAGAAGACATTTATTACCACAAGTCAAATAAAATCCTTGTTGCAGCTCACCGAGTGGAACGTGACTCTTTTTTCACCAGAAAAATCTTAGGATTTTATCGAATACGACTATGAGCAGGAGAGCCATATCTACTTTATCTAGAACACATTAATTACCACAAGTCAAATAAAATCCTTGTTGCAGCTCATCGAGTGGAACGTGACTCTTTTTTCTCCAGAAAAATCTTAGGATTTTATCGAATACAACTATGAGCAGGAGCAGATGGTACACTTCATCTAGAAGACATTTATTACCACAAGTCAAATAAAATCCTTGTTGCAGCTCACCGAGTGGAACGTGACTCTTTTTTCACCAGAAAAATCTTAGGATTTTATCGAATACGACTATGAGCAGGAGAGCCATATCTACTTTATCTACAACACATTAATTGCCACAAGTCAAATAAAATCCTTGTTGCAGCTCACCGAGTGGAACGTGACTCTTTTTTCTCCAGAAAAATCTTAGGATTTTATCGAATACAACTATGAGCAGGAGCAGATGGTACACTTCATCTAGAAGAAATTTATTACCACAAGTCAAATAAAATCCTTGTTGCAGCTCACCGAGTGGAACGTGATTCTTTTTTCTCCAGAAAAATCTTAGGATTTTATCGAATACGACTATGAGCAGGAGCAGATGGTACACTTCATCTAGAAGACATTTATTACCACAAGTCAAATAAAATCCTTGTTGCAGCTCACCGAGTGGAACGTGACTCTTTTGTCACCAGAAAAATCTTAGGATTTTATCGAATACAACTATGAGCAGGAGCAGATGGTACACTTCATCTAGAAGACATTTATTACCACAAGTCAAATAAAATCCTTGTTGCAGCTCATCGAGTGGAACGTGACTCTTTTTTCACCAGAAAAATCTTAGGATTTTATCGAATACGACTATGAGCAGGAGCAGATGGTACACTTCATCTAGAAGACATTTATTACCACAAGTCAAATAAAATCCTTGTTGCAGCTCACCGAGTGAAACGTGACTCTTTTTTCACCAGAAAAATCTTAGGATTTTATCGAATACGACTATGAGCAGGAGAGCCATATCTACTTTATCTAGAACACATTAATTACCACAAGTCAAATAAAATCCTTGTTGCAGCTCATCGAGTGGAACGTGACTCTTTTTTCTCCAGAAAAATCTCAGGATTTTATCGAATACAACTATGAGCAGGAGCAGATGGTACACTTCATCTAGAAGACATTTATTACCACAAGTCAAATAAAATCCTTGTTGCAGCTCACCGAGTGGAACGTGACTCTTTTGTCACCAGAAAAATCTTAGGATTTTATCGAATACGACTATGAGCAGGAGAGCCATATCTACTTTATCTAGAACACATTAATTACCACAAGTCAAATAAAATCCTTGTTGCAGCTCATCGAGTGGAACGTGACTCTTTTTTCTCCAGAAAAATCTTAGGATTTTATCGAATACAACTATGAGCAGGAGCAGATGGTACACTTCATCTAGAAGACATTTATTACCACAAGTCAAATAAAATCCTTGTTGCAGCTCACCGAGTGGAACGTGACTCTTTTTTCACCAGAAAAATCTTAGGATTTTATCGAATACGACTATGAGCAGGAGAGCCATATCTACTTTATCTACAACACATTAATTGCCACAAGTCAAATAAAATCCTTGTTGCAGCTCACCGAGTGGAACGTGACTCTTTTTTCTCCAGAAAAATCTTAGGATTTTATCGAATACAACTATGAGCAGGAGCAGATGGTACACTTCATCTAGAAGAAATTTATTACCACAAGTCAAATAAAATCCTTGTTGCAGCTCACCGAGTGGAACGTGATTCTTTTTTCTCCAGAAAAATCTTAGGATTTTATCGAATACGACTATGAGCAGGAGCAGATGGTACACTTCATCTAGAAGACATTTATTACCACAAGTCAAATAAAATCCTTGTTGCAGCTCACCGAGTGGAACGTGACTCTTTTGTCACCAGAAAAATCTTAGGATTTTATCGAATACAACTATGAGCAGGAGCAGATGGTACACTTCATCTAGAAGACATTTATTACCACAAGTCAAATAAAATCCTTGTTGCAGCTCATCGAGTGGAACGTGACTCTTTTTTCACCAGAAAAATCTTAGGATTTTATCGAATACGACTATGAGCAGGAGCAGATGGTACACTTCATCTAGAAGACATTTATTACCACAAGTCAAATAAAATCCTTGTTGCAGCTCACCGAGTGAAACGTGACTCTTTTTTCACCAGAAAAATCTTAGGATTTTATCGAATACGACTATGAGCAGGAGAGCCATATCTACTTTATCTAGAACACATTAATTACCACAAGTCAAATAAAATCCTTGTTGCAGCTCACCGAGTGGAACGTGACTCTTTTGTCACCAGAAAAATCTTAGGATTTTATCGAATACAACTATGAGCAGGAGCAGATGGTACACTTCATCTAGAAGACATTTATTACCACAAGTCAAATAAAATCCTTGTTGCAGCTCATCGAGTGGAACGTGACTCTTTTTTCTCCAGAAAAATCTCAGGATTTTATCGAATACAACTATGAGCAGGAGCAGATGGTACACTTCATCTAGAAGACATTTATTACCACAAGTCAAATAAAATCCTTGTTGCAGCTCACCGAGTGGAACGTGACTCTTTTGTCACCAGAAAAATCTTAGGATTTTATCGAATACGACTATGAGCAGGAGAGCCATATCTACTTTATCTAGAACACATTAATTACCACAAGTCAAATAAAATCCTTGTTGCAGCTCATCGAGTGGAACGTGACTCTTTTTTCTCCAGAAAAATCTTAGGATTTTATCGAATACAACTATGAGCAGGAGCAGATGGTACACTTCATCTAGAAGACATTTATTACCACAAGTCAAATAAAATCCTTGTTGCAGCTCACCGAGTGGAACGTGACTCTTTTTTCACCAGAAAAATCTTAGGATTTTATCGAATACGACTATGAGCAGGAGAGCCATATCTACTTTATCTACAACACATTAATTACCACAAGTCAAATAAAATCCTTGTTGCAGCTCACCGAGTGGAACGTGACTCTTTTGTCACCAGAAAAATCTTAGGATTTTATCGAATACAACTATGAGCAGGAGCAGATGGTACACTTCATCTAGAAGACATTTATTACCACAAGTCAAAAAAAATCCTTGTTGCAGCTCACCGAGTGGAACGTGACTCTTTTTTCACCAGAAAAATCTTAGGATTTTATCGAATACGACTATGAGCAGGAGAGCCATATCTACTTTATCTAGAACACATTAATTACCACAAGTCAAATAAAATCCTTGTTGCAGCTCACCGAGTGGAACGTGACTCTTTTTTCACCAGAAAAATCTTAGGATTTTATCGAATACGACTATGAGCAGGAGAGCCATATCTACTTTATCTAGAACACATTAATTACCACAAGTCAAATAAAATCCTTGTTGCAGCTCATCGAGTGGAACGTGACTCTTTTTTCTCCAGAAAAATCTTAGGATTTTATCGAATACAACTATGAGCAGGAGCAGATGGTACACTTCATCTAGAAGACATTTATTACCACAAGTCAAATAAAATCCTTGTTGCAGCTCACCGAGTGGAACGTGACTCTTTTTTCACCAGAAAAATCTTAGGATTTTATCGAATACGACTATGAGCAGGAGAGCCATATCTACTTTATCTACAACACATTAATTGCCACAAGTCAAATAAAATCCTTGTTGCAGCTCACCGAGTGGAACGTGACTCTTTTTTCTCCAGAAAAATCTTAGGATTTTATCGAATACAACTATGAGCAGGAGCAGATGGTACACTTCATCTAGAAGAAATTTATTACCACAAGTCAAATAAAATCCTTGTTGCAGCTCACCGAGTGGAACGTGATTCTTTTTTCTCCAGAAAAATCTTAGGATTTTATCGAATACGACTATGAGCAGGAGCAGATGGTACACTTCATCTAGAAGACATTTATTACCACAAGTCAAATAAAATCCTTGTTGCAGCTCACCGAGTGGAACGTGACTCTTTTGTCACCAGAAAAATCTTAGGATTTTATCGAATACAACTATGAGCAGGAGCAGATGGTACACTTCATCTAGAAGACATTTATTACCACAAGTCAAATAAAATCCTTGTTGCAGCTCATCGAGTGGAACGTGACTCTTTTTTCACCAGAAAAATCTTAGGATTTTATCGAATACGACTATGAGCAGGAGCAGATGGTACACTTCATCTAGAAGACATTTATTACCACAAGTCAAATAAAATCCTTGTTGCAGCTCACCGAGTGGAACGTGACTCTTTTTTCACCAGAAAAATCTTAGGATTTTATCGAATACGACTATGAGCAGGAGAGCCATATCTACTTTATCTACAACACATTAATTGCCACAAGTCAAATAAAATCCTTGTTGCAGCTCACCGAGTGGAACGTGACTCTTTTTTCTCCAGAAAAATCTTAGGATTTTATCGAATACAACTATGAGCAGGAGCAGATGGTACACTTCATCTAGAAGAAATTTATTACCACAAGTCAAATAAAATCCTTGTTGCAGCTCACCGAGTGGAACGTGATTCTTTTTTCTCCAGAAAAATCTTAGGATTTTATCGAATACGACTATGAGCAGGAGCAGATGGTACACTTCATCTAGAAGACATTTATTACCACAAGTCAAATAAAATCCTTGTTGCAGCTCACCGAGTGGAACGTGACTCTTTTTTCACCAGAAAAATCTTAGGATTTTATCGAATACGACTATGAGCAGGAGAGCCATATCTACTTTATCTACAACACATTAATTGCCACAAGTCAAATAAAATCCTTGTTGCAGCTCACCGAGTGGAACGTGACTCTTTTTTCTCCAGAAAAATCTTAGGATTTTATCGAATACAACTATGAGCAGGAGCAGATGGTACACTTCATCTAGAAGAAATTTATTACCACAAGTCAAATAAAATCCTTGTTGCAGCTCACCGAGTGGAACGTGATTCTTTTTTCTCCAGAAAAATCTTAGGATTTTATCGAATACGACTATGAGCAGGAGCAGATGGTACACTTCATCTAGAAGACATTTATTACCACAAGTCAAATAAAATCCTTGTTGCAGCTCACCGAGTGGAACGTGACTCTTTTGTCACCAGAAAAATCTTAGGATTTTATCGAATACAACTATGAGCAGGAGCAGATGGTACACTTCATCTAGAAGACATTTATTACCACAAGTCAAATAAAATCCTTGTTGCAGCTCATCGAGTGGAACGTGACTCTTTTTTCACCAGAAAAATCTTAGGATTTTATCGAATACGACTATGAGCAGGAGCAGATGGTACACTTCATCTAGAAGACATTTATTACCACAACTCAAATAAAATCCTTGTTGCAGCTCACCGAGTGAAACGTGACTCTTTTTTCACCAGAAAAATCTTAGGATTTTATCGAATACGACTATGAGCAGGAGAGCCATATCTACTTTATCTAGAACACATTAATTACCACAAGTCAAATAAAATCCTTGTTGCAGCTCATCGAGTGGAACGTGACTCTTTTTTCTCCAGAAAAATCTCAGGATTTTATCGAATACAACTATGAGCAGGAGCAGATGGTACACTTCATCTAGAAGACATTTATTACCACAAGTCAAATAAAATCCTTGTTGCAGCTCACCGAGTGGAACGTGACTCTTTTGTCACCAGAAAAATCTTAGGATTTTATCGAATACGACTATGAGCAGGAGAGCCATATCTACTTTATCTAGAACACATTAATTACCACAAGTCAAATAAAATCCTTGTTGCAGCTCATCGAGTGGAACGTGACTCTTTTTTCTCCAGAAAAATCTTAGGATTTTATCGAATACAACTATGAGCAGGAGCAGATGGTACACTTCATCTAGAAGACATTTATTACCACAAGTCAAATAAAATCCTTGTTGCAGCTCACCGAGTGGAACGTGACTCTTTTTTCACCAGAAAAATCTTAGGATTTTATCGAATACGACTATGAGCAGGAGAGCCATATCTACTTTATCTACAACACATTAATTACCACAAGTCAAATAAAATCCTTGTTGCAGCTCACCGAGTGGAACGTGACTCTTTTGTCACCAGAAAAATCTTAGGATTTTATCGAATACAACTATGAGCAGGAGCAGATGGTACACTTCATCTAGAAGACATTTATTACCACAAGTCAAAAAAAATCCTTGTTGCAGCTCACCGAGTGGAACGTGACTCTTTTTTCACCAGAAAAATCTTAGGATTTTATCGAATACGACTATGAGCAGGAGAGCCATATCTACTTTATCTAGAACACATTAATTACCACAAGTCAAATAAAATCCTTGTTGCAGCTCACCGAGTGGAACGTGACTCTTTTTTCACCAGAAAAATCTTAGGATTTTATCGAATACGACTATGAGCAGGAGAGCCATATCTACTTTATCTAGAACACATTAATTACCACAAGTCAAATAAAATCCTTGTTGCAGCTCATCGAGTGGAACGTGACTCTTTTTTCTCCAGAAAAATCTTAGGATTTTATCGAATACAACTATGAGCAGGAGCAGATAGTACACTTCATCTAGAAGACATTTATTACCACAAGTCAAATAAAATCCTTGTTGCAGCTCACCGAGTGGAACGTGACTCTTTTTTCACCAGAAAAATCTTAGGATTTTATCGAATACGACTATGAGCAGGAGAGCCATATCTACTTTATCTACAACACATTAATTGCCACAAGTCAAATAAAATCCTTGTTGCAGCTCACCGAGTGGAACGTGACTCTTTTTTCTCCAGAAAAATCTTAGGATTTTATCGAATACAACTATGAGCAGGAGCAGATGGTACACTTCATCTAGAAGAAATTTATTACCACAAGTCAAATAAAATCCTTGTTGCAGCTCACCGAGTGGAACGTGATTCTTTTTTCTCCAGAAAAATCTTAGGATTTTATCGAATACGACTATGAGCAGGAGCAGATGGTACACTTCATCTAGAAGACATTTATTACCACAAGTCAAATAAAATCCTTGTTGCAGCTCACCGAGTGGAACGTGACTCTTTTGTCACCAGAAAAATCTTAGGATTTTATCGAATACAACTATGAGCAGGAGCAGATGGTACACTTCATCTAGAAGACATTTATTACCACAAGTCAAATAAAATCCTTGTTGCAGCTCATCGAGTGGAACGTGACTCTTTTTTCACCAGAAAAATCTTAGGATTTTATCGAATACGACTATGAGCAGGAGCAGATGGTACACTTCATCTAGAAGACATTTATTACCACAAGTCAAATAAAATCCTTGTTGCAGCTCACCGAGTGAAACGTGACTCTTTTTTCACCAGAAAAATCTTAGGATTTTATCGAATACGACTATGAGCAGGAGAGCCATATCTACTTTATCTAGAACACATTAATTACCACAAGTCAAATAAAATCCTTGTTGCAGCTCATCGAGTGGAACGTGACTCTTTTTTCTCCAGAAAAATCTCAGGATTTTATCGAATACAACTATGAGCAGGAGCAGATGGTACACTTCATCTAGAAGACATTTATTACCACAAGTCAAATAAAATCCTTGTTGCAGCTCACCGAGTGGAACGTGACTCTTTTGTCACCAGAAAAATCTTAGGATTTTATCGAATACGACTATGAGCAGGAGAGCCATATCTACTTTATCTAGAACACATTAATTACCACAAGTCAAATAAAATCCTTGTTGCAGCTCATCGAGTGGAACGTGACTCTTTTTTCTCCAGAAAAATCTTAGGATTTTATCGAATACAACTATGAGCAGGAGCAGATGGTACACTTCATCTAGAAGACATTTATTACCACAAGTCAAATAAAATCCTTGTTGCAGCTCACCGAGTGGAACGTGACTCTTTTTTCTCCAGAAAAATCTCAGGATTTTATCGAATACAACTATGAGCAGGAGCAGATGGTACACTTCATCTAGAAGAAATTTATTACCACAAGTCAAATAAAATCCTTGTTGCAGCTCACCGAGTGGAACGTGATTCTTTTTTCTCCAGAAAAATCTTAGGATTTTATCGAATACGACTATGAGCAGGAGCAGATGGTACACTTCATCTAGAAGACATTTATTACCACAAGTCAAATAAAATCCTTGTTGCAGCTCACCGAGTGGAACGTGACTCTTTTGTCACCAGAAAAATCTTAGGATTTTATCGAATACAACTATGAGCAGGAGCAGATGGTACACTTCATCTAGAAGACATTTATTACCACAAGTCAAATAAAATCCTTGTTGCAGCTCACCGAGTGGAACGTGACTCTTTTTTCACCAGAAAAATCTTAGGATTTTATCGAATACGACTATGAGCAGGAGAGCCATATCTACTTTATCTACAACACATTAATTGCCACAAGTCAAATAAAATCCTTGTTGCAGCTCACCGAGTGGAACGTGACTCTTTTTTCTCCAGAAAAATCTTAGGATTTTATCGAATACAACTATGAGCAGGAGCAGATGGTACACTTCATCTAGAAGAAATTTATTACCACAAGTCAAATAAAATCCTTGTTGCAGCTCACCGAGTGGAACGTGATTCTTTTTTCTCCAGAAAAATCTTAGGATTTTATCGAATACGACTATGAGCAGGAGCAGATGGTACACTTCATCTAGAAGACATTTATTACCACAAGTCAAATAAAATCCTTGTTGCAGCTCACCGAGTGGAACGTGACTCTTTTGTCACCAGAAAAATCTTAGGATTTTATCGAATACAACTATGAGCAGGAGCAGATGGTACACTTCATCTAGAAGACATTTATTACCACAAGTCAAATAAAATCCTTGTTGCAGCTCATCGAGTGGAACGTGACTCTTTTTTCACCAGAAAAATCTTAGGATTTTATCGAATACGACTATGAGCAGGAGCAGATGGTACACTTCATCTAGAAGACATTTATTACCACAAGTCAAATAAAATCCTTGTTGCAGCTCACCGAGTGAAACGTGACTCTTTTTTCACCAGAAAAATCTTAGGATTTTATCGAATACGACTATGAGCAGGAGAGCCATATCTACTTTATCTAGAACACATTAATTACCACAAGTCAAATAAAATCCTTGTTGCAGCTCATCGAGTGGAACGTGACTCTTTTTTCTCCAGAAAAATCTCAGGATTTTATCGAATACAACTATGAGCAGGAGCAGATGGTACACTTCATCTAGAAGAAATTTATTACCACAAGTCAAATAAAATCCTTGTTGCAGCTCACCGAGTGGAACGTGATTCTTTTTTCTCCAGAAAAATCTTAGGATTTTATCGAATACGACTATGAGCAGGAGCAGATGGTACACTTCATCTAGAAGACATTTATTACCACAAGTCAAATAAAATCCTTGTTGCAGCTCACCGAGTGGAACGTGACTCTTTTGTCACCAGAAAAATCTTAGGATTTTATCGAATACAACTATGAGCAGGAGCAGATGGTACACTTCATCTAGAAGACATTTATTACCACAAGTCAAATAAAATCCTTGTTGCAGCTCATCGAGTGGAACGTGACTCTTTTTTCACCAGAAAAATCTTAGGATTTTATCGAATACGACTATGAGCAGGAGCAGATGGTACACTTCATCTAGAAGACATTTATTACCACAAGTCAAATAAAATCCTTGTTGCAGCTCACCGAGTGAAACGTGACTCTTTTTTCACCAGAAAAATCTTAGGATTTTATCGAATACGACTATGAGCAGGAGAGCCATATCTACTTTATCTAGAACACATTAATTACCACAAGTCAAATAAAATCCTTGTTGCAGCTCATCGAGTGGAACGTGACTCTTTTTTCTCCAGAAAAATCTCAGGATTTTATCGAATACAACTATGAGCAGGAGCAGATGGTACACTTCATCTAGAAGACATTTATTACCACAAGTCAAATAAAATCCTTGTTGCAGCTCACCGAGTGGAACGTGACTCTTTTGTCACCAGAAAAATCTTAGGATTTTATCGAATACGACTATGAGCAGGAGAGCCATATCTACTTTATCTAGAACACATTAATTACCACAAGTCAAATAAAATCCTTGTTGCAGCTCATCGAGTGGAACGTGACTCTTTTTTCTCCAGAAAAATCTTAGGATTTTATCGAATACAACTATGAGCAGGAGCAGATGGTACACTTCATCTAGAAGACATTTATTACCACAAGTCAAATAAAATTCTTGTTGCAGCTCACCGAGTGGAACGTGACTCTTTTTTCACCAGAAAAATCTTAGGATTTTATCGAATACGACTATGAGCAGGAGAGCCATATCTACTTTATCTACAACACATTAATTACCACAAGTCAAATAAAATCCTTGTTGCAGCTCACCGAGTGGAACGTG
Source organism: Heterorhabditis bacteriophora (assembly GCA_964036235.1). Taxonomy (NCBI): domain Eukaryota; kingdom Metazoa; phylum Nematoda; class Chromadorea; order Rhabditida; family Heterorhabditidae; genus Heterorhabditis; species Heterorhabditis bacteriophora. Next base: position 13,138,697 of record OZ038426.1, on the reverse strand, counting down.
ACTCTTTTGTCACCAGAAAAATCTTAGGATTTTATCGAATACAACTATGAGCAGGAGCAGATGGTACACTTCATCTAGAAGACATTTATTACCACAAGTCAAAAAAAATCCTTGTTGCAGCTCACCGAGTGGAACGTGACTCTTTTTTCACCAGAAAAATCTTAGGATTTTATCGAATACGACTATGAGCAGGAGAGCCATATCTACTTTATCTAGAACACATTAATTACCACAAGTCAAATAAAATCCTTGTTGCAGCTCACCGAGTGGAACGTGACTCTTTTTTCACCAGAAAAATCTTAGGATTTTATCGAATACGACTATGAGCAGGAGAGCCATATCTACTTTATCTACAACACATTAATTACCACAAGTCAAATAAAATCCTTGTTGCAGCTCACCGAGTGGAACGTGACTCTTTTGTCACCAGAAAAATCTTAGGATTTTATCGAATACGACTATGAGCAGGAGCAGATGGTACACTTTATCTAGAACACATTAATTACCACAAGTCAAATAAAATCCTTGTTGCAGCTCACCGAGTGGAACGTGACTCTTTTTTCACCAGAAAAATCTTAGGATTTTATCGAATACGACTATGAGCAGGAGAGCCATATCTACTTTATCTACAACACATTAATTACCACAAGTCAAATAAAATCCTTGTTGCAGCTCACCGAGTGGAACGTGACTCTTTTGTCACCAGAAAAATCTTAGGATTTTATCGAATACAACTATGAGCAGGAGCAGATGGTACACTTCATCTAGAAGACATTTATTACCACAAGTCAAAAAAAATCCTTGTTGCAGCTCACCGAGTGGAACGTGACTCTTTTTTCACCAGAAAAATCTTAGGATTTTATCGAATACGACTATGAGCAGGAGAGCCATATCTACTTTATCTAGAACACATTAATTACCACAAGTCAAATAAAATCCTTGTTGCAGCTCACCGAGTGGAACGTGACTCTTTTTTCACCAGAAAAATCTTAGGATTTTATCGAATACGACTATGAGCAGGAGCAGATGGTACACTTCATCTAGAAGACATTTATTACCACAAGTCAAATAAAATCCTTGTTGCAGCTCACCGAGTGGAACGTGACTCTTTTGTCACCAGAAAAATCTTAGGATTTTATCGAATACGACTATGAGCAGGAGCAGATGGTACACTTCATCTAGAAGACATTTATTACCACAAGTCAAATAAAATCCTTGTTGCAGCTCATCGAGTGGAACGTGACTCTTTTTTCTCCAGAAAAATCTTAGGATTTTATCGAATACAACTATGAGCAGGAGCAGATGGTACACTTCATCTAGAAGACATTTATTACCACAAGTCAAATAAAATCCTTGTTGCAGCTCACCGAGTGGAACGTGACTCTTTTTTCACCAGAAAAATCTTAGGATTTTATCGAATACGACTATGAGCAGGAGAGCCATATCTACTTTATCTAGAACACATTAATTACCACAAGTCAAATAAAATCCTTGTTGCAGCTCATCGAGTGGAACGTGACTCTTTTTTCTCCAGAAAAATCTTAGGATTTTATCGAATACAACTATGAGCAGGAGCAGATGGTACACTTCATCTAGAAGACATTTATTACCACAAGTCAAATAAAATCCTTGTTGCAGCTCACCGAGTGGAACGTGACTCTTTTTTCACCAGAAAAATCTTAGGATTTTATCGAATACGACTATGAGCAGGAGCAGATGGTACACTTCATCTAGAAGACATTTATTACCACAAGTCAAATAAAATCCTTGTTGCAGCTCATCGAGTGGAACGTGACTCTTTTTTCTCCAGAAAAATCTTAGGATTTTATCGAATACAACTATGAGCAGGAGCAGATGGTACACTTCATCTAGAAGACATTTATTACCACAAGTCAAATAAAATCCTTGTTGCAGCTCACCGAGTGGAACGTGACTCTTTTTTCACCAGAAAAATCTTAGGATTTTATCGAATACGACTATGAGCAGGAGAGCCATATCTACTTTATCTAGAAGAAATTTATTACCACAAGTCAAATAAAATCCTTGTTGCAGCTCACCGAGTGGAACGTGATTCTTTTTTCTCCAGAAAAATCTCAGGATTTTATCGAATACAACTATGAGCAGGAGCAGATGGTACACTTCATCTAGAAGACATTTATTACCACAAGTCAAATAAAATCCTTGTTGCAGCTCACCGAGTGGAACGTGACTCTTTTTTCACCAGAAAAATCTTAGGATTTTATCGAATACGACTATGAGCAGGAGAGCCATATCTACTTTATCTACAACACATTAATTACCACAAGTCAAATAAAATCCTTGTTGCAGCTCACCGAGTGGAACGTGACTCTTTTGTCACCAGAAAAATCTTAGGATTTTATCGAATACAACTATGAGCAGGAGCAGATGGTACACTTCATCTAGAAGACATTTATTACCACAAGTCAAAAAAAATCCTTGTTGCAGCTCACCGAGTGGAACGTGACTCTTTTTTCACCAGAAAAATCTTAGGATTTTATCGAATACGACTATGAGCAGGAGAGCCATATCTACTTTATCTAGAACACATTAATTACCACAAGTCAAATAAAATCCTTGTTGCAGCTCACCGAGTGGAACGTGACTCTTTTTTCACCAGAAAAATCTTAGGATTTTATCGAATACGACTATGAGCAGGAGCAGATGGTACACTTCATCTAGAAGACATTTATTACCACAAGTCAAATAAAATCCTTGTTGCAGCTCACCGAGTGGAACGTGACTCTTTTGTCACCAGAAAAATCTTAGGATTTTATCGAATACGACTATGAGCAGGAGCAGATGGTACACTTCATCTAGAAGACATTTATTACCACAAGTCAAATAAAATCCTTGTTGCAGCTCATCGAGTGGAACGTGACTCTTTTTTCTCCAGAAAAATCTTAGGATTTTATCGAATACAACTATGAGCAGGAGCAGATGGTACACTTCATCTAGAAGACATTTATTACCACAAGTCAAATAAAATCCTTGTTGCAGCTCACCGAGTGGAACGTGACTCTTTTTTCACCAGAAAAATCTTAGGATTTTATCGAATACGACTATGAGCAGGAGAGCCATATCTACTTTATCTAGAACACATTAATTACCACAAGTCAAATAAAATCCTTGTTGCAGCTCATCGAGTGGAACGTGACTCTTTTTTCTCCAGAAAAATCTTAGGATTTTATCGAATACAACTATGAGCAGGAGCAGATGGTACACTTCATCTAGAAGACATTTATTACCACAAGTCAAATAAAATCCTTGTTGCAGCTCACCGAGTGGAACGTGACTCTTTTTTCACCAGAAAAATCTTAGGATTTTATCGAATACGACTATGAGCAGGAGCAGATGGTACACTTCATCTAGAAGACATTTATTACCACAAGTCAAATAAAATCCTTGTTGCAGCTCATCGAGTGGAACGTGACTCTTTTTTCTCCAGAAAAATCTTAGGATTTTATCGAATACAACTATGAGCAGGAGCAGATGGTACACTTCATCTAGAAGACATTTATTACCACAAGTCAAATAAAATCCTTGTTGCAGCTCACCGAGTGGAACGTGACTCTTTTTTCACCAGAAAAATCTTAGGATTTTATCGAATACGACTATGAGCAGGAGAGCCATATCTACTTTATCTAGAAGAAATTTATTACCACAAGTCAAATAAAATCCTTGTTGCAGCTCACCGAGTGGAACGTGATTCTTTTTTCTCCAGAAAAATCTCAGGATTTTATCGAATACAACTATGAGCAGGAGCAGATGGTACACTTCATCTAGAAGACATTTATTACCACAAGTCAAATAAAATCCTTGTTGCAGCTCACCGAGTGGAACGTGACTCTTTTTTCACCAGAAAAATCTTAGGATTTTATCGAATACGACTATGAGCAGGAGAGCCATATCTACTTTATCTAGAACACATTAATTACCACAAGTCAAATAAAATCCTTGTTGCAGCTCATCGAGTGGAACGTGACTCTTTTTTCTCCAGAAAAATCTTAGGATTTTATCGAATACAACTATGAGCAGGAGCAGATGGTACACTTCATCTAGAAGAAATTTATTACCACAAGTCAAATAAAATCCTTGTTGCAGCTCACCGAGTGGAACGTGACTCTTTTTTCACCAGAAAAATCTTAGGATTTTATCGAATACGACTATGAGCAGGAGAGCCATATCTACTTTATCTAGAAGAAATTTATTACCACAAGTCAAATAAAATCCTTGTTGCAGCTCACCGAGTGGAACGTGATTCTTTTTTCTCCAGAAAAATCTCAGGATTTTATCGAATACAACTATGAGCAGGAGCAGATGGTACACTTCATCTAGAAGACATTTATTACCACAAGTCAAATAAAATCCTTGTTGCAGCTCACCGAGTGGAACGTGACTCTTTTTTCACCAGAAAAATCTTAGGATTTTATCGAATACGACTATGAGCAGGAGAGCCATATCTACTTTATCTAGAACACATTAATTACCACAAGTCAAATAAAATCCTTGTTGCAGCTCATCGAGTGGAACGTGACTCTTTTTTCTCCAGAAAAATCTTAGGATTTTATCGAATACAACTATGAGCAGGAGCAGATGGTACACTTCATCTAGAAGAAATTTATTACCACAAGTCAAATAAAATCCTTGTTGCAGCTCACCGAGTGGAACGTGACTCTTTTTTCACCAGAAAAATCTTAGGATTTTATCGAATACGACTATGAGCAGGAGAGCCATATCTACTTTATCTAGAACACATTAATTACCACAAGTCAAATAAAATCCTTGTTGCAGCTCATCGAGTGGAACGTGACTCTTTTTTCTCCAGAAAAATCTTAGGATTTTATCGAATACAACTATGAGCAGGAGAGCCATATCTACTTTATCTAGAACACATTAATTACCACAAGTCAAATAAAATCCTTGTTGCAGCTCATCGAGTGGAACGTGACTCTTTTTTCTCCAGAAAAATCTTAGGATTTTATCGAATACAACTATGAGCAGGAGCAGATGGTACACTTCATCTAGAAGAAATTTATTACCACAAGTCAAATAAAATCCTTGTTGCAGCTCACCGAGTGGAACGTGATTCTTTTTTCTCCAGAAAAATCTTAGGATTTTATCGAATACGACTATGAGCAGGAGCAGATGGTACACTTCATCTAGAAGACATTTATTACCACAAGTCAAATAAAATCCTTGTTGCAGCTCACCGAGTGGAACGTGACTCTTTTGTCACCAGAAAAATCTTAGGATTTTATCGAATACAACTATGAGCAGGAGCAGATGGTACACTTCATCTAGAAGACATTTATTACCACAAGTCAAATAAAATCCTTGTTGCAGCTCACCGAGTGGAACGTGACTCTTTTTTCACCAGAAAAATCTTAGGATTTTATCGAATACGACTATGAGCAGGAGCAGATGGTACACTTCATCTAGAAGACATTTATTACCACAAGTCAAATAAAATCCTTGTTGCAGCTCACCGAGTGGAACGTGACTCTTTTTTCACCAGAAAAATCTTAGGATTTTATCGAATACGACTATGAGCAGGAGAGCCATATCTACTTTATCTACAACACATTAATTGCCACAAGTCAAATAAAATCCTTGTTGCAGCTCACCGAGTGGAACGTGACTCTTTTTTCTCCAGAAAAATCTTAGGATTTTATCGAATACAACTATGAGCAGGAGCAGATGGTACACTTCATCTAGAAGAAATTTATTACCACAAGTCAAATAAAATCCTTGTTGCAGCTCACCGAGTGGAACGTGATTCTTTTTTCTCCAGAAAAATCTTAGGATTTTATCGAATACGACTATGAGCAGGAGCAGATGGTACACTTCATCTAGAAGACATTTATTACCACAAGTCAAATAAAATCCTTGTTGCAGCTCACCGAGTGGAACGTGACTCTTTTTTCTCCAGAAAAATCTTAGGATTTTATCGAATACGACTATGAGCAGGAGCAGATGGTACACTTCATCTAGAAGACATTTATTACCACAAGTCAAATAAAATCCTTGTTGCAGCTCACCGAGTGGAACGTGACTCTTTTTTCACCAGAAAAATCTTAGGATTTTATCGAATACGACTATGAGCAGGAGAGCCATATCTACTTTATCTACAACACATTAATTGCCACAAGTCAAATAAAATCCTTGTTGCAGCTCACCGAGTGGAACGTGACTCTTTTTTCTCCAGAAAAATCTTAGGATTTTATCGAATACAACTATGAGCAGGAGCAGATGGTACACTTCATCTAGAAGAAATTTATTACCACAAGTCAAATAAAATCCTTGTTGCAGCTCATCGAGTGGAACGTGACTCTTTTTTCACCAGAAAAATCTTAGGATTTTATCGAATACGACTATGAGCAGGAGCAGATGGTACACTTCATCTAGAAGACATTTATTACCACAAGTCAAATAAAATCCTTGTTGCAGCTCACCGAGTGGAACGTGATTCTTTTTTCTCCAGAAAAATCTTAGGATTTTATCGAATACGACTATGAGCAGGAGCAGATGGTACACTTCATCTAGAAGACATTTATTACCACAAGTCAAATAAAATCCTTGTTGCAGCTCACCGAGTGGAACGTGACTCTTTTGTCACCAGAAAAATCTTAGGATTTTATCGAATACAACTATGAGCAGGAGCAGATGGTACACTTCATCTAGAAGACATTTATTACCACAAGTCAAATAAAATCCTTGTTGCAGCTCACCGAGTGGAACGTGACTCTTTTTTCACCAGAAAAATCTTAGGATTTTATCGAATACGACTATGAGCAGGAGCAGATGGTACACTTCATCTAGAAGACATTTATTACCACAAGTCAAATAAAATCCTTGTTGCAGCTCACCGAGTGGAACGTGACTCTTTTTTCACCAGAAAAATCTTAGGATTTTATCGAATACGACTATGAGCAGGAGAGCCATATCTACTTTATCTACAACACATTAATTGCCACAAGTCAAATAAAATCCTTGTTGCAGCTCACCGAGTGGAACGTGACTCTTTTTTCTCCAGAAAAATCTTAGGATTTTATCGAATACAACTATGAGCAGGAGCAGATGGTACACTTCATCTAGAAGAAATTTATTACCACAAGTCAAATAAAATCCTTGTTGCAGCTCACCGAGTGGAACGTGATTCTTTTTTCTCCAGAAAAATCTTAGGATTTTATCGAATACGACTATGAGCAGGAGCAGATGGTACACTTCATCTAGAAGACATTTATTACCACAAGTCAAATAAAATCCTTGTTGCAGCTCACCGAGTGGAACGTGACTCTTTTTTCTCCAGAAAAATCTTAGGATTTTATCGAATACGACTATGAGCAGGAGCAGATGGTACACTTCATCTAGAAGACATTTATTACCACAAGTCAAATAAAATCCTTGTTGCAGCTCACCGAGTGGAACGTGACTCTTTTTTCACCAGAAAAATCTTAGGATTTTATCGAATACGACTATGAGCAGGAGAGCCATATCTACTTTATCTACAACACATTAATTGCCACAAGTCAAATAAAATCCTTGTTGCAGCTCACCGAGTGGAACGTGACTCTTTTTTCTCCAGAAAAATCTTAGGATTTTATCGAATACAACTATGAGCAGGAGCAGATGGTACACTTCATCTAGAAGAAATTTATTACCACAAGTCAAATAAAATCCTTGTTGCAGCTCATCGAGTGGAACGTGACTCTTTTTTCACCAGAAAAATCTTAGGATTTTATCGAATACGACTATGAGCAGGAGCAGATGGTACACTTCATCTAGAAGACATTTATTACCACAAGTCAAATAAAATCCTTGTTGCAGCTCACCGAGTGGAACGTGACTCTTTTTTCACCAGAAAAATCTTAGGATTTTATCGAATACGACTATGAGCAGGAGAGCCATATCTACTTTATCTAGAACACATTAATTACCACAAGTCAAATAAAATCCTTGTTGCAGCTCATCGAGTGGAACGTGACTCTTTTTTCTCCAGAAAAATCTTAGGATTTTATCGAATACAACTATGAGCAGGAGCAGATGGTACACTTCATCTAGAAGAAATTTATTACCACAAGTCAAATAAAATCCTTGTTGCAGCTCACCGAGTGGAACGTGATTTTTTTTTCTCCATAAAAATCTTAGGATTTTATCGAATACAACTATGAGCAGGAGCAGATGGTACACTTCATCTAGAAGACATTTATTACCACAAGTCAAATAAAATCCTTGTTGCAGCTCACCGAGTGAAACGTGACTCTTTTTTCACCAGAAAAATCTTAGGATTTTATCGAATACGACTATGAGCAGGAGAGCCATATCTACTTTATCTAGAACACATTAATTACCACAAGTCAAATAAAATCCTTGTTGCAGCTCATCGAGTGGAACGTGACTCTTTTTTCTCCAGAAAAATCTCAGGATTTTATCGAATACAACTATGAGCAGGAGCAGATGGTACACTTCATCTAGAAGACATTTATTACCACAAGTCAAATAAAATCCTTGTTGCAGCTCACCGAGTGGAACGTGACTCTTTTTTCACCAGAAAAATCTTAGGATTTTATCGAATACGACTATGAGCAGGAGAGCCATATCTACTTTATCTAGAACACATTAATTACCACAAGTCAAATAAAATCCTTGTTGCAGCTCATCGAGTGGAACGTGACTCTTTTTTCTCCAGAAAAATCTTAGGATTTTATCGAATACAACTATGAGCAGGAGCAGATGGTACACTTCATCTAGAAGACATTTATTACCACAAGTCAAATAAAATCCTTGTTGCAGCTCACCGAGTGGAACGTGACTCTTTTTTCACCAGAAAAATCTTAGGATTTTATCGAATACGACTATGAGCAGGAGCAGATGGTACACTTCATCTAGAAGACATTTATTACCACAAGTCAAATAAAATCCTTGTTGCAGCTCATCGAGTGGAACGTGACTCTTTTTTCTCCAGAAAAATCTTAGGATTTTATCGAATACAACTATGAGCAGGAGCAGATGGTACACTTCATCTAGAAGACATTTATTACCACAAGTCAAATAAAATCCTTGTTGCAGCTCACCGAGTGGAACGTGACTCTTTTTTCACCAGAAAAATCTTAGGATTTTATCGAATACGACTATGAGCAGGAGAGCCATATCTACTTTATCTAGAAGAAATTTATTACCACAAGTCAAATAAAATCCTTGTTGCAGCTCACCGAGTGGAACGTGATTCTTTTTTCTCCAGAAAAATCTCAGGATTTTATCGAATACAACTATGAGCAGGAGCAGATGGTACACTTCATCTAGAAGACATTTATTACCACAAGTCAAATAAAATCCTTGTTGCAGCTCACCGAGTGGAACGTGACTCTTTTTTCACCAGAAAAATCTTAGGATTTTATCGAATACGACTATGAGCAGGAGAGCCATATCTACTTTATCTAGAACACATTAATTACCACAAGTCAAATAAAATCCTTGTTGCAGCTCATCGAGTGGAACGTGACTCTTTTTTCTCCAGAAAAATCTTAGGATTTTATCGAATACAACTATGAGCAGGAGCAGATGGTACACTTCATCTAGAAGAAATTTATTACCACAAGTCAAATAAAATCCTTGTTGCAGCTCACCGAGTGGAACGTGATTCTTTTTTCTCCAGAAAAATCTTAGGATTTTATCGAATACGACTATGAGCAGGAGCAGATGGTACACTTCATCTAGAAGACATTTATTACCACAAGTCAAATAAAATCCTTGTTGCAGCTCACCGAGTGGAACGTGACTCTTTTGTCACCAGAAAAATCTTAGGATTTTATCGAATACAACTATGAGCAGGAGCAGATGGTACACTTCATCTAGAAGACATTTATTACCACAAGTCAAATAAAATCCTTGTTGCAGCTCATCGAGTGGAACGTGACTCTTTTTTCACCAGAAAAATCTTAGGATTTTATCGAATACGACTATGAGCAGGAGCAGATGGTACACTTCATCTAGAAGACATTTATTACCACAAGTCAAATAAAATCCTTGTTGCAGCTCACCGAGTGAAACGTGACTCTTTTTTCACCAGAAAAATCTTAGGATTTTATCGAATACGACTATGAGCAGGAGAGCCATATCTACTTTATCTACAACACATTAATTGCCACAAGTCAAATAAAATCCTTGTTGCAGCTCACCGAGTGGAACGTGACTCTTTTTTCTCCAGAAAAATCTTAGGATTTTATCGAATACAACTATGAGCAGGAGCAGATGGTACACTTCATCTAGAAGAAATTTATTACCACAAGTCAAATAAAATCCTTGTTGCAGCTCACCGAGTGGAACGTGATTCTTTTTTCTCCAGAAAAATCTTAGGATTTTATCGAATACGACTATGAGCAGGAGCAGATGGTACACTTCATCTAGAAGACATTTATTACCACAAGTCAAATAAAATCCTTGTTGCAGCTCACCGAGTGAAACGTGACTCTTTTTTCACCAGAAAAATCTTAGGATTTTATCGAATACGACTATGAGCAGGAGAGCCATATCTACTTTATCTAGAACACATTAATTACCACAAGTCAAATAAAATCCTTGTTGCAGCTCATCGAGTGGAACGTGACTCTTTTTTCTCCAGAAAAATCTTAGGATTTTATCGAATACAACTATGAGCAGGAGCAGATGGTACACTTCATCTAGAAGACATTTATTACCACAAGTCAAATAAAATCCTTGTTGCAGCTCACCGAGTGGAACGTGACTCTTTTTTCACCAGAAAAATCTTAGGATTTTATCGAATACGACTATGAGCAGGAGAGCCATATCTACTTTATCTAGAACACATTAATTACCACAAGTCAAATAAAATCCTTGTTGCAGCTCATCGAGTGGAACGTGACTCTTTTTTCTCCAGAAAAATCTTAGGATTTTATCGAATACAACTATGAGCAGGAGCAGATGGTACACTTCATCTAGAAGACATTTATTACCACAAGTCAAATAAAATCCTTGTTGCAGCTCACCGAGTGGAACGTGACTCTTTTTTCACCAGAAAAATCTTAGGATTTTATCGAATACGACTATGAGCAGGAGAGCCATATCTACTTTATCTACAACACATTAATTGCCACAAGTCAAATAAAATCCTTGTTGCAGCTCACCGAGTGGAACGTGACTCTTTTTTCTCCAGAAAAATCTTAGGATTTTATCGAATACAACTATGAGCAGGAGCAGATGGTACACTTCATCTAGAAGAAATTTATTACCACAAGTCAAATAAAATCCTTGTTGCAGCTCACCGAGTGGAACGTGATTCTTTTTTCTCCAGAAAAATCTTAGGATTTTATCGAATACGACTATGAGCAGGAGCAGATGGTACACTTCATCTAGAAGACATTTATTACCACAAGTCAAATAAAATCCTTGTTGCAGCTCACCGAGTGGAACGTGATTCTTTTTTCTCCAGAAAAATCTTAGGATTTTATCGAATACGACTATGAGCAGGAGCAGATGGTACACTTCATCTAGAACACATTAATTACCACAAGTCAAATAAAATCCTTGTTGCAACTCATCGAGTGGAACGTGACTCTTTTTTCTTCAGAAAAATCTTAGGATTTTATCGAATACAACTATGAGCAGGAGCAGATGGTACACTTCATCTAGAAGACATTTATTACCACAAGTCAAATAAAATCCTTGTTGCAGCTCACCGAGTGGAACGTGACTCTTTTTTCACCAGAAAAATCTTAGGATTTTATCGAATACGACTATGAGCAGGAGAGCCATATCTACTTTATCTACAACACATTAATTGCCACAAGTCAAATAAAATCCTTGTTGCAGCTCACCGAGTGGAACGTGATTCTTTTTTCTCCAGAAAAATCTTAGGATTTTATCGAATACGACTATGAGCAGGAGCAGATGGTACACTTCATCTAGAAGACATTTATTACCACAAGTCAAATAAAATCCTTGTTGCAGCTCACCGAGTGGAACGTGACTCTTTTTTCACCAGAAAAATCTTAGGATTTTATCGAATACGACTATGAGCAGGAGCAGATGGTACACTTCATCTAGAAGACATTTATTACCACAAGTCAAATAAAATCCTTGTTGCAGCTCACCGAGTGGAACGTGACTCTTTTGTCACCAGAAAAATCTTAGGATTTTATCGAATACGACTATGAGCAGGAGCAGATGGTACACTTCATCTAGAAGACATTTATTACCACAAGTCAAATAAAATCCTTGTTGCAGCTCACCGAGTGGAACGTGATTCTTTTTTCTCCAGAAAAATCTTAGGATTTTATCGAATACGACTATGAGCAGGAGCAGATGGTACACTTCATCTAGAAGACATTTATTACCACAAGTCAAATAAAATCCTTGTTGCAGCTCACCGAGTGGAACGTGACTCTTTTGTCACCAGAAAAATCTTAGGATTTTATCGAATACGACTATGAGCAGGAGAGCCATATCTACTTTATCTAGAACACATTAATTACCACAAGTCAAATAAAATCCTTGTTGCAGCTCATCGAGTGGAACGTGACTCTTTTTTCACCAGAAAAATCTTAGGATTTTATCGAATACGACTATGAGCAGGAGCAGATGGTACACTTCATCTAGAAGACATTTATTACCACAAGTCAAATAAAATCCTTGTTGCAGCTCACCGAGTGGAACGTGACTCTTTTTTCACCAGAAAAATCTTAGGATTTTATCGAATACGACTATGAGCAGGAGAGCCATATCTACTTTATCTAGAACACATTAATTACCACAAGTCAAATAAAATCCTTGTTGCAGCTCATCGAGTGGAACGTGACTCTTTTTTCTCCAGAAAAATCTTAGGATTTTATCGAATACAACTATGAGCAGGAGCAGATGGTACACTTCATCTAGAAGAAATTTATTACCACAAGTCAAATAAAATCCTTGTTGCAGCTCACCGAGTGGAACGTGATTCTTTTTTCTCCAGAAAAATCTTAGGATTTTATCGAATACAACTATGAGCAGGAGCAGATGGTACACTTCATCTAGAAGACATTTATTACCACAAGTCAAATAAAATCCTTGTTGCAACTCACCGAGTGGAACGTGACTCTTTTGTCACCAGAAAAATCTTAGGATTTTATCGAATACGACTATGAGCAGGAGAGCCATATCTACTTTATCTAGAACACATTAATTACCACAAGTCAAATAAAATCCTTGTTGCAGCTCATCGAGTGGAACGTGACTCTTTTTTCACCAGAAAAATCTTAGGATTTTATCGAATACGACTATGAGCAGGAGAGCCATATCTACTTTATCTAGAACACATTAATTACCACAAGTCAAATAAAATCCTTGTTGCAGCTCATCGAGTGGAACGTGACTCTTTTTTCTCCAGAAAAATCTTAGGATTTTATCGAATACGACTATGAGCAGGAGAGCCATATCTACTTTATCTAGAACACATTAATTACCACAAGTCAAATAAAATCCTTGTTGCAGCTCATCGAGTGGAACGTGACTCTTTTTTCACCAGAAAAATCTTAGGATTTTATCGAATACGACTATGAGCAGGAGCAGATGGTACACTTCATCTAGAAGACATTTATTACCACAAGTCAAATAAAATCCTTGTTGCAGCTCACCGAGTGGAACGTGACTCTTTTTTCACCAGAAAAATCTTAGGATTTTATCGAATACGACTATGAGCAGGAGAGCCATATCTACTTTATCTAGAACACATTAATTACCACAAGTCAAATAAAATCCTTGTTGCAGCTCATCGAGTGGAACGTGACTCTTTTTTCTCCAGAAAAATCTTAGGATTTTATCGAATACAACTATGAGCAGGAGCAGATGGTACACTTCATCTAGAAGAAATTTATTACCACAAGTCAAATAAAATCCTTGTTGCAGCTCACCGAGTGGAACGTGATTCTTTTTTCTCCAGAAAAATCTTAGGATTTTATCGAATACAACTATGAGCAGGAGCAGATGGTACACTTCATCTAGAAGACATTTATTACCACAAGTCAAATAAAATCCTTGTTGCAACTCACCGAGTGGAACGTGACTCTTTTGTCACCAGAAAAATCTTAGGATTTTATCGAATACGACTATGAGCAGGAGAGCCATATCTACTTTATCTAGAACACATTAATTACCACAAGTCAAATAAAATCCTTGTTGCAGCTCATCGAGTGGAACGTGACTCTTTTTTCACCAGAAAAATCTTAGGATTTTATCGAATACGACTATGAGCAGGAGCAGATGGTACACTTCATCTAGAAGACATTTATTACCACAAGTCAAATAAAATCCTTGTTGCAGCTCACCGAGTGGAACGTGACTCTTTTTTCACCAGAAAAATCTTAGGATTTTATCGAATACGACTATGAGCAGGAGAGCCATATCTACTTTATCTAGAACACATTAATTACCACAAGTCAAATAAAATCCTTGTTGCAGCTCATCGAGTGGAACGTGACTCTTTTTTCTCCAGAAAAATCTTAGGATTTTATCGAATACAACTATGAGCAGGAGCAGATGGTACACTTCATCTAGAAGAAATTTATTACCACAAGTCAAATAAAATCCTTGTTGCAGCTCACCGAGTGGAACGTGATTCTTTTTTCTCCAGAAAAATCTTAGGATTTTATCGAATACAACTATGAGCAGGAGCAGATGGTACACTTCATCTAGAAGACATTTATTACCACAAGTCAAATAAAATCCTTGTTGCAACTCACCGAGTGGAACGTGACTCTTTTGTCACCAGAAAAATCTTAGGATTTTATCGAATACGACTATGAGCAGGAGCAGATGGTACACTTCATCTAGAAGAAATTTATTACCACAAGTCAAATAAAATCCTTGTTGCAGCTCACCGAGTGGAACGTGACTCTTTTTTCACCAGAAAAATCTTAGGATTTTATCGAATACGACTATGAGCAGGAGAGCCATATCTACTTTATCTACAACACATTAATTGCCACAAGTCAAATAAAATCCTTGTTGCAGCTCACCGAGTGGAACGTGACTCTTTTTTCTCCAGAAAAATCTTAGGATTTTATCGAATACAACTATGAGCAGGAGCAGATGGTACACTTCATCTAGAAGAAATTTATTACCACAAGTCAAATAAAATCCTTGTTGCAGCTCACCGAGTGGAACGTGATTCTTTTTTCTCCAGAAAAATCTTAGGATTTTATCGAATACGACTATGAGCAGGAGCAGATGGTACACTTCATCTAGAAGACATTTATTACCACAAGTCAAATAAAATCCTTGTTGCAGCTCACCGAGTGAAACGTGACTCTTTTTTCACCAGAAAAATCTTAGGATTTTATCGAATACGACTATGAGCAGGAGAGCCATATCTACTTTATCTAGAACACATTAATTACCACAAGTCAAATAAAATCCTTGTTGCAGCTCATCGAGTGGAACGTGACTCTTTTTTCTCCAGAAAAATCTCAGGATTTTATCGAATACAACTATGAGCAGGAGCAGATGGTACACTTCATCTAGAAGACATTTATTACCACAAGTCAAATAAAATCCTTGTTGCAGCTCACCGAGTGGAACGTGACTCTTTTTTCACCAGAAAAATCTTAGGATTTTATCGAATACGACTATGAGCAGGAGAGCCATATCTACTTTATCTAGAACACATTAATTACCACAAGTCAAATAAAATCCTTGTTGCAGCTCATCGAGTGGAACGTGACTCTTTTTTCTCCAGAAAAATCTTAGGATTTTATCGAATACAACTATGAGCAGGAGCAGATGGTACACTTCATCTAGAAGACATTTATTACCACAAGTCAAATAAAATCCTTGTTGCAGCTCACCGAGTGGAACGCGACTCTTTTTTCACCAGAAAAATCTTAGGATTTTATCGAATACGACTATGAGCAGGAGAGCCATATCTACTTTATCTACAACACATTAATTGCCACAAGTCAAATAAAATCCTTGTTGCAGCTCACCGAGTGGAACGTGACTCTTTTTTCTCCAGAAAAATCTTAGGATTTTATCGAATACAACTATGAGCAGGAGCAGATGGTACACTTCATCTAGAAGAAATTTATTACCACAAGTCAAATAAAATCCTTGTTGCAGCTCACCGAGTGGAACGTGATTCTTTTTTCTCCAGAAAAATCTTAGGATTTTATCGAATACAACTATGAGCAGGAGCAGATGGTACACTTCATCTAGAAGACATTTATTACCACAAGTCAAATAAAATCCTTGTTGCAACTCACCGAGTGGAACGTGACTCTTTTGTCACCAGAAAAATCTTAGGATTTTATCGAATACGACTATGAGCAGGAGCAGATGGTACACTTCATCTAGAAGAAATTTATTACCACAAGTCAAATAAAATCCTTGTTGCAGCTCACCGAGTGGAACGTGACTCTTTTTTCACCAGAAAAATCTTAGGATTTTATCGAATACGACTATGAGCAGGAGAGCCATATCTACTTTATCTACAACACATTAATTGCCACAAGTCAAATAAAATCCTTGTTGCAGCTCACCGAGTGGAACGTGACTCTTTTTTCTCCAGAAAAATCTTAGGATTTTATCGAATACAACTATGAGCAGGAGCAGATGGTACACTTCATCTAGAAGAAATTTATTACCACAAGTCAAATAAAATCCTTGTTGCAGCTCACCGAGTGGAACGTGACTCTTTTTTCACCAGAAAAATCTTAGGATTTTATCGAATACGACTATGAGCAGGAGCAGATGGTACACTTCATCTAGAAGACATTTATTACCACAAGTCAAATAAAATCCTTGTTGCAGCTCACCGAGTGGAACGTGACTCTTTTGTCACCAGAAAAATCTTAGGATTTTATCGAATACGACTATGAGCAGGAGCAGATGGTACACTTCATCTAGAAGACATTTATTACCACAAGTCAAATAAAATCCTTGTTGCAGCTCACCGAGTGGAACGTGATTCTTTTTTCTCCAGAAAAATCTTAGGATTTTATCGAATACGACTATGAGCAGGAGCAGATGGTACACTTCATCTAGAAGACATTTATTACCACAAGTCAAATAAAATCCTTGTTGCAGCTCACCGAGTGGAACGTGACTCTTTTGTCACCAGAAAAATCTTAGGATTTTATCGAATACGACTATGAGCAGGAGAGCCATATCTACTTTATCTAGAACACATTAATTACCACAAGTCAAATAAAATCCTTGTTGCAGCTCATCGAGTGGAACGTGACTCTTTTTTCACCAGAAAAATCTTAGGATTTTATCGAATACGACTATGAGCAGGAGCAGATGGTACACTTCATCTAGAAGACATTTATTACCACAAGTCAAATAAAATCCTTGTTGCAGCTCACCGAGTGGAACGTGACTCTTTTTTCACCAGAAAAATCTTAGGATTTTATCGAATACGACTATGAGCAGGAGAGCCATATCTACTTTATCTAGAACACATTAATTACCACAAGTCAAATAAAATCCTTGTTGCAGCTCATCGAGTGGAACGTGACTCTTTTTTCTCCAGAAAAATCTTAGGATTTTATCGAATACAACTATGAGCAGGAGCAGATGGTACACTTCATCTAGAAGAAATTTATTACCACAAGTCAAATAAAATCCTTGTTGCAGCTCACCGAGTGGAACGTGATTCTTTTTTCTCCAGAAAAATCTTAGGATTTTATCGAATACAACTATGAGCAGGAGCAGATGGTACACTTCATCTAGAAGACATTTATTACCACAAGTCAAATAAAATCCTTGTTGCAACTCACCGAGTGGAACGTGACTCTTTTGTCACCAGAAAAATCTTAGGATTTTATCGAATACGACTATGAGCAGGAGCAGATGGTACACTTCATCTAGAAGAAATTTATTACCACAAGTCAAATAAAATCCTTGTTGCAGCTCACCGAGTGGAACGTGACTCTTTTTTCACCAGAAAAATCTTAGGATTTTATCGAATACGACTATGAGCAGGAGAGCCATCTCTACTTTATCTAGGACACATTAATTACCACAAGTCAAATAAAATCCTTGTTGCAGCTCACCGAGTGGAACGTGACTCTTTTGTCACCAGAAAAATCTTAGGATTTTATCGAATACGACTATGAGCAGGAGCAGATGGTACACTTCATCTAGAAGACATTTATTACCACAAGTCAAATAAAATCCTTGTTGCAGCTCACCGAGTGGAACGTGACTCTTTTGTCACCAGAAAAATCTTAGGATTTTATCGAATACGACTATGAGCAGGAGCAGATGGTACACTTCATCTAGAAGACATTTATTACCACAAGTCAAATAAAATCCTTGTTGCAGCTCACCGAGTGGAACGTGATTCTTTTTTCTCCAGAAAAATCTTAGGATTTTATCGAATACGACTATGAGCAGGAGCAGATGGTACACTTCATCTAGAAGACATTTATTACCACAAGTCAAATAAAATCCTTGTTGCAGCTCACCGAGTGGAACGTGATTCTTTTTTCTCCAGAAAAATCTTAGGATTTTATCGAATACGACTATGAGCAGGAGCAGATGGTACACTTCATCTAGAAGACATTTATTACCACAAGTCAAATAAAATCCTTGTTGCAGCTCACCGAGTGGAACGTGACTCTTTTTTCACCAGAAAAATCTTAGGATTTTATCGAATACGACTATGAGCAGGAGCAGATGGTACACTTCATCTAGAAGACATTTATTACCACAAGTCAAATAAAATCCTTGTTGCAGCTCACCGAGTGGAACGTGACTCTTTTGTCACCAGAAAAATCTTAGGATTTTATCGAATACGACTATGAGCAGGAGCAGATGGTACACTTCATCTAGAAGACATTTATTACCACAAGTCAAATAAAATCCTTGTTGCAGCTCACCGAGTGGAACGTGATTCTTTTTTCTCCAGAAAAATCTTAGGATTTTATCGAATACGACTATGAGCAGGAGCAGATGGTACACTTCATCTAGAAGACATTTATTACCACAAGTCAAATAAAATCCTTGTTGCAGCTCACCGAGTGGAACGTGACTCTTTTGTCACCAGAAAAATCTTAGGATTTTATCGAATACGACTATGAGCAGGAGAGCCATATCTACTTTATCTAGAACACATTAATTACCACAAGTCAAATAAAATCCTTGTTGCAGCTCATCGAGTGGAACGTGACTCTTTTTTCACCAGAAAAATCTTAGGATTTTATCGAATACGACTATGAGCAGGAGCAGATGGTACACTTCATCTAGAAGACATTTATTACCACAAGTCAAATAAAATCCTTGTTGCAGCTCACCGAGTGGAACGTGACTCTTTTTTCACCAGAAAAATCTTAGGATTTTATCGAATACGACTATGAGCAGGAGAGCCATATCTACTTTATCTAGAACACATTAATTACCACAAGTCAAATAAAATCCTTGTTGCAGCTCATCGAGTGGAACGTGACTCTTTTTTCTCCAGAAAAATCTTAGGATTTTATCGAATACAACTATGAGCAGGAGCAGATGGTACACTTCATCTAGAAGAAATTTATTACCACAAGTCAAATAAAATCCTTGTTGCAGCTCACCGAGTGGAACGTGACTCTTTTTTCACCAGAAAAATCTTAGGATTTTATCGAATACGACTATGAGCAGGAGAGCCATCTCTACTTTATCTAGGACACATTAATTACCACAAGTCAAATAAAATCCTTGTTGCAGCTCACCGAGTGGAACGTGACTCTTTTGTCACCAGAAAAATCTTAGGATTTTATCGAATACGACTATGAGCAGGAGCAGATGGTACACTTCATCTAGAAGACATTTATTACCACAAGTCAAATAAAATCCTTGTTGCAGCTCACCGAGTGGAACGTGACTCTTTTGTCACCAGAAAAATCTTAGGATTTTATCGAATACGACTATGAGCAGGAGCAGATGGTACACTTCATCTAGAAGACATTTATTACCACAAGTCAAATAAAATCCTTGTTGCAGCTCACCGAGTGGAACGTGATTCTTTTTTCTCCAGAAAAATCTTAGGATTTTATCGAATACGACTATGAGCAGGAGCAGATGGTACACTTCATCTAGAAGACATTTATTACCACAAGTCAAATAAAATCCTTGTTGCAGCTCACCGAGTGAAACGTGACTCTTTTTTCACCAGAAAAATCTTAGGATTTTATCGAATACGACTATGAGCAGGAGAGCCATATCTACTTTATCTAGAACACATTAATTACCACAAGTCAAATAAAATCCTTGTTGCAGCTCATCGAGTGGAACGTGACTCTTTTTTCTCCAGAAAAATCTTAGGATTTTATCGAATACAACTATGAGCAGGAGCAGATGGTAAACTTCATCTAGAAGACATTTATTACCACAAGTCAAATAAAATCCTTGTTGCAGCTCACCGAGTGGAACGTGACTCTTTTTTCACCAGAAAAATCTTAGGATTTTATCGAATACGACTATGAGCAGGAGAGCCATATCTACTTTATCTAGAACACATTAATTACCACAAGTCAAATAAAATCCTTGTTGCAGCTCATCGAGTGGAACGTGACTCTTTTTTCTCCAGAAAAATCTTAGGATTTTATCGAATACAACTATGAGCAGGAGCAGATGGTACACTTCATCTAGAAGACATTTATTACCACAAGTCAAATAAAATCCTTGTTGCAACTCACCGAGTGGAACGTGACTCTTTTGTCACCAGAAAAATCTTAGGATTTTATCGAATACGACTATGAGCAGGAGCAGATGGTACACTTCATCTAGAAGAAATTTATTACCACAAGTCAAATAAAATCCTTGTTGCAGCTCACCGAGTGGAACGTGACTCTTTTGTCACCAGAAAAATCTTAGGATTTTATCGAATACGACTATGAGCAGGAGCAGATGGTACACTTCATCTAGAAGACATTTATTACCACAAGTCAAATAAAATCCTTGTTGCAGCTCACCGAGTGGAACGTGACTCTTTTGTCACCAGAAAAATCTTAGGATTTTATCGAATACGACTATGAGCAGGAGCAGATGGTACACTTCATCTAGAAGACATTTATTACCACAAGTCAAATAAAATCCTTGTTGCAGCTCACCGAGTGGAACGTGATTCTTTTTTCTCCAGAAAAATCTTAGGATTTTATCGAATACGACTATGAGCAGGAGCAGATGGTACACTTCATCTAGAAGACATTTATTACCACAAGTCAAATAAAATCCTTGTTGCAGCTCACCGAGTGAAACGTGACTCTTTTTTCACCAGAAAAATCTTAGGATTTTATCGAATACGACTATGAGCAGGAGAGCCATATCTACTTTATCTAGAACACATTAATTACCACAAGTCAAATAAAATCCTTGTTGCAGCTCATCGAGTGGAACGTGACTCTTTTTTCTCCAGAAAAATCTTAGGATTTTATCGAATACAACTATGAGCAGGAGCAGATGGTACACTTCATCTAGAAGACATTTATTACCACAAGTCAAATAAAATCCTTGTTGCAGCTCACCGAGTGGAACGTGACTCTTTTTTCACCAGAAAAATCTTAGGATTTTATCGAATACGACTATGAGCAGGAGAGCCATATCTACTTTATCTAGAACACATTAATTACCACAAGTCAAATAAAATCCTTGTTGCAGCTCATCGAGTGGAACGTGACTCTTTTTTCTCCAGAAAAATCTTAGGATTTTATCGAATACAACTATGAGCAGGAGCAGATGGTACACTTCATCTAGAAGACATTTATTACCACAAGTCAAATAAAATCCTTGTTGCAGCTCACCGAGTGGAACGTGACTCTTTTTTCACCAGAAAAATCTTAGGATTTTATCGAATACGACTATGAGCAGGAGAGCCATATCTACTTTATCTAGAACACATTAATTACCACAAGTCAAATAAAATCCTTGTTGCAGCTCATCGAGTGGAACGTGACTCTTTTTTCTCCAGAAAAATCTTAGGATTTTATCGAATACAACTATGAGCAGGAGCAGATGGTACACTTCATCTAGAAGACATTTATTACCACAAGTCAAATAAAATCCTTGTTGCAGCTCACCGAGTGGAACGTGACTCTTTTTTCACCAGAAAAATCTTAGGATTTTATCGAATACGACTATGAGCAGGAGAGCCATATCTACTTTATCTACAACACATTAATTGCCACAAGTCAAATAAAATCCTTGTTGCAGCTCACCGAGTGGAACGTGATTCTTTTTTCTCCAGAAAAATCTTAGGATTTTATCGAATACGACTATGAGCAGGAGCAGATGGTACACTTCATCTAGAAGAAATTTATTACCACAAGTCAAAAAAAATCCTTGTTGCAGCTCACCGAGTGGAACGTGACTCTTTTTTCACCAGAAAAATCTTAGGATTTTATCGAATACGACTATGAGCAGGAGCAGATGGTACACTTCATCTAGAAGACATTTATTACCACAAGTCAAATAAAATCCTTGTTGCAGCTCACCGAGTGGGACGTGACTCTTTTGTCACCAGAAAAATCTTAGGATTTTATCGAATACGACTATGAGCAGGAGCAGATGGTACACTTCATCTAGAAGACATTTATTACCACAAGTCAAATAAAATCCTTGTTGCAGCTCACCGAGTGGAACGTGATTCTTTTTTCTCCAGAAAAATCTTAGGATTTTATCGAATACGACTATGAGCAGGAGCAGATGGTACACTTCATCTAGAAGACATTTATTACCACAAGTCAAATAAAATCCTTGTTGCAGCTCACCGAGTGAAACGTGACTCTTTTTTCACCAGAAAAATCTTAGGATTTTATCGAATACGACTATGAGCAGGAGAGCCATATCTACTTTATCTAGAACACATTAATTACCACAAGTCAAATAAAATCCTTGTTGCAGCTCATCGAGTGGAACGTGACTCTTTTTTCTCCAGAAAAATCTTAGGATTTTATCGAATACGACTATGAGCAGGAGCAGATGGTACACTTCATCTAGAAGACATTTATTACCACAAGTCAAATAAAATCCTTGTTGCAGCTCACCGAGTGGAACGTGACTCTTTTGTCACCAGAAAAATCTTAGGATTTTATCGAATACGACTATGAGCAGGAGCAGATGGTACACTTCATCTAGAAGACATTTATTACCACAAGTCAAATAAAATCCTTGTTGCAGCTCACCGAGTGGAACGTGACTCTTTTGTCACCAGAAAAATCTTAGGATTTTATCGAATACGACTATGAGCAGGAGCAGATGGTACACTTCATCTAGAAGAAATTTATTACCACAAGTCAAAAAAAATCCTTGTTGCAGCTCACCGAGTGGAACGTGACTCTTTTTTCACCAGAAAAATCTTAGGATTTTATCGAATACGACTATGAGCAGGAGCAGATGGTACACTTCATCTAGAAGACATTTATTACCACAAGTCAAATAAAATCCTTGTTGCAGCTCACCGAGTGGAACGTGACTCTTTTTTCACCAGAAAAATCTTAGGATTTTATCGAATACGACTATGAGCAGGAGAGCCATATCTATTTTATCTAGAACACATTAATTACCACAAGTCAAATAAAATCCTTGTTGCAGCTCACCGAGTGGAACGTGACTCTTTTTTCTCCAGAAAAATCTTAGGATTTTATCGAATACAACTATGAGCAGGAGCAGATGGTACACTTCATCTAGAAGAAATTTATTACCACAAGTCAAAAAAAATCCTTGTTGCAGCTCACCGAGTGGAACGTGACTCTTTTTTCACCAGAAAAATCTTAGGATTTTATCGAATACGACTATGAGCAGGAGCAGATGGTACACTTCATCTAGAAGACATTTATTACCACAAGTCAAATAAAATCCTTGTTGCAGCTCACCGAGTGGAACGTGACTCTTTTTTCACCAGAAAAATCTTAGGATTTTATCGAATACGACTATGAGCAGGAGAGCCATATCTATTTTATCTAGAACACATTAATTACCACAAGTCAAATAAAATCCTTGTTGCAGCTCACCGAGTGGAACGTGACTCTTTTTTCTCCAGAAAAATCTTAGGATTTTATCGAATACAACTATGAGCAGGAGCAGATGGTACACTTCATCTAGAAGACATTTATTACCACAAGTCAAATAAAATCCTTGTTGCAGCTCACCGAGTGGAACGTGACTCTTTTTTCACCAGAAAAATCTTAGGATTTTATCGAATACGACTATGAGCAGGAGAGCCATATCTATTTTATCTAGAACACATTAATTACCACAAGTCAAATAAAATCCTTGTTGCAGCTCATCGAGTGGAACGTGACTCTTTTTTCTCCAGAAAAATCTTAGGATTTTATCGAATACGACTATGAGCAGGAGCAGATGGTACACTTCATCTAGAAGACATTTATTACCACAAGTCAAATAAAATCCTTGTTGCAGCTCACCGAGTGGAACGTGACTCTTTTTTCAACAGAAAAATCTTAGGATTTTATCGAATACGACTATGAGCAGGAGCAGATGGTACACTTCATCTAGAAGACATTTATTACCACAAGTCAAATAAAATCCTTGTTGCAGCTCACCGAGTGGAACGTGACTCTTTTGTCACCAGAAAAATCTTAGGATTTTATCGAATACGACTATCAGTAGGAGCAGATGGTACACTTCATCTAGAAGACATTTATTACCACAAGTCAAATAAAATCCTTGTTGCAGCTCACCGAGTGGAACGTGATTCTTTTTTCTCCAGAAAAATCTTAGGATTTTATCGAATACAACTATGAGCAGGAGCAGATGGTACACTTCATCTAGAAGACATTTATTACCACAAGTCAAATAAAATCCTTGTTGCAGCTCACCGAGTGGAACGTGACTCTTTTTTCACCAGAAAAATCTTAGGATTTTATCGAATACGACTATGAGCAGGAGAGCCATATCTATTTTATCTAGAACACATTAATTACCACAAGTCAAATAAAATCCTTGTTGCAGCTCATCGAGTGGAACGTGACTCTTTTTTCTCCAGAAAAATCTTAGGATTTTATCGAATACGACTATGAGCAGGAGCAGATGGTACACTTCATCTAGAAGAAATTTATTACCACAAGTCAAAAAAAATCCTTGTTGCAGCTCACCGAGTGGAACGTGACTCTTTTTTCACCAGAAAAATCTTAGGATTTTATCGAATACGACTATGAGCAGGAGCAGATGGTACACTTCATCTAGAAGACATTTATTACCACAAGTCAAATAAAATCCTTGTTGCAGCTCACCGAGTGGAACGTGACTCTTTTGTCACCAGAAAAATCTTAGGATTTTATCGAATACGACTATGAGCAGGAGCAGATGGTACACTTCATCTAGAAGACATTTATTACCACAAGTCAAATAAAATCCTTGTTGCAGCTCACCGAGTGGAACGTGACTCTTTTTTCACCAGAAAAATCTTAGGATTTTATCGAATACGACTATGAGCAGGAGAGCCATATCTATTTTATCTAGAACACATTAATTACCACAAGTCAAATAAAATCCTTGTTGCAGCTCATCGAGTGGAACGTGACTCTTTTTTCTCCAGAAAAATCTTAGGATTTTATCGAATACGACTATGAGCAGGAGCAGATGGTACACTTCATCTAGAAGACATTTATTACCACAAGTCAAATAAAATCCTTGTTGCAGCTCACCGAGTGGAACGTGACTCTTTTTTCACCAGAAAAATCTTAGGATTTTATCGAATACGACTATGAGCAGGAGCAGATGGTACACTTCATCTAGAAGACATTTATTACCACAAGTCAAATAAAATCCTTGTTGCAGCTCACCGAGTGGAACGTGACTCTTTTGTCACCAGAAAAATCTTAGGATTTTATCGAATACGACTATCAGTAGGAGCAGATGGTACACTTCATCTAGAAGACATTTATTACCACAAGTCAAATAAAATCCTTGTTGCAGCTCACCGAGTGGAACGTGATTCTTTTTTCTCCAGAAAAATCTTAGGATTTTATCGAATACAACTATGAGCAGGAGCAGATGGTACACTTCATCTAGAAGACATTTATTACCACAAGTCAAATAAAATCCTTGTTGCAGCTCACCGAGTGGAACGTGACTCTTTTTTCACCAGAAAAATCTTAGGATTTTATCGAATACGACTATGAGCAGGAGAGCCATATCTATTTTATCTAGAACACATTAATTACCACAAGTCAAATAAAATCCTTGTTGCAGCTCATCGAGTGGAACGTGACTCTTTTTTCTCCAGAAAAATCTTAGGATTTTATCGAATACGACTATGAGCAGGAGCAGATGGTACACTTCATCTAGAAGAAATTTATTACCACAAGTCAAAAAAAATCCTTGTTGCAGCTCACCGAGTGGAACGTGACTCTTTTTTCACCAGAAAAATCTTAGGATTTTATCGAATACGACTATGAGCAGGAGCAGATGGTACACTTCATCTAGAAGACATTTATTACCACAAGTCAAATAAAATCCTTGTTGCAGCTCACCGAGTGGAACGTGACTCTTTTGTCACCAGAAAAATCTTAGGATTTTATCGAATACGACTATGAGCAGGAGCAGATGGTACACTTCATCTAGAAGACATTTATTACCACAAGTCAAAAAAAATCCTTGTTGCAGCTCACCGAGTGGAACGTGACTCTTTTTTCACCAGAAAAATCTTAGGATTTTATCGAATACGACTATGAGCAGGAGCAGATGGTACACTTCATCTAGAAGACATTTATTACCACAAGTCAAAAAAAATCCTTGTTGCAGCTCACCGAGTGGAACGTGACTCTTTTTTCACCAGAAAAATCTTAGGATTTTATCGAATACGACTATGAGCAGGAGCAGATGGTACACTTCATCTAGAAGACATTTATTACCACAAGTCAAATAAAATCCTTGTTGCAGCTCACCGAGTGGAACGTGACTCTTTTGTCACCAGAAAAATCTTAGGATTTTATCGAATACGACTATGAGCAGGAGCAGATGGTACACTTCATCTAGAAGACATTTATTAACACAAGTCAAATAAAATCCTTGTTGCAGCTCACCGAGTGGAACGTGACTCTTTTTTCACCAGAAAAATCTTAGGATTTTATCGAATACGACTATGAGCAGGAGCAGATGGTACACTTCATCTAGAAGACATTTATTACCACAAGTCAAATAAAATCCTTGTTGCAGCTCACCGAGTGGAACGTGACTCTTTTGTCACCAGAAAAATCTTAGGATTTTATCGAATACGACTATGAGCAGGAGCAGATGGTACACTTCATCTAGAAGACATTTATTACCACAAGTCAAATAAAATCCTTGTTGCAGCTCACCGAGTGGAACGTGACTCTTTTGTCACCAGAAAAATCTTAGGATTTTATCGAATACGACTATGAGCAGGAGCAGATGGTACACTTCATCTAGAAGAAATTTATTACCACAAGTCAAAAAAAATCCTTGTTGCAGCTCACCGAGTGGAACGTGACTCTTTTTTCACCAGAAAAATCTTAGGATTTTATCGAATATGACTATGAGCAGGAGCAGATGGTACACTTCATCTAGAAGACATTTATTACCACAAGTCAAATAAAATCCTTGTTGCAGCTCACCGAGTGGAACGTGACTCTTTTGTCACCAGAAAAATCTTAGGATTTTATCGAATACGACTATCAGTAGGAGCAGATGGTACACTTCATCTAGAAGACATTTATTACCACAAGTCAAATAAAATCCTTGTTGCAGCTCACCGAGTGGAACGTGATTCTTTTTTCTCCAGAAAAATCTTAGGATTTTATCGAATACGACTATGAGCAGGAGCAGATGGTACACTTCATCTAGAAGACATTTATTACCACAAGTCAAATAAAATCCTTGTTGCAGCTCACCGAGTGAAACGTGACTCTTTTTTCACCAGAAAAATCTTAGGATTTTATCGAATACGACTATGAGCAGGAGAGCCATATCTACTTTATCTAGAACACATTAATTACCACAAGTCAAATAAAATCCTTGTTGCAGCTCATCGAGTGGAACGTGACTCTTTTTTCTCCAGAAAAATCTTAGGATTTTATCGAATACAACTATGAGCAGGAGCAGATGGTACACTTCATCTAGAAGACATTTATTACCACAAGTCAAATAAAATCCTTGTTGCAGCTCACCGAGTGGAACGTGACTCTTTTTTCACCAGAAAAATCTTAGGATTTTATCGAATACGACTATGAGCAGGAGAGCCATATCTACTTTATCTAGAACACATTAATTACCACAAGTCAAATAAAATCCTTGTTGCAGCTCATCGAGTGGAACGTGACTCTTTTTTCTCCAGAAAAATCTTAGGATTTTATCGAATACAACTATGAGCAGGAGCAGATGGTACACTTCATCTAGAAGACATTTATTACCACAAGTCAAATAAAATCCTTGTTGCAGCTCACCGAGTGGAACGTGACTCTTTTTTCACCAGAAAAATCTTAGGATTTTATCGAATACGACTATGAGCAGGAGAGCCATATCTACTTTATCTAGAACACATTAATTACCACAAGTCAAATAAAATCCTTGTTGCAGCTCATCGAGTGGAACGTGACTCTTTTTTCTCCAGAAAAATCTTAGGATTTTATCGAATACAACTATGAGCAGGAGCAGATGGTACACTTCATCTAGAAGACATTTATTACCACAAGTCAAATAAAATCCTTGTTGCAGCTCACCGA
The DNA here is from genome assembly GCA_964036235.1 of Heterorhabditis bacteriophora. NCBI lineage: Eukaryota > Metazoa > Nematoda > Chromadorea > Rhabditida > Heterorhabditidae > Heterorhabditis > Heterorhabditis bacteriophora. The sequence continues at coordinate 13,110,003 of OZ038426.1, read as the reverse complement.
GTGGAACGTGACTCTTTTTTCACCAGAAAAATCTTAGGATTTTATCGAATACGACTATGAGCAGGAGAGCCATATCTACTTTATCTAGAACACATTAATTACCACAAGTCAAATAAAATCCTTGTTGCAGCTCATCGAGTGGAACGTGACTCTTTTTTCTCCAGAAAAATCTTAGGATTTTATCGAATACAACTATGAGCAGGAGCAGATGGTACACTTCATCTAGAAGACATTTATTACCACAAGTCAAATAAAATCCTTGTTGCAGCTCACCGAGTGGAACGTGATTCTTTTTTCTCCAGAAAAATCTTAGGATTTTATCGAATACGACTATGAGCAGGAGCAGATGGTACACTTCATCTAGAAGACATTTATTACCACAAGTCAAATAAAATCCTTGTTGCAGCTCACCGAGTGAAACGTGACTCTTTTTTCACCAGAAAAATCTTAGGATTTTATCGAATACGACTATGAGCAGGAGAGCCATATCTACTTTATCTAGAACACATTAATTACCACAAGTCAAATAAAATCCTTGTTGCAGCTCATCGAGTGGAACGTGACTCTTTTTTCTCCAGAAAAATCTCAGGATTTTATCGAATACAACTATGAGCAGGAGCAGATGGTACACTTCATCTAGAAGACATTTATTACCACAAGTCAAATAAAATCCTTGTTGCAGCTCACCGAGTGGAACGTGACTCTTTTTTCACCAGAAAAATCTTAGGATTTTATCGAATACGACTATGAGCAGGAGAGCCATATCTACTTTATCTAGAACACATTAATTACCACAAGTCAAATAAAATCCTTGTTGCAGCTCATCGAGTGGAACGTGACTCTTTTTTCTCCAGAAAAATCTTAGGATTTTATCGAATACAACTATGAGCAGGAGCAGATGGTACACTTCATCTAGAAGACATTTATTACCACAAGTCAAATAAAATCCTTGTTGCAGCTCACCGAGTGGAACGTGACTCTTTTTTCACCAGAAAAATCTTAGGATTTTATCGAATACGACTATGAGCAGGAGAGCCATATCTACTTTATCTAGAACACATTAATTACCACAAGTCAAATAAAATCCTTGTTGCAGCTCATCGAGTGGAACGTGACTCTTTTTTCTCCAGAAAAATCTTAGGATTTTATCGAATACAACTATGAGCAGGAGCAGATGGTACACTTCATCTAGAAGACATTTATTACCACAAGTCAAATAAAATCCTTGTTGCAGCTCACCGAGTGGAACGTGACTCTTTTTTCACCAGAAAAATCTTAGGATTTTATCGAATACGACTATGAGCAGGAGAGCCATATCTACTTTATCTAGAACACATTAATTACCACAAGTCAAATAAAATCCTTGTTGCAGCTCATCGAGTGGAACGTGACTCTTTTTTCTCCAGAAAAATCTTAGGATTTTATCGAATACAACTATGAGCAGGAGCAGATGGTACACTTCATCTAGAAGACATTTATTACCACAAGTCAAATAAAATCCTTGTTGCAGCTCACCGAGTGGAACGTGATTCTTTTTTCTCCAGAAAAATCTTAGGATTTTATCGAATACGACTATGAGCAGGAGCAGATGGTACACTTCATCTAGAAGACATTTATTACCACAAGTCAAATAAAATCCTTGTTGCAGCTCACCGAGTGAAACGTGACTCTTTTTTCACCAGAAAAATCTTAGGATTTTATCGAATACGACTATGAGCAGGAGAGCCATATCTACTTTATCTAGAACACATTAATTACCACAAGTCAAATAAAATCCTTGTTGCAGCTCATCGAGTGGAACGTGACTCTTTTTTCTCCAGAAAAATCTCAGGATTTTATCGAATACAACTATGAGCAGGAGCAGATGGTACACTTCATCTAGAAGACATTTATTACCACAAGTCAAATAAAATCCTTGTTGCAGCTCACCGAGTGGAACGTGACTCTTTTTTCACCAGAAAAATCTTAGGATTTTATCGAATACGACTATGAGCAGGAGAGCCATATCTACTTTATCTAGAACACATTAATTACCACAAGTCAAATAAAATCCTTGTTGCAGCTCATCGAGTGGAACGTGACTCTTTTTTCTCCAGAAAAATCTTAGGATTTTATCGAATACAACTATGAGCAGGAGCAGATGGTACACTTCATCTAGAAGACATTTATTACCACAAGTCAAATAAAATCCTTGTTGCAGCTCACCGAGTGGAACGTGACTCTTTTTTCACCAGAAAAATTTTAGGATTTTATCGAATACGACTATGAGCAGGAGAGCCATATCTACTTTATCTAGAACACATTAATTACCACAAGTCAAATAAAATCCTTGTTGCAGCTCATCGAGTGGAACGTGACTCTTTTTTCTCCAGAAAAATCTTAGGATTTTATCGAATACAACTATGAGCAGGAGCAGATGGTACACTTCATCTAGAAGACATTTATTACCACAAGTCAAATAAAATCCTTGTTGCAGCTCACCGAGTGGAACGTGACTCTTTTTTCACCAGAAAAATCTTAGGATTTTATCGAATACGACTATGAGCAGGAGAGCCATATCTACTTTATCTAGAACACATTAATTACCACAAGTCAAATAAAATCCTTGTTGCAGCTCATCGAGTGGAACGTGACTCTTTTTTCTCCAGAAAAATCTTAGGATTTTATCGAATACAACTATGAGCAGGAGCAGATGGTACACTTCATCTAGAAGACATTTATTACCACAAGTCAAATAAAATCCTTGTTGCAGCTCACCGAGTGGAACGTGACTCTTTTTTCACCAGAAAAATCTTAGGATTTTATCGAATACGACTATGAGCAGGAGAGCCATATCTACTTTATCTACAACACATTAATTGCCACAAGTCAAATAAAATCCTTGTTGCAGCTCACCGAGTGGAACGTGATTCTTTTGTCACCAGAAATATCTTAGGATTTTATCGAATACGACTATGAGCAGGAGCAGATGGTACACTTCATCTAGAAGACATTTATTACCACAAGTCAAATAAAATCTTTGTTGCAGCTCACCGAGTGGAACGTGACTCTTTTGTCACCAGAAAAATCTTAGGATTTTATCGAATACGACTATGAGCAGGAGCAGATGGTACACTTCATCTAGAAGAAATTTATTACCACAAGTCAAATAAAATCCTTGTTGCAGCTCACCGAGTGGAACGTGACTCTTTTGTCACCAGAAAAATCTTAGGATTTTATCGAATACGACTATGAGCAGGAGCAGATGGTACACTTCATCTAGAAGACATTTATTACCACAAGTCAAATAAAATCCTTGTTGCAGCTCACCGAGTGGAACGTGACTCTTTTTTCACCAGAAAAATCTTAGGATTTTATCGAATACGACTATGAGCAGGAGAGCCATATCTACTTTATCTAGAACACATTAATTACCACAAGTCAAATAAAATCCTTGTTGCAGCTCATCGAGTGGAACGTGACTCTTTTTTCTCCAGAAAAATCTTAGGATTTTATCGAATACAACTATGAGCAGGAGCAGATGGTACACTTCATCTAGAAGACATTTATTACCACAAGTCAAATAAAATCCTTGTTGCAGCTCACCGAGTGGAACGTGACTCTTTTTTCACCAGAAAAATCTTAGGATTTTATCGAATACGACTATGAGCAGGAGAGCCATATCTATTTTATCTAGAACACATTAATTACCACAAGTCAAATAAAATCCTTGTTGCAGCTCATCGAGTGGAACGTGACTCTTTTTTCTCCAGAAAAATCTTAGGATTTTATCGAATACGACTATGAGCAGGAGCAGATGGTACACTTCATCTAGAAGAAATTTATTACCACAAGTCAAAAAAAATCCTTGTTGCAGCTCACCGAGTGGAACGTGACTCTTTTTTCACCAGAAAAATCTTAGGATTTTATCGAATACGACTATGAGCAGGAGCAGATGGTACACTTCATCTAGAAGACATTTATTACCACAAGTCAAATAAAATCCTTGTTGCAGCTCACCGAGTGGAACGTGACTCTTTTGTCACCAGAAAAATCTTAGGATTTTATCGAATACGACTATGAGCAGGAGCAGATGGTACACTTCATCTAGAAGACATTTATTACCACAAGTCAAATAAAATCCTTGTTGCAGCTCACCGAGTGGAACGTGACTCTTTTGTCACCAGAAAAATCTTAGGATTTTATCGAATACGACTATGAGCAGGAGCAGATGGTACACTTCATCTAGAAGAAATTTATTACCACAAGTCAAAAAAAATCCTTGTTGCAGCTCACCGAGTGGAACGTGACTCTTTTTTCACCAGAAAAATCTTAGGATTTTATCGAATACGACTATGAGCAGGAGCAGATGGTACACTTCATCTAGAAGACATTTATTACCACAAGTCAAATAAAATCCTTGTTGCAGCTCACCGAGTGGAACGTGACTCTTTTGTCACCAGAAAAATCTTAGGATTTTATCGAATACGACTATCAGTAGGAGCAGATGGTACACTTCATCTAGAAGACATTTATTACCACAAGTCAAATAAAATCCTTGTTGCAGCTCACCGAGTGGAACGTGATTCTTTTTTCTCCAGAAAAATCTTAGGATTTTATCGAATACGACTATGAGCAGGAGCAGATGGTACACTTCATCTAGAAGAAATTTATTACCACAAGTCAAATAAAATCCTTGTTGCAGCTCACCGAGTGGAACGTGACTCTTTTGTCACCAGAAAAATCTTAGGATTTTATCGAATACGACTATGAGCAGGAGCAGATGGTACACTTCATCTAGAAGACATTTATTACCACAAGTCAAATAAAATCCTTGTTGCAGCTCACCGAGTGGAACGTGACTCTTTTGTCACCAGAAATATCTTAGGATTTTATCGAATACGACTATGAGCAGGAGAGCCATATCTACTTTATCTACAACACATTAATTGCCACAAGTCAAATAAAATCCTTGTTGCAGCTCACCGAGTGGAACGTGATTCTTTTGTCACCAGAAATATCTTAGGATTTTATCGAATACGACTATGAGCAGGAGCAGATGGTACACTTCATCTAGAAGACATTTATTACCACAAGTCAAATAAAATCCTTGTTGCAGCTCACCGAGTGGAACGTGACTCTTTTGTCACCAGAAAAATCTTAGGATTTTATCGAATACGACTATGAGCAGGAGCAGATGGTACACTTCATCTAGAAGAAATTTATTACCACAAGTCAAAAAAAATCCTTGTTGCAGCTCACCGAGTGGAACGTGACTCTTTTGTCACCAGAAAAATCTTAGGATTTTATCGAATACGACTATGAGCAGGAGCAGATGGTACACTTCATCTAGAAGACATTTATTACCACAAGTCAAATAAAATCCTTGTTGCAGCTCACCGAGTGGAACGTGACTCTTTTGTCACCAGAAAAATCTTAGGATTTTATCGAATACGACTATGAGCAGGAGCAGATGGTACACTTCATCTAGAAGAAATTTATTACCACAAGTCAAAAAAAATCCTTGTTGCAGCTCACCGAGTGGAACGTGACTCTTTTTTCACCAGAAAAATCTTAGGATTTTATCGAATACGACTATGAGCAGGAGCAGATGGTACACTTCATCTAGAAGACATTTATTACCACAAGTCAAATAAAATCCTTGTTGCAGCTCACCGAGTGGAACGTGACTCTTTTTTCACCAGAAAAATCTTAGGATTTTATCGAATACGACTATGAGCAGGAGAGCCATATCTATTTTATCTAGAACACATTAATTACCACAAGTCAAATAAAATCCTTGTTGCAGCTCATCGAGTGGAACGTGACTCTTTTTTCTCCAGAAAAATCTTAGGATTTTATCGAATACGACTATGAGCAGGAGCAGATGGTACACTTCATCTAGAAGAAATTTATTACCACAAGTCAAAAAAAATCCTTGTTGCAGCTCACCGAGTGGAACGTGACTCTTTTTTCACCAGAAAAATCTTAGGATTTTATCGAATACGACTATGAGCAGGAGCAGATGGTACACTTCATCTAGAAGACATTTATTACCACAAGTCAAATAAAATCCTTGTTGCAGCTCACCGAGTGGAACGTGACTCTTTTGTCACCAGAAAAATCTTAGGATTTTATCGAATACGACTATGAGCAGGAGCAGATGGTACACTTCATCTAGAAGACATTTATTACCACAAGTCAAATAAAATCCTTGTTGCAGCTCACCGAGTGGAACGTGACTCTTTTGTCACCAGAAAAATCTTAGGATTTTATCGAATACGACTATGAGCAGGAGCAGATGGTACACTTTATCTAGAACACATTAATTACCACAAGTCAAATAAAATCCTTGTTGCAGCTCATCGAGTGGAACGTGACTCTTTTTTCTCCAGAAAAATCTTAGGATTTTATCGAATACAACTATGAGCAGGAGCAGATGGTACACTTCATCTAGAAGACATTTATTACCACAAGTCAAATAAAATCCTTGTTGCAGCTCACCGAGTGGAACGTGACTCTTTTTTCACCAGAAAAATCTTAGGATTTTATCGAATACGACTATGAGCAGGAGAGCCATATCTATTTTATCTAGAACACATTAATTACCACAAGTCAAATAAAATCCTTGTTGCAGCTCATCGAGTGGAACGTGACTCTTTTTTCTCCAGAAAAATCTTAGGATTTTATCGAATACGACTATGAGCAGGAGCAGATGGTACACTTCATCTAGAAGAAATTTATTACCACAAGTCAAAAAAAATCCTTGTTGCAGCTCACCGAGTGGAACGTGACTCTTTTTTCACCAGAAAAATCTTAGGATTTTATCGAATACGACTATGAGCAGGAGCAGATGGTACACTTCATCTAGAAGACATTTATTACCACAAGTCAAATAAAATCCTTGTTGCAGCTCACCGAGTGGAACGTGACTCTTTTGTCACCAGAAAAATCTTAGGATTTTATCGAATACGACTATGAGCAGGAGCAGATGGTACACTTCATCTAGAAGACATTTATTACCACAAGTCAAATAAAATCCTTGTTGCAGCTCACCGAGTGGAACGTGACTCTTTTGTCACCAGAAAAATCTTAGGATTTTATCGAATACGACTATGAGCAGGAGCAGATGGTACACTTCATCTAGAAGAAATTTATTACCACAAGTCAAAAAAAATCCTTGTTGCAGCTCACCGAGTGGAACGTGACTCTTTTTTCACCAGAAAAATCTTAGGATTTTATCGAATACGACTATGAGCAGGAGCAGATGGTACACTTCATCTAGAAGACATTTATTACCACAAGTCAAATAAAATCCTTGTTGCAGCTCACCGAGTGGAACGTGACTCTTTTGTCACCAGAAAAATCTTAGGATTTTATCGAATACGACTATCAGTAGGAGCAGATGGTACACTTCATCTAGAAGACATTTATTACCACAAGTCAAATAAAATCCTTGTTGCAGCTCACCGAGTGGAACGTGATTCTTTTTTCTCCAGAAAAATCTTAGGATTTTATCGAATACGACTATGAGCAGGAGCAGATGGTACACTTCATCTAGAAGACATTTATTACCACAAGTCAAATAAAATCCTTGTTGCAGCTCACCGAGTGGAACGTGACTCTTTTTTCACCAGAAAAATCTTAGGATTTTATCGAATACGACTATGAGCAGGAGAGCCATATCTATTTTATCTAGAACACATTAATTACCACAAGTCAAATAAAATCCTTGTTGCAGCTCATCGAGTGGAACGTGACTCTTTTTTCTCCAGAAAAATCTTAGGATTTTATCGAATACGACTATGAGCAGGAGCAGATGGTACACTTCATCTAGAAGAAATTTATTACCACAAGTCAAAAAAAATCCTTGTTGCAGCTCACCGAGTGGAACGTGACTCTTTTTTCACCAGAAAAATCTTAGGATTTTATCGAATACGACTATGAGCAGGAGCAGATGGTACACTTCATCTAGAAGACATTTATTACCACAAGTCAAATAAAATCCTTGTTGCAGCTCACCGAGTGGAACGTGACTCTTTTGTCACCAGAAAAATCTTAGGATTTTATCGAATACGACTATGAGCAGGAGCAGATGGTACACTTCATCTAGAAGACATTTATTACCACAAGTCAAATAAAATCCTTGTTGCAGCTCACCGAGTGGAACGTGACTCTTTTGTCACCAGAAAAATCTTAGGATTTTATCGAATACGACTATGAGCAGGAGCAGATGGTACACTTCATCTAGAAGAAATTTATTACCACAAGTCAAAAAAAATCCTTGTTGCAGCTCACCGAGTGGAACGTGACTCTTTTTTCACCAGAAAAATCTTAGGATTTTATCGAATACGACTATGAGCAGGAGCAGATGGTACACTTCATCTAGAAGACATTTATTACCACAAGTCAAATAAAATCCTTGTTGCAGCTCACCGAGTGGAACGTGACTCTTTTGTCACCAGAAAAATCTTAGGATTTTATCGAATACGACTATCAGTAGGAGCAGATGGTACACTTCATCTAGAAGACATTTATTACCACAAGTCAAATAAAATCCTTGTTGCAGCTCACCGAGTGGAACGTGATTCTTTTTTCTCCAGAAAAATCTTAGGATTTTATCGAATACGACTATGAGCAGGAGCAGATGGTACACTTCATCTAGAAGAAATTTATTACCACAAGTCAAATAAAATCCTTGTTGCAGCTCACCGAGTGGAACGTGACTCTTTTGTCACCAGAAAAATCTTAGGATTTTATCGAATACGACTATGAGCAGGAGCAGATGGTACACTTCATCTAGAAGACATTTATTACCACAAGTCAAATAAAATCCTTGTTGCAGCTCACCGAGTGGAACGTGACTCTTTTGTCACCAGAAATATCTTAGGATTTTATCGAATACGACTATGAGCAGGAGCAGATGGTACACTTCATCTAGAAGACATTTATTACCACAAGTCAAATAAAATCCTTGTTGCAGCTCACCGAGTGGAACGTGACTCTTTTGTCACCAGAAAATCTTAGGATTTTATCGAATACGACTATGAGCAGGAGCAGATGGTACACTTCATCTAGAAGAAATTTATTACCACAAGTCAAAAAAAATCCTTGTTGCAGCTCACCGAGTGGAACGTGACTCTTTTGTCACCAGAAAAATCTTAGGATTTTATCGAATACGACTATGAGCAGGAGCAGATGGTACACTTCATCTAGAAGACATTTATTACCACAAGTCAAATAAAATCCTTGTTGCAGCTCACCGAGTGGAACGTGACTCTTTTGTCACCAGAAAAATCTTAGGATTTTATCGAATACGACTATCAGTAGGAGCAGATGGTACACTTCATCTAGAAGACATTTATTACCACAAGTCAAATAAAATCCTTGTTGCAGCTCACCGAGTGGAACGTGACTCTTTTGTCACCAGAAAAATCTTAGGATTTTATCGAATACGACTATCAGTAGGAGCAGATGGTACACTTCATCTAGAAGACATTTATTACCACAAGTCAAATAAAATCCTTGTTGCAGCTCACCGAGTGGAACGTGACTCTTTTTTCACCAGAAAAATCTTAGGATTTTATCGAATACGACTATGAGCGGAGCAGATGGTACACTTCATCTAGAAGAAATTTATTACCACAAGTCAAATAAAATCCTTGTTGCAGCTCACCGAGTGGAACGTGACTCTTTTTGCACCAGTAAAATCTTAGGATTTTATCGAATACGACTATGAGCAGGAGCAGATGGTACATTTCATATAAATATTCTTTGTTATCAACTAACAAATAACTATCTTCTTGTAGAACATTGTGATAATCTCCATATGTTATTTGTGTTAGTAAATTCTCTTTTTGTTTATATGGTATGCTATTTCGTTGTAGTAGTCCAGTATTAGGTTAGAGTATCTCATTGTCGACTTGTTCTTTTTGTATATGAGTTCTTTTGATTCTATTTTAGATGTGTTGAGGTTTATATATACTGTTAGGAATGAGAAATTTTGAATGTCTGATGAGGTGTATGATTATTTGGTGTTTTATGTATGTATAGATTAGTTTTTCAAGTCGGTTGTTGTTTTATCATGAAGCTTTGCAACTTAACATCCGTATAAGGGCTTTCGCCCCTGCCTGCAGTAATTTTTTGAGGGTTTTTTATATGAAACAACTATGAATATATACTTACTCTTTACGCTACTATCTATACCATTTCAGTTAAAGAAGAAATGGTACCGACATCTTAAAAAATGTAGAATTAAACATAAGATATAGTAGAGATCATATAATTAAAGCACCTCTCGTTTAAGCTCATTGATCTATTTTATGATCTACATCATCTATTTAAGTGGTGCAAAAGTGCATCAAGGTAGGAAATGTAGTGTGCTTTTTAGTATTTATTGATTTGAGCTGATTCTGAGGTTATTTTTCGAGAAAATTATCTTAATATCAGATCAACTCATCTCCAGCTTAGTCATATATCCTAGGCATCCCTATTATTGACTTTAAAAACACTTGAAACCTTTTTAAAAATGAAATTTTAATACCATCAACCATAACAATTATTTAACATGTAGCTAATACTTCGTGAATACCCTAAATTTTTGATAAAGGCATCACAACGGAGTGATATTGAGTACACAAAGTTGACACATTTGATTGTAATCTCTGTTCAGGCATTCTTGATAAGTGCTCTTAATTATTTTATATTAAATTGTTTTTTGCCCTTGCACCTTCTTTTCTACTGAGTCTTATAAGTGTTTTCATCAAAAAATACCACTATAATCCACTTGGCTGTTGAGCATGTCAGGTGTTCCTCACGCAAATTCGATACGGGCGCTGCGGTTCTTTAAGGAAACGAGAGGCTTATTTCTGGCTTCTCATCGATTTAATCCAACTTCTACCTTATGTCGTAGAATTGACCTGAAACTGATTGAGTGTTCTGGATTGGTTTTCATTTCGTTTTGAATGTTTTAGGCAGTTAATCAACGTTTGCCACGTTTAGCCAACAAATTATTTTGTTATTTGTTTCGGTAGTATGTCGCTTGTTAGGAAAGTGTTTTTCAATATCCTAAACTTACTAATCTGCTTAATACCATTCTATACTGCAAACTAAGAGAGTTCTAACTTAGCAATCTACACGTGACTCAAGTTTTGGTCCAGCAAACTGTAATCCTTAATTGTTCATTTGGAGTGATATTCTTTCTTTTGAGCATCTCAAAACAAACTTACAAAGCTATAAAAACACAGAGCTGTAATAATCTTGGTCATGAAAATAGAAACGTTCATGCAAAAAGATCAAATAAATTACTTTCGGCTGTTCTAAATATATGACTAAGCTGGAGATGAGTTGATCTGATATTAAGATAATTTTCTCAAAAAATACCTCAGAATCAGCTCAAATCAATAAATACTAAAAAGTACACTACATTTCCTACCTTGATGCACTTTTGCACCACTTAAATAGATGATGTAGTTCATAAAATAGATCAATGAGCTTAAACGAGAGGTGCTTTAATTATATGATCCCTACTATATCTTATGTTTAATTCTACATTTTTTAAGATGTCTGTACCATTTCTTCTTTAACTGAAATGGTATAGACAGTAGCGTAAAGAGTAAGTATATATTCATAGTTGTTTCTTATAAAAAAACCCTCAAAAAATTACTGCAGGAAGCGGCGAAAGCCCTGATACGGATGTTAAGTTGCAAAGCTTCATGATAAAACAACAACCGATTTGAAAAACTTATCTATACATACATAAAACACCAAATAATCATACACCTCATCAGACATTCAAAATTTCTTATTCGTAACCTTTATTCATGTAGTTTATTACAAGTGACATTTGAAAGTTTGATATTATATTTAGTTTATTTCTGTGAAATGATGTTTCATAAGCATGAATATATACAGTTTGCGCCAAAAGTTCTGTTACATAGGTTAAGTCACGTAATTTCATGATAAAAACAGCATTCGACACAAAAATTTATCCAGACATACATAACATACCTAACAATAATTTAGTTTAATTGGTGTTCAAAGTTTCCTCCTTTTGCGGTCACACAAGCTCGTAAACGCGTCTCGAAGTTACCCACTACGGACCGCAGCTCCTCTTGGCTAATTTCGTCCCAAGATTTAACGAAGGCCACCTTAAGAGAGTCCAAATTGTTATAGGATGTTCTACTCAACTTATTTTCCAAGATTTACCATATTGCGAAATCCATCGGATTCAAATCAAGCAAGTTTGATGGCCAAATGTCTTTGCCCCAAAAATCTGGAAACTGCTGCTGGCAGAGCTCAACAGTTGTTTTGGCTCTATGAGCGGGTGATCAGCTCTGTTGAAATGTTCAATTCTGTGATCCGAAGTGTTTTGAGGCCCAGGGAACCACTATCTTTATTAAAATTTCGTCTTGGTACTATTTAGAATTAATTTTGACATTTTTCTCAACAAATACCAACGGAGTTTTACCTGATGCCGTTATACCGGCCCAAACCATGACAGATGATGGAAAATGACTTCTACTATTTACGGATGCCTTCTCAGACCTCTGATGGCCACGTTGAAGATGTTGCCTGCTGTTCTGACTATTGCTTGTCGAGTTGACAGTGGAAGTTTTCTCATCTGTGAAAAACACATTTGAGGTCTGGCCCTGCCGAACTATGATTAGGAGTTTCGTTGCTTTTTCGTAACGGTTGACCTTCATTTTCTCCGTCAACATATGGACTTGACGGATCTTATATGGGTAAAACCCCAGTTCATCTTTGACGATTCTCCTCATTGATGTTGAACTGCTATTTAGGTCAGAAGCCATCTTCCTCATCGATCTCTTGTTATCTCGGAGGATCTTATTCTTGACCATTTTTCGAATGCGAGAAGTGTTAACGGACCTGGGTCTTCTACTCCTAGGAACGTCCTCTACTGTACCAAGCAATTGGTATCGATGGACGGTCCGATGAACAGTCGTTCTCGTGACACAAAGGTTCTTAGCAATCGCGATGTTTCTCTCCTAGCTCATGCAAGTGGATGATTGTTGTGAGTAGGGCTTTGGACATTATATAACAGTTCAAAGACTATAGAATTGAATGAAATTTGAAACACGGTTCAAGGAAGCTTTAAGTAACACATCTACTTTAGCATAGCGAAGTGTTACGTCATATATGTTAATTTATCTGCACTTGAAATTTGTAACAGAACTTTTGGCGCACCCTGTATATTGTTATGAAATTATCCCCAGTCAATGTTTTGAGAAACATATATAGGAGGAGGTATGCATTTATTTTAAGATCTTATATAAGGAAAGGCCATAATATAGATTAGTTCCCTTTGATTATTAGTGTTTATTTATTGATTAATTATTATTAGGTGGTTGCAGAAGTTTTAGTCATTTATTTCAGCGCTTTAGTACAATTATTTAAAACCTAAATAAATTCTCGCTCTTTTGCGTTTTTGTAGTGTTGGCTTCTTAGTTTGTGAAAAGCCATAAGTCATGATTTAATTATAAACATAACCTCATAGAGCAATTCGAACAATTTGAGCCAGCAAAAACTGCATATTCGACACTGTATTCTCTACGAGTTCCAGCAAGGAAAGAATGCTGCTGAAGCATGCAAATCAACATGATCTGTACTAGATGAGGGTATTGTGTCTCACAATACTTGAAGATATTGGTTTCAGCGTTTTAAAGCTGGTGATTTTGATGTAAATAACCGACAACGCTCTGGGAAGCCACGAACGGCGAAGACTGATGCTTTGAAATCATTATTAGATACAAATCCGTCGCAGACCCAAGAATAACTCGCGGAACAGCTAGGAGTTGGTAAAGCAACAGTTACGAGACGATTGCATGAGATGGAGAAGATTTGGATGATCGGAAAATGAGTATCTCATGAACTCCCCAGAAACAGCATTGGCCGCCAGCTTAATCCATGCGTCTCGTTGCTTGCCAGACAACGCAAGAAGAACTATTTGTGGAAAATTGTTACTGGTGATGAAAAATGGATTATGTACAACAATCGTAAATGCACACATTCATGGGTAGACCCCGGACAGCCAACAACATCGACGCCAGAACGTCCTTCTGTGTGTCTGGTGGGATATGAAGGGTGTGATGTTTTTTGAACTCCTTCAACCAGGTGAGACGGTTACTACCGAGCACTACGGTCGTCAAATAATTGATTTGCTCGATGGAATTGGAGAGAAAATATCACTTTACTGGACAAAAAAGTGGGAAGGTCATTTTGCTGCATGACAACGCTAGGCCTCATGCTGCTCTTAGTACTCAGTAAACTATTTTGAACTTAGTCTGAGAAGTTCTCCCGCACGCAGCGAATTCACCCGACTTGGCGCCTTCGGATTACCTTTTATTCCGGTCGATGCAGAACTATCTAGCGTGACAGCGCTTTCGAGATGCGGCGGAGGTGCGAAAATGGATCGATGATTTTATTGCCTCCAAGCCGACGTCGTTTATCCACGAAGGAATCCGAAAGTTACTTGAGAGATGGCAGAAGGTCATAGAAAGCGAGGGAAAATATTGTGATGATTGAACTGCATTTTATATATTATGGAAATAAAATTGAAATTTTGAAAAAATGACTAAAATTTCTGCAACCACCTAATAATTGTTGTGAACTTTAACTTCTCTCTTGCTATATCTCCATCATTTTATTACTAATTTTTAATGTATTGATAGTTGTTATGATAATATTGGGAATAAAGTTTAATTTTCCAAGTTTGAAGTTTTATACCTCAAGCTAAGAGGAAACTTCTGACACACCAAGACCTGTGTGGTGGGTGTTCAACACTAATGCATAAGATGCAAACTCTTATACAATTAGCTATTGCTAGTTATAACATAGAGACTTACAGGATAATCTTTAAAGTTATATGGTAATGTGTAGATGAGTAGAAGATACATAAGAAAGTCGCTCATTAGAAAATACCGTTACTGAAAATAAATAACAATTAATCACACGCGTGAATCTTTTTTCACGTACTTCGCGTATTTACTATAACATATTTTCAATTTTTGTATAATATTATATTTTTTTTGTCGTTACTTTGTCAGTGTTTACTTAATGTAAATCTTAGATCTTTTAATGTTTTATATCTATAGTTCAGTAAGATATTGTTAGAATTTTTATGAAGAGATATTTGTTATCAATATAAATGTTGTCAACAGCTCGTTTAATTATTTATATTTTAGAAAATGGATACTTAGAATAGCTTTTGTTTTCTTAGTTCATAAAGCTTGTCAATAACGGGACATTTCATATCTTTCGACCAGATACATCAATATTATATTATGAATTTAGTGTACCTAGCTTTTTGATAAGTCTTCAAATTTTGTCTAAATTTGTTGTCTGATCATCATATTTTTTTCTATTTAATATACAAATCACACTTTATTTCAATCAAACTGCAAAAACAGAATTATACATTTTTCTAACTAGAAATAACAAAGTTCGAGTGAAATTTATTCAACATTTTTTTACTAGTAATTTATTTAGGATCTGTACACTTGACTAGAAACTCATACTTTCGCAACATTAAACAAAGTATAAACAATTAATCAAACTTGAAAAGAAAATGTTCTTGAAGGAAACTATTTTAATTATTTCATAATGTATTGGATATAGATGAATGTCATAGAAGAGATAAATTTGTACACATGACTAGCATATTTCAGCTTCTCAGTAGATAGAACAGATATACTTCTTGTGATGAATAATATTATCATTTGGATATCAGTAGATATGCAGAAAATTGAGTATAGAAAGTGAGATTTGTATACTAAAGTGTTTAAAGAATTGTAAATGCAATGCTGCAGAATTTCGCAGAGTAATAGGTGACTATACTACATTTATTATAACCTAAATCTATGTACTTAAAAACGTTACAAAAATTTGCACTTATTTTGTATGAAGCTTAGGAGGATATTATTTTTGTAATAATATAAAAATACAAATTTTTTTGTCGTTATAGATTTTAGCGGATTTCTAATTTCATGGAAACTGGCATCAAAGTAGGAAAAACATCGGTTATTGGTATTACTGATGAGCATCCAGCCAAATGATTTTTGTATTGTTTCCGATTATGAAAAACATGTACACATGATGGACACTGAATTTTTTCATATTGATCTCTTGGTTTGTGCCAACGACGATGAGAAGCCAGGTTGGCAGGACAAGAGAATACCTTAAATATTAATACAATTATCAATTAAAATTATATACAACTGGAGAAATTGAGGAATTTTTAATTGTGGAAAAGAAGTTAAATTTGTCTAGGTTACTAGCTCCCAATGCCTAATGTGAAATATGTTTAACTAATATTCATGCAAAATTATTAATATATTAGAGCGAGATACTACAGGAAAAGTAAAGGTAACAAAGAATTTAGAACAGTAGAGTCTAAAAAGAGAGAAACATCAGGTATTACTACTTGTTTGAATAAAAAGTTTAGTATTAAATAGAAAAGTGATTGTTACTATTCAATGAAAAGTCTATATTGAGTGTAATAATACGATTTACTAGAAAATGTAATATGAAAAATGAAGTAGTTGATCCTAATTAAATTCCTACCTTTTCGCAATCAGAACAGCGATACTCTTCATGAGCAATGCGAGGACACTTGTGTTGAGCTAGCTTAAATACGTCATCATACTTCACCTAAATGTCAATTTTTCTTTTTATTGTTAAAAGAGATTTAACTATAGAAAAGTTTCAATCTGGCAGTAGCTTCTTATTAAGTTTTAAAGCCAAACAGAAGTTTAAAGAAATCACAACCTATTTCCTGCTCTACATAAGCCATAAAATAAACTAAAATATTATATTTTTTACCTTACAGAGGCAGCACATAGAATCACCAATGATATTGGGTATCTGATCGATTTTTTTCCTTGATTCTTCTGAGACTTCAACATATGCAGCGGTTTCATCTAAGTTATCTACCTCTTTCTGAAGTTCCTCTGGTGATGGAACATCAAATTCTTCCTAAAAATATTTTTAGTAAACTTTCGATCCTCAAACATTACTTTAATTAAATCTAAAATAATAGTAATAATAATGTTAATATCATTAGTACAGATGTTTTGTAACAGAATTAAGTGTTTCATAGCATCTATCTAACATCTTCATAGCGGAAAGCACATAAGGATAAATATCCCCATTATACTTTGACAATTCAATTGGTTTGAATCGATTCAAGGATTGCAAAAAAATATCTTTAGGAAAAGAGAATATATATTCAAAATAAGTGAAATAAAGGAGTAATCAAATTAGCTCTTTAAAACATTGAGATGTTTAATTCGGCCCTTATATCTCTTTTCAATAATTATATCGTATCTAGAACAGCTGTGTATTTCTATGACAATAAAAAGGAACCTGTTCAAAAAATATTTTAATATATGGGATTTTGGATGACTATAAATGCGAGATGAATCTTACTTTGATAAACATCCCGCTTACAGGGGAGAGTGTGACTGTATCTTCCTCAGTTCTCCGTACCTTAGACTTTTTCATGATATCCGAAGTTGGTGATCGTTTTCTAATATTTCGCGTATGATTGTCTAATTTCGGGCTGTTTATAGCCTGTAATATAATTTTTAACACTTTCTTTATTTAACTTAGCCAATTTAAAAAATTTTACGCTTGAGATTATCATATACTATCTTTGTTATTTCTCATATAATTACAATTCTACTAAAATACTTATAATTCTAATTACCCTGGCTACTTTCTTTTGCAAGTGGATCATGGAAAGGAAGTTATGTAACAGATTTGGTTGCCACATCATTTGTGTTAACTGAAATACATAATCCAAAGGCTTCACTGGTTCTGGTTTAATGAGTTCTGGTTGAATATATGTCAATAGTTCTGGTTTGAATAGTGACGATGATTCTGCACTATTTATGTCTAAATGTTCCTCTGAAGATCCACTTGTACATGACAGTGCAGGAGATGGCGTCTTTGAAAGAAGGCGTTGAACCAAAAAGTCTGAGGCAGACATAAAACTGAAAATAGTGGTTTTTTTATGTATTTATTTATTAATTATATTACCAATGGAGCTAGTCACTCAACGAAAATAAGACGAGTTAAGAGGTAAAGTTAGGAAATTATTCTAAATGAAAATACATAGTAAAATTAATATATATTGAAAAGTTAAGGGTAAAAATTTGGCATAAGATTACGGTAAGCAGTTGATGTAGCCGCCTAACACTTTTTAGGTTGCCCAAATGACGGTTGACCGTGGGTAGCAGCTGGCGGGCCACGCCCAATTGTAATCGTTGAATAGAATCGGGTTAAATTTAATACTTATTTAATTAACTTGTACAGGAGTTTTTGGTGCGTTATATATTCGATAATTTTTTTCCCCTTAGAAATCAGATTTATTAAGTAAATCTACGCATGTTTTTACTTAATATTTTTGAAATTTGTCAACGATTTAATTTCTTTTATATTGGAATTCTAAAGTGTTTAGCAGTGAGTTATTTATAGTTATGAATCCTATAAGCACCTAATACGAAAAATTTATGTCCAAACAAGGAAGTATATTTCCATAGAGATGAATATGAGGATAGCTTCAACTGCGTATAGTGGATTATTTTAAACTCATCAACCGTTGATTTGATTTTAAAAAAGAAGAATATACTAGATACATATAGTTAACCCTGACTGATGGTGCGATGAATTTCTGGGAGCATTGTTATAGATTAATAATATGCAGAAGCCAAGAAGGAACGAAGCAGATGTTGTTCTCTCATACATTAGTGTGTACACTTCACTAATTGAGTAGCGCGGAGTAGTCCTTGTGGACACTGTAACGCGAGATAAGAAGTGATATAATTAGCAGTTATAACAAACGAGGGAACAAAAGCATGAAACATGAGAATCGTAGTGAAAGGATAATGGGAAGGTCAATTAATAGTTATTTATTAATAATAAATATTCTAACACTATTTTAGTTTCAAATTTAATTCAAGTAAAAAGTGTACAAAATATAATTCTTATATTAGACCCATGAAAATACTTCTTAATAAGTAAACTTATAGGAAATCTACTGGGCGATATTTTCTTTAAATAACTATATATTGTAATTTATTGGAACTATCCTGATTACATTCTGCCTATATGAGTTTTGTGATGCCATGACCCCATCTGACCTCCCTTTTCGTCTCGTATGTGCCACCTGCCCTGCCATCTGCCTGCATCACTATACCAACAGAATGCGTGAAATTGTCGTGATGGTATGGTATTGCTTACCTAATGAATATAAAAGAAATATTCTAGCAAGATCTGTTAGTGTTTGTAGGATTTTTTTAGGAATAGGATATGAGCTAATAAAGAATAAACATGTAGAACTTTCTGGAAAAGCTAGAAATGTAAAAAACAATCACTGACATCATGTTGAAACTTCTCCACACATAGTGTATCAGTTGTAAATCAATTGAATTTATTTGACGAACTAATAAAGGTAAACCTAAATCACATAATTGTTTATTCCCTGCTTAGTAGAATTTATACTTCACTTATTTTATAATTTCACCAATTTTTCCAATTGCTTTTTTGTAATGTATTCTCTAGAGATTGGCTTAGGTTAATTGCTAAAAATAGGTTATTATATTGTTTCCCATAATTATTATTAATATACCGTAATACCTCAATTGTGTGGAAATACAGAGATCCAAATATTACCAGGAAGAACTACATTGGTTACAAGAGGTGGCGTTTCCATATTAATATAGTTATGTAAATTTATTCTTCCCCATTAATTACTATACCAAAAGAAGAGTATCTTCCAGAAAAATAAAAACAACCGTTAACTTTATATTTTAAAAATCCCTTATAAAATTGCAACTAAGGGATGGATACGTATAATGTTACCGTATGGTCCTCATTATTTATTCATTGTTTATCTGGTTGTCGTGTAAATTTGGCCCAGCATTATTACCATAGTAGGTGCTGCTGTGATTTGAAGCTGACAGCTAATATAAATTTCAGTATAATTACTTCAGAAACATTTCGGTTAACACTATTTCATATAGAGGATGTTATACAGACTGAAATGTGAAGAAAATGTTATGAAAGGATTTGAACAGTTGTAGTAATAATATTATCTGAAGTTTAATTATATTTGCAAATTATAAACTACAGTTTTCTGTGTAAAAACATCTAATTTCTTTTGAAAATTGAATTTTTGCTTGCATCCCACATTTAAATTCTTCGTTAGGCTTCTCTTAAATTTCATCACAAAATAACCATATTTTAATATAGAAGTTAGCATTAGTACTTATTATAACTATCACTAATTAGAAGTAAACTAAGATGTAAGCTGACAGATTACAGTTGGACAAATTTAAGGGGATTCTATGTTTAGGAAAACTTTAGAAAGTACTTTATTTAAATCTCGATAATATAATTAATACAAAATAGCGCAAAGTTGTTTTTTAAATCTATTAAATAATATAGTGTGATTCCTGTCTTTAAAAAAGTCATGAAAATGGTAATTAGGATGTGTTATAATTAACTTCTGTTTTTCAAAATCTTATTTTGCTTTTCTGCTTAACTTTGTATGATATTTTTTAATCACGCCTTTGTTGATCGTGAAAAGCATGCCTGCTAAATGAAATACGAGAATACGACATATTGTCACACATTTATAATTTACGATACCATCTGTACAGATTGCATACGTAAAATATAGAGATAGTCGTTTTTAAGTATAAAAGCATGAATGGAAAATTAAACTAGAATTAAGTGTTATTTCTTAGTTATTTACATATACTACTTCCGTATTATCTCGAAGACAGTATCCTTAAAAACATTCACAGTACTATTCCAATAATTATAATATTTTTGTCTATATGTAATGAATACTGAGTCTTCACGAATGTCATAAATTATAAATTCAGAAAAATTTATCCACTGCCAAACATGCCATTTCATGGTAGCCTTTTGAGTCTTGTCGTTATGAAAAGTGTTTTTGCACCATCAATCATATCCACTGAATTATGTTGAGATACTCACTTTCTCCCTAATATTAGAAGAAGAGGTGTATATTTTAGAGCTACACAAAATTAAGAAAAAGTGTCAAGAAGTAAAAGTAATTCGTCTCTAAATTGTCTTCAAAAAGTAATTATTCTAAAAAATATCTTTCTTAAAGATATACTTTCTAAAATTATTTATACACCAGTTTCAGTGAAGCCTCATTGTTTGTCTCAATTTGCCAGTTATCTGTAATCCTTTTTTCCTGATGCATTGTATTAGAATAGGGCAGCTGCACTATTAGCGGACCCGTTCAAAATGACGAATGCTACAGAAAGCGGGTAATACATATGGAACATTATCTTCCAATAATATTTAGCACAAATTAAATTACTGCTGATTTCCGCACTTTTTAAAGATTATCTGTTAATTACCGCTTCAAACTTTAAAATTAACAGCTTTTTTTTCAAACTCTCACTTTAATACTTCTAAATTAGCAACATTGTATAGGGAATAAATTGAATTATCAGCAAAAGTTAAAATAGCTATTTATTTTCTTCCCGTTTATTTTCTCCTAATTAATATAGAAGGCTAATCATAGAAAGTGTCAATGGGTACTGCTTTGCAAGGTTTTTCTTGGTGATTGAAGTCTTGCTGTTAACAGTATCAATTTTTCTTATGATGCTTTTCTGTATCAAAGTTAGAACTATATTTATTATTGGTTAATATCTCAAAGACCATTTTCTGAATTTTGTTCGTCGAAGGAAAGTTGTTTATATTGCGTGGGTGACCGGAAACAAGTATAACTAAGATTATTAACAGTCAAAATCTTCAGCTTCTGACTTTGACTCATTTTCTTTCCTTTACACTGTCATCATTCTGAAGAATAATTGCTCTCGGGCAGATGTTTTAGCATGTAATCGCTCGACGAACGGGCATCTGTCTCGAACAGAGTGCGTAAAAGGTCGAGAGGTAAAGAGATCGCTTAGGATGGGACGAGTAAAAGAATGACTAGTTGGACACAACTGAGAAGTAACTAAAAGGATTTTAAATAGATGTAATTTTATTATATCTATTGCATCAACGACTATTACTAATAAACTATATGTACACGCATGATTAAGTTGTTTTCCCTATTCATTAAATTTTCACCAATAAGAAACGTTGCGTGTAAATAAAAATTATGATATCGTCACCATAGAAAGTTAACGTTTTCAAAATGTTACAGTAGCTTAAAAATATAGAGAACTAGTAAATCATTGGAACGAGACATTCCTTAACTATACATTTGTCAATCTATTTAAATAATAATATTTTGAGGATTGTTATTAGGTTTCAGGCTTTAGTAGCTCAACTATTTCATCCATACTTATGTAGACTACTCTATTATATCTATATCATCGACTAAGTAGTATCTGAATGTCTATGAAGTTTTAGCAAATAGGTTGTTAGGAAAATGATATAACAAAAGTTATGTTAGTTTTATTAAATGTGTAAAACCTAGTTATTTCGGGAGCAGTAAATAAAGTTGGATGGAAATAAAAAAATTGGGAAAATACTGAAAGCCCTATTCCTACACAGTGCAACGACAGTATGCTTCCTTTTTACGATTCTTCGCGTGTCTACCTTAAAAGTATATTATTCACGAAGTGCAAGGGGATAAAATATGACGGTTAATATAACATTTTTTATTTCCTGTGATGTTAAGAGCAAGAATCAATAAAAACCCTATTATGTACATTATTGAAAAGGAATTTCATATCGAAATAAATTATTACCGAAACATGCCATTATTAACAATGAAACTCTAATTTCAAAGGGTCATTGATAATAGGAATTGCCATCCTTAATAGATTCTTTAAAAGCAAAGGTCAAAACACCAGGACATTTTCTCCAACTTTTCCTAGTTTTTGGGAAATTTAAATGTAATCAAAAATTGATCTCACATTAAACCTGCAGAATTTCTTATGGTTCATTCAGTAAAGCACAATATCCAATAAGAATTTCTAACATATAAAGTATTGAATTAATTTTATATGCCTATCATAAGGCATCTAAGTGTGTCCGAAAGCTAAATAATACTATTTCAAATATCCTGTGCAAAAACTTAAATTATAACCCAATGAAATTACTGATAATTTATGGTGATTAAATGTACTTTGCATAGCTACAGTTCGTCGTATTTCAAACACAGTGTATTCCAAATGATAGCACATGTTGTTTTTTTGCTTTTTTCTCTGTTCTTATTAACCAAATCGATCCAATTTTTTTCGAGATGAGGCGTAATGACCTTGTAAATCTACAACTTTAATTTCATAGTTTTTCATGAAAATCACAGTTTTTATGCTAATTTTTTTCTCGGAACCACTAATTTTCATCGTTTCAGTGATAGCACACTTTATTAAAATGTGTGTTTATGACAAAAACAATAGTACCCAATGTATACAACAATTAGCTAATAGTCAATACAACTACCACTTCTATTAATACCTGAAAAATTTGTTCAGACATACTATTTATTAGGTTTTTAATGACGCTATTGCCTACTTCACTCCACACTTAGCTAATAGCGTCTTTGGACTCCCCGACGATCATGTACTAACGGTTATCGGCACAAATCCGACGCACAAGAATTGATCAAAGATTCTCCAATGGATCTATGTCTGGAGGGTGAGAGAAACTGTCCAGAGTGTTCACTTCATTGTTCTTCAGCAAAGGTTTAGTATTCCAACTGGCGTGGATGGTGGCACTATCTTGTTTGAAGGTGAATGGATCGGGAAACGTTGGAAATATGGGACTATAAGATGTCCTAAGACATTCTGATAGTCCGTGGTGTTCATCTTCGTCGACACAACGACAAGTCGATCAGTCTCTTAGCGTTGAACGCCCCCCCAATATTCAAACACTTGTTCAGAACCTCCCACACCGTACTTTCTGAAGCATTTATTCCACAAGTCTTACAGATTTCATTGGTGCTGATCGTGTTATTTGACGTTGTCCACGAAATTGCGATTTTTTGCAACCATCCAACTTGCCAAACTGTCCACTACTCTTTTTTGTAGCATATTCTTCTTGGTGCCGCGGCAACTGTATAATAGCCTTTCTGGAGCACCTAACAACATCGGCAATTTGCTTCACCTTGTAACCGGCAGGTAACAGTGCTTTGATTTAACCTCTCTCGTGTAGATTCAGTGAAGAAGCATGACTCATTATTATGATGATTCAGGATTATTAGACTTGCGCATTTATCGTTAAATAATACCAAAACATGTTAAGTGTGCTACCATTTTTAAACGGCAAAAAGGGAGTGGTTTTGAGAAAAAGTAGCATAAAATACGTCATTTTTTATGAAAACGATGAAATTTAAACTGGAGATTTTCAAGGCTCTTACACCTCACCTCTAAAAAAAATTGAATCAATCTGACCACAGAGAACAAAAAAAAGCATAAAAACAAAGCGTGTTATCGTTTTGAAACGCACTGTAGTACAGTTCTGTTCCTAAGTTTTGCAACTTTCGACCTTTTAGACCTTTAAGGGCCTATTTTTCTTTTTTTGAGTTAAGTGAGAATAAGTCGCTTTAAAGTGAAGATTCCAAAAAACAAATTGGACAATAGGATTCCCCATATAAAATACTGCTGGAAACCTTTTCGTTTTAGATTAATTATTAGTTTGGCAAGTGGTGTACAAGAAATGCTTCATGTTTAAGCACTAATTTCCACGAAATTATTGCTCATCCATACTTGAAAACCAGGCACTCTTTGAGAGAATGCGTCTCTGTATGATATGAGAAAAAGCGGCTTTCTGAAATTAAACACTCATCTTCCAATACTCCTGTAAACACGAATGCGCGTCATGCCGATAAACTTCGTCTCAAGGTACTTTGGCTCAAACGTGGTGTTTAACAGAAAGAGTACCACCATCTTATTCAGCGTGAAAAGATCTATCCATTGGTGAAGGTTGTGTTTCATCAAGTTAATCTTATATACGGCAATTTTAACTATTATGTACTTTATAAATACGTCATTCAGAGTGACAGCCTGCTTTGAAGTAAGCCGTCCATGTCTCGAGGGCATATATGTTAAGGGAGAACCGTATGCATCTGAAACCAGAATTATAAGGGAAATAGTCAAAATATCTAGAAATTGGACCGAAACTATAAGCAACTCAGGTTAAAGGCTTTTCGAAAACAGATAAAGAGTTATAGTTTTCTGTTTATATAACTTTTTTCATTTTTTGGTTTTCCTTTTTTCTTGTTTATATGTGCATATATTTCTTGTCAACATAAGATGTTTTTTAACATTTTATTCCACAAATAAAAACCGATATTTTCTTTATGTTTTCTACTGATGCGGAATATCAGCATCCTAGTATAGGCGGGGCAAATTTTGGGGTGACAATGCACGAATGTAGACTGTTAATTGATCACTGTGAGCCATCAAACATATGTAATTCCGTTTACTTCCGATATTGGCGAACTCTTTGGTTTAGGCTTTTCTTACATAGTGATCAGACCTCACCACGTGAAGCTTCAGGAATTCCAAAATGGCGCAATACACACTAAATTATAAAGGTGATTAAACGTGATTATTGCTTTCATTAGTAATAAACAAATACCAAACCTCTTGAATAAATGTTACTTTATCCATGCTGATTTTCCGATCATCGATATTCAGGTTGTATTCACTTGGATTATTGGAATACAGTTTTCTTTCAAGCACTAGTGTATTACGATATATAGATTTAGAGAGATGGGAGTAGGTTAGAGAACATGCGAGCCTTAGAGGCGGAGCATCTGGAAGATATAAAAAGGAATAGAAGTGTACAGTAAGGGGGGAATATATTACCATGTAGGATAGATTGTATTATGTAGTTTAAGACATTATATGTAATTGTATTTCTATATCTTGTTCATTAATAAAATATATAATAATAAATCTGTCTTGTGTTCTCATTTGGAACTTAATCAAACAACATTCCGCTACATCACATATAGAGAACACAATAAGTGCGAATTTCCGTGGATTTTGTCTTATTTTTCTAATATTTTCAACTTGAGCAGCTGATAGAAGCGTATAGTGGAATTCATCTGAAGTTACTTCATTTAAGTGAAGAGAAGTAATATAGATCTGGACAACAATACTTGAAAATAACAAACCTGGTTCTGGTAATTTTGGTATTCGCTTCTGAAGATCCTGAATAATTTCAGCTGTTTCATCACAGGTGTTCTGAATATCGTTCAATTGGTTATGTAACATGTTTTCTACGTGCACACTTCTAGTACACTTTTTTCGAGGCTCTATTGACGAATCACAATTTCGTCCAGTCTAGGATGAATTTTCATGAACCCCTGAAAAATCTTTATTAAGTTGAACAATTTGAGAAACGGCAGGATTAGTGATAGGTGGCTCAACTTGTTCCATGTTGTGCGGAATATTCCGCGTACAACAGGAGGAGCGGTGTTTTTCAGTTGGAGGTGCTCCAGAAACAGAAGAATCTATTTGTGAGCAGTTCAGTTATAGTCACGTGACATTTTAGAGTCAGGTCGGCTTCTGAACCAATATAGAGAATATTGGCGTCGTACAACTTATTATCCTTCCACTGAACACAAACATGATTTCCAACAGTGAAAGATCCATCGATAACTGAAGATTCAAGAAGAGCTTCTGAATCTTGGTTTTCGGGGAAGAAGAGAACACAGTAATTGCCATAGTTGAAGTGATTTAAGGTTAATTCAACAATGGATATCTAGGACAGTCCCTTATTTGGAGGTATATCCAAAGACTATAAAAGTATAGACGAAGTGCTTATCTTGTCTACTATAATGATTTCTGAACATCTCGATATTATTCTCCCACTATTACGTTGCCGTAAAACTATTCGAGCTATTCACCATACTATATTAGTACGAGATCCTACTAATTCTTACCATTCTCTGCACAGATATATAAGAATTTTTTAACGGAAACTTTTCTACATCAAGCAAGTTCACCCCTCGCAAATTCAAATACGGTATGTTTCTGGGATTTGCTCAAGAATTTATGCTGATTACAAACGCGATAGTTCTATTTCATCAACTACTTTGTCGGAATGTATATCTAGGAATTGTGGTATGAAAATAAGTAATAGCTACGTGCGTAAACTACGGAAACGAATGGGATTTGTAAAGCCAATATTAAATGTTATCATCTCATACGGAAAGGAAACATGGAAAAACGTGTTCCATTTTGCAAGAAGATGCTGGTTGATAACGAACAGTTTATGGATGTTTGCTTTTCCAAGTTGACTTTAGCTCAAGAACATGTTTTTTTTTACACAGGACAATTATTTCGGAAGGTTGAGGCCACGCGCTAAGCATCCAGCTAAAATCCATGTGTGGGGAGGAATTTCGATGAGAGGTGCAACAGCACTGGTAATATTCCCCGGAAATGTTCGTCTGAATAGCGAGAAGTACTGTCAAATTATAAACGACATTTATGTACCATTCAAGAACATTGTTTATAATGGATACGCACATTTAGTTCAAGATAACGCACCTTCTCATAAGAGCGCTTACACAAAACGTATGTTTGAGGAGAACAACATTGATTATCTCCCGTGGCCTGCCGAATCACCTGATCTGAATTAGATAGAGCTAGAATGGGGCTCTATGAAGAAACACATAAGGTGAGAATTAACTAATAGGCTTCTAATTATACTTCTCAATTTTTTATAGGGATGTTGCAAAACCGATAAACCTGGATGAATTGAGAGATGTTGTTTCTAAATATTGGACTACAATAATGACACCCGAGACATGTTCTGCTTATATTGGCACAATTTTTAAAAGAATGCGAGATGTGGTATCTGAGGACGGCAAAAACATAAAAGAATAGTTGATTTCCTTAAATTAAGTCTTGAGGCTTGTTAATTGTTTAGTAATCGTGAAAAAAGTAGTCGCAACATTTTAATTTAGAGTAAACTTTATCATCTTATTATTCCTCAGCCATACCCACACACCTTCCATTCCTTTATCCTTGATGGCTCACAGTGATCAATTAACAGTCTACATTCGTGCATTGTCACCCCAAAATTTGCCCCGCCTATACTAGGATGCTGATATTCCGCATCAGTAGAAAACATAAAGAAAATATCGGTTTTTATTTGTGGAATAAAATGTTAAAAAACATCTTATGTTGACAAGAAATATATGCACATATAAACAAGAAAAAAGGAAAACCAAAAAATGAAAAAAGTTATATAAACAGAAAACTATAACTCTTTATCTGTTTTCGAAAAGCCTTTAACCTGAGTTGCTTATAGTTTCGGTCCAATTTCTAGATATTTTGACTATTTCCCTTATAATTCTGGTTTCAGATGCATACGGTTCTCCCTTAACATATATGCCCTCGAGACATGGACGGCTTACTTCAAAGCAGGCTGTCACTCTGAATGACGTATTTATAAAGTACATAATAGTTAAAATTGCCGTATATAAGATTAACTTGATGAAACACAACCTTCACCAATGGATAGATCTTTTCACGCTGAATAAGATGGTGGTACTCTTTCTGTTAAACACCACGTTTGAGCCAAAGTACCTTGAGACGAAGTTTATCGGCATGACGCGCATTCGTGTTTACAGGAGTATTGGAAGATGAGTGTTTAATTTCAGAAAGCCGCTTTTTCTCATATCATACAGAGACGCATTCTCTCAAAGAGTGCCTGGTTTTCAAGTATGGATGAGCAATAATTTCGTGGAAATTAGTGCTTAAACATGAAGCATTTCTTGTACACCACTTGCCAAACTAATAATTAATCTAAAACGAAAAGGTTTCCAGCAGTATTTTATATGGGGAATCCTATTGTCCAATTTGTTTTTTGGAATCTTCACTTTAAAGCGACTTATTCTCACTTAACTCAAAAAAAGAAAAATAGGCCCTTAAAGGTCTAAAAGGTCGAAAGTTGCAAAATTTAGGAACAGAACTGTATTATCTAGTTTTTTACAAATCCTAAGGCGGATTTTCTCAAGGCTCATCTTTTAGTAAATAAGCTAATAGATTATTTTTCAAACTCTTAGAGTGTTTATTACCTGTAAATTATTTGCATACTAGTTTAATGATAACCACTCTCTTTTGATTTTTACCAGGTATAACTTTGATTTACTTCAGTGAGTATAAGCAAACATTTTTATAAATAGTGTTGAGCGAACATTAGGTAGAGATTCAGAAATCTTAAGCATATTTATTTCATGCTTTCATTATTAACCTTACTGTATTATTATTTATATTATCTATATTAATGAACGACTACAAACATGGATTTTATTCATCGTTGTTTTTAAGCCTACAATACAAAGACAGATCAAACTGATGATTTATTAATATTTACACTCCTGTATTTTGAATACTACGTTCAGAAACATACTTTGTGCTGCTTCTCTTTTGGTTCAATTTTAGATTAATAACATAATGCGACGTAAACTGCTAGTGACTATTAGTCTTACATCCATATCATTTGTTTTTTTTAACTTAATCAGATGGCACATATGCTACTACGTTATTAAACATTCATACCTCATTAAAAACATCTGCAAAAATGACGCAAATTGATCCAACAGTTCCACAGAAACCATTAATTTAGAAATTACTCAGTTTAAATAAAATTTATTAGTGGACTCCCAATTAAGTTTGTGTCAAATTTAAGTAATGGTGTTAACCTTTTTAAATACTAAAAGATTTTTAGTAGGTCTTAAATAATAATAATTGAAAATATACAAAAGAAAAATTGCATTATTACTTTAATAGTTTCTCCAAAACTTCTAGATAAACTGTCTTTCTCTACTTCATTACTATAATTTCCCATAATGAATTCCGCTTACTTGAATTAAACGCCAGTTACTTGTTCTAAATTACTTTTGACAAGGATGGACAAGGCTATATAATATTTCACAATAATAATAACAAATTGCGACGTCTGAAAAGTTCTTGGATACTAATTTTCTTTCCTGAATGAGGATCCAGGGCCATATGTAAAATTATCATAAACTTAGCAGACAAAATAAATGCACTTTGAACTTTTCTATTAAACCCAATTCTTGTCACTAAACTGCTTCCTCAAGGTTTTTTTCTTATATAACATAATTGTTTACGAATAGAATAAATATTACTAGTAACAATTTAATTTTCACCTAAGAGAATAACTTCGGAAGATCATTTATTACAAACATTACAAGATTAAAAATTTAAGTGGAGAGAGAATATATGGAAATTATATGTAATCTACCCTCCAAAAAAATTGCCGAAATTACTCCCTAGATTGTTTAAATCAAAACCAGTAAATTGTTGAAGTAATTGTCCCGCAGCCATTGCTGCTGCTTGCTTTCCTTGCGGTCCTCCTTGTTTGATAGCCTGAGCATTCTTTAGCCCTTGTTGAATAAGGCCTAACAAACCCAAGTCATCTTCTTCAGATCTTCGTCTCGGTAATACTATTTCATTTAAGTTATCAGATCGTGGTGAATTATTTCCCTGGGAAGGTAATGCGCCTTTGGACGCTGGTACAGACAGCGCATTCGGTCTGCTAGGTAGCCACCCTTTAGTCAAAAGAAGTGTAGGACGAAGAGTTGTTGATGGAAGAGTATGTGGAGGTAAGAAAGTAGTAGTAGCTAAAAATAGTTCATCAAAGTGTAATTAGGTGATTTCTAGAAAAAACCAGTAGTTTTTAGCATTCATAGTAAGTTCTTAATATATTTTTCGAACATTTAATTGTTTATAATAGTTCTCACGTCTGCATATTTCCGCAATTCTTTGGCACTCCTGATAATCAGAAAATAAGTTATTATTGGTATCTATCGTACGGCAGCCAGGGAACCAAAACTCATCGCATTGCAATGTTTCCTGAAATTTTAAGTATTTAATCAGTGTGCACGCATCTATCTATATGCAGGTGCGCCAAAAATGCTGATATAAATTTTAAGTGCAGTTAAATTAGCATATATGACATAGTGATTCGTTATGCTAATGAAAATGTGCTGCTTAAAGCCTTTTGGGCCCACGTTTAAAATTATTAAATTATCTCAACTCTGAATTGTTATTTAATGCTTAAGCTTTACGCACTACCATAATCCGCTCGCAAGAGCAAGGAGAGAAGAATGTTGCGATTGCTAAGAAGCTCTGTGTCACGAGAATGGCTCTTCACCGGACTATGGAACGATATCAGGAGCTTGGTATAGTAAAGGATTATCCTAAGACTGGAAGATTTAAGTCCGTGAATACTTCTCCCGTTCGAAAAATGTCAAGAAGAGGACCCTTCGAGATAGCAAGAGAGCAATGAGGAATATGACTTTTAACCTCAATATTAGTCCAGCATCATTGAGGAGAATCCTCAAGCATGAATTGGGTTTTAACCATATTAGATTTGTCGAGCCCTTATGTTAACAGAGAAAATGAAGCCTAATCGTTACGAAGAAGCAAGAAAACTCCTAAGCATTTTTCGACAGGGCCACGCCTCAAACATCGTTTTCACAGATGACAGAATTTCCACTGTCAACCTAACATGCAATAGTCAGAACAATAGGTAAATTCTTTAACGTGGCCGCAAGAGGTCAGAAAACGCATAGCAGAAGTCATTGTCCGTCATATATGATGGTTTGGATTGGAATTACCGCATCAGATAAAGTCCTGTTGACATTCATTGAGAAAACTATAAAAATCAAGACAAAATTCTATTGACGACAGTGGTTCCCTAAGCCTCAAGATATTTTGGATCACAGAATTGAACATTTAAACAAGACTGGACATCAGCTCATGGAGCCAAAACAACTCCTGAGCTGTGCCGGTAGCAGTTTCCAGACTTTTGTGGCAAAGACATTTTCTTATCAAATTTACTTGATCTGAATCCGATGGACTTCTCAATATGGTTTATCTTGGAAAATAAGCTTAATAGAACATTCTACAATAATTTGGACTCTCCTAAGGTGGTCTTAGTTAAATCTCGGGACAAAAGTAGTGAAGACAAGCTACAGACCACAGTATATCACTTCAAGATGCATCTACAAGTGAAAGGAGGAAACTTTAAGCACTAATTGAACTAAATTATTTGGTATATTATGGATGTATGGATTAATTTTCGTTTCGAATGCTGATTTTATGATGGGATTATGTGACATGACATTCGTATTAGAACTTTTGGCACACCCTGTCTAATAGTTTCAGATAGTAAAATAAATTATAAACATACAGACTTTGTTTTCCAACTTTTAATTGCACTTAATATATTTTTGAAAATATTATAAATCTAATGCTTTATAGATACTACAATGTTCTTTTTCAGATATTTCAGATAATATGTTTGAAAACGGTTAATTTCAGTTGATCTAATAAATCTTCAAAGGGCATTATTAAATTCCATGCAATATAGTTAATATAATTAAATAGGTAAAACAAGTGTTTATTATAAAATTATTTTATAACACTTAAAATCTACATAAATTTAGTGATAAATTTCGGTTAAAGCAACTGCATGTACTTATCTAAGTGTAGATAGGATGGTAGTATATTCATTATGTGCGGACAAACTTATGATAAACAATTTTTTTTGTCTTTTTCTACAACACTATCTAGATGTATTACTTTAAATCTTATTAACTTCGTAGGTAAATTATAATTCAATAAATCCTGAATGAGAAAACATAACGCTTCCATACTACTTACTTATTTATTAATCCCCATTGTATGTATGACTTAATGTATAAATTCTGTGCTATAGTGACCCAAATTTTTTATTTAAACTTTTCTTTGTAAAACTAACTTTGTTGTAAGTGTACATCACTTTAAATCCACAAAATCGGCCACTTGGAGGATCCATATTACAAACTTCGATAGGATTTACATGTAGAGTTGCTGCTGAAAATCTATTTATGTTATATACCTTAACGAAATTAAAATGTTCAGTAGTGTTTCAAAGGATTTATCGTGAGCTGTAGTAAATAACGTATTAAAGAACATTTTATTTGTCATCTCTGTAATTAAGATAAAGATACACGGCATAGCTAATTTAATTATGGGTTTTTTTCCATATTTCTATATAAATTTATGAAATCATTTGAGAATTTATTAGAATGAGTTATTAAAGCACCAAGTAGTATACAGCGCGTTTCATAATTATAGGACATTCCTCATTTGTCACTCTAATTTGGGACCCAGTGTTTTAAATTTTACAAAATTTTTATCCTGACATCCTGTCACATCGCCAAAACTATCTACACTTTTTTTTCTCGATTGTCAATACATTTTTTCACTGTTTCATAATTATACGGTATTTAGGATATACGATCTTTAAAATTAGAATATCATGTGGCAAATGTGCCTTTTGTGGATCAGTTTAGAAAACCAAACATGGCTTGTGGTTCCCTTCTCGGTGATATCGAAAAAATAAAAATTCTGATGCCAAATTGAACCGAACGGAGATTTAAGAGAAATCGGGTGCTCTAGGAATGTTGTCGCCAATTTCCTGAGAGCTCCTGGTGAATACGGAATCAAAAAGAGTGCAGGAAAGTCAATCAAGATGGGAAAACGGGAAAAAAGAAGAATAACGATGATAGCATCAAATAGCATGACCAGTCTGGATTAAATCAGAAGGATCTACTGCTCGACCGAAAACATTAGTTTGGAGGACACCGAAGGCAAATCGCAAATCCATTCACCAAGCGGGAAAGAATGAGGAAGTGTCCGACTTTAACAGCAGATCACAAGAAAGCCAGGATGGATTTTGTCCGTGCACACATGCCATGGACTTCGGAATGGACTGAGGTAATTCTCCCTTTTTTCCATATGCATCTGCCTTTTCATTACAAGCTCCATTTCATTCAGATCATCTTCACCGACGAAAAGAAGTTCAACCTTGATGGTTCAGACGGATTTACTTCCTGCTGGAGAGATTTGAGAAAGGAGCAAAGGTTTTTTCCTACACGAAACTTTGGAGCCGGAAACTTGATGGTATGGGGTGCATTTTCATCATCCGGAGCTAACGAATATTCCCATTTCTAACAAAATGAATAGCGTCGATTGCTAACAAATTCTTTAAAATCACCTACTCCACTATTACAACAAATTCCCTCAAAATAACTTCATATTTCAACAAGAAAACGCTGCCATCCACGTGAGTTGCTGCACAAAGGATTGGTTTCGGCGCAGGAACATAGTCCTTAAGGACTAGCTGTCTCGCTCACCGGACCTAAATCCCATGGAGAATCTTTAGGGAATACTAGTTCGTCAAGTTTATGCCCACAACAGGCAGTTTTCTTCAATTGAGGACCTGGAGAAGACAGTTTCAGAAGAGTGGAGCAAAATTGACCCGGCCGTCCTCAAAAATCTGTCTACGAGTATGACAGAACGTATTTTCCAGATGATGAACAGAAGGCGTAGTTGCACCGATCATCAGAAGTCATTTGCTACCCGTTATGAATTGTTGTTGTTTTTTATAAGTATTTACCCTAAATGCCCTATGATTATGAAACAGTGAAAAAAAAAATTTTTTTGCATTCGTGAAATAAAAATGTATTGACAATTAAGAAAAAAAGTGTAGATAGTTTTGGCGATGTGACAGGGTGTCAGGATAAAAATTTTGTAAAATTTAAAACACTGGGTTCCGAGTTAGAGTGACAAATGAGGAATGTCCTATAATTATGAAACGTACTGAATGTAATGAAAATTAAATCAATGGGTTATCAACAGGAGTTGTTTGTACGATTGAAGTCATTTATTTTTATCTGTTATAACAAAATGCCTTTTATAAAGTAAAAACTGATATATAAGAACTGTTGAATCCAACCATGTCTTAATGTATTTTTTAACACTTTTAGTACCGTTGGCCAGAACCATCATATTGGGTAAAAGTGGTCGTAAATACACTTATTGTGCTTATTGTAGTAAGTGGTAGTATGTATCATGCTACATAATTTAATAGCTATATTTTTCACGTCCATTGTACAGATCAAAACATCCCACTCCTATTTTTCCTATATAATGTTATTAAAAATGTGCATGATTAGATTCCACTACGCTTAGTAAGAACTGTTGACAATAGCGATTTGAATATTCTCCCTCCCTAATAATGGCTACAGAAATTACCAATTTCGTTAACACCCTGACCAATGTTATCACTACTTTAAATGGCAATACAGCAATAATCACTGCAATACGATGCGTCATGATTTCCATCGCACTTTTTTCAATTCATTATAAAGCTTATTTTAATATATATTCATTATGTCATTTATGATGAGGATTATGGCATTATTTTCGGAATTTGATACCAAACAGACAATGATAATAGGCTAATTGTCATTTGATGATGCGACTTGAGTGAGTTTGCTCATATTAAACTTGACTATATAATATTTAATATTCATATATCATCAAAGAAATCGACAAAGCTCGACTTGAATCAATCATTGTAACGTATCTTTCAAGACAAAATGCTTCTGAACATTGAGTAATATCTAACGCTGGAGATTGTAAATGCCTCATCTTCACTATTAAACTAGATGCTATATAAGACGCCGAAATCCGCACACTCGATAATTAGAGGCCATGAAGCTGAAAAACAGAAATACACTTTGTAGCATATTTACCGAGTGCCATCAGTTTATCACACTGATTCAAAACCGGTAGAAAAGCGTATTCATGCGCATACAAAAGTGCATA
Source organism: Heterorhabditis bacteriophora (assembly GCA_964036235.1). NCBI lineage: Eukaryota > Metazoa > Nematoda > Chromadorea > Rhabditida > Heterorhabditidae > Heterorhabditis > Heterorhabditis bacteriophora. The sequence goes on along the minus strand of OZ038426.1, from coordinate 13,074,361 downwards.
AGGTGAATATTAAAGAAAAGTGAATACTAAAGTACCTGATATTGAAGTAAAGTTGGTTTCGAACGAAACTGTTCTTCCAGAATCCAGCGATGTACAGATTTTAAGAAAACTAGGTACGTGTAAAAGATAGTTCACAGTGTACAAAATAGGAAATCAGTTATGTCCATCAACAACATAGGAACAGCCCAATAAAACCTAGTACTAGTTACTGTAAGTCTATTAGAAAAATTTAAACTAAAGCTAGCCAGATATGTTGATGTTTTAATGGTTGGTGTTAGTACAGGAAAAACCAAGATTCTCTCTCACTAAAAAAAAAGAATATTACATTGAGTGCTATCAATAATTCAAGTAGCCATCATTGACAGGGACAGCGACATATTTGTAGAGGATCTCTGTATCTGGCTACTTACGCTGACACTTTCCTAATACGAAACTATAACATTGCACTTTAAAAAGGCATCATTTTAGTTCAAGGAGAATGTTGTTTCACTGCTTATATGTAAGTACGCCCCATTTACTTCCTAGTCGGAGCAAAAATAGGCGTTCCAAAAAAAGGTGATAAAAAAATTTGTTATTCAGACTAGACAGCTTTTGTTAAAGCTGTTAAAAAAACACCTGGATTGCTACATTATTGTGCTAAATACTTCACAAATCTGAGTGGTACTATTATGCTTCATCAACACCCACTCTCCACACCAAGAAAGATTTAGGCCAAATTAAAAGGTTCCTTTTTTTCCTTAAATTAATTTCACGAATAACTAATTGCATACTGGGAAAAGTGAAAGTTTCTAGGCATTTCTACGTCCGTCTTAAGAAATATTCTGTAGTGCATAGAGTTGTAAGTATAAACGCTGGATAATACCAATCATGATAAGATAATAGTAGGCAGGATATAAGATGTTAATCAATTGTATATTAAAGTAAAATAGTTTTCTCCTCACTAAGTAATTCACATTGTACACAACTGATTCCTCCTGAAGCCTAGAAGGGGTAACCAACGTACTGAAAGCAGGCCAAACCATTAAAAATCATAGTATGAAAAAGATATTGTAGCCAAAAGACAAATTGTTCCTGGGACTAATCAACTATTGTATCATCAATTTTATGTATCCATAGAAATTACTTTAAATCACAACGTCACATTTAAAAATAGCTATGACTAACAAGTCACCTTAGATAATATCAGAAAAACTATTTTATCCGATATTCAAGGACTGATCTAGAAAAAATACCTCAAAAGATTAAATAAAAGGATATTTAGAAAGAAGAAGATTAGCCTCTATATTCATTCTAAACAAAAGCCTCTTAAATATCGACATGATCACCATTTCCTTCTGCCGACGAATTAAATGCTACTATTGACGCTTTTCTTACTAATAATTTAATTTATTTCTAGTGAATTTATGAAATATTGTATAAGGAGAGTGACCAATCACTCTTCACTGTTCCAGTCTCACTTAAATTAAGCTGCATTATTTATGGTTAATTTCAGATGTATATTTACTAAACCAAGAAGAAAGGAAACAGCTGAATCCTAAACAATTACAAAGTTCATGTTCGACAGCTCTCAAGTAGAATTTCTTTGGCATATTTTTAAATTAAAACGCAACTATATTTATTGTAACTGTAAAAGATAATGCAAATATCCATGTAAAGATGTAAAAATAATTCGATTAAACTATATTCATTTCAGACCCGACTGATCTCGTAGAACAAACAATATTTTAGTTAGTAGAATCATTTGGAAACGTCACACAAACCAATTTAACTTTGTGATACCGCCATGGTTGATAATCATTAGTCCTCAATTGATCGAAGCATGCTGCTAAATCTCAATACAAACGACATTCGACCGACAAAATCTAGTTAATCACCTCCATATCTAACAACTTTAGCAGATCTAATGTTGTTTACACTAACTACTCAAATGCTCGTGTCTCGAGAAGCCACCAAATTTATCCGTCTAAAATTCATATCATTCATGGACTTCGATTCATAATTGAGATGTAAATCTTAATAGGTATCACATCAAATAGCTCAAGATCCATTTTTTTAGTCCATTAGGTAGATTATAAATAGCCCTGCCTCTCTTCTTTTGAATATATAATGTTCCTTAAAAAATAAGAATCATCCGATCCCATTGCACGTAGTCTTAGCATGTATATTAAATATTTATTCCAAAAGAGTAAGCATTAAATAATAAAATATGAAAAGACTTATTATAGTTGGTATAAAAATTATACTTTACTAAATTGGACGGAGACTAAGGTAGCTTTTTGCTACGGTATTTCATTGATAAATACTGCTAACAATACCAAACTGCTAACCGATAAGTCATTACAAGGATTAAAATATTCATAAATGAAATTTAATTAAGCGACTAAAATAATTTGATGATCTATATTTTTCTAGAAAAACTTGATGGAATATTCGAACTCTTCAAATAATTTCTATATTTCGTTAAATTAACTGTTGTTAGAAATTATCTTTCATATGTTTGAGTACGTAGCCCATTGAAATCCATTTCATTCTAAATAAAACTAATAGTAACTAGAAATTGTATCCCTCTCTTTGTAGTAATAGATGTAACATAACAACAATACTAAACAAAAACTTTGAATCACAGTGATTAAGTTCTTGATAGAATAGATATTTTTCTTCTTTTCAAACTCAATATCTTTAGACAAATACATTTAATAGTCTTAATTTGATTTTCATCAGCTGGGATATCTATATTCACTGTGTCCTTATTTTTTAAGAACTAATAGAAATATTATAATTAAATGTAAGAGATCGACAAATACTTACTAAAATAAAAACAATGAAAGACTTGATCTGAAGTTTATTATTCTATTCCTCTACCAATATTTAACTCCCTTCTGTTACTTCAAATTAAGCTGCTATACATATACAGTGTATTCCAAATGATAGCACATGTTGTTTTTTTGCTTTTTTCTCTGTTCTTATTAACCAAATCGATCCAATTTTTTTCGAGATGAGGCGTAATGACCTTGTAAATCTACAACTTTAATTTCATAGTTTTTCATGAAAATCACAGTTTTTATGCTAATTTTTTTCTCGGAACCACTAATTTTCATCGTTTCAGTGATAGCACACTTTATTAAAATGTGTGTTTATGACAAAAACAATAGTACCCAATGTATACAACAATTAGCTAATAGTCAATACAACTACCACTTCTATTAATACCTGAAAAATTTGTTCAGACATACTATTTATTAGGTTTTTAATGACGCTATTGCCTACTTCACTCCACACTTAGCTAATAGCGTCTTTGGACTCCCCGACGATCATGTACTAACGGTTATCGGCACAAATCCGACGCACAAGAATTGATCAAAGATTCTCCAATGGATCTATGTCTGGAGGGTGAGAGAAACTGTCCAGAGTGTTCACTTCATTGTTCTTCAGCAAAGGTTTAGTATTCCAACTGGCGTGGATGGTGGCACTATCTTGTTTGAAGGTGAATGGATCGGGAAACGTTGGAAATATGGGACTATAAGATGTCCTAAGACATTCTGATAGTCCGTGGTGTTCATCTTCGTCGACACAACGACAAGTCGATCAGTCTCTTAGCGTTGAACGCCCCCCCAATATTCAAACACTTGTTCAGAACCTCCCACACCGTACTTTCTGAAGCATTTATTCCACAAGTCTTACAGATTTCATTGGTGCTGATCGTGTTATTTGACGTTGTCCACGAAATTGCGATTTTTTGCAACCATCCAACTTGCCAAACTGTCCACTACTCTTTTTTGTAGCATATTCTTCTTGGTGCCGCGGCAACTGTATAATAGCCTTTCTGGAGCACCTAACAACATCGGCAATTTGCTTCACCTTGTAACCGGCAGGTAACAGTGCTTTGATTTAACCTCTCTCGTGTAGATTCAGTGAAGAAGCATGACTCATTATTATGATGATTCAGGATTATTAGACTTGCGCATTTATCGTTAAATAATACCAAAACATGTTAAGTGTGCTACCATTTTTAAACGGCAAAAAGGGAGTGGTTTTGAGAAAAAGTAGCATAAAATACGTCATTTTTAAGAGATTAATACTGGTGACTTCGAAGGCTATTATGCCTCACATCGGAAAAAAGTGGTTGATTCAGATAACTGATAAGAGGAAAAAAAAGCAAAAAGAATTGTGTTATCATTTTGAAACACATTGTATATTAACTCCATAGATTTTTCGTTAAATAGCCACCATTCTTTAGAGTATGGTAATACTAATAACACATTGATTTTTCTACAGTTGAGTCTTAAGATAAAATCCTAGTTATGTATTAAAAGAATCGACGATTATTGCACTTTGCAAACGAAATGCATTTATAATGTTTCACAAATAGCTAAAACTATAACAAATAATTGAAAAATTGAAAAAAAAACGAAATTAAGCTTTCATGGGATCAACTTAAATTTGGGAACCTTGACTTACTTATACTTTCCGATGTTGCCTGGTTAGATTTCCTTTCTGACATTGTTGGAAATGTAGTTAATACCAACTTTGGTTGTCCTAAGGAAGCTCCTCCATTGGCAGCAGTAATACACTTTAATAAGTATTTTAGTAATCAAAAATAAATACTATACTTGAAGAGCAATATATAAAAGTATGTATAACTATAGGCGCAGATAGTTTTTCGCGAAGCAGTACTTTATAAAATTATGTTAGAAGCCTAACAGTAGATTTAAATAGTTTTATATATATGCTGCTGTCAAATCGTTATACTTTGAAAACTCAAACTAATAGTTCTCATTTCACAGTTCATTATCTAGAATAGCTATGACTTTAATAAAGATACAGTATTAATTACTTACCTCATTTGGTAAATCTTTGCATATATTGGAGTCTCTATCTTGATACTTAGTTGCAGGTCTCATGCATAGTTGTCTTGGAAAATCACATTTGTATGGAAAACATTCTATTGTATCTACAGCTGTAAATACCTCTCCTGATATGGTTTCCTCGCCTGAAATATAGTGATTTAAGTAGACAAGGTTTAAGTGGGTCTTATTACTGATTTGTAGATATTTTTAGTTTAGCTTTGCTGTATACAGTTTTGTACCTAATTTTTAAAAATGTATTTTATGTACTTTGACGCTTAATTATAGTAACATTCTTATTTAACAACTCATCTATCAAGTATTGCTCATCACCAATTCGAGACTTACTGCCTTTTCTAAGCTCAATTTAAGTCATATTTATTGTTCTACGTGTAATTACGATTGTTCAACACTTCTCTTCCACATTGTTCCTCATTATTCGTTTAGGCACTCTCTCCTATTATGTAGCTCATCTGATAGATAGAACTTCTTCGATAGTATTGTCCTTATTGTAGCTATTTAACCCAAATAAACCTAGTATTCCATTCACTTATTCTTCTATAAACCTAGACATCTATATTAGAACAACACGATATTATCAGAGAGGACGGCATTTTAGGGACCTATTCTACTCATTTTTAGTCTTAGGTTCATATTTTAGATCAAAGTCAGTATTTTAAAAATTTAATTGAAGGAAGTCAATTTCTGATCATATACAACATCTTTTAGTTTTTTTCAGCTTTCAAACAAGTGGATGCATATGGGCTGTACACAATAAAAGGACTGATTTCAACAATTCTATGATTTTCTTCAAGCTGAACTAAAATTATCGTTTAAAAGCGTTTCTGAAAGCTTGACTATCTGGTTTTTAGACCGTATTAGCTTCATTAGCATATGTCATATGTGAAAAGTACAATTGCCGTTGCTTTTAAAATACCCATTTCGTGTTTTTTCACATATTCGGCCTCATTTGCCTCGGATTTTCACTACACTAGCAACTGAAAATGGTCTTTATATGTCTTATTAGAAAACCGATAATGTTGTATTCTTTCAAATTCAATTTTTGCTGTATCACAATTATATATGTTATCCTTTTATTGCTATAATTCTGGATTCAACTCACTTTAATCCAATTCATAGCTCGTGCAACAGATTTTGGTAGCCAATTCTGGCGTTTTTGCAGATGACAGATAATAGATCATCGATTCCATGAATATTACAGTAGTTCTTAGTATTAGCTAAGTCTTACACGAAAGAAACAATTTTCAGTTACTAGTGTAGTGAAAATCCGAGGCAAATGAGGCCGAATATGTAAAAAAAACACGAAATGGGTATTTTCGAAGCAACGGCAATTGTAATTTTCACATATGACATATGCTAATGAAGCTAATACGGTCTAAAAACCAGATAGTCAAGCTTTCAGAAACGCTTTTAAACGATAATTTTAGTTCAGCTTGAAGAAAATCATAGAATTGTTGAAATCAGTTCTTTTTTTTGGACACCGTATTTTTTGAACAACGTATAATTTAATAAATGTTTTTGTAGAATGGCTAAACTTCCTTATAACGGTAGAAAATAGCCACATATTTCAAATTAATAGTTATGATTAGATTTTCATTTTAAAATGTATTTGCCAACTCTGTGGAGATTTAAAAGCTACGTTGTTTATAAGCTTAATTAGAGCTATTAGGTGGTTGCAGAAGTTTTAGTCATTTATTTCAGCGCTTTAGTACAATTATTTAAAACCTAAATAAATTCTCGCTCTTTTGCGTTTTTGTAGTGTTGGCTTCTTAGTTTGTGAAAAGCCATAAGTCATGATTTAATTATAAACATAACCTCATAGAGCAATTCGAACAATTTGAGCCAGCAAAAACTGCATATTCGACACTGTATTCTCTACGAGTTCCAGCAAGGAAAGAATGCTGCTGAAGCATGCAAATCAACATGATCTGTACTAGATGAGGGTATTGTGTCTCACAATACTTGAAGATATTGGTTTCAGCGTTTTAAAGCTGGTGATTTTGATGTAAATAACCGACAACGCTCTGGGAAGCCACGAACGGCGAAGACTGATGCTTTGAAATCATTATTAGATACAAATCCGTCGCAGACCCAAGAATAACTCGCGGAACAGCTAGGAGTTGGTAAAGCAACAGTTACGAGACGATTGCATGAGATGGAGAAGATTTGGATGATCGGAAAATGAGTATCTCATGAACTCCCCAGAAACAGCATTGGCCGCCAGCTTAATCCATGCGTCTCGTTGCTTGCCAGACAACGCAAGAAGAACTATTTGTGGAAAATTGTTACTGGTGATGAAAAATGGATTATGTACAACAATCGTAAATGCACACATTCATGGGTAGACCCCGGACAGCCAACAACATCGACGCCAGAACGTCCTTCTGTGTGTCTGGTGGGATATGAAGGGTGTGATGTTTTTTGAACTCCTTCAACCAGGTGAGACGGTTACTACCGAGCACTACGGTCGTCAACTGATTAATTTTCTCGATGGAATTGGAGAGAAAATATAACTTTACTGGACAAAAAAGTGGGAAGGTCATTTTGCTGCATGACAACGCTAGGCCTCACGTTGATCTTAGTACTCAGCAAACTATTTTTAACTTAGACTGGGAAGTTCTTCCATATGCGGCGTATTCACCAAACCTGACACCTTAGGATTACCATTTATTCCTGTAGATGCAGAACTGTCTAGCGGGACAGCGCTTTCAAGATGTGACTGAGGTGTGAAAATGGATTGACTATTTCATTGCCTCTAAGCCGATGTCGTTTTTTTACGAAGGAATTCGAAACTCACCCGATAGGTGGCAGAAGGTCATAAAAAGTGAGAGCAACTATTTTGATGACTGAACTGTATTTTGTATATTATAGAAATAAAGTGAAAATTTGGAAAAAACTGACTAAAACTTCTGCAACCATCTAATAAAAGAAAAACCTGATTTTTGTAAAATAAAATTTGCCAATATGGTGTTACATCTTGATGAAAGCCACAAATGTTAAGAATGAAATGAAGTCAAAGAGCTATCTTATTCAAACAAATTTTTTAAACTATTGATTTTGACTGATATTGATCTAAAACGAAGAATGAGCAGAATGAGTCTCTATAATTCATAGTATCTAAAATTTTGCACAGAGATACACTGTTGTATATTATATGCTTCAAATACAAATCTTGTTGTAATTAATGAAATATATTATTTAAAATATGTGCAATAGGGCAATTGGGATTATCCTATATAATAAATATAAGATTATATCACTATATTAGCATATATTAGAAGTCATTCAATACCGTATTCTTATAATAATTTAATTTAGTACTAACCTCTGTCGATTAAATTTTCAAATACTAATGATTAGGATGTAGTAAACAATATAAAGGATATCATGCAAATCATAGACTATGCTACTTTCTTTAACTAATGTTTACAGTTAGGCACTACGATTGTTGTTTATCTTTCTTTCTGTAGCTTAATCACTAACAACCAGCTGGTAGAGCAGCATAATGGATCTAAAGTTCGTATAAGAAAAGTGTAAAAACTTGAGACCTGTGTAGAGAGTCTATACCCAACTGAACGGATTCGTACTGCTTAGTCTAGTCTTATTCTATAACATTGTTTGCTCATTAATTCCCTGCTATCTATTTAAAATAAAGTTATCTGGATTAACTTTTCCGGCACAAACGCAACCTACGACTACTCACTCTGATTCAATATAGTATATCACTCTGTACTTGGCCTATTTCCCTAAAATAATTCAAGTAAGACAACTTTTGATTAGAAGTATTAGGATACCACACTATTCCGTCTGTTTCTACCCAAATACGACAAAGCATAAAAATATCTAAAACTGCATAAAATATAGAATTATGTAAAAAGGAGGCTGGCTAATAGCTTCCCTTACTTATAATATAGTATAAAGTCATATAAGACTATTTTAAATAAGTGAATTAATGATAGTTATCTATTAATTATTTCAAGAAAAGACTAATAAATAAAAATAGAGAGGATAATAATGATCAAGGTAAAAAAAAATTAATAATGAAAAACAAAAGTTTAATTACATTATAATATAATTTGCTTACACTCTTCATATTCAAATAATTTTTCAAGGAATAACTTCAATTCGGTTGGAAATTCAGCTGATGCCAAGTATATTGGAAAAATCCATAAACTTAGATAATAGGGACTCATTCTGTGGTAGATGCAATAGTATTTCAAAATTTCAGACCAGATAATGCTATCAATACATGAATAACGTGTCGGACACCTCTAAACTAATTAGGATACGGCGCGATTTCAATTCTTGTCCCTTCCTACTCTTCGGAGCGAGTTCTGCAGAACTGGTTCTAGGATAAACCACTGTTTAAATTACGCGCTAACGCCATTTGCAGTCCGATTACGATAACAACTGTGACTGCGCCTGCGTTCTCTCTCCCTTTCCACATTCTTTCGTTTTCTGTGGACTATCCCCACAACAGTCTGCGATAAATGGGATCGGCAGTTTATAATTCTTGTTATGATTTTATGATTCATTATATATTTATAGCATCTAATTAAATATAAAGCAATTTGTGCATATTAGCCGAAGTACAAAATTTTTAGATTCATGATAAATTTAAATTGTTAGTGTTAAACGTAGAATATGTAACTTAAATTGGATGTTATGTTAATACCTTTACTATTTTAAATATATTTTAGGTATCTAGATACATATGGATCAATTCCAAGCCATTATTGAACCAGGTAGACAGTTTGCCAAGGATTCAATTCGACTGGTAAAAAGATGCACGAAGCCTGATAGAAAAGGTGGGCATTAATGTACTTTTTATTTTTTAACATACATTTTATGTATGTTTGTACAACCAAGAATTGAAATAATGATGGTTTAAACATTTATTATTCCCAGTATTTTATTCAAATAGAAATGTATAGTTAGGTAAATCAAAAACTATTAGATGTAGATTTCACTGACTCACTACTTACCAGTACATAGTACTATTTATAGAGTACCAAAAAATTGCAATGGCCACAGCTATTGGCTTTGCTATAATGGGATTCATTGGATTCTTTGTGAAGCTGATCCACATACCTATCAATAATATCATTGTCGGAGCGTAACATTACTAGTTAAATTTCTTGTATGTAATAACATTATCAATGAAATAAATATTTATATTATGAATACTTTTATGAACTAAAAAGGTTTATAGATTTATGATCCTAACTTCTATTGTTTATTTTCTTGCCTTAAGAACGTATTTATACAGTCAACTTTACCAAAGAGTGGCAAGTGATCAGAAGCTTAAAACGGAACTTGAGTTAGTTATTGTTGCTTTTCTCACCGACCTGAGATAAATTTGGTCAGTTAAGCTATTAATTGATCTCGAATCTCCATATAATATAATAAACTTATTAGTACTAAATATATAAAAGTGGAACTATGAATTTAATGTACTGAAACCTAGTTAAAAAATCGCCTTTATTAAGATTTTTAAATTTGCAAATTATCGTAGTTCGCAGTCCCACATCTTATAGGCATTGAAATATTTTAGTGGATATTCATTCTCTAATTTAGATGCTCAAGGTTGTGGTACTTTTATCTGGTAAGAGAAAATCGGGGAAAGACTACTGCAGTGTGAAGCTAAAGAGTATACTATCAGCACATTTAAATGTTTCTATCTGTGCAATTTCAAATGGCTTGAAATTAGAATATGCACGAATTCATGGTTGGTTCAAGCTTTCTCATCTGAGCATTTGTGCTTGAATGTGTTTCTCATATTTAGTAGCATCTTCTATAGGTTGGGCGAGTTACAGGTTTGGATTACGATGAGCTGATCTCAGATGGACCATATAAAGAAAGATATAGAAAAGCTATGATTACTTGGGGAGATGAGATTCGACAGAAACAGCCTTATTATTTCTGTCAGTAAGTACTTATGCATTTGTGTTTAAAATACATCCACATTTCATGTCAAGTTCTTACAGGTGATTTAACCCTCTTTTCTCATTATTTTACAACTAGTACGCATATGTTTAAGGTCATGTCTACCACTAAGAAACTGCGATGATGTTATTATTATTTCTGACTGTCGTCGAGCATCAGACATAAAGTTCTTTCAAGATAGGTATATTACCCTGACTATCCGTGTTGAAAGTAATCAGAAACAACGCGAATCGCGTGGCTTCACATTTGTAAACGGAATTGATGATGGAGATTCAGAATGTGCTCTAGACAAATGGATTTTTGACATTGTTGTGACGAACGATGGCAATGAGATGGACTTAGAAAAAGAATTAGCTCACGTAGCAGAAGTTGTCAAGAAATTACTAAAGTGATTCAAGTTATCGTATATATATATATGTTCAATGGAAACTGAGTTAACTGTGAATATTGATTTTCTTGTGATTTTTATTATATTAATAAATAAATAAAAACCTGCGTTTAATCACTGATAGTGTATGAGATTTGCTTTTGATAAGTATATTCATATTTGCGAAGTTTGTCTGTACACGTCTAACCTCGACAGAGTGATTTCCATGAAAATTTAACAATAGTAGAAAAAAGTAATCTAGCCTGTTTAGAAGGGACTGGTGGGAATTAAAACATTGCATGCAATATAATTTATCTTACAGAATTCCGTTTAAGTAACTTATATAACTTCATTTCGACATTTAACAGATATGTAGCAGAAATAATATATACAATACCACTAGAAGCATATATGGGAGATCCTTATCCACAATTTCACCATTATTCAAATGAAGACTTACCCTGCTATAATGCAAATTAAAAATCAAAGGAAAACAGTGCATTCCTAACATTGTCATTGATATAACAATCAAATATTGCTAAAGATCTGTCAAAAGATACTGTGTAGGATTACCTAAATTCCATTATGGAAATGACAAAAGTCCATGATAAACCATGAAATTTAAGCATAGATATTTAGTACAATACACCTGTACATGCGAAGTATAATTTAAGGACACTAATTATTTAGTCATACAATCTACTCATCGGATAGAAGAGACATTAAATGTTCGCGATTCTCTAGCCGCTTAAGAGGTATCATTTCAATTTCTGCTTCCAATAATGAATCATCATCTTCAACACTTTTTTGATTCAGGCTTCTTGATTGGAGCAATTTATGAGGTTTGGCGACTGTAACTATACCTAAAGTATAAATTTGATTTTGAAAACAAGCTTGAATTAAACTAAGGTTACTAGCTTTTTTCGTTTCCTTCAGTTTTAGCAGTTGATTCTTTATTGCTCGAAAATGTAGACTGTGTGTAGCGTTTATTAATAAACTGGGGAGTGCATCTTGACCCACTCTTTCTGAAAGCTATACATTTCCTATGTAGTGGAACTGTTTTAAAGTTATAGAATAAACCATTCTCATAAAATAAATTCACCTTGATATTGCCATGATCCTCGGTGTACTGGTTCGAAACTCATGACCTTCGTTGCGGGCCATAGAAGGCGTTAGTAATTTTTCACTACAAAGATAATTAATTACTTCTCTCAAATAATCAAATAATTTCAAAAATTAATTTCCTAAATTGTATGTGATTTGTTCATTCAACTAAGAATAACGGTACTAAAAGTAAATGCCTTCTATTTGAAAAATCTCACTGTAATATCCTCATTCTTTTTCGTCCATTCGAATTTACTGGAGAACTGGTTGTAGATGTCCCTATATCATGCACAGGCGAACATAACACCTAAATAAAGTATAAACACTTCAAAACTTATCTTATTGTATTCCAAATTGGAGAACGAGGAAGAAACAAACTTTCTTAGGACTAATTGCGTGCGTTGAAAATTGAAGACGCTTTCGAAGCATTCCTGTAACTTAGTATAAACAATTTTAAGCATGGCGAAATAATGTTAAGACGAAAAACAAAATATAAATACTTGCTTAGATCTATCCTAATTCCAATAGCAAAAGTGATTATCTAAATATAATGTGAATCATTACTTTGGACACAATTCTAAGATCTTCAATACCATTTCTGCTAGTTTAGAAATCTTTTTACATGAGTGGCTCTGTATTAATTATAACTCACATGAAATAGGAGAACATATTTTAAATAAAGAAATTGAAGTGTATAAGATGAAAATAATTTTACCATAGAAAAATAAGTACTAAAGTAACCTTTATAATAAAACTAACTTAGCGATGATTTCCCGATTTCTAGTGCCTCTTCCATTGATTTATAGCATACAGATGCACGCAAGGGACTCATCATACTGTCGCTCCTATGTTGCTGATCATTAGACCAATTATAGTGATATGATATCCTACGAATTCTACGTGAACATGAACGACGTTGTCGGTGAGGAGTCTAAAAGCTCGATACACTAGCTTATATCGTTGAACATATTATATTGAAAATAAATGAAGACATTAATCCAGTATTGTATACATTTTTCTTACCAATTCTATGCTCTTTTGCTTCTTGAAGATATCAGGAGAACCATTATAAGTACAAGTTTCCGTATCTTCATTGCTGTTGTTACCTCGACACCACCATTCATCTATGTCATTTGTAGAGTCTAGAAATTACAAGTTTTATAACAACCCACTCACTCATTTGGGATAACACCTTTACTTTACATTTCTCTAATAGCCAGAAAGAAACTATTATATTTAATATTTTCTTAAAACCCGGTCCTTTGTATTTAACTTTTATTGTTATTATTATCTACTAACAACCAATAGCAGATCTATTTTATCCATTACCTTAACTAACCTAATTTTTATAACACAAAGACCCAAAAACGGTCAAATTTGAAGTATCGGCACATGAAATGAATATTTGGATATAATAATTTGATTATATACATAAAAAATAAACCTGGCTAATCTTTGATGAAAGAACTAGAAAATTAAATGTTCCAGGATAATCTAAAAGGTGCTTTTTTAATAACACATTATCCCCGAAAGAAAACCATTTGTGTTGAAATGGATTCGCAAAAGTGAAATAGCATTTAATCACTGATTGACAGGATGAGAACCAGTAATGAAAAATATATTTCTGATGAGGGATTGGAATTACTAGTATGGACCTTCAGAATAAAAAGGAAAAGCATAAATAGTATTTGATTATATTATTCTAGAAATAAGTACATTTTTCAGCAGAACTTGCTCCCACTCCACTATATATTTCTCTAATATCTTTGGGAATTGAGGCAATAGTCTCATTACTTCTTATCCACAAAGCTTAAAAACTACACAAAAATCTTAAGTAATGAACTATATATTGTATTGATAAATTAAAATTCTTAAATTACATGTTAATTCTTAATCATCTCAGATTTCTGCATACAAAATGTTTAACGTTTGTGGATAACTGATATAACAATAACACTCTAACAAAATCTTTAAACAATTATGATTGGTTTTGATCAGTTGAGCAAGTTACTTCATTCAATGTAAATACCTTAACATCACCAAACAAAATTGATGAACTAGCAATCAATTCTTTTGATCCCCTTCGCATCATGTAATTTTTCCGTTATGGAAGATATGCACCTAATACAAGATCAACTCCAATATCATTTTAAAATTGTATGCAGTACAGATAAAATAATGTAAACTTACTGTACATGTGACTTGCCAGTGGAGAAAATGTACTTTTAGTCTTTACTTCAAGGCGAAGTATATTGCATTCACGGGATTGCGAGAGGTCATCCAATTTTGGAGAATCATACCAATCAATAAGACCTGAAAAAGAATACCCTGAAATTCGACCCAATGTCGAATGCTATTTCAACGATAATGAAATATAAAACTAGGCTTGGAGCTAATTATTGTTCTATATACCCCTCATATTTGGAGATCCTGCATGGCGTAGTGGTGACATAGTAGTTGTTTCTAGAGATTGAGAATACATAATCCTTGAAAACCTATACTAATTTGAAAAATTCATAGAGTATATTATCTATTACCTAGTGAACAAGACCACTAATAGGACATTTGTAACTCATAGAGTAGAAAAGTGGTGAAATAGTTGTTCATATCTTATGTAAATATTAATTATATATAAACTGCAATTTAGGAAAACAGACCAGGTAAAGAAAATGATGCATGTGCAGATCACTGATGTTTATTTAAAGTACATTTATTTACTATTATGGCAAATAGGCCATAAGTAGGAGTCTTAGCCTTATATTTAATGTTTAAGAGACCCATATTTTAATAGAATATTCGCAGAAAATATTTTGAAACTATGTCCCAAGCTAGGACGCAAGCAAATTAATTCGCCACAGCTATGCGAGTACTAGCATTAAAAGATCCGCCCCCTAGTAGTGGTGATTGGCTTCAGTGGTCGAAACGGTTACGCAGTTCATTGATATTTGTAAAATTATATGAAATAATGATAGAAGTTACTCATCATGAAGTCTATATTATTTTGACAAGCTCATTGATATATCAGTATTTAATACTATTTGTAGCAGTAGGTACAGTCGTAAGCATGGTGATATTTGTCAGTTCAGAAGTCCTGCTCCCACCCAGAAGTTTACTTTATTCCAACTACTGCGCTAGAGTAATGACTTACCGAAATACATCTTCATATATTCTCTTGAGTCTTGCAGAAATACAAAAAGATGTAGGTAATAGTCTCCATTCATTTGTTATAATGGTGTATATCCACGAGGTACTAGAATGTTGGATTTCAACTGACAGCTGCTGAATCGACAATGCGTTAGAAAATCTTTAGCCTGTAGATTTGTGAGTGTATTTACGATGCTCTACTTTTTACAATAAAGGTATATATCATAATGCTAGATGAACTAATGATCATTAGTTAGGTATTTGTATTCCGTAATGTGCTCGAAATTTATAGTAATCAATTAAAAATCTATCTTAGAAATATGTTGAACTAAAACTGTGAGGGAACTACATTTCCCACAAGTCCTATTCAATTGAAGTTGCTTTCAAAGAGTGGGAACCACATCCATTGGCAACAGTAATTTTTCCTGCCATTGTTCTTTGAGGAATCGAAGTAGGCCATAAACTAGCGCTCGAAATATTAATAAAAAATTTTATTGGTTCAATTGATTATTGTATTTTATGTTAGTAATCCCCAAATTTTCCTTGATGATTTTTCAAGATTTGCTTACAAGATGTTACATCCCTATATTATTTGCCATATTAAGACTTGAGGGAGTCGTGTGGTATATAAAAAGTGTGTTGTTGGGATAATCAATGAATTCATTGTTTTAACGTGCGCTCTGCAGACATCTGTGACGTCTCAAGATACAGGCTGCAATGGCAAGACTTTTAAGGTTCCATTAATACTGGTTCCACTTGTACATTTTTGTGTGAAGATTCTAGGCTGTGAACCCTACCCCTCCTCACTTCAATTTTAACTAATCATAGATACAACACATCTCACGCAGTGCACGAGTTGTCCATAAAACATCAAAATCATGACCAGTGTTATTCGTAATTTACTGGATAGTGTTTAGGAGTGGACGTTTTCTTTTAAACAGTTATCCGACCTAACTGTTTCTTAAGTTTTCTTTATTAACACCATTTTTGTCCTATATTTTTAGTACGTATTTTACAATTTACTTATATTTTATGGAGCACATTTGGAAATGTCGATCAGTTGGGGTGCGCAGTATCCAAAACTGAAGACCAATCTGAGGTTAGCCATCAATAGATTGAAATTGATGGGGAAAAAAAAGACGGAAATGGCAATGAAAGCACGCACAGAAATTGCTGATTATATCTCAGGTATACTACCCTCGTATTTACTTAGTAATAAAGAATCTAACAATAATGTATACTTAACGGTTAACGGGTGGATAAGAATTTATGGATAAAACTAGTCCGATTGGTCCTAACATAAAGTTCAAGTATTGAAGTGTTTGATATTTTGGGAATTAAAATTAATAGTGTGTTCGTCCAGCAAAAATTATTTTAATAGATTCAGTTTTTGAAAATTACTATAGGAGTAATGTAGTGAAAACCATACTTAATGTATTTAATAATGTTACTTTCGAAACCTAATTATTTTAGATGATCAAGTTTGAAACTAAAATCTATAACATTTCCAGCCAACAAGGAAGATCGGGCTCGTATTCGTGTAGAACACATTATTAGAGAAGACTATATAGTGGAAGCGTTTGAGATTCTGGAGATGTACTGTGACTTACTGCTTGCTCGTTTTGGGTTAATAGAACAAATGAAGTTAGTTTGTAGTTTTTCTTTATAATAGCTAAGTATTTTTATTCACAACTATAGGATATTCAACATGTAAGAAAATTAGTCGATAATATCAGTTTTTGTTTAATTACTGCATTTATTTCTTAATGAAGTGAAACAATATGAAAATGTACTTTTAAAAAAACGAAAATCTTTTACAAGACAAACACTTGATTGTGTTTAATTGTAATCAATTTTGTGCAACAAATATAATATTAGAACTCTTGATGATGGTATTGCTGAAGCTGTTATCAGTATTATGTGGGCAGCACCAAGAATCGCCACTGATATTCCCGAATTTAAGGTATAGTCATCATTTGTAATATGTTAATATTTCTATATTGTAATAATATGTTAAGAATTACAATTTAGGCTATAAGTGATCAACTGACTATTAAGTATGGAAAGCCATTCGCTGAAGCCGCGCGTGGAAATCAGTTGGATTTTCCAGCTAAAGTGTCTTCCAAATTAATTACAAAGCTAAGCGTGACTGCGCCTCCTAAACTGCTGGTTGAGAGGTAAGGAGCAGTGAAGGTTGTATTTGCCATAATTGTAGAATCATATATAAGATGCGTTTCATAATTATACATCGTTCACCTTTACTTGTCATTATTATAGTCTCGAGAACTAGTGTTTAAAATCTCATTAAATTCTTGTCATGCATCTTTCAAGGACTATTTTTTGACTGTATCTATGCGTGTAGTTTTTCGCGTTTCCTGTTATCTGTAGCGCAAAGTTTTATCACAGAACTATAAGTTATGTACAGTTTTTCTTGATGACTAAACCTACATCCTACAGCGAGTAGTTTTGGACAATTCAGGAGCTGAAAAATAATTACAGAAAAATGGAACAAGATTAACCCATCCATCGTTAAATATTTGTGAATGAGTATGAAGTATCGGTAATTGGTAATTTTGTGAAATTTTACATATTTCTCTCTCCGAGTTAGAATAAAAATTGAGGGAGCGTGGTCCTTATTTATAAAACTATATAATAAATCATACAAACAAATATGGTTTATAAAGATCAGGCATTGTTAGCCCAGTACTAACATTTATTATATTAACTGATAAGAAAAGACCTACCAATTTCCTTCAGCGAAAAAGAGCGTAATAATATAAGTTTATAAAGTAGTATTTAAAAACACATTGATGCTGAAGTTCTGTGTTGAAATGCTAAACTGAACTAAACCATGAATTTAAATTGCTCTTTTACCAGAAATGGACGTTAAACTTTATCATGTTACGTAGTATAAAAATAGTTATCGATTAGAATTACGTTTATATAACTGTTTAGATTTATATATTTAGTTGAGAACAAAGTATAAATATCTCTTGAAACGATATGCTTTTAAAAGCTGGAACAGCAAGCAAGACGATAGCAAGATTGTTTATCAGATGTGTTCAACATAATGTTACAGATATATGATTGAGATTTCTGCAAGTGCTGGAGTCCCGTTTACACCTGATGCTGATATAATGAGAGATGATGAAGTAGCACAAGCAGAGAAGATGCTTATAGATTTTAAGCAAACTGGGGGAACTTCAGTTCCAACAGCTAACGATGTACATTTTCTATTATTAGTATCTTTTGAAGATCGCAATACTAAATATTTCAAAATTAATCTTTGTAGTTTTCTTCATATGGATGGAATGTTCCGTCAGGATCTATCTGTGATGGAGAACAATTAGGAGGTGCATCACAATCAAATCAACCACTATTACCACCAAAACATAATGGAAGTGAGCATTGAACTTTACAGAACATGATTCCCTTTCATAAGATGTGTGTAATTAATAATCTATTTTTTAAAGGTGGTAGTATCTATGAAATTCCACATGGAAGTCCATCAGCAAATTTATCTAGGTATGTCTTATTTCCATTTCAGAGTATCCATTCCTTTGCTACACTACTATTGCTAGCAGCTCCTAGATATAAGCTATCATCTTAATCTCTTTTTAGATTAACATCTCAGTTTTAATATCCAAAAAAAGTACGTAGACACTATATATCATTGTTTTTAAAAAAACAAAGCAATGAGATTTCCATTTTCAGCCAACCTAAATCGGTTTCCCCCAATGGATCAAACTTGATCCACCTACCAATAATAGGACCAAATGGTTTACCAATTTACCATACGAAGGAAGGAGCAAGTTATCCAGAATTCAGTCAGCAGGTTAGTTTTACCTGTTTCAAAAATACACTGTTTATTACTATTTGTAAAGGAAAATATATAATTTGATATAATAAATGGCCTAATTGTTTATTTCCAGAATTCTCTGAAAGATGGAAGAAGTGAGCCCTCTGCTCCTCTTCAGGCTGGTTGTCCAACCGCCCCTCCGCAAAGTTTAAAAGAAGTGGATATTGTTGATACTGGTATGGAGTTTATACTTTTACTAGTTCTTGTTCCATAATTATGATCAATTGGTTTATTAAAGTGTATTATCATATTATCCATAAGTACTAAGTTAAGCACATTTTTGTAGTTATAGAAACATATTATATATGAATATTTTTGCAAATTTTCATGGAAAAATTAAATGCATAGATTATTTCGACTTTTGATGTAGAATTGTTATTATTAAACAGTCTTTGCGTTTTAATAATCAACTATATACTTAGCTTACTTATTATTATACTATTCTAATACGTTTGCTAGTTGTTTAATGCGATAATTGGCTTATGGTGATTGTGAGTCTCAAGTAGATATTTGTTGACTCTACTTTTTTGTGATTATATTTTCTCTTTAGTTTATTTGAACCATATTATCATAGATCTTGCGTTTCCTGATCCACCTAGAAGTTTTCTTGGCGGTGGTAATGATGGCAATGACGAAACAAATGAGAAGCGTGACGGTGATCTCGACTTTGATGAACTAGCAAAACGTTTTGACCAATTAAAGAAAAGACCACTGTGATTAAGAATATATGTAAAGTGTTTTAATCATATTTCATAT
The DNA here is from genome assembly GCA_964036235.1 of Heterorhabditis bacteriophora. NCBI lineage: Eukaryota > Metazoa > Nematoda > Chromadorea > Rhabditida > Heterorhabditidae > Heterorhabditis > Heterorhabditis bacteriophora. The sequence goes on along the minus strand of OZ038426.1, from coordinate 13,054,320 downwards.
TTAGAGAAGATTATACAGCTACTTTTAGATTAAGAAGACTAAGATAGGTCCAGTTTTAATAACGTTTTTAGTAATCCATCGATTTTAATTATTACATGTAATCTTTTTATACTGCAGCCTTTTCTCATTAATTGATGCCTATTATATGCTTAATTTTATGGTTGATTTGGTAGTGAGTTATAGATGTATTAATTAATAGAATTACTAAGTTTTACTATTACAATATATGAAGCTATATCAATTTTTAAATATTTTTATACTATACTTTGATACCGTATTATCTTACGGTTCCTACATCCATTTGTATATATATTCATGTGTAATATATGCAAGAGGATAAGCTATAGCTAAAGTCGAAATAATTAAATTGTTTATTGCATGGTGTTTAGAGAATGGTATCTAGGGCCATACAGTCTTCTTCCAAGACTATCAAGTTCTATTATGATAATGCAGCAGTGAACTGGCTAAGAAAATTCTCATGGAATTATCTTTGGGGAGGTACGTTATATACTTGCGTTCTATCGCCATAAATCTTTAAAATTGGCACAAGACTTACAGTTTAGTGGTTATTGGTATTAAAAAAAACGACTAGCGCGGAAGTGGTCTTCATGGATGACGAAATTTTTACTGTGAGTTTATCGTACTCTACTATTCATTTTAGGTCGCGAATATGGGCTTCAGTTTCATGATACTTATTTCGAACCTTCCCCTGAAGTAACCGAGGCTCTACGTCGTTTGAACCTTAAGGAGCCATGGCTTTTTGATCAGAGAAAAATTCGTCTTTCACGAGCACATACCCTTGCCATGCATGGAGAGTGTTTACCGAAGAATAAATGGACAAAGTGGGAAGAAGTAAGCGGTTAAGATTAATGAACTTTTGAAATTAAGTTATACTATAATTTTCCGTGCTGAACAAATTGTTGTTGGATTCTCAGGAGACCTGGTACTTGAAACCGTATCTTGATGAAATTGAAACCGAGAAGAAGGCTCGTATCGAAAGCTCGGGCCTCATTCCTGGATTTGAGATGAAGCAGAGTCACTAAGTGCATCTAGATTCTAACAAGTCATATTGTGCACTCGCTACTATGTATAAGTAGTTAAATTTATATAGGTGTCTTACAGTTTTACTTTGTCATATCAAATAAAGCTTTGTTATGATGTTCAGAAATAGATCATTCATTTTGTTGTTTCGTTTCATAATATATCTTTTACATGTTCTAGGTTCTATATAATTGATTCCACTATTTACTCTCGTATCTCAGTCAATTGCTTCATTTTTAGGTGTGTACAACTCAAGATTGAGTAATCTTTTGTATATTATTGTATATATACAACTTTAGATGGTTAATGGGCTTATTAATTCAACCTGTTTTTGTATGTAATATACGGAAATTTTGAGATCTACAAAGAAATTTAAAGTATTGCGGTTCCATTGAAAATGCTAGTCAAAGCAGTTATTGATGGATTATATTTTTTCTCCTATTCCGAAGTAGTTTTGCATTATAATTTATCATAAAATTCGGAAAGTCCGATCGATGAATACAGTTTAGCAGATAGTTACTTTAGAAGCATAAAAATGTGTAATGGAAATTTTTTAAAATGATTTTGAGTTGTATCATTTGCGCAGTAGATTATTGGTTTATTCTATCTTACGATTTTGTCATGAAATGTACTTATTTCCACTTCTAGAGGTATGCGATTTCGTGTTCTATATTATTAGTATTGTAAATTTTAGTGTTTTCATATAATAGCCTAATTGTTTATTTCCAGAATTCTCTGAAAGATGGAAGAAGTGAGCCCTCTGCTCCTCTTCAGGCTGGTTGTCCAACCGCCCCTCCGCAAAGTTTAAAAGAAGTGGATATTGTTGATACTGGTATGGAGTTTATACTTTTACTAGTTCTTGTTCCATAATTATGATCAATTGGTTTATTAAAGTGTATTATCATATTATCCATAAGTACTAAGTTAAGCACATTTTTGTAGTTATAGAAACATATTATATATGAATATTTTTGCAAATTTTCATGGAAAAATTAAATGCATAGATTATTTCGACTTTTGATGTAGAATTGTTATTATTAAACAGTCTTTGCGTTTTAATAATCAACTATATACTTAGCTTACTTATTATTATACTATTCTAATACGTTTGCTAGTTGTTTAATGCGATAATTGGCTTATGGTGATTGTGAGTCTCAAGTAGATATTTGTTGACTCTACTTTTTTGTGATTATATTTTCTCTTTAGTTTATTTGAACCATATTATCATAGATCTTGCGTTTCCTGATCCACCTAGAAGTTTTCTTGGCGGTGGTAATGATGGCAATGACGAAACAAATGAGAAGCGTGACGGTGATCTCGACTTTGATGAACTAGCAAAACGTTTTGACCAATTAAAGAAAAGACCACTGTGATTAAGAATATATGTAAAGTGTTTTAATCATATTTCATATTTAGAGAAGATTATACAGCTACTTTTAGATTAAGAAGACTAAGATAGGTCCAGTTTTAATAACGTTTTTAGTAATCCATCGATTTTAATTATTACATGTAATCTTTTTATACTGCAGCCTTTTCTCATTAATTGATGCCTATTATATGCTTAATTTTATGGTTGATTTGGTAGTGAGTTATAGATGTATTAATTAATAGAATTACTAATTTTTACTATTACAATATATGAAGCTATATCAATTTTTAAATATTTTTATACTATACTTTGATACCGTATTATCTTACGGTTCCTACATCCATTTGTATATATATTCATGTGTAATATATGCAAGAGGATAAGCTATAGCTAAAGTCGAAATAATTAAATTGTTTATTGCATGGTGTTTAGAGAATGGTATCTAGGGCCATACAGTCTTCTTCCAAGACTATCAAGTTCTATTATGATAATGCAGCAGTGAACTGGCTAAGAAAATTCTCATGGAATTATCTTTGGGGAGGTACGTTATATACTTGCGTTCTATCGCCATAAATCTTTAAAATTGGCACAAGACTTACAGTTTAGTGGTTATTGGTATTAAAAAAAACGACTAGCGCGGAAGTGGTCTTCATGGATGACGAAATTTTTGCTGTGAGTTTATCGTACTCTACTATTCATTTTAGGTCGCGAATATGGGCTTCAGTTTCATGATACTTATTTCGAACCTTCCCCTGAAGTAACCGAGGCTCTACGTCGTTTGAACCTTAAGGAGCCATGGCTTTTTGATCAGAGAAAAATTCGTCTTTCACGAGCACATACCCTTGCCATGCATGGAGAGTGTTTACCGAAGAATAAATGGACAAAGTGGGAAGAAGTAAGCGGTTAAGATTAATGAACTTTTGAAATTAAGTTATACTATAATTTTCCGTGCTGAACAAATTGTTGTTGGATTCTCAGGAGACCTGGTACTTGAAACCGTATCTTGATGAAATTGAAACCGAGAAGAAGGCTCGTATCGAAAGCTCGGGCCTCATTCCTGGATTTGAGATGAAGCAGAGTCACTAAGTGCATCTAGATTCTAACAAGTCATATTGTGCACTCGCTACTATGTATAAGTAGTTAAATTTATATAGGTGTCTTACAGTTTTACTTTGTCATATCAAATAAAGCTTTGTTATGATGTTCAGAAATAGATCATTCATTTTGTTGTTTCGTTTCATAATATATCTTTTACATGTTCTAGGTTCTATATAATTGATTCCACTATTTACTCTCGTATCTCAGTCAATTGCTTCATTTTTAGGTGTATGTCTGCTACAGATTCTTCTCATTGGGCGAAAGATTCTCTAGAAGAAGATAGGGTCGAGGCGCTCATCAGGTTATTTGATTCTTTTCTGTGTTCTTGAAAAATTTTTGGTAAGGTTGTTATGGTTTAGGAGCTCAGGCTGCTGGGACCAACATATTAGTGTCGTTGATTGTATGGGAAGTGAGAAAGATTGGAGACTTTGTCAGATTCAGGTAATTTAATTTTTTCAAATATTTCCGACTTCTGCTGGTAGAATATCATTTTTAGAAACAATTAATATTAATTAGTACCAAAATTATACTATTTTCAGCTTAGTGCTTTCAAAGAGTGTATGTCTAAATGCCGTGCTAAAGTTCAGAAGAAAACAAAAGAATAGTGAAATAGCCAACTTATGATTTGTTCTCTTTTAAGCATAGGCATTAACAGGTGAACTAGTTTGGAAGTGTTTGTGTCTAATCCATGCGTATTAAATCTGATTCTTATGTGATTTAATTAATTCGTAAATACCCTGTATATGATTAATGATAAGGAATATTTTGACTAAAACTTCTGAATATAAATTTCAATTATGCTAAGTGTAGAAAATTTTACGTGAAGGAGTTCTTAAATAGTTAATTGAGTTTGAAAACTAGATGATCGCCATACTCGATGATCATCTTCTCGTACTGACTCATATATCGTAGTATATCCGATACAGGGAAGTCCGACACCTAAACTTAGCATCTCGTTGTTACTTATCGTTTTTACGGCGTAAAATTCAGAACTTTAACGTTTGACATTCTATATGTGAACAAACCTTTAAGACATATATGAGTATAGAATCACCAATTACCACACGATTTTCGTGATTGTGTTTCTCTATAAGATGTTATGTGAAACTATAAAGCATTGCTCAATGTTTATGTTAATATATCGGAAAAATTTACCGAAATCACCTAAAAAAGTACCCTAGGTTATAAGCCGCATATAGTCACTGTTCCTAATCACCTCACCATATATATCCATTAATGTACGTTTTTATACTTATATAAACCAATGTTTTAAATTATTTTGATTTTAATGGTGCTGAATAAAGTATTAGATTCGAGAATACTTCAAGTCTACTCTGCGTCTCTGACCTAAGTCGCACTAAAGACGAGACGTTGGGTACAGTCAAAGAGATGCAGGTGTCTTGAGCATATGAAACTGTATTTATCTATAAAATTGTTGTATAGACGATAGCTATATCTATTTATCTTTTGTATACATATTTGTCGATTTTCTCTAAGATATTACAATTCTAGATTTTACATATCTTCATTAGGTGTTGCAGATTTTAAAAATCAGTATGTTAACGGACTTATTTGGTGATTTTGATTTCGATGACCTCAATTTGAATGAGGTGCAGCAAAATATCTCGCAATTTTATGTAGCTGATAATCATTCAGATGCTTGGTTTTTCAGTGTAAATAAAGGATATAGTGAACGGTGAGACAGACTATTGTGTAAAAGCTAGTATAGTCATTAGTCTATCTTCGAAGTTATCGTTTTGGATTATTTACAGAGAAGCGTCATATAATCGTGCAGTTTATCTTTACTACCATGGAACCTATGAATTAGCAATGAAGGTTTGTCTCAGAAATAGAGAAAATGATTTTATCAGTAATAATATTTAACTCGAGTAAATTGTATTGATATACTCGAAAAACTAGTAATCATTTTGCTTACCACTACAGTATAATTGTATTAAAAGGCAGGATTTAGGACTATTCGAGCGTTTTTTGTTATATATGCAAGGCCATTTTCCTGCATATTTTAGGAATTCCTAGAACTGTTAGATTCCTTCAAACATAATCGTGCGAATCGTGTGGTAATTATTGATTCTCTACTCAGATGTGCCTTAAAGGTTTGTTCACATATAGTATGTCAAACGTTAAAGTTCTGAATTTTACGCCGTAAAAACGATAAGTAACAACGAGATGCTAAGTTTAGGTGTCGGACTTCCCTGTATCGGATATACTACGATATATGAGTCAGTACGAGAAGATGATCACCGAGTACGGCGATCATCTACAGTTCTTAGATCTCTCTAAAACTATATTAGCAAAAATAGACAGTGATTGGGCTTCACATGAATTTCTTGATACAGTATGCTTGCTTTGTGCTACAGTAGATCTACCTGAACATTGGATGGCTTTCGGAGAAAAACCTTCACTGAGAGTACGTTTATATATATATATAGGGCACAGTAATCCCTTTTGTATGCCGGAAGAATCATACTTATTTAAGTTTTATTATAGTAATATGATATCTAATACTTACTACGTAGTTTAATTTTTTTATTTTGTACTTTATTTGCCAGTTTTAAGGTTGGCCCAAATTTTACTATTGCCTATCTTACTAGGGCAATAATATTAACCGAAAAGCACCTAAGGAGTGCTCGAGGATTTGCTGTACGAGCACTGCAGCAAAAACTTCATGGACTAAACATTAAACTAAGGGAATTGAATTTGTCACCATTCGAGGTATATAATAGCATTTACCAATAGTTATTCTGCTACAGGAAACTAATATAGTTTTTATAGTACAATGAAGCAAAATTGCGAATGGGATGGGATCTAACAGTCGATGAAAGTACTAAATGTGAGGAAGAAACACGCCCTGCCCACGAATGCAAATCAACTAGTAGCATATTTGAAAATTCTCTTCACCGTAGAGCTATTATAGAAAGCTTTCGAAAAAAATTTATCTGGATGTTTTATTGTAAATAAAATTTAACACACAGTAAACGTCACATCTTTACGGGCATATTGCTATTGCTAATACGTCAAAAAGAAAAGTAACAGTGAATGCGCAAATTTATTTTGATGCGCAGTTATAGTTACCGTATTTAATTGTTGAGAATGGTTTGCGTTGCGGTCAATACTTGGCATCGATTTTTTTGACTGCTGTTTTAGCTAATACATGTGGTTTTAACTGTTTTTAACATTACCAACGGAGTTTCTTTTTTCATTAATTTTTGAAGGAAGTCACTGTATCAGTTATGTCGGATCATGAAGGGAATGGATTTGAAGAAGGTAACCCACTCTCTGTAATTCAAGCGGCCGGAACAAAAAGAGCACAAGATAGTGCTGATGGACCAGCTAGCAAGAAAGCCCATATTGATGGCGAAGAAAGTTTGTTATTTATAATTGTTTAATAATGCATATTAATAATATATTTGCAAGTTTAAATAATTTAATAATTGATGAGCTTAATTATATGAATAACTATTTCAGACCAGTTGTCTATCAAAATTCTGATCCCTTCTGCAGCTGTTGGTGCCATCATTGGGAAGGGTGGAGAGGCAATGCGCAATTTAAAAACTGATCATCAGTGCCGTGTTCAGATGAGTAAGACCACGGAAACATACCCAGGTTAGTTGAAGTATCAGATTTATGTTCATCCGTACTTCACTTATATTCCAGGAACGAGCGAACGTATTTGCCTTGTTAAAGGAAAAGTACAAAATGTCCTTGCTGTAATTGATGTTATCCTGCAGAAGATACGTGAGAAATGTGAAGGCTCTACAAGCTCAGATGCTTTTGACCATAAAGGCGTGAGCCGTGGAAATGAGGTGAGATATTTACTTTCTTTACTAATTTAAGAAAGTGGAGATTTAAATACTGCGTCAATAACTTAACTTTAAAAACAGGTAAAAATTGTGATGCCAAATACATCAGCTGGAATGGTGATAGGAAAAGCAGGGGCTAATATCAAAGATATTCGAGAGACATATGGTTGCCAGATCCAGGTTAGAAAACTACAGTTGTTTAGATGTGAAAGGAAGTCTTTTCTAAGTGGATTAACATTGTTATTGCAGGTATTTCCTAAGGCAGGCTCTCCCGAGGCTCAGAGTTCATTGGAACGTATTGTCACACTCGCGCATGATGATCACGCTGTACGATTTTTCACATATATTGCGTGCTAGTTATGAAGTTATTAGTTTTGACATTGAGTTATTTATATTTAGCAACTGATGCAAGCTACCGCACGTGTTCTTGAGAAGGTTGTTGCGGATCCTCATCATGCAAGTGAAATTTCCAAGGAGGACTTTGGAGGTGGAAGCAAAGCAGTAAGCTGATATCACTTAATATAAGGTTATTTATTTATTTCTCTAAGTTACTGAGAACGGGTTGATTGTTTTGTTTTCAGTTCAGTGGGGCTAATACGTCTTATACATCAGTGTCTGGCTTCAGCAATGGCGCTTCAGGGTATACAGGCACAGCAGGATATGTTGCATCAAATTATGGATATGGCGGATCTTCACAGTTCAAGTATAATCCAATGACTGGTCTGGGAAACAATGAGGTGAACGACGAGGTTATTTTCCAGGATTATAGTTTGCCTGTATTAGTTCATTAAAAATAGTTTTGATTGAATTTGAGAAGTTTTAGTTGCTGTCGTTTTTGGATAACCTACAGTCAACTCTTCGCACATCAGGTTTTAATGAAGCTAGTGTTTCGGAGGTCATGCAAGCTATGCAGGTATATTAGCTTAGTATTTATTACATGACAAAATTGGATAGTTAATGATTTTAGGTTCTTGCAAAGTATAATATCATGGGTCTTGGCTTGGGATTAGGTGTGGCTGCCATGGCTCAGATGCGAACTGGTCAGGAAGCTGGAATGCCAACTAATCATGGTTCAGCTGGATTTGGCGACCAGGGGGGATACTCGGCTGGTACGGACCAGGTCAGTAACTACGGAGGAGGAGTTCAGCTCCGTTGGCAGTAGTTTGTTGAGCGTCATTTGTTGTGAGTTGTGTTGTGATATTCAGACACATGCTCTTGTAGAGTAGGGTTGATGACGCAGTTTGCGGTACCAGATTTGAAGGCGATTATGTGTGCTATTATGATTGTTCCCATTTTTAATTGATAATTCTTATTAAGCATGGTCACCGAATCTTAATTTTGAGAGAATCTAAAAGTTTATTCGTTGGTCATGCTCCCTTGTAGCTGTCCTGTTGGGTTCACAACATGTTATTAGAGCCTCAATTCTTTCTAAATGACTGTACTACCGAGTTCATTGTGGTCTCATTCATTTCTCCTTACAATAAAGTTTCGATCTTGCGAATAGCTCCTCCTATAATGTTCAACACTCTTCCTTGAGTTTTCTTCATGGTTTGTAGCAGTTAATTAATTTATGGCACTATAGTATTCGGGCTTCGCGGGAGCCAACTCTATGCTCATGGAAGTGATGCGAAGTGGGAGTGGTGCTGCAGCCAATGGCGAGAACTTTGCTGCATCAGTCATCATGGAGCGTCGCGTCTCAGCTGATGCTATAGAGCTTGAGGTGGGTGTTCGTGGTGGACATCTCGAAATTGGTCTTATCTGCATCTTTCATACGTGACTGTCTTTTCTCTAGGTTCCTGACACGATCATCGGTGCCGTACTCGGCCCCAAGGCGAGAACGCTTCAGGAGATTCAACAGTACAGCGGTTGCAAGGTACAGGTGCACAAGCGTGATGCCAAACCTGGGCTACCAATAGGCACTCGCCTGATTAGGTAATTATCTCGAGTTTGGTCTTATCCCTATCCGTCTTATTGTCAAGTCCACTCACGAACACCCACCGTGAATATTTTATATGCGTATTTTTTTCAACATTTAGAAGACATGAAATTGCGTAATTTTGTCATTTGTCAAGTTTCAGTCTTTCTGGAGATGACGATAGTATGCGCACTTGTCGTCTGATGATTGAAAGAGTGATCAATGAAGCTCAGGACCGCAGGGTGGGCATCAGACCTTAGAGTCTCTCTCTGGTCTACGTCCTCTGGCATTCCTATTCTACGCTTTCACCGCTAACAAAATCTTCCTAGTTTTTGCCCGTTCGTCTCAAGTCTTCACATATGTGGATTCTGTCTTGGCACCTCTCTTCAAATTCGTACTCAGCGGGATCTGGATAGTTTACATCTCAGCATATATTGAGATGTTTTTCGGATTTTTATGTGATTTGGAAGAAAGCTAATCAAAAATGCACAAATCCCAGTTGTTTGTTATTTATATTTATATTTATATTTCAAGGTTGTAGTTGGGTACGATCTTTAGATAATTGTCTTATCTTTTTAACTAGCGTGGAATGTCCCCAAATCTGTCGATCTTGTTTCCTAAGTGGCTGATAAATTCTTATTGTTGTTTGTATCATTCCAACTTTTAAAGTTTGTAAAACATACTCTCTTTTTTTGGCGGGTATCCATACTCTAGTGATCAGGACTGGTCTGCGTTTCATTAGTAACTAATGACAGATTTTCTGTCAGTCTTTTATCTCTCTAAATAGATCATACATACAACTTTCACTTTGGATGATGTCGATTTTTTAGATTAACTTCAGTGGAATGTTTTTGCGCTGGTAAGTTAATAAGGCTTGATGGTATTTACACCTTGCTCATTATGTATTATCCATATTAAAAGTGTGATATTGTCTTTCTATAATTAAGCAAGTGAAATTGTCGCGATTAATACTAATATTGAATAGACGTTAAAGTTTCAGCGCATCCGCTCAAAGTTAATGTTGATATAGTTCATCTGAAGATATATCTCCAGGTGGTGTTGTTCAAACTCTCTTATGGGACTTGGTTTTCCCATTATCTTTTATGTCTTAAAGAACTTCCTTTTCTTGAGTCCTTGTTTTACTATAATTCCGCTATATATATATATATATATATATATATGTATATATACATATATTGCAATTTATTTTATTGTATTGTAAAATCTGAATTTCGTAAACCATTATTGCCGAAACAATAACGGACTTACGATGAAATATAACCTGTAAAAATAGATTCGTTTTCAGACGGTGTTGCCATGTCAAATTCTGCAAGATTACATGAAGCTGAGGAATGTGAGAAGAAGGCATTTGAGTGGTATGTATGGTTATCGTAACAGTTCTTATCTTCTGGCTAGTTCTAATCATTTTTTTTCAGTTTGAAGACATCGATAATCAAATTGAAGTTTAAACCAGACTTTGATGGTGCTGCAACAGCAATGGAACGTGCATCAGTATGTTACCGAAATTCTGGTAATCTTAGCAAAGCTGCTGAGTCTCTTCAGAATGCTGGTAACTACCATAATCAAAATGGTAATCTTTTCCACGCAGCAAAGTGAGTATTTTGCTTCATATAATGAACTAGTTTTAAAAAAATTCATTGTATTTGGTTTGCAGAGCTCGTGAAGGTGCAGCTATGTTACTGAGAGATGTAGGTGACTGTAATGCGGCGTTTATTCTTTTTGAGCAAGCTATTAATGGATATTCCGAAGCAGGAAGTCTCGACACAGCGGCATTATCTGTGGATAAAGCAGCTCAAGTTGTTCTTCTTAGTGATCCTGAGAAAGCTATTGAGGTGAGAAATTCTTATTACTGTAGAATTGTCATTTGACTTATTTGAACATTTTAGCTTTACGAGAAAGGTCTGGCTCTTGTGCAACAGGATGATAGATCAAAATTGGCTAGATTGTTTCTTAGTCAAATAACTCGAATAAATCTTCGTTTGGCTAAATATAAGGATGCAGTAAGAGCTATCAAAAATGAAATCGATAAATATGTGGAAGATAAGGTACTTTAATTAAATATAATTGATTCAGTAAGTCCAAGCATCAATACTACATATATGTTTACATATCGTTTAGGAGACACTCCGGCTTGGACAATTGGCAATTGGAATAGTTTTAGTTCATCTAGCTTTGGGTGATTCTATAGCAGCCGCAAAACACTATGAAGAAATCTTGCAGTTAGTTTTTTGATAAACATTTCACTACCTTTTCATTCCAAATCTTATTTTTTTAATTTTTAAAAAGAACAGTCTACATTGTTTCTATATTCAACATTATAATTTTTACAGATTGTGTCCTGATATTGATGAAACTGATGATGGTCGAGCTTGTTATCGGCTGATTCAAAGTTGGGAGGAAGGCAATGATATAAATTTCCAAGCTGTGCTCAAAAGTGGTCCTTTGAGATTGATGGATAATGAGGTTCTTAATAATTATGGCGAAAGAATGCCAACATTAATCTACATGGTTATTAGTTCTTCAGTATCTTCGTCTGATGAAGAATATACATGCTTCATTTTTGGAAGTTCCACATAATACAGAGGAAATGGATGAAGATGATCTCAAATAGTAGATTAATAATTTTTCTATAATTATGATTTTTTTAGTAACTAGTTGTATCTTGTTGTATATGCTTTTATATTTATTGTACTTTGAAGTATTATAGAAATAAGATTTACCAACTATGGTAATAGAAATTTGTAATCACGTAGTGTAGATGATTCCATATAAATTTAGATAAACTTGTGCTGTTATATATATCATCGATTCTAGCTCACCGTTACCATAATTTTTGTGTATTAAATTGTATCTGTGATTTAGTATTGGTTATTTTTTAGAATTTCTATGGAATTATTCTTGCCTCATCTTCAGTCTTTACGATATCATTTCAAATATCTAAGTAGTGATGAGCAGGATACGGCACTTGGTGAGTGGAAAATAGCTGGGAGAAAAGTGAGAATAATTGAATTTTTTTCAGAGCTTGGTTATCTTCATATGATAATTTAATTTTAAGGTATGGTTTTATCCGCCGTGCAACATATGCGAGAAGATAGTGTGTGCCGTAGAATTCATTGTGAAGCTGAACGTTCATTAGCAGACGAGACGGAGAAAATGATATTCGTATGTTCTATATATTGTTATAGATGTGTGAAACGTCTATTGTTAGTATGTTTACTAAGATATAATCATATAATTAGTGCTGAGTAATGGTTACACAGTTTAAGACTGGGAGGATAACGGAATTTCCTTTGCTCATACTTTCAGGAAAAATTCAGTGGTGATTGGCTACCCTTATCACATTGCAGTAGTCCAAGATTTTCTTGGGATCTAAAAGATGGAATAGGATATTCATGCAAGCAGTCAATGTTGTTTGATTCAATGGGAACTTTAGAAAATGATAGTCAAACGGCAAAAAAACGTGATGGCAATTGTACTAGTGAACTGATCTCTAGTGTTGAATATCCTGAGGTATAAACTTTCATGTATTTAATTAAATTTATTTAATTCATTTATTGTTCATTGTAGCGCTTTGAACCTACTGAACACAAACAGGAAGTGGGAACATCTATTGATGAGAATTCACCCCAGTTGTTTCTTCGGAGAGAACTTGGAAATTATATTTGTGCAACCTGTGCCTATGAGGCGAATAATAGGAAGGCCTTGTACAGGTTTTTTTCTTTGTATCTGTCCTATTTTTTTATTTCATGGATAATTATTCTAGACATGGTCAAAGCACAAGGCATGTTGTTAGATTAACTAATCAATCTGGAAGTATTGTATGTGGATTATGCACTTTTACTACTAATAAGAAGTACAATTACGATCGACACTTGCGGAGGGTGCATTTCTCAGTGAGGAGGTTCGCTCTAGGCAAATATGGGAAGAGAAGATATTAGTAGTTAATTTCATAATTTGCAGTCATCGCTGTGGTCAATGTGACAAAATATTTAAAGATTCCTGCACTTTGAAAGGACATTTGAAGTGGCATGCGAGGAAACTCCATGATAGTTGAATTAATTTTCATTTCCATTTTATTGGTAAATGTTGTTTAATGTGCCAAAATATAATCAAATCCTGGTCAGCACTGAATATATTGACTTCTTAGTAACTAGGTTTATATTGATAATTAACAGCATTGTAATAAAAGTGGCACTATTATTTCCTTGTAATCATGCAGCGTTATGAGACAGGTTACTATTTAGAAATTACATATTAAAATTAAGTTACTGTGGTTATCTATTAAAGAAGGAATGTGCATGGCATTTATCTGTGTCATTCATGATCAAAGATCGAAATATAAGCTAATAATTCTAAATAATCGTGATGAGATGCTCGAAAGGCCAACACTTGAACTTGGGTGGAGGGGAAATATTCTAAGTGGTGAGTTCAATTAAGTTTGTCTTCTAATATAAAATACATCCACCATAGGCATTGATGGTCAAGATCCCACAATGGGTACTTGGTTCGGCGTAAATGAAGTTGGACGTGTGGGGATACTGCTATCAGTCACACAACCAGAACATACGAAGAATAAGACAGCTCCAAGTAGAGGTGGTTAATTTTATTTTGTAAATGAGTGCGTGCTAGAACTACTTTTTTAGGTTCAATACCCATGGCGTTTATGAAGTCTGAATTTAATGGATCACAGTTTTGTGGTGAACTCTTCAAAGCAGCGGATCAATACAATGGCTTTCAATTCATTGGTTTGGAGAGGTTAATTTAAGGACGAAGTATTTTAACGTTTACAATATATCCGAGTATAATTTTTCATGAATGAGCACAATTACGACATGCATACTGTGGGTCGTTATCCTTACTTGAATGAAAAAAACATGAAAAGTTGGCCACCAGGTGAACGGGATACCTATTAACCACTGTATTGTTATTTACTTACATTGCCATTATTATAGGAATATATGTTCTCGGCAACAGTGAGGCTAGCACGCCATTTAAAAAAGTTAGTTATGGTCAGAAACTATTCGAAGAGGTTATAACGAATTTAGACGAAAATACAACGGTGACAGAAATAATTGGCAAACTATTGGATATAGGAAGCGACAGAATGGTGTAAGAATATTTGCTTCGTGTTTCATGGTTAGCAAATATTTTCTTCAACATTTTGCAGCTGCTTCCCGGATCCACAAGTTCGGTTACAATGTGGTGATAATGGTGACAATCTCTACCGGTACTTATGCTCTATTATGGTACAGTTTCCGAATTCTGTCAGATATGGTACTAGATCCCATAGCATTTTCATTGTGGATAGAAACGACAACGCAACCTTCTATGAAAAAAGCATGTATGAAATACCAGAGGATGTTGAAAATGCGAAATGGGTGGAGAAAACATTTCATTTCAAACTAAAGTGAATACATAAATATTTTTCATTCTTTAAATTGTTATTTGGCCTTTGTATGTACGAAGCGTACCTTCACGTCTGTAATCTCAGTGGCTTCCGCTGCCGCTTCATCATAATCAGCCCAAATCTAGTGAAAGAAATAACGGATAACATGTAGGAATAGATCATTGAGGTTGAATACACTCACTTTTTCACTTAAATCAATATCATCAAATACAGTGCCTGAGTCCTTTCCAACAGCTACCCATCCAACCTAAATTGTTTTTCTCTATATATAATAATATCAAGCAGAAATATATTGAAATAACCGTACCCTAGGATCGAAGTCGAATGGTTCGATGCCTCGGCAATCAAATTTTACTATGGATTGCCATCCACTATTTTCAGCATCGTAAGATCGTATTGAGTTGTCCACAATAGCTGAAGATAGCAATAATTTGTTGCAATACCACAATACGTGTAATTAATGGAATTACCAATTGTATTGAGACGACTACACAGCTTGCATTTTTCTATCAAGTTGACTTCGCCGCGGCTACCTGGTACTTCAGCTTTTTCCTAAATGCTACACATATTGATAACTAACTAGTCGAAATTAAAAATTTATAACGGACTCACATTTAAAACAATGTACTGCCAGTGATCGGGTGCCTCACCGCAGTTCGTACATCTCACCTGGGCTAGTATTTCGTTTATAATTTCTACGATACATTCTGGCATTTCTTAGGAGAATATTTCTTTTAAAGCAAACTTGCCGCAATAATTAATAAAACAAAACATCAAACACAAGACACCTTGATATACCATCGGAAATGTGCCGGATCAAGCGGTGATAACTTAGAGATCCCAGATACGTTGCACTTGAGGTCAAGTGATAAAATAGGCTGTATATAGATCAAGTCAATTTGTTACGGGCAAATTCAGTATAACATACCATTACTGAGAGAAGAAAACAGCAGCTAAGTCGTTATTGGAACACTGGAAATTATACTATGAAGTACCACTGTAAAAGAAACTCTTAAAAAGTTACGTATAACTATCCAGCTGTTGCTTTTTCATGCCAACATTGCCTATAATAAGGAATAATCGCAGTAAAAATAAGATTTGGATTCTACCATTTATAATGAGAATAATCATTACATCAAATATTTATTACTTTTTCTTCAGTTTCAAGGCGTGTTTCCGAAATCTAGACATTTCTACATCATTCATTACAATATCAAATATAAGATGAGATTCACATGGCACTGGCTCTGTTGTCACATAACCTTCTCTAAAATGGATTTTCAAGTTGAAATTTTAAAAATTATTTTGATTTGCAAGAGTTGAGATTGGTATAACGTTTATGATAGATTCACCTATATAAATACGGTATTCCCGGCGAGGAAACTAGCAGTTTCAATCTTCGCATTTTGCTACCTGTTACTTCAATGACTTCCTAAAATGCAATTATAAATATAATATATCCAAATAATGATAAACATGAGCTACTAAATATGCACTTTATCTAAATAACTGATCAAGTGATGAATACCACTTCCAGTCTGACACGATATTCGAATAGGACACTGATCATCAGATTGAATTGTATTGGAATCATCAATCTAAAACTATTTTTCTACATTCATATCTTCATCACTTAGCTACGTTGCAATATTCAAATAACCTTATTATCAACTGTTATTACAGTCTTAGTTTTGATTCCCATTGCCTGTAACTTTTTTACTACATCCTCATTTTGAGCTGGCCAGTCCGGGTTTGATACGTCACGCAAATGAATGATGATATCCTAGATGCTCTATAGAAAATTACAATAAATTCACCACTTCCATAGAACACTATTTCGTGTTATCTTGAGAAAAAAAATTACGTGCACACAAAATAGATTTTCTCAATAAAAAAAAATTGAATTATACTGAGAAAAATCTCCACTTGTTCAAATTTCAATCCATTGCTTTGGTTTTAATGACATTATTTTGCTCATATGGTCAAATACTCCACCCTGTTTAAAATACTACATAAAACAGGATGCATAATACTGAAAATTTCAGTCATTTCTGTTTGAAAATGAGTTAATAAAGAATAAACAAAACTGCGCATTCCTAATATAATTTTATGTTTACAAGGATTTTCGATTTCTTCACTATGATATACCGCTTGCTTCACGTGACCGAGAGTGGCTTCGAAAGCTGCAAGGAGATGAATTGGTAGTTCACTCAAAAATCCAATCGTATCTGCAAGCATAATTCGACGACCCGACGGAAGCCTAGGTTAGCAATAATCACTAAACAAAAAAAGTAGATATAACATTTTTAAACTAAGAATGTATTTGTACCTTTTTTAATAAATACCTTTATAATATGTCATCAAAATTAATTAATTAGGAAGACCTCAATATATTTACCGAGCATGGTGCACTGTTGTGTCGAGTGTAGCAAACAATCGATCTTCTGGTTGTAATGAATTATCTCCAGTTAAAAGTTTTACAAGACTAGTTTTTCCAGCATTAGTATATCTATAAATACTATTTCAGTACAATATTTATCGATACATAGATGGCGAAGTCTCAGCAAACATTTAACTGAACCTACCCTACAACAGCAATAAGAACTGCACCACTTTTCCCATTCAGCATATTTTTCTCACCCTCAGCTATAATCTGTTGCAATTTCTTCCTGATATTTTGCTCGTGTACACGGAGCTGTTCAAGCTGATCAACACTGAAAGTCCAAGCCGCTGTAAAATACGCCTCAGAGTTATTTTATGGACGCATAATTCTCACTTTTTGTGTTCATTATCTTCAATACGAAGGACTGATGCTTTCGAAGATGATTTATTCAAATATTGTAGTCGATGCCTGTAAGGGTGAATCTCTGAGTAGTAGACGGATAATAAAAAACCAACTTTAATAACTTGTATTCTAACCTAATGTAAGGAATTTCCGCCAACTTGATTTGAAGTCGAGCCTCCTCAGACTTAGCATAATATTTGAAAATCGAAAGAACAATGTTGTATCGATCGAAAATAGGAACTCGAAAAATGTTAAAAAGCTCATCCTATAACGACACATATAATCAAAAAGAAATCGTTGACAGCACAAATACTACTTTATAATATACTTCTTGATGTAACTATACATCAAAAAGATTTAAGAGCTAAAATTGTACGTGTTATGTTTTAAAAAATACAGTATACATAAATTTTACCTGTTGCATTGGAGTAAGTATTTCAATATTAACCATTACAGCTGAAACTCTATTTTGGTGTTTCAATTTTACTAGTGATTTAATTTGACCAGTGCCCCAAACACTCTTTCGCTTTGTGTTGTAGTCAACACCAACAATGGCAGATCTATGAAAATAATTAATTACACAAAAATAAATAATCGTTATATACAAAAAAGCAAAAGAAATTAGTAATAGAAAACCAACTCCACCACGCGAAAGTTTGGTAGCGTATTAACTAGAGCGATTGCTTCAGCAAGTTGAAGGTGGCCAATTTTTAAACGTGAAGGTGATTCGGAACCCCAACGAATCTGATAAATCTCCCGAAATACTTTGAACAGTCGAAAAAACATGATAACTCAAATGCTATAAATAAAAAATCATATAAAGATTACAATTCACTATAATTTTCTAAAATCCAAACTAACCTTCGGATGTAAGACTAGCACGTCGTACTGAAGAGATTCGCTTTTGCTTTGCCAACTTGGAAATGAGCACTGTTCGGAGGATAAAGAATTATCAAGATCAAGAGTACTAAAATGCGAAAATATATGCATTATGAGAAGTGTAAGCCCAAAAAATCACACATGGTGAAGGAATAGCACAATTATTGCTCTCAGTATTACTTTTACTAATAAAGGAAATTTCGATTGAAATACTAACCTTCCACATAATCTTGAGCGTGTGCAGAAGAACCTTTTCCCCCAAAAATATCCTAAACTACGTCGTGCGAACATTTAACCTACACATGAAAGGTGCACTTTAATCTAAAAACATATAAAGTACCCTTTAGTCTAAAAACAGATGGAACGAACAAGTTGAACAGCAAGGACTTTGGCAATACACATAATAGATTATTATCTATAAATTCTCAAAGTTGCATATTTTTTGAAGTGTTTTACGATCAGAAATCAAACGTAGTATAAAGATACCAAAAACGATGAAATGGCATTTTTGTGCAGAAAAATTAAAAGCTTAGCAATATATTACCACTGATATAATGAACTAAAGCCTAAAAGCATGAAAACGGGCAGTATAACACATGGTCACGATAAGATTAAGAACCCGAGATCTATTAGTTATGCCTGATGTTAACTAAAAAATGTTTATATACAAGACATAAATATAATAGTCAATCCGTGTTTGATAAGGATATGTTCAAATATTACATACCCACAAGTCTTCAACTTCCATCCATGAACCGAAGCACTATACCACATTTAATTGTTCAATAATATCTTACATATACAACATGATTTTACCTAGTCCGAATCATGAAGATGACTCATAATAGTAGTTATTTTGCTAGGATCTAATTTAGCTCTTTTAAAATTAAGCTTCGAAGAATGTGGTTCATATTGCTGAACATTTGGCGATTGCTAGAAATACAATAATACATAATAAACTCCTGATTTTAGTTTAAAATTTCAAATATTTTCAAGAGCTATATGACTTATACCGTTGGCGATGAATTCTGGTACACATTTATAATACTAGTGGTAGGAGCTCTTTTTTGCGGAGCGAATTTCTGTTGTTGCTTAGGATACTGCGAAATATTAGCTACGTAAGAAGAAATGTTGTCCCCATCCTACAAAATAAACATAAGATTCATATATAAGGCATTAAATATTATACATTTGTTATGTTTCCGGATGAACTTACATTATATGTAGACCTATCTAAGGCACTACAGGAATTTGACTGTTCCTTACGTTTCAAATCGCAATGCTTGTCGTGGGACTTATCGAAAAGAACACCCACTAAAAAAAATAAGATAAACTTTAAATAAAGAAACCAAAAAGTAGATAATGCTTACACCGAGCCGAGCTGATACTTGACGAAATCATCAAGTTTTCGATTCCAGTATCGATGCCGCATGAAATTTCGAGTGAGCCCATATTTTTCTTAATAACGTTATTAAGGTCATAAAATAAAACATACAAAATTGGTTAAATTAATCTAAAACCTTCTTTTCAGGAGTTGGAGGTGTACGCTTCACGGCAATAGGATCAGAAAACAACACTTGTTGATAATCCACAGGAGGTGATTTGTCTAGTTTCGGAATCTAGAGTGGCAGTATATATATTAAACCAAATTCTTAAAATTAAACTTATGTAAAATTTGAGCCACTAAAAACCTTTTACCTTAGTATATGGTAATAACTTCTTTTGTGGAGGGAAGACCGGTTCTTCGTGTTCACTTTTACTGTAATTGTAGATACTATTAGCCTTACTTAAAATAAGCAAATAGCCAATAATCACAACTACCGTTTCATGATATCGATTTGTCTCCCTATCCTGTCAAGGACCCCTACATCATTCATCATCATTCCCTGTTCGAGATCATGAGATTTCTTCGACGATGGTTTGTGAAAATCATCTTTACGCTTCGTTTCAAAATTTATCTTAAACAAAACCTCTATGAACATAATTTTTGATTGTAAAGTACAGTTAAGGAGAATATAAATAAAATTGTTCAATCTAGTGTAGTATATATTAATATTGAATACCTGTACTGCTCTACTTTTTTTCTTTCTAGTTTCTTCTCTTTGCCTAGTTTCTTGTTCAACCTTCCTTTTCCTTTCAGATACTTCACTTTTGCGCCGTTTTTCCTCATCTCTTTCCTTTTGATGCTCAAATCGTAAGGTTTCGTTTTCAAAATAGTTCTCTTCTCGCTCTTTTTCTTTCATTCGAATTGCATCTTTATGAACATTATTTTCTTCGGAATTGCCAAAAGTAGCATTCATCACAATAGCACCATTATCTATCCCACGTTTTTCTCCTTGAAAGTCGTTTTTCCTATCTCCCATTTCCTCCTCTAACTCTCCTTCGTCCTGCTCTTCTTCATCAACATCTTCATCTATGACAACTTTATTTTTGCACTCTTCAGTTTCCTTTGGCATTATTTGCTCTTGTTCTGAGTGTTTTTCGTTTTCTTCCAACTCCTGTGTATCTTCAAAACGTTTAAATACTTCTTCCATCTCTTGTCTACCCGTACCTTTCTTTTTCTTATATTCATCGTCCTTCCTTCGCATGGCTTCAGCTCTCTTATGCCTTTCTGCCCTCCTTTTTGATTCAATTTCTTCTTCTTTACGCTTCTTCTCAGCATTCCTTTTCTCCTTTTCATCCATTCTCTTCTTCTCAGCTTCATCAAATTTTTTACGTTGTTCTTTTTTTCTGCCTTTGTCTCGGTCTTCCTTAGTTTTCCTTTCATCATCACTTCTATCGTTTTTCCGAATAATTTTTCGTTCAGGACTATTACGGCGACTACGATCTCTATAATACTATTATCTGTTAAAGTCATAGCAAATATACACAGTTAAAAGTACAACCTTTGTTTTCATAAAATCTATTATTATAATATAAAGGAGGTAGGCAGTTATTGTGGTGATATAAGCCTATAGACTGAATAGGAATTACCTATAAAATGTTATTAAGTAAATTTTTTCTGTCATTTGTTTCATTTGAGCCAAATCGAGTTACATCTTAAATAATTTTCAAACATGTCTTAATATTCATGTCAGTTGAAAATGCAAAGACAGACATCTTCCATACCTTTGTCTTCTTAGTCGATCCTTTTCACGCTGGCGTTCTCTTTCCATTTCGACTTCTCTTCGTCGTCTTTCTTGTTCTTTCTTACTCTCTCTCGAAATTGAAGATTCTCTTGACGACTGACTACTCTGTCCATCATCGAACAAATGACTGATGGTTAATGTTACCTCGCTGTAAATGTAAATTGTAATATAGAGCATATAAATATCATTTGAAAAAAAGTAAATCATGTAAGGAGGACTTAGGAATTAGAAGTCTAAATTAATTTTCATGATAAATGCAATCATAAAGATATAAATATTGAGAATAACCGAGCTCTATCCTTCATGTCCTTATAATTACGTAACTCTCGATTTCGCGAGCACGCTTCTGGCATATTTCGAGAGTCCAACATCACCGAGGTCTTTATGTCGTTTCGTTCACCAATAGGCTTCTGAAATTATTTTCGAAATCGAACTTTATACACAGATAAGATGATATCAGCTCTCTATTAAAATCGTTACATATTAACAGTGCGAGTACTTATGGCTCAATAATTATTGAAATCTTAATAAATTAGTAAAGGAGAAAAAAATGAGTATTTAAATGAGTATTCCCATTTTAAGATATGCATTTCCACCTCAGCCTTATATTTGCCACTTTATATTAAAACAGCAATTACGGAAAGTGCAGCTGAATAAAATTATCAAACTAAAACATCAATAGTATCTTTTACATATATAAAGGTACACTTACAGCAGATTTAGTATCAATCTTAGGCATTTTCCTTCTGAAATCTTTTGTCAGTCTATGATCTACATCAGTTGGACTGAAATACTAATTACTAAGAACATGAAAACTTACTCAATTCTCTTATTATTCAATATGTAACCAGCATGGTAGTATTGTTAAATTAATTTTGAAACATTTTAAATTACTATAGATAATAGTTTCCAGTTTTTCAAAAACATACCTATCTGGTGGCTTTATATTAGTAGATAGGGTAAGATTAGGAGAATGAACGGCACGCTCACAAGGCATCACCTTAACCACATCGTGATGAAACTGTGT
Organism: Heterorhabditis bacteriophora; assembly: GCA_964036235.1. Lineage (NCBI taxonomy): Eukaryota > Metazoa > Nematoda > Chromadorea > Rhabditida > Heterorhabditidae > Heterorhabditis > Heterorhabditis bacteriophora. The sequence goes on along the minus strand of OZ038426.1, from coordinate 13,031,829 downwards.
ATGCTCAGCAATACCCAGAGAAGATGAATGAACTTCTCGTGAGAGCTCAGCAACTGATACTGAATTTTCACAAATCTTCTGATTTTCCTATAATTAATATATAAAAATTTCTACCAAGAATTATTTAGTCATATAACTAACACGAGAAATGGGTATATTAGATAAAATAGCAAAAGGAAATAGTTATCACTTAAATGTAATCGAAAGGAACTCACTAGAGTCTTACTTTTGCTCATTTCTATCTCTCCACTAATCTGTTTTGAACTCCCATTGTCACAATTTGATGTCGTCACTTGTTCGGAAAATGCTTGTTCAGGATCCTAGATTCAACATGAAATCCATAAATTTCTTCTTCTTGGAAATCCAATATGTGGTTTATAAGAAAAACTGTTAACTTGGATAAATATTCCGTCCAAAGTGTTTCCTGTGTCTATGCCAAGTCCCTCACTTGGATGCCCAAGCGTAGGTGTGAAGTCAGAAAGAGCTAGATCATCAGCGCCACAGAATGGAAACACCTAATATAAGAGTATAAAATATAATGAAAATATTTCTTTTTAATACTGACATCACAAAGATTTCCGTTCAAAAGTCTATCTAAGGCTTGCATAGTGGAATCATCGATATTTGACAACAATGACACCTGAAAAAAGAAAACCAATTATATTAACAAATATTATTTGTAGTACAACTAATATTAATATAACCAGCATACATAGTTACTGATAACTACATATATACATATACAAGAAAGACCTATTTAAATAGCAGTTCCTACATATTACTGATTACAATCTAGTGGGAAAATTAGAAATCTTAAAAATCTGCCATTAGCATACTAAAATGTAATACGAGGAATTTTAAGATTCAAGAAATATATACCGAAGTACTGCTTGTGAGAGGATCCTTAGCCATTTCTATGTCCATGCCAACTGTATTAGAAAATAATGTCTGAGCTATAAGTTCTCCACGTCGATGGGGCATGTTAGCTTTCCTTTTATGGGCTCCTTAATTACATTTCTGGCAGTTTTTTTATAATAAACTAGTAAAGATCGTGAGAAAAAATGAACAATATAGTACTTTTGAGTCTTATTTCAGATTTAAGCAATAAGTCCGACTAATATTTTCAAACCTCACAAAGTAATATTTTCTAACAACTCCTATGGGAAAAAGTATAATAACGACTAGTATAATTAATTTAAGCCGTCAAAAAATAAGAATCGGATGTTTTAGCACTATATCATGTGTCTAGGCTTATTCCACAAATTCATGACAATAGTAAAAATTAATACTAACCGCTTTCAGACACCTGCGATGTACTGAGTACATCTTGTTGGGGATGGCCACAATCGAAACTATTTCCACTATTACATACAATAGAATCTCTAAATCAACACTATTATAATGTAAATAAAACTTGCCTGAATTTATTGCAATTATTAATGATAATTTAACTTGAGTAACTACAAAAATGAAAATACAAATTATTCTCACAATTGATCACACCGTTGTCTGTTGTCAGATATGCTGTGACCATTACGAGTAACATCTAACGTTAGTGCGTCTGATTGTTGAACTTGCTCACTCACAATTGGCTGTGTTGAATAGTCAGAATACATAAGTTGCTGACTACTCTCCAATAATTTCTTAGATTGAGCATTGTGTGTTACCTTTCAAAAATGAATTTTCTAACGTATATAACGGGCTTAAAATGGCACTTAGTAAAAATAATACACTAAAAACCTATAGTCCACGAACTAACAAGGGTATTGTCAGGTGCATTACCACTGTTACGCTGAATCGACGATGGTGGGACCTAAATATACCATACATATTATTCATTGTACTTGGATATATTCGAAATTTGACAAAAGAAAGCCCATCACTTGTATGTGGTAGACATACTGTCCACTATGACTGCTCTTGTCAATGGCTGTAGTTGATGTAGAATCAGACTGTATTCCACTCATGACATTATCATTCAACTGTGTAACATAAGGCACATCATTGTTCCCATATGAACAGCTAAAATACAGAATAGCTAAGATTTTTTAATGGGTATTTTACTTTGCCAAATTATACCCATAATCCTGAGGAATACACTGAGACATTCCCTGATTTAAGGACATCGATAAATGCGCATTATGATTATGGCGTGCACGAGCCCGTTTCCCGTATAACTTCATTTGGTTATCACTAAAAATTAACAAAAATATTCTTTAACAGATGAAATATTGGAAACCAAGCCATGATAATCCACCTCATGCGACCTTTCATTGACGTCATTGTAGAATACTCGTTAGTTAACTGCCTCAATCGAACACCAAAGTCTATCCATTCAGCTGGCAAATCAAAACGACCACTTTCTACATAAGACTGAAAAATAAAGCATGTATAACAATATATATTACATTATGCTAGCAGCTAGTTTTTGTAAATATAAATTCGGTAAATTGCAAAAACCTCTACTATCTGTTCAAGATTCCGATCATATACGGTATCATTGACATGTATATACACTTCACTACCGTTGTGAAATCGACCGCTCTCATCTTTCAGAACCGTAGACTCCGACAAGAGGCTACGTATTGTTTCGTGATACTAGAAAGTGTAATTTCTAAAAATTGACTGTTAATGCTATATTAGCGTTCTTACAATATGTTCCAATAGTAGATTAAAATCTTAAGTTCCGTGAAATACGTAGATAATAGATCTACTTCTTTATCTCAAACCAATGTTCACACTTACCTGTCTTCTCTTCAAGTATCCAAATATAAGTGAATCTATCAACTTTGTTGCACTTCGAGTACACACCTGCCGAGATGCGGACGGTAAAGACTGATCCATTTTAAAAGCAAGAGCAGGACTATCTAATCTAGGAGATCATGGAAGGGACCTATTTATATCATAGTAAAAATATTCACTTCAATTCCAAAATAAAAAAGTTATGTATGCAGAGCATATGTAACAAAACTTTTGCAGAAAAAAACGCGTATATACCAGTTTTAATGGTTCAAATCAAATCATGGTTGTATATTTGAAAAAATAGACATCACTGAAAATCACAAGTGTGTGCAATACATTCAAATATACGATACCATTACATTTTTAGCCCTGCTTATAAATCATTAAAATATATATTCTCTACAAAATATTGGTGTCCATCCACATATCCCTCTAACTTGACTATTAACTAATAGTATGCAATAATGTATACACATCTAGTAGTAAATTAAAAATTCTTGAGTTATAAACGAAAATGATCTAACCACGTTAATTAATTAGCATGAATTAGAAACCAGGAGGAAACCAATTTATAGACTGTGGAACCTCCTTTTTTAGATACACTTCTACCCGATCATCTTCCTTAAATCTAATGTCTTTGTTATCCAGTGCGATACCAACCTATAAGATTATATCAATGAGAATGGAATTGTCCAGTTTCCAGTTAAATGGCTAATAAAGCTAACCTCGGTATTTGTTTTTGCATTCAAAACTAGTTCCATTCCTTGCTTCATTGACTCTATTATACCCTCATAGATAACATTCGAACCGCGAATAAATTTATAGATACTATCCCTTAAAAAACTTTAATTTCAGATCAATTCGCAAGTAAAAAATATCAATAGTTAAACACTATTCACTTAGAATATACCTGTTGAAATTACCCCATTCAATGAGTATTCCTGCTATGGGTTGCTTTTTCCTACCACGATCCGAGATTAAGAATTCCTAAATTACTATCCTGCGACTCTTATAAAATTATCATTTTTATAACAATAAAATTCCCAATATAAATACCTTTATTACGCGACCCTCTGCTACCAGTTCCAATTCTATACTTGAAGGTAAACGTGATGATAATTCATCCTTCAACGACTCCACCAATCGGTAAATAATATTATAATATTCCATACGTACAGCATGTCTTTCAGCCAGCGTTCGTATATTTAAAGATGGTTGTACGTTGAACATATATATTATAGCTAGAATATTTTATTTCATATTTCAAATTAAATAGTTAATTTATTTGTTTTAATGAATTAACACCTTTTACTAGATTTATAACTCAAAAAAATTATGAATAAAACCACTGTTGTTAACATACATGAAATCTAACTTTAACTTTCAAAACAAGATGTCGAGTAATATTATAACGTGTATTTCCACTGTTATAACCATTACACTAATAACAGAATAAAAATAATACTGATATAGACTAATTACTGTTTTAGAACTATAAATAGGTCATATCGTTAGAACTAACCATTAGTCTCCTTTGCAATATCAATGTCCTTCTGAGTAGGAGGTCCAACACCAAAGTCAACCACTTGTAATTTACATTGATCGCTAGTATATGAATCAACTATTTCCATAATAGCTTCAAGAGTACCTTCAACATCAGTCCGAAACTGCAAACTATAAGTAATAAAAATAAATACATATAAGAGGTTAATCTCATCTCTTCTAAATAAGTTTTTATTTTAGAAAATAAAAGCTCTAATAATAAATATATAGGGTAAACCAGAGCATTTAGCTTGGGTAATTCCTCCTCTACAGGTTTTTCCAGACGATTCTCCTTATGCACTATACGACGTATTGTTGAGCCATATCGATAGCCCTATAAAAATATTAGACCTCACAATAACAAACACTTAGCAAGTGAAAAAAAATACCTTATCAAGCATTTTTTGTCGATTTACGAGGTAATTCGATCTTTCCATGGTACGTTTTACTTCAATAGCTTTCTAAAACACGTAATACATTAAAGATGATAAGAACGAGAACTATGTATACGTGTTTTAATCTATTAAATTTACCCAATCTTTCACTGTCTTATCTTTCAATTCTTTAAAAGCTCGATATTTAATGGCTTTTTGTGCTCTGTCAATAGAAGTGGCTTCTAAAATGTAGTCTCCCGGTGATGGTAAATCTTCCTTCCAACCAGAAACCTATAAAACTGGAGTTTTAGAGAATATTATTTAAACTAAATCTACTACAATGTTACAAATGTTACTAAATCTATCAATTTTTAATGATTAAGGAGTACTTCTTATTTTATTTAATCACATAAAATAAATCCTATGATTTACCAGTGCGGGAACACTCGGACCTGCCACGTCAATCGGATTCCCATTCTCATCTGTTATAGTACGTACCCTACACCACGAAGTCCCAGCTACAAGTATTGCATTTTTTCTAAGGGAGCCCCGTGATACGATTATTGTACACACTTTACCTATACCTGAATTCCAAGAATAATTAGAGCTTTGGTATACAATGACGAAATTAATTCTCACATAACGACGAACCATGTGATACAGAAGATTCAATAACAACTCCCTCAACTAGACCTGTCGAGGTCGTTTTCAAATCCATCATATCAGCTTGCATTAATAATGCATCCTAAATATTCCGAGTTAAATAAAATAAAATAATACATTATACTAAAGATAAGGTTAGGTTAGCATGATTAACCTGAAGAGCCGGTAAATTTTTCGACAGCAGTGCAGATATCTCTACACACTGAACATCACCACCCAAATCTTCGACAACCACGCCGTGTTCAAGAAGAGAACGTTTTGCTCTTTCCTAAATTACTGAGAAAAGAAAGAAATCTAACGAAAACAGGTATAAAGATATTATTTCACTCATTTGTAGTGCCTAGAATAAAATCCAATTAATATTCCAAGTGCCAGCAATAACAATAAAAATGCAATTGTGTACGTTGTTTTCCGGATTTAAAATCACCCATATGAACATCTACGTCATTTTGGTATTGATGTACTTACAAATTATAATTAAATAATAAGATAGTTAATAAGTAATGTGTTAAAACACACTGGATTGGCAATAGGTTTATCGCACTTATTGACAGCCAACACGAGTGGAACTCCAGCAGAATGAGCAAACCTTAAATTCTATATTCATAGGAATATAATTGTCCAACAAAAATAAACTCACTTAATTGACTGAACTGTCTGCTCTTTTACTCCGTCATCTGCTGCAAGAACAAGTACAACAATGTCAGCTCCAAAAGCGCCACGCTCACGCATTGCAGTAAATGCAGCATGACCAGGAGTGTCCAAGAAAGTAACACAGCGTCCAGTACCTTTTAGATCCACTAAATAGCAGTACTTTAACTCACATAGGGATAAAATTGCAAAAGTAAAGTTAACGCTACTTGACATATAATATGCATGGTCAAGTTACCAGAAAATGCTCCTATGTGTTGCGTTATGCCACCAAATTCTCCAGACGTAATTTTTGAATTACGTAGTGCATCTAAAAGAGTAGTTTTACCATGATCGACATGCCCCATTATAGCAACTACAGGAGGACGCTTCTCACAATGACATGGTTCAGGGGGTTCTCTGGAAATATTTTAAATATAAATTACGCTAATAAGTTTGACCGAAGCTTATTTTGAAGGGTTATTTAGTTTAATCAACAATTGTTGCAAATATTCATACTACATTAGGCTAGCTACTTACTGGGGAAACAGATCATCTGACTCTTCGATAATTCTCTGAATTGGTCTAACTACAAGTCTTGGTTTGTAGTTGAAGAAAGCTGATGTCTGATAATAATTAGTTAACATAGACACGTATTAACACTTTGTCCTATATTTATTTATTAATAACTGTAGTCTTAAAGCATGTTTTTTTTTAAATCTAAATCATTACCTTAATGACATTTTCCTGGCCAAGAGGCTTTTCGTCAATAATAAGATCCATATTCTTCTTATCCAAATTTATCAAAGTATCTGTTACTGTATTGAAATCCACTTTCAAAGCGTCAGATAATTCCCTTAAATACTAAATTCCATATTATATTCTTTTAAATAACTAAACAAAAAAAATACACTTACTTTGTTGACATATCAGCATACACATCAACCATTCGCTTTGAACTTACTGTATGTTTGACAACTACTGATTCGATGAATTTACGTCTTCCTCGTCGACCTTTCTCCGCAAAAGACCGTTGCTGCACTGTGAAAGTGTAAATTTACAATAGACAAAAGAAAATAATTCTGTAGATAACATTTTACATGTCCATCCAAAATACTACTCAATATTAATAGTGATGCCTAGCCTAACTTTTCCAAAATACTGCTTAGCTCTTACCTTTACCCAACACATTTTTCCAGAGATTACCGTACCTAAGATTAGATATGCTTAATGATTTATATATTCCATCCAAAGTAACAAGCGCCAGCGATGAGGCACGCATAATCTAAAGAACCTTAATATCCACATTTAACTTAAGAGAAATTATAAGAAATTCGCGGTAAGTAACCATTAAGTCGGCACTTAACTTCATATAATCTTTAAATTTAACCTTAATTAACAGTTAGCTTTCAACAATTTCCAGGTGGTACAAATTACAAGATATCAGTGGAAGTTAAGCAAGCGACAAAACCACCATTATATCTATGAAACCTATATTCAGGTCCGAAATGTTCACAAATACGGTCCCAAAATATGGCTAGCTTGGATAATAGATAAAATGACCCAAAGGTGAAAATAACATCTGGCAACAGAAATAGACATTCGGCTAAACTACACAAAATTCCAAGCACAATCTTAGAGTAATAGGCGGTATGATTGTCTAAACGTAACACTCGGGTAAATAAGCATGAATGAAAACAGAAACCCAAAAGATACACCATAAACTCAAAGTGAAGAAAACAACAAAAATACGCAGATTAAACTACAATGCCATATTCTAAAGCACTGAAACAATTAGGATAGTTCAACACCGATCGAGTTCGCTATTTCACCACTTGTATTACGTGTCAATATAGCAAAAAAAATACTCCCATATAATTTAATCGACTTTTTAAATTAATGTCAATCACCACCAATAATCCAGCGATTATCAGTGTTTCAACCATAAATATAATTAGTGGTGAAATATCCGCTTATAAACTCGGATATTCTAATTTTTTAAATGTTAAACTTGTCAACTGAGAAGTATATTTTATAACCAATAACAGCCCACATAGACTTAATATATTACGGATCAATTCGCATGCCCAATGCTCCAGTTCTATAAGACAATTAACTTCGGAAGAAAGGACGATACTCTTCATATAAAGAATATTTTCTTTCTTCTTACATTAATTCCTCTAGATCACTAAAACTGAGTTCATGGAGATCGGGTAAATCCTCAGCAATAACCTAAAAAAATTGTATATTGGGCATTTTTAAATGTGTAAGTTAAGGTAACAAAAACGCACCCCTTCAACAGTGTTTCTTTTACTCTCACTGACAAATGCCTCATGACTTTTTTCATGACCACGGTTGTCGCTATGCAACTCATTACTACCAAAATTTCGATTTTCCAAGTATGACTCAAACATCCAAAGGAAATGATCATTTCCAAAGATTGGAACGAGGTATTCCTCGATATTCCAAAGAGACGAGTCAGGTAAGGTCTAAAAATAAAAGTGGTTATAAATTCATTTTCCAGCTAAAACAAGAGCAACTTTCATTTATAGCTCATATGAAGAACTAGGGGATTCAAAGTTAACCTTTATAGGCTTCTCTTCTTCTTGCATATGTTTTGCAAGTCCTATAGTGTTGCCTAGATCATTGCGTTGACACACCCAACATAGCGCGTTATAGTTCTAAACTTGCATGCTAAATTAAATAAAAATATCCCACTCTTCAATCTATTTTTAATTGCACAAACCTGTTTCCTTATATAATTCACCAACTTCATACGTTGATATACTCCCAGGTTGTTATCGTCAATCAATTTGAGAAAATCAAATTCATGTTTTTCCTAGAAAAAACACTACAAAAATAAGTAAAATGAATTCCTTTGCATGTTAATTAATAGTTTAAAAACAACGGCATCATAGCACTACTGATTTATACAAATCTCACTTAAGTACGTGGATAAAAACATACAGTGATCTAGAATAGTGTACATAATCTATGACCCCGCGCAGCGTTTAACAAACAAAAATACACGTATCCCCAATATTTTGTATGCGAACATCTTTACTTTCCAGTATACTTCAGTCCTCGAAACTCTCTGCTGTTGCATAAAACCTTCATAATGGTGTCTAAACAGTGGTAGTTTATTATGAGGACATACTAATATTTTTAAACTACATTTTCTAAAGGAAAGATTAGTAAAATATTCACCACTAGCTTAAAATTACAATTAATTACTAGAAAGACGCAAAAGCATAACTCTTAAATAATGAAGTTACTAACTAATTCTGAAGTACGGATGGATAATCTTCTAGGCTTAACAACGTTTATAAACAATTTGGTTTTTATATAACTAACTACGATGAATAAATTGTATGAAAATTAAATTAATTGGTCTCTCACCCTCATGTGGCACATGAGACCCTCAGCAGTTTCATCACTTTCATCACATAAGAGACAAACTACTCTTGTTTCATCAACATCGAGATTGTCCTCTTGCCATTCACACCATGAGTTGCTGAAAAATAAAGATAAATCATGGCGTACTTGAATCAAATTAACTACACACTTACTCCTCCTCCTCTTCATCCGAATCTTGAAACGTGGGCATAGTATCTTCAAAATCTTCTGCGAGAACATCTAACCACCGTTTTCCAAGTTCCAAATAGTTAATTATGTAGAATTTATCGTAGTAATGATTCTTCGGATTAACCTGTTCGATAATTCTTCGCAATAACGAATATCGATGATCAAAAAAACTATTAAGAAAATTGAAATCACAGCATGTAAAACAGTGCACTTGCCTCTCTATGATTTCGCTTTCTCATATGATCCATTAGGACATTTCTATCTTGGAAAATCTTTTCACAGTAGATGCATTCGTTTCTCTGAAAAAAATTGTAAATTAAAAAAGTACTTGACGCATTATTCGTAACATCCTACAGCTTTAATGAGCCATATATGAAAAAATTAATCAACATGTAGAGTAGAATTTTGAGAGATGCTAAAACATACTTGTAGTTTCTCCTTGAGATGTTCAATATATTCAGTTACAAAGACCAAGTTATCCGGCGATCCCAAATTTAAGTGATGTATCATATAGAGATGATGAATGATTTTTGAGCGATTACCACGCGCAGTATACCGACAGAATATGCATTGAAGTTGAAAATTCGCATCATCTCTGAAATGGAATACCACATATATGTAGATAAAAGAAATATTTAATACTAAGCATACAAAATGTGCTTTATTACATCTTTCAAATCTTTGGCTTAACATTTCATTAGTGACTCAAACCGGCATATACCTTTTTTCAAGCAGACTTCACATTACCCATATATCTCATTCTTAAATAAGACACCGAAAGCATTAACCTCAAGTAGAATATCAATCGCTGTGACTTATCTTTATACTATACAAGGTTGATAAAACTAAGATTATAACATTCCTAAATGCATATTTCTTTAACTAAAAAAATGTTATTCACATCTACCCCAATTTCTTATGCTCGAAGGATGATGAAATTTTCCACGTTAATGAATGAGTAAACCTAGGCCTTGTTTTTCGTGTAGCAAGAAAAATTTATTTTATAAGTTTAGTTTACGTACAAAAATATAGCACATTTGCAATACCACTTCAATTAAACATGATTCATTTACTATTTGCTCTAATAGTAAAAGCTTGTCCTGTATATTACTATTGAACTGTATTTATGTGTATGACTTAACATGAAAACAACGAATAAACCATTTAAAAAATACATACCGTTCTCTTTGCTGACATGAGAGTGCTTCTTCCAAGCGTCTCATCGCCAGACGTTGTCGTAAAGAGTAGTCTTCAGGTAAAAGTTCAGATAGATTGTAATAGTAGTCCGTTTTACCTAAATAAAAAAACAGAGTATTAGATCTAGCTCTTATGTGACGAAATATATAAACACGTACCATAATAAATGTCGCCATCACTGGGTTCAACGCGAGGGAATATTTTATCCACACTTTCCTTAGCAAAACGCTGTCTCCAATGTTCAATATATCTACAACAGTGACTGTCGAAATATTAAAGTACCAATTTCAATTAAATAAATTAGGTAGGTATTTACCTTTTTGGATCCACAATCAGTCCCATCTCAGATACAACGATTTTATGCTCCTTGAGAAGATGACTGAAAATAAATTATAGGTAAATGACTAAAGTGATTTAAAAGCATATCTGGAAAATTAAATTTTTATACTATTAGAAATAACATTACAAGCGTTAATTTTCTGAAATAAAGCTCTCTGGTATGTTCCTAAAGCCAAATAATAGTTCGAATTTTAAAATAATAACAAACTATACGTTACGCATATTGATGCTCCCTGTTGATGAACATAGAATATTTCACAATCTTCCTAAAACCTTCGGTATGTGTAAAGCTCGTAAAAATATATGCTCTTAACTTGACTAAATAACTAGTAACTACTATTTAAATACCTCTATAATACTACTGTTAGTAGCATATATATCCCGAAATAAAACACCAAGCAAAAATAATTGATATCGATAAGTTAGTAGAAACTTAGTAACACCTACGCTGTTAAATTCATTGTGACATATAAAATAAGTGGTATATATCTCATGTAAAATCTATGTTGGATCTCTTTAAAATAGGCCAGTATTACATAAAACTGAAAATCCAAACTAAGAAGATGAAATAAACCCACTCTTCAAATTGGTTGATTTGTTCAGGAAGATCGAAAAACTGGAGACAGCTCAAGCACATTGTGGGTCCACCCCATTTTGGAGAGTAGCCAACCAATGGAACAGTACCAGATAATGTGCTGAAATATAGTGCATCATTTTACTATGTTACACAATTTCTAAAAAATTTGACCAATACATTTCCCATATTTACCATTAATATCAATACAATGTGCCTACAAGAAGAAAATATTATATATCATATTACTTACTAAAGCAAATGCAGATATTCATCTCAATTTTCAAATATTTTACATTTCAACAGTATAGCATCTATATTCACCGAATTCTTCCCCTTGGAACAGCCAGGCTCATTTTCTGAGGTTGTTTGGGACGCATGCTGTCATCATCTGAATCGCTGAACGGCTCGTCTAACTCATCTAGAAAAAATTTGAAACGATACAACGAATAAAAACCATCTAACAGGTATAAAGAGATTACGGAAATGCTAATAGTATCCAATTATAAAACATACATTCATCGCTGTATTCATAGCCATCACCATTGCTTGCCTGGGATATTGTACGAGTTGAGTCTCTAGGTTGCTGTTTTCCACCATTAGCTAAAAAGAGTAAATATGAAAATACTATATTTGTAACTAAATAACTGTTTTTACCATTTATCTTATAAAAGGAATAGCTTTTACTTACAGTTAGAGCTCCGTGTTCTTCTATGAAATTCATTATCATGAGTTTGCTTGCAATCACCTTTTGCACCCTGACTGAGGCTTTTCTTCTCGACCCAATCCTTCTTCCCATTACTGCGGTCTATAGTTTAAAAGAATAAATATTTAAATTAACAGAACATGTAGAAATTACCTTTTCCTGTTGATTGGCTATTATGTCGACTTCCACTACGTAGGATTTCTTCTTCTCCCTTATTGTTTGAACGACGACATTGGCGGGTATTGATCTATAAACGACTATCAAAACAAACACCTGTACATATTACTGACGTTTCTAGCTTAACCTCTTAATATAGTTAAATAAATGCTAAATATAACCTTGTTAAATGTATTAACGTTCCTATTATCTAGAGGCGCTCCATTACTCTTCGCTTCTGGCGGAGTATCGCTATCTGCCCCTAGTGTTGACATTAGACAGCTCATTCGGGGCCAAATTTAAGGCGTCCACGATCCTATAGAATCCCGGTACCTTTAAATTATACTATGCTTAAAAAGCAACAGTACCAACTAATAACATATGTTCACAAAATTGTATAAGGTGCAACGTCATAGAACGGCTCGAAAAAAATGTCCCGTGTGAAACAATTGTGCATTTTCACACAATCGTTATTAATTATACCTTTGTCTTAGATTAAAGTATATTTTTTAAATAATTACGAGCGAAAATACCATACTTTCACATCACTCGCATTTTTTCACAAATGAATCTATGAGTTAAGCTTATAAAACAAATGAAAATTCATTTAACAGGAAACCAAAGAACAAAATAGTTGCTATGAGTAAACAATATTTTTACAGAGGATTTAGTAGTAAAAAAGCTGTACGCCTATTTATTAAAACTCTATAAACAAGTAATAGAACTACTATAGAAAAAATTCAAAACACAGATCAACGATTGATAATTATACAACCTATTGTTTAGGTTCCCAATTTTTAGGCTGCCTTATATAATAGGGCGGGATTGCCACAGCCACTTGATATGCGTCAATAAGCAAAAATTTGGTTCATAGTAATGATCACGTGGTCAACCATTTTACGTTCACAAGGGCGTGTAGGAAATTCCAACTGATTGTTGATTGCATGCTCGATTACTATGGACAGTGTGTATATTTTTCAGTGACTGATTACATCAACAGTACAAAACATACGTTAGAAGTGTTTTGCCGCTTGTAGAAAGACATTTGCATGGGAGTTGTGGATGAGAAACTACCGAGTAGAATGTTTAGAACAGTACTTATTATTCATTTAGTCGAGTTGTTATAGTTATTTATGTTTTATTTATTAATGAGAGGTACACGGCTTGTCTTTCAAATGCTCATTCCTGTATTATCGTCCAAAACAATGCTGTAACCGTGATTAATGCAAATTATTTAGTGGAGAGTGCTTATATTAATATGCTTAATGTTCCCTGTTTTTATGTCCTAGTGATGGTTTTACCAGTATACCAGGGGGCTAATATACATTTACACTGAGTATTCCAGAACAAACAATGGATTGGGTGCCAGAGAGCGGTGAATCGAATTGCAAGTTCCACTTGATAGTTTAAATTAGAATACAACATATTTTTCGCCCCTGAAATAATCCTCGTTATCCTTAAAGGTGTTTTCTCCGTTAATCACATATCAAATAGGTTATTATGCCTCAAACGATGATAGGTTGCATATAGGTTGATTTTAATGCTGATTTCTGAAAATAGTCTGTGAAATGCACATACACCCATGAATAGTGTTTTGGTACTCAGTCCACGAGTATCTGCTAATGGAACTGTTTTCATATATTCGTACTCTAAATACCCTTGGTGTTACAATAAATAGTTACGATGCTACATTTAGATAATTTATAGGACTTCATAGCGTACTTGATATTATTTAATGGTTTAAAAAGTATAATAACATGTATCAAGCTCTTAAAATCTACGTTTCACATAGTTGTGTATCTCTGAGTTTTCGATGTAAATTCCTAAAGTACGGATGGACAGTTCTTATTAAGAAGGTAAAAAATTGTTTAAATTAAGATAATTAGTAGCATAAATGGTTTTTAAAAAGAACAGTCTTAAGGAGTAGTTGCTATTTGATTTGTCATTAAACTTTTAGTAAATTATAGTTGAGATAATTATGACAACAATACTTCTGGTTTAGAAAATAAATAATCTAACCAAAAATTAGTACACTTGATATAAGTTATTGATTGTTTCTTTGTTTAACATTGGAGCAGCATAGGCTAGCATGGTTTATGTGAATATAGAACGACTTAGTAGAAGACAAAGTAGCAATATGTGCTGTGCCATATATGCAGTCAGAGTACATTATTGGTTATTTAATATCTTCGTGGTTTGCTACATGTAAAACTTGTTTTGATAGGCCATTTTAATCGATTATATATCCGCTATATTCTCGGCTTCTCAATCAGCAGATTATCCCATAGCGGGCCTTCTAGCAAATAATACCACGACCACGATAATAGCGTTTTCTTCCGTTTATAATATAACTGTAGTAAATCAAGCTATAAAAATATTACATTTTGAGCCTAGAAAATACAAGCAAGTTTTTAAGTACTTGGTTCTTGATTTTTCCTTAAACTGTTGCCAAGTTGGAAATACTTATAATTAATGAGGACTAAAATCATACTGAGAAAAATAGGATATCTAATAAATTATTCTACGACTTTAAGAGATTAAATAATTAATTAAACGTTATATATACTGCAAATGTTAATTCATCTTCATTTTTTTTCTATTTCTTAATGTAATTAATTAATTTTTCTCTTATCAAAATATAAAATACTTTTTTCTACAAAATATCTCCAATTCCTCTTTATTTAACTTCATTGTTTTTTTAAATGTTGTATTTGTTGGATATGTATATATCAGGAGAAATCTTTTTAAAATATGGATTAAATGTTCTGCATGATTTCATCGATAAATAGCTGCAAAGTAAAAGCCAAAAATGTTACTTGATAATTAGTGAAATGAGAAAGTACAGTGTAGTTGCCATCCAGTCCCAGAAATCTTA
This sequence comes from Heterorhabditis bacteriophora, assembly GCA_964036235.1. Classification (NCBI taxonomy): domain Eukaryota; kingdom Metazoa; phylum Nematoda; class Chromadorea; order Rhabditida; family Heterorhabditidae; genus Heterorhabditis; species Heterorhabditis bacteriophora. The sequence continues at coordinate 13,016,446 of OZ038426.1, read as the reverse complement.
GAATACTTATCACTTAAATGGTCACTTCTGCATAACACTCATATTTAAGTAGTGTACGTTATCGATCACATTATATTTATGTGATAACTTTGTTTTTTCTTCACAGCGCGGACATCTCTATCGTTAATATCCTCTCCCTTTTATGTGGTCACATTACGCCTCCGAGATGTGACCGTCAGTCTCAACAGGATTATGGCGTATTAATACCGAATCCTTGCTTGTCGTTCTAAATATTAAATAGTTCGACTAAGGGTTTATTATATCATCTGAAAAGTCTAATCTAATTTTTAAATATATTTTATTTATGTATTTTACATGCATATTTATGGCGACGTCACCAATTAATTTTCTAAGATATGTGCTGTTTATTACCCAAATCTAAAATTAACCAATAGGAATCACTAGTAGAAGATCTGCAACCAAATTAAACATTTACTTACTTAACAACCACTCCTGTAAATATACAACGATAAATAAAGAAGTATTTTCTAATATTTTCTAACTTAGTCTAAAAGTGAATAACACACACGCAATTCGTTAACTATTTAATTGTGTTAATACTTAGAGAATCTTCAATTCTAGAAATCGTCTCACACATACACTAGAGGATTTAAAGGCTTAACACATATACAGTTCAATTGATGTTTAGACGAGATATGATGATTTCACTAACTAAAGCTGTTCTTTTAATTACACCACAGATATAACTGCTAAAATTTTCAAATTTTTTAATACTTACTACTGGTTACAATCGCTTAGTAATTAATAGATCAAGTATGTCAACTAATATATAACGACTAATTATATTTTGTGTATTCGACAAATTGTGACCATTTTAGCCAAATTAGAATTTTTAACAAGTGAAGAGTGTTATCACTGATTTTATAAAAAAATACTTTTTCCCATAGAGTTCCACTGCATTATACTTATGTTTTACTAAATTAATAATTGTAAATGGTAATTTAAATGGAAGATCTGGCTAATATTAAAAACTACTACACTTTTGGATGTTTCTACTATTTACTATCTGAAAGAACATACAAATATACGTTATAACCGCAAAAACTGTTGTATTTGGTGAAAGATGTTAAAAAGACATGAGTGCCGACAAAATAATTCTGTTAAGAAGCAACTTCGGCTAAAGTATGATGATAGGTGGTGGATAGAAAAAAACCAATACACTTTATTGATCTTTATTTTAAGATCAATTTGATTTACCATATGATTAAAACTATGGGCATGGTTATAATTAATTATTCTGAAAGAGGTTTGCCTTCATTGCTAACTTCAAGAAAAGACGATTTGAACAAAGACAGGTGATTTGCCAAAACGATGCTTGAAAAAATAGATAAATTTAGTCAAAAAACAAAAAATTGGCGTCTTCAAAAATCGATAATCATATTTAAAATCTACGAAGATATATTTCCTGTTTTACATGAATGGAGTCCTATTATAACTATGCAGATTTACTAGAAACTGATTTATGCTTTTAATGGTTAAGTGGATGTATTACCACAATCTTCCTCTAAATACTCTACCTCCAAATTGAGCACCCTAAGTCAAATTTTTATTTAATTAAATTGTTTATATTTATGATGATTATGATGTCATTATAGTAATACAGTATATAATTATTTAGTTCATATTGATTACTTTAATAATCTGGCACAATCACAATATAATGGGGATTAAATAGGACTTTTGTTACTGGGTAATACTTTATTTTTCATCTCTTCTCTTTTTGTTAGTAGTTTAATTTTTCTTTCCGTTATATCTGGTAAACCAAGTATATCTTTAAACTGTGAGATTGATTTTCAAAGATGCGGAACAATATTATGCAGGAACGTGCACTCTTAAATATATGGATTACCAAAGAATCTGACGTAGCCATAGAGACTTAAAAATAAATGCGAGCACAGGTGATAGGTATGCGTCCACAGTAGCGTCGTATTCTACAGCGTTTTGTTTCGAAACAATCACTGCAGCCGCTTCGTAAGTTTCAAATCGTGACGTAATTTGAAAGAATAAAGATTAGCTTAAATCTAATATTAAAGGGCAAATCGAATCGGCTAACACATTGGTATTTTTCATACACTTCATCATTATTGATAACATGACCTTTAGTAAATTTATATCAGTCATTTTACAGGATTAAGCTTCAGTTTGAAATAATGGTTAACTGTGTTTTCTCTTTAGTTGTGCTTCCAAGACCACTAAATAGACTCATTTAATTAGTACAACTTAATAGTATGTTTTTCAATTATACGTAATCTACGGAACGCTTTATTTTCTAGAACTATACATAGTAGTGAACTAACATTTCTCTGTTATTATTTTTCTTGTATTCATGTGTTTTTTTTAGAATCTTACGCTTTACCTTAGTAAATTGTACGACCAAAACTCAATTTATCTAATAAACTAGGATTTTTAGAACAATTGGTTACTTTTATATTCCTAAAAGTATAATAAACTTTTCAATGATTTGAACATGGGATTTAAATTCTTTAAATATGAAAAAAATAACGTATGTATATGGTTTAATATTAAGAATCAATGCTCCAATAGTTTATTTTGCTGCTCTTCAATATTTAGTTGACACGAAGATGATTGCAATATCCTGTCATCATTTAGCGGAAGAAAACTACGCTAGCTTGCACATTAATGGTTGTTGTTATTTGATGCTTATCTCTGGTGAAGACAACCTTAAAGCCTAGCTTTACACGATAATTATAAAACAAAAAACACCTAGTAGTAGGGTATAAGCAATATTGATGTAGCTTGACTGGTTTTTCCAAAACTATCTTGTTATGTATATATAGGAGCAGTCGTGGAAAATAATTTGTCCCTTTTCGCTTTTATTTTTATATATACTTTTAATGGTATATCATAATTTACTGTTATCGCAAAAATCACAACTTACTATGATCGTTAGAATCACTACTTTATTTTTAAAATTTAGGTCTTTATATATATGTTTCGATGTTTTTAATTCATAAAATGCCTCATTCACAAAAGGCTAAAATTCTATGGTAGTCCTTACCTTTCCTTATGTAAATCTTTATATAGGAATGACACTGGTTCATCCGATAGTTGATTTTTATTTTGATCTCAGATATGTTATTCACTGGAAATAAGGAAAATTAGTGAAAAGAAATGTATTTTGATATTTGTGTTTATATTCTTCATTTTAGCAGAAAAGTTACTATATTATGGGTTTAATCAGCATTTTTTCAAATAGGCAAAATTAACTGTGAATAGTAAAATAAAGTTTGTATTTTCTAGTATATACTTTAAAAAAAAGTTTAATCCTTCTTATTGAGTTCATTACATCACTTCATACGTTATGAAAAGTTTTTGAATGCAACAGGTTCTATTATTTTTAATTTAGGTACTCATTATTTCTACTACCAATTTTCTCAGGTAGACATAGTAAAAATTATTTTTTCAGGTAATGCATCACTGAGCATGCGCATTTTGTCTGCGTTTTTCGCCATAATATTTTCGTTTATCAATCCCGCAATGCTGGTTAAAGGTATTTTTTTTTGATTTTTAAAAATTATTTTACCATATAAATATTTAATCAAGTTAAAAATACTCTAGAATCCTCAAATCAAGTGAAATGTATTCTAATACTTTAAAAAATTATTTACTACATAATTTAAAGCAGAAAGCAGGTGGTAAAATATTAGTAGGCCTTTTTGTGAATATCACTGTTACAAGGAAAGTAAGATGACATTCTTATAATATAGTTTTAGTGGTGACCGAGTTTGAAATTTTTTTTGACAACCGATTGCCGGATCGCCTTCGAATCAAGATTATTGATCATGTTTGCACGTTCTTCATCTCTAATAACCTCGTAACTCGGTTCCGCATAGCTGTATATGCCTCTGGTACGTATGGTTTTATCGTGAGGTTTATAAATCATTCCTTGTTTGAAGTTCGTATATTTAATTTTACTTCTATATTTATGTCTCTTAAAATGTTCTAGTTATTTCCAAATTTTCAACAACGCTAATATGGTAAAATAATTCAACTCTAGAGAACTGAAGGTCTCGATTAATTTTTAAGCAATTTTTGCTTCAGAAATTTAAGCTATTCTTTTAATTACATTCTACTCATCATCTATATTTTAAATAAAACAAATAAAAAGCAGTAAATTAAAGTTTAATTCCTTAAGAGCCAAATAATTGGTGAAAAGCCATAAACGAAATACATATTTTAATATGGCACATTGAGATTCTACTTAGGATTTGGCCCAATTTTTGGTGAATGAAAACTGCTCCTTGTATCTTAACACTATCTCAATGACAAATTTTATTCAACAGAGCAAATTTTTTATTCTAAGAACATTATTATAGCATATAAACTCACGCTTGTCCAATAGTTACAGTATTTATGTACCAATTATTACAAAATATTGCATCAGTGTAATTCTCTGAAGTAGTTTCTACACCGTGAAATTTATCCACAAATTGTGTGTGGTTATGCAATAGGCTTAAATCCATGTAGTAGTACTTAAGATCAAACTTGGGGGATGAAGCAGAATTTCACGAAATACTTAGAATAATTAAATATGACCACTCTTTATAATGCAAGATGTTGTAGTCAGGTAACTTAAAATGTATGTATTGGACTAATTGTTTCGATTAAATTTCATCCATATAATTTGATATGGGCCAAATTTTCGGTGATACATTTTTCATAATAATACAGTACCCGAATAGATTACTAAGTTATTATTTTTGTGGTTTACCTCACCTAAAATTATTCAAATTTTCGTCACAAAGGATAAAACAAATACTATATAAAGGTAATCTGCCTGAATTATATTTATTAAGCAGTCAAAAGACAACAATATTCGTCTCACTGTGGAATATGAAATTAGAAAAACCTTAAATAAAACCCATTGCTGAAAGTTAGACAATACCATAATTTTTGTTTCTTATTAAATAACTGAAATACATTAGAATATTCCATGTATCCTCACAATACTAGTATCCTCTTTCTCACCCCTACGTGTTATTGATCTGAGTAAATGTCAATTTGAGGATATTGTACAGTGGTCTTTTCCTATAATCCTTGTTTTCTAAACATGTGTTTTCTAGAAGTAGTTATCGGATGAAAGTGGTATCGGATTAGTGCCTATTGACGCATATAAGGTGGTTGCAAAGCACCTTCCGGATTGCCAAGGGGTTTCCTCCCTTATCTATAATGCTTCATACGATATATGGGTAGCTAAAGAGATGGATATAATAATAATAATAGTAATACATATTTTAATAAACTCTTGGTATAATTAATTAAGCAAAAATTCTGCTACGTAAACATAAGAAGAATGCCTTCATAATTTGTTTGGTTGTTGAAGGTAACTGTATACAAATAAAAAAATTCAACTAAGAATTTTGATAAATTCTTAATTGGCTTAAAATTTATGTCAATTACTCTAAATACAATTTAGTTCTTCGGATATGAAATCACAATTGCTCAGTAGGTACTAGTAGCAATTAATAGGCGTTATTAACTCACATTACATGTACATTAACGTAAGTAATATTTTATAATCCAGCATTCTTGTATGTTTTTGTCTTTTACTTATTATTAGTAAGTTAAAAATGATATGATCCACTCTATTAAAGACCATATAAAATGGCCTGGCCTCATAAACAGTGGCGGCCATGTACTTAAGGCACCACCGAACATTGATTTTAAAACTATAAAATTTGATGAAAACAAAATTTTATTAACAACAACAATAACAATAAGTTAGTACATAACTAATACTCCTTAGGATACCCGAAATTCTTGATAACTGCAGCACAACGTCGTGGCATAGATTCTATAAGGTTGGTATAACGTTTGACTGAAATCTAAACCGAAGCTTTCTTGATAACTACTTAAATTCCTTAAGGGTTGGGTAGTTTTTGCGTCTGTACCTCCTTTTCTACATCGTTCCATAGGTATTCTATGGGATTCAAGGCTAGACTCTGGGACAGACCCTCCATCTTAGTGATTTTCTTCCGATGGTGCTAACGTTTCGTGGCGTTTACTTAAGTGTTTTGGATCATTATCCTGTTAGAATATCCAATTTCGACCCAACCTTTGACTTCTAACATATGGTAGAAGGTTGTCCTCTAGTATTCTTGCGTAAGAAGTACTATCCAATATACCTTCTACGATATGAAGAGGTCCCTGTCCATTTCTATTGAAAGCCGCTCATACCATCACTGAGCCACTGCCATGTTTAATGGTAGGAATTGTGCATTTTAGCATAAATTCCTCTCCAAGACGACGATGCATATATTTTTTTCCATCCAGTCCAGAGTGGTTGAACTTCAACTCATCAGAAGATACCACTTTACTCCAATCCATTGCTGACCATGTCAGGTTTTCTCGCGTAAATGCAACTCGTACTCTCCGATTCTTCAAGGAAACAAGGGGTTTCTTCCTGGCTACTCGTCCATTTAATCCAGCTTCTACCAAACGTCGTCGAATTGAACTGAAACTCAGTGAGCATTCTGGATAGGCTTTCATTTCATTGTGAATGCTCCTGGTAGTTAATCGACGGATGCCCTCACTTGGCCGACGGATTATTCGGTCGATACTTTTGACAGTATTTCGTTTCCTTGGAGCACGAGGGGCATTTTCTAGCATCCCAAATTTATTAATATGCTTAATAGCATTTTGAACTGAACACCGAGAGAGTTCCAACTTTTTTGAAATCTGCACCTGACTCCAGTTTTGGTCCAGCAAAACCCTAATCATCTCTCGTTGATTTGAGGTGACATTCTTTCCTCTACTCATCTGGAAGCAGACCTACATGGCTATATAAACACTTAAATACACTAATTTTAGCATTGAACATAGAAAAGTTCATGTAAAAAGGAATTAAATCACTTACATGAGGGGTGCCTTAAGTATATGGCTGCCACTGTAATTCTAGCATATGAATTATTATTTCATTGTCGTTCTATCAAAACTGCATGTAATCAAATATATAAGCATCCTTTGTGATATTTTATACGGAGATCTCTGTGCACACGTATTTACCGTTTTACAAATGAGGTGCATCAAAAAAAGCAAATTGATATTATAACAAACTCTCCAAATTTTTAAGGAAGAGGTTGATATGAAACACTTAGTATACAGAAATATAAAAGCATTTAACAGCACTTTAGAACTTTTTTTTCCTAGACGTACTTATTAGAAAATATTTGCTAGTTCATTTATAATTGTCATTATTTCACCTCAAAAGCATAAAACAGTCAACCATCTAATACTTTTCATAACAATGTTAAGATAATTTTTCTAATCATGTTGAGTTTGTAAAATAATATGTGTTCAAGACTATTATAGATAATAGGAAAATTAGCATTGCTGATACTCGATGGATTATGTAACTTAAAATCGCTACCAAAATTTCTCTTCTTAAGTTATATTTTGCATCAAGAAAAACAATATTTTTTAAAATAGCTAGTTTTAGAATGCTTACACTATCCGCGTTAAAACAAGGAATGTCTTTCTGTATAATATATTTTCTATTGTAAAGAACAAATATGAGGAAAATACGAAAATTAAATATGTGAAAATCTAGTATTTTTGAAGCTGAGAGAAATATTAGTGTCGATAAAAATGATTTCGTTCCAGTGATTGTTTTTGTCCTGCTGCACATCATCCTCACATGCTTTAGTCTCTACGGTACCTACTCCTGTCGACCATCCTTCATTCGTCCTATTCTGGTTGACATTATTGCCAGTTTTGTGAGTTAACTGTTGCATTACCCCGCTGCTTATAAATACATAACTTTACATTAATTTAGATTTGCTAAAATATTGATAACTGATTTTGTTTTAGTACAAATTTAAATAACAATATTAACGTTTTATCTACTAACTGGTGTTTTACCACATCCAGTGCCCTTGTCTAGTTTTCTTCATAAGCCTAATGATTATATAACTACAAAATAAAGCAACAATTTATGGCTCACTTCTACCGAAATTGCTTGCATTCATTTTATCTTAAAGAAAAAAGTTTCACTTAGTTAAAATCATAGAATTAATAATTCAAAATAAGGAAATATTCAAAAGACAATTATTAGAAATTATTTTTGATGCAAATTAACAATTATTAGCTTTATTCTCAAAAGGACAGTTTCATTGGTTCTGCTAGTAATGGTCTATAATTAACAATTGCAGAAACAAATAGAAAAAGGATTTCCTACGAAAACTTATGTCAAAAACAAGTTATTTCGAAATTTTCACAGAACCAACCATTCTTATTTATATACCAGTAGCGAAAATTCAACTTTATTTAACAATTAATAAAATTATGACAATCAAGAATTTGTCTAATTTGGCGAAAAACAATGGAAAACAGAAAAACTAGCATAAATTCGAAATTTTCATCGTTCCTTATAGTTTACAATCATTAAAACTAGAATATATATTATATACCAAAAATTATAATACATAAGACCAAAAATTTTCATCCACTACTTTACATTAATTCTTTAAAAAATGAAACATCCTACCCCGAATGGGAAAAAAATCGCGCAATTAAAAAAGTTTTACTATTAGTCTGGAAATTATTGTAATTTCATCTAGGAAATAGGATTGGTTTGGTCAAGCATTCATCACGACCTGTCTGGATATTATGAAGGATACTGTATTACAATAACTTAATCCAAAGTCTCGTTGTACTACCGAACACTTGAAAAACAATGATTGCAACTGCGGATTAAGTGAGATATATAAGAATGCCGAAGTAGAAAAGTCTAAGCCGTAGAAAAGTAGGTCAACTATTACTAAAACTAGAATCCCTGAAGAAGGTGATCTGTTGTCGGGCCAAGCAATAAGTGTATCTGCAGTACAATTATAGATTTCGCGTTTCAACGAAGTATTGACCTTCTTCATCACCAACAATGTTCCGCTCACTGCTATATAATGCTACCATTAGAAGTTCAACATGAAATTGTGCTCAGACTCCTCTCAATTGAAGCTTAGACAGCGTGCAGTTAACTGAAAGCGTTCAGAAATGCTATTTGGCTTGTGGTTAAACACTTAGAAATGCCAACAAGTAAAAAGTCATGAACATGGTTCACCGTGCTTCTAAGCAACGAGAATCACTGCGAAAATAGACTATACCATGTGTCGACGTCTTTTATTAGTGGCTGCAAAGATTTACGATGAAGTTCAAGTGGAATCATCATTTACTGTGATTTAGCTCAATATGACGACGCCTTATAGAAACCAGAAGCAAATGTTTTGTTCCACTGAAAAAACTGAAGAACCAACATTGTATTAATTCGCCATGGAGAGCTGCACTTGATTTTCGGAGGATTGGACCAAAGTAATATGTTCTATGAATAAACTCCCAGTTCTGAAGTAAAAGTATATTTGTCGTCGTAGTGACGAAGAATATCAAAAAAATTAAATTGTCCCTGCAGTCCAACATGACATTCTAATAATATGAGCAGTTTTTGCCTGAATATGACTAACGTACTTCAATGTTGTGAATGAAGGCAATGTCAATGTTCCCCTCACCCTCTCAGTTCCCTAATGTAATGCAGTTTCCATGAAGAATTTTCTTTAACAGGTATTAATAATGTATAAACTTTATAATTGCTATTATTTCAAAAAGCGTATTTATCTGTTTTGTTGTGTCCTCATAACTATCGTCAGAGCGTTTTAACTACTAGGTTGGTGCAAAATAATGGCAGATTTTAACCATCTACTTTAAACTACTATATCTTAGCTTAGAATAATGTTAATAAAAAAATACAAATAAATATAAATAACTACTAGAATCTACACATTTTTGCCAACAAAAAACAAGTTTATTTATTCCGGTAAAATATAATTCTGGCGTCCTAGAACTGATGAATTCTTCAAAGGCGTTTTTAGCTGCTGTTTGTTTGTTAAATACCTTCTCTTATAAAAAGTTGTCGAGATGCTTAAAAAAGGGATAGTCAATCGGAGAGGTCTAGTGAGTAAACTGGATAAAGTGGAGTTACGTTGTCCAGTTCATTTAATTTCAGCAAAGTCATTTGCGAGACATGCACAAGAATTGGTCTTTTTCGACTGACCAATGTTGGATGTAAACGTCGCAGTTCTTCGTGTACTTTGTTGATTTTCTTGCAATACTTCATTGCTGTGATGGTTTTTGCCAGGATCCAAGAAGTTGTAGTGGATGACTCCACTTGCCGACCACCAAACAATGGCAATAACCTTCTTTTGGTGCAGCTCCAGTTTGAGAAAATGTTTTGGAGCTTCATCTTGATCCAGCCACTGGGTAGAACGCCGTCGGTTGTCGTATAGAATTCACTTCTTATCACATGTCACAATATGATCAAGAAATGGGTAGTTTTTATTGTGCAAAAGAAGCGCAGAACAGATTTTGTAACGGCGATTTTTTTAGTATTCGCTCAGCTCGTGCGGCACCCATTTGTCGAGCTTTTTGATTTCCTAATTTGGTGCAAATGTCGAACAGCCGTTGATTGGTCAACGTCTAGTTCTTCTGCAACCTCTCGAGTTGTTTTGCGTGGGTCCGCTTCAATAATGGTTCTCAGTAAGTTGTCATCAATCACCAAAGGATATCAGCGACCCTCCCCATCTTCAAGGCTCTCGTCTCTGTTATGAAATCTTCGAAACTATTCTTGAGCTGTATATTCGTTGATGGTCCCCTAGCTAAATGGTTGATATTGCGAGAAGTTTCCGCTACTTTACTTCCCACTTTAAACTCAAATAGCAAAATCACTCTAATTTACTTTTTAATTTTTTAATTTGACAGTTTAAAATAAACAGTGAAAGTAAAACTATTAGCATAAGCCAGTAGAGCAAATTTCGCTTTTTAAAATAGCATATAACACAAACATGGTTAAATAAAAATTCAATCTAAAATAAGCACTGAAGTTTGAAATAACAAAACCCGCCATTATTTCTACAGCAACCTAGTATTTAGTTACTATTAGATATTGTTTCACTTGATGCTGAGCATATCTCTAAACTGATAGATCCCTTGATATTCCTAAAGAATGTCCTACGAATATTTTGAACACCTATAAGTCTATGAATGCATTATACTGTGTTGGAGAAAACACTACAAATTATTTAATTCATCAAAGGTTTTTATATAACTCTTAAGTTTTCGGTAATCTTCACTAATATATTAATAGAATATATTAGAATTATTCCACACTATAAAATTGCCAAGCCTTTAAAAACATCTAAATTACTAAACTATGCTTTAAAAAACATCTGAAATCTATTCTATTAATCTAAACAATTTCAGAGGAGATAAAATATTAAAATAAATAATCTAATTTCAGCTCATTCTTTTCATTTTCGTTTCGTTTTCGTTGTTCATGTATTGGCACTTGAACACATTGGGGTCTATCTCGGACCATGATACTACTAAAAGCCATCTAAGGTTTGTCAATAATTTTTAAAATAGTAGTTAAAATTAGTAAGGTGGGTTTAAAACCTTTTTAATAAGTTTAACTGATTCTAATTCTACATTATCAGTTCATTATTATTCTTATTGTTCTCTGTATTACAAATATAAAACTAGAATATGAAATCATAGCGAAATAAACTAATAAGCCTTTTTAGTGGTAAATTTCATTCATTTTTATATAACATTTTAGTAAAGTATCTCAAACTATAATTTGTCAGATTGGTTTTAATAGCTATTGCTATAACTAGTTTGGATCAAAAAGTAGGAAAAGAAACAATGACGATAACTTTCCTCATAAATTTTAAATACAAAAATAACAATATCAAATACCATACCAGTCATAGCATAAAAATATAATGAATACAAGGTTAGCAAGAATATCTTAAATACTTTTATGAAGACGTTTATGCAGAATGGTTTAAAATATTTGGTTGCGAGACAGCATTGTTTGTTTAGTTTAAAGATAGTATAAGCTCTATTATTCATAAGTAATTAAAGAACATTCTACTATTGCAAAATATAAATATTGCTTAGCTAATCATTCCTGAATCACTTATATAAAATGCTATAAACTAACTTGTTGTGTACACTCTAACTGGTACAAACGTCTTGAACCAACGGAGAAGGACATTCATAGGTTTCATAAGGGAAAGGTTACTATATCTTCAAAATAACCCTCGTCTTATATACGTAGTTAATCTTAACAGAATACTTAAATAAATAACAAAAGGACACCTTCTTACATCATCACTGTAAAGCTTTGCCTACAGCAAGTTGGGAAATGAAGATTCATGTACTATGGAGGTGGAAACAGCAGACTGGATAATTTCTCGATCTCTTCAAATAGCTTTGAAGCGACGTCGATAATGAAGTTATACTAAGTTCGAAGATATTGAAGGATAGAACAGAGAGTGTAATAGATTCATCTTCCATCCAAGCTACACCAGGTGAAGTGGCGGGTAGATAACTAACGATTTTGGCTCCGGTCATCTGTGGAAAATCCAGTAGTATTCTGTGCCCTTCTACTCGAACTCTTATATATGAGTTTGATTGACGGCAGGTGAATCGGGCTGAAGTCGGGAATGCAGGCGGAAGACGTACAATTAGTGGCATTCTGGAAAAGTCAGCACAAGAGAGACAGCAGAGAAGGAGTAAGATCACAAATGTTATTTGAGTTCATTTTGCTAGATGACTCTGATGAGATTAATTTGAGGAAATCTTTTGTAATTGCTAAACATAATTCTAAGCATATACCTTTTTAGGAATGTCTATGTGGGCGCTGCATTTCTTCTCTCCTATATCGTCTGGCTCATCATTAGCATAGCTGCGTATAGTGATACAAAGAAGCTCCATGCAGATTTTATGTACTGGATAGTAGAAGAAAGGATGTCAATGAGATCTCGACATAATGTTTCAGCTGATAACAGGTGTCAAAACATAAATCCTCATTTCATTACCCTTTATAAACAATTTTAATCAGTTAAAGAGAATTCCATAAAATTTATACTTAGAAGAAATCGTGGTATAACTGTCAACAAATGTTTAATTCTCCACCTAATTTAAATTTTAGAAAATGAGTACTTTTAGATCAGATCGTTCATCCAAAGGATCAAAGGCTTCACGAGCCAGCAAAGGTTCATCAAGAAGTGTGAAGTCAGAGCACTGGCATTCTAGTAGACCTAATTCGGCAACAGCTAGCATATGTAGCAAGAGGATGTCTCTAGCTAATGCCAGGCTCTCTGTACCACTATGAGATTGGCTCGTAACACGCTTACGCTATTTAATACCGACTTGTCAAGAGTAATTTTCCTTGACATGTATATATAACTGTTTTAATTTAGCATACACAAAGTTTAATATCCAAATTTTAGGACATAAACTTCTCAGCTTTGAGGAAAAGACCGCTATGCTGATTTTCACTATGTCTAGCAGCTGAAAACTGATTTTGAAAACAAGGATTACACATGAAGTTCTATGGGAACGAAATTCCTGTGAATGTTTTATATAATCTTGATTTTCTTTACCTTATGAAAAACAGACAAAAGTGACGCACAATTTTATATTCCTGTAACCTCATATTGCATTAGATTTTGTCATCACTTTTTGTTAAACTTTTAAACCATTAATTGTTACATCGAAAAAATAAGTATGTAATGTAATGAATGAGGGTAATTGATAATTTTTTCAATTCACTGCAGTTCATACAACGATAAATGTATCCATATAACGTTTACAATTTTATTTAGAAGTGACTTGAATTAAAGTGATCTAGATTTTGCTCATAAAAGACCTCTCATATTATTGATTTTTATCTTACTATGATGCATATTTTATATGCGACTTCTTTATAGTTAGCACTAAAAATAGCTTATTCGATGTATATCTAGATTTAGGTAGGCATCACCAATGCAGCTCTATGTATTATAAAATATATATTACCATGAAAGGTATGCAAGTTAGCAGTACTATTAATAACCTTTGTTGTTTGAAAAAAAATATGCATTATTAATGGAGTTAAGTGTTTATCCGCTACATTTTCAGTCTTGAATATTACATCTAGCTATTAATTTGAACTCATCTCTAATTTAATGTTCCATGTTTCTCATTTGTGCATGATTAAGTAATGTTCCGACATATTTGTTCTTTTCTCTTTTTTTAGAGCAAATCTACACTTTATTTTAAAAAGAATTTAATCTCATACACTTTGCATGGAAAATTTCAGTCCGTTTATTTCAAACGACAGAGAACAAGCAAATAATCTTGCTAATAGGTAATACCTTTTAGTTCACTAAAGTATTTACGACTCTTAGTTATGAGGACACAACAAAACAGATGAATACGCTTTTTGGAATAATAGCAATTATAAAGTGTATACATTATTAATATCTGTTAAAGAAAATTCTTCATGGAAACAGCATTATATTAGGGAACTGAGAGGGTGAGGGGAACATTGACATTGGCTTCATTCGCAACATTGAAGTAAGCTAGTTATTATTAAGAAGAAAAATTTCCGACTAAACTTTTTATGAAATTAGAGCCAGTAGATAGGAAGAAAATCACATTTTCTCCCCATAATTGGACCGCTAACAAAACACGTGATTCTTGGATGACGATTTTAAATTTTGTCTACTATATTAAATATATGCTTCACCATTAAACTTTTAGAGTTTTTATGAACCACAAATTTAAACTTATTTTATACAAAATTTAAATATATTAGAAACCAGTGGTAAACATTTCTTAAATGCACTGTATTTAAAATGGCGTCACATTTGGTATTGCATTTTTAATATTTCTAAAGATTATTTAAGCTGAACTCCTCAATAAATTCAATTTAAATGAACTTGCTGGTTGTACTTCGTTATATTGTGCTATATATATATATATGAATGATTTTGTTTATAATGGCTTTATTTCGATATATTTTCGATATTTCACGAAATACAGTTAGTTAATAATGAGAAGTATTTTTAAATAAAATATAAAGCCGTTTTACTATTTAATCACTAATGATAAGGTATATCAAAGAGTTTAAAACAAGCTATGTTTTAAAAGTAACCCGTAGTAATTCTGTCTCCTCTGGTGCCTTTGAATTATTTAACGAGGACGGATTAGCGCTCTGTAATCAAATAGCTCACGATATTAAACAATTGGAATTAAAATCACACACCTCAAGTGCTTTTTTTTCCCTCTTATTCTTCATCCAGTTAAAAGCCGGTCCTGGACTAAAGTCTTTTACATCTTCGGGTAACTTCTTTCCTTTCGTTTCGGGAAGAGCCAATACACAGATAGCGGCTAATGCGGACATAATCGCAATAACTAATGCGGGAGCACGTTTATCAATCGCTTCCTATGTGGTGAAGAACTTAGTAAAAAGAATATTCTTTAAAATTGAAATTTAAAAAAAGAGTAGATCGATTTGTGCTTTACTTACAAGTCTTTTCAAATAAGGAGCAACGACGCTTCCGAAATCACCCATAAAACCAACAATCCCACAGAAGACATTACGAACAGACGTAGGAGTAGATTCGGTATAAAGGAGAGGTTGAGAAGACCAGACTATAGTGTTGAAACATTTGGCAGCAAGAGGGAAGATCATGCCAATATTCATTGGGACTGGAAATTAATTACTTAGATAAAACTGACAAATTGAGATTAAGAGAATATTGAAAAATAAGAACGGCAAACTCTCACTATATAGGATTCTAAGAAATAAAAAACTAAGGAATACCAAGCAATCCACCTGTAAAAAAAACTTCAATAATAGACTTTAAGTTGCAGTAAGACTAAGAGTTCGTAGTACATTATTATTGAACTTCTTCCTATCTTTAAAAAGTTGTACTGGTCCAAGATAAACAGATATCGAATACAAAGAAATGCAATATTCCGTTCGACTTAGATGTGATATACCGGTCTTCTCAACAATATAATACACCTTCGGTTCAGAACTTGATAACCATTAGGCTTACATTGCAGAAGAACAAACCTTTGTCATACGAAGCATATCCAATATAGTACTTTTCTTTAAATGGGACAACCTTTAAAAAACACCACGATATACTGCATCTCAGACTTACTAAAGAGTATGTTTTGATCCTATGTACTGAGTTATAACCACTGTTTCGCAATTTTAAAGTATTTATAGGCACATATTTCCTAATTGTACTAATTTAAATATAACCATTAGTAGTTAAAATTAGTTTTATTAAGTGCTGATTACATATAAATTTCTGAATATATTAACAAATAACGAGTAACGAGCTGATAAATAAATTGCATACAGAATAATTTTAACTTAAACAATTTCACACTGACCTGTCAGGTATAGTGCACATATCATGGATATTGATTGAAGTGTGAGTGAGCAGAAAGATACGGTTTTTCGGTCGAAGAACCACTTAAAAGGATTTGTATAAAAATATATACAAGGACGTTTCCGTAAGAAAAAGCGCATATGTAAATGAGATGCAGAAAGGGAAATGAATTGTTGTACTTCATCTTGCTAGTATGAATAATGTGGATTTTAGTCGTACGGCAAAAAATACATAGAACATACAGGGTAGACAGAAACAAGGGTCGATTTTCAGTGTTTTATAACTCTCTTCAAACTCAACTAAAATTGTCGTTTAAAAGCGTTTCTAAAAGCTCGACTATCTAGTTTTTAAGAGCATATTAACTTCATTACATATCTCACTCGTGAAAAGCAGAATTATTGATTTTGCTATTTTGCTACATATATTCGGCCCTATTTATCTCGGACTTTCACTACTCTAGAAACTGGAAATGGGTTTTTATGTCTTCGTATAGAACAATTTCATTTTATTGCTTCAAATTCAAATTTCGTTATATAATAGTTATACATATCCTCATTTCACGACAACAACTCTAGATTCTATTCACTTTAATCTAATTCATAGCTCGTACAACAGAGTTTGGTAGCCAATTCTGGCGTTTTTGCAGAGATGGCAGATAATATATCATCGACAGCATGAATATTGTGGTAACTTTTAATACTAGCTAGGTCTTATACAGGAGAAAACATTTTCAGCTTCTTGAGTAGTGGAAATCCAAGGTAAATGAGGTTAAATATATCTGAAAAACAAAAGTCGATGCTATCATTAAATCAATAATTCTGCTTTTCACGAGTGAGATATGTAATGAAGTTAATATGCTCTTAAAAACTAGATAGTCGAGCTTTTAGAAACGCTTTTAAACGACAATTTTAGTTGAGTTTGAAGAGAGTTATAAAACACTGAAAATCGACCCTTGTTTCTGTCTACCCTGTATGCAGATTAATTCAAAAAACCATTTGCATACTATTGGTATACTTGAAATACTGCGAAGATTTATATTTTAACAATCCATCTTTTCCAATTGATGGCAGTAATGCTTATTCAGTGAATATATCTAATTATGATCCTAATACACTTAACTCTTGTGATATAACGAAGTAGAAGTTTAGGAATTGTTTTATTGATAAATAATTATTAAAAATGCAGTAAAAATTAGTTAATTATCTATCGAGATTTTATAGATGAAATGACAGAAAAATGGGAAAATCATGCTTATTTTTAAAGGCTAAATTCATAAATATTATTCTAAATAGTTGAGACAATCTACATGACATGAAAAAGGACATTTGATGAAGTTAGGTTTATACCCTAAAGAAGACAATTGAATGACTAACCAATAGTGCTATTGCTAAAAGTCCGGCAGGAAGTTCAACAATGCCTGACAAGAAAAAACCCGTCATCTTATCCTCACTCAATTCCGTCGAAAATAGTGACAATGCCCAGTACGTACCATTCATGACGATTCTGCATATAGGGTAGTATATAGATATTATAAATTCAAGCTACAAATGCTGATTTTCTTATTGCTATTTGGATAAATTGAAGGATGCTTTTTAATTAGACTCTCACCTCATTTTTTCGTTTAGTAATAATAATAGATTGACAATTATAATACCAATTACAAATCTTAACAAAATTTAGAACCACAAACTATTTGTGTGAAATGGAAATGCACACTTCAAACAATGTTTTTAAGTGTAAAAGAAATTACCATGGTTATATCTAACGCTTTCAGTATTCGTTTCTCTAAAAGAACACTAAATATAGGAAGCAATGAAAAACTTGTAAAAGAAATAAAAAAATGAAGTCTCAAACTTTACTTACATGCTCCTCTATAAAATATTCTTTCTAATTTAGTTAATATGAAGATAGTATGCGTATGAATATAAAAATGAGCGTGTTACTTACAAAATGTATGCATTCAAAATCAAATTTAATAGTAGATGTGGATTTTTGAATATGTCGACCACCGTCCTTTTCTTTCCACTTTCAGCACTGGCCAAATCGCTAGTCGACTTACATTCTTGTAATGCTATGTCAGTTCGATTAAAACGAGATGATGTTCGAATATACCTAGAATCTACTGTTTCTTCAAAAATAATTTTAAATGAGGTATTTCAATTATTAAGGTAATCATTGATATCCCATATTTATTTTAATAATTGTAAATATATCGGGATAAAATCTAATGCCTTTTTACTCAAGTATTTTATTTAAACTTGCTACTTACTACATATGTCAAACAGATATTAAAGTGTTTATAATTTTCTAAGACTAACTTGGTAACACCAGCTTTTTTTTTATGTGTAATCATCCAATGCAGAGATTCAGGCGTCATCCTTAATTTCAGAATCACACTACAGCAAATAGTCATTTAAAATATTTATAAAGAGATAATTACTCTAGTTTTATAGGTAATATAAGCAATTTTATTTGAAAGTGTTACCAATAATATGGAATTGTAAGAAGACCAGGTACAGATACAGCAAAATATAGCCAACGCCAATTTGTGATGAATAAACGTAGAACACCAGCAGATAAATATCTGGAAATAGCATGTCAATTTTATCTTATATTTATCCGTAGTACGGTATATGTATGACTTTATATTTAATAATAATCCGTAATAAGTCACCCAAGAACCCATGTAACGTTTCCCATTAGTGGAATAAGTGAACGGAACTCGAGGGCTACAGATTCCATACACAAGACCCATCCGATTACAGTGAAACCCTGGTATGAGATTATGACTATTTCGGAAAATTGTAAATTACTATTATAATACTCATATGTCTTATGAATATAAAACGGATAATATTTTATGTTAGTTTGAATTAATTCAATTTTAGAAGTGTATTTATTTACTTTTACTAAGCAATTAATGTTATTACCACAACTTTTTTATTTTTAGAAATATAAATCTGGATTTCAGTTATTTTCTATTGTGTTGATGGAGTATTTCTAAAATTAAGGTCTTACCGTTGTTGCAACGCCAGCAAAGAATCTAAATATCAAAAATATTATGTAGTTAGGAGCCACTGCACAAATTAAGTTTGATAGTACAGCAACATAGAGTGGGATGAGAAACGTCAGTCGACGGCCTACGAGGTCCGAAAGCTGAGTAATAATGGGAGCAACTAACATGCCACCTAAATTAAGGAAGCTATGTCCACTGTTCCTCTATTTAGTTCCTCTTCTCCTTCCTCCTTATTTACTTCTAATTATTTTCACTTGCCAAGCATAAAAATAGAAGCTCCGTGTTCGACTGAATCATAATTATCACAGACGAGATTGAATTCAGAAGCTAATGAATTATGTTTTTCACTGGAGTAATTATATCTGAAAGTCAAGAAGAGTATAACAAAAATTAGTAAAATAGAAACATTTAAAACATTAAATTACCTGGCTCCTGGAATAGTTGTACATGCTAGTGTCCAATTGTTACTATCTAGTACAGTGCATTTATCAACGATTGTATATTCCTAGGAAATTCTCTTTTATTTCAAGTGAGTGTAATATAATTTCTGATCTGCTCTGTTCACATGTTTCCCTATGTTACTTTTCGTACATACATATGTCCCTACTGTACTTTATTTTTTGTTTTTTCTATGTATCTTCTTCATCACTTCTCCATTTTCTCTCCATTTTCTCTCCACTAACCCAGTCAACTCCATGCGGTTCAGAAATTTCGCATTCAAATGTTGGATCCTCAGTAATGAATGGCATTACCATCATATTAATAGCAAACAGAATATGAACACTGTTTGTTATAAGATAAGTAACCATCTATAATACTATTCCTACAGTTCAATAGTTGTTGTGATTAATATAATGCTATCCTAACAACATGTATGAGTAAATTAGGATATATAATATGAAATAAAACCATTTAAATGCTAGACAAACCTGATATCTTCCAAATCTCCCAAATGCTGATAGTACCTTATCAGCATCAAGATGCAAATAGTTTATGGTAAATGAAGAAGTGCGTATTCGTTGTTGTATTTCTCCATCCATAAGATAATTAATAGGTAAAGACTAAAATAAAAGTTTTCTTGTTACTACAGTAGAGTAAACTGAGTTATGGTTGACAATTCTTGAAGTTTATTCTTTTTTTAAAGTGAAAATTGAAGTGATGAATTCATGCACTTAAGCACATTCATTTAATAGTCAGTTTGGGAATTCAAGAATTGCTAATAAATCAAACTTATCTTGAGTTCAACTTTAACTTTAAAATTCAATACAAAAAAGCTGTCTGAGCTGTATATCAATACATGGCTAGTTGGTGAAGGAGATAATATGGAAGGAAAACAAAAGCGACCTTGATAAGATGGAACACGGGAGAGTAATCTTTTAACCGTCATTGCTTGGTACTTCATCTACTAAATATTTCTATATTATTAGCAGGTTTTAAATATCTCAGATAATAACTCATAGCAATCGAAATACCTTTCGTGATTATATTTTCCTTAAAATATAATATTTTGAGAATTACCAACTACAGCTACTATAATAATAATTTAGATTTTGATAGAAACATTTATAACTAGAAAGTAGTATAGGTATAAGAATATTTTAATAGTAAGAAGGTTAAAAATACTACTATGGCAAGAAAAGTTAATGAAGAGGGAGTCGGTAAAAATTTGATACTACATATAGAATAAAATAAATGAAGATAATAGTGATGAACTTATGTAGATATGAGTGCATATAAGTTATAAGCCTATGTACATACTTTTAAACATTGGAAAAAACATTCATAAACTACTGCTTAAACCAATATAGCCACAAAGCTACTGTTTATCGGACATCAACATTCCCAGTGCAAGTTTGACAAGGAGAAACCGGTTAAATAATGAGAAAAGAACGTTCAGAAAGGAGGCTCAGCGATATGAAATGTACTGCAATTAATAATAAAAAAGCTTAATATATTTCTCAATAATTTGTAAAAGCAGCACGAAACTATTCAACGTAGGAGAAAATTCTTGTTACAAAACTTACATTTTATCTTAAGAAGATTAATACGGGCGACTTAGAATACAAGTCGCTTTAGAGCAACTGATTAACGTGGGAAGTTTGTAACATACATCTGAATTTTTTACCAGCATTCTAAATAATGAGCGAATTAAAAGTAGATCAATCTTGAGGATAATAATTATGTACTCTAAAATTCAATAAATTTCAAGACAGTTTTTAAAAAAAGCTAATAACACCCTAAAGTGGTTGCTATATGAATAGAAATAATAGTATTCACAAATATATTTTCGTCCCTTTTATAAGATAATGAAATAATTTTTGAGCCAAACGTTCTTTCTAATATTATAACATTTCTGTTATTGCAGTGTTACTTGTTGCAACTTTCGCATGACTTGTAGGAACGAATACTTAATATATCTTAGGTTGGAGTCGTTACCAATGTCTATAAGTCTAAAGAAGGGCTACTGCAAGGCAGTGAAAATCAAAAGTTCTTACAGTGAAAAATATGATATAACTGTTTTGTTTAGATTATGGATTTCTGATAATGAATACTTTATTTTCAATTATTTCTGCACATCATCCAAGTATTTCATGAAGCATTTGCAAAACTCTAAGTAAATTCTTCTCAAAATCTTAAATAAGAAATAGTAGAACATTAAGAATCTTTCTGTTTTTCTCATGATACTCCTAAATTATTTTAATCAGAAGAAATAGCTAGCTATGATATTAATAGTGGCATTCTTTCTTTAACAATATAATGTTCCATTATTCTGATAGAATATTTGCAACTCCATTTTGCTGTGTATTCAGAAGAATTCTATTTTCGATAATGATGATAAAAATATTTTGGTAAATTGACTATCTACGCTACAAACCAAGTCCTGTCATAAACGTTTCATGCTTTGCCAGATGATCGCAAATTTTATTCTCGATGACCTTAATGCAATCCTTCACATTGATGACGGAAGAAATTTATTTCTCAATGATGTAAATATTGAAAAATGTCAGTTCATTCTTGAATTACATTTTATCTATGTCAAAACCATCTAATTCAGGTACACTCTATCAAACTCGTACTTTTTTCGCTGGGCTATGATTATTTTAGAAACCATCATACAGTCTTCACAGAATAATGCCTAAAATATTTGTAATATCTTCAGGTGTATATCGACTGGAATAATCTACCGACGAAATGTGATGGATGAGGAAGTTAATCCTTAGAGCTCTTCCTTTATAGTTACTCGAAAATTGTGTTTATTTGTTTTAAATCTTCTCACAACTTATAAAGTTACATAGTCATGTTTATGCATAATTAAATGTCTCCTGTTTAGCATACATTAACTAACATTTTTATCTACGACTAATATTTGTACTCTGTAAGTATATTAACATTACTAATCATTAAATTATGAAAAAATAAATGATATTTTCACCGTCTCTAAATAATTAATAACATGAGAGAAAGGTTCAAATAACAAGTAGGATCGGACCAATAACAACTAATGTGATTAGAAATATAATCTCAGAAAAATAATCAGTGAAATTATAAAATTTACTGTTTTATAATAAGTAGAGCGATCGCTAATGATTCTAGAGTTATTCAATATCCATAACGTGATTTCTCATAATTGAGTAACTTACGAGAATTAGCCGTAGCTGTGTTCACCACTAAGCCGAGAAATAACTTGCAGGAAAAGGTTTAGCAAACTTCCTCATTATGTGGGAAATCAAAAATATTGAATCTGACTAATTATTGCACAAGAAGAATTGATTAATAATTAGGATATACTTTCGATCCAATACTCATACGCACTTTTAAAATCGTCGCATTAAATGATTATACCAATGTAATAAAGCTAATGGTATTTTAAAACGCAATAAGGATGTGCTAATACCCCGAACTTTCTGCAGAATTCATATGAATAATTGATAAAATTGCTTTTACAATTACAATTTCGTATTCTTTAGTGGTTCTCATGCTTCTTATTGGTTTACGAAATAATATTTTGTAGATTTATTTGTTGATTTCTTATTCATAATTTACGTATATTTACCTTTTTCGCATATTTACGGTTATCTGTAAATTTTTTCAGAACATGATCTTACCAGTATTTTCTGCTGCATTGGTCCTCGTCTATGAAACATACATATTCGACATTGATGGTGTCTTAATATCTAATAACGCTGTGGTTAAAAACTCTCCTGAATTTGTCAATTACTTATATCGTCAAGGAAAAAATGTATTTTTTGTCACGAACAACGCTCAAGTAAATACTTTTTATAAGGCAGAAGAATTATTTAAATATGGCTTTTATTTTATTACCCCAAGGCACATAATTACACCACTAGATGTACTCATTAATTATTTCAAAATTCACAACTATACAAATTCAACTATTTATCTAGTATCAACCCGAAATATTAAAGAAACACTTGAAAGCAAACTTGCCATAAAAGTGTTAGGCTTTGAAGCTCATGCCCCATTACAAGAACATTTCGACTATCAAGACGTTATAACTTCTATGAAATCCAAACCAAGTGCCGTGGTCATCGATGAAAAGCCTGCGTTCACAATGCAACAGCTTGCAACGATAATCAACTTTCTGCGGGTGAGTTATAAAAATATCGCTTCAAGAACCACAATATCGAATTATATATTATTTTCATATTTGAAGTTTTTTATTTCCTTCATACGGAATATTATTTTAAGATGTTATTAAATTTAAAGCAATCATAAACTTATTGTAGCATTTGTTGGTAAGCAACTTAAATACTTAGTCAATATTTCTATACTCCAAATATGACCAAAGTTATCTTGTCTAGTCAATATTTTTAATCTCACAAAAAACTAAATAATTTGCAATAGATTTTAGGATCCTGAGGTCAAGTTCTTTGCTCTAGGAACAGATATGGTATGGAAGGGACCAAATGATATCTTATGTCCTGGAGGTGGAGCTATAAAATCAGTAGTGGAAATAGTAACAGGAAGGACTGCGACATCATTTGGTAATAACCCATTGTTATTATCCCTTCTACTTACAAATTTTTCCCATTTATAGAATTATTCGTAAAATTTACTAATCAAAATCAATCTTATAAATTTGCAATCTATAGGATTAAGGAAAACCAAGTATATCGCTGAGTGACTATATCCATTCAACAATGTTAATAGACGTTAACAGAACTATTATGTTTGGAGACAACCTATTTACGGACATTGAATTTGCAAACAGTAACGGATTCGATGCTTGCCTCATGCTGACAGGTACTTTCATGTTTCCTTTCACTTTATATATGCAGAGCGGGGTTGTTAGAGTCCTGAACGCAGAAGATAGCGGTCACTTACTCACTTGCCTATAACTTCTTTCGAAGTGCGTATTTCGGAAGTATCGTTGGAATCAGCGTTGGATTTTCAAACTTAAGCTCTAAGCCCCGAAAAATTATTTGCCTCAAAAGTAATTTTTACTTTGCCCGGTTATACACGAACATAATTGGTTTAATCAGCTTCATTTTGCCTATTGATAATAGGCTTCACCACTAAAGCATCCAAGATATAGCCACTTTCTTTTTCCGTATTCAAAATCGTCCAAACTATTAATAGAGACCTGTAAAAATCAAGATTACAAAAAGTGTCTTTACTGTACTAAAGATAACTTCTATTTTCAAATCACCCTAACAATTCCGAAGCACATATCTCTATGTTTACGTACACAAAAATAGAAATATATGGACTGAAAAAATAAGACCATTGTACACTAATTCAAAAAGCAAAAAAATTAATTTAATTTTGGAATATTTATATTTGATTTTGTAGTAGCAAGTGGTGCTAAAGTTTCAGGAGTGCATAGTGCCACTGATGTAGACATGGTGATACGCAAGAAGATGTATATCAATATACCTAGATTTGTAGGAAACTTCTCGGATATCATAAAGGAACTGAGTGTAATGAGCTAAAAGATTATTTGACATTATATCAGTAATACAGTACTTATTATTCAAATTCTTATTTTTCTTATCGTTAATTTAGGTCAAGTATTTAATGTATATGCGATTCAAAGTTGATTACTTTCCACGATATCTATAAAACATTTTTAGATAAATAAAGATCTACATTATTTCATGTATACGTAAAGTTTTGGGTAGCTCACATAACCTATTTTGAGTTCTTCGTGATTATCCTAAATTATAAAATATAAATATATTTGAAACTTAGTGACCTTCATGTTTTTAGTGCCATCATGTGATATTACAGTTGAATTCAAAGGTTCTTTTAAAGTAAAGTATTCGCAAAATAATAACATATTATACAAATGTGTAGGACATGAGTATACATTTGGTGATTGTTTACATTTATGAAAGATTTATATAGAGGTCTTCATTCATTTTCGTTATCTTTCATTTTGACTAAAGATTAATTTATTGACAATTTTTAGAATATGATAAGTGCTCATAGATTTGAGATTTTCGCTGTGACAATGATGATGTGCTCCTTTATGTATCAATGCATTATGTACATTGTGGTAGTTCTACCAAAGCATAATTATTTGTGCTGAATTAATAGCTTGATTCATTCATCAATAATAACAACAATTTAACATGCAGTAAAAATTTCCTTCTATTAAAAAAAAAAATTTGATATGCATATTCATTTCACACAAATGGTTTGTGATGCTAGGTTCATTCAAGAGATTAGAAATGGGTTGCTTCATCGAACATGGAGTGGCATCGTCTTTTGTATGCATTTGTCATCACTAGACTAAATGTTATGCCTGAAAAGAGGGTTAATCCCGATAATTCAGTACATATAGCTTAAAGTTTATATTAACAAAGAACGAAATAATTTATGTCCACATAACGGAATAAACATTAGTCATCGTATTCGAATCGAGATTTTTTACTAACATCTGTATGGAATAAATTCATACTTTTAACAGACCACAGATAATAATAGTCGAACCCAAACATGGATCCAAATCATTGTACTTAAACAATTGAATAAACGGCTTATCCCCAATACCCGATTCTATTTACGAAACGCTGATTTAGTAGTTCAACAATATAACGTAAAGGCTATCAACAAAAAAGTACGCGATAATCTACACCTATTACAAAAAACATCAAAAGCGGAATACTGTTACTTAGTGAAAAGTAGCCGACTACTCTCGGTTGTACTCAATATTTTTATTGATGCGACCCTCACTCTATTCAATATTACAGATCGCCACTTTTTTCTTTCTATTTTTCAGACTTCGACATATTTCTTTTGTATTAATTAGGCCTTTAGCTGAGTACAACTGTCAGGAAATTATGACTTTCAATTAATTAATTGGTCAAGAACAATAAGATTATTCTTCTATCAGCATTAAATTATTCAATGCCGTAAATACTGGTTTTCAAGGTTGTTTATAACTGTAAAGGTTTTCATTCGACTTTCAATTCAGTTTATTTATCTGTATTTCTTTCCTTTTTAATTTTATAATTTCAGCTAAAAATAGAAAATAATGAAGACAATTTTTGTACTCATAATTTTTCCACTCTTTCTTCGATAATGCTGGTCTTTAATTACTAAAGTAAAAAAAATATATCAAATATAATTTTTACAAATGTGGCTTAACATTATAGCTAATACGTTCATAATAGTCGATCTAAAGATGTGTAAAGTCGTATAAGCCTATTGCAATTGTTGTTGTAGTGTTTTTACTTAAATGTCTATTGGGACAAAAATATTCGTAGTGAGCATGAAAATTAACTTCAACTGATTGTTTAAACGTGATACCTCGTAAATGAAGAAATTATTTTGCAGTCTTGGTTGCTAATTAACTAAAAACAGATGGATAATAATAGTACTGTAGATGAGAAAATTTGGTAATCTAAAGATAAGTTCGTCAAAAAAATGAATTATATATATAACCAGCGTTTGAGTATTCAAATCTAAACAAAAATAATCCTGAAGATATACAGTGGGGTCGCGTCATTACGGCTACATAACAGATGGTAGCACTCGCTGTATTTGAGTGCAAAAGATAGCACTCAATAGATGACAAGCCCCTAACATCGTTCAGAGTGCGAATTTTGCAATTTCAACCGTAGATTTGGAATCGACGTCAAATTTCCGCCATAGAGCATATAAACCCAACACTTTTCCAGAAATAAGTTTTTGTCGCGTTGTTCTGAGAGGAAGTCATTGTCTGTTTTTACCTATGACAGGTTTTCTTTCCGATGCCAGATAAGAAAAGAAACCCACAATCAACTGCTATTAAGTTTAATTGTATCCTTCATCAGGTTTGTTTTAATTCCATCTCAAAGTTGGCTTTGTGGCCTATTTCTACTTTCTGCTGCTGAGGTACCTCTCGTAGATTCATTTAACTTTAGCAAACTAAACATTGTAATGCTTAGTAGTTTCACATGAGGAAAACTAGCGTGTCGAAAAAACCAGTGTCACTTAAGCCTTAATTATAATTCACTCTAACTTTCAACAGGAGTCGGTTTTATGGACTTGTCAATGTTGTAAGCGAGCCAACTCTGAGAAGAAATTAACCAAAAACTGGTGGGAATACACATAGAATTAATAAAAGTTGATTGTAGGTTTCTTTTCTTATCTGGCATCGGAAAGAAAACCTGTCATAGGTAAAAACAGACTATGACTTCCTCTCAGAACAACGCGACAAAAACTTATTTCTGGAAAAGTGTTGGGTTTATATGCTCTATGGCGGAAATTTGACGTCGATTCCAAATCTACGGTTGAAATTGCAAAATTCGCACTCTGAACGATGTTAGGGGCTTGTCATCTATTGAGTGCTATCTTTTGCATTCAAATACAGCGAGTGCTACCATCTGTTATGTAGCCGTAATGACGCGACCCCACTGTAAATATTTACAAGTCTGTACCAGTATTCATATTCTTTGTTCATCATAACTATTCAACCAGAACTTATATAATGTAGAGTAATCTCTTAAAAGAATGCACAAAATTTCTCAAAAGTTTTGATATGGATGTTAAGTCACCCTCGGTGGGTTGCACCTCGTCTTCACTAATTTTGTCTTGAGATTTAACTAAGGCCACCTTAAGAGAGTCCGAATTGTTGTAGGATGTTTTACTCAAGTTATTTTCCAAGATTGACCATATTACGAGTTTAGTCGGATTCAGATCACGTGAATTTGGTAGTCAAATGTCTTTGAGCCAAATGCCCGAAAACTGCTACCTGTAGAAATCAACAGTTGTTTTGTTTCCATGAGCGGGTACCCAGCTTTGTTAAAATATTGAATTCTGTGATCTAAAATGTTTGGAAGTCCAGAGGACTACAATGTTTAATAGAATTTCGTATTAATTTTGGCCTTTTTTCTGCGAATACCAACAACGTTTTATCTGATGCCGTTATTCCAGCTCAAATCATAATAAAATACGGAAAATTACTTCCATTATGTACAGATACTTTCTCAGACCTCTGGTGACCACGTTGAAGAATTTGCCTATTGGTCTCACTATTGTATGCCGAGTTGACAGGAAAAATTTTCTCATCACTGAAAAGCACGCTCGATGCTTAGGAGTTTCGTTGCTTTTTCGTAACGATTGACCTTCATTTTTCCCGTCAGCATATGGGTTCGACGAATCTCATATGGCTAGAACCCTAGTTTATGCTTGACTATTCTCCTCATTGGTGCTGGACTAATATTGAGGTTAGAAGCCATCTTCCTCATTGATTTCTTGCTATCTCGGAGGATCCTCTTCTTGACCATTTTTCTAACGCGAAAAGTGTTCACGGATCTGGGTTTCACACCCCTGGGATGGTCCTCTACTGAACTAAGCTTCTGATATCGTTTCCGCCTCCTATGAAGAGCCATTTTCGTGATACAGAGTTTCTTAGCAATCGAAGTATTTTTGTCTCCCTGTTCATACAAGTGGATTATAGTAGTGCATAAAGATTTGGACATTAAATAACAATTCAGAAACGAGAGAATTGAATGCAATTTTTAACAGGGTCCCAAAAGGCTTTAAGCAATACATTTAAATTAGCATAGCGAATCACTACGTCACATATGCTAGTTTAGTTGGACTTGAAATTTGTATCAGCATTTTTGGCGCACCCTTTAAATTTGATTTCGACAAAATAATTAGCGGATAAGTTTAAATGTTTTGATGTGACTTAAATTAATGGTTTTCTTTATTATTCAATAGTATTCAATTCTATTATGCCTTCTTATTCTCTATTGAATTAGGTTCTGAAAAACACTAACAGTTGTAACAATCAATTCGACATTTCGAATCATTTTTTTATACCATATGCAAGTTTACTTCATGTGATACTTTGTTATTATCAGTATCCTACTAAAACAATAGATAGTTTTACATTTGTGCAGGATTATATTTAAGATCAAGAATATTACTATTTATAAATAATCTTCGAAATAATATACTCATTTAGTAGTTACTTCTGTGTCTGTTACTTGTTTTCTCTTGCTAACTGATAAATATCAGTGTTATCTGTCGGCAGATGCGCCCTTTTCCTGTTTTTACATTCCACTAAACCAAATATCAATAATTCGATTGCTTTAAGTCTATTTAATTTGGCTCAAATATTCTTGTCATAAAAATTCAATGCAATTACCTGGTATATACCATAAAATTTTTAGTTATGTCAGGTTCCTGGATTAATTCGAATCTCTTAAATTATTCTAGTCACACTGTACTTAGATATATGTAATCTTTTAAATATTATTTGTGAAAACATATATTTCTAATCTACAGCTCTTATTCACATTACTAGTAATTAAATAATTCAGTTGGAATAGTAAATACTGCTACCACTATTTTAATGTAGGAAGGAAATCGAGATGCGTTCCGTACTATTTTCCTTAATTTGTAATATTTCATATTCAGGTATTACCAGGCTTAATTTATGCAAAACATTATGTTGACTAATTGCATACGTTGATCATTTCTAAGTACGGCAAAGTTAGCTAAACAATTGTTTCTTGACATAACTTTAATCATAGAGCAACTATAGTAACTGTCAGTTGTTATCATCTCGGCATTAATTACATTTTAAACCAACACATTTTGAAATGAAAAGTCCATCAGAAAAATCTTTACAATGATATTTAAAACTAGCACATCTCTTGTATCAAGTACCTCTTTAAGTTTTTGCTCTAATTCATTTTGGTATTCATCTTTACCTGTTCAATTTGAATAACTGTTTAGAGAGGAGAATTTCTGTTTTAAAATATTATGAAATGATGTTAAACTATATTAAAGAGTATTTGTTCAGCAATGCATCGATTTTCTCAAAAGTGCAGGAAATATTATGAATAGTTAAAAAGATGCCAAAAAATAGTTTTCTAAATTAAGCTTTCTATCAAATTTTCACATCTTGTAAGTGGTTTATGAATATTACTTTTAAATACTGTATTTCCAGTTTTTTTAGTTATTAATATGATGGCTCATATCCGAGGAAACAGGATAGAAGTTAATTCTCAAACGATAATCAACACGGATGACATAGCCGGTACAAGAATAGATTCTCGTGATGGTCTGTTTAATCTATTTAAGGTTCTTTGTTTCCCATCATTTTTAACAGAGTCAGTATAGATTATATAGGTTTTCTAGGAAAATTATGTGAGGAAATTGGAAAAACTGTTCCAGTATGCAAGTGTTATTGAAATTAATTGCCTTGTTATTGGTATAATCTAATGCATGCATATAAAAATATGATTTGCAATTATTATTTCTGCTACCCTCTATAGAAGAAACAATTAGTCACTAAGAACATAAATAGCATATTAAAGGTACCCACAGATATATATAAGCCTAGTTTTCAAGGAGTAAACAATTGAATTTACCTTTATGAGAATTCGGTATCTTCATTAATCTCTACTCTGGGTTTTGAGTATTAAAATGAGCATATAGAAAGATATTCACAAATGAACAATGCCACATATTGTTCTATAATAGGCTTAGTTTCTTTCTTTACGTAATGTATCTATTTATCTGGGTGCATTTCACTATTGGAGACTTGTTAGATTAATGTATATTATTAACAATGGACTAAAATTATTTCAGATGTCAGCAAAAAGTGATCGGATGTATTTATTGGAGAAAATGTTATAAATGTTTGTTCCTCGTTATAAAAGTTATAATATAACTCATAATTTGTTAAATATGGGTGGAAGTAGTTGTCATTTTTTAAAAATACACTAATAGATATGCACTCAAAACAAATAATTAATGCTTGACGGCTGTTCGGTTATGGGTTAAAACCCAATCCAATATAAGTAGATATCAGAGACTACTGAATTTAAAATTTAAAAAATTTATTGTTGCTATATCATTGCAGAATATAAGTTTAAGCTAGTTTCAGTAGAAACATTATATTAAGGGAACAAAATCCATAATAAATTCCAGCTCATTCCACATATAATTAACTTAGCTTTTTGATAGGATATATCAAAGCTAAGAGTATGGTAGTTATGTTTTAGAATATTGAGGAGAGACTATCAAATACTCAGTTTGTGCAAACAATTGTATGATATACCTTTATAATTAATGTTTTACAATTACTTTTACTGTATTAACAGTCCAAACAAATTAAAGGTGAAATTTAGTAAATGAAAATGCGTCAACAAGCTGTTCGGTTGTCATCGAGAGTTATCCCCTTGTTAGAAATCGAAGAATCAGAGTGACAAAATATATACAGTTCCCTTCATATTTGGACGCTGGAGAGTTTCATGATCAACTGAGAAAAGTTATACAGAAAAAGTTACCACGTAAGTTATTCTAATAATAATTTAGGCTTAAAGATATCATTACTATCTTTTGTATTTTAAAGAGAGAAATGTGTATGTATTTCGGGTGGTATTTAACGACAAAGCATTAAGTTCAGCGTTAACAACTAAGATAAATATTTAATTACGAATTTAATGCTCAAAAATTCAGTAAAAAATATAGTTGTTATATTTTGGATTTACTTAATAATGTTTAATAATTAAAGAATGTGTAACAGTAACCTTTAAAAATTTTATTTTAAGCTCATCTACTCAAATCAAAACCCAATAACCGTGTATTGGTGTTGATAAATCCATTCAGTGGACAAAAGAAAGCGTCAAAATTATGGCAAGATCACGGTAGAGCTGTCTTAGAGGCAGCAGGAATTGATGTTGAAGCTATAGAGACAGGTGGGTTGCATCATTATAAATATTAAATAATTTTTTGAAGATTTTGATATTGTGTTTCACGTATATATTTTACGCAAATTCATTGATAAAGGCAAAAAATAACAGAATTTAAATTAGTTTAGCTTAATTAATTAAACTTTAGAGTATCCTCAGCATGCTATTAATATTATCAAGAACTTGAATATTGATTACTATGACGCTGTTTTGGTGAACAGTGGTGACGGACTGGTAACGGAGGTATGAACGAAGAGAAAACTAATCAGTTTAGGCATAAAAACTACCAATGTAATATTCAGTTGGCTTTAGAACTTATTCCAGATAAAGCTATGAATCATGATCAAGTGTTTTTTTTTATAGCATAACTGCATTATCAAATGTTATAGGAACAGAATATTCAGGTGCTTTGTGGCCTCCTTCTTAGAAAAGATCGTGAACGGTCGTTAAAGATTCCAATTTGTCACATCCCTGGAGGTACAAGTAATGCACTTGCTGCATCAATCTGTTTCGCTTGCAAGTGAATTTTAATCTATATATTTACTTATGTGAATATCCTATTGCTGTTTGTATTTTTTATATCTTGAGTATATTTACAAAATCGGTTTTTTTTGCATATATCTTGGAATTTCTACTTTTCTTTTTCTAATAACGATAATGCGATTGTTTTTGTAAAAATATATTTCTGCCTTTATATATTTATATATGCAGTGAACCGTTCTCACCTCGTAATATCTTCATCACTGAATGCGCTCTCATGGTTACCAGACCTCGCTATCTTCCTCTTCGCTTATACAATGTATTTACTGAAACCGATGGTCTCAAATCTATGTTCATGAGTGCCAACTGGGGTCTCATTGCAGACATAGGTCAGAGATTTACTCACTTCAGCTGACTTTATTCATATAATTTCGCATATTATTGAAACAATAATGGTTTTTTATATAACTAATTTTTTAAAATTATTGCATTTAAGTTAAAAAGCGGGTACAACCCAATTTTAAACTGTATATTTTCTCCTCTTGTTGCAAGTATCGTCTCGATTCTTCCCTTGAATTTTAAACACTATTTTCTTAATTTTCGTTTCTCTCATATTCTAAGAACATTTTTTTGAACTTACTAGTTATAAAAAATTTGCTTTAAAAGTAAATTTGCAATTTCAGTCAAGATCGGAATTTTCAATAAACCACTTTCAATTAATAGAACAATAAAAAATGAAATAAAGACGGCAGAATACATATAAATAACACATAAATATGAGTGCCTTCGTAAAATCCTAACTGCAACTTTAATTTATTACTTATATTACTAAAATGCTCGAAAAGCCAAGGAAATAAGCTTTCAGAAAAATTCTCTAAGTATACTTTTCTTCAAATTTTAACAATGTTATTAGTTATATTCTATTGCTTTAATATTTGTATTTATAGATATTGGGAGTGAACGGTTTCGCTGGGCTGGAATGATCCGTCTGCATATGGAAGCGGTTCTAAGAATAATGCGTGAGTGGTAAGATTTGAAAATTTACTCTAGAGTGCAACGATACCTTTCTAGAACTTCCATCTGTTGCACATTATCGAGGTCGAATATCTTATATTCCCGTTCTTAACAAAGAGATCTCAAGGAAGACTATGCTCAAATACAACTGCAGTAGAGAGCATTTTGGTTCACAACATTTTGAATACGATGATGTAAATCAGGCGAGAACATTTAAATGTACTTGCATATCTTTTAATTTCATTAGTTTTAAGAGAGGATGGTATCAAAAAAGAACTTAGATAAAGATGTTGTTTTTCATTTAGCTTCAAATCAATGATAAAATTGAGACCGAGCCATTCTCTTCACTTGATGAATCATTGGAAGGAACATCACTGATTGAAATGCCTGCATTAACTGAGCCTCTTGGTGAGAACTGGATAAGCATTGAGGGAGACTGGGTAATGGTCAACGTTTCTACTTTAAGTCATCTAGGTGAGTGCACATTAAACTACATACTCGAAGTAATATAAAATTATAAAATATATAACTTTAAGTAGTTGGACCAACAAAAGTCAAAACTGTATAGGATCTGACCTTCCATATCTTCCTTCTGCTCGCTTTGATGAACCGATAATGTATCTGACTCTTATTGATTGGAATACCATCAAGACACGATTCCATATCGCTCATCTCTTCATTTTTATGGAAGGCAGTGCACACTTGAGTCATCCATGCATGCAGGTAGACTTCTTAAAACGAAGATCAAATTCTCCCTATATTTACATTATGGTATAATGCTTATGCATAATATGCTTTCGTCAATCTATCAGAAGGACTTTATTCGTTATTTTTTATTGGTAAACAAAAATAACTTAGGAAAATAAGTCAAATAAAAGTAGGATCTCAAAAATATCTATCATGTCAGATTATTCCCGTATATGCAGTGAGGGTAGAACCCCTGATAAAGACAGGTTACTTTGCAATTGACGGTGAGCCGTGCAACCCAGGATCAACTTTCCAAGTGGTTCCTAGCAAATATTGTGCTACAGTCGTTGGAAGGAAGTACAGAGAACACTGATACTGTATATTATTGTAATCCATTGTTTTTGATTAATTACAGTATTCATATTTTAGTTTTTGTAACGTAAAGATATTATTTTCTAGAAAAATACATTTAAGTTTTCGTAGGGAAATAATTCTTAGATGAATTTAAATGATTTTCTACTTCTAATATATATTTATATATTTTCTTCATATTGTATAGACTTTTCTCGATTTTCTACTTTGGTAATAAATGGAAACATAATCTAGCCATCTTGCTGGGTGATAAAACATTGTACTACTGAAGGAAATATATAATATATTAATAATAAAGCCAGTATCGAATAATTTTGAGACACCATAACGTAATTTCCTCTTTACGATCATTTTTGGTATGTTTATATGTCACTATAATATGAATGAATGTATATGCAGAGCGGGGTTGTTAGAGTCCTGAACGCAGAAGATAGCGGTCACTTACTCACTTGCCTATAACTTCTTTCGAAGTGCGTATTTCGGAAGTATCGTTGGAATCAGCGTTGGATTTTCAAACTTAAGCTCTAAGCCCCGAAAAATTATTTGCCTCAAAAGTAATTTTTACTTTGCCCGGTTATACACGAACATAATTGGTTTAATCAGCTTCATTTTGCCTATTGATAATAGGCTTCACCACTAAAGCATCCAAGATATAGCCACTTTCTTTTTCCGTATTCAAAGTTGACATCTCGACTTATTTTGCTTCTCCGTCTCCTATGTATCACCTAGATCAACTCCTTTTAAGAATAAGATTATATACTATCTGATGATGCTACATCAAAATATTTATCGTATTATACAGAATGAGTGATGTTATTCATCTTTTTATCTAATAAATACTTGCCAAATAAATAGTTTAAATAAATTATGAGGACAGTGCTGCCTGTTTGACTTGACGGTGTTAGTACTTGTCCCATCTCCCTCATTGATTCCCATGACGCTCATATAACGCCTTTCATAAGTAATAAAAAGAACATACTTAAGTAAATTATTTAATCACAATAATGATGAATAATAATTTATTGCTGCTGTATATTTACTACTCAAAACCACTACACTAACCTGAATTCTAAATATATGCAATATATTCAGATCTAAACAGTCAAATGTGGTAATAAGGGAGTGACATTATCAGAATACTTTCATTACAGTTAGTTATTTTATAATTCTCCAAATACAAATGAATGCTAGTATAATTATACGGAAAGCGAACACTACGAAATCTTTAACAATGTAGGGTTATTGAAAAACCTCCAGATAATATTGGCAAATCGTCGTTCGTCATATTAATTTAAGTGTCAATATTTCATTGTCATCACATTTGCGCTAGACAGTTAACACTCACTTACCAAAAATGCCATTTTTGATTTGTTAACCATGTACATTTAGCTACCGTTATACTTTGCTCGCAGCACTTTGTTTACGATTATTAATCTTAGCTAACACAAATGTGATAACAAAATTCCGTTAAAGATGAATGATAGCAGAAAGTCTCTTCAATTTACTGTGTATGGATATATAGTTATTAAGAAGATATGCACCTTTAATTTCCTTACTGATTAGCTACACTGTTTTTACTTTTAGTACTAAAATATCTATGCTCCTTCACATTTAATGTAGTGCATTTTTATATACTTATGCAGGGTTTAAAAATATGTTAACTTGTTTCATCGTTATCTTAATACCTGTTCATTTAATCAGTCTATTGTATTTAATCCCAATTGTGCTTGGTATAGTCTTTTTTATTATACCCTTATTTTTTCCGATCATGTTCTTCAAGACAATGTTCTGTAACGCTGAGTTTATATGACAAATTTCCTTCTTTGGGCTTGAAAAAAATATGCTTGTTTTCATTACAATTATAATTTTACTATAGTAAATCCCTGTTATACTAGATATTAAAGGTGGGGACCCCTAATTTTCTATAGCATTGCCTCGCGTAAAGTAAAACGCTAAATATCAAGGATTATTTTATTGTTTCACCTTTTGTTACTTAATTGTTTATCGTCAGAATTTTAATATCATCATAGCAAAATGCGTTACCAAGATACAGATTTGGCACGAATCGACAATGGACTAATTAATGATAATCGGTAAATTAGTGTTTTATCTACTCATATGCATTTTCTATCATTTATGCTTAATAACTATATTGTTTATTAGTTTTAAAATAATACTACAAGGTTGCGAGATGAAAAGAGTACAACTTTACCTTCTTTCACTTGATATTTAGTTTTTTATGAAGTATATTACAGGATTATATGGGAACGAAGTGAGAATTCTGGGTCGATCACAAGCGAGCCTCCATTGTATATTAGTTTTATGGTCAGAATAGCCTTTTCTTTGATGTTTTTTTTTGGGATATTTGCTGACTGGTTGAGAGCTAAAGGATTTATTGACGTGAAGACGGCTCAAGACGATAATAGGCACGTGGTATGTAGAATTAATATTTATTCTTAAAAAACTGGATTATTGTTTGGTTAATCACAAGTTAAAAAACTCAAGCGATACTGTGGGATATTCTTATTTTAGACTTTCTAAAGCTTGGGAGGTTATTTATAGGGTTTTGCACCTCTCGACGATCATTTTGAGGCAATATATATAAATCATATTTATCGGAAATCAAGTGATGTGGTGAATAGGCCTATATCTAGTGTACCAGCTAATGTTATGAGGCTAAAAGATCGGTATAGTGACGACAGTGGCTGGACACAAAAGTAAGCATTCTTAGTATAATAATTTGTAAAGATAAACCTATTTATTAGTATCATTATATCCTCTTCAGTGAACGTAACTATATGTTGTATAAAACACTATGAAATATTATTAATTTCAATGATTTTGGTATTTAAATTAGTTAATGAAATAATCATGCCTTTAAATGAACATTTATTGGATTTAATGATGTTTAATATTTTTAATAGTGCATTTTAAAAAATCATCTAAGCTAACAACTGAATATAATCATCATTCGTGTTCATCGAAGTGTGATAACATAGGCGGTATCTATGGGAATGAAACAAGTTCAAGAGGAAACATTATATAATAGTAAATCACTATAAAAAATATGACACTTAGTTTGTTATTAAAAACATTGAATATAAATAAAGTTATTGCTTACGTTGAAGAATTATGAGTTGTTTTAGCAGTTATTTTTGAGGTTCACTGGAACTGAAACGGAAGTGATTAACCTCGGTTCCTATAATTATTTGGGATTTTCGCATAATGATGGGCCATGCGCTGAAGAAGCAGCTAGTTACATTGATAAATATGGACTTCATATTGGAGGAACAAGACATGAAAGAGGCGAGCTAATGATTTATGTTATTTGGAAGAATTTAATTTTTAATTTTGGATGTTTTCATTTTTTCGAGAACACATAATTTAGTAGTGGTTGTCAAGAAAGTATTGTTGTAGGAAACCATCGCGTACATTATCAGATCGAAGCATGCGTAGCTGATTATCTGGGTGTGGAAGCGGCAATTTGCTTCCCCATGGGATTTGGAACAAATTCTATGAATATTTCGTCATTGGTCGATAAGGTTTTTTAGTTCTACAAATTACTTAATTTTGTCTGAATCTCACTTTTATAGTAACAGTCGAATATTTAAAGAATTTCCGCACTCAAGCTTAGCCACTAATTACATATGTTTTTAAGTAATTGAAACAAAGTGATATATTTCGTTTTTGAAAAGTAATTTTCTGCTTTTCGGAGCAAACCCAGAGTTATATATCTATTTAATATCACTTAAAATTTAGAGCTATTGCTATATAGATAATTCCAGCTTAAGCTTGTGATTTTTTAAAATGATCATATTTTCCAAATTGCATCACTATGCCTCAACAAGAAATAATACCAGAAGTATTTGACTGCCACTGTATAATTACTAACCTAATTTATCGTCTCTGCTTCTTACAGCGTATGGATTAATTAAGGTTCTTAATCCTATATATGAAACGAGCATAGTTACCACATTTTAAATTCCGCAAAGCGTACTAGAGCATGAAAATAAGAGGAAAATTGAGAATATACATGAAAAAAACTTATTAGTAATAGTCTATGACTCAATCGCTAGGTTTAATTTAAACTAACAACCCACTCCATTGTGTATGTATATTAAGGGAGATTTGTCTTTGTACAATTTAAATCATAATAATAATTGCATATTATATGTTTTCCACGTTCATCGATTATTCTAGCCATAACTACTATCATTTATAAAATTGCGTCTTATATATTTAATACAGCTTCAAATTAAGTGGTTTGTATTTAATCCCAAATAATAATGCATTTAATTAAGTTTTGAAACTGATATATTCCGGTAAATTTGGTAAGTGATATATGATTGCTTACAGCGCTCTCTGATTCTGAGCGATGAACTTAACCATGCATCATTGGTACTTGGATGTCGATTGTCTGGAGCAGTTATTAAAGTTTTCAAACATAATAGTGAGTCAATTATATATATATATATATATATCTCAACATTCTCCATGCATTATGTTAGCTATATATGACAATTATATTTTTTTGAATAATATTCATTAGAATAAATACGAAAAGACCAAAACGGTTCACGTAGTTGAAAGTGATTAAAAATGAATCATTGGCACTTGTTCGAAATTTCCAAAATGTTTAACATGCTATTTCATTTTTACTCACTAAGTCTTTAGAATGCAAGGTTGTTAAACTAAAATGCCTTACAAATTTATGAGAGCTAGTGGGCCTTAAACAGTTGGTTCTGTAGTTTATATATATATATATATATATATATTCAATGTATAGATCCAGCGCATTGCGAATACATGTTGCGTGAAACGCTATGTAGACCAAATCCGAAAACCCAATTGTCGTACAACAAAGTCCTAATCATTATAGAAGGCATATATAGGTTAGTTTTTGGTACTTTATTTAATAAATTGATTATATTCTTGTAAAGATGTTTTGCTCGAATAAAGGCTACATACTCACACCAGTAACCGGAAAAATACATCTTTCCATTATTAAAATGTTGAATTTCATACGCAGTTTAAATGTAGTTTATTGTTTACTAACTTTTTTAAGACTTGTAAAC
Organism: Heterorhabditis bacteriophora; assembly: GCA_964036235.1. Lineage (NCBI taxonomy): Eukaryota > Metazoa > Nematoda > Chromadorea > Rhabditida > Heterorhabditidae > Heterorhabditis > Heterorhabditis bacteriophora. The sequence goes on along the minus strand of OZ038426.1, from coordinate 12,976,374 downwards.
AAAGCTATCTATTTGATATATTTTAGTCATTCTCACCGTTTAAAGCCCTAAAAAATTAACTACAGAAGAATAAGTGAAAATAAACTTCTGTAATTTTCAGTATGGAAGGCACCATCGTCAATTTGCCAGAATTCATTAAAATTAAAAAAAAATACGAGACGTATTTATTCTTGGATGAAGCACATAGCGTTGGTACGTTTTGTTATTTCTGTCTTAATAACGTATGTGTAGCATTTAGTGATAACAACTATCACAAAATTATCAATTGGATAGATTCTAATTAATAACTATTATATTAGAGAAACACTTTTAAGACTTAAGTAAATTATGAATATGTAAAAATGTGTCTCATTTTCAATTATCCATTGTTATAAGAAGTATGTGTTCATCGCCTTCTAAGTGTGGAGGACACAATCATAATATATTAACAGAAATATGATTTTCAAAATACTCATTCTTTCATTAATCTGAGCGGGTTTTTTGAAATATTAGAAATTGTTTATATAATTCATATCCTATTAAGGAGCTTTGGGACCAACTGGTAGGGGTGTGGTCGAGTATTGGGGATGCAATCCTCACGATATCGATATTATGATGGGAACATTGACAAAAAGTTTCGCCGGAGCAGGAGGCTATATGGGTGGGACTAAAGTAAGGTTTAACATCTTTAAAAATTGGATGTTAACTATTTAAATATTAATTGTAGCAAGTGGATTCTAGGCAACAATTAATCATATTCGAGGATGTTCAGCTGGGCCTTGTTATGGTGCCGCAATGTCTCCGCCTATTATAGCCCAAGTATTAAGGAGTATGAAGGTGATATACCTATACCTTCAAATAATTTGTTTTTTATTTTATTATATTGTTTAATCTACACAACTTGTGAACATTTAATTTCCGATTTCTATTAAAATATCAATATTACAAGTCTTGTATGACGATTTACTTAAGAAATTAATTCAGCAAAAATCATCTCAATTATGTTGTTCAATCTACAGTTTCACCTCTCCCTTAGGTTATGCTTGGCGAGGATGGCACGGATTTGGGAGCCAGAAAGGCCATCCAACTGCTTCGAAACTCACGTTATTTTCGTCGGCGCTTGAAGCAGATGGGCTTCCTCATTTATGGTCATGAAGATAGCCCTGTTGTTCCGTTGATGACTTTTTACATTACGAAAGTCGTGTTAGTCAGCATTAAAAAGTATTTATATCAAATTACTGATTTCTTAGTAATGATAGTGATGCACTACCTTTGATAAACGCTTTAATTGTTTTAAAATTAATTTTCAGTGAGTTTTCTCGACGTACTTTACAGTACGATGTTGGTTTAGTGGCCGTTGGATATCCTGCAACACCACTAACGAAAGCACGAGTGAGATTTTGTCTTAGTGCAGATCATACCAAGGAGCAGTTGGACTATGTGAGCAAAGCCTATGTTACTATTTTTCTTTTTTTATATAGTAATAATAAGGAGGAATAAAGTTAATAGGTGAAAAATATTATTATATGCTAAGCAAAGTAATTTGATTACTTCGAAATGACCCTAGCGTCCTCCAATGCGGAGTTGTTAATCTCCTTGGCTAATTGCATTGGTACAGAAATAGCTAGGACAGCATCCATTACTAAAGTGGTGCTTTCTTCTATAAAGCTTATTTTCTTGAATAACTGGAATAAAATAAAGTTAGTGCTTAATTTTTTCTTTAAAATCATATACCTTTTCTTTATATATATAAATATAAATATCGAACTAAGCGTAGTTAATGTAGATTTAGTTGGGTTAACCTTTTTTGTGGCGCTAAGCGAAGCAATTAGTAAGGTTATACACAGTGATAGAGTTGTGATGGTTAAAATAGCTATAGGAATAGTGATCATTTTTTCACTGAACAAACGAAAACGAATGACCGCTTAAGGAGAAGAAATAGCAATAAGGGAAACTAGAATACTACTATCAGTATTACACGATATGCTGAGCGACTTATTGATTCGTTTAATTCAAGAATTGTATAATTTAAAATTAAAAAACTGTCAAAGAAAGATAATACAGTATAGTATATAAGAGTAACCCTTGTCATAAGGAACTCATAACTATAATTGATGCACTAATGAAACAATTTATTTGTACTGAATATCTTTGAGAAAGAACTTTTATCGCTTAGTTATTCACTACTGTCTAAAACAGGACAATGATAAAAATGAAATCTAATTATACCTATTAAATTAGGCCATAAAATAGTTTATTTTCAGATTGAAATTGGGGTGACTTTACAATCATTATGAAAAGTTTCTTTAACTAAGACGTTCTTATAATGTAAAAGTGGAAACAACAGCGTTTTACTAGCTTTTCCACTTTGTGCATAAATAGCAAGGTCATGAAGCTTGTAAACGCTAAAACGTATTTATCTATGGCTTGTAACATGTTTGTGTTCTAGTTATTATATATACACAAATTCATATTATTTTGTACAGGAAATATAGAGTGAGCAGGAAAACAACTATTTTAAAAGTATTATCATTTAATTGAAACTTAATGAGATTTGTTGCTTTGTTTCTGGAAGTCTATTTCCTTGTCTTTCCAACCATCCTTACTTCATTATCATAAATGGAGAAAGAAAATTACATTTATCAACTTTTAAAGGTACCCGTTCTTATGTTTTTAGATAAGTATTTCAACACATATCTTCGCTTTCCACTGTTCTAACAATATTTTTGAGAAAAGGTAGGAGACTACATCATTATTCAAATGTTATTATACCATAAATGTACGTGACCTCTCATTGCTATAATAACCGTTGGATCCTGAGCACCATATTTTGCACATCTGTGGCGTTACTACGTCCCATACTTCAAAAAGTCTTCTCTTGATATCATCAGTGTGGTTAAACTTACCTTCAAAATACACTCGTAATTCCTGCTATATCTGTAATCACAGGGATTCGAATCAGGTGAATTTAATGGCCATTAACTTGGGATTGTGAATCAAAACTTTTTTTTTGTGAGCTATTCAGTTTTTATGCCCATATGAAATGGGGAAAATTTTTGCATGAGAATGAATCCAAGTTGAATACAAGGATGTGTAGCCGGAAAGAAAACTAGTTGGAGTAAGATTAAATACGCATGAAAAACGAAAATTGATGTCTTTCCAAAATAGATAATAATTTACGTATAACACATGTTGGTGGTGTTAGTACGGTCGAAAAGTTATATTTTCAAGCTCTTGAAAATATTTTTAAACAACAATTTTTGTCAAGTATGAAAAGTTATTAAATTTTAAAAATGAGTCCTTTATTTACTTACCCTGTATATAAACTCAAGTTAGTAATATTAACCTTACAGGTGCTTTCGGTAGTTGACAGAGTAGGTGATGAAACGAATTCAAAATATGGTCAGAAGGACAGTAGCCACCGCGTTATAGATTATTGAATATGTAATTTTATAGCAATAATATTTTCAGGTAGTATAAAAATGAAATTTTCTAATTATGGTTTCTTAAATACGTTTGCTGTATTTATCTAGGTATTATTAACACTGAATGTTTATGAGGTATCAATGATGATAACATCCTGTACTGAAGAAAACCATTTTTTGGTTTAACTATACAATAAATGATTCTTTTATAATTATACTCTCCTAAATCTTGTCTTTTAAAGTCTTATTATTGGTGCATTTATCATTGTATTATAGTAACATTTTTTGCATGGATGCCTCATTTAATATGGTTATATAGGTATCGAAATTATACCTTTAGTTTCAACTTATTTTGTTACACATGTATGAGTAGCATAAGTCGAAGTATCTAGTATTTTATAGTGTTAGTACTTGAATTCTTTCTTTCTTTGTTCTAAGTTATAGAAATAGATATTTATTAAGTTATAAATATAAATCTGACAGCATGTACAAACAGATATAACTATACGACCGTTGACTGAGAAATATTGGTTGGACGCTGTGGACTACTGTTGGGAAGTGATTGAGCATTTCAGACAGTTTAGTATTGGCTGACTGAGCACCACCCGGCTAAGTGGGAAACTCCACTGGAGCGTGATGTGATGGGGAACGTTTAAAACGATACCTAGGTTACTAATACAAAATATGTAAGAGCGTTATGGTTGCATTGAAGAATGGTGTTCTAAAAGTCAGGAAATAAACTACATTGGTAAAGATTTTAATGATAAGTAATGTCTTAGGTAGTAAGGAAGGAGAAAATAATTATGGGTCACAAATCTAAATTTTCATTTTGGTGGTGTGAAACCTTCTCCTTAGGCAGCAAACTCCTTGCATACATTGTAAATAGCCAGAACTGCATGAACATGATGAATGGCCACTTATCTGTGAACACATTGTAACAGCAGGTAAATGTACGTAGGTTTGTGCCTGAGAAGTGCATGCAGGTTGACAAGAAGGCTGGCACTGAGGAGCACATTGAAGGACTGGTTGCGCCTGTAACAACAGCTACAGTAAATACATGTTTCCTGTACAACTTACTTTTAATGTCTGCATTGTTATACTAACAGTTTGAAAGCGTTATATAAACGTATATTTAGTTAAAATACTTCCCGCTTTCCCAAAATATTGACTCTTAAGTTTAATGGAGAGCTTTATTTTTTCATTCATATTAAAATCACAGATTAGTGTTTTTATGTTGCTATAGAAGCGCACTATTTGTTCATTCTGAGACATGTTTTACTTCGCGCACGCTTCTAATGAGTGACCGTTCCTGTAAACATTGTCTTATTGTCAGTTCGACTTCTCGTTTTTCCTTTGTTTTTGGCTATTAGAATGAAGAGAGCGCGTTCCTTTAATAGTCTAAAGTTATAATAAATATTCAGATTATATGTCAAGCGCCAAGGTATGTAGAAGTCGTAAAGCTTTGATAAAATTGAATATAAAATCAATATTAAAATTAATTAACAACCTGACAAGCTTGCCCACATGCTGGATGAGCTTGAACAACAACGACCTGTTGGGATTCACAAGATTGCTCGCAGCTACTTTGACAGGTTTGGATACAATGAGTATTAGTTCCACAGCTCGATTGACAATTGGGTTGGCATGCCTACATACGGTTATTAATATCTCGTTACATTATAAATTAGGTTCAAGTAATATTGCTAACAGATCATAGTGGATTTTGTAGGATATACCTGAACACAAATGGCTTGCTGCTCGATGCATTGTGAAGTACACGAAGGCTGACATGTAGGGACACACTGTTGCTGAGATTGTGGCTGAACGATAACCATCTGTCGTTGTGATTGATGAGCACATAACTGCTGGCAACTTGGAAGACACGCTTGCATACACTGATTATTTTCTCCACATGAACTTTGGCAACTAGGCTGGCAAGCCGAATCACAAATTATCTGTTGCTGTATACAAGTTGGCACACACGCTGGCTGACAGGAAGCAGGACAATTGTTTTGCCTTTGTTGAACAACAATGATTGGCTGAGCTTTCTGAACGCAAGATGATTCGCAGCTGGGAAGGCAAGCCTTTACACATTGAGCATTAGAACTACACGAACTTTGGCAACTTGGTTCACAGGCTGCGACACAAATCTGCTGTTGTTGTATGCACTGAGGTGTGCATGCTGGCTGACATACAGGAGTGCATGCCTGTTGAGGAGACTGCGAAACAACGATAATTTGCTGATGTTGTTGTTCAATGCATGTCTGTGTGCAAAGTGGTTGACACGCCGGATTACAAGCTTGATGGAGACAGCTAGACTGACACTCTGGCATACATTTAGGTGTGCATTGTTTTTGTGACTGTTGCAAAACAATGATTTGTTGTTGCTGTTGTTCAACGCAACTTGAAGTGCACATAGGCTGACATGCTGGGGCACACTGTTGTTGAATACATAAAGACTGGCAAGCCGGCATGCACGCTGGAGTGCATTGTTGTTGAGTTTGTTGCAAGACAATTATATGTTGTTGTTGTTGTTGTTGTTGTTGTTGTTGTTGTTGTTCTACACAAGACGACGCACAGTGAGGTTGGCAAGAGGGCGCACATGCCTGTTGAATACAGTTAGGCTGGCACGTAGGCATGCAGATTTGTGCACACTGTTGCTGAGGCTGCTGAGTCATGATAATTTGATGTTGTTGATGTAAACATTGAGAAGTACACATAGGTTGACAAACTGGGGAACATTGTTGCTGGATGCAGACCGGTTGACAAGCCGGCATACAAGCAGCCACACAATTTTGTTGTTGTTGAACTAAAATGATTGGAGATGTTCTCTGTGTGCAGCTTGGTAGGCATCCTGGCATACACGAAGGAGAACATGTAGAATGTGTTTGACAACGGTTGCATGAGACCTTTAAATAAAGCGTAAGTATATTTTAGTTAGAATTTTATTTTTATAAAGACAGAACATATTGACTGGTATTACTTGATAAGTAAGTGCTCCACATGCGCAACTGTTATATTGCTGCTGCAACTGAAGACAGTCACAATCATTGTTGGTAAGATCTTGACAGCCACATTGCGTTTGAAGCATATTAGCACAGTCGCACTGCTGGACCTGTAATCAAATTAATTATAAAAGTGATCAAGGTATATTAAAACCATTACTCAAGTTTATGCCATTTTCTACCTATAAAATTGTGATTAATACAACTGAGATATAGTTTTCAATGGAGTTCGAAATTTGCTTTAACTACGAATTTGAAAATAGAAAAATAGATTATTTCTATGTTTTCAATAATACTAGATAAAGAACTAATAATATAGCAACCTTATGTTGAAGAGCAGCACAGTTACACTGGGTTTGTACTTGACAACAAGATGTTTGTGACTGGTAACAACATTGTCTTTTCGCTCGTATCATTGATTTCGTCCCAATGATTTCAGATGTACGCTAAAAAAAATCTGCTTGTTGTTGAAATATTTTAATAATTTTGTATTTTTCCTTTCACACTTTGATATTATCATTTAATTATGCATATATAAATAATGAATTGTGTTAGGTATATCCCATTGCTAGTATCCACGATGATACTATCTTTGTCCTAATAATTATCTCCATCGCCTTTTTCCTTAATTATAAATCACTAAATAATATGAACCAAACGACACGATTGAGCATACAATATTCAGTATGTTCAAAATTATTATTGTAATAAGGAGTCTTGGCGTCCTAGAATCTTCCAAACATTTCATCTCACTTCTGTTAAAGTCCACTCATTTGTCCTCCTCGTAAAGTTTGCTGAAGCTCGGTTATTAACGGGCTAGTCAAATGCATTTGTCTAATCCGTTGACCACTGTAAGTCAAACAAATGGCAGACTCAGAACAGCAGCAGGAAATCGCAAATTTCGAGCTGCTCAAATTATGGTGACTATACGAATTATTTCGTAGGAACATCTCTTGATACGTCATTCACCGTCGAAGTGTATGCTTAGTTCCTTTAAACCTTCATAACTCGATTCAAAAGCAGTAAAACATACATTACAAATAGTCATATTATATACATGTACATCTATACATATATATATTACGAGTAGTATATATTTTATCAATTGTAATTAGTAATATAAAAATGAAAACAGTCGAATGAAATCAAACTTATTTTTTACCTCGGCATTTTCATTTTCAATATTATTAGTATCTTCTGTAAATGCTTTTGTGAAGAGTACTAGGACCAGGAAACCGATCTTCATGATTGGGTCGTGACCCTGGAATTTAATTCTCGGTAATCTAGACAATAGCGCGAAGAGGTACAAACACAACAATCATAACATAGGTACATAAGTGCAGGCCGGAAACTTCAAAAAGAATAAAGCAGAAACTAGGAAATAAGGATTGTTATATTAACTTAGATAAGAACTAATGGAAAATAGGAATATCCTTAATGAGCTTTAAATGTTAAACTATGCGTGTTTTACCTATATCTCTATTTTTACATGATGGATAAGTAATTAATAATATATACTTAAACCAGGTGAGATCAATAGACCAACTTAATTAGGTGAAATAAACAGAATTTTTGTCAAAGACGTCTGGAACTCGCTATGCGAATGACCTTGAGGTGTTGATAGGAGGCGGGTCTGTCGAACGATCTAACTCCTCCTAAGTCGGTGCGCCTACGGACAGCTAACAAGGGGACTAGTTGCTGCACGCTCATTTTATACTTCAAAGACAATGGGGTGGAGCAAAGCTGTCTTCTTGCATTCGATTAAAAATAGATATTAGGTATTCAAGTATCTTAAATCTAACGAAGGTTTGAGCAACTGACACAATTATTGTAATAATTAGAAGTATTAAATCATCAAAAAAGACGGATTAGAACGGCTATTTTAAATAAATAAGATATGTGTATGTCTATTATAAACAATTGTCAAAGCATATAACATTTCGATTATTCGCTTTCAAAGACTTATACTCAAATATTAGGTGTAAGGGTACTACTACAAACATTTTTGTTTCCCACAGTTATGTTTAGAGTGGTCTGATTTCGTGAATTAGCGCGCACGAGCGAGACAAATTCTCTGCTCAAAACTGAGACTATTCTGCTCGGCTTATTTACGTGTGCAACCTTACAACATGAGTATATATGATCTAAAACAGTGAAAAATTAAACTGAAAATTGATAAATATTATTATGTCCTATTTTGAACTCCATGATAATTGATAAGCGAATGTTTTTCTTTGGCACTTAAGAAGAGTAAAAATGAAGGAATACTCGAAAAAACTGTGGTAGTATGACAGAAAAGTTGGTGAGAAAAAGTACTCATAGATTTTTTTTACGTGATATATAATAAAGATAAATTAATCGCCAATGTTAATGTCCAGAAACACCTAATAAATGGTTTTTCAAATGAAAATGACAAACTTAAGTTATAAACGTCACAAAATATCCAATAAATTTACTTTTAATTTCCTATACTTCTTTTAAATTCTCATCTGAAATACAGGAAAATAATTTCTATGAAACACTTTCCATACTCTTTTAAACTGCAATGGTTTTTCTAGAATAAATACTTTTCGCTTGGTAAAAGGTCTCGTGATTTATCTGATCAGAACTGCTTCGTGTATGGGAAAAACAATCGGACAGAAGAGGTACTCAAGACGCGCTAGTCCACAACGCGAAACACCAGCATCACTGCAGAAAGCTACTCGCAATCAGAGAGTGAAAATTAGCTCATATGAATCTAAGATATCTATTGAAAAGCAGTGTAGTGGTGAATACTGGATTTCTAAAAGTCAAAGGATGTAAATATCATACGTAACTATTTGAATTAGTAAGTCTTTAAGTTAAATTGGAATTTACTAGTTTCTATCCTTTAGTATAGTGCTGATGTTAAAACATTATTTACTATACGATTAATTGCCATAATTTAACGAACGTATGCTCAGTATTATGGCTCTATTCTGCTGCTTTTCAATAAGATATGCTTTAGACAATTCGTATTAATTTATGGCAAAAAAGATCCATTTGAGTATTCTATATTTTGTTGTACTACATTTAAAGAACGTTTTATCGAAGTACTAGTCATAGTCTGCTAATTATTAAATTTATCAGTAAAATGGATTTTAAAAGGACTATTCTCAATATACTTTGTTAATCAATCCGGAATATTCCAGACATAAAACATTATTAACTTATTATTTTATTCTAATAATTAATTTAAATCATTCTTTGTGTATTGCTTGGTTCAGTAAAGTCATTTTAAGAAAGTTTGATTTCGTATAATATGTTCTACTGGTTTTCTACGACTGGTCGTATTGCAAAGACTATTGCATTTAAATCTTACGAATTTGATGACTAAATTTTTTTACAACAAAAGTCTCGAAACTGCTACCAAAATAACTTATTAGTTATTTTAGTTTAATGAACGGCTGTACAGTTCTACTGATGCCTACAATTCTGTGATCCAAAATATTTGGAGAGTTCAAGAACCAATACTTTTAGTAGAGTTCTCTTTTACTAGTATCTAGTGTAAATGCTGAAATTTTTCTTAATAAGGAGTTTTATTTGACACATTCATTCTATTTCAAACCATGAGAGATGCCGGAAACTGATGTCTGGTAATTACAAATTTTTCACCTGTCTTTGTTATCTAGGTTGCAGTATTACCTATTATTCCGATGATTACCAAATTGATATTGAAATAAATGTTCGAGACAGAGCTATGCTGAACGATGGTTCGAAGTTTCATTGCCTTTTCATGATTATTGGTCGTTATTTTTTCTGCTCATTGGGTGTTGCATATGTTTAACCCTAGTATGAATTTGATAATTGTTCTCCTTGACGTTTAATTATTAAGTTTACCGGAAAGTTCTGTCTTTCGATAATGTCATTTCAAGTTTCAATACGTATGCACATATTCATTTGGGACATATATGGCTGTCTCTCTTTATCATTCCATTTACACACATGTTCTCTTCTAAATTAACTGAAACAAAGGTGTCTCATGTCATTATTAAGTGAGACGCGATCATGTAAACATGGCTACCGATAAAGTTCATTTACGACACTGTATTTTGTACTAATTCCAACAACGAAGAAATGCTACAGAAACGTGTCGAAATTTAGTGAAAGTTTTTGGTGGAGATGCAGCTTCGGATAGAACGTGCAGGAAATGGTTCGAAAAATTTGATGCAGGTGATTTCGACTTTAATGATAAGCCACGCTCTGGGTGGCCATCTTTGATCGATGGCGATATTGTCAAGACCATTATAGAGCAAGATCCTTTTTTCACAACATCGAAGATTGCAGAAAAGCTTTACTCAGCTCAACAAACCATTTCGTACTATATTCGGAAACTAGGATTGGTCTATAAATATTCCAGATGGGTGCCTCATGAATTAAGTGAGAAAAATTTGCTTAATCGAGTCATCATATGCACATCTCTGCTTGCTCGGAACAAAAACGAACCCTTCTTGGACCGGATGATAACTGGAGATAAAAAGTGGATTACCTACGAAAGCATCGTAAAGAAAAGAGCATACTGTGAGACCGGACAACCTGCTCTCTCCACCTCTACACCGAGCTTGAGCCTGAATAAGAGAATGCTGTGTATGTGGTGAGACATCAAAGGACCAATACATTACGAGCTTTTGAAACCTAACAAAAAGCTCAATTCGGAGAGATAATGTCAACAAATGGATGGTTTAAACAAAACACTCAAAGAAAAGAGGCCGGAGATGTTCAATAGGAAGCACATCATACTGCATTATGATAGCACCAGACCACATGCTCGTTTGGCGACTAGTCAAAAAATTGCAGAGCTAGGCTTGGAAATTCTGTCGCATCCACCATTCTTCCCAGACCTAGCACCCTCCAATTATTACTTGTTTTTGTCCCTGCAAAATTTTTTGAAGAAAAAAATTTAAAACTGAAGCACATGTCAGCCAAGCACTAATTGAGTTCTTCACCTCTAAAGACAAAGCATTTAAAAAAAATGGTATTTACAAATTACCATCACGATGGCAAGAGGTCATAAGTGACGGCGAAAATTATATTGTACAATAAATACTATTAAAGGTATGAAAAATGTATTATTTTCTTTCACTTCACGCACGGACAGAACTTTCCGGTAGATATAATAATATTGAGGAAAGAAGCCATTTTCCTCATCGCTCTTGTTTTTTCTGAAACATATTAAAATTTTTCGAACACAAGGAGCGTTCGTATATCCAGGCTATCCTATTGACGATGGTCCCCAGCTCATGATATCGTTTTAAGGTCAAATGTACGATAATTCTAGTAGAACAAAGTATCTTGACGACAACAACACTTTTCTCTCCTTTCTCGTACAGAAATGATGATAACAGCGTATAGATCTTCCTATATCATGAAGCAATATAGAAATGGCCGATTCGGATGATATTTAAAAGATACTTCAACGAGACTTTAAGAACTTTAATTAGCATAGCGAAATACTACGCCAAAGGTGTTACTTGATGTACTTGAAATACATTTACATTAATTAGAACAGTGGTAAATATGGGTTATACCATGCACAGTGCCGCCCAGGAATAGTGGTAACGAAATGCATCGAGTGCACTAAGTGTACTATCGATTGTAACTGGCTTCAAAATAGTCTATTTTGCGTTCTAATTACGGTTTCTGGTTCAGCGTCAAACTGCGGTTCTTTCTAATACATTTTTTTTAGTGCTATGCAAAAAAATTCCTGATGAAAAGGAGCATATCTTAGATTCAAGTGATTATTATGAGAAGAAGTAGACCGTAAAAGGCGAAAAACATTCAATAATATGGTTATTAATTTCTACGTTCTAAAATGATCCACTTTTCATATTTCATTTATATATGCGCACTACCGTAACAACCTTTTTCAGCTTAGGTCTCCAAAATTAGGAGGCAGACTACCGCCCACCTTTAAAGGGTATAAGGTAGTACTGCCTCCAAAAGACCATATCCTACCTTCCCTATCTGGAAGGTAGTTCTGGTCGTGTCCAACCACTCGTAGTGAGTGGCTTTCGAAGGGCTTTTGAAGCCCGAAGAACTTAGCAAATTAATAAGCATAAGAAAGAAGTGATAGCTAATAGCAGATCATTAGCCAAGACACTGTCAGGAATCTTCTCCTATCGTTTTCAATTCCAGTCTGGCAAAATTGTGATGGCCTTGTGGTGTAGGTCATAGGTAAGTAGAAATAGGAGTGGAAGATCGCTTCCGTGCAGTCCCAAGAGGAGTTCTCGATTTCTGCGTATTCCTTATTGCCAAACTTGTCCGATCAAATGCTCCGCAATAATTGTCAATTGAAATAGCTGATTGTGCTTGAAGAGGAGAGCTGGCCAAAAAAGTCTTTCACTTGATAGGAAAAGTAATTTCCTCGCATAGGTTTACAGACATTCTGTGATTAGTGCGGAGACGATAACATAAGAGCGTAGAAATAAAGCAGTTTAATCGGTCAACACATATAGCTTACTCTGTACAGTTGTCTAGTTTAAAAATTGATTATAGGAGCCATAAAACAAATACTTATAAATAAATAAAAATGTAATCATTTAATACTAATAGCATGAACTAATCTACTCATCTATATTCTCACTAGTCGGCGATTGAATCGCGATGGCGTTGCGGTAGATGCAGGTGTTTAAGTTGAGGCCTCATGGTATCGGTCCCGGGCCAGTCGTTTTGGTTTCCTCATAGTTAGTAATAGTTGATTAATTGTGTTGTACGGCAACCACGCTGAGGTACGGAACAGGTTGAAGTGGGGGTTTCAGCTATTCGTGATACAAACCGCAGACAAGCGAGCCAACGGTAGGTTTCGATGCACTTGGAAGGCAAGTTTGGAAGACACGCAGCAACGTCAGTTTATTGGTGAGTTTTTCTCTCTAATTTTCAGGTCTTTCTTGAGCCGGGGCGTTAGCCTCAGTGCTCTCTCCCATCTCCCCATCGGGAGGAGGTTGGGATAATTTTGGACGCTTCTGAAGCGTTTGGCACTTAGGTGCTGAACTGCTTCAGGAGCTTTTTGGCACCCAGGTGTCAAATATTAAGAAGTAAGGGGGGTCATGCCAAATTTTTCAACATTCTAAAGTAAACTAATTAGTTATATTAATTTATATATAGGTATAACCTTAGCTACCTCTAGGCTAAGGTCTCCAAAATTAGGAAGCATACTACCCCACCCCTTAAAGGGTATAGGGTAGTATTCCCTCCAAAAGACCATGTCCTACCTTCCCTATCTGGAAGGTAGTTCTCGTCGTGTCCAACCACTCGTAGTGAGTGGCTTTCGAAGGGCTTTTGAAGCCCGAAGAAACTAGAAAATTCAATGACGTAAAAAATTAAGCAGAGGAATAAAGTGATAATTGGTAACAGATCATCGGTAAAGTCACTGACACGGATCTTTTTCTGTCTTTCCTTAATTCTCTGCAATATGGTATGGACTTGCAGTATAGGTAATACGAAGTGGGGAAAGCAGTGCAGGATCGATTCCGTTCCGGCACCACGAGGCGTTCTCTATTTCTCTGTCCTCCTTGTTGCCAAACTCGTCCGCTAGATAACTGTTCAATAATTGTCATCCAAAATAGCTGGTTTGGTTTCTGTGTAAGAATGGTTGGTTAAACATGGCGAACTGTTTCAGTTGACAGGTAAACAAATTCAGTCGTATAAGTACAGTCTTTCTGTGACGAGTGCAGAACGATAGCCGCCTACGAGCGTAGAAATAATGCAGTTTATTCGCCCATCACACATTGCTTAGTTTGGCTATTTTTTATACACAAATATATAAAAATTCATATAACACTAATCATTTACGCAATGTAAGAGGTGCCATGGTGGCCTAGTGGTAGTCATCGCTGCGTAAGGTGGAATGGTCACGATACGGGTCACGGCCTGCTCTTTTTTTGTCTTTTCAGCTATTTAGTAATAGCTGATGATTTAGTGTGCAATTGTACACTCCCGGCTGAGGTACGGAGCACGCTTAAGTGGGGGTTTCGGCTAGTCGCAAAAGAAGACGCAGACGACAGAGCCAGTGGTAAGTTTCAATGCACTTGGACGGTAAGTTTAGAAGATACCCAGCAACGTGAGTTTATTGGTGCGTTGTTCTCTCTGTTTTCAGGGATTTCAAGAGCCCGGGCTTTGCCTCAGTGCTTCCAAGAGCCGGGGTGTTAGCCTCAGTGCTCTCTCCCATCTCCCCATCGGGAGGAGGTTGGGATAATTTTGGACGCTTCTGAAGCGTTTGGCACAAAGGTGCTGAACTGCTTCAGAAGCTTTGTGGCACCCTGAGTGCCATATGACCCTTATGGGTCAGCCTGAAATACATTGGAAATGCGAATCTATGCCCAAATTTTTATCTCTGCGTCTCCTATCTCGCGACAAAAAAACCAAACCCGCGTAAGGTACGGGAACCGAAAAGTGTTTACATTTTTGAATTTTCTAGTTTCTTCGGGCTTCAAAAGCCCTTCGAAAGCCACTCACTACGAGTGGTTGGACACGACGAGAACTACCTTCCAGATAGGGAAGGTAGGACATGGTCTTTTGGAGGGAATACTACCCTATACCCTTTAAGGGGTGGGGTAGTATGCTTCCTAATTTTGGAGACCTTAGCCTAGAGGTAGCTAAGGTTATACCTATATATAAATTAATATAACTAATTAGTTTACTTTAGAATGTTGAAAAATTTGGCATGACCCCCCTTACTTCTTAATATTTGACACCTGGGTGCCAAAAAGCTCCTGAAGCAGTTCAGCACCTAAGTGCCAAACGCTTCAGAAGCGTCCAAAATTATCCCAACCTCCTCCCGATGGGGAGATGGGAGAGAGCACTGAGGCTAACGCCCCGGCTCAAGAAAGACCTGAAAATTAGAGAGAAAAACTCACCAATAAACTGACGTTGCTGCGTGTCTTCCAAACTTGCCTTCCAAGTGCATCGAAACCTACCGTTGGCTCGCTTGTCTGCGGTTTGTATCACGAATAGCTGAAACCCCCACTTCAACCTGTTCCGTACCTCAGCGTGGTTGCCGTACAACACAATTAATCAACTATTACTAACTATGAGGAAACCAAAACGACTGGCCCGGGACCGATACCATGAGGCCTCAACTTAAACACCTGCATCTACCGCAACGCCATCGCGATTCAATCGCCGACTAGTGAGAATATAGATGAGTAGATTAGTTCATGCTATTAGTATTAAATGATTACATTTTTATTTATTTATAAGTATTTGTTTTATGGCTCCTATAATCAATTTTTAAACTAGACAACTGTACAGAGTAAGCTATATGTGTTGACCGATTAAACTGCTTTATTTCTACGCTCTTATGTTATCGTCTCCGCACTAATCACAGAATGTCTGTAAACCTATGCGAGGAAATTACTTTTCCTATCAAGTGAAAGACTTTTTTGGCCAGCTCTCCTCTTCAAGCACAATCAGCTATTTCAATTGACAATTATTGCGGAGCATTTGATCGGACAAGTTTGGCAATAAGGAATACGCAGAAATCGAGAACTCCTCTTGGGACTGCACGGAAGCGATCTTCCACTCCTATTTCTACTTACCTATGACCTACACCACAAGGCCATCACAATTTTGCCAGACTGGAATTGAAAACGATAGGAGAAGATTCCTGACAGTGTCTTGGCTAATGATCTGCTATTAGCTATCACTTCTTTCTTATGCTTATTAATTTGCTAAGTTCTTCGGGCTTCAAAAGCCCTTCGAAAGCCACTCACTACGAGTGGTTGGACACGACCAGAACTACCTTCCAGATAGGGAAGGTAGGATATGGTCTTTTGGAGGCAGTACTACCTTATACCCTTTAAAGGTGGGCGGTAGTCTGCCTCCTAATTTTGGAGACCTAAGCTGAAAAAGGTTGTTACGGTAGTGCGCATATATAAATGAAATATGAAAAGTGGATCATTTTAGAACGTAGAAATTAATAACCATATTATTGAATGTTTTTCGCCTTTTACGGTCTACTTCTTCTCATAATAATCACTTGAATCTAAGATATGCTCCTTTTCATCAGGAATTTTTTTGCATAGCACTAAAAAAAATGTATTAGAAAGAACCGCAGTTTGACGCTGAACCAGAAACCGTAATTAGAACGCAAAATAGACTATTTTGAAGCCAGTTACAATCGATAGTACACTTAGTGCACTCGATGCATTTCGTTACCACTATTCCTGGGCGGCGCTGTAGAACGAATTCCTAGATTTTAATGGACAGAGAACATGTAATTGAATACGTTTTTTATTGTTCTAGACATATCTAGTACTTATAATAAGTTGGTAGTCTTGTGTATAGTATATAAAATCATTAATGGAAGCTTGGTTTTTTTATCTTAAACGAGGAATAGTTTCTTCTTCTGCAGCATTAGCTATTTGAGTGTCTTAAAGTTCCGATCACATTTCACTTCATTTCAATTATAACGATTTTTAACAAATCCGTACGGCAGATTTCGTAAATCTATTGTCTGAAACGAATACTCTTATACAAATAAGCAGTCAAATAAAACGCCCTTCTAGTAGATAGCATACATTACATCTCAATAATTATCTAAGCCACCACCTACTTACAAATAAGTCTTTAATCATAATTTACTAGTGGTTAAGAACGGAGATTTATTCACAAATATTCAGTGAATTTACCTACTCCTGAGCAAATTATGGATAGTTCCATGCTACAATTAAGTCTGCTTCTAGCCGTTCAAGAAATTAGGGACTCAGTAAACTTTACACAAATTTTATTTGTATTAATATTATAAGGAAGGAAGAATATATAAAAATCTAATAAAAACTAATTACATCAACAACATGCTAGCGAGAATGTCTGGTGTTGAACAAAAAGTTGATAGACACATCACAAGCTAGGCAAAACAGGCAAAATCCCATTGTTTACGACTGCTTACGACTACAAAACATCATATAATCAAAAGAGCTATGAATAAATGCAAAGAAAGTAGTCACTATATAGAAAGAACGGATAAAACAAATGTCCATAAATCAATAAAAATCATAAGGCATAAATGTCATGTCTTCTCTTAGTGTATCTTTCTTAATAACTATATCTACAGAGTATTTGAAGAAGAAAACTGACAGCAACAACTGAAAATTATTCAACAGTAGGAAGTAGATTCTAGTAATATCCTTGACCATTGTAGTAGCTTCCACCTTGTTGATACGGCTGTTGGTAAACTAAAATCAAACGTCTTAAAAATCCTCATTTTCACAATTTGGAAATATGTTTTAGAATGAAAATAACAGCATTTCTTGGTATATTCGACTTTCTTAGATAAAACTTACAGTATATGGAAAAATATAAACTACGTAACACTATTCATAACTACAATTCTTAATCAAATTACATATTGATTTGAATCAAGTTATTTAACATTTCCCAGTGAGTATGAGAGCAAACAATTCGTTTGTTTTATATCTAGATTTTATCCACTAAATCACAGAATGAATTACTAAGCCAAGTGGCTTTACTTGCATTATGCAATATTTCATCATAAACTACTCTTTATTGTTGCACTCAAATTTCCAGTTAATATTTTTACTAATGTTCATTACCTACATAGTAGTTTAATTAAACCATGCATATTGGTGCAGTATAGCCTTTTCAAAAAAATGGCATTTATATAGAAATTATATATAATTGATTATACTTATTACAACACCTAAAGAGTATCTCAAATTATGCTTTAATACTGATAGTACTCAATAGAATACTATATAAATTAGATTTTTATAGCTAATTTTCTGAGCATACCATTTCCTTGCATATAGTAACCGCTCTGTTGCTGGCCATACATTCCATGTCTCACTCCAGTGTCTCCACACCGTCGATCACGACCATCGGAATAACGAGATCGACGTAAATCATCTCGATCTCTAATACAGATTAGTTAATATTAAGTATATCCTCAATATTTCGGTCAAAATACAAGCTAATTTTCGTGCTGTTCCATTTCGTTCTAGAACACATAATATATTCTAACCTATGCCTTTCTTCCTTCTCGTATCTTCGCTTTCGAGTCGTTTGAGGAGGGTTTTCAATTTCACTCAGTAGTGCACTATGAGCTTCTTGGTGCTCTTGTAGACTAAAAAGTATAAAATTAAAACAACTACGTAAAACCTGTACAATATGTGGATGAAATATTTTAAGTAGTATACATTTCTATATCATAAGAAAGGTCTTCGATGAAATCCATTTTTCTTTGGCTTATTCGAATCTTATCCTCATCACTAATGTTCGACTTAATGGCATAATCAAATGCCTCTATCACAGCAGTCTGGAAAGAAATTACATTTAAAATTGTTTGGCGTTCGATTAAGTTCATTGAAAATAAAACTATCATAACGTACGAACATAATTTTACCTGTGAGAAATCCGGATTTGTATATGCTAGATCAATCAGCTGTAGCAAAAGTTGTACATTGTCCTTAAACGAAACTATAAAATGATGTCTAAATTTTAACAATATAGAACATACCCTATCCCTTTCGAGAGCTCTTTTAATAATCTTTTCAGCCAAACGTCTATCATTCCTCGTCTTTAGGTGAAATCTAGAAATATACTTAGGAATTTATTAGTTAGTAACACAATGTCCAACATGTTGAAAAACTACTTGATAGTAAAAGCAGCTAAACGTAGTAAATAGGATCTTGGTTTTTTTTATCCTAATATTACCATCACTTTCCGTACTAATTTGTAAATTTTCATTTCAAATACCAGTTTTAAGAATTAAGTGAGAACAAGATAGCTAACCTGGCCAACTTGATGGAATAGTAACTACTAAGATGCCGCGTGGTTTCTGGAGAATGTATCAACTTTTCCCAGTTACTGATCACTACAGAATAATCTGGCTTCCTAAAACCCTCTTTAATGATAAATTCTTAGCATGAAAGATGTCAATATCACTACACTGACACCTACTTGTCGCTTTCAACTCGTCTTCTTTGCATCCCAATCCTTCTTAATTGTATAGCAGCATACCCAGGATTTTGCCTATCGAATGAGTCCAATATCGAACCAGCTTTACCATAGTCACCTTAATAAAAAAATGAGTAACCGCAAAATTGAATCACTTACCGAAGAAAACATCAATAAAAGGACGACAGCAAGACTTGAGGAATTCCACGGCAAAAACTCTTTTTAGAATTTAATAGTCAGGAAGATACCTCCTGTGCAATAGCATCCAGCTTTCTAATCACCACCCAATCTCCAAAATCCAAATCGAGATCGATCAAACTTCTAGGGACTAGAGAATATAAATTCGTTTATTATCCGCTCACCCAAACTCACCTTTGTTTAAAATGACGTGGAGAAATGTTCGCAATTAAATATTACTTTACTCATATCTTAACAATTTTGTATCACTTTGTATCACTAGATGATCTCCTCATCGATAGAATCTTCGACCCGAGCAGGTCAGAATCACACAAAGATCTCTCGCTCAACTGAATCCTCAACACATCAAAATCGATCAACCAATCAATCAATCAATCAATCAACGAAACCCAAGTAAACTTTCGTGAGGAATTGTGGTGGATGTAATAATTTTAGCCGAGGTTTGATTACAACGATACCAAAAGATATCGATCGATTTCTTCTGTCTGATGATGACGCCATACCAAGAGCTTCTTCAAATGCCGAGTAAGCTAGATGAAGATTAACACGACGCGGACAATGTACGAGAGCTCGACGAAAGATGTCACGAGCCAAACCAAGAGAACCACGACTCTTCCATGTCCATCGCGCATACTGAAATAGGACGGTTATTTAGATAAAAATGTGATTTTCATTTAATATATTGAATTTTACAAGCACCTTAATCCAAAAGTCTTCGTATAGTGCACAGGCGATTAAACAACGTTCGAAGAGAATTGCAGTACGGTCATCATCTTCCTCTCCAATTTCAAAATCAAGATATAAACGCCAATTCTTGAGCTGTTGTTTTTCAAGAGGCTTTACATGGAAATATGGTCGTTTAATCTGAAATGAATAGATTACAACGTACTTAAAAATTCATTTCAATTGTAAAAAACTGGTAATTTAGGCATCACTTATTATTCTAAACACAGACCTGTTCTTCAAATGGTAATCTGTTGCTAATCATAGCAGCTGTATCTTGATGCCAACGTCGGCGTCTAGCTATTATTTCAGCTCGAAAAAACGCAAGTGCTTCAGGATGGTGCTGTAATATAACTTTCTTTAGCTGAAAAAAACTCATATAGATTTAATCGCAATTAAAAACGGATTTTTACAAGTCGTTTTAAAAAAAACCAACCCTCTTTCTTTTGATTATACGAGGTTTTACCTCTCCGGAATCTTCAATCACATCTGGTGGTCCATCTTCAACTACTTCTTCATCAATGACAATTTGGTCTATCTGAATACTGAGTAATTTAAAATATTAAAGGATTTCATATTTTTTCACATCACTGCTGAAACTACTGACTTACAATGGGAGTTCCAATCGTGAAACGTTGAAAACTTTTCTTGTTTTGCAACTCACTCCTACGTTGATGTGTTTCCTGACGAGATCAAAAATGTCCGAGTACTCGTCCTGGCTGAGCAAAACATCGGGTTCATATGTGTTTATAATGGATTCAAATCTGTAATATTCACATAAAAAAGGTGATTACGTCACTAGCTTTTATAAACAATTCTTTGATATCATACTATTTAACCAATAGAAATACCTTTCATAATGACTCTTAAACATGGCCGTTGGCGTCCGTAATAAACGATCATAGATCTCAGCAACACGATTCCATTCACCCTGTGATTCCTCCCATGCAATTGCATCCTGCCACAATCGATCGCTGTTGTACTCTTGACCAGCCATTGATAGTGCTCGATCATATAGTCTAAAAATATTAACTATTCCATTTATTTTAACAGTTGATACCACTTCATGTAGATTTTGAAAAAAATACCCTACAGTTGAACAGAAAACAATATTTAAAATAAAAAAGGTCAAAACTAGAAACCTAGTGAAACCCCAACACTTAGACGCTTACTCTCTGAGTTTGGTTAACCCTCCATCAGAGTGTGGTGCCAATTCTCTCATGAAGGATAAGAACCCCAACCATAAGTCAATTGACAAAGGGATAGCTAAAATCCCGCGTTCTGAGACCTAAATATAGAAAAATGTATGACAATTACTAGATATAACAGTTTAATTGTCAAAGCCCCCCCCCCCCCTTATATGAAAGATTAAAAGAATTAAATTTTCTGTCTATATATGAGTATACATCTTACCTTAAGCGATTCCGCAAAATTCTGATTCCTTCTTTCCATTTCAGCGTATTTTTTCCAGAAACCGTAACAAAATGGATAACGAGCCAAAAATCGATCAAAAACATCCCGAGCAATTGCTAGATCATTCTAGAGACAAAGTAAAAATTGGTATCTCATGCATTAACAATCAAATAGAAAATTCATAGTCAAATATGAAACTCTATAGAAATTTATAAATACTTACATTTTGCTCGACTAAATTGAGCAAAACCATCCAGGCCTCAAAGTTTTCTGGATTAGACTTAACTTCTCGCCATGCATTTCGAATACCCTCATGATCATGACACTCTAGCGAAAGGCTATAAAATAAATATTAAATCTATATTATATTTTTTGTTAAACGTATTAATAGCTAATAAAAATTATAAACAGCTATACAAATTATACTATGAGTCTATAATTTACGTCATTCATAAAAATATCTAAAAATAACCTCCTACTTCTCCTTTCTCTACTATGACTTCTGCTTCTAGATCGGGATCGATCCCTGTAATGTCTAGGTGAGTGTGATCCATGATGATCCGGAGAAGGAGACCGGCTTCGCGATTGACGGTTTACTCTAATTTCATTATGAGTAAAATAATGCAAATTGAACAAGAAAAGGTAAAATGAATGACCAAACAACTTAATTACAATTAAACCATTGTTATTAAACTATGCTTACCTATCCGGATTTCTGTTTCTCCCATAATCATCTGGTGACCTTGATGCACTACGACTTAAAGAGCGAGAACTCCGCCTGGGCATTCCGAAACTAAAACATCTTCAATCTCCCGCTATAATCATTATACATCCAAGAAAGAATTAAAACACATTAGAATAGTTAATCTGAAATACACCAGCAGCAAAATACCGCATTGCGTTGCAATAAATGTAATATCAATCTTTCTCGAGACTATTCATAGTTTACTATCTGTTACAAATGGTCTCCTAAACACCATTCTCCATTAATATACTAAAATCACTTTAAAAAACAATAACAAGATGGCTACACAAGGATAGGTCACTGAGCAGAAATTTGAACTATGAAACAAAACACTGCACAGAGCAACGGTAGAAACCTATTGTAACATAAAACTAAAATCAAACGACTAGGCTCTGATCTACAAAACAGCAGGTCAGTATTGCAATGTACCCTACTTAAATCTTTTTTTAAAATCAAGATAAAAGCAGTTTTAATATCGTAACAAAACCAAGACAATAAGTAACATAATCTTGGAATGAAGTATGAGTGGTTAGAATTTTATTTCAAATAATTTGAAATAAAATTCTAAAAGCCATGTAGCAATGATTAATTCCGGTTTCTAGAAAAGACTATTGGAGCTCATTGGTTGTATACCCATTACAATGCCCATTGCAAACAGAATTTGTATCAGTCAATAGCTCATATTTTTCATAAATTCTTCGGTGCTTTGCATCCACTGATGCTAAGTAGTAGGTACCAGGAAACAAGGGGAGATCCTTGTATATACGGCTTATTGCAGTAGGAACTATTGGCACTAAAATATAATGTTGATGAACTTGATTTTTCGAGATCTGTATTTAACAAAGTAAACGAACTAAAAATAAAACTAACACTGCAAAGAAATAGAAAATTTATGTGATGGTTTAAAAACAAACAAAATGAAACTATTGCACATACAGTTTTATAAAAAATAAATAGAACAGTAAAAGAATTTTAACAAACCTTCGCCTGCAAGGAATTTTTCACGCATGTTCAACACATCTGTATATAGTTGTGGACTCAATACTTGTCTATCATTAAGACGAAGCACTGCTTGTTGAGAACACTGTTGCATTTTTCGCAGTCGTTCATCCGTAGGATTAATGAATGCAGAGAACATTGCAGAAGCCGAACCACTGCCATAAGCAAAAAACAGAACGCGATTCAAGTCATCGGAATACCTATGATGAAACAATTAAATATAGCATAAAATAATATTAATCTCCTAACAATAATAAGTGTATAAATATTTCACTTACCCTCTATATAAATATGTGATCAGTTGTGCAAAAAGTGATGGAGTATACATATTACCAACACGTCTGTTTATTTCAAGATTTGGATCTGTTTTCTCTTTCCAAATTTCATTCGAGGCCGATAGAAGGCACTTAACGACCTCGCGCTCATCAAAAGAGGAATCCACAATGATACTTAATAAGATTAGAAGATGATATAAACCTTATAAAATTACTAAAATTGCCATATCTACTAAGTAGAAGACCATATCGTGACAAATATATATAAAATCGTTAAAACAAACAAAATAAAATATATGGAAAAATATGAAGTAACAAACCCTAGCTTATTGTACAGCTCTAATTTACCACTAGCATGACCAGCTTGATAATCCCTATAAGCCAGACGAGCCAAAGCTTTTTGAACCATACGGGCGAATGGAGAATGAAACATGGCTGCCGAAAACGATGACAGAGAAATATCTAGAGTTATAATAGAAAACAGACTTTTGAACAAAAAAAAAAACGTAATTATTCCAAATGTTGAGATTAACATGATCAAAATATTGTACCTTCACCAGTGATTCGTTTTGTTTTCTCCTTGTAGATTTTATAGCACCCCTCTAGAGCACTCATATAAGACTTTAAACTAATTGGTCCATCAACCATAGGATACTCTGTAGAAATATTTCCTGTAAATAAAAACTGTTGTTTTTCCAGTAATATTTAAATATTAATGCAGATTAAAACATTAGATTAAACCTATCGGTTTGTAGAAGTCCCAGCCGCCATTCATATAAGTCCCACGTAATCCTCGTTCAAAAGCGATGGGGGCATCTGGCGTAATAAGTACTGCGATTGCGCCAGCGCCTGATATACAACCCAATTTTATATTTAATATATTGCCAAATAATATTGAATAAATTAGATATTAAGTATATACACTGATCAAACGCATTATTTACCTCCCGTACATCTTGCAGGTCCAGCTTCATATACTGCTATGTCTGCTAATACAGCCATAGCATTTCGTTTTTCTGTATTGTAATTAGCATAAACCCAATCAATAGCATGAAACACTGCCTGTGTACCTCCAAAACAAGCATTCTTAACGTCCACACCCTTAACAAAAATAAGATTTAATTTGCAATTCTATAATAAACAATGATAGATGTGCAGGTTTATCTGATATTAAATTAGTTAATTTTATATTCCAACCTCAATATCATGGTTGTCACCAAACAATCGCATCAATTCTGTTTTAACACTTTTACTTTTATCGATGAGAGTTTCCGTTCCTACGGCAAGAAATCCAATTGATGAAGGATCAATCTCCATAGAACATTGAATTATACGTATATATAATAACTAATAATAAAACATAATAGTGCAAAGTAATAGCTAATGAGACAATATAAAATATTTAGTAATTAACGAACCTCATAATTATCCAATATGTTACTAGTCACAGTGAGAGCTATGGAAACAATGTCTTCATTGTCAGCACAAAATCCCATTTGGTGTTGACCTAGTCCAACAGTATACTTTCCAGGAGAGATATGTTCGAACTAAATCTCTAAAAACATTTTCAAAAACATAAGACTGATGTCATTCTCGAGTATATCATAATTTTAAGAATTAGGATTAAAATAATTTATAACGTTACTAAATTACTTTTTATTTTATCTAGCAAACGCACCAAATTTCATACTGAATACACCGTGAATCGTAGTGCGAGTGACTAGTCATTATTTAAATAATTAAAGAACCATTTTAACTAATCAAATTAGAGCTGTTGCAGGATTTATCATAATTATCACGAAATTATTCTCTCCAGACAAAAAAAACCTGTGGAACCAGAATATTTTACCATTTCCAAATCTGCCTGATTTACAACATTTCTGGGAAAATAGATTTCAATGGCACTGATCCCAACACCCCTTACTTCAGCATCACATACAGTTGAAAGCATCCAGACTGTTCCTAAAATTATAAAATTAAGAATTGTTTTTCCTCGAATACTCAGATTTTGAGCATAAAAAATAATCAAAATTTTTTATACAAATCCGGTTTTTTTGAAAAAATATATTGAACTAAGATGTTTTACGTGGATACATACATGATTCATAGTTTACAAACACCATACTTAAGTAATTAAATACATTAACCACTGTGCACATAACATCGCCCTATTAACAACTAATATAAAATAATAAACTTATAATCAGAATTACAGAAATACGCTAAGTAGCACTTTTTTTTTGAATACTAAAATGCTATTTGATAAGTCATAAATTTCCAAGGTTTAAAATAAATGCCAGTGAGAAAACTGAAACAAAATTAATAAGATATTAGATAAAAATACATAGAGATCACGAACTAGTAAGTCGTGCAAATCTTTGGCTTTGCACGGACTATTGAAATGCAAGAAGACAGACCCGTAGCGCGTACCGTACATATATGTTAAAGAAAAAAAACGATTAATATATATAATGTAGAATTGCTACGAACAAATTGATAAATATGATAACCCACCAATTATTAAACAATATTCCTCATCCTCATTTTAAATACATATCAATTATACTGCATATATCTTTATTTAAATGAACCATCGTGCTAATTTCCTTTGTATTTAGTAAATAGTAATTTCCATATTTGAAACTAAAATTGTTGAAATGCATCTGAAAATTCTTCTCGTTTTCCTATCCAGATAATCATTGAAATTAAAAGGACGGATTTGTGTAGATAAAGATGGAATTAACGTAAATGCGAATGCTGCTTGAATATTAAGTGCAATGACCAATGATAATTGCCACGTTTAGTTTTCGCTAATTTGTGATATATATATTGTCTGTATTAAGATTTTTGATGGATCTATTTATTTTTGTCCCATCTTATTATATTTACAATTACTATAAATTTACCATTTGTTTGTGGAGTCTAATATTAAATTTGCGTTCGTTTATGTAAAAATAAAGTTAGATTTCTGGTGAAATAAGCAATTGTGGATGTGATCATAATCCCTATAAATTCTATATACTATCATTATTGTCAATGTCGAATTAGAAAATAGTTCCTTTGTTTCCAATTCCACCAAATATGTTTAATATTTAATAAGATAAAACAGCAAGTACAATTAAACAGGTAGTAGCTGGTATCCAGAGAGATTAATTATATTTTTGAATAACAATTATTAAAGGTACTAATGGTTAAAAGAAACTTGTGATAATTACATATAGAAGATATTTTTAAAATTACACTAATGTTTTTATGACCACTTTATAACGTGCTTTACGAAGTTTAATTTCGATATGATTAGTTGATGTGAATACTTTGCTGTCATTTTTATTCCAGCAGTAATTAGTGCAATCGTTAATGAAAACAATATATATTGCAATGTATGTAAATAAAGGTGATTTATGACAAAATATATTAGGAAGCAATTATAACGACAAATAAATTCTAATTAGGAACAAGTAAGGTTTTGCAAATCTAAAAAGAATGACTATCAGTTTATCAACAATGATTACTGTGAAACTTGGGATTTTTATCATAATGAATTATTACTATAGTAAATGAGAGCAATTTTCACCATACATCTTCGTACTCGGGAAAGCCATTATTTGATACATTTTATTAGTTCTGTAATGGAGCCATCGCTTGGCGGTTAATAGTAAGCATAATCAACACGTACTGGATTATCTCTTGTCGGATTTTATGTTCAGTGTATTTCTCCTGTAATTATCCTAATACTGTGATTTTTGTTAACCCGTTTTTTACTATTCTATTTATCCTCAGAAATCCCATATGTAGATTACGAGTTTCGTATCTTTGTACTATATTTTAAATACACATGGACAGCTCCAGTCGGAACTATTTGATAAGAGACGGTACAATAAGCGAGCAGAATATTAGGTTTATTAAATCAATGTATGACGCTAATTAAATTCAAAATCCCATAGAGTATAGAGTTAAGAGATATGAAAAGAGGATAGGCAAGTTCGTGATAACATTTATTAAACTCAAACCGGGTATATAACATCTATAACCAGTGTTCATCAAATGTACGTAACTGGTAATTAAAATACATCCAACTTCGATCTCTTTTCGATGATACGTAAAAAGATCAGTTTATTGTCCTCTATAATGGTTAAGATGGTGTCCAAGTGGGTTTTAATATCATCAGTAAATAACGTTATTTTTACTTAGCTGTTTGAAACGATCGTATAATTAATTATATTTCAAACTAAACATATTAAGTGTGCTAACATTCCTCAGCATCTAAAAATTATAGATGGGATAAAATATTACGACAGTTCATTAATTTCCTGATTTTAAATATACGGAACAAAGTACTAGCTGCTTGTCATTAAGATATAACATGTAGAGGCATCTGATACGAAACTAACAATATTTCTAAGGAGGTATACTGTATGTAAAGGAAGTCGACTAAGTGCAGTGGTTATTTACATCTAAATTAGCTACCTTAATACTTTATTTTTGAGATGAAATAATGAATGCGTTTACAATCTAATGGAGAGATGTAACCATAAAATTACACTAATATGTTTTTTCATGGGAGATTTTTTTTCCAGTAATCTTCAAGTGAATGATAAAATTGTTAACGAAGAATGTAGAAAGGTATTTTTTAAAGTACTGTAAATATGCTATACATAATGTACCAGTAAATAGTTTTAACCACACGCACTTATTGTCCATTAAAATATTTGTTGAAAACATACTTATATAATGATGTCTTACGTTTAGATTTATAGCTATAATCGCATAGTGAGATATAATAATGGTTTTTATAGTTTTCAAGATGTACCAGGAAATAAATTCTGTTAAGAAAACTAATGGTGAACGAATTGGTGTTGATCATAAACTACTCAATACCTCGTATCATTCGTCCATATTCAATTGTGCCGAGTTTATGGATAGAAGGAGTTTAGGATCACGATTATTCCTTGAAGCACAACATGTGAGTTTTACCTCTTTTTTTTAAATGAAGAATTCAATTTAATTATTTTCTATACTCACCAGTTATGCAGAATTAGGTGTTTTTTTTAGCATATAAGAAAAAATTCGTATATAAGTTTTCATATTCAGAATGTTAATTTATTCTCTATTGGAAAAACAAAAGATCAAAAAATTAACCAAAGAGATATTCTCGGACATACTGGCTGTGTGAATGCTGTAGAATTCAATAAGGAAGAAACATTACTAGCTAGTGGTATGTTGAAATAAGTCTTATAGTTAACTTTTAAGTGCTACTTTATTTCTAATATATATGATTGTTATTAGTTATTGTAATCACCGTACAAGAGGAAGTATTAGACATCTATATTTGCTTTTAAAAAGATTGCATGGAATACTTTTTACAGGTGGTGATGATATGCGTGTTTTCGTTTGGAATGTTTCTGATCTAATGATGCATAAAAATCCAAATCCAGCAGCAATAATGGAAATGGGACATCATTCAAATATCTTCTCTTATCAATTCTCACTTGAGTGTGTTAATACTTTATTTTAGGCAAAACTGTTATTTTGTCATTATAGAACTATAGGGCTAAATTAGATTAATAAAAATAGTTCTAATGCAACATTTACAAAATTACGACCTATATCTTATAAATGTTATTGACAACATTGACTTATTTTGTCATTTTCAGTTGATAGGCAATTTGTAATGACAAATTCATGTGGACAATATTTTTAGACGATGGTCTCACTTTTGCGCAAACATTGTTTCTAAAAACTTCAAAATGTACTTAAAAATTACCGTTTTTTGAACCTTGAGGCAAAGATTTGAATTTCAGTGGTTCTGATCTGTACTCTGGTGGTAATGATGGTGTACTTATTAGACATGATGTCAAAACTGGAAAACCCCTTAGTGTTCATGATGATGGAACTCACGCTATTTACAGTATTTCGGCGAATGTAAGTATGTAAATCGACTTTATGATATTCATTTATGATAATGATTTAGCCTGTCGATACGAATATTGTGGCGGCATCACGCGAGAATGGATTAATTACTTTTTATGATAGACGGGAAGATAGTAGCAGCAAAGATGGAAGAATGGTCATCGAACAGAACTGTATGTCTTAAATCAAGATTAATATTGAAGAGTTACGAAGAGAAAATTTAGGTGGAAATCGTTCAATTTGTTTATGCAGCTTGAAGTTGTGTAATTTATAGATATCACACATGAGAATTTTAGCAGCAATATATAAGTTTTGAAATTTTTTAAACCTACTTTAGGCATTATACATTATATTAGTACCCGAATATTTGGTTAAAATAAATTATTTTAACTAATATCATCAGCATGCGAAAACATTCGTTTGCTTTTAAGAGATAATAAGCTATATTTTATTTATTAACTGTTTAATATCTTTTCTTATTTTAGGTCAGATATTTCGTAGTCAGTTCAATCCAGCAAATTCGTCGACCTTTGCTATAGCTTCAAACAATGGGTTACATCTTTATGACCTCAGAATGCCTAAAGAGTAACTTTTTTAAATAGGATTTTCAATACTCATATTGAGGGGGATGACGTTAGGAAGCATCTAGATCTTTTGTATTGACTATATTACAGATTTACCATTCATTATATGTTTCATGGTAAAGGATGTTTTTGTATCTAAAATTTTTATTACTATTAAGTATTTTTTATACCAGAGTTCTCGTGGATCTTTCTGATATTGTTCCTGAATCAATATATGTTGAATGGAACAGGACGGGGACGGCAGTGGCTGCGCTTCAGTCACATAAGTTTCCAATATATATTGATGTGTGTTATTTTCTTTTCAGTTGGGTTATCTTCATTCCTTTATTTGGTATTATATGAAATATGTTTTAGTTTGTTCAAAATCGTAGAGTTCGTCTGAAAGATCGTCATTATGAGAATGTGCACACTATAAAGTCTGTTACATTTATGGACGATAACACTGTGGTGACTGGAAGTGACGATTTTAATATATATGCTTGGCGTATTCCAGATAAAGAAGAACATACAGACAAAATGAGAAAAATAGGTTAGATTATTTTTCTACTATTTCACAGACACTGTGCTAGAAACTAACTTTTCCAGGAATTCATATGTATGAAAATGTATGTAATGCATCCTTCGTGCTCAAAGGACATCGATCAATAGTTAATCACGTTAGGTATAGTCCCTGTAATAAATTACTTGCGTCATGTGGGGTGGAAAAGATCGTTAAGGTAAATATATTATTGCTTTTAATTCTTATTTATGCAATATTACATGCGTGTACAGACATCATTAACCATTTTAAACAATCGGAGTGGCTATAAAAGGATTTAAAAGTATAATTTGAGTGCTGGAGTGCTCTTGAATTGCCTTACTCTTATGACGTACCACGTATCAGAGAACCAAAATTTGATACATGGCATTATCCCGGAGTGGAAAATAATGTTCCTGTTGAAACTACTGCTGAAGATGAGCAAATGCTTCATTATTTTGATCGCTTAGTCATGGTAAGTGATATTTATGTTTGTATAACTTATAATGTACTGTACTTTATATGTTTTAGTCTACCAGACATCATACAGAATATGATTCCCCATTTTCTGATATTGAAGTGGGTGATATAGGTAGGTCCCGTTGTTATGCTCAACATCTAAAAAATTATTTCAGTTAAACATTTAAGTAGTTATAGGTGGTGAATTGATGCATATGCATTGGCATGACATGGTGGAACTTGAGAATATAAGTATTGCATTCCCGCATAGTTCTGAAAGCTCAGAGGACGATAACAATCATGACCTAGAGCCCGACAGTGATAGCGATAGTGGTGGTGACGATGACGATGAGGCAGAGGAGAAAAGGCTACAAAATGAACGAAGTTGGTTGTAATACTATCATTGAATTGTGAGGTTGAAGTGAACAATTAGATGAGTTTTTAAATAAAATTATTATGCATTTAAGCATAGAAACAGATCACTGTTAAACTTTTGAATATTCAAAAGAAAAAAAGTGATACACAGTTGCCCGCCGTCGTCGATGGGAGCTACGTCAGAGAGGAGGCAGTGATTCAAGCACTGATAGCGATGAAGATAAAAGCAAAAGACGCAGACTTCAAAGTTCAGGTTGGGAATAGTTTTTATATAAGTGAAACAATGCTGTGATTTATTTATGTAAAAAAGAACCAACTGCGTATATAGTCAAAAGTCAATCATTCTGAGCGCTGAAATCTAAAGCAAATAACGTGATTCTTGTATTGCTCACTAATCAAACGATCTATCACTAAGTTATGAGGCAAATCAATAAAAAAAGGCTTATGTCGATATGAGTTCCCATATCATTAGTGTAGTTAATAATGAAAGTGCAACTCTACATTACTATTTGTTATAGTTATATAAAAAAGAATAAACACTAAAAGAATCAAATTTACTCTAGGTATACCCTTTCGAAAGGAGTTTAGAATTTCTCTTGACTTATAAGATTAATAATAGCGTTTTTTTCTTCTTAGAATTTTTATTCGCTATCTAATTGCAAATATGAGAAGTGATTTGTTTCTTTATGACTTAATGCTTTTCTCTCAAAATACTCTCATGATTGCATCCATAATTAGTACTAGATTATCTAAGTTACATAATATTTATTTAAAATTCTATTTCCATTGAATTTGAAAATATATAACAAAGTAAATATTAGTTTGTATATTCAGATCTCATAACTTCGGATGAAGAAAGTGAGGGATCATTTGCTATGTACAATCATGGACTACCAATTGATCAATGGCCTCCTGTGAGAAATCACTCCCCATAGATAATGTAAGTTTATAGAAAATTATAGTAAGGAATCATATAGTTAAATTTTCCTAAGTCAAGTTCTAGACAGGGCTATGAGGATAAATATTCTTGTTATAATTAAGCTATTTTCCATATTTATGTACATTTGGTAATTTGAACATACAATTCTGTATATAAGTAAAACCAGGAGATCAGTCGAAGATCTTATCCAATTTTTACAATAGAGATAATAGCTAAGTATATATAAAATATAATGTTCAGGCGCATTGTTGGAGTACTTGACGGGCCTATAGTTCCATTAAATTTAAGTTAAATATTTTATTTTATGCTATCTATTTAATAGAATTTTTTGTAACAAGAATTAGAATTTAAGTTCTGATTTTAATTAGTACTGTATAATATTTGCCATATTTTTTGCGTAGGTTTTTTGAAATTCAAACTTAAATATGGTTGAGTCCAATAGAATAGCAATATAATATTTAAAGCACGAATAAGATAATACGAAATAGGTAGAACAACCGATCTACGACAGACCAACCGCCAAATTGTTAGATTATATACATCATTAAATATGCTAATTATAAATGTCTTAACGAGATACTACACTTCCTTCCCAAAACTGACACAAGGGGTCATATGTCTTCTTTTATGGGCCGATGTTGAGTCTGTTAGAAGCTTGACGTGAATAGGTTTTTTGCGATTGTGGTGTCATAACGTATTTTGGGGATGATTTCAATATAAAGTTTACTAGGCTTTGTGGAGTTGTGCCTTTGCCATGTAGAAATGATTCTGGTTTTGTTGTATTTAGTTCTGAATACGAATTAGATTGTGCTAAAGTTATTATAGACAGTTTGACCACAGCTTGAGTTGTAGATTTTCCTATAATGGTTCATTTTCGGGTTCGAATGCGAAGCAAAAAATGTCTAAAAGTTCTTGGGTATCGGCGTCATATATTCAATGTCGAAGTTGACTTGTATATCGTATCCATGCCAAACTACTTGTAGTTGATAGTTCATATACCGCATTTCCAACTTTTCTCGTTATTTGGGCTTTGATCCATTTAGCCCGTTGAAGACGAAAATCTTGACTCCCTATCCTTGCATGAATATCGAATTTATTTTTGTTCCACGGAGCTTATTGAACCGGTTTCCCATGTTCTCCTTGTATTTGGCTGATATCTAAAGGGTAATGGTGTTCAATAAAGTTGAAGTCGTTCATAGAGGGTGACTTAGAAATAATTCAGCCGGAGATCGTTGGTTATATGTCAAACGATAAGGGGCTCGGCCATATGTTTGCAAGAAAATTTAGAGTGCTTCTGGTATTCCTAATTTGTCTCCTTCCATGCAAACATGCCTGATTTCTCGGATGCTACAAATATCGTTAAGTTCCTTCGACTAGAAACATGCTTCATTGTGAGAAATCTGGATTCCCAAACTGGGTGAAAAAACTGTCGACAAATCGTGGTTGCAGAGGTACAAGAAGGAATTTTAAATGCTTCTGGCCATTTTCAATAGGCATTAACTATTACAAGGTACATCCTTCCCATTTGTGATTCCGTATAATCCATGTGGACTTCTACAGATCATGTGTTTAGCTCTTTCTTGATATAGGTACCACCTTTGCGTTTTCTTGATATTGTTGAGAATTTTGTAACCTTAATTCGATATTCAAGTTTATACAAGCCCTGTAGAAAGTTACTCTGTCTATCATCTTCATTTTCTGCATTCCGAGATGTCCTTCCTGTAATTGCTTTAAAATTCTTTTCCCTAGACAGGAGAGGATGTTTACGCAGTGTACATAAAAAGGCATCCTTGATATATCGCTAACGGAGGTTTTTAATGGTGACAGCGTAGGATACACGAGTCTGGTTTCCTAGGTCATTAATAGATTTAAACTTATGTAATTTACTTTCGTTAGGATTGGGTCTTCCCTCGTTTTAGCAGCAATATTTTCAATGTTTACCGGGATGTTTTTCATGGCACATTGGCATATCACAGATATGTCCATGTTTATCTCAGCGATTTTTACATGCTTAGAGGCATTTTGTTAGATTCCGATAGGACATGATAGTGCATCAGCTTGTCCGAAACTATTGTCAGTAGCAGTTTGTGGGCAGTTAGGAGCATGAAGTGGCGTCCATAAATGTCACTAAAGAATTTCCTTACCACACAGATGAGGGTAAGTTTTTATTTTTCGGTCAGACCATAATTTTTCTCGAAACTCTAAGACTTCTGTCGGAATGTGCAATGGCTTTCTGAATATAATTCGAAAACCGGTGTAGTATAGCATAATCTAACGCATCGGCCACAATAATGATGTGCTGATTTGGGTTAACAGTAGATTCGATCTCAAAACTTCCTTGATACGGGCAAAAACAGTTTGGTATTTGGTCAACTAGATGAATGTGATAAGAGCTGCTGTGTTTTCCTTTAAAGTATATTTAAAGTTCTAATTAAACTTGTTTAGGTCTTCGTTTCAAGATAGTTATCTTCACTAATAAAATAATGCTATATGCTTTAAATACGGGCCAATCTCACTGCTCTGCGTTTTGCTGGCTTCTATAATATTTGGAACAACGTACATCATTCTTGCTTCAAGAAAATTGCATTATTGTATTCTATACTTTCATTTATTACTGATGTAGGTAATAATATTTAGTTCCCTGTAAAGTTGTGTAGATAGAGTTACTCAAATCATGGATTCATATTTTACACGGATTTATGAATACATTGCAGGGTCAATTTCCTAAATTTTTAATCTATGGAATATTTTGAATACCTATTTTAGGAAATCTACAGTATCTGTGTAGGTATGATTGATTTTCGCATTCGTGCATTATTTTTATGATCGCACAAATGCTGTATTGATTGCTTTGAACATGTTATCATTCTGAGAAGTTTATTTATTCTCTGTACTCTACTAATCATTAATAGGTGGGTTAATAATCTGTAATCCACCTTTAATACATTGTTTCCAATAAGAAATCATATTTGTTTGTTTGTCCCTCCTAAGTTAAATATCTCTACCTTTGTAAAGTTCATTTCATTCTATTCAGGAAATATTTATTTTTCTTATATATTTACAGCATTGCTCTAAGAATCAGTCAACTTACTTAATTGCTTAATATAGACTTGTTAATTTCAGTATTGCTATTAACTATTCAGGATATTTTTCAAGCACATTCCTTTAATTTGCAGTGCTGTTTTTGTAAAAATTGTAAATAATAAATGTGTTTATAGAAGCCATGTTTATTATTTGATTATAGTATAAATTATACTGCCATTTATGCATTGCCGAATGGTTATCATACTATTTTCAAGTTATGAAGTTTTCATTGATCTTATAGACAAAATCTTGTGCATTCATACGTTTTTATATCTGGGGAACTATCCCTAGGTAGAGTGAAACTGCTTCACTACTATTGTATTATATATTATTTATGTGTACTAAACAAGGAGCGGCTGTATTTCTACTAAAACTGGTTTAAGTTGTCCAGGGTCTACTCATTGATAGCAGCGCATATCAATAAACCAGAAGGCTGTTTTGATACTACTGATAACGATTTGCAGTGTAAATAATCGTCCACATTTCTTAACATTTGGTTCTTTGTGGTATATACTATTGATAGAAGTTTTCAGCAAACATTTTTCATCCTGCACAGTTTCTGTTTTATGGATATTCTAGGGTAATTAGATATTGATGTGTAATTACTGTTTATGATTCAATATTATGTTTTGGATGTCTATAATTATTATTTAAAATGATGACAGTAAATATTTACTAATTTTCCCACATGGACCTGTCACTCAGGATATTCTGGTTTGTTTTACTATGTTAGCAGTTTCTATTCATTATACATGTTTATATCCTGTTTTATACAATGAATGTATGATGCATATCAAATTAGTACCTTGACTTAACATAACTCATTATTTAAAACTAAAGGAAGAGTGGATGTGACATCAATTTGATAGATATCTTCCAAAAATTTGATTTTGAACTTCTCTGTTGCTAGAATTTATGTCTTCTTTGTTTCCCCTATTCGATTTGGTTTGCTTTAGAGATGAAATCAAAGTGTGAAGATTATTCTTATACCAACAAAACATTTGATTAATTAATATATCTTAGAATGCGTTTTGTGAGGGTTCCGCTTCGTTTATCAAGACTATTTCTACAATCTCAACGACATATTAATGGTGGAACAACCAAGGAATTTTCAAAGGTCAACTAATTCTTTTACGTCTTTTCATAAACTTTCTATATTTTTTTCTTAAACATTTCAGATCTCACATTTATGTTTCTTATTTTATAAA
The DNA here is from genome assembly GCA_964036235.1 of Heterorhabditis bacteriophora. Classification (NCBI taxonomy): domain Eukaryota; kingdom Metazoa; phylum Nematoda; class Chromadorea; order Rhabditida; family Heterorhabditidae; genus Heterorhabditis; species Heterorhabditis bacteriophora. The sequence goes on along the minus strand of OZ038426.1, from coordinate 12,939,602 downwards.
TTATTGAATTTTAATTTAGGTAATGGTAGCGAATCGTGGTGAAATAGCTATTCGAGTGTTTCGTGCTCTGACAGAACTAAATAAGACATCAGTAGCTATTTATAGTGAACAGGTAGATTATCTTCACTACCATTGATAATAGTAGGTTAAATATTTATTAACTCCTAAAATATGCTTTTATGAAATATCATAAGTGAAGTGTTTTCATTTGCTAGGTTGTGTTATACTCGAGAATGATATTTTGAATTGCTAGTCGAATACTTCTTTATAAGGCCTAGGCCCAAGAAGTTTCAAATATTGAAAATGAATGTGCTATGAAAACGACTGAGAAATACCAATTGGAACAAAGTGCATTTAAAGGCTTAGCACTAGGTAAAAATATCTACTGAAAAATATTTGGTTACGATTTTAACTGAAAAATTTTCTAGCTGTTTAATAACTTAGATATATTTTCTAAATGTTTTTAGGATAAGAATTCGATGCATCGTTTGAAAGCTGATGAGGCTTATATGGTGGGAAAAGGGCTACCACCTGTTGCCGCGTATCTTACAATTGATCAAATCATTGAGATTGCTCTCAAAGTCAGTTCGAGATTTTTTTTTCACTGGTCAATCAAAGCTAGCTTAGTGAGGTTGGAACTTGATGGAATACTTAAAGATTTAATTAATGAATGTCATTTAAATGTAGTTTGCTTATTTTATCCAGAGTAACATGTTTACCTATTACAATCAGGATTGGGTCATTAATTTAGGAGCTAAATCTTACAGATCAAGCATTTATTGTGGTTTTATAAAAATTGCTAATACTAATTAAATGTAAAATAAGTAATTTTTATAATGGAATTGACGCTATCCATCCGGGATACGGGTTCCTTTCTGAGCGTTCTGATTTCGCGTTAGCTTGCAAAAATGCCAATATCGTCTTTATTGGACCTAGCCCTGATGTTATGGCTCGAATGGGAGATAAGGTAAAGTTCAAATTATTTCGTACACTGTATTTATATGAAGTATTTGTAAAATATTCATAATTATAACCATATATAGCGTTATATTCTAATTATAGGTGGCTGCTCGTCAAGCAGCTATTGAAGCTGGTGTTCAGGTAGTACCTGGCACTCCAGGTCCCATTTCTTCTGCAAAGGAGGCTGTAGAGTTTGCTGTTCAATACGGCACTCCTATTATACTAAAGGCGGCTTATGGTGGCGGAGGAAGAGGCATGAGACGAGTGGATAGAGTAGATGATGTGAGCTCTTATAGTTAAAGGGATCTTACATTATTAACGTTAAATGTTAGATGTTATGCTTAAGGTAGAAGAGTCGTTTCGTCGTGCTTTTTCGGAAGCACAGTCTGCATTTGGTGATGGAAGTCTTTTTGTGGAGAAATTTGTTGAGCGACCAAGGCACATTGAGGTTCAATTATTGGGTAAATTTGTAATTTATTTGAAATCTTAATTTTTATTGTATGCAACTCACAACTTTTTTGTAGGGGATAATTATGGCAATCTTGTTCATCTTTATGAACGCGATTGTTCGGTACAAAGGAGACATCAGAAGGCAAGCATAAATTTTTGTGTGTATTACTACATGTAACTTCTTCACTTTAAACTTTAGGTGGTTGAAATCGCTCCTGCTCCAGCTCTTCCTGAAGGTGTGCGCGAGAAGATTCTCGCAGATGCAATTCGTCTCGCCAAGCATGTAGGATACCAAAATGCTGGTTAGATTCCAAACCTCTATTGGATTTCTTGTGTTTCCATTGTTGCTAATATCGAGATTAGTTTTAGTACAATATTGTTCATTATGGAATGATGTAAAATATATTGAATTTCCAATATTATTCAATAATTTTCTTTAGGTACGGTCGAGTTCTTAGTGGATCAAAAAGGAAACTACTATTTCATCGAAGTAAATGCCCGTCTTCAAGTAGAACACACCGTTACAGAGGAAATTACTGGGTTTATAATTTTTATGCCATTTCTACTTTGTAACTGTAATAGTCAATTATTTTAAAATAAATATGCTATAATTCAGAGTCGATCTCGTCCAGGCGCAAATTCGTATTGCAGAAGGGAAGACTTTGGATGATCTAAAGCTAAGCCAAGACACTATACAACCGCATGGTTCTGCAATTCAATGCAGAGTAACAACTGAAGACCCTTCTAGAGGATTTCAGCCTGATTCAGGAAGAATAGAGGCAGGATATGAAGCAAATATATAATAGATATTTTCAGGATGACAAACTTGAAAATTCTACTTAATATAATTGGCTATTCGATCTCTTCGGTGATGAGGCATTATTATAGGTATTTCGTTCCGGGGAAGGTATGGGTATTCGCCTAGACTCTGCATCAGCCTATGCAGGATCAATAATTTCACCTTTCTATGACTCACTCATGGTTAAGGTTTGTACACTTCTAAATTGCAATTTTTAAAAATATTACTAAATATTTTATTCCGCGATATGCGAACAAATTATTCATAGATAAAATTTGCCAAATTAAAATATATAGTATTTCACTTTTCCAGGTAATTGCATCTGCACGTAACCACCCAAATGCGGCTGCAAAAATGATCCGAGCATTGAAAGAATTTAGAATCCGAGGTGTTAAGGTACATATAGTAATGTATATGATCCAAGCATTTATGATTCTTTTTAGCTGTGAATTCCGTTAACGATAAGCGTAGTCTTTAGGAAATAAGCAGGTGGAAGACATTTTAAATGTAATATTTTCCTGATTAAGACGAATATTCCATTCTTGCTCAATGTGCTGAATCAGCCTTCCTTCCTTGATGCTTCTGTCGATACTTACTTTATCGATGAACATCCCGAACTATTCCAATTTAAACAAAGTCAAAATAGGGCACAGAAGTTACTCAGCTACCTAGGAGAGGTCAAGGTCAGTTGTTTAAATATTTTACTATGGTGCATCTTAGTCTTTTAATAATGTATCAAGGTCAAAAGGAAAAACAGCAGAACATAATGATAGATGTATGTTGATTAATTAATCATTAAATTTTGTTGGTATTTTGTGTAAATGTGTAAATTCCTAAGTATTTACGTGATTTATAATATTTTTACTATTGTAAGTGGGAATATTTGAATGGAAACCAATAGTTGTTTTCTAACCAAATATTTTTAAATTAGCAAACCATTATTGTATCATGTTTTATTTCGTTGTCATGACGTTATTTAAGGAGCATACCTTCAAGTAAATGTGCTTCTTTAAAAATTCTTAAAATAATGTTAATTAGGTCTACTACAGTTAAAATACTACAGGTTAATGGAACAACGACTCCACTAGCCACTGATCTCAAACCGGCTTATGTGATTCCCCCTATTCCACATATCAGAGCTGGTAAGAATGAAAATATAATAACATCCACTAGTTAAATCATGATTATGAAAGTAGGCTAAAACTGCGGTTTTTGTCTTAGAGAAGGTGTATATTGAACATTTAATATTACGAGCGTAAGAAACGCAAGTATTAGTAAGTAATGCATTTGTATTTAGAAGGCGTGTAGAAATTCTAAAAACTATTTTTTTGTAGTTTTCTATTAATCATTAAGGATTGTATTCCATTTTTCTCAAAACCACTGCTTTTCAAAAAGAAATTATTAATCGGAAATAAGGGTTAAAATAGTTAAGCAATATATTAAATAAACTGTTAGTCGGTTTATCTTTTATTTCCATTAATAACTTGAATATTTCTTTTGAGCCAACTTTTAGTATATATATTCTATCATTATTTGTAGTTAATTATACAGTGGGTTTCATAATTATAGGACAACCCCCATTTGTCGTTCTAACTCGAAATCAAGTGTTTCAAATCTTACAGAGTTTTTATCTTGACGTCCTGTTACATCGTCATGATCATATAAACTTTTTCTGATTATCAATACCATTTTTTTAAAGACAAAAAATATTTTTCTGACGTTTCATAATTATAGGGCACTTAGAATGTGAGAGTATTGAAATTAGAATATCACCTGGCAAATGTGCCTTTTGTAGATCAGTGTAAAAAAAACGAAAGATGGCTTGTGGTTCCCTTCTCAAAGATACTGAAAAAAAGGAAAATTCTGACGTGTTATGATGCCGAATTAAACCTGACGGACATTGCAAAGAAAATCAGTCACTAATTTCCTGAGAGCTCCTGATGAATATGAAATCAATAAGAGAGGAAGAAGTCCGTCGAAATTAGGGGGACAGAATAAAAGAAGAATTATGAATATGGTATCAAATAGTACGGCCAGTTTGCATGGAATTGGGAGCTATATTTTCTTCTGAAAAAGAAAAAGAATTTATATTCTTACAGGTATGATATAAAAATTATAGAATACCTTGAGAATCCGGATATTTCGGCCTTTTTGAGTTAAATGCTAGATCTGTCACTATATATAAGACGTTGAACTCATTCTAAACTTTAATGTATCTCTATATTAAGCATTGAGCCAAGAAAGTTATTCGTTATAGTTTTTTCTATGGCACGATTTATATTAAAAAGACGAAAAGTCTCGTTAATTTTTAACATCAATTTTTAACTCTAATTTAAAATATGCTACACAGGCTTTCAAATTTCAATGTGGCAATCTCAACGGATTCCACTCGCGCAAGTCCTTTTTTAAGCTGCTGATGAAATCAATGTCCATTCCTTTTCGAAGATTTGTCATTCTTCACGTGATATTCTTGTAAAATTTTGAAAATATAATAGCTTTAAAGCACTTTGATGACATGTGCACGTTTCATTTTGACAAAAACTCTAGTGATTTGAGTAAGTTCATTGTATATCTATTGTTCATTGTTATGATATAGTATTAAGACAAATTAATGCGTACTTTAATTTAAACAGAAAAATATGGGCGAATTGCTATAATCTTTTAACTACTGAATCGGTGGATATTTGTTTATAAAACCTGTACACTGGTTATATGTAAATGTAGATTCAACTCTTTACTAACCATTAAGCATTTAAATACTCTAAAAACGAAAGAAATTAGCTTTTAAAAATGTAGAAATAAATTTCCAAAATAGCTTATGTCTACTTTTATATTAATTCCGGAACTTCATACATTGTATAGTTGATAAATACAGGAACAAAACCTCCTGTCACTCTTCGTCAGGTATTAATCAATGAAGGAGCCGAAGCATTTGCACGAGCTGTTAGAAGAACACCAGGATGTATGATAACAGATACCACATTCCGGTTAGTTTATTATTTATGGCGAAATAATTCTAAGCGATCCAAAGGGCTATAATGAAGCCTATTCATGTTTGGCTAACTTTAAAATTGTTATTGTGAAGTAATTTAGTACTAACTTATAATGTGGTGGCAATGAAAATTTGATTGACATGAGGATATCTCAAAATTTATTAAATGATAGATAATATATTTAAGTCTATAAAGGGAAAATTTTTTTGGTATAAACAAATAAGTTGCTAAACTAAGAATCAATCCATTTTCTGAAATCATTAATTAATTGTTAAATTATCTCGAGTAGATGATCAAAAAGGAAGGATAGATAAAACAACCAATATAGCATCTAGCAGTTGTATAACTGCGTGACATATGCATCATGATCTTCTTGAAGTCTACTTGTCAAATCTTATTGATGAATGAAAACTTTTAATTTCTCCATCTTTTACTTTTAGTTGGCCGTTTCAGAGGTTTTCAACCATGTTTATTTGATGATGTCGGGGCTATTTCGATGGCTTTTATTTATTACTATATCAGTCATTATGCGTTTCAATATATTTTTGAACCGAGATTCATGAATTAGTGCTCTTTTGAACGCTATAGAATATGTTTAAGAAATCGGTGAGTTTTGTTTCATCATAAAAACGATCGCTGCGGAGAGTACAATGGAGATGTGCTTTCTTGAATATGCTTTTTTTTCTTACTAATCTTCATATTCAAATTCGTGAAGTTATAAATCACTTTTTTTGGAATTAACAAACAACGTAATGCTTTTTGATTATTTTTCTTGAGTTAACACATTGGTGTTTTCAGATTTTTATAAAACATATTTTGTACGAAATTTGATACTCCTGATAGATTTATCTATTTTACAGATTTATGCGAAATTAAATAAATCAAAATTATGATCTATAAAACTTCAATGTAATATAAACTTCATTTAAAGCCTTGCAAATCAGAATTTAAGGACAATATTGTACATCAGCTACTATAGAGTTTGAGAAAGTGATGTATGCCAAGGAAACCATGAACTATCGGTAAATCAATATCTGATATTATGCCATCAATTATAGTGATCATTTCTAGTGATGCCCATCAATCGCTTCTGGCCACACGTGTACGTACTTTTGATTTGGCCAGGATATCTCCATACGTCAGTCATTCATTTCCGCAATTGTTCTCTATGGAAAATTGGGGAGGTATGAGTAGAATTTTGTTGATATAGCTGATGATTTATGGACGGAAATATGGTAATAATGGTGGTATCGATTTTATGCGCATAATGAAGATAAAGCACTAAATATTGGCGTTTCAATCAAACAAAACAAGTGCATTGTTGCGTATTATACGCTTTTAATTTTATTATTTACTAATAGAGGTAGGAAATTTGATTCTTTCGAAATATGAAAAAAAAGAGTAGATATAACAGACATTCCTTGTATCGATCAATCTTGGCAGTTATGGGTACATTCATTTGTATTGACAATGGCGTGTTGATGTAAGTAGTGTAGAACAAGTGCACTGAAATTTTTACTGATATGTACAGCTTAGGATGCACTCTTCTATAACATCTGGGTGTTCAAAAATAGCGTGGGCTCGTTATGGAATGCGTTTTTCATCACACTGGACGACATTTTTTGGCTGTCCATAGATTATGAAGGAGTAGTCAGAATGGCAGAAGACATGATGAGACTAGTCCCAGTTGGTCAAAAAGAGAACTTATCTGACGCAGTATCTGTCTTTTGGTATGTATGCGGTTGAATTCGGGAAGCATGAAATTAATCGTGTCTTCTTTCAGAGTCCATCATATTTAAAGAAAGATTGTGATTACTAACAATACGTTCCACAATTGGTTGAACGATTCTTTTAAGCTGAGCTGTTCTTGTAAGTACATTCCGGCTTCCGAAAAATGTTTGCCTTACGTTTTCATCTTGCGTATGGCTTTCTTGTCCTAATCACCTTCGAAAAGTAGGTTATCGACGTAAATCATCTGGGTAATCTCTGTTGGATTTATTGTTTGTCTTCCCAAGATGGTGACGAAGCGTTGTGACTAGCGAAAACTGAGAGGAGATCATTCCAAAATTTACTGGACAAAATTAGCGGACGCATAATTTCCACTTGGTAAATATTCGAATCTACCCTTTGGGTACGTGGTATTTCAGGAGATTTCGATCGTTCTCATTAAGTCCCAGTTGTAGAATGGTTTTATCTATATTCACGATGAGCACGATTTTTTGTTAACAAAAGAGGAGTAACATCTTGACAAGATTTGGCAGGAGCACAAGCTTTCGGTAGAGAGCTTTGTTAGGTAACAATTTAAACCGAACTTTCTTTATATGAAAGAGAAAGTTGGCTCGCTTACAACATTGACAAGTCCATAAAACCGACTCCTGTTGAAAGTTAGAGTGAATTATAATTAAGGCTTAAGTGACACTGGTTTTTTCGACACGCTAGTTTTCCTCATGTGAAACTACTAAGCATTACAATGTTTAGTTTGCTAAAGTTAAATGAATCTACGAGAGGTACCTCAGCAGCAGAAAGTAGAAATAGGCCACAAAGCCAACTTTGAGATGGAATTAAAACAAACCTGATGAAGGATACAATTAAACTTAATAGCAGTTGATTGTGGGTTTCTTTTCTTATCTGGCATCGGAAAGAAAACCTGTCATAGGTAAAAACAGACAATGACTTCCTCTCAGAACAACGCGACAAAAACTTATTTCTGGAAAAGTGTTGGGTTTATATGCTCTATGGCGGAAATTTGACGTCGATTCCAAATCTACGGTTGAAATTGCAAAATTCGCACTCTGAACGATGTTAGGGGCTTGTCATCTATTGAGTGCTATCTTTTGCACTCAAATACAGCGAGTGCTACCATCTGTTATGTAGCCGTAATGACGCGACCCCACTGTAAGGAGTTACATCATGAATAATAATCTAGGGAATCACTAAATGTTGTATATTTAATATCTAAATTTTTGCGTACTCGAATTGAAATTACCTCTTTTCGACTTTTTGTTTTATATGTTATAAGTCTGGAAAAGCTTATTACACGAAAAAGGATTCATATTTAAACATTATAAATTAAATTGCTCTCAGAAAAACTGAAAAATTTCACAGAACTAGATTTAAACACAGCTAAAACCATGAAATCCAAAAAAAGTTGTTTTTCTCCGCTTAATTATTTATTGCAATAATTTAAAGAGGAATATACATTGCATATCTAAAATTAATTAATTTTATGGAGACTTTTCTTTCCAACTATTTCTACATTTATTTCGTTTGGAAATTAATTATGAGGAATTAGTACTTTCCATGCTTTACATGATAAGTGCGTACCATAATTATTTTTAAACATATTTTTAAAAAGTCTAAATTCAGCTTTCAGTAGATTTGGTTACAATTAAAAGTGATACTATGTTTTTCAGGTGCCACCTTCGACGTTTCCATGCGTTTTCTTCATGAATGTCCATGGGAGAGGTTAGAAACTCTCCGTCAACTTATACCAAACATTCCCTTTCAATGTCTTTTAAGAGGAGCCAATGCCGTTGGTTACAGTAACTACCCTGATAATGTTATTAATAAGTAAGTTTTAGACTTATTGTGGTACATTCTATTTCTTTCCTATATATATAATTTTCTGTAATATAATAGCTATCTTTCATTGGTATATTTACTCTTAAAGCGTTGTCATAAATTATTCTATTTTCAAATACTATAAAACTGGAGAATTTTAAAAAAGCTGTATTTCCAGCAATCACTTATTGCAGCATAATTCTCTAAAAACAGCAAAGATGCTAATTAATGATTACTGTTAAAAGTTACATAGTGTTTATGGCAAATATTAGAATTATAAATCTATGTTCTTATTTTGAGCAATATTTTGCAAAAAGCTATTGTTTAGAAACTAAGAGAAAATTATCAGAGTTTATTGTCACCGTCTTTAGTTTACAATTATTGTCATTTTAATATAATTATTTTGTCTCGAAAATATTGTGCACATTGCAAGTTTGTCTTATTTAGGTTCTGTGAATTAGCAGTGAAGTCTGGAATGGATATATTTCGCGTGTTTGACTCTTTAAATTATTTACCAAATCTTTTGGTTGGAATGGAGGCTGCTGGAAAAGCTGGTGGAGTGGTTTGTTTATTAAATTTAGTACTACTATATTTAACCTTAAGGTATATTACATACATTTATGCACTCATTCTTAGGGTAATCTCCAATTATTTATTTTAAAGGTTGAAGCTGCCATTTCTTATACTGGTGATGTTTTTGATCGATCAAGAACACAGTATAACCTCCAATATTATTTGGACCTAGCAGAACAGCTTATTAAAGCTCAGGCTCATATTCTATGCATAAAGGTTAAATTTAAGGTTATCTAGTAGCAATTAAAGCTGTAAAATTAGACAATAATTCAGTATCTTCGTCTTGTATGATTGTTTTTCATAGTATATGGACAAAATGCTAATATAAGTCGTATCTGTGAATTTTTAATTACATAAAATATAAGACGTCTAAAGGAATTAAGAATTGAGAAATAGAAATTTGCGAAAAATCATACAGTGCGTTTCAAAATGATAGCACACTTTGTTTTTTTGCCTTTTTTCTGTTCTCTATCGTCAGATTGGTCCAATTTTTCTAGAGGTGAGGTGCAAGAGCCTTGAAAATCTCCAGTTTAAATTTCATCACTTATTTATAAAGAATTACAATTTTTATGCTAATTTTTCTCAAAACCACCCACTTTTCATCGTTTCAAAATGATAGCACACTTTATTGCAATATATGTTTATGACAAAAAAAAACAATCAATGTACATAATAATTAGCTAATAGTCAGTACAACTACCACTTCTATTAATAACCTGAACAATTCGTTCAGGCATACTGTTAACTAAGTTTCTGATGAAAATATTGTCTACTTAGCTCTATGCTTTGCTAATGACACTTTTGAGATCTGAAAAGGTGTCAAAGTGACGGTTATCGGCATAAATTCGTCGCACGAGAATTGCCCAAAGATTCCCCATCAGATTCAAGTCGCAAGAGCCAATCCATGGTGGCCACATAATTGTTCTTCAATCAGGTCTTGGTGCTTCAACTGGCGTGGATTGTGGCATTATCTTGTTGGAAAATAAAGCTAACATCTGGAAATCATTGGAGATATGGGACTAGACGATGTTATAAGACTGGTAGTCTGCGCTGTTCATATTCTTTGAGACAAACGCCAAGTTGACTAGTCCCATTGCACTGAAAGCCCCCCAAACCATAACACTTCCTCCGCCGAAATTTCGGGTTGAAAAAGGCCGGGGTTCCTTACGTAAATCCCTTCAATAGGAGTGATAACCACCGGAACCGTCTAGACTGAACTTCTCATCACCGAATATCATCTAGATTCAAAATGATAAATTGATACTCTTATCTTCAAAAACTCGTAGAAATCGAATTTTTCCAGTCACATCTCAAGGAATATTAGGCAAAGCAAAGTCTTCCGTTCTTATGTAGTTGAGTTAATTGTGTCCACTTCTTCATTCGTGATCGGGCAGTATTGGGACACTTGTTCAGCATTCTCCACACCGTAGTTTTGGAAGCATCAATGCCATAACTCCTACGGATTTCATTTACGCTGATCGTGCTATTCGATGCTATTAGCAAAACTATTTTTTCTTTGCGGCCATTCAACTTGCTAGGTCATCCACTACTCTTCTTTGTACCATATTCTTCTTGGTGACGAAGAAAATTCATAATAGTCTTTCTGGAGCGTTTGACTACATCTGCAATCTGCTTCACCGTGTGACCAGTAGTTGACAATACTTTAATTCGACCTCTTTCATGTAGACTCAATGTAGAAACACGACCCATTATTATAATGGTCCAGGATTAGTCAATTTGCGTTTTTTTCGTTAAATAACGCCAAAATATGTTAAGTGTGCTATCATTTTGAAACGATGAAAAGTGGGTGGTTTTGAGAAAAATTAGCATAAAACTGGTAATTCTTTATGAAAAAACGATAGACTTTAAACTAGAGATCTCCAAGGCTATTACCTCTCACTTCTAATTGTATCAGTCTGACCACAAAGAACAGAAAAAAAGGCGAAAAAACAAAGTGTGCTATCATTTTGAAACGCACTGTATATCAAAAATTACCGAAGTAATTTCTCCAAATTAATATGATATTTATTGTCTATGCTTTATTAACCGATTTCAACTATAGGACATGGCTGGGGTACTAAAACCGGAGGCAGCTAAGATGCTAATTGGAGCACTTCGCGATAAGTTTCCCGATACTCCTATTCATGTACATACTCATGATACTGCTGGAGCCGGAGTTGCATCAATGCTAGAATGTGCACGGGTACGTAGAAAACCATGTGGAATAACTAGTTCGACTATTATGTTGTTGACGTTTTTATTAAAGTAAAGGATATTGCATGAGTAATAATTCTAAAGTAAAATTCTATTCGCAATACTAGGTTTGTATAAATCAAGAAATTGACATTAATGATAAATATACATGGATAATAGTGTAGTGCTATTTTTTATTAGTCTGGTGCCGATATTGTGGATGCAGCTGTAGATAGCATGAGCGGAATGACTAGTCAGCCGAGTATGGGAGCAATCGTCGCTTGTTTGCAGGGAACACCTCATGATACTGGTTGGTTAGATTCGTATTTTTATGACTGGTTTTTAGCCTTGTTTTTATAAGCAGCTAAATTTTCATTTCAGTAGATATTTTTCCACAGTTTATCCAAATTCTCTTAATAGGGAATTTTAAATATAAAGTAATTCGATTAAACAAGTTTAACTTTGTATCAACAAAAATATGTGCTTAGGCCATGACAAAGGAAATATTTTGCTGAGCATTTAACGATTTTCAATATCTACTATCACCACTGAGAAATATTTTTCTATCATTTTGGTGTAATTATAAGCATTTTAATAACCAACAATTTGTTGTCTGAAATGATGTTTTTATTATGGGGACAAGCCTTTAGCCATTACTTTTTTTTGAAACTGTCTCTTACTTAAAAAATGACAGTTGTAGCGTTGAAAGCCGCTGCTGAGTATTTCTTTCACTAATCGTCTCACATAAAGTATGATATTACTTTTTGGATTAATTAGATATATAATAAAAAGGGTTTAACGTTTGTTTCTTAGGCCTATGTCTTGATGAAATTTCTAAATATTCTGCGTATTGGGAGTCAGCCCGTCAACTTTATGGACCATTTGAATGTGCAACTACAATGAAAAGTGGTAATGCTGACGTTTATAAGCACGAAATTCCTGGTGGCCAATACACCAATTTACAATTCCAGGCTAGTTCTTACACTTATTGCCAAAATGTTTTATGAAAATTATTAAAGGTAAGTGTGGAATAAGTACAGTCATTTAGAAAACTCAAAATTATGAAAGGATATGTAAAATTATAGGTTTTTTTTCACAAAATAAGAGGATATGCGTCACTTACTAATATAGGGAAAATAATTCCAATAAAAATGTGCAATATGTTATATTGGATCAAGTTTTAATAGTTATTCAGATCATCTCAGATGATCATATTCTTCAATGTAGCTGTATTTTAACCAATACTTATTTACTCTAAGTACCATTAGGAATTACGAATTACTACATTGTTTAAAATATAAGTAATAATTTTTTTTCAAATTTTCACTATAATGGTACTGTGTAACGTTTAGGCATTCTCACTGGGTCTTGGCAGTCAATTTGACGAGGTAAAGCGGATGTACCGTGAGGCGAACTTAGTTCTAGGGGACATTATTAAGGTATTTTTCTTATTTTTATTAATTAATCAATTTCTTGCATTTTGAGCTTGTTGTTTAATAGTTCAACTATTTTAGGTGACCCCGTCGTCAAAAATCGTTGGCGATTTAGCACAGTTCATGGTACAAAATAATTTAACTAGAGAGACGCTGGTTGATCGTGCTGACGATCTTTCGTTTCCCAAGAGCGTTGTTGATTTTATGCAAGTTCGTATAAGTCTTCACATTGTGCTTCATCTAAGATCTAGTTCTTATTCAGGGCAATATTGGCCAACCTCCGTACGGATTCCCAGAACCACTTCGGACAAAAGTACTTCGCGGGAAACCAAAGCTTGAAGACAGAGCGGGCTCTAAAATTCCACCAGTAGACCTTGAAAAGGTAAAAAAAGACCTTGAGGAAACACACGGACGACCACTTAGGTGAGAAAATATTAATTACTAATATTCTGGATTGACGTTATTGTATATAATCTAAATCAATCATAATTTACAATGTGTGTCGGATATTTGAAAGTTCTTAGAGATGTGGATGTTATGTCCTACGCGATGTTCCCTAGTGTTTTTGACACGTTTGAACGTTTCCGTCAACAGTATGGACCTGTTGATAAGCTGCCAACGCGCATATTCTTTACCGGACTTGATATCGCTGAGGAAGTCGATGTGAGATTTGGATAGTACATATTTGATATATGTAACTATTTTATGTTGGATCTTGTATGTTCTTTATTATATAAAAATTCGCATAAGAGGTAAATATTTTGCAGGTAGAAATTGAAAATGGTAAAACGTTAGCCATACAATTATTGGCAGAGGGCAAACTTAACAGTAAAGGTGAAAGAGAAGTATTCTTTGATTTGAATGGGCAGATGAGAAGCATATTTGTTCAAGACAAAGAAGCAAGCAAAGTGAGTTCTCTATCAATAAAGTACATTGAAGTATTACTATTACATGCCTCAAACAGCGAAGATTCTAGGAAATCGTTACTCGTCCAAAAGCATTACCAGGAGTTCGTGGATCAATTGGTGCTCCCATGCCAGGAGAAGTTCTAGAATTCAAGGTTAAAGAGGGTGATAAGGTAAATGAATTACTGGTTTTGAAGATAAGTTTTAAAGTTAACTGATTTTAATATATAGTCTCATGAATATTTATATTTGATTCCCAATGCATTACTTATTATATTTAGGTAGTATTTAATTTTTTATATAATTTAATTTGATGATGAATTATTTACTTTTATCTAGGTAACAGTGAAACAACCACTCTTTGTATTATCAGCAATGAAAATGGAGATGGTAATTGAAACTCCTATTGCTGGTACAGTCAAGAAAATTCATGCACCTCAGGGTACAAAGTGTGTCGCTGGAGACTTAGTCATTGAGATAGAGCCATAATTGTTTAACTGTGTATTAATTCATTTTATATAGTAGTTTCTACCAATATTTACATTATAATATTTGACTTCCACTTTTGTTATACTAAATATTCCTTTATTTCCTACGGTATTGTCGGGTTTATTCTATTTTTAAATTTATAAAGTATAAAATATTAGTGTATGCAGCCAAAATTAGCTAAAAGGTTCGATTCTGTGTAGTTATTTATTTAATATATTTGGACACTGATTGGAAAAGAGCAGATTTTATCATATGATCAGGAAGCTTCCAGGTTTATCTTTTAAATGTTTTTAGTGTAATGTGCAATGCATGAATTCAACGTTACTTTGTTTAACTGAAAGTGACAGATTTCCTTCCACGCCTCACTAGTATAAATATAAAGTGTGGACATGTGGCTGAGCGGATTTTATGTATTGTAAAGGCGTAGCTTTAAGTAAAACAAACAACCATGAGCTCAGTTTAGTTACAGAAATTTTGGCATGAACTTTAAAAGTATGAGGCCAGGGCTAGGGTACAGATTTACATAATAGTTAATTGTATTTAAGTACTCCGGTTTATATCAGAGTAGTGAATTCATAATTTTAATGAGTGTTACTACTTCATGCCTTTGTAGCTGTATGCATATACCTACCCTATTTAAAATTATTTACATGAAACTTGCATCAAACAAAAACATAAGTTCTTGTAGATCATTTAAATTAACTCTGACTTAGACTAATTTAGATCAAACAAACTAAATTTGGACTTATGAGATAAAAATAGAGTAATCTTTAATTTGTTTCGTAGCAAGTGTAAATGTACGAAAACCAAACTTAACGTTCGCTATAAAGTAGCTTATTGTTGAGACATATAGTAGCTAGAACAGTAGTACTAATACTTAATTGTTATTTATATAAATAGAGAGAACCTAATTAAAATGTTGTCGTGACATCGATTTTAAACTATCAGTCTCTGTGCTTCTTTTAAAAAGCATAGTTTTTCTTAGTTTATACAACTATATCTAAAGGTAAGATCACAGAGGAAAGAAAGCAGACAATGGTTCGAAACTTTAAAAACTTTAACTTGGTGGAAAGAAACTTGAGTAACTTTCCAGTAGACAGTAGTGTTGGTTCTTAATGTCTTAAAAAAGCGGGTAAAATACCATGAAATTGAGTTAATGGGAAGAGCATAATGATAAAATAAAATGAGAGTGGTTCAAGTATTTTTAATCGAATTTCTTAAATTTAATATTTAGTACCACAATCGGCGTTCAAAATTGTATAATATTTTCCCATTACTATGATAAGTGTTAATTCATCTTAAATTAGCTGTCCGAGCCTGAACTTCCGAAATATTGCAGTTTTTGGACTTCCCCATGTCAAAGATTATTACTTTCTTTAACTCCCACTTTATTAGGTCGAATATTAGAAATTATACATTTATAGATAGTATACCGTATTTGAAGCAGTACATTGCTACAATTTTAGTATTTATTAAATAGAGAGTAAGTAAATTCACAGTTTTGTACTATATAAATTGCTGTAACAAGCCAAAAAGTTTCGCATAGCCTCGTGTAGTGTTCTAATGAGGTGAGATACATAAACACCTTCAGTTAGATAAGTTTTATAATGATAACTTGTAAAATAATTTGTGTGCCCTTTCGGATATTCCCAGATTTTCCATTATCAAATATGAATTTCAAAGTGAAACAATACTAACGTTACTGATGAGACAAATTACTATGGGCTACGTTAGAAAAGAGCAATTCTCTCTTATGGTTAAAACCGTGGGAAAAGATTAATTGATCTACGATAAGTTATATTCCACTTATGTGACGGTATTCTGCTTTTATATTTAAATCACATTGTAACTTATACGATAAATGTGTAAACGATGAATCATACGAGAAATTACAACCTTAAACCTGTACAGCGCCGCCCAGGAATAGTGGTAACGAAATGCATCGAGTGCACTAAGTGTACTATCGATTGTAACTGGCTTCAAAATAGTCTATTTTGCGTTCTAATTACGGTTTCTGGTTCAGCGTCAAACTGCGGTTCTTTCTAATACATTTTTTTTAGTGCTATGCAAAAAAATTCCTGATGAAAAGGAGCATATCTTAGATTCAAGTGATTATTATGAGAAGAAGTAGACCATAAAAGGCGAAAAACATTCAATAATATGGTTATTAATTTCTACGTTCTAAAATGATCCACTTTTCATATTTCATTTATATATGCGCACTACCGTAACAACCTTTTTCAGCTTAGGTCTCCAAAATTAGGAGGCAGACTACCGCCCACCTTTAAAGGGTATAAGGTAGTACTGCCTCCAAAAGACCATATCCTACCTTCCCTATCTGGAAGGTAGTTCTGGTCGTGTCCAACCACTCGTAGTGAGTGGCTTTCGAAGGGCTTTTGAAGCCCGAAGAACTTAGCAAATTAATAAGCATAAGAAAGAAGTGATAGCTAATAGCAGATCATTAGCCAAGACACTGTCAGGAATCTTCTCCTATCGTTTTCAATTCCAGTCTGGCAAAATTGTGATGGCCTTGTGGTGTAGGTCATAGGTAAGTAGAAATAGGAGTGGAAGATCGCTTCCGTGCAGTCCCAAGAGGAGTTCTCGATTTCTGCGTATTCGTTATTGCCAAACTTGTCCGATCAAATGCTCCGCAATAATTGTCAATTGAAATAGCTGATTGTGCTTGAAGAGGAGAGCTGGCCAAAAAAGTCTTTCACTTGATAGGAAAAGTAATTTCCTCGCATAGGTTTACAGACATTCTGTGATTAGTGCGGAGACGATAACATAAGAGCGTAGAAATAAAGCAGTTTAATCGGTCAACACATATAGCTTACTCTGTACAGTTGTCTAGTTTAAAAATTGATTATAGGAGCCATAAAACAAATACTTATAAATAAATAAAAATGTAATCATTTAATACTAATAGCATGAACTAATCTACTCATCTATATTCTCACTAGTCGGCGATTGAATCGCGATGGCGTTGCGGTAGATGCAGGTGTTTAAGTTGAGGCCTCATGGTATCGGTCCCGGGCCAGTCGTTTTGGTTTCCTCATAGTTAGTAATAGTTGATTAATTGTGTTGTACGGCAACCACGCTGAGGTACGGAACAGGTTGAAGTGGGGGTTTCAGCTATTCGTGATACAAACCGCAGACAAGCGAGCCAACGGTAGGTTTCGATGCACTTGGAAGGCAAGTTTGGAAGACACACAGCAACGTCAGTTTATTGGTGAGTTTTTCTCTCTAATTTTCAGGTCTTTCTTGAGCCGGGGCGTTAGCCTCAGTGCTCTCTCCCATCTCCCCATCGGGAGGAGGTTGGGATAATTTTGGACGCTTCTGAAGCGTTTGGCACTTAGGTGCTGAACTGCTTCAGGAGCTTTTTGGCACCCAGGTGTCAAATATTAAGAAGTAAGGGGGGTCATGCCAAATTTTTCAACATTCTAAAGTAAACTAATTAGTTATATTAATTTATATATAGGTATAACCTTAGCTACCTCTAGGCTAAGGTCTCCAAAATTAGGAAGCATACTACCCCACCCCTTAAAGGGTATAGGGTAGTATTCCCTCCAAAAGACCATGTCCTACCTTCCCTATCTGGAAGGTAGTTCTCGTCGTGTCCAACCACTCGTAGTGAGTGGCTTTCGAAGGGCTTTTGAAGCCCGAAGAAACTAGAAAATTCAATGACGTAAAAAATTAAGCAGAGGAATAAAGTGATAATTGGTAACAGATCATCGGTAAAGTCACTGACACGGATCTTTTTCTGTCTTTCCTTAATTCTCTGCAATATGGTATGGACTTGCAGTATAGGTAATACGAAGTGGGGAAAGCAGTGCAGGATCGATTCCGTTCCGGCACCACGAGGCGTTCTCTATTTCTCTGTCCTCCTTGTTGCCAAACTCGTCCGCTAGATAACTGTTCAATAATTGTCATCCAAAATAGCTGGTTTGGTTTCTGTGTAAGAATGGTTGGTTAAACATGGCGAACTGTTTCAGTTGACAGGTAAACAAATTCAGTCGTATAAGTACAGTCTTTCTGTGACGAGTGCAGAACGATAGCCGCCTACGAGCGTAGAAATAATGCAGTTTATTCGCCCATCACACATTGCTTAGTTTGGCTATTTTTTATACACAAATATATAAAAATTCATATAACACTAATCATTTACGCAATGTAAGAGGTGCCATGGTGGCCTAGTGGTAGTCATCGCTGCGTAAGGTGGAATGGTCACGATACGGGTCACGGCCTGCTCTTTTTTTGTCTTTTCAGCTATTTAGTAATAGCTGATGATTTAGTGTGCAATTGTACACTCCCGGCTGAGGTACGGAGCACGCTTAAGTGGGGGTTTCGGCTAGTCGCAAAAGAAGACGCAGACGACAGAGCCAGTGGTAAGTTTCAATGCACTTGGACGGTAAGTTTAGAAGATACCCAGCAACGTGAGTTTATTGGTGCGTTGTTCTCTCTGTTTTCAGGGATTTCAAGAGCCCGGGCTTTGCCTCAGTGCTTCCAAGAGCCGGGGTGTTAGCCTCAGTGCTCTCTCCCATCTCCCCATCGGGAGGAGGTTGGGATAATTTTGGACGCTTCAGAAGCTTTGTGGCACCCTGAGTGCCATATGACCCTTATGGGTCAGCCTGAAATACATTGGAAATGCGAATATATGCCCAAATTTTTATCTCTGCGTCTCCTATCTCGCGACAAAAAAACCAAACCCGCGTAAGGTACGGGAACCGAAAAGTGTTTACATTTTTGAATTTTCTAGTTTCTTCGGGCTTCAAAAGCCCTTCGAAAGCCACTCACTACGAGTGGTTGGACACGACGAGAACTACCTTCCAGATAGGGAAGGTAGGACATGGTCTTTTGGAGGGAATACTACCCTATACCCTTTAAGGGGTGGGGTAGTATGCTTCCTAATTTTGGAGACCTTAGCCTAGAGGTAGCTAAGGTTATACCTATATATAAATTAATATAACTAATTAGTTTACTTTAGAATGTTGAAAAATTTGGCATGACCCCCCTTACTTCTTAATATTTGACACCTGGGTGCCAAAAAGCTCCTGAAGCAGTTCAGCACCTAAGTGCCAAACGCTTCAGAAGCGTCCAAAATTATCCCAACCTCCTCCCGATGGGGAGATGGGAGAGAGCACTGAGGCTAACGCCCCGGCTCAAGAAAGACCTGAAAATTAGAGAGAAAAACTCACCAATAAACTGACGTTGCTGTGTGTCTTCCAAACTTGCCTTCCAAGTGCATCGAAACCTACCGTTGGCTCGCTTGTCTGCGGTTTGTATCACGAATAGCTGAAACCCCCACTTCAACCTGTTCCGTACCTCAGCGTGGTTGCCGTACAACACAATTAATCAACTATTACTAACTATGAGGAAACCAAAACGACTGGCCCGGGACCGATACCATGAGGCCTCAACTTAAACACCTGCATCTACCGCAACGCCATCGCGATTCAATCGCCGACTAGTGAGAATATAGATGAGTAGATTAGTTCATGCTATTAGTATTAAATGATTACATTTTTATTTATTTATAAGTATTTGTTTTATGGCTCCTATAATCAATTTTTAAACTAGACAACTGTACAGAGTAAGCTATATGTGTTGACCGATTAAACTGCTTTATTTCTACGCTCTTATGTTATCGTCTCCGCACTAATCACAGAATGTCTGTAAACCTATGCGAGGAAATTACTTTTCCTATCAAGTGAAAGACTTTTTTGGCCAGCTCTCCTCTTCAAGCACAATCAGCTATTTCAATTGACAATTATTGCGGAGCATTTGATCGGACAAGTTTGGCAATAACGAATACGCAGAAATCGAGAACTCCTCTTGGGACTGCACGGAAGCGATCTTCCACTCCTATTTCTACTTACCTATGACCTACACCACAAGGCCATCACAATTTTGCCAGACTGGAATTGAAAACGATAGGAGAAGATTCCTGACAGTGTCTTGGCTAATGATCTGCTATTAGCTATCACTTCTTTCTTATGCTTATTAATTTGCTAAGTTCTTCGGGCTTCAAAAGCCCTTCGAAAGCCACTCACTACGAGTGGTTGGACACGACCAGAACTACCTTCCAGATAGGGAAGGTAGGATATGGTCTTTTGGAGGCAGTACTACCTTATACCCTTTAAAGGTGGGCGGTAGTCTGCCTCCTAATTTTGGAGACCTAAGCTGAAAAAGGTTGTTACGGTAGTGCGCATATATAAATGAAATATGAAAAGTGGATCATTTTAGAACGTAGAAATTAATAACCATATTATTGAATGTTTTTCGCCTTTTATGGTCTACTTCTTCTCATAATAATCACTTGAATCTAAGATATGCTCCTTTTCATCAGGAATTTTTTTGCATAGCACTAAAAAAAATGTATTAGAAAGAACCGCAGTTTGACGCTGAACCAGAAACCGTAATTAGAACGCAAAATAGACTATTTTGAAGCCAGTTACAATCGATAGTACACTTAGTGCACTCGATGCATTTCGTTACCACTATTCCTGGGCGGCGCTGTACAGGTTTAAGGTTGTAATTTCTCGTATGATTCATCGTTTACACATTTATCGTATAAGTTACAATGTGATTTAAATATAAAAGCAGAATACCGTCACATAAGTGGAATATAACTTATCGTAGATCAATTAATCTTTTCCCACGGTTTTAACCATAAGAGAGAATTGCTCTTTTCTAACTAAGTCTAAGCCTAAGCCCAGTCTAGTTTAATTATTAGATGGTTGCAGAAGTTTTAGTCGTTTATTTCACTGCTTTAGTGCAATTATTTAAAACCTAAATAAATTCCCGCTCTTTTTCGTTTTTGTAGTGTTGGCTTCTTAGTTTCTGAAAAGCCATAAGTCACGATTGAATGATAAACTTGACCTTACAAAATAATTTGAATAATATGAGCCACCAAAAACTGCATATTCGACACTAAAGTCTCTACGAGTTCCAACAAGGGAAGAATACTGCTAAAGCACGCCAATCATTATGCCCTGTACTCACTGAAGGTGTTCTCTTCCACAGTACTTGTAGATATTCCTTTCGAGATCTTAAAGCTGGTGATTTTGATGTCAGTGACCGGCAACGCTCTGGGACATCAGAAACGTTGAAGACTAATGCTTTAAAATCATTAGTGGATGAAAATCACTCGCAGACACGAAAGAGACTCGCGGAACAATTGAAAGTTGATCAAGAAACAGTGTCGAGACGATTGCATGAGATGGGGAAAAATCGGGAGCTTGGAAAATGGGTACCGCATAAACTCTCCGAAAACAACATTGACCGCCGGCTCAACATTTGTATCTCGTTGCTTGCCAGGCAATGCAAGAAGAACTTTTTGTGAAAAATTGTTACTGGTGACGAAAAATGGATTATGTACGACAATCGTAAATGCACACATTCATGAGTATACCCCAGACAGCCAACAACATCCACGGCAAGAAAGTCCTTCTGTGCATCTGGTAGGATATGAAGGGTGTGTTGTTTTATGAACTGCTTCAAGTGGATGAGACGGCTACTCTCGAGCACTACTATCGTCAACTGATTGATTTGTTCAATGCAATTGAACAAAAACTACCATTTTCTGGACAAGGAAGTCGGAAGGTCATTTTGCTGCATGACAA
Source organism: Heterorhabditis bacteriophora (assembly GCA_964036235.1). NCBI lineage: Eukaryota > Metazoa > Nematoda > Chromadorea > Rhabditida > Heterorhabditidae > Heterorhabditis > Heterorhabditis bacteriophora. The sequence goes on along the minus strand of OZ038426.1, from coordinate 12,917,624 downwards.
CGCTAGGCCTCATGTTGCTCTTAGTACTCAGCAAACTACTTTGAACTTAGGCTGAGAAGTTCTTCCGCACACGGCGAATTCATCAGACTTGGCACCTTAGTGTTACCATTTATTCCGGTCGATGCAGAACTGACTAGCAGAACAGTGCTTTCGAGATGCGGCTGAGGTGCGAAAATGGATCGACAATTTCATCGCCTCCAAGCCTATGTCGTTTTTCCACGAAGGAATCCAAAAGTTACCTGAGAGATGGCAGAAGGTCATAGAAAGCGACGGAAAATATTTTGATGATTGAACTGCATTTTGTATATTATGGAAATAAAATTGAAATTTTTTTAAAAAACGACTAAAACTTCTGCAACTACCTAATAGTATGGTTCTCTATTCTACTGATTGACTACAGTAGTATAAATTCATTCGAACTGTTGAAAATTATTAATGTAGAGTAGCGATTCTAAAATGAAATCGTCGTTGAAGACTGTATTTTTTAGAAACTGTTTAATACTATGCGCAACGTTTTCTCGGAAAATATCCAGTAATACTAAGGAATTTTTTATATTTCTTGTTCTATAACTGTTCAAAATGTATAAATTTATTATAGGTATATAAAAGTAATTATTAATATGGTAGGTTAAGAAAATTAATTTGTGCGAAATTCGAATATTTTGTTTTTAACTATTTGTATATCATTATTTAATATAATAGTTTCTCTTAAATCCGTAACTATTATTTTTCTCTACGCTTATCTTAATACCATTTTTCTCTCTCTATTCACCTCTCGCACATATCTGTGCTATCCTAAACCCGTTCTTTCAACTCCTTACCGATTCATCACTTGACATCACTACGTTTAATATCATGTGTTCGATTTACCATTTCTGAGTATATATTCAACTTATTGATTTCTTTATATTATTCCTTATAATAATTTATCTATATAGTTGTTTTAACTTGATTCACAATCCACGAACGAAATATAGGAATCGCTGACAACTATTTATCAATATATCAGTAATTTTTTGTTCACTAGTCAAAAAAATCTATAATGTTTGAAGAATTTCCTATTTTACAATTGTATATATGTATTTATTAAAATACTATGCATGCAGTTTGAAAAATAGTTGAAATAAAACTTTTAAATTAGGAAAGTACCCATCCTATATCAATAATGGAAATGTGCGCTTATCACACGTTACATACGTACTTGGAAAGGGATTCTCAACATATTGATCAATGTAGTGCACATTTGAACAGAGAAAGAAATAATAAAGCCTAAAAATGAAAGCTGTATATTCACCTAGACGATAAAAAATGTTCCTTTTGTAACAAAATGGGAAGTGACGTCAGAGATAAAAAATGCCGCTGTGCTTAAAACAGCTTTTAGGAGGCCTTCTACATGCCGACTCAATGGTTGGGATAGTTGATTTATCGTAGTCTCAAAAAATGATATGCAGACATTTATTGTACGTTCATTTGCCTCCGCAAAGCATTACATTCATTACTTATCAAATATTATTAAATTTTTCTCGGGATGTTTTCTGCAAATTGTGCATTTAAGACTACTAGGAGCACAAAATTAAGGGCACGTTACTGTATTAACTAAGGAATCCTACAAGAATTGATCTTATGTCCATGTAGAAGTGGAATATCATAATCTTCTAGGGTTTGTCTACTGTATAATTGTTGGAAAGATTTACTGACAAAACTTCGTTTATCCTATTTTATCTATGTTGGTAATCAACTAAAAACACGTTTACGGGGAAGAAGCAATGGGATTTATTGCTGTATTTAGTAGACTCGAAATACCACCATTACTAAACAGCATGACCATTGAACAAATATGCTCGGATAAAAACGTATGTTTACGGCTATCATGGCCTCGACATTACTGAAGAACAATGACGTATAGAGGATTTTGTTAATTACTACAACATTTAATTTATAGTATATTTTTACACACTTTCAAGCATAAACTAAATTATCGTTCCCCACTAAATGACAGACAATCTTTAACAAACATTATATGATATTTTTCTGATAGTTTAACATTGATTAGTTAATTTGTTAAAATCTTCATATTGTGGAGTGTATCCAAGTAGATGCACTCCATATATTAACCCTAAAAATGTATTAATCCGATCTAAAATGGTATAGCATACTTCTGAAAAATTACAAGGGAACAATACTTATCGTATAGTTTCCAGTAGGAAATGGAGATATTTGATATCTCCAACCATTATTTATTCTTATTCGCTAACGATTTGTTAGGTGAACTTATATGTACTCATTAGATAGAGGAAATGGTTCAAAAAATAGCGAATAGCCAATTGAACCTAAAAATGTGGCGTTTACCTATAATACATTTTAAACATTATTTGTACGTCGCTTAGGTTTTAAGCATTTTTTTATTCGTTCTCTATTACTTTTTGTTACTCGTCGAATTTGAGAACTGAAGAAGGATACCAAAAGAATGCTTTCGATACAATTGAAACGACTAAAACATGTTCATCTCATAGTTCCGTCCCCAAATCTTTTATGTCCATCTGTAAATATTCTTGATCAAATCTCTAATGAAGTGAACCAGCTAGTAAAATAGTTAATCACCCATCAGATCCACCATTCACGTTAAAATTTAGTAAGCTAACTTTGATGTGAAATAATAATAATACTATACCTTTCGTTACATGTACTAACTTTCCCTTTAAAGTATATATATATATACTTTAAAGTTTATTTGACTAATACTTATTAAGGAAAGTCAGTAGTTAGGCAACGATATTTTGCAACCATGGAGAAATTAATTATAATTTGCCGCTGAGAAAATACATTCAACGCTTCAATTATATATAGAAATAGTGGATATTTATCAGAGGTCAGCATACTATTAAATTACTTTTGACCTATTATTTTTAAACATTGCTTTTAGCCTTTCATATTTATCATTATACTATTTTATTCTCCTTATTAAGCATCCCACATATCCCCATTACTTGTGATTTACGGCTCGCTAGCAATATAGCAATTTGGTAATTTATTGTTGTCAAAACAGTGTACTACAATGATAAGCACTTCTTACTCAATACTTTTATTCTCTATTATGCGTTTCCAACAATTACAGTCATCATGTTGTTCCAATGTCAGATATTCCTGTCCAAAAATAATACTATTTAAATTTGGTTGAAATATTTACAACTATTGCTATCTAACAAGAGTGTAGCTCAAATGTTTTTTGTTCTCAGAACTAACAGATGTGACTCAAATATTCAGTGTTCTTATCTCTTTCAGCTCCAATTCAAATACTATAGATATAGAAAGCAATAACTGTGTCCCAAATGTGAATAATTATGTATTAAATTCACAGAAGTTTGTGTTTTAATATAGATGTAGTTGTAATGGGATCCTATTGATTCTGTAAGTAATCGTTTCTTATTTTTACAAGAGATACACCAAATAAAAAAAACTTAGTATTATGTATTTATATTGTCCTTCAAATTGAGTGAGAAAATCGAAGCACGCTACAGTGTATAATTATGACTTAGATGATTTTAACGAATAATTAATTCGTAAATTTTTTAGAACTAAGATTTTTTATTTATTTCCTTTGAGTTTCCACATGCCTATGCAGTGGCGTGTTGATTCTAAGAAATATACACATATTTTCGTGAATTACGTTACTAATTTCTCTATTTTATAGTGGTAAGACATTAATTAGATGTGGGCTATTTTATTTGAATGGTTTATTAAAGTTTTGTATTTTTTAAATATTTACATCAAATATATATAGTTTTGTTCATTTCTAATATTAGGGGTGTTCGTATATGTCCGTTATTTTAGTTGTACTTCTGTTCTGTCTTTCACCCTTTTTTTGGTCCAATAGGCCAACTCTCAAATTGGTCCCAGTTTCCGATACTTTCCGGCCATTATTGTCTATTTTGCCTTAGGGTAATGTTGTTTTCTACAAAAAAACTATGTGATATCGATAGCTATCATTTAATCAGTAAATCTTACTAGTAAAATCAGTAATGTTATTTTATTTTATTTGACTATTAAACTAAAATTAATTGAATTCATCAGATTAAAAGATTTATGAACGGATATCTTATTCAGTATACCTTAGATTAAATGGCTACTGAGAGCGGTTTCATTTCGTCCGATAGCGATAAATCTGAGGAGATCTGTGATATAAAGGTAATTAGACGGACAACTGAGTGAAATATTGGTGTAGAATGAGATTGCTCGTATATTATGAGCAAAGACAATATCTAGATATAAAATGAAAAAATGGAGCAAGTTAAATACTTTTTAAATATATAAAAGTAAAATTTTTTATTTAAGAATAAAGCTGTTGCCGACCACAAGAAAAAAACATCTCATCTTGAACATATGACACAGGCGTACTCTTCTATAATATCTCATGTAGGGGAAGATATTAACAGGCAGGGATTGTTAAAAACCCCTGAGCGGGCAGCAAAGGCAATGTTATACTTTACAAAAGGATACGAAGAGCAATTGGATGGTCAATTTTTGTTTCATTTTCAGATTTCACGCATACCGTTACACGATTGCATAGGTTATAGTAATTAGTTTTGAAACTGTTTATTGCAAAAATCATCTCTTAATAACCATGAAATGTTGGAATTACCAAGTTTTTTATTTCAGATATTTTAAATGAAGCAGTGTTTGATGAGGATCATGACGAGATGGTAATTGTGAGGGACATAGAGATGTTTTCTCTTTGTGAACATCATTTAGTTCCATTCAATGGAAAGGTAACATCAGATTTCTAATATCATGAAACAACTGCCTTTTCTAAACTGAGTTTATTTTTACTATCTCAGGTTCATATTGGTTATCTACCAAACAAGAAAGTTCTCGGTCTGTCGAAGTTAGCCAGAATTGTAGAAATGTTTAGTCGACGATTACAGGGTATATTCTACGATAATAATTATTTGTTCAAATGCCTTGTAGATTTAACTTTATTAATTAACACCAGTTAATATAGAAGTGCATAAACATTTAAGATGGGCGTACACTGTTAACTTAGAAACAGATTTTACCCTGTATTTTATATGGTTATATTTAGTGCAAGAACGGCTAACAAAGCAGATTGCTACTGCAATGGTACAAGCCGTTCAACCTGCTGGCGTAGCAGTAGTTATTGAAGCAAGGTATTAAAGGGATGAATGAGGAAAAGTGAGAAGAAGAGGATGTAGAAGATAGGAAAGAAGCAAAAATCTAAATATCATGTTTGCTGTAGCCATATGTGCATGGTGATGAGAGGTGTACAGAAGATCAATGCAATCACGTCTACGTCATGTATGCTAGGTGTATTTAGGTTAGTAGATGATTTCTTTGATTATTTTTATTAAAATTTCACTTATTTTACGCTATAATGATTACAGTAAGCTAAACACTAAAATTGAATGACTTCTGAGAATAAAATAATATCACATGTAGAAATAAACATCACGATCTATAAAACTGTCAGGGCTGAAATGTTGCATTGACGATTAAAAATATATATTACAGAGATGATCCCAAAACTAGAGAGGAATTCCTTAACCTCATCAACAAAAAATAAACTGGAAGTGCCCAATTCTCACAGTCCTCTATAGTTTTAGTCACTGGTACTTATAATAAATAAATATTGGAAGAAAAATGCTTAACGGCACGAGATATCATGTAAACTAGATGACATCTGAAGCAACACATGAAATAATTATAACGTAAAAATAATCGCCATAAATAGAAACTGGACCTAGTAAGAACATGTTCAAACAATCGTTCTCACTACTTTCTATGATTTATAACCTCCTAGCACTCATTTAAAAATGCATCTAGACTTCTAGGTCCTTTTATAAAACAAATATATGCAACACCACAACTATTTATTGCTAAATAATACAAAGTATCCATTCATAATATTTAAAAGTAGTGGATAATATTTCAGTGTAAATACAGGACATATGGACACAAATACTAGGTTTTACGTTGCAAATATAAAGCTTTCCGTAAGTACTCAAGTTAAGAGACACTGAGATCCATATTCAAGAAAATTATTACATCGTAATTTTCTCTCCTTCATTAAATTAACTATACAAACCTATACAATAATATTTTCAGTATGCAGCAGGGTATTCATAAAGAATTATAAAACTACTTATGAGCAGTGCGAGATCCGGACCGGGAGGAAATCTGTAAATAATATTAGGGAAAAACCAATTCTACCTAACTTATTGTCCTATAGAGCCTATAAAAGAATAACTATCTCATTTGTGATCGAACAATACGATATGTTCCGAATTTATTCAGTACTCTATCATTCGTACGAATTAAAAACAACTATGTGATGCCAAAATATCGATTGTACTATTATAGAGTTCTGGAATAGCAAAAAAACAGTTAGTATATATAAAATCAGTTATCTCTGCTCGTTTAAATTTGCATGAACAAAAAGACTACTGAAAAGCTGTTTCTCTCCCGAAGAAAAGCTTGCTTATAATTTCAACTATAGTCCAATCTTTCCAGTACTAGTTATATCACTAAAAATGAACTTATCTAATTTGAAGTCATTACAAATAAATCTCCAAACACTCCTTCAGGAAGCATATATTTTGAAAAGTAGTCCTTGAATGAGATTGGGTGAGATTAACTAAAGATCGCTCAATGAAAACATATATGAGAAAAAAATTTGAGCGTTTAATAGAACAGATTTGCTATAATGTATATCACAAATATCCTTAAAAAATTGTTCTCTAAGTAATTATTCCTATTCCGGAGGTTGCCCAAAAATCCCAACATGGACTTGTCACTTTTCGGACACAGCAGAGATTAAAACCCATCAAAAATGGTCGGGAAACGAATCCTTAAAACTATAAGCGCTAAAGAATAATATATCCAATTTCGAATTATATCTCTATCGATGGAGTTGTTTTAATAAAAGCAAAACAAGAATTAGAATGGCCAGAATTCTATTATGTATTTTAATATCAAGGGAAGTCCTCGTAAAATATTTGATGCGTATATCAAACACTATTATAGAATTAAAGTCGGAAATTGACTAGTGTGGCTATAAAGTTCACCACATAGAGGGAAGTGATAAACGCTTGAAAATTTGATTCTGAATTGAACATTGTTGATCATAGCTATTAGATGAAATTCAAGTCCACTACCAGCGAAATTCTCATAAAAGTCCAAATTTTATATTTAAAAAACTCGTTTCACACAATTTATATGATTTTACAAACTGAAATAAGAATATTACCAGCCGCTGTGTTGTCCTTAGTTCCTTTTTTTTAGCAGATTTTATGTGAGCATTTTCTTGATCAATATTAGATAGTTCTGCAAAAAATATATATGAACAAGGAAAAAATGGCAAATGGCAGTGGAATTAAGCAAACAGAACTACCAAAACGATAAATAGGCCATTTTTTTCTATCGATTAAACTAGAATATCTAACAATGGCGTAGATGGTACCTATGTTATCAGAATACGTTTTCTGAAGCACACCAGCCCTCACATTATTAAGAGCAGATTCTAAAAAGTTTACACGTAAAAAAACAATATTTACATTTATGTTATAAACTCCGAAAATTTTATCTATTGAATTATAGTAGAAATAGTACAAAAGTATATATAATTATTAGCTTTTTACAATATGTATCGTGTACCGATCTCGATCTTCCTAGCAGATGGAAATGAGGCAAGTGCATTCATGCAACCGCCCACCATGTGACGTATAGCTTGTCCTTCTACTTGACCTCTGATATGATCAAAATTGTTCTCGTAATGGATCACCTAAGAACTGGATATCTGATGGTTAACTTTACTCATATTTTGAAAAGGTTAATGAATAACAAATATGAAATTCTATAGCATAATATATTATTGACAATACAACTAAAGGTTTTCTGAGAAAAAAATCATCAAACCTTCGCTTCTGCATCTCTTCTCTGTTTTTCCACCTCTGCCAATTTTAACTCTGCCTCTATCCTCTGCCTATCTGATGTTTGAAGTTTCATTTTAATATCTCTTAGGGCACAGGCATATTTTCGATCTTCTTCCTCTTTGAACGCAATAAATTTGCCTTCTGTTTTAGCACGATAATCATCCTAAACAAGTATCCACAATAGCATGAAAACAAGGGACATTCAATATAAAAAAAATACCCGGCTATAAAGAATTGATAACAATAAAAATTAATAAATCTAACCGATTCTTTCGTAACTTTTTTTTCAAACTGAACCATCCGTTGTCTTGAATCTTCTTTTTCACGTTCTAGGTCATCTCTCAACTTCGAAATATCGTTTTCACGAGTACTACACTAAAAGTAGCACTATATTCGTTTATAATCTTGTGTGATTCTGCTAATAACGCATTTAAAATACCTCCTGCCTTGCAATCCTCAGTTGTTCTTTCACCAATTTTAACTCAGACTCTAGATCAATAACATAATTTTTTGTATCTGGAATTTAAATCATTCCATTTGTTTGAAAGAATGGGGTGTTTTCATGGACAAAGTTAATCATATTTTAGTGGTGGAAATAAAAACAAACCACATAAATTCTTCTCCATGTGCTGTTTACAGTTTTGCAATGAATCACATTCAAATCTAAGAAGATCTCTAGCTTTATTTAATTCGCGTATTTCCTAAATTAGTAATTATTAGATAGTTTACTTTCTTCAAACACTTATATAATCGAAACTATTAGATAGAATAATACTAGTCTTAATGCTAGTTTTTAAATAATTTAAGTGTTACATCTTTAATAATCAGTATACTTCAACACTTGACAAGTATATTGGAATGCTCAAAGATTTTATAAACGTAACCACGGTCATCTTCTCCAGTTTCTCATTAGCTTCGGTCAATTGAAGCTGTAAGCTATCATTCTGAGCTGATAACAATGCATATTTCTAAAATAATTTATTAGTAATATATTTAAAACCTATATAAATATTTACAACTTTAGCTGTGTTTCGATTTCACCACAATATTATCAATATATAGGATGTGAATTTTTGACTTATTCACGGAAATTGCGAATTTTGGAATAAATATATAGCTAATAAGACGCACATAAATTATAGCGAATTTCAGATTACTTATATTTATTAAAAATAACTCTGCGAATAAGGCAATATCAACCCTCTCGATTACACAGTTTTAACATCAAAAACCACGTTAAAAGTTTTAGTAACAAATTTGAAATAGTATAATAGGACCTGTTTCAAATCGCATAATCCTGTTGTTAGTGACACTTCACGTTTATCAAAAGTCGACAGCATCTCATTTATAGCTGTAGCAGCCTGTAATCAAAGAAATGTACAATTTCACTAAAATGTTTAAATTGTAAATGTTACTAAGCTATAGTTAATGTTTCATAAGATTTGCATTCATCGATTTCAGGAACACTAAAGAAAAAAACATCATAGCTATTAATTTTGAAATTTGAAATCAATCTAATAAATAGATTGATTACATGCAAGTTATAAGTTACCAACTAAAACCTTCACACCTTGTCAACAGCTTCAATCTGTAATCTCACTACATGAGATTCTGCGTAACTCAGTTGCTTCTTCAAATCATGATTTTCTTTCCAAAGTCCCTCAATTTCTCGTTCATTTTGATGGATTTTTATTAACTGAGCTTCTAGTAATTCCCGGATTTTCTGTTCGGACATACTCTGTATATGCTTTGTATTTTTAATTTTTTCCTTAATGGCTGTGCCCACAACCATGCTTCTTCAAAAGATACTACAGCGTATTTTTTAAAATTATAACATACAACTTACTCTTATTTCAATTAATTGCTTCTCATTTGGCATATTTTGGAGCACTCTGTTCTGTTGTACATATGCATCATGTACATGACCCAGATGGTTAACTGCATCGCGAACTCGGCCAAAGACCGCATCCATTTTAGAAACAAACATAAAATGGGACACAATATGTAAAACAATACGGTGATTAATTAATATAAATGTAAAAGGAAATATTTACTTTTTACCTTAAAAATTTGGCACACTACAATATAGTTAATCCCGTTAGAGAAAATTGTCTCTGTCTTAGTATTAAATTGTTCAAGTTCTTTTATATACTCATCATACAATACAACTAATAAAAAATGTAAACAGTGAGTGAAAGAGTGTTAACTAACCCTTTTGCTACCATATGTGTCTGATTGTTTAATAGTTCCACGGAATCTTTCTTTACAGTGTCCATATTTACGCTATTCACAGTTGAGACTGACTCATTAAACAAAGGTACTTCAGATGAAGATTGGCTATAAATGAACGCATATATACAGAGTGAACCAAAAAAAAGATTTTAAGTTTATTTCTTCAAACTCAACTAAAATTGTCGTTTAAAAGCGTTTCTAAAAGCTTGACTATCTGACTAGATCATAATCACTTTATTAGGACATGTCACACTTGAAAAACATAATTTTCGGTTTTGAGAGAATTACCACTTTCATGTTTCTCCACATGCATTTGACCTAATTTATTTCGGACTTCCTCTATACTAACTATCAGTGGTGTTTTTTTTTCTGTGTAAGACGTATCTATTTTTAACATGTACAACAATATTCATGGACTTTATTCTTCTACCATTTGTCCTTTGCAAAAATATCGAAATTGGCTGTCACCAACTCTTTACACAAGATATAAATTGCAAGATATTGGTGCCAACAGATTGTTCAATAATTTTGGAAGTGTGTCGGTAAGCGCAAGAATCAGTTTTAACTCAAAAACATTCATAAAATTTGTGAAGCTAAAAGTGAATACTAATTCCACCTACGACACTAATGACTTCTAAAGGTGTTTTTTCCTGAATAACCAAATGGATTAATTTTCATTCAGGATTCTGCCCCATACAACTAAAGAAAGACGGTTGAATGCTTCATGAAATAAGCATCTGAATTCATAACCCTGAGTCAGTGGCCTTCAAATTCTTTTGATCTGAATCCTTATGATCACAGATTATGGGCATGGTTATTATCTTGAATTTATTCTCGATTCATTTCCATTAAGTATCTCAAGTAAAGAATCATTGAAGTATAAGACGAACTAACTCCAGAGATGTGCTAAGTATGACGCTTAGATTTCAAGAGAAGATGCCAGGCGATTGTTATAGTGAAAAGAGGACATGTACAATTGCGATACAACAAAATCTGAATTTGGAGTAATAAAATATTGTTTAATTTTTAATGTAACATATAAAACACCATTTTCAGATATTATAGTGGAAATCCGCGAAAAGTGAGGCCAATTACGTATGAAAAAATACGAAGATAAATGGCTTAAAAAGATCGACAATTGTATTTCCTACGTTTGACTTATGCTAACGAAGTTAATACAGTCGAAAAGCTAGCTATTCAAGCTTTCAGAAACGGTTAAACTATAATTTTAGTTTAATTAGAAAAAATACTTGAATTCTTTCCCACCCCACACATTTAAAAAGTTAATAACTCACATCTCAGTCGTCGCAGGAAAAAGTTGACGAGATGAATTTGGTCTGTTATTCTGTCCCAGTTTTAACTGCAAAGCGCATGCATCGGATGGGAGAGAAGAATGATCCGAGCCACTTGGAGATGACATTATAATTGGAAATACTATTTAAACCTTAGCAGTTTACCTGAATTATAAGTAAAAAGATTAGTTGGGAAAAACAATCAATTGAATCAAAAATAAGATTAATACTAATAACGGGGAAGAAAGTAACTGAGGTATTTGTATAAACTTACGTAACTGCTAATATCAAATATATTTCAATGTCTACATGTATAAATATATTTCACAGCATATCAAGGTAGTGAAAAGCCGACAACATTAGAACAAAAGAAAAGAACCCCACATAGGATATCAAAAGCTGTTAGACTGGATAACCTGAGAACAAAAGGACTGAAAAAACAAATGCTTAAGAAACATCCATTCAACAATAATTCATCGAAAATATCAATCCAAAATGAACATAAGATCAGTTAACCGCAAAGAATAAATTAAATGTCAATAAATACAAAACAAACATCGATGATACTATGAAACAATGAAAGTAAATAATACAATGATAGTCAAATAAATAAATAAATTTATGGTAGAAACCTACAGAATAATTATGTAAAACTTTAAAGTTCATTAACATTTCAAACTATAACAGTATGCAAAAAAACACAAATCATTAACGTCTTACGAAATGTTTTCAATCCAGATCTACAACTTCCACCGGAGTTCTGCTCTCAACTCGCAACTCCGTGTCTAGATCAATTTTTTTCATCAGATCGGCGTTATTTTTCTCCGATTGCTCCAGAATCTACAGCAAAACTTTTAAGATATTGTTGGATGAATCATTCTTCATAACTTATAACTAAAAACCGATTTTAAGTGAGATATTCGATCCAATTAATGCATTTGACTTAATTAAAATATGTAATTTAATATCCAATAAAGCATAACAAAATATTTTTACGTGCTTTACTCATAAATAAAGATTCAATTACTTACCCCATCTATATCTGGCTTTAGTTCTGAGTAAAAGCTTTTTACCATGTCTGGAGTTTTTGTACCTAGAACTTCTGCCACTGCTTCAAAATCACGTCCATATCGCAGAAGACCTGGTAAAAAATAATGAAAATTTCCTAAATGACTGACACAACAACATACTTATTTTACACATTCAAAAACTTTCATAGTAGAGAAAGTATATTTTAATCCACACTAACAATGAAAAGCCGTGATTTTTTCATTCTCTGTCCAAGAATACGCGTACCGAACTCTTTCACGGCGAGAGCCTCCCCCTCCCTCTTCATCGCGTTTCTCGTCTTTAACAACCAATGTCCTGGAATTGAAGACGGGAATATTCTAAATATTCACTAATTTCTAGATAATTGGTGTAACGGTAAAATGTTGGATAATAGATAGAAAACGCCTAACCGAAACGCATTTACTCCATCACTAAGACCTTCTGCTCGTTGTACTTTGAGAGTACACTCTAAACGTATAGCACGAGATCTAACGCGTGTTAGTTCTCGCTCTACACTCCTGAATGAAGATCATGTTACAAATAAACCCGTGTAGAGTACTTATATTTTCACTTGAAAATTACCAACTTCATGGCTGCGTAGCATCGTGACTTTGTTTGTTGAATGACCTCAATACCTTCTGCGACTGAAGGTGCACATTTCACCCGACGCTCACGCCGCCCTTCTCGCAATTCCTCATCAACAAGAGAGTCACCAACATTTTCTGACATCTCTTTGAACTCAACTGCGATATCATACATATCTAAAATTAACAATACTATATAGGACTTTAATTTATATATATATACAGTGCGTTTCAAAATGATAGCACACTTTGTTTTTTCGCCTTTTTTTCTGTTCTTTGTGGTCAGACTGATACAATTAGAAGTGAGAGGTAATAGCCTTGGAGATCTCTAGTTTAAAGTCTATCGTTTTTTCATAAAGAATTACCAGTTTTATGCTAATTTTTCTCAAAACCACCCACTTTTCATCGTTTCAAAATGATAGCACACTTAACATATTTTGGCGTTATTTAACGAAAAAAACGCAAATTGACTAATCCTGGACCATTATAATAATGGGTCGTGTTTCTACATTGAGTCTACATGAAAGAGGTCGAATTAAAGTATTGTCAACTACTGGTCACACGGTGAAGCAGATTGCAGATGTAGTCAAACGCTCCAGAAAGGCTATTATGAATTTTCTTCGTCACCAAGAAGAATATGGTACAAAGAAGAGTAGTGGATGACCTAGCAAGTTGAATGGCCGCAAAGAAAAAATAGTTTTGCTAATAGCATCGAATAGCACGATCAGCGTAAATGAAATCCGTAGGAGTTATGGCATTGATGCTTCCAAAACTACGGTGTGGAGAATGCTGAACAAGTGTCCCAATACTGCCCGATCACGAATGAAGAAGTGGACACAATTAACTCAACTACATAAGAACGGAAGACTTTGCTTTGCCTAATATTCCTTGAGATGTGACTGGAAAAATTCGATTTCTACGAGTTTTTGAAGATAAGAGTATCAATTTATCATTTTGAATCTAGATGATATTCGGTGATGAGAAGTTCAGTCTAGACGGTTCCGGTGGTTATCACTCCTATTGAAGGGATTTACGTAAGGAACCCCGGCCTTTTTCAACCCGAAATTTCGGCGGAGGAAGTGTTATGGTTTGGGGGGCTTTCAGTGCAATGGGACTAGTCAACTTGGCGTTTGTCTCAAAGAATATGAACAGCGCAGACTACCAGTCTTATAACATCGTCTAGTCCCATATCTCCAATGATTTCCAGATGTTAGCTTTATTTTCCAACAAGATAATGCCACAATCCACGCCAGTTGAAGCACCAAGACCTGATTGAAGAACAATTATGTGGCCACCATGGATTGGCTCTTGCGACTTGAATCTGATGGGGAATCTTTGGGCAATTCTCGTGCGACGAATTTATGCCGATAACCGTCACTTTGACACCTTTTCAGATCTCAAAAGTGTCATTAGCAAAGCATAGAGCTAAGTAGACAATATTTTCATCAGAAACTTAGTTAACAGTATGCCTGAACGAATTGTTCAGGTTATTAATAGAAGTGGTAGTTGTACTGACTATTAGCTAATTATTATGTACATTGATTGTTTTTTTTGTCATAAACATATATTGCAATAAAGTGTGCTATCATTTTGAAACGATGAAAAGTGGGTGGTTTTGAGAAAAATTAGCATAAAAATTGTAATTCTTTATAAATAAGTGATGAAATTTAAACTGGAGATTTTCAAGGCTCTTGCACCTCACCTCTAGAAAAATTGGACCAATCTGACGATAGAGAACAGAAAAAAGGCAAAAAAACAAAGTGTGCTATCATTTTGAAACGCACTATATATTGAAGACGAAATAAACCCGATAAAAAATGAAAATGTATCGACCAGATTACTACAAAAAATTTTCTAAATAAATAAGTTTCCAACCATCAGGACATTTAACGATTCTTCTCTGTCTGTTCTCATTCAATGTGACGACATGGTTGCAAGGTCGATGTTTATGCATCAATCTTAAAATAAGAGTACTCATAGTAAATATATATTTAACTCAATGAAAATATGGCAATAACGATGGAAGAATCAGATTAAGAAGACAACTTACTTATAATACATTTTACAGGCATAGCATAGTTTATTCTCGTCAATAAGATGTAATCGATTTGCCAGTTCACCACAGTTGTCACAAGCGCCCTCCTCATACTCCAATTCATCGTCCGAACTATAAAATAAAAATACCTTATTACGTATAATAAAAACGTCTTGCATAGAAATGAAATC
Source organism: Heterorhabditis bacteriophora (assembly GCA_964036235.1). Classification (NCBI taxonomy): domain Eukaryota; kingdom Metazoa; phylum Nematoda; class Chromadorea; order Rhabditida; family Heterorhabditidae; genus Heterorhabditis; species Heterorhabditis bacteriophora. The sequence continues at coordinate 12,902,294 of OZ038426.1, read as the reverse complement.
AGTACGTTTGTAACCTAGTACGTAACCTCTTAGAATATTAGAACTCTAGCACGTATTATATGTAGAACTGTAATCTGCATATTCTCATTATATATTTTGCTGGACGTTACAACTAATTGTTACTCTTAAACTAATAGCAGCTATTAATGGTATATTATATTCAAGTGCGCAAAAAACCAGAAAAGTGAATACGATTAACACAATTGTACACAAGTCAGAAATGATATAGCTTGGTAAATTTTCACTTCCATATATTCCGTTGTATAGGTTGGCTGCTTTATTTCTTCAATGCAAAACATTAACACTGAAATAAGGTTATAATTGTTTTATAAAAATGCATATAATTTACTGCTTAATCGAATTCGAAGTTTCAGTTATATGCGAAAATATGTAAAAGATGGTGACCTTTCCTCGGGTTAGTCTTTTCCTATAAAGAGAGCACAGTAATATGCAATTTCCTTTTAGTATTTTATAAGCAATAAATCATAAAGAATTATCATTATAGGAACAAATTGCAGAAACAGCAGTATCTCCAAAAGCTGATGCCTCCGTCATCGCCTCAGAAAATAAGGAATCTATAGAAATAATTTCTAATGACTGTAGTACATGTCAAGATTCTATTATGAGCAATAACGCTTACAGTACATCCAAGTTAGCATTACATTGTAAATATAAGTGATATATATGTAAATATTATCTTTAGGTACAAACCTAGACCGGGAGAAATGATGTTTGACTACGAAGGGCTAACAGCATCAACACAAAAGCTATCAACTTTTCTTCATCAGTTATACGCTTCTAATGTTTACCGGATGCTCTTCGCATATACGCAACTCATACAGGTAAACCAATAGGACAAGCATAATTGCTAGAGCGCATAAATATTATTAAAGCACGACCGTACTCGATGCTATACTTCATATAATAAACACAAGGAAGGCAATCGATTTATCGATATTCCATGTCTTGAAGAAACACGAGTATATGTAAGGTAATTACAGTGGGGTTAATATCAGGATAAACCTGCAGTATTTATTTAATTAATTACTCAGGCATCCCAATGATAATCACGACTATATACATGCTAACTGGGTAGATGGATATCGTGAGCCCAAAAAATTCATTATTACACAAACACCGGTTGCTTATTCCATCGAACAGTTTTGGCGGATGATATGGCAAGAAAAAGTTGTTGTGATAATCTCAATGACTCAGATATATGATACAGTTCTACCTGAAGTGAGCTTAAAAAAGACTGAACCGTTCGTATTGCATATAATTTCATGTCTCTTTACAGCAAATAGTCAATAATATTCCTATTAATCCCAAACATGCAAAGCATGTAGGAAATATCATGATCGTTAATTGTGGTACGCGGAATATTAGAAAAACTTACGACGCAACAATTCTCAAGGTACACTACACTATGTTTCAGCTCCAAACATCAATATTTTAAATAATCTAGGCTCATCATAAAGGATCTTGTCGTAAAATACTTCATCTGTGTTATTTCGCATGGGGAGAAAAAGGATCTCCAGTTAAACCTACTGAAATGCTTAATTTTATAAGCGACATCAACTACAACCATAATTTACTCGTGGAAGAGTCAAGAAAAGATGGCTGGTTAAAGGAAAACGATATGTAAGACATTGATTTGAAAACTAATACAATGATAATTGTGTAAAGTATAAAAAAATATTTTAATATCAATCACTCAATAATTTACATTATAGAAGTCCCATAGTCGTCCATTGTTTGACTGGAACTGGTCGCAGCTCTACTTTAGTTGCTCTTGATATTTGCTGTCGCAAACTGGACGATACTGTGAACAGACCTTGTGGACCATTAGCTGACGTTGAGGATGTTGTTCTTAGATTACGCAGTCAAAGAGCTATGGCAATTCAAGTACGCGTATTTAATAATATAACGAGTTTTATAAAGTTAAGACTACCAGATTTCAAGGGAACAAGTTTCAGGACAACAAATTTGAGGCTTGCTCATTATAGAAGGCTGAGCAGTACCTGTTCTTACACCTGTCCGTCTTAGAATATGCAGTTCGCCAGAAATACATCACAGATGAAACATATGGCGAAATAGACATGGAAGGTTTCTACTACGGTCGCAGTGGCAGCAAGAATACAAGTATGGAGAGCGTTTTAAATAAGTAGATATCTGACTCTTCAAATTTAGTAAACTAATGAGACATTCTCGTGAGCAGCAAATAAAATTAAAAATTCATATTGTAATACCATATAAAGACTAAGTATTGTGTTAAAATACAGCTCACCCGCCACCTTCATCACTGTCATCAGCCAGTTTACTGTCTAAAAGACTCTTATAATCATGTTCCTTCTTGGTATTGTAGTAAAATTGAATTATGGATGCCATTGAACGATGAGGCATCTAAAAAAATTGTTTTTCTAATACTTATATCATTTATAATGCAATGCAATCATATGTAAATTTTAACTAACTGTTTGGCGGATCTTGCTAAAATTCTTCCCAAACATATGAAAAGCCTGCTTAAATAGAATACGGTCGTCATCGCCCCATTCTTCAACGATAAGACGCCGTTTTTTAATCTTTTCAAGTGCACGATCTACATTGTACTGACAGTTTTGAAGAATGAACAGAGCCTGATAATTAATTGATATACAGAAATAAAGTATTACGAAAAAGGGTCATACTCAAATAATAATAAATAAACTTGCTCGGTCATAAGTAAGCTTGTAAACACCAATCGCATCTTCACAATATTCCATCAATCGTTGTTCATCAAAGCCTCGAGATGGTGCGCGCCACATTATCTATATCTAGTTCATTTCCTCTATATGTGTAGAAATTCCGAATTAATTCAGAATTAAAAGTACCTGATCACGATCGTCATCGTCAGACATAATCGTTTCTTCTTGATCTTTTTGAGGCTCATCAACTTTAGCCTGAAACTCATCGCCTACTTGTATCTTTCTGTCTGCACTGGTTAGCATAGCTGAAATTAATAGTATTTTTTCTTCAATGCTTACCATAACTAATATAGTGACTAAGATATAAACAAATAATTATAAACATAGATTCTACTTTTGTGTTCATCCTCCACTTCTTCGTCCCTGTCTTCTTCCTCATTCTCATCATCTGTGTCATTTTTTTTAGCACGAGAACGCGTTGACCGCTTGAACGGTGATTTCTACAAAAAATAATTAAGAGACGTAGTGTAGGAATTAGCTTTCGAAATTTAACAATGAAACATTATCCAAGAAATAGAATAACTAATAATCGCCTAATAAGTAACCAAAAACATTGTAGACCTAGATTTGTAATAACATTGTTGCAATTATCTAACAATTAGTTGGAGTTATACCTTGTGAGAAGCAATACCTCCTTTTCCATCTTTCTTAGCATCTCCAGATACTGCTGTATCAAGGGTATCGTTTGATTCGTCGTCAATCTTCATTTCAACTCTACCACTATCTGATGGCGATGAAGACTGAATATGATTTTTTTTATGCTTAAATAATCCTAAGTATTCGCTTACTACTTAAAAACTATGATACTTACATTTACGAACCGGAATTTACAATTTAATTACCTTCTCATTCAAGTTATAACCATTAAATGCACGCATGAAGATGAGTGGAACATATTGTTCTTAATAAATTACTACACACAAATAAAGGGAAAAACGTATGCATTTATCCTGTACTTCAAATGTAAATTACAACTTTTAATTAAATATTACAGTTAAACACTCATATTTAAATTAAGTGAAATATGCACAGAAAATTTTGCATGCTCTAAATTCATTTGCATTAAATTTTTGATCACTTCTAGTATTTCATATGCTAAAGACCTTGTTTGATATTAAACTATGACAAATATTAGGCATTCATATTGAACAATTATCTAGCGATGTGTAGGATAAAAATTGAGTTTATTAAATGAAGACCACTATATCTCTATTTTACAATATTTAACTTAGTAAAGGAAAGTTCAAATTTAACATTACCTCTTCTGATGGTACGTCAGGATCCCGATCAAGTGTAGAATCATCGACATCACCTTCCAAAAGTCCATCTACAGTTTCATCCAAGACAGAGTCATCTATTTCCATAATAAACAGCTAAAAATGAGCAGATTACGAATAAATTCGTAGAAGAGGAATAAACTTAACAAATAAAAGCTCGTTTTGTACATATAAATAAGCTATAATAGGTATCTTATAGACTAATTACGAATAAAAAGTGGAAAATTGATAATGGAGTATCAAGAAAGATGAAGCTAAGTAATAAAACAGATGCAGATTAATGATTATAACGCTGTGAATAATGCTCAAGTGTATGAGTGAAAAATTTAATAGTGGATTTCTTAACAACTCGTCTAGTGTTTCATTAGTATACAGAAATAGAGAAACACGCTATTATAATATTCTAGATGAGAAAAACAGAGTATCTAAAAATTTGAGAAAACTATATCTAGAAAAAATAGAGCATAAAGAAATTATTGATCGTGTCTATAAATTTCCCTTATTTTATATGCACTGTAAAAACAGAGATATACAATTGAAGTTTGATACATATAAAAGTATCCGTTTTAATGAACATGACAATGTGCTGATATATAGTAATATATCAAAAGTCCGAAAACTGAGTCATTAAAGTAATATTTTGAAGTTGCTAAATTAGTTCAAACCTTAAGCTGCCAAATAGTGTTGCTATTAATACTTTATGCTTGAAGAAAAAATGAACTAAATTTTAATAAATACGATAAACTAATATTTAGTAAAAATAAAAAATATTCTTAAATTAACAATAGAACAAGTCTACTGACATTTAATATTCGAAATTAAAAAGGTTAAATATTGCAGTAACAATGACACAAAAAACATTCAGCTAACGTATCTAAAAGATGGCACAAATAATTTAATGCAGAGATGTTCAGAAGTCTGTAAAATTTAAGTTCCAACGTTTAGTAGTAACAAAAGAACTCAGAAAAATGTTGCACTGCTCCTTTATTGGCTAGATGTCAAGTTAGAGCGCAAACTCACAGCGTAAGTTTAAATAAACCGACATACACTGCCCTTTAATATTAAAAAGTACTGTAATTTTACTGGATTGTCTAAGAGAAGAGAAAGAGACAAAGCAAATAAGTTTTAGCGGTATATTTACTACATACCCGTAAATACTATGTGGCCCATTTGAATAACTAAAAGCAAAAACCAAGAACAAAATAATATTACAAAACAAACTAGATAATCATTAAGCCATTCGATGTGCAACGTAATCCAAGAATAACTTGATGTTCTTTGCAATAGACAAGCTCCCATTAAGTTGAGGTAGAAACTGCTGGAAGTGTCTGATTTCGCCGTCGATTTCTTGCTGATTCCGTTTGCTGCGAACATGCGTTCTCTTAATTATACACCTAAGGAATTATATTATAAACCAGACGTTTACTTGAACATAATACCACCATTTGATGTTTCCCAATTATAGCCTTACCTTAGGTAGTTACGCCCTTTTCTTGTACCTTATATATACAGAGTGCACCAAAAATTCTGATACGGATGTCAAGTGAGCTAATTTTATGATAAAAACCACTTTCTAAACGAAAATTTATCTAAACATACGTAACATACCAAACAATAACTTAGTTCAATTGGTGTTCAAAATTTCCTCCTTTTGCGGTCACATAAGCTTGTAGACGTGTCTCGAACTTACTCACGATAAGCTGCAGCTCCTCTTGGCTAATTTAGTCCCAAGATTTAACTAAGACCACTCTTAAAGAGTTCAAATTGTTGTAGAATGTTCTACTTAGTGAATTTTCTTGCCTGACGCTGTTATTCTGATCCAAATCATGACAGATAACAGAATAATGATTTCTGGCATCTACGGCAAATTTCTCAGACTTTGAATGGCCATGTCAAAGAATTTGCCTATTGCTCTGACTATTCCATTCCGATAGTGAACATTTTCTCATCACTGAAAAGCACGCTCGATGCCTAGGAGTTTCGTTGCTTTTTCGTAACGATTGACCTTCATTTTTCCCGTCAGCATATGGGTTCGACGGATCTCATATGGCTAGAACCCTAGTTTATGCTTGACTATTCTCCTCATTGGTGCTGGACTAATATTGAGGTTAGAAGCCATCTTCCTCATTGATTTCTTGCTATCTCGGAGGATCCTCTTCTTGACCATTTTTCTAACGCGAAAAGAGTTCACGGATCTGGATTTCGCACCCTTGGAATGGTCCTCTACTGAACTAAGCTTCTGATATCGTTTCCGCCTCCTTGTGAGGAGCCATTTTAGTGATACAGAGTTTCTTAGCAATCGAAGTATTTTTGTCTCCCTGTTCGTACAAGTGGATTATAGTAGTCATAGAGCTTTGGACATTAAATAACAGTTCAGAAACGAGAGAATTGAATGCAATTTTTAACAGGGTCCCAAAAGGCTTTAAGCAATACATTTTAATTAGCATAGCGAATCACTACGTCACATGCTAGTTTAGTTGGACTTGAAATTTGTATCAGAACTTTTGGCACAGCCTGTAAATGCTCACTTAACACTATTAGGTTGTCAGTCTTCGTGTACTATTGTTACTCTCTAACCTAACAATAATAATATATTCTTGTCATCGGTCTATTTACCTCCCATACACACTCAAAAGAGAGAAAATACCGTTTTTGGCAGTACGGGTATATTGTGGCGACAACGTGCTATTGGCAATGGATGCCGATAAACGCTTTACGATTGCCCCCTCATGGCAACAATATTTCAGTATGTTCATTAGATGGCAAACTTACTCGTCTGTATAATTTGTAGTAGGCTTAATATTGATGAAAAATAGTGTCTGTAATGAAATATGACTTACTAGGAAACGCGGCCCTGATTCGTGTATGGGAATCTTCCACAGCATTGGTAGTTCTAGAATTTAAATTCTGACTATGATCCAAATAGTTATGGAAGATCCCATTACTAGATAGCCACATGCTTCTATAATAGGTCCAGAAGTCATTAAAAAAACCTTTATCGGCCTATCATTAGGCAGGCGTGGAAGGAAAAGACATTCCGAAATGTGAAAGAGATGCGGTGCCAGGAAAGGCAATATTCAGAGCTTCCGAAAGTATGGACCAACGAGAGCATCGTCTGCCGATTTAGACTGGAGTCCAACTACATCTCTTCCCTAATATATACATTTCTAATAGTGAAATGTACATCTGTAAGACAAACAAAATAGGTAATTTAAAAAAGAAAAATTATATGCTTAACTTACCCCAAGACTTTGATTCCTAACTTGCTCTCAATCGCTTTCATTAAACGTAGCTCAAAATCCGTTAAAAATCCTATTTCGGGCAAAGTGAGATAATTTAAAGCGTCAAACTGCGTTAATTCGTCATGGAGCGATCTAAAATATGAATATATTTGTAAAATAATAGAGATAGAGTCGGGTTATTTTTAAACACGAATGCTTTAATTCGGACCATGTTTTGAATTTGAATGTTTTTTTAAACTCTAATATCGAATAGCTTAAAATGTTTTACCCTAATATTTTGATTTGCCGTAAAATTTGTTACACTAATTTTGCAATGTATAAGTTTGCAATTAAATCACAAAATATAATTATACAATTTAATGAGAACTAATCAACGTTTACATGTATTTCTAACATAGCATTGCAATATTTTCATTTACTGTAGATTTTTGGTCTTAATGTCATGGTTATGTCATCATATCTGTCTAAGATAAAAAAATAATAAACCAACTGAATCATTTAATATCGAGCGATGGTGAGCAAACTATGCTTTGCTATAAATTATAGGTGTTCTATGAGGTTAACTATTACACTGAAATACATTTTAACAAAATTCTGCCGGTATTGAAAGAACTGGAAGAAGAATGGAAAAAAAACTGCAAAGGACCAGTAATAATATATTTTAGAATGAATAAGTTTATTATTCGGATGTAGATCTAATGAGATTTTTGAAAAATTGCTTGCATATATCGCCAATTCTTCTGAAAAATACTGCCTACTTCTGAATATATGATTGAAAAGATTGATTTTTAGCGTATATTATTTGTAAAGTTAGGATATCTTGCTTTATCTTAAATTCTCGTTATAATACCCACTATGATAATTGCAACACTTTTACGTATGTTCCTTTAAGAGATTAGATATAATAAACTATATGAATAATGCTAGTCTGAATACAAATGTATTTATTTCCATGTTTAATTAATGCTAATCTAATTAATGCAAATATTGTCCAAAATGGGATTGTTAGAGAAGTATTTCCCGTATGTGAGGGGTGGCACAATGTTAGACACAAGTTTATATGTATAAGGTGGTGCTGTATTCATCTGAATCATCGATAACACACTACCAGGCGGGAACCTGAAAATATATAATAATCAAAATGTATTTAAGAACAGTAATCAATAGAAAATTCTGTATACATATTATCACTCAGTTAATTTTTAGTTTTGTAAATAGACGAACATTTACTAATATTTCGCCTAATATTACAGATCTTCATTTTTATGTGAGAACGTTATGGGAATGGTTATATAATTTAGAGTCGTTACGAGTGGTAAACTTGTATTAGATTTTTGTTAATTATTAGTTGAAATCACTAGGACGCTCAATGCTAACATAGCAAGTAGATTAATAATTTATCACATGAAGCACCAGAAATGTAGCTTATGGGAGTAACGAATAATAATCAACAAGTACCGAATTTTTATTTAAAAATTAGCTTTAAGATGGTGGTAATTTTTATAAAGGGATTTCAGAAAACAGCAGATAAACCATTCAGAAGAAATCAGCAGTCTACTAAGAAAAAGATTTCCATCTTTATTTGAGAAGTAATCGAAATATTCGAGAACAGTTCTATTATCCAACTATGTGTAGTTTATAAGTTTTGATATTAATAACAAATTATCCGCTAACGTTCTCGTGGGTTTCTTTTTTTGTTAGTGTAGTTAGTTCCACAGAAAAAATTATCAACGAGTCTAGAGATACTTCTGTAGAGATTTGGAACAAGATTAATGTATTTATCTTATAAATCATTATATCTATAAGGATGCTTTAGTGAACAATGTTTTAAAATGGACCAAAAAAATGGGTAGCTATTAGATTTTTCAGTAATAAGAGCTGAATTATTTTAGTCAATGGGATGAGATTAATCTATCGGAAAGAAACACTAACCGAATAAAGCTTTAAAGAATAAATTGGGGGAAAATTGATTTTCTGGTGGAAATAGTTTAACAGATGGTAAATTCTATGGTATTAAAGTGTAAAGTAGCTAATAATTACTGTTAAATAACGAGTAGATTCTAAAACCGATATATTCATCAAAGATGTAACTCGTTTGAGATGTAAAAAAGATATTAAAGATAAGCAATAGGCCCATATTTAAAGTTTAAAACAGCTAAGTTTGCTATTCCTTATTAATCTTGAACTAACCTTAATCCAAGATCAACAGAATTGATAAATGGTTCATCTAATTTCATCACGAAGGTAGGCGGTTCAAATGAGGTAAGTGCTACATCTGAGCCACTTTTACTACTACCTTCTATATCTCTTGAAGAAGCGGCTTGAAAATTGCATATAGTTTTATATAGACTTAAGTTTAAAAATGTGAAAAAAAACTGTGTACATACTTTTATGCTTCTATTAATTTCGTACCTATTTTAACAGCCACTGAAAGTGTAACGGCATGTGCAACAATTAATAAAGACTTTTGTCTTTGCTGAGCGGCCAGATTCCGTAAGACAAAATCAATACGATCTATGCCGTCACTCTCCGTTTCTGTTGACATTTTTGATTTCATATCGGCGATTGTGATAATTGGAGAACTGAGATTAAAACCAAATTTTTGTTTGTGTTTTTTTCTTTATTTACTATTTTGTCAATTTTTTAAAGCTTTTTCCTCCAATTTCTTGATAATGATTATATTAATAATAATAAATACTATATAGGACCTACTATTTTTCCAAATCAATTGGGTAAATCTCAGCTAGCTTGGAAAGAGCAAAATATGGTAATGTATTTCCACCTTTCAAGCGAGACCATATTAAAGGTTCTAGAAGACCAGGTTCGATCTAGATATAATCAAAAATGTAAGCAATTCTCTAGAAATATTTGCGTAAAGTATATGACAACTTGACAATATCAAAACAATTATTACCGCAATTTTTACACCTATCATCTGAGCTATGGATGCAGCTGTCTGAACAGCTCGCAATGCAGGGGAGCAGATCACCAAAGAGGGTACTAATCCTCGATTGTGCAATGAACGGGCCATTAGTTGAGACGTATACTTACCTTCAAATATTTATAACTAACGAGGTTAATACTGCAAAGATAATATGAAATTATTAATTTAATAAAATGAAGTATATTATAGTATAATTACTTATTATTGGCTGTATCGACTAGCGACAAATTACTAAAGGGAGGCCTACTTCACACACATATTAAATGAGTATAGAGGAGAAGAAAACATAGATGAAAGGACGCGTTTTACACATAATATCCGTTATGTAAAGAAAACATAGCGAAGTTGAAATTACAAAAGATAAACGTATTAATAATTGTAGCTTGTCTTAAATATACATTCGTTTTCATTCTTGACAGCAATAGAAGCGCATCTCATATGATTTCAACACTGACACAAAGTTTAGTTAATTGAATACGGTTAACTGATAGTGTCATGGCAATTCTCGATGCCTATTTACCGATCTTAAACAAGTTATGATATTCAATCAAAATTTTCGCATATGTGAAAGAAAGAATACAAGAAATGTGGGCAGCTCTTATGAGTATAATTTGGAGTTTGAACTATAGGTGAAGTTAAAGCGGGCAAGTTGTATAACGTATAAAAATAAGCTTTCGACAGTGATTATTGTAAAATTAAAGTTAAAGTCGGAATATGAATGGAAAGATTCAAAGAATGGAAAAACATTTTGGTAAATAAAACGAATAATTCGCACCTATTTCTATTTAACCAAAACAGACTATGCGGATAAAAAATAAAGCGATGAGTAACGAAAAACGTTATATGACCAGTAGAGATGGGCAAAGAACAACTAAAAACGAAATAAAACACTTTTAAAAATTGAACATCAGGATATTAGTTGAAAATATTGTTTGAGTAATATGTACGATACCCTGTGAGAGGCTTCGAAAAAACTTAAAATATTGGGTATTATTATAAAAATTAAACGGTAATTTAACCAAATGTAGTAATAGGAGGATTATTTTCGAGCACTCCTTCATTCAAAAGAAGTTTTATGTCAGAATTGTAAGGTAAATTAAGGTCGGTGGGGCACAACTGAAAGTAGATATTTATGATAGACTTCAAAAAAACATTGTATTAGAAATATTAAATTTCATTAGTTTTTCCTTCCATTATATGGAAGATATGTTAACAACATGGAACACTTGCTTAAGAAAAGTTAGTGCCAAAACTTCTATGGAGTAATTTCGTTCCTTAAATAGTTGGAAGCAAGCAGAGAAAGATTTACCCGCTTAGAAAAAAAACTAACCATAATAATGAGATCCAGAAAAATTACCTGTTCATAAGGTGCTTCCGTATCTTTCCAATTTTCACCAAATATTCTGTCAACCCTCTCCGCTGATCGCATTACTATAATTACGCGTCCAGCGAATTTCTGTGACTCCAGAGCACTTGGCCAAAATGAACGTGTTAATAAGAGAACATCATTCTAAAAGATAATTCATAACGCCTAAGAATCCTAGCCTGTTTTTCATATAGTTTAAGAAGTTATCAAATGCAATATTATGTCCTAACGAAAACTTATTAACTATCAGGTAAGAACACCTAGCAATCTCTTAGTGGACCCAGTTAGCATTTGCATTAAGAAAATTGATTCTCATCTATCAATAAGAATTTAAATTTGCATTTATAATGTTTTATTAGATTCACCCCGTTTTCAATTTCACCTTCCTTTTTTTTTCGCTGTTCTACTTCAGAAATTAATTCGACCGACTTTTTTGGACATCCTTTCAAATTTTTCTCCGAGATAAGTTTATGTGCCATTACCACAAAGTACGATATGTAAATTACCTGCAACGAAATTTATTTTCACTAATAAAGCATCACCATTTCAAATCTTTTTCATTATTATAGTATAAATTATTATATCATGTTACAAAAGAAAAATACTAAGTACTACTGGCCAGAATACATACTTGATAATTAAGAATTTCATCTGATAGTTATGCTATGAAAAAAAGCACCTACTAAGTCCTAAATTGCAAAGGGATGCCTCTTTCTTCACTTCCTAGGATTTAATTTGATAAGCTTAATAGCAAAACTATTAAAAAGTGTCCATAACTCGAGCTTAGTCTCATGAAAACCAATGGATGTGACTGATCACCTAATTTAAGATGGTAATTACACAGAGTTTGCAACTTCTCATCCACACTTTTATAGAACTAACAATAAACTAACCTCCCACAAAGAAATGCGATAGAAAAATGTATTTGTTATAGAATTTACGTGATAGATATACACATACAGGCATAAATAAAGTATATAAACATGATAGGAAAAGTTAATTAAAATTTAAAATCCAGAGTAACATGGCATCAAGAATTAATAATTTATTCTATAGTATCTAGATATAATCATTAGAACTTGATATGATACGAAGCCCATTATAAAAAAACTATCTGGGTAGTATTCTGCTAATAAATAAAACTCAATTAAACACTATAAACAAACTATAACTACATATAAAAATCTGCAATCAATAAAAAGATGCCAAATATATCATTGAAATATAGATCTCAAATGGAATGAAGAAAAGAAAGATTACAAGTAGGATAATATAATAAGTGAAGATATACAATAAGGCTGGATAAATGAAAATATAATGTAGCATAATATGCTAATTCAAGTGAAGTAATCACTTATGTGATTTGGATCCACGTTTAAACAATGAAAAGCCACGTTTTTCTGAAAAACTATATAATTAATATACCCTTAAAACTACGTTGGAGGTGGAACGCTTTTTTACCTCTGCTAAAGCTAGAACTTAAAAAGATGCTAAAGAACAAAAGTATATAAAATTCCTTATATGCTTCTTAGGAATTTGTAGTTTTTCCCACTAATTTATATGAGGCCGAAATGCGGTTGAATTCATAAAAAAAAACAAATTGATCAACTGAATATTATCGTTAGTATGATTGAGAAAATAGACTCATTAAGCGCTCAAATGTAGAGAAAAAAAAAAGAAACATTTAGAAGTGGAAATCAATTAAACTAGTAATGTAGAATTTAATTTAATTCTATGTTACGTGAAAACAAACTGTAAAGTATATCAACTTTAAATCTACTAGAGATCAAAGGCGTTCAGCTAATAAAATAATAAACTTTCAATATGTATTTTTTTTAAATGATGCAGCTCCTCAGATCTTTGTAATGAAAGGAGGATAATCCAAGAAACAGTATGTCTTAACCTAGTAATCGCTATTCTATTTCCCTTGAAATGGTAGATAGTTGCGTAAAACAAAACATAAACACTTACAATTATCCATATTGAATAAAAACTACTTTTGTTTTTTTGTTTATTAATTTTTGTAAGGATAACGCATTCAAGTAGTTAAAAACGAAACGCTCACTTTCGCTTTTTATTGAGTCCGTATCATTATGGTGGTAAGAATGTCTTGGTGTAGTTGGCTGTCCAGGCTGATTGCTCTCTACCCATGAGATAAATTCCGCACCTCCAGTTCCACGACCTTCCCGATGTGGAGTTATATCTCGTTCAAATTGAGCTGTTGAATGCTCCTGATAAGTAAGTATTTCCTGTAACAATTATAAATCGTGTATATCATTTAAAAACTTCTTTCCTGAAGACAAGTATTTCTGTAAATCTTACTGTATAACCATTACTGATAATTGAACTTCCACATTGAGATGAAGAGGCAGGCATAATCGAATCAATGTTGTCATCTAAATTACTTTTAAATACACGGATATCCACAGATCTTTATTCCTGTGATCTTGTAATAGTGTGAAAATAAGTGAGTTATTCATTTGTTAATTCCAAAATTCTCTGTGAATCACAAGACATAGTGGAAGATTTCGTGATCAAATATTAAATACGCTCAATACGAAAAGTAAACCACAACCTATTAATCCACAGGACGTTAGACCACGATTTAAATACAATAAACACAAGTATCGTTCATAGCAGATCTTTCGATATTATTAATTTATAATCTTTAGATCAGATTGAGGTTACATGACAGGGTGGATATATCAACCATTTCACATTCGATAATGATGTTAGAGCTTAACAAAAGTTGACATGATTTAATCCTTGTTGGACTCAAAAACGAAGTAGACAAGCTGTTTCGCCCAGTGACTAAAATAAATAGCAAACCACATTATGTGAATACATCGTTATGCTATCCATGCTGGTAAGAACATAATCATCGTGCTGTGCTCCAAACTGCGAACCACCTTTAACTTCCTTAGATTCCTCAAGTTCTCCATAAATGCTCTCTGCATAGATGGATTGCCTTTTACTTGGTTGTCGATTAATCGATGATTTCCTGATACCAAACAAAGGTGGAAAATAATTGGATGAACTGCTAAGAGATCCAGCGGAAGTTGCGGTCGAAATAGAAGGTGGAGAAAGTGCTGGATGAAAACGCTCTCCACGTGGAATTGTGGAATATGCGCGCATAACACTTGGTTCGGATAAACCACAAGGTAAAGAATTGAAAGCACCTGTAAAGTGAAAGTAGGAAACATATAAACTGGAAATGCAGAAAATGAGCTGTGCAGAGTAAATATTTATGTGTGCTTATGAGTTACATTTTATATATTATCATTAATAACTTTACGAATTTCTGTTGACCAATATGTATCCCTATATTTTTCGATTTTAAATTAAGGCAGAACACCACTCATAATTTATAGAAACCTAGAAGTTTTCTTTCTTTAGTTTAATAAAGCCAAATGATAAACCAACGTGAACTTTCGAAGCCCGTTTCTAGATTTGTGCCATTATTGCCCAAATTAATCTTGGAGTTTAGAATATCACTGGGTGCACACCTTGCAGAAATAGGTGGTAGTTCCTCTGTCGATCGCGAGGGCGTTACTAATTCAGATATAAATTATAATCAAACAATTAAATAAAAATACCCTTGTGTACATAATAGCATAAATATTTGGCTCGGCTATTAAAGTAGGGTAAAATTATATGATAGAAAGAAAGTGAACAGAAAGTTATACGAAATTAATTACCATTATATGAGTAGGATTTCAGCTGGTTGCTAGGAGCGAGAGATGCATGAAACTTGATTTTAGCAACCCACTCTAGCATTTGACCCTCATCGCCACATGCAAAAATAAATTCAGCTCCATCTTGAGTAGAAAGTCTGCAAATTACCAATGATTTGGTTAAATTTCCATTTAATAAATTGGAAATATGATGGATAAACGCAAAGAAAACAGTGATATACCAAGAATTAGAATTAGAATTAATCTTATGAGAGCACTCTTATTACGATATTATTATTAAATAAGCACTAGTTGTCTAGGATTGGCATCACCTATATGCATGCTTCCTCTTCACATATTCAGGGTACGCCTCACATCGAGCACCGTAAATATACACAGGTGGAGCTGCTGCCACGTTTTCATAAAATGCCGATTCATCCTAAAAATTCTAATAGTAGATAAGGCCTTAATATAAAGGATTTATTAATTGAAGCGAAAATAGTAAAGAATTAGATAAAAATGAGTGTAGACTTCACTTTAAAGAAGCAAAGCAACTGTCCGCACAGGATATTGTAATAGTTCTTCCATGATCGAATAGTGGCCCTTTTACCGCCACTTTGTAAATCTTGTTTGCGGTCCACGAAACTATAGGAATATAAATATAGCAAAGACAAAATAAAATGGGGATATCTATCAAGAAATTTCAATTCTAAATAAAACTAATCGCTACTGCATTTCGCTATTGTTATAAAAATAATAAAGCTTAGAGGATATGGCTTTCTTGTCATTCATTCATATATATGCCATAAATATTCTTCTTTTTCTATTTATTACCCTCTCATATCAATCGCTCCAAGATCTTCTAATTTGCTGCTCCTAGATACAGAATGGGATGGAGTACGCCGTGTATTAAATGAGGGAGTTTTCCTAACATCAACGTCCATTCCACTCGTCAAAATTGATGGTGAAGGAGACAAAACCGTCAATGCACCTCCAGTTAAGGATGCATCCACCGTAACTCCTACTCAAAATTTAATATAATATTTAAGAATTGCAGAAATACAAGAATGGCACAAATTAGATCATATACTGCCATAATAAAACTTACATAGCATACAGAACCTTATAACAAATTAAGCTAATCATTGTGTTATAACCCACCAATGGCAGTTGTCTTACTCCTTTCTTTTCTTTCTGCTTTTCTAGGTAGCGTCTGACTTACAAAATCATCATTGGGACTGGTTCGGAAAAGTGATATCTCCTGTAAATAAAAGCAAACATAAAATAATTAACCATTAAAAGTTCGTATTTATATTCTGAAATTTGTCGTCCGCCACTCGAGGAAATTCATAATCCTCCCACCAACTAGATGTGGAGAAGCGATATCTAGTATTAGGGATAAAAATCAGACAACAAAACGTTATTTATTATAACCATGGATAACTATTTAGTGTTATAAACCGATTCAGAAAATTAAAACTAGTGTTAAAACCAGAAGAGATTTTCTAATAAGCTCACTTTTTTCTATTTAAAATAAACTTGCCTACCCATGGTTACTCAAAAGTAGAAAGATTAAACATAGTCAGAATAACTATATATTACTTTAATACTTGAAATGAAGTTGAATAGAGTTGTTCTATTTTAACATGCGTTTATTCAATTTTCTAAAACCAACTTGAGTCTTTCTTCTCTCTCTTTCCTGTCTTCTATTGGCAAGAATATTTCCTTTTTCTACAATTTTGATTGTGTCCCTTCGTTTCTGTTCTTCTTCAGCTATACGTGTCCGTTCAACCTTAACAATATTATAGAAGACAATGATTTCAAGTAATTTCTAATTTAAAAATAAAGTTACCCGCATATTTAATGGTGTTGGTTGACAAAACTAGTTATTACCTCCTTTTTTCTAAGACGACTGAAATTCTGTTCAATGAGAGTCAATGCTTTGATGTTTTCACAACGCTCAGATTGTGCATCTAACGTGACTAAAAAGTCGTTAAAGTCACGTAGTTGATTCTCCGCAGCATCTACAGAATCAACGAGGCGCCAATCGTTTTCTACAAAAAATTTATATATATATATATACTTTCTTAAATAAATTACACTATCATTATGTGTGTACCTAATAGTGTTTCTTTTTCAATTAGCCACTGTTCCAGTTGAGTAGCATTTTGTTTCCACTTTTGACAATCCATATTTTCAGCGTACAGTTCAGCTCGATCTTCCCAAACTTCACGTAATACATTCCATGATCTTTCAATGGTCTCAACCTAATAAAACACTATGTCAAAGAACAATTCATAAATCAATTTGCTTATAATTAAGATTATAAAACCTTTTCCAAAATTTCTTGGGATAATACGTGCCCATACTGAATCATTTGTTTTCCTTGACGGGTAAATTCATCCACATGAGGCTTGCGACCTTGCATCTGGAATAAATGTGAAACGTACGTGAAAAAACAATGTATTTTTAGGCAAAATAATATTTACCTCTAAATTATATTCATCGTGACGTCGCGCGAGTGATTCACATCCAACAACGTCACGTGATAGATTCTCTGATGTCATCACAGTCTGCATACGCTTCATCCATTGCATCAATTCACGATATTCCTACAAATAATGTGTCCTGTTTAGACATTAGCTCTATTTCCAAAAATATTTTTAAATATACCTGGAAATATGCTTGTAAGCTTTCCATATATTGTAAACGCTCGTGATGTTTATGCGCTCCTTCCACAATATCTTTCAGCTGTTCCTCCATATCCATCTTTCTAACCTCAAGATGTTCACGAGTATTTGGGAACGCAGTCCACAAACGTTCAGCTTCGCGACAAAGTTCAGCTACCTGAAAATATAATCATTACTTTCTAAAATAATTTGTTTAAAAAAATGCTTTTTCTAACCTGTTTTTCTACAGCCTTGAGACCATGGACGAACTCATCATGCCTCTGCATCTGTGTCGTGATAGCTATTAAATCGGCATGTGATAAATCTTCTCGCTCCATAGCTACTCCTGTAGCTTCTTTATCTTGTAGCCAGTTAAGTGTTTGATCAGCTTCCTGATCAAATCTATGAACCTGCCGAGCTCCAGCTAATGCTTGCTGACGTTCAGTTGCCACTTCGTTAACAGTGGTCCATAGACGCTGTAGATCAGCACCTTTTGCTCGAATAGAAGCAGCATATGGATGTCCTAAATGAAGCAAAATCGAAATTCATTAAAATAAAACAACAGGAGCTTTATTGTTCTTTTCTAGTTGAAGTACTATTTATAAAACTGCTAGATGCTACTAAAACACGAATAGTTGCATAACAATTGCATATCTCAATGAAATTTACCATAAAAATCTTGTTACCCTTATTTATATCTGAAGCATTTATTCACCACTACGTAGTAATTCCTCTTGTATTCGATGAACAACAGCAACACGTTCGCCTGCTGCAGCTAGCTCTCGAACAACAGTTTCAAATCTATCAATTAGATGCACACAATCCTCCAAATCTCGCCCATATTCTTCTGATGATGCAATCTATAACTAAATGTTCTAAAATTCAATTATAAAACTAGTATTAAATGATGAGCTTACCTTATACTTATCATGCAGCCAGTCAGATAAGTCATCTACCTGCCGAACGTATCGATGGTATCTGCCTGCATCTACCAACTGAGTTCTTCTTCTGTTACATTCTCTCACAAGATCTGAGTAGGCACCTTCCAGCTTTAGTTGACGGGCAACAATCTGTTACGTCAAAATAACTACTAAATAAATATGCAAATCCTCCTTTATATAAAATATTAATAATTTTCAAGTCATCATTTACTCTAGATTACAAAAAAATTGGAAATAGTAAAACCTGATTTGAATCAAGATGATCTTGTAAACTTTCTACACGTTTCTTGAGACGATCAACTTCATTTAAAAACTGAGCTACTTCTTTATCAAGAATTGTTAGACGTCGTAAATATCCTTCAGCTGCTGACTGATCTCTTCCAGTCTCCTGATTGGTAGCCACCGGCATTTGATTCTGAATAATAATTTGTAGATAAAAACAACCAAAAATGAGGAATTTATATACTATGTAAAAGCCGAGTATAGCTAAAATGATACTTTGATCCACTGTTCAGCTTCTGCAACTTCTGTATAATACTGATGACTATCAATTGCTTGTTGAAGACGTGTTTGACGAATCGACACTGCATCCTATAGTATATTACTGATAAAAGTAGCTAGGTTAAATAATTCCATAACTATACAATCTAATGAGTTACCTTAATAGATAACAGAGCACTAGAGAGTTTGTCAATCGTGTTTTCAATTTCATTCGCGGCAAAATGCTTTTGCCGAATCATAGTATGTCCTTTTGATTCAATTTCATGGATGGTTGCTTGTCGAGAATCCAGCTCCTTTTCTAGTGCAATGTGAGTTTTTTGTAAACTCATAGCCGCTTGTAAACTATCTCCACAATCTTGGCTACGAGCCAGTGGCATTTTATCAGATATCCACTCTAGCTCTTCTTCAGCCCCAGTTGTCCATTCATACAAACAATGTGCATCGCGCAAATTTTCTCTGGAATAAAAGTAAGATAGTTTTAATGAGAATATAAGGTAATATAAAAACCCTAAATCAAGAATTAAAAAGTAAATAAAGAGACTGCATATTACCTCCGAATAAGAACCGGTTCACCGAGTAAGGAGTACCTAGCTGTGACTTGTTCTGCAGAGACAAGGATGGTATCAGATGTTGGTGAACCTTGACTCTTAAGTTCTCGTGCCTTCTTCATTATATCATTCATTGCATCTGATCGTCCCTGAACTTCTGCATCCAAAGCATCAAGTTTTTTCATTAAGTGCTCGACGGAAATCATGTCTCGACCGTGATCTTCCGAAGACAACTCCGATTCAACCTAAAATATTACTTATAACGTAGAGAATAGATAACATACTTAATAAAAAATGCACCCTGTCAAGCCACCGCTCCATATCTTCAACTTTTCTTTGAAGAGTATGTGCATCATATGCCTCTCGCAAACGTTGAGTTTTAAGGGCAGACTTCATCCTAAGTTCATCCCATCCACCACGTAGTTCATTCATCTGAGCACGTACCTAAGATGAGCAAATAAATATTAGTATAAATATATTAACCATATCTCGCATGTGTTTTGTTTTAATAAACACATCACTTTAAATACTATAATTCTATAGAGTTACCAAACCTGATCGCTCATGAAGTGCCTTTCGCTCACTAGCTGTTTGCCTTGAGAATCAACCGTATTTAATCGCTTTTCGTTCTCAGTTAATTCCGAATCAAACGCAAGATGTTTTTGAAGTTTAGCACGCAAATTGGTAGGGTCCAGATATGATTCATCATAGGCCAACTAAAATCGTAGTTATATATATAATGACGATCATATACTTAGGGGTGATGACAACAGTCCAAATCAGGGTAAATTGGTACTTGAATATAAAGATAGGCTTCTTATATAGAAGTAGCAGAAAAATTATAGAATTATGAAATCTAAAAATTTTTGCAGCATATATGTATATCAAGAATGCTCCATGAAAAACCTGAAGTTTGGCGTTGATCCAAGTGATCAGTTCTCCACAAGACCTAATAAATTCATGATATTTCTTGCTATCACTAAGTACGACACGCCTATGGCCAGAAGACTCTAGCAAGGCTTTATGTCTGCACAAAATTTCATCACGTCTGAAAAAAAATCAGAATAAAATTTAAAAAAAGTATTATCACTAAAGTATAGTTTGTTAAGCATATAGATTAAAAAAAGTGACCTAGCTTCAATGTCTCCCCGGTATTCGTTGTCACTGTTTATTAATTTATTCGCTTCTCCTATCAGATGGTCAACCTTCTCACCTTGTTTTTTCACTGTTTCCTCAAAAGCATCATGAGATTTGATCAATACCTTAAAGTATGTTATGTACAATTTGACATTCTGTTAAATATATGCAAGACTATAAGTCATATGATAAAAATTAACCTGAACAGCGTCTGGAGCATCACCAAGATCACCCTGTTTCAGTAAATTCTCCTTATCTGCTAGCCATTGTTCACACATTGCAGCCTGGTCACACCACAAAAGCCATTCGAGTATACGTTGTAATGAAGCCTGAGTAATAATATATGACATTTGGAAAGAGAACAACTTTCTTCTATTTATACCTTTTCTGATTCCCATGTTTGCCGAAGTTGGTGCTCCGAATTTTGCACTCTTTTATGAGCTCGCTGCACTTCCGGCTTGTGTTCTGGTTGCTCAGATATTAAACGTTGTCCTTCTTCATGCAACACATGTAATTCCTCCTGAAAAATTATAGTAACCAAACTATGAACACTTTGATGTCATCAAATGATAGGATTGTTGTTGTCAGTGTACCCGTTAAAATCTTAATAATTAAATATTCAACCTGTCGCCCATCTATCTCAGCTTTCCTTTCAGTATGTTGTTCTTTTAACTGCTTAGCCTCAGCAGTAGAACTAGGTGTTTTATAGGAGGTCATCTTATTGCGCATTATACTTGCCCAGTGCTCTGCTTTTTTCACTTGATCAATATATTTATGTAGCTTGTAGCTGTAACAATAGGAAATAGCTTTAAAGACAACTGAAACGAATAGAAAAAAAAGGAATATGATTTTTTTTATTCCTGAAATTAAGACAATAATTTAAAATTAATTACTCACGATTTATCTAGACATTCATTTCTCAATTCAGCAGCTTGACTGAGTTCTTTCCAACTTTTTTCTAATTTTTTTAATGAATCCAGAATAGTATTCTTGAGGGGCGGTTTCTGTGAATGATGAATTATCGTAACTTTAAAATTTATATAAAGTATAAAAACTACAAAACTATTGAAAAAACAGAAATTTATGATAACAACTTTACTTTAGCAAGAATATTCTGTGCATCTGCATCATGAGCAATCAGTTTTTGATGGATAGCACTCATATCTCGTTCGAGAGTTGTTTGTTTGCGTAATAATGCATCAACACTAAAAAATAGCAAGTGAAAATTTTTAACATAATGAAGATCATAAAAAAAATAAAAGGCCCACGTAGCAAAATCTCTGCCATAGTCATCATTATGCATAGCTCCTATCTTTTCATGAATTCGTTCATTTGTATCATCAACATCTCTGTTGAAACAGTGGACCTCTAGAGCTGCCGTTAAATCTCGGCGATAGGAGGATAATTTGCTAAGGAGAACCATCCAGCTGAAGATGTAGTAAACAGATAATAAATATAATTCTGAAATTTTTTTTAAAAACAACATACGTTTGATTAAGATGTTGCTGTTGTAGCTGCACCTCCTCCCTACTCGTCCTCCCTTGCCCAATTAACTTTTCCCCGAGTCGATTTATTTCTTCCAGTGTTTTTTCATCTACTGAAGAATCGGCCTTTGTTCCATCCAACCTAATAAACAAATGCAGGTTTAACTCTACGCAATAGTTTCAAAGTTTCTATTTTTTACATTCACTGCTCACTATTTAGATTAGTATACAATATAAAAACATTTACTACCTCCCTTTAGTGCCTCTCCACTGATATGAAATAATATACCTATCAAGTAGCATCTTACAATGCTCTAAATCCCGTCCCATATCTGCAGCTGTAACCATTAACTCCTTCTCACGAACCCATGACAAAACACGGTCAACATGAAACACAGAATTTAAGTTAATTCTATATACAAAACATCCAGTTTGCATCAAATTTTCATTTAAGCTTAATGGTAAACTTAACCAACCAACTGTCTGAAAGTAAGAAAATCCCTTGCTTCTTCAAGAGCACGAGACTGATCATCACATGCCTCTACCAAAGTAGACCAATGAGCGTAAAGACCATCACATCTTATAGTGATCTAAAATTAAGTGGCTGTTAGCACTTAAGTTTAAGTGATAGGTTTACTTATTTCATATAGATTTTAGGTTTCTACCTCATGTCCGGTGTGCTTGAGATTTAATTCACGACCTCGCTGCAAGACTTGATCAACACGATTCTTATTGGAAACGAGCTCAGCTTCTAAAGCTTGATGTTTTTGCAAACGCTTCATTTTGTCCTCAATCGAAGTACATTGACCTTGACGTTCTTTTTCAGCACGAATACTGTAATGCCATCAACTGATTATTATGAAGAAAGCGCATTGAGCATAATAACAATTCATACCCCTTTAGCCTTTCATCAATCCAAGCTTCCGTTTCGGAGACATCTCGATCAAATGCTGCTATAGAAAACTCCTCATTAAGAACACGTTTACGCTGTTCAACATCCGTATGTAGCATAATCAGAGCATCGTGTACCTAAACGATACAAATAGTTACTATAAAAATAAACTTTTTTAAAATCATCAAAAATTAGTGCATTCAGTAATTCTACCTTTTTTCCCGACATTTCTATATTATTCTTTTCCATGTGGTTTCCTGATACTAGTTCCTTTGCAGAAAAATCAAGTATCTAAATAAAACAAAAATTTGATATATACTTCATACACTTTGAAATATATTATGCCCCAATTTCATGTTCTCAAAATATACTGTATTCCATTTAATGACCAGATAATATATGTTATGAAAAAGCAACAAAACATATTTTAATAAGTCTACTATTGTTAATAACTAATACTTGTGCGATTTTTTAAACTTACCTTTGTTCGTTCATCCAGAGTTGACAACGCTTTTGTAAACGTGTCTAATCGTTTTTTCTGCCCTTCAACATCTACTACACTACCACCAACGGCAAACTGCCTAAAAAAGTGATGTAAATATAATTAATTGTGGATTACAAAAAGAAAGGCAATTGAACAATTGCACATACCGCAGCGTAGCCCTTTTACTGATAATGAGTGTTAGGATTTGGTTAACCTCCTGCTGAAACGCATGCCACTGCACTAGCTGACCCAAATAACTGTCGCGTAATTCCCACTCAGTACGAAGACGGTCTAACGCTGCAGTAATCTATAAATACACAAACATTACTATGCGATCTTTATTAGTTACGACATTATAACAGCATTTAAAAAATACTATTATGGCTTTTTTCCTAAAAACTGATTTTATAGTTACTGAAATTAATGCTCTGCATGATAATATTAGGATTTAAAAGTCTAGGTTTTAAGAGCTAATGAAAATGCATATTCACTTTTATTTGCATATATGACTAATATTACAACTTGATTTTAATTAAACAATGTAATTAAGAAAGCAGAAAAATAGTAAAAATCACTTTAATAAATGTAATAGTACGCACCTGTTGTACTTTGTGATTGATTTCCAAAGATTCATAATGTTCTTGTTCGATCATACTAATTCCGGCTGCGGATACCCTTTCAAAGCCTGGTGCGCGAGCATCAATTTCCCCTTTCAAACGAGA
This sequence comes from Heterorhabditis bacteriophora, assembly GCA_964036235.1. Taxonomy (NCBI): domain Eukaryota; kingdom Metazoa; phylum Nematoda; class Chromadorea; order Rhabditida; family Heterorhabditidae; genus Heterorhabditis; species Heterorhabditis bacteriophora. Next base: position 12,877,669 of record OZ038426.1, on the reverse strand, counting down.
GTGTTCTTTTTGCAGACCTTCTGCCTGCTGTAAACCATGAATCAACATCTCTGACTGCATATCAGCAATTGTCATTTCCGTCCATGCTAGTAGATCGCGTACGTCACTATTGAATCTAAATTATTTAATATACATATGGCATATCCGATTATATTATGCATTTAAAAACAAGAAAAAAATGTTCCAATTATAAATACAATACAAACCTATGCATGTCTCTCGCCGCTCGAAGATCGTCTTTTCTGTCAGCAATGGCATTTAATAAATCCTGCCAACTTTCTGTTAACTCCACTTGTTGACTAGCAATATGCTCTGCATTTCCACCTGGATAAGCTTCCTTCAATCGGGCCGATTCTTCCAAAAGTCGTTTGAGTTGTGACTCCATAACCAACACCTCTTTCTCCAATGTTTCGTGTTTTTGGCTAAGGGATTTAGCCTAAACAGACATCTATTTAGGTTAAATAACATATATCCGACGTATTGATTTTAATCATAACCTTCATGTATTCAAAACATAGTTATTGTATTTGCACAATACAAAAAATACGTACCTGTTGCAAATTTCTACCCTTATCATGTGATATGGTGTTCTTTTTATCCAGCACCCATTCTTCATGCTCCAAAACATCTTGATTAAACCTATGTAGCTCTTCAGCTGCAGTTAACTTCGCTTCACGTGACTCTATGTAATCCAGAAGTAAGGTCCACACCTAAATACCAAAATTTTTTTTTACTATTTATATAACCATCATCCCTAATTTATACATCTGTTTAAATCATTTTAAATAATGCTATAACAATGAAATTTAAAATATCGTGATAGTAGCAATTATAAAATGCGCACCGATCGCAACTTTTCTTGTTTCCTAAGAACATCTCTACCAAAAGGTGGATTACGGCGAAGAAGGGAGTTCGCAGCTGCTTCGCATGAAACGAATCTTTCACTACCAGTTCGTACACTTTGTTTAAATTCTTCAAATTTTGATTGCAATTCCTAAAAATATTTGAAAAATAATATAAATCAAGACAATGAAATAGAACGTGAAACCAGAACCTACTTTAAAATGTTCATAATCTTCTCCGTAGTCTTCACTCATTGCGGTTTGCAATTGCTCATTAATCCATTGTTCTAAGTCTGCACTCTCACGCATGTATTCGTACAAGTATACAGTGTCCTCGAGCGAACGACGACGACACTCCGCTAAAAATACTAGATAAAATTTTAATAAAAGCATTGAATACACGAAGGAATCAACCTAAGCGGCCGAGTCGTTCGAATTCCGTTTCCAATTCCTTTTGTTTATGGGCGAAACGGTCAATATGAAAGCGACGCGATTCGATAAGTTCAGAGCACTTTGATGCTAGCTTATCCACCCATTGTCTATAAGTATGCATATCGTTCTGTAGTGCTTTATGCTTAGCTAGTAATTTCTGAGCAGCGTCCTCGTCTACTCCATAATCCTCAGATTCAAGAGCAACACGTTTTTCATTCATCCATGACTCTACCTGTAATGATATTTTTATAATAAAACTATAATTTTTACAACTTCTTTACTAGAAAAAATACCTCAGCAGCATCGAACATATATTGTTGTTCTTTCACTCCCCAATCTACTACTTGCCGACGTCGTTTAACCAATTGAGTGAGATGAGTCCAGGCACCATCCAACTAGGATAAGCAAATAAGTAAATAATACTAATTATATTTTTGACACAAAACAATCATTTAACATAATTAGAAAAGCTTCGACAATTAGACTTACTTGCTCGCATGTAATCTTTATCTGCTCAGCCGCTTTATGCCCTCTTCTGAATAAAGCTTCTCCTTGTCCTATAGTTTTTTCAATGTGTCCCGCATGTTGCTGGACCTCTGCCTCTAGTTGATCTTGCTTTTTTAACATATTAAAAGCCTCCGTTAGATTACGACCAGTATCTTCTGAGCAGGCAATAGGCTTCTGGTAATTAAATATATAAGTTTGTTCAGATAGACAAACTTCCACTTCATCCTACATCAATGAAGATGGCCTCCAAAAACAGTGTCATAGTTATTATAAACTTAACATTTAGGATCCTAGTAACAGTTTCTATTTAAATTTTCTAAAGTTGATGGAACTATAAGTATAATAGACAACGATTAAAAACCTTTTCTGCGATCCATTGAAGTTCGCAATCAACGTCGAAAGCAAGTTGGTGCCACATTCGTGACTCTTCAAGAGCGGCTTTACGGCATGCAACAGGATTTTTGAGTTGTTCAAACCTATATATGTATGTATATTATAATTAAATTCCGGAAAAAAAATACAAAACATTCACAGTACCTTTTCAAAAGCGCACTAACTGTATAGTTAATTTTATCAGAATCGAAATGTCCTTGATCAGCCATTTTTCGTCCCCTGTTGTATATATCGGCCAGCTACAATTGCAAAAATATATTAAGAAGTGTACCAATAATATTGGATATTTGTAATAAAAATCCCAACAAAATTACTTTTTTCTCGTTCAACGTCATCTCCTGCTCAAGTACAGAATGCTTTTGAATTAAGTCTTTAACTGCTCGCAAATCACATCCAAGTTCATCTGACTTTAAGGCCACTTCTAATTCATCCAGCTTTGCATGAGCATCTTCGAGGATACGATTCAGTCCCTAGATTTTTAAGATTGTTTACACGTTTGAATGCTTTTGATAATTAATCGCATTAAATCAAAACAAAACCACTTGTTTTACATTCTAAATTGTATAGAACTTCAATTTGCCTTTTGATCAGCAGCCTGCCGAAGTTTATCTCCTTTATAGTGTACAGCATCTTGTAGTTCACCCCATTCTGTATTTACTCGCTTTATGAGTCGACTAATGTTTACCGATTCGTAATGTTGTTGAGCTATCAATGTAGAGCCCTCCTAAATGATAACTATTTAACGGTGAATTCAATACCAAGTAAATAGTCAGCAAAAATACCTGATTAATTTGCTCTATACGAGGAGCATTAGCACCAACTTCTGCCTCGAATGCCTCATGTTTCAAAAGCTTGTTGGTAATAGTCGCTAGATCGCGGTGGGATTCGTCAGTAGCCAACTATATTTAAAGCAATAATACAAATTACGAAACTAGTCAAAACATTACATCAATACCTTTTTTTTATCATATATCCAAGAAATCATTTCTTCGGCATTTCTTTTCATATTTCGATATTCAAGTGATGCTTCCAATTTACGAAGACGATCTGCGGCTAGACGGTGCACAGAAGCACGATGAGTGATTACATCTTTTCGACGCTGGTACGTATTTATATTGAAACAATTGTAAGCAGTGATGATATGATACATTCTTAAGAAATCAAGTAAAGTTTCTTATCATTTCTTCAAATAATTTATTTGAAAAATGATTCTTCATATAGCTATAATAAACTCACATTATCAATATAAAGACTATCCGAGTGCTGTCCCTTAATTAAGTCATCAGCATTACGTGAAAATACATCTAGCCTAGATTCCTGTGCATCTAGTTTAGCTTCCAGATCTTTATGCCGTTTTAATAAACTCTCGACAGATTCAACAGAATCCTATAATTTTTAATATACATCAAGGACTAATCCATAAATATAGGAGCAAATTAACGCTATAGACTATTACAAATAAACACTAAAAGTAAGTGAAATGGTAGAATTAAAGCACTTCTGAATGAATAAGGACTTACACCTAGATCGTTATAGTCAAGAAAAGCCTCATGTCCTTTAGTAGCTGTATCAATTCTTTCAGCTTCTCGATTGAATAACTGCAGATCAAGTTGTTCTTTGAGCTGAGCGTTACGATTTTGGTACATATCCTGAAAACATTTTCCTCGCTATTTTTACAACACTATATGAACTAGCAATGGCTTCAAATCTTACTTTAACTAATCCAATTTCACTAGCGAGAAACCGGAGTTGGCCTTCAACATCAGTTAAACGTGAGTTCTTCTCAAGTAAACGACGCCCAAGCTCTTGTACGTACTCAATCTATGATAAAGAATTATTAGGTGGTCGCAGAAGTTTTAGTCGTTTGTTTCAGCGCTGTAGTACAATTATTTAAAACCTAAATAAATTCCCGCTCTTTTTCGTTTTTGTAGTGTTGGCTTCTTAGTTTCTGAAAAGCCATAAGTCACGATTGAATGATAAACTTGACCTTACAAAATAATTTGAATAATATGAGCCACCAAAAACTGCATATTCGACACTAAAGTCTCTACGAGTTCCAACAAGGGAAGAATACTGCTAAAGCACGCCAATCATTATGCCCTGTACTCACTGAAGGTGTTCTCTTCCACAGTACTTGTAGATATTCCTTTCGAGATCTTAAAGCTGGTGATTTTGATGTCAGTGACCGGCAACGCTCTGGGACATCAGAAACGTTGAAGACTAATGCTTTAAAATCATTAGTGGATGAAAATCACTCGCAGACACGAAAGAGACTCGCGGAACAATTGAAAGTTGATCAAGAAACAGTGTCGAGACGATTGCATGATATGGGGAAAAATCGGGAGCTTGGAAAATGGGTACCGCATAAACTCTCCGAAAACAACATTGACCGCCGGCTCAACATTTGTATCTCGTTGCTTGCCAGGCAATGCAAGAAGAACTTTTTGTGAAAAATTGTTACTGGTGACGAAAAATGGATTATGTACGACAATCGTAAATGCACACATTCATGGGTATACCCCAGACAGCCAACAACATCCACGGCAAGAAAGTCCTTCTGTGCATCTGGTAGGATATGAAGGGTGTGTTGTTTTATGAACTGCTTCAAGTGGATGAGACGGCTACTGTCGAGCACTACTATCGTCAACTGATTGATTTGTTCAATGCAATTGAACAAAAACTACCATTTTCTGGACAAGGAAGTCGGAAGGTCATTTTGCTGCATGACAACGCTAGGCCTCATGTTGCTCTTAGTACTCAGCAAACTACTTTGAACTTAGGCTGAGAAGTTCTTCCGCACACGGCGAATTCATCAGACTTGGCACCTTAGTGTTACCATTTATTCCGGTCGATGCAGAACTGACTAGCAGAACAGTGCTTTCGAGATGCGGCTGAGGTGCGAAAATGGATCGACAATTTCATCGCCTCCAAGCCTATGTCGTTTTTCCACAAAGGAATCCAAAAGTTACCTGAGAGATGGCAGAAGGTCATAGAAAGCGACGGAAAATATTTTGATGATTGAACTGCATTTTGTATATTATGGAAATAGAATTAAGAAAAAAAGACTAAAACTTTTGCAACCACTTAATATATAAGCAAATGACTAAGATCACTCATATACAAAAATAAAATCCTACTTCATATTTCTTGTCTTCAATCTGCTCTCCAAGATCGAAATGCTTTTTAAGAAGTTCTCCTGCTTGTTGCACATCTACTGCGCGAGTATCTTCCGCTAATAGCTTCTTGGTACGTTCTATCCAGCATAGTACATCATGTAAGGCTGATTCAAACATCTCTTGACCTGCAATAAAAAAATAATTGAAGAAGAAACAACACGAAAATACGAACCTTGAGTTTGTTCAGCAATTTGGATTTTTTCATGCGCCCTTTTCAGAAGATCAGCATGTAGGGTACGTAGTTCAGTTAATTTTCTCTCAATTGAATACGCTTCCTGGGGATTCTTCTTTTTCACCTGTACAATGCAGCCTATACATTAAAATACTGCAGTGTATAACTTAAAAACGTAGGTAAAGCACATACCTCAGCTGCAAGCTTCTCTAAATAATGTATTTTATCTTCGAGCGGTTTTAAATCGCGTTCCAGATTCTGCAGGCTTTTCAGATCATTTGGGTTCCGATCCAGTAAAATGAATTTGCCTTGCATCCAGTCACGTGTATCATCACAGGATGAGTCAAAATCTGCGACACATTCCGTTATGTCTAGACGAGCAGATAGCTTTTTACGAAGATTATTCAGCTCAGCCCAGAGTGCATTCACCTGGAAAACTCAGCGAGGTTGCTGGGCTAATGTGTACAATAAATACTACCTAGATACAAGCATAGTAAAAATGGAATGGGGTAATAATTTTTTTCTTAAATTAAAATAATTATTAACATGTAAGACTATATGTGTACTTTAAAATCTTAATTTCTCACCTTACATTTTCGTACTTCAATCTGTCGTGACTGGCTATGTCCCTCGTTGATAAGTTCATCTGCCATACTGGTAATATGTTTTACCTGTGTACCACCATTCGTATTTATTTCCGCTTCCAAACGATCAAATTTGCGCCGGAAAGCTTTTACATGCTCTACAGTTGGTTCATCAACCAATGCTGTTTGGGTTTCACGAGCCCAGCGCTCAAATTCGTCGCACTCACGATAGAATCTGGTATTAACATTTTTAACACATTGTCTTTTATAGAAAAAAGTGAGCAAAATAAATTATAAATCATATGCTAAAATAACATACCTCATCAATTTTATATTGTCCGACAACAGGCGTCGTCTTACCTCAGCTAAGTTATTAAGTTGTCGATAATCAAATGAAATCATATTTTGTCGATCAACAATAACACGCTTTCCTTCAGTAACTTCATTACTCGTCTTAGTATCTGTCGTTTGTGTTACAGTAACCTAGAATACTTTTATTATTAACAAGTTCTTCGTATTTGGAAACAAAAATACTTACCGTCTCACCAATTACTGTCCTACAGTAATTAGCAGGGACAAATCCTTCGGTTCCATCTTGCTTCAATACACGCCACCATTCAGGAGTTGACTGTTCGAGTAGTGCAAGTATTTCACCCTTGCTCACAATCATGCCATTACCTTCGTATTTGTATAGCATTTCTATTTGTGGAACAGTGACATCTTCTGTCTATAAACAATAGTAGTCTTTATAACATAAGTTGAAATTTAGCGAACATTTTCATTCTCTTAATTATACCACTACTTTCAATTACTGTTTTGCATACTTGGTGAGTACTGGTGGTTGCTGAATGAAAAGAACTGCTCGCCAACTGTGCACTCATCTCCTCAAGACGAATGATATCAGACCTAAACGAAATTTTCAAATTCATATATCACGTAATTCAGCATTATAAATGATATATCAATCTTTTATAATGTTTTCTACACTATAAGAGATGCCTTAAGGAAGTTAATGTACCTATAAGCGTGAATTTCTTCTTCAAGTCTAATATGCCTTTGAAGCAGTGATTCAGCTGCGCTCTCATCTTTACCAAGATCATCTGATTTAACCAAGGGCATCTTTTCTCGAATCCAAGACTCAGCTTCATTAACATCCTGTTGTAAATAGGTAAATACATATTACATCTGACCTTTTTATCTTCCGAATACATATCGCAATATAAGAAATAATTACGCAATCTAAAAACAAGTCGTGATTCGAACTGTACTTGAAAATACTGTTGAGCTTGCTTAGCCTCGTTTAGCCACTGCCCGAGGGTTTGTATAGAGGAACGTAATTGTTCCCAGCCTTGTTGCATTGTATGGATTCGTCGCTAGAAAGAAAAATGAAAGTGGCATTGTACAATAATAAATATTACTCTAAAAACCCTAAACCTGGATATCCTCCCTTGACTGTCCATTTTCTATTAATCTCTCCCCAGCAGCCATTATTTCCTTGCTACGAGCCCAATGTGACATCATCTCAGTCTCAGTGTTCTAAAAGGAATAAGACTATAAAAGTGTGAAATACATATCTAAAGCACTATGATAACACCTTATATAAAATAGTCGTCTGTTGAACAGCAGCAACATCTCCATTGACAAGAACTCTTCGACAAAGATCTTCTTTTTCAACCAGCCATGTCATCTCTTCTTCATGATCTTGTACAAACTGGTATAATGCACGTGCTTTTTCAAGATTTGTACGACGCTGACAACACAAACCGACCAGCCTACAAACTTACGAGATGGTTTTTTTAAAATAAGATACATCTTTCGCAGCCATATTTTATTCTAGATGAATATTTAGTTTTAAACACTTAAACGTCATGTGAAATACTGTTTACTTACGAATGATACTGGGCAGTGACATCATCCAGTTTTCTTTTCAGCACGTCATGCTGTTCACCTTTATGGCGAATATACTTGTTAGCCTGATTTGTTACATTAGTCAACCATGCTCCTTGTGCGTTTACCTAGTAATATACATAGTTTTAACCGTATTTATAAATTATACATCTTGTCATATGATTATTTATCTAACCGTTAACTATATGAAAAAATGCACTAATAAGGAAGTAATTTATTTCATACATTTAAAAAAAATTTGTAGCAGACATTCGTTAAATCTAACCTGAGCTTCGATGAGTTCATGCTTGCCAAGAAAATCTTCTACACCCAGCAAGTGTTTGCCAACGTCTCGATTGCGTACAACAGGCAAAAATATATATAATTTTTATGATAATATCATACTTGTTTCTAAAAACCTTTTCAAAAACCAACCTCTAGATGTTTCAGTTCACTTGCTAAAGTGTCGATGTCTCTCAGAAGTGTCATAAGTTCATTCAAACTCAATAAAGCTATACGACGTTGTTCTAGAAGACTGAGCAAATGAGTCCACCTAAAATAATCTTCTTCACTGAAACAAAACAGTACAAATAACTAACTAACTAACTAACCTCTCAATTATGTCTCTCTCGCGCAATCGGATCTTGTCACTTTCGTGATATCTTTCGTTGCATAAATCTGCACACATTGCGGTAAGCATTTTAAACCGCTCAACCTAAAACGAAGTTTTCATGACTGCGTTGTTGTATTAAGAACATATGCATTTTAAATCATACAATGGTATTTCAAAGCATACCCTAGCCAGTATATCATTTGCGATAGCCTGCTGTTTCTTTAGCGACTTCTCTACCTCTGTCGCAGTTCTGCCGTGATCCATTTCTTCCAAAACTGTTTGCACATTACGTAACCAAACCTGTGATTAAATTGAAATTATACATCACTATTAATAAATTAATGTTGTCGTAAAAATCATACTTCACGAAGGTTTGCCTTCTTGTTGAAGCGTTGTGCTATCTGTTCAAGACGCTCTTGCCTAAAAAAAGCAAACTTACCCTAATTATACAATATCATCAAAACGAATATTGAATACTACCTCTGTAGTTCCGCAATAATAGCAAGCTGCCGATCATTCTCAGACCGATCCAATTTTTCCCAGGCCGTTTCTATATCGTGCATGAACAAGCCTTAACTACATTGCTATAATACTAATTGACATTATTTATGAAAGGAATACAAACCATGGGGAGGGATATATTGCTTTCTTCCCATTGCTTTTCTTTTTGTCTGAATAGTAAAAAATAGTGCTTCTAGCTCTCCTTTCTCCTTGTACCTAAAGGATTATAAATATTAAAATATTTTTCCAATATGACTAAACTTGGATCACTAAATTCTTGAACACAAACTTTGGAGGCTTTTCAACGGTTCTAAAATGATTAAACTTCACGTGCTCCTCACGCATACCATGAAGAGAATCGGGAAATCTATAAATAGTTAAAATTTTAAACATATGAAATTATGCCATGTTACTATTATGCTAATTTTCAAGTCTATTGAACTGTACACACCTTCTATTTTCAAGAACAATTATTGTTTCATGAATCCAGGTAAGAAGATCCGAAGATATGTGCTTGAAATCGTCCTCCATAGTTTCGCTATTAATAAGCTTGCCAACAATCTAAGAGATTCCATAAAACTTAAAATACCATAAATTATACTATAGATATTATCCTTGTATATTAAAGTATTCCCATCTAAATTTTTCTAGTATTGTGCAGAAAACATTAATGTCAAGGTAATAGTGACTACGAGAAAAAAACACTAACAAAAGTTTACATTCTGATATATGACTTGTAAAAAAAGTGGCTATATGTATATCTCACGTTAGCAACCCGCCTAGCTCCCGTTAGCTCTGTCTTCTGTTTAGCAAAATGATGATAGTATAGGGATACATAAGTAATTATTGATTTTTCATCCGGACGTGCGGTATCAACGTCTTCAGCATCAAGGAGACGCTGAAAAAAGTTATGTACCTAAAAGCTACTACTTCCCTTCTTATAGTAGTATTACTACATACTGCAATTTCCAGCTTTCTCTCAGCAACATCGAAGGCGTTATTCAGATTTGCAATGTGGTCATTAGGATTCAACGAATTGTAGTTGAACAGATCCGGTCTTAAGTATAACTCATCATGGCAGAAAAAATGATGTAAAAAAAACTCTTGTAATGAAAACATTTGAAAAAAGTACCTATGCGAGTGAATTAATGCGTTAAAGGCGAGACCATTACGCCAACTAGTTGTGAAATTCTCCACTCGCACATTTAAATATCCAGCTGTTTTTCTTTGACACCACAGTAAAAGAGCATCTTTAGCATGCTTGCGTTCACCACGTTCCTCTTCGTCCTAATAAATAACAAAAAATTTTTATTCTGTCCAATTTTAAAAAACAAATGCAGCACTAGTATATGCAACGATGAAATAAGTCATTTACCTCAATTACGATTGTGTCTATTTGGAAACGAAGAATAATAGTCCATATCAGACCAAGAATTAATCGCTCATTTCTATCCAAAATATCTTCAGCACCAATGTTTTCCAACTTAAATTCGTTATAAAGTAATTAACTATGATGAAAATAGCTACAAAAAGATTCACAACAATAAAAACAATTTCTAATAGGTCCCTCAATGAAAAAATAGTTTAGTAAACAAAGAAGAAAGAATATAGATACATGTTTAGATAACTATAAAAAGTTTAAATAGGTTATTTAAGAGGATTATTAAGATATTCACTTACCCATTTACAAATATGCAAAAAAATTGAGTATATAAACATACCTGAATCTTTTTTCTCTTTAAAAAATCCAAAACCTTATTTAGATTTTCAATCTTCTGCACACGCATACGACCTCTGGAAAATTCAGAGTGACTATATAAATGTTGCACTGTAATAGTTTAGTAAAATAGGAAATCAACATTTAAGTTAAGAAATCAACTAACCTGTTAGGTTTACCAAGCTTTTCTCCTGAGATAATTTCAAGAAGCTTCATTAAGAGCACTCCATCACCCACGTCTACGAACAAGTCAGCAATCTCTAATCTAGCCTACAATGAAAAACACATTTTTATCAGCTCTAATACTAGTTATTATCATTATGAATTATTAAATTATTGTTCCGTTTCACATCCAAATACTTTTTAGACTAGTAAAAACTCGATTATTGTGAAAGTACTACTTAGTAAAAAAAATACCGAAACACTAATTTCACTCTTTTTAATAGCTTAATATTACAATTGATCTAATATTTGCGGTGTTCGGATGCATATTTATGGCTAACTCCTGTTTTAAGTTCTAATAAACTCAGTCCCAATCACATCAACAATCAACAAGTATAACTATACCAAAGGCCAAGGGTATTTAAGTAGAAATAAATTATCACTATATTATATTGAGCAATAACTCCAAACAATGTCTTTATACATCAATAAAACCTATATTAGCTGTCCTAAATATATGTGAAATCATGCATTTACATCTGCATGCGAAACGGTTCTCCTAATAATGAGGTCGTTTATGCTTACAGAAATAATTCGTTTGTATAAAGTTGTAGAGAAAAATCGTATTTCTTTAGCAAACAAAAAGGCGAAAAAAATTATATTTGCATAATTCATTTACAACACTTAGTGACCATTAATATGACACCTCGTAATGTTTCTGGTTTTTAATTTTTTTTGAAATATATATATATTTCTAGAATCTAATCCTTTATCAAGCCATAGTTAAGCCTATTGATATTTGATGAACACAAGCTTAATTTATATCAGACCTCCTAAAATCCAACCAGTAAGCCTCTAGCCAAAATTTACACTAAGTTTAAACTTGCCGTCCAACTATTTTTTAAAAATGCGCTAATACACTCTATTTCTTAAAGGATACTATTTTCTAACAATTTAGTAGCCTTTGGTTTCATTATTTATCAATTTATCAGTTTCAAGATAATGAGCAACGATAAAAGTTTCCATGAGTCTAAAATTGTTATATTTTCTCCACTTTAAAGCGTATTGAGTAAAATATGCACCATATTAAAATTACTAAAGTAGATACAATTTTTAGTACAAATGTTATACGGAGAACTGACATATCTTCAAAAAGCTCTCTACCGCATGCTTCTTGTTCAAATTAAATCATTACAGAAAACGACGATATGCAAGTGTGACTGGACATGGAGTATTTAATATTTACACTACCGTACTATAATCTTCACCAGTTTAAATTTATTTCAGTAAAATATAATTCCTAAATAGTAAATAGAAACGAGGGTCGTGATACCACTCACGAGCTTCAATATTCTTTTATAATTATTTAGATGGAACTTTTACGCTGATAGATAATCCCAATAAAATATCATCAAATGACCAGTAGTTTAATTAGTCATTATATTAGATGTTCTTCCAGATACATTAAAATCTATGAGTACTGGACCTTTTAAATGCAACGGAATACTCGTATTATGTAAAGAGCCTGGATTATAAACCCTCGTCTGTTCAAACAGAACTGTTGAAGAAACATATAGTGTGTATATTCCTCATTTAAGGGTGCTAAAGGAAGCCCCACCCGATTTAAAAAGGAGTTGCACCATTTCGTGAAAGTTTTCTTCTGTATATGAACGCGCTCATCCTGCAATTGTTTGATACGATTTCTTTCAAAAAAAAGAGTTTCGTTCGTATAATCGTCGTCTTCATGTCGTGGACTTGGCGCCGCTTCGATAGGGGTTCCGTTTGCTCTAGGCACTCGAACCTAAAGTGATACTGACTGGACTGATTTAATACTCTCATTGTTCTACTAAGTCTGTACATTACTTATTCATTTACCTTTTAAAAGATCCTTATTTAACTATACAAAGTTACTCGAAAAATTGATGAATCAAATGAAAAGTATTTCGACAGGAATAATCAAACTTTAGTACCTACCCAGATGCAAATAAAACAAGTTACTCACCCTTACTTCATACTGTGGCATGACCGCCTCCCTGTTTAGATCGTCAAAATTGACTTTACTTCTGCTTGATGAAATCTCACCGCGCCAGCCGCACGCTTCGTCTACAATATGTTACGTATACTTATATATTACAAATGAATACGTGTAAATAAATAAATAAATACATATATATGAGTACATATCAGGTAAGTAATAATTAATTTGAACTGTATTTATCTTGCGTAGCCAGAAATAACTTAGAATCTGCACGTCAATTTGAAAACGCGGAAGTTTATTAAGAAACATATTAATACCTTCTAATCCTCGGACATTTACATGACTACAAAAAAAAACGTAATAAATTACATGTCTACCGTACACAAAGCACTTGAAAAACAAGGGCACCAAATACCTTCAAGATTCTTGATAGTCTTGCCTTCTCCTGGTGAATAAATGGCAGCAGAATAAATATATGACATTGTAAGAATTTCTGATTGGTTAGTAGAGCATGGAAATTTTTACTCGAATCAGAATTAGCAGTAGCACACAAATAAAAGCAATGAGGCAACGCACAGAGTATCCTGTTTTCAAACTGTTCGTTATAAAGGGTACTCTTATGAGATATGATGAGCGATAGAGTATAGTTAAGACGAGCAAGGGTGACGATGAGAGCGAGGCCGCAGGGTCAAGGCAGCCAAAGGCGACCGTCCGCCAGCATAGTTTCCAATTACGCGGATAGAGCGAATCGAGGGGGGTAGGAAATCAAAGAAATCTAATGCTCCCCAAACGAGAGCGGCAAACAAAAGATTATATATATATCAAAACTCTTCAGTTCAAAGAAAGCTCTAAAAGGCTTAGGTACATCAAGTATACTGGTTTCCGGTTAATAGCATATATATAAAGAATAAAGATAACGTAGTTAGAACTACGTTATTCAAATAATGTGCAAAACCAGTACTATATTGAACACATAGCACTTATATTATCCAAATTACACACTATTAAATATAATTTTTCAGGAATTCATAACATTGCAACTGCGAAATATTACTGTTGAATTCCAACCAAATATGTAAATAACAGATTGTGTTAATACATAGTGATACTAACGCACTTTAAACTGTAAATATAACACACTAATCAAAGCAGTCTAAAACTGAATATGAAAGACATTATAACTAGAAGCAAACATTTAAAATAAAAGATAATATTACTTCAACAGTTGCCAAAAGCATCTAGAACCAGTCTATAATTTTAATAGTGATGTTGTCACTATAAACCAAACTTCATATCAGCATGACAGTGGGCACAAACATGTATAAGATAACCAAATTGGCCCTTATTTTTGGCTATTGATCTCTCATCAAATAATTTCAATATGCACAAAATTGATTAGCATCCAAAGAAAAAAAGGATCTTACTAAAGAATATTATAGTTAATGATAACTATTAAGAATAAGAAATCAAATTCTATTTGTCAATAGTCTTAAAATCTACATACATTATGAGTTATTACCATGAAAGAGTGCTTGACAGTATGCCGCCTGGTGGAGTGTTGACTAGTCAGTCGACTGCCTGCTAAGGGATTAGCAGACTAGCACTGCAATCGCATAATACGGACCAAACTATGATTCTGCAACAGTGATTCAACTCTGATCACGATAAATCATGTCAATAAAAAATTGGCAAATTTTTAAAAGTTAATTTATAGAAGTGACAATCAGTATATGGACTATGATCAACTATCAAGAGAAGGCGATTAACTAATGGAAAAAAATTGTGAATCCCATAAAATACAAGCCATAAGTTATAATAACTAAAGCAGCTTCGTGTTGATTGACCAAAAGAGCCACTTCACAGCTGGCAATCTACATAAAAGAATGACAATCAATAAATGGATCCTGGCTAGTTTTTAAAAATATCATTTAATTGTTTATAAAGTAAAACATCTAGTCCGAAGAGGTTTAGATAATTCAGTGTGTAATTACGTATATAACCCACAAGAAATAAGTGAAATAAAATTTTACAGTCATTGATACTTGTAGCAAATATATTACTAATTTAGGCAGATTTTCACATAAAAAATAAGCTCAACAATAGTAGAAGCCTACTCTAATCTAATATAACATTGAATTCTATAGCAACCCTTTTTCGCATTTTTTCTCCAAAAATTGATTGATCGGAGTTCGCGGGTAAGGTGATGAGTATACATTCTTTCTACCCCATATACAAACATGGCTATAAATCCTTGAAAACGAAAGGAATGCTCGAATCAACAACTCTTTGGATAGATGGAATTGAATAAGTAAATATAGTGATAGCGCGATAAATTCATATGGTCTGCTAGAAAGAAACATTACAAGGCCAAAAAATACTGTCAACCACGAATGAGTTAGAACAAAAAAAATCCAAGGATTATAAGCATGTATTAATGAAGACTTCAGAATAACGTTTAATGATCTTCATGGCGATAAAACAAAGTAATCCCCTTAAAAATATGAACAGAATTTATTTCTAGAACTAAAAAAAGCTTAAGAATGTAATTAAATTCTAACCCTACTGAAAAATAACATATGGCCAAATGCCATTTGACAGCACTAGCACTGATAAACCAATGAGAAATGTGTCTTTAATTCGACTTTTTATAAAAAGAACTACCAATTTAATAGAACATAGATATGTCCATACTTCGGAACTACTAAAATTTTACTCTGAGTTAAATAGAGGAAAAGCACAACTATAGATGGTTTCAATCGAACCACATCGTAACCACGGATCGATCGCATGCCACATTCCCGCCCGAACTGTGTACATTCGGTTAACCAAATTTGAATTACAATGGCGTGCGACAACCCATCTCGCTAAAATTTCTTCGTCTTCTCTTTCACCCATATAAATACAGTTAGTTACAGAAATTCCTAAACCGTCGAGGGAAAGTTATTTTTGCTCGTTTCTAGGTGTATTTATAGTACTCAAATTTGATATCCTGGGACAAAATTAATGCAAGAAAATGCAAAATATACTGTGGTGTGAACTGGATGTACCTATTTTGGTATCAATAAATATGACAATGAACAAACAAATGTATATTATTCTCAGAATTCAATTTGAGTAGTTTAAACCGAATTGCATACATGGCTGAATATGATTCCAGATGGAAGTATTTTTACAAATATGTACACCAACTAATAGAATGAAATAATTAATGAAAAACTTGAAAAAAAAAGTATTTACATGTGCTTCCAATGTATAATGTGGAAATGGTATCTTTTTAGTATTTAAGTTTGGGGAATTAGGCATCTAGAAAATAAGGAACTATAACGAAATTGTGGATAAGATTAAGTAGATTTCGTAAGTTCATCGAGACATTTCTCCAGTAAAGGGCCATGTTTTCCAATAGCTTGGACGACAGCATCTTCATAAAAACCCATTTCCATGAGTTTAGTTGCCTAAAATTTCAATGAAAATTAATATTTCTCTAACATCCAAATCCTAAATTAAAAAGAAAAACTAACAATTTCTTTATCAGCAGTTTGTGCTGTGATACTTGTCAAATTCGAATGCTTAATCAGTCCAACTTTCTTGGTTATTTCGAAAGAATTAGGGATTTCAGCAATATTCTCTGTAGTTTTCTCCGGATTCGACTTCTCTATAATTATCAGTGGCTTAGGTGGTATTTTATCTCTTACTATAGAAGACGACCTCCCACCATTATCCTTGTAGTTTTGTACTTGCATAGAAAGATCGCCACTGTGATGATGAATAAGTATCTCGGGGTCTTGGTTATAACCCAGGAAATCCTGGTTGCTAAAGTATAGGATAGTATAGCTGGAGAAATTCTTAATGAAAGTAACAAGAGCAAAAGTATATTTTAAAACCAAAGACAATTAATTGTTTGACACGAACCTTCCATTATTGCTCACATATTCATATGAAAAAGAATATGGATTTGGCACTAATTCGCAGTCAGAATCTAGTGAATCATATGAGCCAACTTTGGGTAGTATAAAGTTCTTATCTTCGACTACCTAAAAAAAACGAAATAACTTATTCTATCGCTTCTTTTGATTGTTTGTAGACGGTATTACATGCAGTTATTTGGATGAATTTTCAGCTTTAACCTAGGCATCAAAAATCCGACATCCTAGACAAAACTGACAGAAGAACAATATGATAGTATAAAAACAAGTAATCCAACGTCAACAAGCAATTGTTTTAAATGTTTAAGAAAAACTGAAGCCAAAATCCAAACTCATCTTATCGTTTCTCAAGGTATCCTTATTGATATCAATCTCCATACTTAGCATTCTTTCTTTTGGAGCTGTTTCTAGAGGATGTGGAAATCAAATACTTCTTTAATTCCAGTTGTCTCTTTATATATAGCAGAAACGTTTACTAAGATAAAATTAAACAACAATTACATAGGATGTGTAATTCACCTTCGTTATAAAACTCGTTCGGAACGGAATTAAGAATTTCGTAGTTCTGTCCTCTTTGCTCCTATAATTTTTGATATTTTCCTATCACAAGTTAACATATTTAAAAGCACCGATGATATAAATACCCGAACCCACATACAATGCGTTTCATAATTATAGGACACTCTTCATTTGTTACTCTAACTTGGGACCCAGTGTTTAAAATTAAACAAAATTTTTATCTTGACACCATGTCACATCGCCAAAACTATCTACTTTTTTTCTTGATTGTCAATACATTTTTTTTCACGAAAGCAAAAAATTCATTATTTCACTATTTTATCATATAGGGCATTTAGGATAAATACTTACAAAAAACAAAATAAAAATTTGTAACGAGTAACAAATGACTTCTAATATTCGGTGCAACTACCCCTTCCACTAATCACTTGAAACATGCGTTCTGTTATACTTGTTGACAGATTTTTTAGGATGGTTGGGTTACTTTTGCTCCACTCTTCTGAAACTGTCTTCTCCAGGTCCTCAATTGAAGACAACTGCTTGTTGTGGGCATAAACTTGACGGGTTAGTATTCCCCAAAGATTTTTCATGGGATTTAGGTCCGGTGACCGAGACGGCCCAGTCCATAAGGACTATGTTCCTGCGTCGAAACCAATCCTTTTGGCTGCCACTCACGTGGATGACAGCGTTGTCTTGTTGAAATATGAAGTTTTTCTGTTGAAATCTGTAGTAATAAGGGAGCAGATGGTTTTCAAGGACTTGCTGGTAGTTGACACTATTCATTTTAGTGGAAACGAAAACTAATTCGAGAGCACCAAACGATGAAAATGTAGTCCATACCATCAAGCCTCAGCCTCCAAAGTTTCGTGTAGAAAAAACCTTTGCTCCTTTCTCAAATCTCTCCAGTAGGAAGTAAATCTGTCTTGACCACCAAGGTTTAACTTCTTTTCGTCGCTGAAGATGATCTGAATGAAATGGAGCTTGTAATGAAAAGGCACATGCACATGGAAAAAAGAGAGAATTGCCTCAGTCCATTCCCAAGTCCATGACATGTGGGCACGAGCAAAATCCATCCTGGCTTTCTTGTGATCTGCTATTAACGTGGGGAACTTCCTCATTCTTTCCCGCCTGATGAATGGATTTGCCTTCAGTGCTCTTCAAACCGTTGTTTTCGACACAGTCGGGCAGTAGATGCTTCTGATTTCATCCAGACTGGACGTGCTATTTCATGCCATCACCGTTATCCTTCTTTTTTTCCCGTTTTCCCAGCTTGGTTGGCTTCCCTCCACTTTTTTTGATTCCATATTCATCAGGAGCTTTCAGGAAATTGGCGACAACATTCCTAGAACGCCCGATTTTTCTTGCAATCTCTGTCCGGTTCAATCCAACATCAGAAAATGCTAGAATTTCTGCTTTTTCAATATCGTTAAGAAGGAAACCACGAGCCACTTTACGTTTTCTACGCTGATCCACAAAAGGCATATTTGCTACGTGATATTCTAATTTTAAAACCCGTATATCCTAAATGCCCTATATGATAAAATAGTGAAATAATGAATTTTTTGCTTTCGTGAAAAAAATGTATTGACATTCAAGAAAAAAAAGTCTAGATAGTTTTGGCGATGTGACAGGGAGTCAGGACAAAAATTTTGTTTAATTTGAAACACTGGTTCACGAGTTAGAGAGACAAATGTGGGGTGTCCTATAATTATGAAACACACTGTTTGCCATACCATGTATATGTTTAAAAAATATTAAGCAAATAGAAGGAATTATCAAAACCTCATTTTCCGTATAAGTGGCTTCTACTACCGAAAGCGAATTTTGGTTGATGTGAGATGAGCTCTGAGTTTTAAGATCACTTTCCTTTTCGTCTCGTACAGTAGAATCTTGTTCATGTGGTATGATAAAATTAATATTTTCAACAGTAGCCGATCCCGCTTGTGATGTGCTTCGTTTAGCTTTCTCACTAGATGCTTGATTCGCAGTATTCTTTATCTCATATGAAGCATCTATACCTAAATTGTTAAGCAGTTACTTTACAACACCTCATTACTAAATAAATGTATAATGACAAATATGGTAAAGCGGAAGTTCGGAATTCTGATAAAAACATAAACAAAAACCACATCATTCACCCAAGCTAGACAGAGCGCTCGTAACTTGTTGTCCAAATTCAGTTAAATATTGTATTCCTTTAGACATATGGTCTTTTATATCACTTCTTACCTGAGTACGCTTGCTGTAAAATATGGTATCAGAACAGTAGTATGTTAGAGGAAATATAAATTACCTACTTAGTCCCGAACTTTCCATTATGGTCGGAAGGTCCATTGGTAGAAGTATTCCGGAAGTCAAATTGAGGGCGACCTAAATACTTT
This sequence comes from Heterorhabditis bacteriophora, assembly GCA_964036235.1. Taxonomy (NCBI): domain Eukaryota; kingdom Metazoa; phylum Nematoda; class Chromadorea; order Rhabditida; family Heterorhabditidae; genus Heterorhabditis; species Heterorhabditis bacteriophora. The sequence goes on along the minus strand of OZ038426.1, from coordinate 12,857,882 downwards.
TAAAAATGCCATTAAAATGCAGAATAATGGATTATTTAATTTCTTAATAACGGTAGAATGTAATTTTAATCTTGAACTAGTACCTACCACATCTTTTGCCCTGCATAACTCCTGAATAATTTATGCGCGTTCCCCACGGGATATGAGTACGATCCGGATCAACGATTCGTAGCATACCGTGCTTAGCATGTGTACCTAAATAATCAAAGAGGTGCCAAGATTCAATTAATAGCATAATTGCCACTGGATAATTGAATTATAAAATGAAACAAACCTGTCTTTTCACATGTCTGACAGAGATCAAAATCAGGACAGAGTATGCATTTATAACGTATTCCTCTGACCAAGCAATTGCATTCGTCACACTCGACATTTCCGTGTAATGTAGGCTGATTTGACTTTTTATTATATTACTGGTATTTTGTATACTCGTATACTATTAATAACAGTAATTAATTTATGCTTTCAATAATATAAATATATAATGCATTAGTCACATCTCTATACCATAAACGTTCAATGTGTAACATATAAATATAGGTTCTCACCTCGCTTTTCATAGGGTTATTATATTTCAGCTGCTTCTTTTCCTGAACATCGATAGTCACAATTCTTAGAATACCATCTTTTTGATGAGACCATGCTTCTTCCAATTCGAAATCACATGTTATTAAGACATTATCTCCTTCTTCATCTAAAAATATTCCACTACATTGCAGAATTTGACAGACTAATACTACTATTAGTATAGATATGCTAGAAATATACTCACTCCATTATGATTAACATGCCTCAGAATCTTTCATCTACTACATGTCAAAAGAATCTATCAATCTTTATTATTTTTATCCCACTATACTTTCACCATTAGCGCACCTTCCCAAGCTAGATAGAAGGCATTACCAGTCGTGGCCACCTTCGTGGCTTTGTCAATTAGATCCTCGTAAAGAGTACGATTAGATGTGGCCTAAAAAAGCTTATTAGCAGTTATTTAAAGTAACATGCAGTCTTTATAATCATGGTTATAATGTGTATATCAAGTGTTAGAAATTGCTTACCCAAGAATTTCCTATGGAAAATAAACAAGAACATAGTTTCGCACCACTCTAATAATAGGGAACAATTATAACTTAGTAATTTAAGTAAATTTAAAATTTCAACTCTAGAAATATCTTCTTACCTCCAGCCTAAATCTTCTAAATCCACCAGCATATTGCCATTTAATGGGAATCGATTTTGGAACATCCATTCTAAAAATATATCTAGCTTAAATAAGAACCCGAGTATTATTGATATTCAAAATCAGTAACAGATTTCGTTAAACAAAGAGCAATCATCACTTTTTAGAATTGATTTTAGTCGAAAGAATAATCAATGCTGTTGCGCCGCGACGCGTAGCGTTGGCGCCTATCTTGTTGTGAAATGTGTCCTATGATCATTACTTGATGCTAGCCAGTAGATGAATTATAGGTATAACAGCATGTAGCTGTTTTAAGTTGTCCAGATTAAATATGTTAAAGGTTTTTCGATGTTCCCTTTTTATTAATACACCTTTTATAAATCGAGTATATCTCACCTCCAAAGTAAGATCAGTGACGAAATTGGTTTTCACAAAAAATTTGGGATGTTTCATTTAATAGAGTAGGTTTCTCATTTAACATAGAATATATTGTTTTAGTTATGGAAATCTGTGTAACGTAATAAAGTAAGGGATCCTTTGTGCTATCAGTTTATGGTGTAAAAGTTATTGGAGTTTAGTCACAATCAAAGTCATCTTAGCCAATTCTAATCGTCAGAAAAATCGTAAGTAGAAACCACCAGTAATTGTGCTGCTGAACTTAGTTCCAAATTTTGTTGTCATTTCGGAGTTTGCATTGTATTATTTTATCGAGGGTAAAGCCCATGTAATAAAGTGGTGTTAAATGATATCCCGAACTAACCACTAAAAATATGAAATAGGTGTTTGTTTCTCGTACTGAAAATTATCCAGTTAAAATCATATATGCTCATAAGATTACTTAGTACAGGTTAAAATAATCTTAATAATTAGGTTTAATCATTTTCAAGTAAGTTTTCTTAAATCACGTTATTTCAGATAGTAAAGTGATGGGTGCAATATTAGCTGCGCCAGCATGTGCTGCCTCGGTAAGTTTATACATTTCACTGAAAAATTGCAGTTGTTTTAGTAATAATATAATTTTCGTCTGACTAGCCTAAATATCAATGTTAAAAATAGAATAAACTGCATCTTATTTCAGACAGCTTGTTGTTTTGGTAGTGCAGCATGTTCACTGTGTTGCAATGCATGTCCTACCACACGTAACTCTACTACTACACGTATCATGTATGCAATAATGTTATTTATTGGTACATTCGTTGCTTGTATCATGCTTGTTCCAGGAATTCAAGAGAAATTAGCTGCAGTAAGTTTTACTCGAACCTAAATTATTTGAGTAAGTTAATATAAAATGATCTTAGGATCACTGGTTTTGTCAAGGATTAAGTGATATTGCTGGTATCAGCTGTGCGCGAGCGACTGGATTTCAGGCGGTATATAGGTATTTTTAAGTGTTTACTTTTTTATGAACAATTTGTTACTTCAGCAGTTCGATTATCTATTTTATTACTTTCATACTCTGTTCTGCAATAGCATTTTTTTTCTTCCTATTCATGTTACTCATGTTTGGGGTGAAATCATCCAAAGATGGCAGGTCCTCAATTCAAAATGGTTTTTGGTTAGTTCATTTAAAATATAACTCAATATTTTAATTTGTGAGTGCTGAATATGCTTTATGTACATTATGTTAAAAGCCAGTTTATTCAGGTCCTTAGGTAGAAAGAATTTAGTATTGATTCATATGTAGATTTGTTTTATTAAGGTTTTTCAAATACATTTTACTGATTGGTTTGACTGTTGGATTTTTCTATATTCGTAGTGAAAACCTCTCTACTCGTAAGTGATTTGTTAAATTTTGCCGATATTCCAACAGTATTTATTTATCTGTGTTACTATGTATTCGATTTGTGCTAAACAGTGGAATTACAGCATTGATGTGGATTGGTATGATCGGTGGATTTCTTTTCATTCTTATTCAACTCATTCTTATTGTTGATTTTGCACATGGATTGGCTGAGGGATGGCTTGATAGGTATCTACTCTTTTCATTAACTATAATTTTAGAAATATTTGTTTTTAATTTACTTATTTAGATATGAAGAAAGTGAATCCCGTTGGTGCTATGCCGGCTTATTGATCTTCACCTTTGGAGGTTTTGCGTTATCCCTCACTGCTGTAGTTCTAATGTTTATTTTTTATACAACTGTGGGTTACAAATAATGTGGTACTTGCAATATCTATCTATTTTTAAGTTAAAAAAACTCAATCAGGGTGCTACATGTGCGCTTCCTAAGTTCTTCATCTCGTTTAACATGGTGTTATGTATTGCAATCAGTGCGATATCTGTTTTGCCGTTTGTCCAGGAGAGGTCCGTGTTATTTTTCAAATTAAGTGTCAGAATCTTTGATTGTTTTATTTACCAATATATTCACAGGATGCCCCGTTCTGGGCTCCTGCAATCATCTTTCATTTCCATCTATGTTATGTATCTTACCTGGGCTGCCTTAATCAATAATCCAGGTTGGTACCTTTATTTGTTTATTTTTATTCGTTAAAAACTGATGAGAAGGTTACTCATTCTTTTCTATGTAATTTAGATACTGCGTGCAATCCATCTCTAATTAGTATCTTAACAAATATCACAGGGCCAGGTGATAGTGAGGATCGTGTAAGTTGTTTTAAGAGTATAATAATGGTTGGAACATTCTTCACTAACTTATTTTCAGTCTTTCGGCACACCATTGCCTGCCCACTCTATGGTATCTCTTATCATTTGGTTTCTCTGTCTGCTCTATGCATCCATCCGGACTTCATCTAACTCAGCACTTGGCAAGATCACGGGTGGAGATGAAAATATCCAACTCGGTGGTTCTCATGATGCTATCGTCAATCATGTTAAGTTTATGGTTTAAAGTTTTGCATTTATCACATAGTTCTTTAGTAATTACTCTTTTTCTGTTAGTTTAAGGGAACCTATTCATTTATGAATACCTAGTTTTATTTTTATTGCTAACTAGTAGTTTTTAAAATATATTTACGTAATTTGGGCAGCAATTTCTCTCTCAGATAATAATAATCTTTTTTTTAGTGAATGTTGGTAGATGGTTTTTAATCATTCAATTTTTTTTGTGGTTAACTGTATAATGTATCAAAAATGTGTTGGGTTTATACGGATAATTATATTCTCTTATCTATTACTGAATTAATTTACATTTTTGGGACTTTTATTGTGAGAAAGAATTGAATTACCCATTAATTCTGGAATAGATACCCAGCAGTTCAGATATCTTAAGAAGTCAAACATTGTTAAAAATTACTTGATTTAGGATTTTTAGTGTTAGCGCAATGTAAAAATTTTCATAGATTAACCCAGACAGTTTTTTGCCTAGAATTTAGATACTTAGGAGGGATATGCTTAATATCTGTGATAGAGTATTTCCAAGGATTTCATTAGAAAATCTCAGTCATATATTTCAAAGTATGTATATGCCTATTTGTGGCTAGAAAATAGGAAGAGAATTTTATTTAGAGATCGACTTATTTTTTATAAATAATCATGACCTATTCGTTTTAATATTTGTTAAGATGACGAGAAATCTGCCACCTTGTCACGTCGTGTTTGGGACAATGAAATAGATGGAGTCGCATACTCCTACTCGTTTTTCCACTTTATGTTTGGATTAGCTTCTCTCTATGTTATGATGACACTGACTAGCTGGTATAAGTGAGTTGTTTCGATGCATTTTCTAGTATTTATTAGCATTTATTTTATCGCCGTTACTACTTTGTAGTTATATGAAATGAGAAGAAAAAGTTCGCCAAATATTTAAGTCAAATCAAATATCAATTTTACAAATGCATAGTTAATGAATACGAATTTGCATGTTTATTGGTTTTCATAGTTTCTCCGTTTATTTCTTATAATACATATTAATCCTATATACTAATTCCTACATACTTAGGTTTAAAGGATCTAATATGTAATTAATTGATGAGTACTGAAGCTAGAACTTACTTGCCTTTTAGCTGAGAACGTTAAGAATTTGAATGCAATAAACATATCTGTCATCTTTTGGTAGCTGTTAGAGATTAGTTTATGTGGTTATAACGATATGCTTGATTATATTTCAATTGTTTATGTAATTGTAACCATTATTTTTTACTTAATGTGACAGCTTCAATAATCTATTTTTATGTATTTCCAGACCAAACAACGATTTATCACATTTGAATAGTAATATGGCATCGGTTTGGGTGAAGATAGTATCAGCTTGGCTGTGTGTTGCTCTTTACGGTTGGACATTAGTTGCACCATCACTTTTCCCTGACAGAGAGTTTTGAAGTCAGTTTAACACCGAATGAGTTTTAATTATTGCTAATGTTACTGAGCATTTCTGTTCATATAAAAGCTATGCTTTGTTATCACTGTACATTGGACACATATTGTATATGCACAATAAATGTAATTATTTGAAATGTCCTATATACTACGGGATTGTCTCTATGTTCCGATACTATACTTTTATTTTATGAAGAACATTTTATTTCTAATATATTTAATGTAGTGATATTGACTATTTTGCGTTTGATTCACTCTATAATAAGTCCTCTGGAATTTATAGGTTTTACTTTAGTCACTCAAGAGTATGGATACCAGCAAGATGGAAAGATACATAGGGCCTGTGAGTTATTGAGAAATTTATTATGGCTTTAAAGTGAGTGACTTTTGTTTTTGTAGGTAGACCCATCTCATTTCCCTCAACTGACGATCTCTCTTTGTGGGTTTGGGCTTTTCTTTATGGCATGGTTTCTCGTTTATGAGGTCAGCATTTTTTTTAAATTGTGTGAGAGTAATGCTGCATTGACCAGCAGTTGTTTTTAAGGTCACTTCAAACAAATACACACGCAATATTCTAAAGGAGGTGCTAATAGCTACAATTGCGGCAATTTTTATGGGTTTTGGCTCATTGTTTCTTCTTCTTTGGGTGGGAATCTACGTTTAGGCTGAAGTATTATAGTTCGTATTTTATCTTTGGTCTAATAAGCATTGATGTCAAATAAATGCATCTTATAAGTATTACTGTAAAAACACTGGATTTACTGACATATTATCAAATTTTACAAGTTTATGTATTGCACTTACATCTATGAAATAATATAAATATAGAAGGTGATTGCAGAAGTTTTAGTCGTTTATTTCACTGCTTTAGTGCAATTATTTAAAACCTAAATAAATTCCCGCTCTTTTTCGTTTTTGTAGTGTTGGCTTCTTAGTTTCTGAAAAGCCATAAGTCACGATTGAATGATAAACTTGACCTTACAAAATAATTTGAATAATATGAGCCACCAAAAACTGCATATTCGACACTAAAGTCTCTACGAGTTCCAACAAGGGAAGAATACTGCTAAAGCACGCCAATCATTATGCCCTGTACTCACTGAAGGTGTTCTCTTCCACAGTACTTGTAGATATTCCTTTCGAGATCTTAAAGCTGGTGATTTTGATGTCAGTGACCGGCAACGCTCTGGGACATCAGAAACGTTGAAGACTAATGCTTTAAAATCATTAGTGGATGAAAATCACTCGCAGACACGAAAGAGACTCGCGGAACAATTGAAAGTTGATCAAGAAACAGTGTCGAGACGATTGCATGATATGGGGAAAAATCGGGAGCTTGGAAAATGGGTACCGCATAAACTCTCCGAAAACAACATTGACCGCCGGCTCAACATTTGTATCTCGTTGCTTGCCAGGCAATGCAAGAAGAACTTTTTGTGAAAAATTGTTACTGGTGACGAAAAATGGATTATGTACGACAATCGTAAATGCACACATTCATGGGTATACCCCAGACAGCCAACAACATCCACGGCAAGAAAGTCCTTCTGTGCATCTGGTAGGATATGAAGGGTGTGTTGTTTTATGAACTGCTTCAAGTGGATGAGACGGCTACTGTCGAGCACTACTATCGTCAACTGATTGATTTGTTCAATGCAATTGAACAAAAACTACCATTTTCTGGACAAGGAAGTCGGAAGGTCATTTTGCTGCATGACAACGCTAGGCCTCATGTTGCTCTTAGTACTCAGCAAACTACTTTGAACTTAGGCTGAGAAGTTCTTCCGCACACGGCGAATTCATCAGACTTGGCACCTTAGTGTTACCATTTATTCCGGTCGATGCAGAACTGACTAGCAGAACAGTGCTTTCGAGATGCGGCTGAGGTGCGAAAATGGATCGACAATTTCATCGCCTCCAAGCCTATGTCGTTTTTCCACAAAGGAATCCAAAAGTTACCTGAGAGATGGCAGAAGGTCATAGAAAGCGACGGAAAATATTTTGATGATTGAACTGCATTTTGTATATTATGGAAATAGAATTAAGAAAAAAAGACTAAAACTTTTGCAACCACTTAATGTTTTAATAAGGCATAGTAAACACTTAGTGTGGATGTGTAACATTAATTGTCTGTGTTAACTATTACAGGTATTGGTTGCTTATATACAAGTACAGGTTTCATGATACTAATGATGAAAAAGAAACTGATGTTAAGTATGGATGCTGTGTTGCTACTCAGATAATAACGATATCATAATTAGGGATAGTTGTTTTCTAAATTCGTATGTAACCTACCGCATTGTTATTTCTTAGTTATATTTAATTATATTTAAAACTTTAGTTTCGAGACGTATGTATATAGGGAAATAGGTTTCATATTCTAACAAACTAGATTAGTTCACATATTAGTAGCAATACTCGAATATTTATATATGGTGCAATATGAGATAACGTTGCAAATAGCTTATTGGAATCATAGGGAATTTTAAATGTCAGTTTGATAAGACTTAAAATCGACAACCCGTTGAAATGGCTAAAATCAAATATGGGGAAAAAAATAACGAAACAAATAGTGAGGGAAGGAGTTGGTTATTCTGAAAAGCTGTGTTTAAAGGAAATGGGATGGAGAATAGGTGGATACTTATTATTGATATATTGTGTAAGATTTGGAAGCTGGTTAGGATTAGTATGGGTTGTTGTATGTAGGTTGTTTATGTACTAAGATGAATAAAAACTTGATAAAATGAAAAGTTTGAGCTCAATCATAAAAATCAAATCTATGGTTATTCACACAAAGGAATGTCGTGTAAGAGTAACCTTATTGTTTGTCAAGTTTGCAGTATAATTGGCAACCTGTCCGAGTTTTAAACCTATTTTCATTTCCTCCACAATTCTGAACTCCAAATGGGTAGCACTGATCGGTAGTAACATCAAAGTAATAACGGGTAAATAAATCGGACTCCTCGGATGTTTCAGTATGACTACCACACAAGCCAGAGTCTGAAAGGAGACAAGATATTAAGATGTCTATTATAATCATTAAAGTGAAATTATACTGAAAATAGATCAGAACAATATGTGAAACACTATGATAGTATAAACTTTTTGTTTAAGTTAAGGTGAAACAAACCTAGTTCAACGTTACTCATTACTTTATTGTGTTCTATTATTTTTTAATGAAGCTACTTATACTTCAGCAATAAATACAACCCAATTCAGGCAGATGGTTCTCTAAGAGCAGAAAAGATGTTTTAAGAATGTTTGCTCCAATATATTTACAAATAATAGGCGTTATACCTTATATATATATATATCCTTTCTTTCATATTTTCCGGTAATTATTTAACTTATAAACGAGTTGTAAAATACTTGTAACATAAATAATCTAATAGATCTTTAAGATAATTGATTAATGATCTAGTTGTTTTAAAATGCTGCTATAATCTGCCAGTCAGTGTAAAAATGATGCGTGGTAACTGTTTTTGGGAGTTAAAGTATCAGAAGTTCCTATGGTGTGATGTATGTCCACAATTCTAGATACTGTTTATGTGGGACACTCAAATTATCAGACAATATCACGATGAAGATAAACCTTTAGTACAGTTTAGTACTAGTTTTTTATTAGAATTCAAAAATGTATAACCTACAAAAATATACTACAAACTCGTGAAATCGTTACAGAACAGTTTGCCAGATAAAAATTAGAAATAACTTAAAAATGTTGTTTAAGGGTAGCAACATAATTGAATATGATTTAATTAGCACAAATATATTTTGTAATTTGTATTGATTTTTCGAAATGACCAATTTTTCTATAAAGTATTTCAATCTGCTAAATATTCACATCCATGTAAAAATTCGTACCATTATAGGTGACAACTCTGATCGTAAGTTTATTTGTTCATGAGATCTAGAAATATTAGAAGACAATTTAAAATCAAGATTAACTATGTCCGGAATGACAATTTTGAAAATTATTTTGTTGTATAGTTAACTTTTTACAAATTATGGTTGTTAATTAGGCTTAATCATTATGAACAACTGCTTTACTTTCAAATTTGATCCTTTCTTGAATGATAAAAAAAAGTAATTGCTCGAGTGGTTTAAGTACATTATAAAATAGTCTTAGAGATAAATTGTACGCAAGAAAAAACAAAATAATTTCTGTGAGGAAATAATCAATAAAGGTTGGTACTTACCAGGTGGAAGGTAGCATATACTTGGATAGTGCTGTACTGCTGTAAATACAGGTGGATCAGGAAATCGGCCACAGATAGAAACAGCAACCAAAGAAAGTAAAAGGAGATTCGACGACATACCTGTTACAATAGTCATTTAAACCAGAATACTACACCAGTTGTATATAGAATTATAATTAATAATAATAAACTAAAAACGGAATTTTACGTATTTGAAAACAATTGATATACTATACGTAAACATTCTAACTAATAAATGTTATGAGAATTAAATAATTTTATATCGTATTCATTTTTTCTTTACATACTATAACATTTCCACATAGAATAATGAATATATTTGCTACGTAGGTGTTTAAGGAATGGCAGAAGACATATTTAAATCAAATCTGGGATGTTGTTTTCTTAAAATTAACTAATCGTTATTTACCAATAAGGATCACACTTATATGAACTATCGCAATATTACAGACAAGAGACACAGAAACAATACATATTCATACTACTCGTGCAATACTGAGTTGCGATTTATCACTCGTGGTTCGCTTGATTGTCCGATAATGATACAAAAAAAGAATCTTACATAAGACTTCTATAAGAAATAATTTCAAGAAAAGCGTAACTGAGAAAAAATGATTTAATATATAGGAATACATATTTAGCTCCAAGTTTACGAAAAAATTGCACTACCCATCTTCTCCGAGGTTTTAAAAAGAAAGAAAGAAAAGTTAAACCAATTTGTTTATCATCATACAAATTCTTGAAAATTAAGAAGGAAGTAAAATTTTTCTGCATTGTTGGAAAATACATTGATCTAGTTGCTTTTTTTGAAGTGACAGTAAGTAGTCAATCAAAAATTTAAATTTAAAAGTGATAAAGTAGTGAAAAATAAAGTTTCATAAAACACCATCTGGTTTAACACGCGTAGGCAGAAGTGGGGGGGGGGGGGGGGGAGGGGGCGGTTGGTTATAGGAAGAGACCTGTTTTGGAAGACTGTTTGCATGTGCAATTATGTATAGGAAGATTTTCCTAACACAATTGAACCCAACCTATAGGAATTGTATGTTTTAAGCGAATATGTCATAAGAAAATCGAATTCAGTTCTTTGCAGTTTCACACAAGATTTGAACATAATGTGTACTAAATTAGTTAGTGATACGAGGATTGCAAGGGTCAAATCTAAATTGCTTAACACTCTTGAGTTGTGTAATAATGTTTGAAGAGTGCCCCTTCATGCTATATTGGCAGCATACATTTTAGTCATACTTATGGCTTCTACATAAAATGACAGTGTAAAGTATAAGAATCTATCAAAAGAGTAATCGCTTCTCAGTGCGTCGCTTTTATTAGTAACTAATAAGATCATAATTGTAATAGTACAGATTTTAAAATTTGATTGAGAATATCTTTTTTATAAAATAATCTCTCACCGAAGAATACATCATCGACAAAAATTACTTTAGCACATCGTCCTAGATTTATACGCAATTACTTATTATATAAATTCACAACTTCATTCTACAGCATATTTTGATTCAGAATATGGATTTTTATGAATTATTGCAAAGATTGGATTTTAAGACAATCTAGATTATAACATTTCGCTCTAAAGACAGTTGATCTGATGATATGACCTTGTTACTCAATCACATCAATTAATGTTACTGCCTAGTGGAATTGAAGAACTACGTTATATATTAGTAAATTAAGCATTCTACTTTTAGATAAAAATGTGAACACGATCTGGTTAGAAAAACGGAATGAAGCGCATAAGCGTTTGAGCAAAGAATCCGAGAATTATCGGCGAGGTACTTCTTGAGGAAAACCGGTAGAAAAATTTTGGAAGAAATTTTTACCCATAAAAAATAACTGAAATTTACAGATTATATTATTGTAATTCATCATTATACTTATTGTAATTTCAAGAGAATAAAAATTTTAAAATCTGAAGAATTCATAAGTTATAAGAACATATAAAAGGTTAAAATAAGATCAGGGAATGGATATGTTCAGGTGGATATCGGTCATCTCGCGCTAGATGACGCATAGATAAATGCAAACCGTTAGATCAGTTGAAGACATCAGGTTTAAAATGTTGTACAACAAAATTGGGACAAACTTTATCGATTGTGAAATCTTTTTTAAACTGATATTATTATCTAGTAAAAAATTATATAGTGATAATCTAAAAAATTCGACACGTTAATCATACGGATATAACCAACGTAGGTGTTTATGCTTCTGGTACATACACTTACTTCCCTAATTGCATCTGCCTTAAAATTCAATGGATTTAATCTAGTTAACATAGTTATTCTCACAGTTAGTCTTTGGTTAATTGTGAATTGCCCCACACCACCAAAAGGCACGTGAGAAGTAAACTGTCACACAAGTGCAATGCTTTTCAGTATGATTTCATTATCATATCTGAAGTTAGAATAATCAGCTATAACGTTAACGAGCGACTTTTAAAATCCATAGTATGCCTTTTTATCATTTGAAAGAGTAACTTTTACCACTAAAACTTTTTCCGTTTCATTTTGAACTATACTGAATATTTTCCCAAGAGTTGCATCAAACAGAATTACCTGGAACTTATTTTTATGGGCAACCTTTCTAGGATTATTAAGCCCGAAGCGGAAGGGATTCGTATCACAATTTCTAACGAGGGTTACTAAGCAGTGGACCTCAAGTTGCAAGTGATTCCAATCAAAAATGTAATGCTTTTAACTATTAAACCAAAAACAATGTTAGATGGATTGATGATAGCAAATCTTCGCTCTTTGTTTTGACTACTGCTTGACTTGTCAAATGGTCCATTAGTGATCGCTAATGGTACTATGGAAGAAATCATTCCAGAAAAACCACATGCACTCATTTATAAATTAGAGCATAACAAGAGTATGTCAACACGATTGAAAAGAGAAAAGCAACCTATTCGCAAAGTAGTTTCATAAAAGAAAAGTCAAGGTTTTGGAATGGCCTCAATCGAACGTACAGGTGTCTATAAAAATACGTAATTTATGGCATTTTATATTTTTCCAAAGGCTAATTTTTAAATCAGATCACATTTATTTAGAGTAACAAACTAATCAAAAATTCAACGAAGACATTCTAATAGTTAGGCGACATTATCTAGGTACAATAATTTACTTTAAATCCAAAATACAATACAATTTTGTGTAATCTAGAAGTCGCTATACATTTAAATATATTTACAACTCATGGTTTATAATCCTTGTGAACTAGAGAAAAAACTTACTAACAACACATTGCTTCATGCAGTGCACATCTCAGCCAACTCAAGGTAAGGTAATGCTTATATAAAATGATGTATAACAAAAAGGTCTGTACTTAGTATATTTAGAAACTATTTTATATAGCATTTGTAAGGAAACTCGTTTAAAGCTTTTACCTATTAGCATTATTTCCTTTTCGTCATTCTTTTGAGTATTTTGATGCCATATTTATTTTTCCGACTACTAAACAGCGAAAATGAAATATTTCTTATGTAAAAGGAACTGAGTTCTCTAACGTAGTATTTTTTACTCAAACAGCTTTTAAGTAATTATCCGCAGATTTTACCGTTAAAATGAAATCGTATCTCATAGTTTAATGAGTACACTAATATAAAAAATTAAATTATTGTAACATTATGCAAACGAATATACCAAGATGTAATTTAGATTATTAAGGAAAATATAAATGTCTATAAAACATTGATTTTTTGCTAAAATCACTGTATATCAAGGCACAAAAGCTAGCAGACGAAAGCATTGTCAATACCTTAATACAAATAAAACCGGAAATTTCTGAGAACAAAGATGATCGGAACTCAGCACAGTGAATGAAAACAAAAATATAATACAAAAAAACAATGTGGAAATTTAGATATAAATATCCTAGAAAAAGATAAAGAAAAGATATAGCGTGACTGAGAAAGAGGAGATGTACCAAATATAATAGTGATAGGCAATAAGTTAAACATACTAAACTAGGTCATCCTAGAGACACGAAATCGTGAGTAATTGTCGCGCTAGGCGGTGAGCAATTTTCAGCATTCGCAGCCTCACTCTCAATGAGTAAGCGCGGTAACGTGACCTAGAAATAGAGATGAAAAGAGAGAAGTAGAGCGAAACGGAGAAGTGGATGCGTAATGACTGTGATACACAATGTAGTTACGTAGCTCATTTCCAGCAAATGGCTACAAGTTAAAAAATGAAGTAGATAAAAAATATATGGTTCTATCTTATACAAAATAGAATCTTTAGAAATACCTATTCACGTATTTCAGTTCACATAAAGTGTAAATGAAATATTAATATTTCAATAGTGGTCTATTTCCTAGGTGTTTAGAAAATACTAAAGTAGGTTTTAAACAGAAAAATTATTTTGGCAGAAAAGTTAGTCACATTTTTGATTAATAATTTTAGAATATTCTTGGTAATTCACCATTACTTTTCTATGTTACTAATTCTATAGCAAGTGTCTTAGGAAGTAAGCAGCGCTATTTTCTACTACTGCTTAAAATATCATAGTAATAATAAGCCTTTTGCGTTATGTATACTAAATTTGAATATAAAGGAAGTTATTGACTTTTTAAATATGTAAAGTGCATTGTCTTTAGTGCACAAACTAGGTATATAGAATAGACAAAAAGATTATTGCAAAAAACCAGAACTATATTCAAATTTAACAAGGAATTTGTTGTTAAGAAACGTTTCTAAAAACCATTCCCCTCGATTTCCCACCATCTTAGCTTACAGTACTGTGAATAACTTTCTTCAATAGGGACGTTTTATGCTTATAAAGTCCTATATTTAGAATTTTTGCGGTATTCCGTTCATGATTTGGTAAGAAGTTAATATTTGTCATTTTAATTTACAGAGATAATTTTGTGGGCCTAATATCTATATTATTGATGGCTTTTAGTTTTTTGACCAGTATGGAAAAACTTCACAGATAGATTGCGGTACATTTTGAAAGAGATATGTCTGGCTTAGTTAAAGGTCAGGAGGTTCAATATTTATCGAGATTGCAGAGAAGAAGCATACATTTCAATATTTGCAAAAGCCTAGAAACATATGCAATGAGTTGCGCTAAAAATTGTGTCCAAAAATGCCTCCACTCAATGTGGCGTACCATGGAAGTGCACTCTTCCATCTCATATTTGACAAGTATGAGATAATTTTAGTGTCCAATCTTACAATTTCATTATCCACACTTTTATGCTTTTTTCGAGTTTGTTAGCAGTCATGTCCAGAGACTACGCACTGGCCACCAAGCTGGTTTCTTGCTGTTACAGTATAATGCCATGAAAATTGGAGTTTCAAAACTATTTTTAAACAATTGAATAACATATGAATTATCTAAAGGGATTGAACATATTAACTTCCACTTGCATAAAAGAGATGCAGCACTTGAAGAGATCCGATCAGAAAAAGAACTGAGTAGAAAGAGTATTTTGAAAATAACAAAATAGAACTCGAAAAGAGCATTAAAGGGCACTTCCATAGTACGCCACATTGAGTGGAGGCATTTTTGGACACAATTTTTAGCGCAACTCATTGCATATGTTTCTAGGCTTTTGCAAATATTGAAATGTATGCTTCTTCTCTGCAATCTCGATAAATATTGAACCTCCTGACCTTTAACTAAGCCAGACATATCTCTTTCAAAATGTACTGCAATCTATCTGTGAAGTTTTTCCATACTGGTCAAAAAACTAAAAGCCATCAATAATATAGATATTAGGCCCACAAAATTATCTCTGTAAATTAAAATGACAAATATTAACTTCTTACCAAATCATGAACGGAATACCGCAAAAATTCTAAATATAGGACTTTATAAGCATAAAACGTCCCTATTGAAGAAAGTTATTCACAGTACTGTAATTTGCATATGTGACAACTAAACGGTCTAGTTATCTATTTAGTGAAAACTTTTTATGTTTTTCAACCTGATTTCTCTAAATTTCCTTCCGCTATACTAGGTGATAGTTGTTTATCAACAATTCTAATCTTTTATATCATATATATTCACTATATTATAGTAACATCTCTACATATTATTTTATATATGTCAAATTTTATTATATTGTTGTACGTGTCCACCTTTTGTTGCAACAACCGCCTCGGTTATTCTTTTGCCTTCTACATAACATTTTCTCGAATATCTAAACTAAATCCATGAATCTATCCATTTTTATATTCAAAAGCATTCAAGCCATGTGAATTTTTGTAAGTTGATATACAGTTTTTAGATGTTTGATGAAGAGCAAAATTCTAAATAACTGTCAATCCAGTTGGATACGTACATTCGAATATAAGATAGTTTTTTTTTAAAAAAAGAACATTACTACACTCAGTTTAAGTAATCTTTACTTCAAAATTTGTAAAATGCTTTTCCATTGTAACTGCTTCCTGCACACTTTGCGAAAAGATGATTCTTTGCACATTAAGTTGGTTGATATCAATATCTTCTTTCTTCATTCTCTGGAGATTAAACTGTTCTTATAGTTACGAAGGACTGACAAGTTGAAGTTTTTTCATCAAAAAATGCAGTAGTCGCCAAATATCTGCTTGATAGTGAAATTAAAAGATTCCCACCTTTGGTAAAACGCTATTAGTCTTTTAGGCTTGTAAAAACTTTGTGGTACCTTATCCTACGTTTCCTCATGTCCTACTTTCTAATTTACGTAATAAAAATAGGTAATGGTAATATATAACAACGATATAAATTTGATGAGAATGTTGAAAGTAGGCAAAATGTTTGAATGAATTTTTAAGAGGCAAGTGCTGATGAAGATTATACGAGCATAAAAGAGTGGAAAACTGTTAAAACATACGGCCAAATCTATGAAAGAGCAATAGGCACCTGTTTCTCGAATTACACTTTTGTAATTTCAAAGTATAAACTACAAAGATTATTATTGGAATCGCTGTTAGTGAGATATGCATCTACTCACTACGGAAAATAACGTGCTGTGTAGGGTAAGTGTGTCTAGATTTCATAAATACAAATAAACAAGTAACATTAAACATAACTAATAGTCATTTCTGCAGCCGTATACAAGAGAAATACAACCAGGTGTATTGGTGACTAAAGTTTTAAGCCCGATTCGCTTTAGTTTGATTTTCACAACGTCCATTAAAGGGAATTTGGTAAACTTGTAAAGTTGGATAATCGAGCTTCACATAGTTTCCGATTAGAGATTTTTCTTTCCTTAGAAATATATTCAATCGACTGGCAACTACAGGATTTGCTTGAGTCACTGATGATGTGCTTCATAACAACGTCCATATTCGTCGATTTTCTCGTCTATTTGGCGCCTATGTTTCCTTGTCACCTCGGTATATTATCGTACTTTTCCTAGACGTGAGATCAACACAGTGAAAATCATATTATTTTTTATTTTAAATCAAATTGAAACTGGAAAACACTCACTTCAATGCGACTGATCACTCGCACAACAGGTCGTGATAATCAGTTCTGGTGCTTTTAAAAACAACGAATAGTAGAAGAGGTAGAAGTTTTTAATAATAGCCAAACCAAATAAAGAACCATTTCCAATTATTAGATTGGCGTGAAAATGAGATAAATGCGGTCATGTGAAAGAAACAAAAGTGAAAGTCCTCACAAATCGATAACTGCACTTTTCACTTGTCATATATGTTAATTAGAATATGATAATCGATAAGACAGAGAAATGAACCGTCACGAACATTTTTAAGTCATAATTTGGGCTAAATACGGACAAAGTTGTAATACTTTTAAAGTCGATCCGGTGTTGAAATGCTAATACTTAAAATTTTTGTTAGTATCCAATTAAGAAATAAGAAGATTTAGATGCTATACATATGGATATTTGTAAATCAGAGTATAGGTTTTTTTCCCTTGATTTTACTATAAATATATCGATATATTAAATATATAAACATTAAGTAGTTGACGCTTCTTTACATTCTATTTTTTAAAAATCTTCATTAAATAGATTTTTTTTGCTGAAAATCTATGAAGTCATTTTATACACTAGTAAAAATTATTATTAAATTCAATGATTAGATTCAACTGCTGTAATTATTTAGCTCATAAAATCGTAGAACTGAAATTTGTGTTTTTCTTTTTACTTGAGATGGTGGCCATATTCAGTTGACAAACCACCATTTGGTGAATCCATCATTTAATATCAGATATGTTTAATTGTTAGAATTGTTAATCTTACTTCTGCAGATCAAATTGTAAATATTCTTTCTTTCATGTTTTTCATAACTAAAATAAATGGTTTTAAGTTACCATGAAAATATTGAATCCATTAGTGTATAGATGATTAAATATTTTCATTCATGTTTACGCTTTAAAAATATGGGATTGTTATTTTAACCTCATCATAATATAACAAATCTGTCAATTTAAAGATCGTTCGATTATCATGTGCTTAATGGTTCACAGAAAAAGAGGACATGCAATTGTTCCAAAGATAGCAATTTATCTGGTTGATTATAATTGTATGGCTATTAAATTAATATTCAAAAGTATTTGTACGAACTAGAACCTAAAATATAAGTTAAGTGTGATTAGAACTGTATAGAAAAGTGTTTAGTTCGATGCATTCTTGATGATTATGGGAACATACATTTTCCTGTTCGAAACAAAAAAGTCTCAGTTGCATAGTGTCATCGGGAGTGCATTGTATATTAGTTTTTAATTTTCCATAATACCAATACTCAGTAAACGAGTACGTAGTAGAAGAAAAAAGAGATAACATCAGAAAGAAATAACCCATTGAGTTTAAATATGAAGGAACTAGGAGATTAATGCAGTCGCTTAGAAATAATGTGGAAAAAAGGAGTTTGGTGATGAAAAGTTTTTGTTGCTAAGGTTACTCCTTTAGTGATGCATCATATTGTTCATATTCTTTGTGCCATTGTAAATAGTGGTTAGAATGAGCTATTGAATTAAGAGAAATAAGAGTTTATTTTGTAGCCTAATATTTGCGTAAATAATAACGCTTATAGTAGTAGTAAAGCAATCGAACTAGTGTATAATGTGGAAATTATATAATTATAGACCATATTAGCTAATAAATATTTAAAACTAAAATATCTCAGTGAAAATAACGGGTATTAAAATTATAAGCTGCTTAATAAAAGTACGTAGAATTTTAAATGAATAAGATAGAACCACTCAATAATTACCGTCACTTGGATGCAAATTCCATATTTACAATTATTTTTTAGGTGTATTTAAAATCTGCATAAGACTATATAAAAATGAAAATGATCTGACAGTTGCAAGTCTTAAGAAGGCGCGAACTGATCTTGACAGCCGCGGAGAGGCGAGAAAAAGCAAACACACTACTGTCAACAAATATTGGCAAGGTACTCAAGTGAAATATGGGGTTGAGAACATTTCATAATCTTAATGATATTAAAATTCAATTTATATAATTTTTTTCAAAATCAAAACTCCCAGATGTTTAAGCCTCACAAACTCATACAGTATTTATTAGTAATATTCTATCAGTCCACAAAACAGCTTAACCTAGAATATGTATATTTTACGTAAATGGCTAGTAAATCATATAGGTATTAAACGAGCCAAAACTCTACCACTATGTAGGAAAATATTTACAATTCACGTAGTCGATTATAGTAGAAAAAAATTGTCGAATTTTTCTACTTGGTAAATAGAAAATCCTCATTTACGTAAAAATCTCAGAAGTTATTCTTCTGTTTTGTCATCCATTTGGAAAAGAACTTCTTCTTGGCGAAAGCATCACTTGTTTCCATTAGCACGGATCTGTTATGAACTTTATACGACTTTTAAAGTAAATAGTAGATCTTATAAAGTAGTTAATATCCCCTCAAAATAATAGAAAAGTAATTTTCCTATACAAACCAATATAATGGTTTTAGGAAAATTAAAAATCATTGTCTAGTGGTTAAAACCTTATGTATTTAATTGTTCAATGTCAGCATTTCTTTTACATCAATTGACTTTTGTTTCGAGGATCTAGAAAAAAACAATATGTCGCTTGATACTTTATTGTCAATAATAGATAAGGGCATCTCAAACACTTTCTTCACAAAATTTTTGTAAATATATATAGGAACTAGTAATTACTTTTTATAACAGTTCGTTTACATATCATTAATTTAGAATGTTTTTCAATATCAAACACATAAATAGCATCTTGAAACCATGAACTAATTATATTTGATTTCCGAAAAAATTAAGTGAAACAATAGTGAGCTGATTAGAATCAGTCTCGAATTTACAATCTCGTATACAATAATTTTACCAGTTACAAAAAAATTTGTCAACAAATAGTTTATTTTTTTTCGGATTTATACAAGGAAAATTTCAAATTTACCAAAGCACCCAACTTACACATGTTTAACGCTTGGAAGAGATTTATTGGTTTCTGAAAAAACTACAGTCTGCTGTTTTGAGTTAATCTATATTCAATGTTGATTTTTATTGTAGTCGAGTTATGATTGACCTCAAAGTTGAATCATCTTTTGAACTTAATTACAATCCTCATTTTTCATAATATTGGTAAAATTATTGCCAAGTTTTTGATGGCAGTGGTTGTATATTTCTACTAGATATTTATGTTTGTCTACTTATTTTTTCATGCTCTTAAACATGTATTCTTAGACAAAACAAAGAAAACTATTTGTAGGCAAAATCTTTCTCAAAAAAAAGGTAGAGTAGGTGTGCACGAGACTGTAAATTCACGACTGATTCTAATCTGCTTTAATTTTTGCAACACAATGAGGGAAATTATGGGCGAGGGAATAATCAAATATTGTATTTTTAAATTAATCGTATACTCAATCGGAATTTCATGAAGATTATGCTGCTTAAATTAAGAGTAGACTTAGAGTTTCGTCAAATCAGTCATGCCACTCTGGTGTATGGAACCAGCCTGAAATAACAATATTCGTATGTGCCATCTTCCCTCCATATTCACTCAACCAAATTCATGCTTGGAAAATTTAGCCGTAACAAATATTTTCGCCTATTAACCAGAAAAAAAACTAACAGAATTATACTTTTTAAGCACATGTATTATAAACTTAAAAGTTCTGCTGGAATTTTGTTTCCTATTCAAATATATAAGGTGTATGCCGAAGTTTTAGTCTTTTTTTAGCGCTTTGGCATAATCACTTAAAATTGAAATAAATTTCCGCTCTTTTGTATTTTTTTAATGCTTCGTTTGTAGTTTGTGGAGAGTCATAAGTCACGATTTAGTGGTTAACATAACCTCACAAAACAATTCTAGCATGATGAGTCACCAAAAACTGCATATGCGATAGTGTATTCTCTACAAGTTCCAACAAGGGAAAAAAACGCTGGTGAAGCATACAAATCAATTTGCTCCGTTCTTGGTGATGATATTGTGTTCCACAGTACTTGCAAATATCAGTTTCGACTTTTAAAACTGGTAATTTTGATATCAATTATCAACAATGCTCTGGGACGCCACGACCATTGAAGACTGATGCTTTGGAAGCATGATCTGATGAAAATGCGTCGTAGACACAAGAGGAGCTCATGCAGGAGTTGGGAGTTGATCAAGCAATAGTTACGAGACGATTGCATGAGATGAGGAAAATTCGGAAGTTCGGAAAATAGGTACTGCATGAACTCTCCAAAGACAGCATTGGCCACCGATTCAGCAGATCATTTGGAACTTTGGCTAGAAAATTCTCCCGTACACAGCGTATTCACCTGACTTGACGTCTTCGGATTACCATTTATTCCGGTCGATGTAGAAAGGTCTAACAGTACAGCGCTTTTGAGATGTGACTGAGGTGCGAAAATGGATCGACAATTTCATCGCCTCCAGACCGATATCGTTTTTTCGCGAAGAAATCCGAAAGTTACCCCGAGAGATGGCAAAAGATTATGGAAAGCAAGAGAAAATATTTTGGTAATTGAATTGTATTCTGAATATTATGGAAATAAAGTGAAAATGTAAAAAAAAAAAGAAGACTAGAACTTTTGCATACATCTAATGTATTTCATATTCTTTTAATATTTTTCAATTCTTTTCAGAAATTGATTTCAATTAAAATCGCCAGTTACAATTAAAAATGGAATTCAAATTCGTCGATTTTAATTAATTATAAAGCATAAGCTTCACAATATATTGATATCTTCTCTTTTGAGAGTTGTGACATTAGATTTTAATTGCTTCTCTATACCAATTCGATTTAAATCACAGATTTGAATGTATTTTTCAACATTTCCTAAATAAATATATTATCGAAATGGTTTTGAGAAGAAAATTAGAAAAATAAGGTAGTGGAATTTTTTATAACAATTATTTGCTTCTCGCTTATCTTCAGTAATCTAACCATTGATATAATTAATAAAAAAAACTGTAACATACGTAGGCTTAACTTAAAGTGAAATTGTATATAGTCTTATTTTATTCTGCAAATTAAATGAAGAAAAAATCGGTTAAATTGTTTTTGTTTCAATTGAAGTGCCATCATACTACCATATACCAACTTTACCTTTCCATTTTTCTAGTTTCGATCGTTTGTAATTCAAATCAATCCAGTGTTTATTTTAAAGTAGCGAAGCCACCAGAAAAGCTAAACATTTTGCGTCGCCATCTCTAGTTTTGTTGATATAACAGTTCAAATAAATAAATAAACGTACTTAATTAAAAGGATAAATAATGAAGACCATTTCCTCTCTTTTGATTTTCAAGTTTTGCCATATCTATTTTATTTCTAAAAGAAACTCATAGAGAACTTCAATCTAATAATACTTTTATTGATAAAAGATGCAATTTAAAATGAACATTTACTTTCTGAAACTCCCATAAAAAATCTACTAAACGCTTTTATAGAACTTACTGGCCTTTTGCATTGGTTAAATATAAAATAGTATGTTATTTGATAGGATGCGATGTCATATAAGGATATGACTGTATGTTGATCTATTTGGTTTTTTGGAATTTATTCGATAAATAAATAATACATATTCTAAAGTAAAAGGAGGGAAAAATGAAACATTGTGAACAATGGTAGAGTGAAGACTAGCTGTACAGAAATAAAAAGTGATATACATTAAAAACTATTACTTATTTGGAATAAATCACTGATTGCAAATGAAATTGATCTCTTAAAAGTTTATACCTAATAGGTGGATACAGTTTCACAGTGAGTCGCACGGTCTCAGGCCATTGGATACTTATGTGACGGTATATCATTTGTAAACATTCTCCCATTTTGCGTACGATTCTTCCTAGGGTCTTTTAATTATTTTACTAGCACTTTCCACGGAATTATCTGATATTGTATATACACCACATTTATTTAGCATTTACCTATTTCAAACTATGCTATTGGATTACTCTAGTGCCATCACTTATAATGATCTCTACGCTAATAAACTCTAAAATGCCCTCTAACACAACCTTATTATAATCCATCACTAATTTCTTAATATAATTGTTATTTAGAGTTAATGTTTGTATAAGTGTGGCATGCCACTATTTTTAGAGTAAGCAACATGTTGATATCGTTTGTATTATTTTTTATAAAAATCAAATTTTCTAGTCAAATTGATTCATTATCAACTTATATGATTCCAAAAACATTTATTGTATTATTCCTGTGGATAGTTCCTTGGTTTCCGGCTACTTCTGATGACTTTGATGATATTGAGGTTTACGATGTTAACGAACCTAGGTTAGTTAATATATAACGCAAATTTTCAATTCATATTGTATGGAAACATTAGTGTTTTTAAAAATGACTGTTTTAGTACTAGTTTCCATATTACTAAACTGGTACTATATTGGTCTGTCATTTTAATATTTGACTTATTAGGATCAGTGATAATGTTGACCATTAGACAAATAACACTAATAATGAATGCAAAGGGAAGCTTGAAACGAATTTTTAACTCAATGAAAAATTCGATAGATCTCGACTGTTGATGGTCGACGGTCATATGTGGTTTCATGCGGGAAAAGGAAAAAACATGACCTTTAAAACAAGTGGTGGTGGATCGATTTTCATAGATCAAACTGATATATCGAGATTACCGGACATTGTAAGTATGATTCTGTTCATTCTTTTCAATCACAAAAACTGGGAGAACATTACTACGTATAAAGTTGCAACGTATTAAAATTAGGATATTCTGTAGATAATCCATATCTCCAGTGGTGTACTTTAAACCTGTTATTTTTACCGGACTTTTAATTATACTATAATTAGAAAATTGGTTTAATATTATCTATGGTATTTTGTAGAAATAGTTTTTTAGGAAAATGGATCTTAAATTACAGGCCGATTTCCGTAATCTAAAAGAAAAAGTTGAGATGATGAACTCTCGTAGTGATACTATTGTTTCGAGATTAGACTCCTGTCAACGAAGTGTATTTCTGGTGGCTTCTATATCGAAAAGACTTATGCTAATGGTCTGTACGCTTTGGAATTCTAAAAGTTATGCATTTTAAAATTTATATAATGACAATTTTGCAGTCACGGAATCTCACAACTGATATAGGGATTTTAAAGGAATACAGACAAAACAGAACTCTAAAAGATGTGAGATTTAGGAAATTTATGGGAAGGCTGCAAAAAAATATTAAGTGAGTTCAAATTAATGCCAACATAATTAAGTTAAATTTTGTGTAGTGAAAAACCAGTCTAATTTTACAGGTCACTCGTTGATATGTTAGCAACTGACGGTTGTGCCGATAAACCATGTCTTAACGGTGGCACTTGTATTGCGAGATTTGGAAAGAAGTACAATTGTATCTGTCCACCACATAAGACGGTAGTAGTCATAAAATGTATAAATTAATTTTCAGAAGATATTCATACTCTATTTTGAATTTGTTAACTATAAAAATAAATACATTTAGGGAGACAATTGTGACATGGATATTAATGAATGTGAAATATACAAAGGAACTCATGCTGGTTGTCAAAATAATGCTTCATGTATAGACATTGATGGAGGATTTATGTGAGTTAATGTTACCAAAAAATCAGCTTTCTTAATGTATTATACATCAGTAACATTTATAATAAAGTGAATTTTGAGATAAACGATTGAAATATAAAGAATGAGCATAAAATTCAGACTTTAAAAGTATTACAACTTTGTCCGTATTTAGCCCAAATTATGACTTAAAAATGTTCGTGACGGTTCATTTCTCTGTCTTATCGATTATCATATTCTAATTAACATATATGACAAGTGAAAAGTGCAGTTATCGATTTGTGAGGACTTTCACTTTTGTTTCTTTCACATGACCGCATTTATCTCATTTTCACGCCAATCTAATAATTGGAAATGGTTCTTTATTTGGTTTGGCTATTATTAAAAACTTCTACCTCTTCTACTATTCGTTGTTTTTAAAAGCACCAGAACTGATTATCACGACCTGTTGTGCGAGTGATCAGTCGCATTGAAGTGAGTGTTTTCCAGTTTCAATTTGATTTAAAATAAAAAATAATATGATTTTCACTGTGTTGATCTCACGTCTAGGAAAAGTACGATAATATACCGAGGTGACAAGGAAACATAGGCGCCAAATAGACGAGAAAATCGACGAATATGGACGTTGTTATGAAGCACATCATCAGTGACTCAAGCAAATCCTGTAGTTGCCAGTCGATTGAATATATTTCTAAGGAAAGAAAAATCTCTAATCGGAAACTATGTGAAGCTCGATTATCCAACTTTACAAGTTTACCAAATTCCCTTTAATGGACGTTGTGAAAATCAAACTAAAGCGAATCGGGCTTAAAACTTTAGTCACCAATACACCTGGTTGTATTTCTCTTGTATACGGCTGCAGAAATGACTATTAGTTATGTTTAATGTTACTTGTTTATTTGTATTTATGAAATCTAGACACACTTACCCTACACAGCACGTTATTTTCCGTAGTGAGTAGATGCATATCTCACTAACAGCGATTCCAATAATAATCTTTGTAGTTTATACTTTGAAATTACAAAAGTGTAATTCGAGAAACAGGTGCCTATTGCTCTTTCATAGATTTGGCCGTATGTTTTAACAGTTTTCCACTCTTTTATGCTCGTATAATCTTCATCAGCACTTGCCTCTTAAAAATTCATTCAAACATTTTGCCTACTTTCAACATTCTCATCAAATTTATATCGTTGTTATATATTACCATTACCTATTTTTATTACGTAAATTAGAAAGTAGGACATGAGGAAACGTAGGATAAGGTACCACAAAGGTATGAAATGACAGCGAAAGGTGAACATTTCAGATGCAATTGCACTTCTGGTTATCATGGGCCTTTATGTGAATACAAACAATCAACTTGTTCTCGAACCATCGAATTATGTGGACAACACGGCCATTGTTTAGATGTAGACAATCCTAATAATGAGGTACATTTTATATTTCTTCATTCAATTATTATGTTTTGATGCATTATTTATATCTAATTTAAGCTAGTTTAAGATATCTTTTATTTACAAATGAATAAAATCGACGCCTTAGTAAAATTAGTAGTGTGTAATTAACTTGGAGTATTAGCTTTCAATACAATTTTTAAATTCAGATGAATTTTTGGAAGTGATTTTAGATTCAATATAAATGTCTATGCGAATGGGGTTATAAACTTTCCGATGACAACCAGAACCCCACATGTGTTGATATCAATGAATGTCTTTTATCTCCATGTCATCCTGGAGTAGACTGTATCAATTTGCCCGGAACTTTTCAGTGTGCGGGATGCCCTAAAGGATATCATGGTGAATATTGTGGCATTAGATGCCGCCTCACTTCTCTTTTTCAATTCTTAAGTTATTGTTAAAGCAAAATAAAAATATGCGCAATATCCGTGTAATATAATACGAAAAGCTAAAAATAAGCAGAATTAATCCTTATTGAGAAAATGTTATATTATAACTTCACTTATTACTACATTTAAATAAGGTAGTTTTTTTAGAGAAAAACAGTATAAATAGTTCATTTTAAGGCAATGGCCAATTGTGTGCAGATGTGGACGAGTGTGCAGCAGACGTCTACCCTTGTTCATTAAACCCTCGAGTTCCTTGCTTTAACACTTTGGGCTCATTCCAATGTGGGAGTTGTCCAGCAGGTAAAGGAAAGAGAATGAATAGGCAGGAATATATCAAAAACAAAGAATAACTTCGAATCTTACAAGTTAACTACTTTAAAAATGGCAATATTAATGGTATTTAAAAATTGTGTTCTTAAACAATATTGTTGACTTATAGTGGTACAACTATAATATTTTGAGATGGCAGACAATGATCGTAGTCGAAGCATAGAACTTAACATATCTTTAAGACCAGCTACTAACATACAGTGTGCTATATTTCATGTTAGGAAACGTTGTTAGCTTGTTTTCACTTTTTATTTTGGAAGCTTAGTATGAATATCAGCAATGGTAGAGCAAATTAATAGATAAAAATATTCATAACCAAATCTTGCGTAAGGGTGTTTTTTAGTCCAATTTCTAACTGCCTGAAATAAAATAAAATATCATCTGTCATTCAGGATATCGGGGAAATGGTCGTACTTGTCGCAAAGATAGTGCTTGCGACGGTAGCCCATGTCATCCAATAGCGCAGTGTATAGAATATGAGAACAGTATGTATCCCGGTGGATTCGTTTGCCACTGTCCAGCTGGTACTATGGGAAATGGAATCGGTTTGCGTTTGTTTCATTAATTATGTTTATCCTCGAATATTTGCTGTGAATTTAAGACGTTAATAGTGTAATAAAATTAAAGTAACTAATCAAACTAAAAATTCCCTTAATCATTTTTTTTACTAAAATGTTTAGGTGAAAATGGATGTGTAAAGAATAATTCAACAATATGTTTACTAGAGGGACGTTGCATGAATGGTGGAACATGCAAGGTGAAGTTAAGAATATGATAGAGGAAATAAAAAAAGTAGATAAAGAGACTAGATCTACTATATCTTTGCCAGAACAGTTACTAGCATTATCTTGTTTATTAAAATACTAAGTGAAAAAAGTTGATTAGTTTGCCAACTAACATAAATGTTAACCTTTCCATACTAGTAACTGCATTTTATATATACAAAGTATAAATTTGACTTAATAAGCAATTTGCCGAGTGATAAATGAGATATGAATATGAATAGGTATTTTCAGCCTCTCTCCAATTCAGAATACAGATGTGCGTGTGCCGAATTTTATTACGGAGATCGTTGTGAAAAGGTTATTATTTGAGAAAAATGTGTTGCACTTAAGTTAATAACATGTAAAATATTTCATATGCTAACTCTCTGAAAAGTCTCTGTTTTTAAACCTTTTTGTTTTTTATTTACTTTTGGCGACATAAAGAGCACAGAATATTTCCTTATTAGTTCATCAAGTAGAGTGCCATTTGACACATTAGTAATGTCAGGTCTCTCTATGCATTTCTTCTCCTTGTAAAAATGGTGGCAATTGCGAAGACACTGGAGATGGAACAATGACATGTAACTGTCCACCAGGCTTCTTCGGCTCATATTGTCAAGTGGAAGAAAACTGTGGATACAGCTGATCTTTTTTTTTTTTGGTTTTATTACCGTCTTTTCTCCATATTATTATTATTTTTCCAACTTGACTTATATTATTTAAATAATCCGATTTAGCATGTGGAGCTCATATTACTAGCCCAACTGGTAACTTTACTTTCCCCGACGAGGCCGGTACTCCTTCAGAAGAAGGATGTGAAATAGTTATTACTCCAAATGGAGCTAATATGGTATGTTTCAAATGTTTTACTTCTTGACTGGTTGAATTTTGTTAGACAAAAACATGATATTCTTATGTTCGAAGGATTATGATTTCCCAAATACTTTTCTAGAAAGGCAGGAAAGTTATTTTATTTAGGTCCTTCTCATAACATTTGTCCAGTTTTCGGATATGTCAAATACTGAAGCTGGATCTACAGATTGTACTAGAACAGCTGGAAACCTAACTCTGTTTGATGGCCCCGGAGACAATTCACCAGTTTTCAGTACATTCTGTGGAGAAGCCAGTAGCCCTAAGGTATTAAAGAAAGTTTAAATAACTTTAGATTCTATTTTTTTGCTGTTCTAATTTATTATATATACTAGATATGCTGATCTATTTGCGTTAATCACTCAGTGAAATGAATTTTCATTTATACCATAGTATTTAGTTCATACTATTTTTGTATTTCTAATAGTGATAACATAGGAATTTGTAATTGTAGTTATTCTTATGTTATAGTTAGAAACATTCAGAACTTTCAAATGATTAATATAAAACAAATGCACCTATTTTGTTCAATTTCAGACTAAAGAGTAGTATTTTAAATGAAATATAAATTTAAAAAATTCTCTCAGGCACCAATTATCAACGAACCTATCACTATGACCACATCAGATGCAATGTTAAAATTTAAAGGAACTAAGGGGTCGTTCACTATAAATTGGGAGTTGAAGAAAAGAGGTCAGCTTTATGCTCAATATAGTGTACTTATTGGAATTCTTAACCTAGTGTTTATATAATTAGTTTTAATTCAACAGACAAGAAATTAATTTAAATGAAATGTAAGTGCATGTCTTATTTTTTATTACATACTATTAAATAACAGACTACTTTGTATTAATTTCACTTCAGTTATCACTAATATGTAATATATTTGTCTTTTAGATTGTGGATATCGCACAAATCTTCCCGAAGGGAGCCTTCTCGTTCCGATGCATCATTTAGACACTTCTTGTGAATGGTTCATCTCTGCACCGTTTGATAAATTTATCGAAATCGACATCCCCAGTGTAGAAATGACCAGCGGAGATCAATTGAACTGTACTATCAATCAACTCGAGGTGGAATAAGTCTATTTTCCTTATTTAGCTTATATGCCACTATACATATTCCTTATTGATGAATTAATATACAAAAAGCTACTTGAAATGACAAGTAATTGGTTGAAATGTTTATGTAGTTCGTTGATCCATATCTATGTGAGTACATGATAGTGTTATTCTTGCGCTATATGGTGTTCTGCAATTCTTTTTTGAAGTAATATTAAAAATCGTCTAGATATTTGATGGCTACACTTCGTACGATGCACACCGAGTAGTTCATATCTGTGAGACAACAACTGTAATAACCAAGGTTACTTTTCTTCTTCTTTTTTTACTAGTTTATTACTATCCATATCACTATATAAGTATAGGATTTATGTGAATAGTTGATCTCATTGAATTTACATAGCAATACAGTATATATAGTAAACAAATTATACCTGGAAAACGATAACTTCTTCCAAACTCGGGAACTCTCAAATTCTTAAATAGTAACGCTAATATTTGATAAATTTCTAAGATCTCTAATATAGGTGCGTTCGACTGGTCCATTTCTCTCCGTAGCCTTCTCCAGCAATGTTTTTGGTGGAATGAAGAGTCCACTACATAAAGGATTCACAATGAAATATAGAATAGTTGAACGTGAGTGTCATAAAATATGTAACTTGATCATTGACATGTTTAAGAGATTATAGAAATGTTCTGGGGAACATCAAAAGTATTAGCTAACGATTTTTTTAAAGGTGCAATAAAATAAAAGGGATACAGTTCGAGCCAATAATTTTATGCTCCATTAGAATTCGTTGCTGTATTTATGCTATTTTTTGGAAGCAGCCAACTAGTATTAGAATGCAAAATCCATTTTTTTAAACTACATAACTGAACAACAAGAAAGTTTTTACTTCACTCAAAAATAAATAAGTGGATATTGAAAAGGTTTAGAAAACAATTTGTACTAATTAATTAAATATTTAAACCTGTGATTTAAGTTTTAGAAAATTAAATCTACAGACGTAAAATTCTAAGCATTTTAGCAGATCGTAAGTGCGGGGGACATATTACGAACGTTCGGAAAGATTGGGAGTTTTCGGGTGTTATAGAGTCTCCCAATTGGGGTGGATTTTATCCTCCTAATATGGATTGTACATGGATGATTGATGGAATAGGTAGCTTGAACGGTACGACAACCGGGCAAACACTCAAGGTGACTATATTAGACTTTAGTAAATTTATCAATATTTTAAGGATATTTATTTGAAACATTTGTGCAACTAATTATCTGATATATAATATTTGGAAACTATATAACATTTAAAACATTTATGACTCTTTTTTAAAAGAGTGGCAGTCTTAGACTTAAATGTAAAGCTATGCTAAAGTAGACCTAAAATAAAAAGCTATTTCAATACCATTCATGGTGAAGAATCGACGTAATTTTTTATAATTATTAAAACAACAAAATTATAGTTGGAATTCTACACATTTGATGTACCTTCACCTTTTCAATTTGCTTTGGAGAATAGAATAAGATTGTTAGAACATGTCCGTGCACTACAAGATCGATGGCTACTCAAGGGTGAGAACGCTGAAAATACTCATAATAGCAAAATCAAACTGCTGATATAGAATATGTTGTTCATATATTTTGTTGACTTATTTGTTAATAATCCTTCCATTATGTGATAAAATTACAAACGGTGATTTTTCAGATACTACCATTTCAAGTAATATGAACAAAGGTTAATTTTTTTCATTGTGATTTACTTAATCAAAAATATCGTATTTCGCTATTCTCATCATCGTTTTTTATTGAAAAGTACTTATACTAATTAATCCAAAAAATTCAAGTAAATGAATCAGCGGTAAATAAAAAATGTTCAGATTCTATACCACTACGACGCAGAGTCCCAGCGTTCCCATTCCGGCGTAACCTAATGTACAAATGCTCACAGGACTATCTTCATGTATTCAATCCTCCTTTTTTAAATTATATTTTCCATCTGTAACTGTAGTAAAATAGGTTTTCTCCGATGGTGATCTTGTGCATGATGGATGCAACACCCATCCACCGCCCACGTCGCTTCTTCTTTCTACTCCACAAACAATCCTTAGGTTCCATTCTGACTCCAGTAACCAGGGAAAAGGGTTCAGAGTAGGATTCAGTATGGGTGATTACTTAATTTAACTTATTCAATTATTGCAGAACATAATAATATAGAACTTATGAAATTAATTTTTATTACTATTAATTTTTCGTTATTTTAAGATAAATTGTGATATGTGCTTGCCTTTTTAGTTGACTTTAATTAAATGTTTAGTTAAATTAAAATATAACATTTAAACGCGTACTTGTGATATCCTAAACTAAATTGAAATACATTTAAAGAAGATTACCTAAATATTGACTGGTTTACGTTCCACAAAAATTTTGCAGTATGCGAAAAAACTCTTCGGGGTAATGGAACTATTCAAACTTGGAACTATCCATCCGGAGGGCGTGCTGGAAAGTGCAGATATATTATTAAAGCAGAACCTACACAAGCGATTCGAATTAAGTAAGTAACACAATAATACAGCTAAAATTTGTTTTCTTAACAATATTTTAGCAATATTTTGATTTCAACTCATTGGCTTCTTCTAGACAATTATGTGATGTATCGTAGGTGCTCTATTTTACGGAACTTCTGATTTCATGTGTTCCCATTCAGTATTCTTATTAATATAACTCTATTGTGATTCATTCTTATTTTACTATGAATCCCAGAGATTGTTGTATTTTCGAGCTAAGACGATCCAATACTATTTCTGATATACTTTTGAGTTCATTAACTTGTTGGAAATTCTTACTCTAGATCCATGAAACTATATTGGAAAAATTGAACGAAAGAATATTCGTTTTATGAAGCTAATTGGATAGAATCCTATATTAATAATTCACAATAAATCTCTATTTCAATATATCACCTATATATGATATTTAAATCTTTAGATGAACGATTAAAGGTTCATTTAACACGACCTTATGAACAGCATTAATGCAATTTAATAAGAATGTAAATACAATTTTTCTGGTCGATTAATTTGAGTTTTAGTGGTTTCAATTATATTCTGTTCACAATAAATATAAAATAGTAATATATTTGAAATAAATATCATAAATGTTCTATTATCAGGTTTAAAACAATTGGTTTACGCGTAGCATCAACGTCTCAGTGTTTTTTCAATCGAGATAATCTACTGGAATCAGCTGATTATGTGGAGGCATGTTCCAACGTTTTAATTTAAATTCAATATAAATACTGCGTCGAATCAAACACATATTTTTAGTGAAAGATACGTCTTGAGTAAATATCCAGTTATAATAATTTTATACGTAATTTAAAAAGTTTGAAGAAGAATGAATAAATGAAGACTTTTCTTGCAGTTTACGGGTGGCCGACCTGATGACAAACAACTAAACCAGCGTTATATCTGTGCTAGATACCCATTTGTTGAAGAAGGAGAATTTATAATGAGTGGAAATCGTCCACTGATTATTGAATATGCTAGTAGTGGACATCCTAATAATAAGGGGATACTATTAGAATTTCTAACAATGGATGTTGGTTCGTTACAAAAATTTCCTTTCCAAATAGTATCGTTATATTTTACACATGGGAAATAGAAAATAAGATTATAAAATCACTATTTTCAGGCTGTGGTGGTGTTTTCAGCCAATCAAGCAGTATTATAAGCTCACCTAATTATCCAGATAAATATCTTGCCCACATGCACTGTGTTTATCAGATTCAAGTACCTTGGGTTAGTTATCAGGTTCTAGTTATGTACTGGCATGAAAAGCATATGTCTAGCGCTATAATGTAGAGGTTTATTGATATAGGATTTCCAGGAAGCAGGAATTTAAGCATTTTTTTGCAAGTTTCTGTCCATTCCATACAAATTTTTTCTAAAATTAAGAAATAACATAAAATATGTACCATGAATTACAATTAATTTAATAGTATATGACTTGTACTTATCTCGAAACCTCCTTCATAATTACCACCGTCCTTCAATTTTTTTTCATTTTCATTCTCAATCTGGCCACACTTTAAATACTTGTTTGGATTCTTCTCCCAATCTTGCTTGTTTTTTGAGAATATTGGTAGTACCATTTATTTTTACAAGCGTTTTATCCAGATTTATCTTTAATAAAAAGCGCATCTTCACTCTTGCAACAAATTATTTACAGTATACTTTAGAAATTAGTCATTCATTACTACCATAATAAAATTTTTTTCTCATCTGAATACTATATTGCTAAACCATTAATTTCCGAGTTATACTTCTTTAGTACATTCCTGTTATGCTTTCTCGTATGTAGTAGACAAAAACAGAGAATATATATTAGCAGTGATCAAAAACAGAGGTACCCAGTTACAAAGACTCGACTACCCAACTAACGTCCGACACCGTATTTATCGGTTTTTCGTAGATCGGTAGGTCATAAGGAATAATGGGTCATAAAAATCAAAGAACACACACATACCTAATCGATTACTTGATATCTTAACAATTTCCAATATCCTTTAGATAACATTCCCAAATTCTTATCCTTATTATAGGAATGACTAACAAAATAAATAACTTTGTTAGGAACCGTGCAGGTTGAAGCTAAGCATTGAAGATATCACACTTTTTGCTTATAAATGAAAAAAAAATATTATGGATAAAACTTTCAGTCTAAACAAATCCGTCTCACCTTCGATAATTTTGAACTTGAAGTAGTAACAAATGATGAATGCTCGTATGATAATGTGGCCGTTTATGAGCGTTATGTCAGTGAGAATGATCACGGAAAATTATTGGGAAGGTAGGTTGAACTATATGAGTAGTTAAAATAATACATTTTCTAAACTTATTTCCATTATGAAATAAAGAGTAAGAGAGAAAAAATTTCGATGTTCGGGAGTGTTTTTTCAAATTATGCAATGAAATATAGGATAGCTTAATATCAATAGATAAGTTTTATCTCTCCAATCGTGGTCTTCAAATGACTTATCAAGAAATATTATAAAATATGGTACAATTTTATTCTATTCATCAATATATCAGTTTAAACTATTTCAAAGCTACGTAAAATACTTTATGATTAAAATTGATAGGCTATCGAAGATAATTTCAATATAATAGCCTAGAGATTATGGTATTAGACATCAATAACTTTATCAGGATAAGTTAAATCGTAAATAAAATAAGAGTGTAAAACTTGTATAACCTATTAAAACTAAAGCACAAGGATTTATAGATTAAATAGTAATTATAGATTTTTTCTTAGATTATCGTTATACACTTTAATTATTAGCTAGCAACTACAATACTTAATTAGTAGTAATAATAATATACAGCAAGTAGAATTTAAAAATTCATTATAAGAGTTTAGAATATCATACATTTATTTGTATAGTGAGATTATAGGACATACTAGGGATTTTAATAACTTTCAGATTCTGTGGTGGTCTCATTCCACCACCTTTACTATCAACTTCTTATAAAATGGTAGTTGTCTTCAATTCTGACCGTTCAGTTGCTGGAAAAGGATTTTCAGCAAGGTGTGGTTTTTTTATATTTATATAACTACTATTTCAATTATTCTTTTGAAGATCGAAAGTAATTCTTTTGAAAAATAAATCCTAGTAATTATAAAAATAAAGATTAAATGAAAAGCAATACATTACAGGTTTGAAGCTGTAGATTCATCTATCGACTGTGATCGCACATTCACAGCTCCATCTGGGGAGATAGTTTTTAATGGATCATTAGGCAGATTTGCTCAATGCGATTTCCATATTTCGGTATATCATTAATTTTTCCATATTTGGTTTATAATTTCATTTCTAAATCCATGCTTAAAAAGAAAGGGTTAGGAATATTTTAAAAATAATAAGATGTGAGTAAAGTTGATTTGATAAACTATCAATTTTTCTATAGAAATCTACAAAATTTCCCACCTAGGTAATATCAACTGCTCGAATCCTACTCAAAATGAATAACATGAGCATTCCTTGTACGCGTTCAAAGCTACAGATAAGGTAAATTTTGATAACAAATGTTTAATTAAAATGCGGTTTCCTTGATTGTAACGAATATAAATATTAAAGATTAACTATGTAATATGGTTAAAAGTTCAAACATTTTTAGAAATGGAATTTCGGAGCAGTCACCCGGATTTCCAACGCTTAGGGGAGACTCGGAAGTATGTGATGAGTACCCTATGGACGTGCTTAGATCACATGGTAGCAGAGTATTAATCACATTACGAACAACGGATTCATCGAAAACTTTTTTCATTATGAGCTATGAGCAAGTAATATCAAGTGAGTTCTTTATGGAAGAAATGAAGCGGGTATTATTCTATTTTCATTTTTTTCGGCTGCGGAGGCCACATGGAGGGCGTTTCCGGATCTATAGCAGCTCCTCAGTATCCCCTCAAAGATTCACGATCATTAGATTGCTCCTGGACTATTGCTGTGGCTCATGGTTTGTATAGATAATAAAATTCCATTAGAAGATTCTCTTCTCATTAAAATATGATAATAGAAATTCACTATTTTTCTTCCAATGTTTGGTACCGTAGTCTTTAAAGGCCCAAACACATGTTCTTTAAAAATATTGAAAAAAAAAGATAATCAATTTTTGAAGATTCTATACTATCACATGTTAATATAATATAATTTAGGGAATCGAGTGCGTTTCTCTCTTGTCAATCTCGATGACTTAAAATCTAGCGATGACAGTGGATTTTGTGGCTTATTTGCTTCGAATCGGTTGGATGTGAGTTTAGTTTACTCGTAAAAGATAGGAATGAATTTATAATTTAAGATTTATTAGTAAAACTTCTCTAAAGGCCGTTATCAAACAAAAGTTGCTTTTCTTATATTCTTTTACTAGGATAAAAATTAAAGTAATTTTATGTTATTTTGTCAAAGTTAAGATTTTTGACGGACCACATAACGATGCACGACTAATGCGAAGATACTGTAAAAAAGAAGTTGGATCAGAACCACTGACATCTGATGATAATGAGATGGCTGTGAAGTATAAGCAGCACGGAGGCATGATGTTTGGTGCACTTTACGGATTTATGGCTCATTTTAGCACAGGTGAGAGCATTGTACAGTACCTTTGGAAATGATTGCACTATAGTATTTTGTTTCTTCGTTATTGGTCATTGTTTTAATCTACTTTTCCTAGGTAAGTGTTATAGTTTAAAAAGTCTATTACTACACGGCATTAAAACATTTCTAAACGCGATCTTATATCAATAGAATATTTGCTGAATTTCACTCTTCAAAGCTATTATACTTTAAAAAAAAGTCAGTTGTTAGTAATATAATAGTTTTGAAAATGCTTGTAGCGATATTTCCAGTATGTACTGACATCATTCTTACTGATTTCACTGGATCAATACAGTCTCCTGGATTTCCAAATAATGTCTGGACGAGTAGATACTGCACATGGACAATTAAGGTAATCCCTTCTAAAATGTTTTTTTTTGATTTTCAAAAAGGAAACTAGGAAACAAATATCAGCAGACCATAACAATGTTTAATTGCAAAATATATTTGTATTTATAGACAAATGCACATTTTTCTACTCATTGTATTCTCTAGTATTAAATTACTATTTTTTTTAATGAGTTCAGTACACTTATATGAAGAACAATCTAAGAATACTGTTTTGTTAATTTTAAGACCATAAATTCTATTCGTTATTTGTAAACTATTCTACTACTTCTAGTTGAATATTAGTCAAAATCACATTGTTTTGCTATAGAAGATGATTAAGAATTTAATCCAAGAAACGGAATGCTATTCTCGCTTAGTTATCAAATAAAATTACTTTATTAGCGAAAGTTTCATAAAATAATAACAATTGAAGGTGCCATCTGGGAATCGAATTCAGATAAACTTCCATCATTTCCTTATAGAAAAGAAATTTCGCTGGGGTGTTCAGAGAGCTAAATGCATGGAAAATTGGTTGAAGGTCATACTTAATTTTTTCCTATGTCTTTATTAATATGTATTTAACATATAGGCGAAAACCGCTTTTTCATTCTAAATATATAATATTCTAGTTTGGAGAAGGTGAAATAGCTGAGGCCACTGTGAAGAACGGCTACTTTATAAATGTAACCAACGAACTGACAGAGACATGTAATGATATGGCCCAACCAATTCATATTAAGGTATCCCGTTCTTTCGACTAAATCTTATTCTGTTAATTGGGATATTTTTGTTATTTTCATTTTCAGTCTAATAATAATACTCTTCACATTACCTTCCAATCAAAAAATCAAGAACAAAATCACTTTTGGCTTACGTGGAGAACTATAGGTTTGTTTAAACTATGAATTCCATATATTGGATGCGAGTAAGTACAAACAAGTTTATTATAAGTGAAAATGAATATCTGGTGAGTGATGTGTGGAGCCTATAAAAAAGCTTTTTTACTCCGTACCCTACACCGTTGCTTTTTCGTATTGGTGCTGAAGCGCTTTCAATGTTGTGGACCGAATCCCGCTTCTCTTTTCCCATAGTACCCGTAATAACCATAGGAGGGATATCCATATCCATAGTATCCTCCATAATAACTGGAAGGATACCCATAATAGCTGCTGTATCCGTAGCCATATGGAGACAACTGAAAATGGTAATGTATTTTTTCAACTTCAGTAAGCAACCTGCCACATTGCTTCAAATAAATTATAACTGCTAAACAATACACCCACGTATTGAGCTCTGGTTTTGGTAACAAGAGTGCAGAAGATGACGAGCGAGAGAAGGAGGACACTGAAAAGAATTCATTATGCAATTTTATGGGTTCCTCTAAATTAATGAATAGTGGGACTGGGACCGAAAAGTACTTACATCTTGGCAAAGCTCATAGTTGTGCTTGAGTTAGTGCTTATTGTTGTTCTCTGAAACTTTCCTGTTTATATACTCCGTGACCTACAGTCTTGTCGCGTAAAATATTTACATTGAATTGTAACTGTCACTTCTTCAAACAAACTTTCTAGTGCGAACCTAGTTCCTATACTTCTTGCTTGCTGGATTCAAACGCAAACACTCATGCAAAATTCTGAGGTTCAAACGTTGAAATTTCACAAATATTTACAAGGCGTTGCTTCATAATTGAGAAGATCCTAAATATATCTTGTTGCTATTTTAGTTTTTCTCAAGGACAATAATCTGAGTGAATACCTAAATTGGAAAAAATCAAAAGACTTGGTATCCCATGTTTCGCTAATATTAAAATGCTTCTTCTTGCCGAACTTAGTTGTAGTTTATCGTCATAAATAGCTTTCTTAAATTGTGGAAGTTATTTTATTTATTTTCTTGGTTAATCCCGTGCAATAAAATAATTTCAGGTTGTGGCGGTGATTTCCTAACTCCCGCAGCTATCTCTACAAATATCAATAAAATGGATATGAGTGCGAATAAGCTGGAGTGCCAGTGGAGAATAATGGTAGGTGATTTCAAAGAAATACATGTATAATATGAAGTTGAAATACTTAAAGTATTGTGTAAAAACTAGAAGGTATGTGTAAATTACTTTTACTGAGGATATGAAAGTTTAGACAGTGCCTGTCTAGCGATTACTGAAATATTTTGTTTAAAGACTAAAACGTTGCGAATTTAAGATGATGAGGATTCATCTAATGGATTTTAGTCTACGTATATATTGTTCCAATAACACATACCATATATGCGCATTCCGCGCAGGCGATGGATTAGTCAACGCCTGGGAGAGTTAGCTACGTGACCGGCTCCGACCGGTCGGTGATTCTAACCCTCAGAGAGGCCCGCCATGGAACATTCCAGCCGGACCGAATATCCCCCGCTCTGATACCTAACCCGTCCTTGCTTTAGCCCCTGTTTATCTCCTAGTATCTAACTTCTCAGATAGACAGAAGTCCTATGATAGTACTGTCCTTATTGTAGCTATTTAACCCAAATAAACCTAGTATTCCATCCACTTATTCTTCTATAAACCTAGGCATCTATATTAGCACAACACGATAGTATCATAGTGAATGATATACAGTGTATGCTCAAAGTACTGAGATACCAAAAAATAATTTAGTTCAAGTGTGTTCAAAGTTTCCTCCTTTTGCGGTCACACAAGCTTGTAGACGCGTCTGGAAATTACTCACAACAGGCTGCACCTCCTCTTGGCTAATTTAGTCCCAAGATTTAACTAAGGCCACTCTTAAAGAGTTCAAATTGTTGTAGAATGTTCTACTTAGTGAATTTTCTTGCCTGACGCTGTTATTCTGATCCAAATCATGACAGATAACAGAATAATGACTTCTGGCATCTACGGCAAATTTCTCAGACTTTGAATGGCCATGTCAAAGAATTTGCCTATTGCTCTGACTATTCCATTCCGATAGTGAAAATTTTCTCATCACTGAAAAGCACGCTCGATGCCTAGGAGTTTTCTTGCTTTTTCGTAACGATTGATCTTCATTTTTCCCGTCAGCATATGGGTTCGACGGATCTCATATGGCTAGAACCCTAGTTTATGCTTGACTATTCTCCTCATTGATGCTGGACTAATATTGAGGTTAGAAGCCATCTTCCTCATTGATCCCTTGCTATTTTGGAGGATTCTCTTCTTGACCACTTTTCTAACGCGAAAAGTGTTCACGGATCTGGGTTTCGCACCCTTGGGATGGTCCTCTACTGAACTAAGCTTCTGATATCGTTTCACAATGTGGTGAACAGCCATTCTCGTGACACACAGCTTCTTAGAAATCCTAAAATTTTTCTCACCTTGCATGTGCAAGTGGATTATAGTAGTCATAGAGCTTTGGACATTAAATAACAGTTCAGAAACGAGAGAATTGAATGCAATTTTTAACAGGGTCCCAAAAGGCTTTAAGCAACACATTTTCAGTAGCATTGAGAATCACTACGTCACATATGCTAGTTTAGTTGGACTTGAAATTTGTATCAAAACTTTTGGCACATCGTATATATATAATATCTCTCTAATTCCTTTAATTATTTAAACGTAGATGCTTATGGTGTAGCTGCTCGACCGTAGATAAAGTTTATACATTATTAATACCTGTTAAAGAAAATTCTTCATGGAAACTGCATTATATTAGGGAACTGAGAGGGTGCGGGGAACATTAACATTGCCTTCATTCACAACATTGAAGTACGTTAGTCATATTCAGGCAAAAACTGCTCATATTATTAGAATGTCATGTTGGACTGCAGGGACAATTTAATTTTTTTGATATTCTTCGTCACTACGACGACAAATATACTTTTACTTCAGAACTGGGAGTTTATTCATAGAACATATTACTTTGGTCCAATCCTCCGAAAATCAAGTGCAGCTCTCCATGGCGAATTAATACAATGTTGGTTCTTCAGTTTTTTCAGTGGAACAAAACATTTGCTTCTGGTTTCTATAAGGCGTCGTCATATTGAGCTAAATCACAGTAAATGATGATTCCACTTGAACTTCATCGTAAATCTTTGCAGCCACTAATAAAAGACGTCGACACATGGTATAGTCTATTTTCGCAGTGATTCTCGTTGCTTAGAAGCACGGTGAACCATGTTCATGACTTTTTACTTGTTGGCATTTCTAAGTGTTTAACCACAAGCCAAATAGCATTTCTGAACGCTTTCAGTTAACTGCACGCTGTCTAAGCTTCAATTGAGAGGAGTCTGAGCACAATTTCATGTTGAACTTCTAATGGTAGCATTATATAGCAGTGAGCGGAACATTGTTGGTGATGAAGAAGGTCAATACTTCGTTGAAACGCGAAATCTATAATTGTACTGCAGATACACTTATTGCTTGGCCCGACAACAGATCACCTTCTTCAGGGATTCTAGTTTTAGTAATAGTTGACCTACTTTTCTACGGCTTAGACTTTTCTACTTCGGCATTCTTATATATCTCACTTAATCCGCAGTTGCAATCATTGTTTTTCAAGTGTTCGGTAGTACAACGAGACTTTGGATTAAGTTATTGTAATACAGTATCCTTCATAATATCCAGACAGGTCGTGATGAATGCTTGACCAAGCCAATCCTATTTCCTATTATCTTATATTATTATGCCATCTATTAATTCCAAAATCAATTTAACAACTTGGACATCAATATTTTTAATATTAGATTAATTTTGTGGATAATAATGTGCAGAGTTAACGTTATTGAAATAGCATCGGTTAAATAAATGGGCTTCATAGATACGGAAAGTTTTTGACGGAGAATAAAACGCTTCAAAATAAAATGTGGTTTAAGGAAATACAAAATCACTAGGTACGTATCCCTAATTCCTCAAAGTAGCATTTCTCAAATTATGACCTCTTGTTAAGGTTGTTATTCGGGATACTAAAACCGATATTTCGATATTTCGGGGAAACGAGAATTTTAAAAAGTCAGGATCTCAGAAAAACGGGACTGCTAAAATACCAGGATTTTCCCGGGTTTAGGGATTCGAGACAATCTCAAATAATAACCCAACATCTTATGTTATAATACTGTGAACTACCTAATTATAGACCATAGAAATCTGATCATAGTTCGAAATACGATTCATTTGTTTTGTTATCTAGGATAAAGAAGAAATGAATTTTGTATTTTAAGGCTCCGATCGGAAAGAGAGTGGAACTGCGAATCGACACTTTTTCTCTATTCCAAATAGCAGGATCCGATTGCGAATATACTGAGGACGAAGATAAATTTAATGGAATTGCAGTAGGAACTAGATCACTTTGTTATTAAGATTTAAGGAAAAATGTTGTGAATGCCAAATTATTCATCGCTTACAGAAGTTATTATAATACAACTTAACATAGATTAAAAATTTGTTTGAACTTTTTAAAAATAGCCTTATTATACTACTTTTTTCATTTTGACATTTCCCATAATCCAAATTTTGGTTTGTAGTTTGCAATCATAACGTGCTTATGAATAACCAATTTATTGCGTAATTCAGGGCTTGGCTTTTGTTTTAGGCAAACTAACACATCTCCAATATGAATTAGTAAAATTTCCTCGTATCTATCACAGGTGTTTGCCGGCAGATCAAACATCTCAGGATTCCCACAGAACATTATATGCTCCAGTGTGAGGAACGTTACATATAGGTCTCATACAAACGAGATGTTTATTAAGCTGAAGGTCTAAATTTTATTTCATTTATAAAGCTCCTATATAATTTCGTCTTGTTTTATTTGTCATCTTGTAATTTAAGATATACAGAAATAGATCTTAAGTTAACGCAAAAAAATTTATGCAAATTTTAGGTGACTTCTAAATCCGTAATGGCAGATGCTTCTGGCTACTTTTTTAATGCTAATATAGGATTTGTAGAACCCAATATTAGTGACAGAGACGACTGTGGTGGAATTGTTGAAGGTTTTTTTGAAAATTTAAAAAGTATTTTAGGAATAAATATATATCCAAACCGAAACAAAATGTAATCCCCTATGTTAAGATATCTTAAGACACCACTTAAATTTTTTATCAACTTAATACGTATCTTATTATTTTTTGATATAATCTTATTTACGAAAAGGAGAAGGTAATTCATATTATAAGTAATTGAATGTTAAATCTAGTATCCCCATCTCAACTATCGGCAATTCATTCTCCTCGGTATCCAGAAGAGTATCCAAGGGGATCTGAGTGTGAATGGCTATTAAAGGTTTTGTGTTTTGTTTATTGTTTGCTCTAGTCATTTAGTCGACTGAAATAGTGGGTGATCGTTTCAAGTGAAATAGAATTAGCGAAGTGATAAATCGATTAATTATAATGAAATATATCTGGTGAGAACAGATTGCAGCTTAGAATTTTGTGAAAATTTTGTAAATAATTATAATTTATTTTATAATATAACACTTGAGTTTAGCCATGAATATTTAAACATAT
This sequence comes from Heterorhabditis bacteriophora, assembly GCA_964036235.1. NCBI lineage: Eukaryota > Metazoa > Nematoda > Chromadorea > Rhabditida > Heterorhabditidae > Heterorhabditis > Heterorhabditis bacteriophora. Next base: position 12,814,431 of record OZ038426.1, on the reverse strand, counting down.
TATGCTTTTAAATTCAGCATACATAGTTTTCGTGTATTGAAAAGAGCCTATTCAGATTATAAATTCCAGGCTCCCGCAGGATATTATTTAATTTACACCATAAAAGATTATCGCACACCAAATGCCCACCCGCAAAAAAGTGAAAGAAGGTGGACTCCTACAAAGATGGATAATTTAACGTAATTCATTCTTTAAATTCATTAATTCACCCTAGAAATTTTGAACTTTATGTGAATAGTTATCACCATCCATCCTGTAAAATAGTTTAAACAATAATATTTCTTTAGGCAAAATATAGCTGGGATTGATATTACTATCTAAAATAATTATTTCCATGAATTTATTTGTTATAAAAAATTATTGTTTCAGCTGCCAACATCCACTGCCAATGATTGAAGGGGCTTTGACTATCTATGGAGGAAAGGATATGTTGGTTTACTATACTTCTTGCCTTTATAAAAAACTATATGATTTTTCTATATTGCCTGCTTTGAGATTTTATCCTATTCCTATTAATGGTTAAAATATCTAATTATAGGAATTCTGAAAAATTAGAAAGAATTTGCGTAGACATCGATAGACCTATCGATGTCCCTACTCTAGCAAGAGAGGTAATAGACTTAGAGTATAATAATTACAGAGATACAATAATAATCTAGGAATTGCAGTCTCTCGTAACTTTTCAAGGTGCATCAACACACAGAAATCATATGAGTGGTGAAGACCAACATAAAAAAAAGGTAGTGTATACGTTCCATTTAGCTGTTTAGAAAAATATAACTTTAGCTCTAGCTTAAAATGTTTTCTAATTAGATTGGATTCCTACTGGAGGCACGCACTGGCTGTGGAGGATTAGTGCTAGCAGAAGACCATGAACAAGTGATGACATTTTCTGATCTAGATGAAAAAATATGCAATATCACTATTAGGAAAAAAAATAATGGTTAGATTGATAGAAGTATTTTTCAACTTTAAGAAAATTTTTTTACTGTTATTATAAGTTCTCGCTTGTACTGTCAAATTATTTTTATAGATGACTCTGGTATTTATCTACGTATCGATGAATTAACAAATAGAGGAATATCGAAGAAATACCGAGGTGATATGGTGGCTATGGTCCAAGGAAACAGTTATATTGATATACAGCTTGATAGTGGGCAAGTGTGAGTACATTTTACAAGAATTAACATTATAGTCCTAAGCAAAATAGTGAATTGCATTTATTTTCATCCTCGTTTTTTAAAGAACTACTCGAGAAGTCAAAGGACCGTACTTGGGGGGATTGGGTACTACACATGAAGAATTCCGTGCAAAATCAGAAATTCGTTTAGGATTTGTAAGAAGAAATGCGCTTCTTGTTACAAGAATCTCCCTGGCTTACTCTACAATTACTACAAGTTGGAAATATTTTAGTTGTTATATTATATATATATATATACTAATTTATATCAGTACCATCAATCTAAAAGTATAACCTTTTCATAAATTGTTCTTAAACTTTTTAATGTCAGTTTAATATCTGCTCATACAGTAATATTCATAATTATATACATCTCCCTATTTGTCGTTCTGATTCAGGAATTAATGCGTGAAAGTTAATTTTTTGTCTTGGCTTTTTTATGTTTTTGCTAATCTCATCTAAATTGTTACCTGTATCATATGCGCAAAATTAACTTTAAAGTATTTCTTGAAAATGGGCTAAGAAACGCACTGTATATGATTTTAATTTCAGGGTGCGGAGGCGAGATAAATGCTAGAGATGGACTTATTGGTAATCCTGATATTATAGACGATTTCGATTGTGTCTGGACTATTAGAGAAAATCCAGGAAACTTAGTTCGCGTCTCAGTTTCGTAAGTTTCTCTTATGATAGCTTTATATTTATCGCGAGACATGTAGTTCTTTTCTCTGTATTTCTATAAATTACCATTAAGTAAATTTAACTTAATGTATCCAAATATCAAAGATATTTTCTAAAATATAGTTGAAATACTACATATTTATTAACTGAATATCTTTGACATTCGTTCACTATGATACTATCGTGTTGTGCTAATATAGATGCCTAGGTTTATAGAAGAATAAGTGGATGGAATACTAGGTTTATTTGGGTTAAATAGCTACAATAAGGACAGTACTATCATAGGACTTCTGTCTATCTGAGAAGTTAGATACTAGGAGATAAACAGGGGCTAAAGCAAGGACGGGTTAGGTATCAGAGCGGGGGATATTCGGTCCGGCTGGAATGTTCCATGGCGGGCCTCTCTGAGGGTTAGAATCACCGACCGGTCGGAGCCGGTCACGTAGCTAACTCTCCCAGGCGTTGACTAATCCATTGCCTGCTCGGAATGGGCATATATGGTATGTGTTATTGGAACAACTCCCCCCACCCATATACTTTTTGATTACGTCTTCGTTATTTTTAGATAACGATTATAACAATAAGATGTGCATAGCCTATTTCATTGATATTCTCAAGTGATGTTACTGCGAGTTATAACCGAATTGAATTAGGACAACAACAGAGATCGATGAAAATTAGTGTTGAGGTAGAAATGAATGTCTATAGGATTGTAAAGTTAAGAGTAGTTATATATTCAATTCTCCTCTGCTCTGGAGCAGCCTTCTCCCATTTGTCGACTCTTCTTTCGTTGTCTCATGTCGATCCTCTCTACCATTCGTTCTGCAGCACGGGACGGTAGTGAATAGGCCAGCTTTCCTGTGCTCGGCTCTTCCTGTTGATCCTCATCTGAGCTCTCTCGTTTTTGTTCCAAATTCTTGTTAACCAATTCGCTTTCCTGTTCTGCTCTGTTATCGCTTTTTAGATTCTTTTTGCAAATCCTTATGTCGTCTTTATGGGCTATAATTTTCTTCACTGTGTATCCTTTGTTTCGATATTGGCTCCATCAATTTTAGTCACTTTGAAGGGTCCGTGTAGATATGCCACACTTTATTCTTCGGTGGCATTCGTCTGATGAGAATATCGTCTTCAATTCCAACGTCTCTTTCCGATGTCCTCTGTGTCCGATCGTACTTCTGCTTCTGTTTGATGTTGTTTGTTTCAAGTCGATCGGCTACAAAATTCTAGGTGTCCTTCAGATGATGTTCAATTCCCATTAGCTTCAATGCTTCTGTAAATGTTCCTGACTTGAAATTTGTTCCATTATCGGTGACAACTACTCTTGTGGTTCCTAGTTTTAAACATCCTTCCACTAGATATTTCTGGGTGACTACTTCCGCTTTCTGTGATGGTATTGTACATGTAACAATCAATTTGCTGAATGCATCTTTCGTACTAAGTACGTATCGGTTTCCTTTCTCTGTTCTATGTAGGGGTCCAAGGATATCTGTGTCATCTTTCACACGGCATGCTAACTTCTTCCAGGGTTCTCATCTGTTCTTTTGTCACTTGGTGTGAATCTGATTTCCTCCTCTGACACTGCGTACAATTTCTCACCAATTCTCGTACATTGTCGTATAATCTTGTCCAATTGAATCTTTATTTGAATACTTCCTTTGTTTTGTCTATTCCGTGATGAGCTCTCAAGTAACTGGTGTTGGAAACTTCTCGATGATACGTGTAATTATTTCTTGGTTTCTTTGAATCACTACTGCAGGTGGTTTTAATACTCCTTTTGGCTTGTTGTAGAAGATCCCGTTATGGGTCTCGTATCTATCTCTTACCTTTCCCTTTTCTCTATCTTCCTGTTCGGGTTCTGACTCGTTCAGCTTTCGTACTGTCTTCAGTATCCACGGGCATTTTTCTTATATGTTCCTCAACTCTATTTTATCTAACTCATCCTTTCTTACGAATGTAGAAAATGATTTGTTCTCCTTGTAACTCAGAATCGCATGTCCTCCGTTGTTTCCTCTTTGTGTTATTTGAACAGAAGTGATTTTCTCTAGCAGTTATTACATATCGCTCGTCTCCTTGGACGCACGCTTTATGTTCTGTCTTGATTCTGATCTATACTCACTTCTAGTTAGATTGCAGTATAGATAGATCGAGAATCGGCGGTGAATACTATGTGAATGGTTTGGAATACTAATGCAATAGTTCAATTTCAGTGCAGATAATATCAATTAACCAAGGTTAAGCGTTTAAAAGGAAAAAAACCTTAACTATGCATCTTTTGCTCATCTAAGGTCGGTTCTCACGAAATAGAAACTAGCTTTTTACACAAAACTAACTTATTTGCATAGACTATATACAAAATTAAAATATCTTTATCCTACGGAATTCCTCTTAGGTCTTCCTCTGGGTACCATTGGCTAGAATCGGTGAGGAGAGAGTAAGGAGCACTATCTCAATCAATATAAATCGTGAGGATTTTATTCGCTCTCGCATTCCTCTGTGATGCGCGCTGTCCTTCTATTCCTTCTGACATCTTCGGAAATTACTCACTCTTTTTTGCGTAGAAATTTTACAGAAATGTAATCTTGTAGAGTCAAGAGGAACAGGGGCTATGTGCACGTAAATCTCTGGCGAATTAGAATGGGATGATCCTCTTCTACTCTCTAAGCGAGTAGGTCTCTCCCTATCAGGATCTACTCTCTGCACTCTACTAATAAGGCCGGCCTAGGCAATGCCAATAATAACAATAATAAAACTCCTTGCTGTAAGCAGCTCACCAACTCGGCTAAATCCTTACATAGTGTAGCGGGACCGGAATTCAGAGCTGGGACCTCCATGTTCACTATGATACTATCGTGTTGTGCTAATATAGATGCCTAGGTTTATAGAAGAATAAGTGGATGGAATACTAGGTTTATTTGGGTTAAATAGCTACAATAAGGACAGTACTATCATAGGACTTCTGTCTATCTGAGAAGTTAGATACTAGGAGATAAACAGGGGCTAAAGCAAGGACGGGTTAGGTATCAGAGCGGGGGATATTCGGTCCGGCTGGAATGTTCCATGGCGGGCCTCTCTGAGGGTTAGAATCACCGACGGGTCGGAGCCGGTCACGTAGCTAACTCTCCCAGGCGTTGACTAATCCATTGCCTGCTCGGAATGAGCATATATGGTATGTGTTATTGGAATACAGTGAAAAAACAGAGCATTCGTTTATAATTAACAATTATAAATTATGATCTTAAGCTTTAAAAGTTAAAATTAAATGTCTAATCGTTAAAAATTTAGAAGTCTGAAATTGCCTTATTCCTTTAACTGCACTGATTCCTATCTGGAATTTCGTAAGTGGAATGCTAGCGGACCACTTCTAGGCAGATGGTGCGAGAAGCAGTCTCCAATTTTTGCTTTTGTCAGTTATAAAATTATTACTTTGTTTGTTTAACTTAAAACATCAAAATAAATTAATATATTTAAAATATTTTCTAAATAGTTATTAACGCTAATAAGATTTGTGAATTTCAGGTTGAAGTAATATGGATCAAGTTCCGTTATGTGAGGCCCACCAGCGATGATTTAAATAATGAACCAAATGAAAAGCCTCTGATGGGCATTATGTTCTCACGACGTCAGTTCGTTATAATCTTTAGATTCCTTGACAAAGTCAATGAAATGTAAAATAGTAAAACGCTACAATAGTTTTCTATCACCTATTATTTCACTAAAACAATTATGTCATCACTATAGTCGTAATCAAAACTATTCATATCATACCAATACAGTTGTGAGAAGAATTTATTAAATATATCGGTCTTATTATTTAAATCGTATATTCATCAGGTTTTATAAATGCCGTTTTCTAGTTCATGGTGGTTTGACAACATCTCACATTATTGAGCAGCCTAGAGTCATGTTTGATGAATTTTTCTCCAGTTATAATTGGGCTGTTAATGGAGATCAAGACAAGGTCTTTAATTTTTTAAACTTTATTTTCGTGGCTATTTTTATCTTTATTTTTTGTTTTTACTGTATGTTTTGCTTTGGTCAATGATTTATTATTTTAATTTCTAGGATATTTTAGTTCATATCGAATCTATAAGCATTCCAGAAGAAAACATTAATAATTTTGGAACTAAAGTTGGACTTTATGTAAGTTAAACATTAATTAATTTAAACATAGGACGAAATAGGATATATTGAGGAAATAAATATTTATTATAGCTCTTATTAAATTTTCTAAAACTTTTACATCTAGAGCATTTTAAGTTGTCTGAAACAAGCGATAGCCCAAGTGGATTTCTAGATGCTAGAAGAGCTGGTGGCATACGGTTGGCCGGTTTTCTACCACCAGAAGGTAATTGAAATGAAAAGATGAGGTAATAGTGTAAAGAAAAAATTCTTACACAAACTATTCTTAATCGCATTCAATTTGTTCCATAATTGAATAGATACCAGAAATATTTTGAAGAATTATATTATAGAAGGAATTAACAAAGAAAAGTTTTTATAACAGGACTGATTTCAGACATTTATCTTCCCTATTCTCGTTTTGATGTTTCTCTTTTTGCTCCACCTGGAAGTAAATTTCGTCTTTCATGGCAAAGCATTCCAAAAAGAAACCTCAATTCTACAGTACTTTCTGAAAATAATAAAACAAAAGGTTACTCCCTAATTTTATGTTCTTATATATGAATTCCCAGCTTTTAAAATTACAGTTATTCATTAGACTAAAGTCTATAGCTGTAGCATACTAATATGATTCATTAAATATACTCGATGTATTTAAGTTTGCATGTTTTAAAATTTTATGATTGATTCAGAGTATGCATGCGGCTCAGAACTAATTCCATCATGGGAATGGCAAGAAATTCATAATCCTACTATTCCAGGAAAAAGTAGGCAATTTTCTAAGAATATCATACGTTAAGGATAATACGAGCATTATTCATGTTTAGATTCTGGTTATTTGCCTCACCAGCACTGTAAATGGATAATTGAAAGGCCAATGTTGACTGGGCTGCAGTTTAAGGTAAAATGTTAGAAGAAGAAGAATTACTACACAACTATCCAGTTAAATACTAAGGAATTTTCCCAGAACAAAAGCGTATTAATAGCTCCAGTTTTGCCTCTCAACATGTATTTTACTTATATACTATAATATTTGTCAAATCGTGAAGTCCAGGAATAATTCCTTGTAAAGCAATTCAATTTATCATTGCTTATAGGATATATATAAGTTGCATAAGGTTATTTAGATCGTCATGTTAGATCTAGAGGATGCAGTGGGGTGTCCATTTGATTTTGTTGCAGTAATTGCCGACAGAGACCGAGCTGAGACAGATGGAGAGTGAGTTAAAAAAACAGTAGTGCTATAAAACACAGACTTATAGAAAAGGTTACTCATAATTTTTTTAGTGATATTTCGACTGGCCAGAAGTTCTGTCGAAACACCCAGGTCAACCGAACATTCGATTATACTTATAATAAGGTATAATTAATTATGGTACAACTACTACCTCCTCATTTTTCTAATGATAATCTGTATCTAAAAATTAAATTACCATTAAGTACACTCTAGTCATTAGATAATCTCCTTTAGTCATGCCTTTGTAAGTAAAAAAATATATAGCATTTTTCTAGAAAAAAAAATGTTGGCATTGATTTAACTTTCCTTTAAATTAATTAATTCTCTAATATTCGTCTGAATAAATCAGCCATGAATATTTAAGTAATATAATATAATATTTAATCCTCTCTTAAAGCTTACATTTAAAGGTCTTATACATACACTTTGTATCTGATCGCTCTAGGGAAGGACAAGGATTCGTTATCATGTACCGACTTAGTAAGATAGTATTTTAATATTTTTCATTATTTGCCATTAACAATACAGAATGCAGCAAGTTTTAAAAGGAGTTGATCTTTCTTCTTTACTTATAAAGGTTATGCATGCTATAAATAAGTTTTTCAGCTTGTAACTCCTTCGACTACATTAAATCATCTTATGGATTATTTAACCATATACTAACTAGTCCTCAGTACCCCAACTCAAGAATAAATGAGGTAAGAAACAAATTGCAAGAACTCTCAGAGCCTCTAGTTTTGTTTTTCGATTTTTATTTTCACCAAGGATCAATAGTTGGTAAAATCAAGAGATTAAAAATCGAATCAATTAACTAACATTAACGATTTATATTCAATCTAGCTTAAAATTCATCAGTTTTATAGGTACAGTTATATCAAGAAGATAAGAAAATACAGGCCACTTGAAATTATTTAAGTAACTAATTAGTGGCAAAACCATTTCTGTTACTGATTAGTTTTTCTAAACCTAGAATGAAATTCAAGTTTAACTAATTTTTAGACTTTACAATTGCAAAAGTGCGTCGATCATTGTGGTATTAAGAGTTAATAATGAGATCATACCTTAATTCTAGAAGAAGTAATTCGGAAATTATTTGTGCTTGCTGTAATCTTTGGTAATTTTATCATTTTAATTATAATTGACAAGATTTTGTCGGTTCTAGATTTTAAAAAATTAGTTTTCAACAGTTTTTGAGTAAAAATTATGGATATCGATAACGAATAGAAGGCATTCTTCATCTGAACATGAAAATTTAAAGAGAAAAAGGCAACAAAATTTATAACGTAATGTCCTACACAACAGAGATTTAATTCTTCTCTTTTGCTTTTTTTATCATTATACTTTGAAATATTTTTTGTGTTTTGCTGTATAAAACAAAACAGTGAATGATCATATCACTGTGTCACTAGCATTGCATTCTATTCCGTAGGTGGGTTGCAAAATTTCCGAGTATAAGTTCATACTTCCTCGATCCTAAATGGGACATGTAATAAAAATAGCTAATATTCTTTTCGGAACATTAGTCAAGGGAAATGGACAACTATAGAAGATACATAATAATCACTACCATTATAAAGTGATAAAAATTAACTGCATTTATGTATAATTCTGATTAAGTTGCAATGCGATGTATAAATATGACTGCAGATACCTAATTATTAATTCTGGTTTCAGAAGTGTTCCTGGTCCGTAGTCCTGCAGTCAAATAGACGTATTTTAATTGAGATCCTTGATTTAGATATTGAATACACACAAGACTGCACTAATGATGCATTGGTTGTGGTTAGTTGATAGTCACTTCTTTCTTTTATTCTGTATCTACTCTATAAAACTATCAATAAAAGAACATTGATAATTAAATCAACGAAATTAGTGATTAATTCAGTTTTCATTTCTACAATCTCACAAGGTTTTAGTATGTTAATAATTTTAGTCACCACGGTCACTACAAATTGAGACACACAGCAAATTTCAATCTCGATACTGTGGAAAATTAAACAACCTGGAAAAAGCTAATCAAACTCTTCCCGTTGGAAGACTTTTCATTAAATACAGCAATACTTTTACTGAAAAGAAGGTACAGTTTAGATCGCAGATTAGTTGACATTTTTATCCGCCACTAGGACTTTTATAATATTCAATTATAATAGGTAAACAAGGAGAAAGCTGTACTGCTTGTGAAGGTTGTTATTACTTAATTATGGATCATAAATTGATGGTGACTGTAAATTTTTAGGGATTCAAACTCTACATTACTGAGATATCGGAGGAGTGTAATTCTGAACACTTATATGTCGATGAAAATGAAATGTCTAAACTATTCACTACACCTCATTATCCTGCTAGTGAGTCCACGCAAAATAAATCTGGGAAAAGAAAGGAAGAGATGAAGAATGAGTGCTTTTTCTCCATATATATCTTGCTTATTTATGAATTGGAAAAAAAAGCAAAAGTATATTAATTTAAAATATGTAAAAGTGAAACTCTGTCATTTAGTGATTCCCCATTCTTTGGATTGCCGATATACTCTGAGAGCACCAAATGGTCACCGATTGAAATTCACCGTCAACTCAGAGAACTTCCGTTTAGAATCATCTGGAGACGAGTACAAGTTTTAGCTCTACTTTATAAAGACTCGATCAAAGGGGATATTTTTTCATTCCCTTATTAAAGCATTTATTTATTTAATGAATTGTACTACTTTTGAATAACAAGATTCTAATATTAGCTTTATTTAGATGTGGCTGCGATGACTGTGACTGGTTAGAGATTCGTGATGGCCCTACTGAACATTCTGCATTGATTGGCTTGTAAATTTATTTAATATATTTAACACAGATGCTATTTAAATTTAATAACTTTATAATAATGCGTTTGCTAATTACTTCAACTTATAGATTTAGTGTAAATTTTTTTTAACCATAGAAGAATATAGATAATACAGCAAAATCTACTTATATTATACTTTACTTCATTGATATAGACATCTTTAACCAGTCTACGACAGTTCTGCTAATGCTATTCACACTTAATTTTTTTGTAAATTTACCTATTCTTGCCATTACTATAAACTAAATCTTAATTCTAACTATACTTAAAAACAATGGACTGCTATCTACTTTGATAATATTTACACTCTGTTTTAAAACCAGGTAAATTCGACAGTTAAAACCGCAAAAATTTTCGTAACCTGTGAAGTATACAATATATAGTTTTTAACTAAGATCAGAGTTGTAATTCAGTGGCAATAACAATTAATTAAATAATACTATTGAAATATATTATTATGATATCACTCAACTAATTTTAGATTAGGAAGGTCTCGAAAGCTTTATGAAAGCGTCTTATATTTCGATAATACAAGATAAACAAAATCGAATATATTGTTGTTAAAATTAAATTCTATCAGGTACTGCAACAACTTTGCTCCATCAACAATTTTCTCTACTGGAAACTTTCTTTTTATAAGAATAAGAACTGATGTTTTTGCGGCAAGTAGTGGATTTTCCGCTATTTATGAGCTAGGTGAAGTTTCACACTTTCTAAGACTAATATCAAGTGAAATCTTAATTTATATTTTATGGTAGTATTTATGCTATATATCCATTATATTAGCTTCGTGTGGAGGTACAGTGGTCTTGATACCAGAACAAAAGTATCTGCTGACTTCTCCGAACTACCCAGATGCTTATCCATCACAGACGGATTGTGAGTGGACGGTTCGAACACCAAATAGTCACATGGTAGAAGCGAGGTAAAGCATCTATATAGTTTCTTCCTTTTTCTGATATGACTTACTTTCACCATTATGCTAATTTCTACTTGTTTTCTGCTTTTAGGTTAAACCATATGTGGTTATCGTGGAATGTGAACTGTACATTAGATAGCCTTGCACTAAGAGACGGTAACAGTACAGGCATGTGTTGTTAAATCATATCAACTATATAGGAAAATTTTGAACTATCTCGAAGGTAGATACCCTTACGAATGAGTAGTGACTCTTTGAAATTGGTTAAGTATGCTTGATAATTAAAGTAAGTATAATACTGAATGCAAATAGTTCCAGATCCGTACCTGTTGACACCTCAGTGCAACGGTCGTGCACTGCCAAAACTCGACTACAGATCATCAAGCAGCAGCATGACAGTTCAGTTCCATGCCAACAACACTATCCAGGTAAGTTTGATGTTCTTCATAAAGCTTATTTGGCTAATTCGTTTCGTTATCAACTATTGAAATTATATGCATACAAGATGGATAAACAAGACCAGTAATAAAAGTTTTATAATTTCCTTCAAACTGAACAAAAATCGTTGTTTAGAAACGTTTATGAAAGCTTAAAAATCTAACTAATTGACTGCATTAATTGAGGTCAAATATGTGCGGGAAAAACACGAAAATTAAGCCTCTCGCAAAATCGATAAATACGCTTTTTATATATAGCACGTACTAATGGAGCTAATGCGGTCAGTATATTAGATTTTATGGTTTTCAAAAACGCCTTTAAACAACGGTTTTGTTAAGTTTGAAAAAAATATAAAAGTTAATAATTTGTGTCCATCCTGTATGCAATATAATAAACTATACTTATAATAAAATATAGTACATTCATTGTAATGTAATAATTATATAATATAAGAGCAATATAGTATATAATAATCACATAAGTAAAAACATACAATTTTAGCGAGGTGGACGTCAGTTTTGCAAAGACAAAAAATGTGGATTCGAAATTGAATTAAGAGTAAGCAACCAATGTGAGTTCGCTAGAGCTAACTAACGTTGAACAGCATGTAAATTACAAGACGTAATACCAACAATCTTTTGATATGGAAACAATATCATTTTTAAAATGTTTTCCAAGATCTATTTAGCATGTGGTGGACTTATCTCTGACGAAAGAGGTACTTTGACGACTCCAGGATATCCCAATCGTCTCATACCATATGTACAGTGAGTATATAAAACATAAATACTAATTTTTAATTCAAACCCGAGAAAATTTCCAAAATTCAATGATATTTCACTTATAATATTCAGATTGAATCATTCCACTTTTACAAGATTTTTAAAATTGCTACTTTCATATTTGCTCGTGTGTACTCAATATTAGTAATGATTACAAAGATCACATGGAAAATATATTAGAAATAGAGCATAGTTATGTTTGTTTTCTACTTATTCTTGTAATGATTACTTTAGAAAGCCGAAGTATTGAATATTTACTGTAACACTTATATAGTTTTTAAGAATTATTTTTTTCAGATGTACTTGGGAGATGCGTGCAGAAATTGGATATCGATATCTCCTAGAGTTTGAGTTCCTTGAAAAAAATGTGAGTTAATATATAATTTTGTTTAAGAATCGACTAAACTATATCGAAACAATAAAATATGCATCGTATCAGAACGTCTGGTCTTTATATGTACTCAAACACTGCAATTATATCTGGGATCTACTTGCCTAAATTATAAAAAGTCATATAATCTGATATATTTTTTTAGTGTTTGAAAAAAGAAAAAAATAGGAATTAAAGATAATTAAACGCCCGCAAAAGTGGAAATTTAAAGAATAGATACTGTATATGAGATACTAATAATTATATTGCCTTTTATAGGGTTTCTATCAGAAGCGTTATGATGGTGAACAGTTGAGTGGATGCTTTAGTGATCTAATGGTATGCACCGAAAATTGTCTTTAATAGAGTACAAGGAGCATGAATGGATACTTAACATGAGAAATATTTGCATTCGTTACAGTATCACAATGGAAAGCCTTCTCATGGTTCTATCAACTTTCGAAATGAACGTATGTTCTGTGATAAGAAATCTACGTTTATCAGCGAAGCAGATCTTGTCACATTAATGCAAGTATTTAAATAGTACTGTTAATATTATAAAAATTATAAAACCTTATCCATGTTTACTATAATGTTTTTTTTCTTCATAAATTGCGATTAATTAATTTTTTATTATATTTGAAAACAAAAATTTTCCAGCTATTCTGATACGCACACTCGTCACCATAAAGAAATGGGGGATGATCTAAATGAAGACATGTACTACGTTCCATTTCGTGTTAACTACACTAAGGTCATTGCATTTTATTAATTAAATCTAACTGTTAAAGTAAATAATTTGGTAGAGTAGTTTCTTTTTAAAGGTTTAAATTCTAGATTTTTCAGAGTGCAGTAATAGTTCAGCTATACAATATCATAATCTAATAACTTACGAAGAGGCCAAAGTTTTATTGTAAACATTTTTAAAAGGGTATTCAGCATGTAAAAAAAGGGAAAAAATAAAATTGACTTTTCTCATTTTACACTTTCTCTTAGGTTCCTGCGCAGATCGACGATAAAGGTTGTGGTGTTCTAATAACCCAAAATGAAACGCATTCCTTCAAATTCAGCAATATAACAACTGAGGATGGAGCCCGTATGAATCTATAATTTTTTGATTAATCAAATTTAATGCGATTTAAATATTCTTTTAAAGGTTACTAAATAATCGTTTGAACTAATGGTTAACTCTTAGTTTCCGTTCTTTATAAGATAAATTTTATTGTATTACATGGATGAAAGTACGTATGCTGTAAATTATCATCTTTACAAAAGGTAGTAGTCAAAAGAAAATGAAGAAATATATGGGTACACACATATTTGATCATTGTAGGGTACTGTCATATTATTATTCGCCGTCCTGCTGGATATTCAACAACCATACTGAGTATTAAAGATTATAACGAATTTGACGTAGTAAAAAGCTTAGATTGTAATGACTGGAGCAGTTCTATAATTTTGGAATGTGAGTTTTTCAAACAATTCTTTTGTCACTGTCAAATATGTAGTAAAGTTAAGAAATAATTAGTTTTTTCTAGGTAAATAAATAGATAAATATCTTTTTGCTAGATATAACTTTAAATTATCTGCACTATTTCTTATAAATCAAAAATTGTTTTCATTGTTAAACTGTAAACTACAAATTTTCCAACGCCACGTTTTAAAGCTACTGATGACACTCCTCGCACTGTCCAAGAAAGGTTTTGTTCTGCATCTTTTATGAACCAAACAAAGCCCATCACAAAAATGTTCCTAAATGAAGAACTTCAAATGCATATTTTCACATTCACTTCTACATTTCCATTAGAATTGGGACACTCCTTCACTCTGGACGTTAAATTTCAGAGTAAGTATTTTTAATATTTTCATACTAAGAAGAAGGCTTTTTTAGAATCGAATAATACTAATATGTTCTAAATATTACTGCAATATATGTGTGTTTTAGAATGCGGTGGAGTTATAACGGAACCTGATAATGGAGTATTAAGTAATCTTAACTTTGGCGAAGAACGACTATATCTTCCCAATTCTAGTTGTCAGTGGCTTCTTCAAGCACCTGAGGGAAAAATTGCCAAAGTAAGTCTTAAGCATATCTATTGAGGTAATTTAAAATTCCTTAAACTCAACGATTTAAATCATGAAGATATTAGATGTTATTTCACACTAGTTTAAACTGATGTCCTATTAACTCTCATGGCTGGATTTCATATATTGGATGCGAGTAAGTACAAACAAGTTTATTATAAGTGAAAATGAATATCTGGTGAGTGATGTGTGGAGCCTATAAAAAAGCTTTTTTACTCCGTACCCTACACCGTTGCTTTTTCGTATTGGTGCTGAAGCGCTTTCAATGTTGTGGACCGAATCCCGCTTCTCTTTTCCCATAGTACCCGTAATAACCATAGGAGGGATATCCATATCCATAGTATCCTCCATAATAACTGGAAGGATACCCATAATAGCTGCTGTATCCGTAGCCATATGGAGACAACTGAAAATGGTAATGTATTTTTTCAACTTCAGTAAGCAACCTGCCACATTGCTTCAAATAAATTATAACTGCTAAACAATACACCCACGTATTGAGCTCTGGTTTTGGTAACAAGAGTGCAGAAGATGACGAGCGAGAGAAGGAGGACACTGAAAAGAATTCATTATGCAATTTTATGGGTTCCTCTAAATTAATGAATAGTGGGACTGGGACCGAAAAGTACTTACATCTTGGCAAAGCTCATAGTTGTGCTTGAGTTAGTGCTTATTGTTGTTCTCTGAAACTTTCCTGTTTATATACTCCGTGACCTACAGTCTTGTCGCGTAAAATATTTACATTGAATTGTAACTGTCACTTCTTCAAACAAACTTTCTAGTGCGAACCTAGTTCCTATACTTCTTGCTTGCTGGATTCAAACGCAAACACTCATGCAAAATTCTGCATTAAGCATAAAATCTTTACATTATATATGTCGTTTATGATATGAGCAATCATTAAATGAAGTAATGATTGTGATAGTGACATAAAAGATGAATAGCATTATGTTCACTGGGAAGTTCGTATATTAACAAAGAATAGAGCCATATTGCTTATATGGAAAATGGCGGATTTATTGAGACCTAGGATATTTAAATATACACCACTACATGTTGTTAATTATATTTTCAATAATTATACCGTCCCGTTGAAATGCCTATTTTAAATGCTACTCTTATTATTTTTCAACTCCTTTTTATTGCTCCTTTTATTTTGAAGAATAATTTATTACTATTTTTACCTTAAGCATTGATATGTATGGAAGTATTTTCAAATGTAAATACCTTTTAATTTAAATACATGAAAACTGGGTATGCCTTAGTCATATTATCTTTATAGGTCACTATTACGGACATGGATATCGAATACAACAACGCCTGCCTTGCCGATGTCTTGGTAATAGGAGAAGGTATAGTCATCAAATTCGCAAAAACTAGAAATGTGGAGAATTACGCAGTATTTTTAGTATTTAAAGTGGTAATATAACTTATGATAATTGGAAAAAAAAGTGATCGTAGAATTCATCCGAATATCAAACAGATTCCATCGAAACAGGAAAACCCCTAATCAAGGATTTAAAATAATCTAATATTATTGAACAACATAAAGTTGAATAATTACATGCGATAATTGAATAATAATCAATGGAAATAATAGGATCCACGAATATCCTGTTTTGATAATATCTCTTTATCTAATTAGACAATTTTTTTAATAGAAATCAAAACTATTTTTAGCATTGATATTACATTAACAGATTTAAATTTAATACTTGTAATTTTAATACTAGTCATTAATTTTAAATTTTTGCTCGTTTGTGCTTAAAAATAAATTGTAGGTGTAAATAATAATGTTATACATCGGTATTGTAATCGAGAACAAAGAAATGGAAGTGAGGCACAAGATGAAATACTGCAGGAACGTTTCAAGGTGCTAATTCCTTATTTTTTTTTGTTTTGTTTAATACCTATTTCTTTCTTAATCATTTATTTCTTAAATACCAACTTGAATAAATAATAAAATGCACATTTTTTGAATCAAATGTTACTTCAGTTCTATTCTAAGGGAATAAACAGTCTTTCAAAACGATAGCACACTTTGCTTTTTCATTTTTCTATTCTCCGCTGTCAGATTGAATCAAGTTTTTATGAGGTGTGACGTAATAGCCTTGGAAATCTCTAGGTTTAATTTAATTATCTTTCATAAAAAATATTTTTATGTTAATTTTTCTCAAAATCACTCACTTTCAACTCTTTCAAAATGATTGCGCCCTTTACTAGAATGTGTTTATAACGAAAACAATAGCAACCAATGTATATAACAATTAATTAAGAGCCAGTACAACTACCACTCCTACTAATAACCTGTAAAATCCGTTTAGGTATCCTGTTAACTAGGTTTTTAATGACATATTGCCTACTCATCTCCACGCTTTGCTAATGCCACATTGGAGGTCCTTCACGGTCTCAAACTGACGGTTATCGGCATGAATCCGATGCACGAGAATTGTCCAAAGATTGTCCATCGGATTTAGTTCCAGGGAGCGCGATGACAAACCCAAAGAGTCCACAGTATTGTCCTCCAACCAGGTATTGGTGCTTCGACTGGCGTGGATTGTGGCAGTATCTTGTTGGAAAGTGAAGCTAACACCTGGAACTCGTTGGAGATACGCGACTAGGTGATGTCGTAAGACATCCTGGTTGTCAGCGCTATTCATTTTCGTCACCACAAACGCCAAGTCGACTAGTCCCGTAGCGTTGAACGCGCCGCAAACTATAACCCTTCCTCCTTCGAGATTTCGGGTTGAAAAGTGCCGGAGTTCCTTGCATAAATCTCTCTAATAGGAGTGGCATCTATCAGGACCGTCTATATTAAACTTTTTATCATCATTAAAGATCACCTAAATTCGAACTAATGAGTAGAAGCACGACCTATTGTTATGATAGCTCAGGATTAGTGGATTGCGCATTTTTCGTTAAATAACGCCAAAACATTTTAAGTACGCAATCATTTTGAAAGAGTTGAAAGCAAGTGGTTTTGAGAAAAATTAGCATAAAAATATTTTTTATGAAAGATAATTAAATTAAAACAAGAGATTTCCAAGGCTCTTAAACTTCACCTCTAAAAAAATTGGATCAATCTGACGACGGAAAACAGAAAAAAATGCAAAAAATAAAGTGTACTATCATTTTGAAAAACACTATACTTATAGATAATTAAGTCCCACTCTCGTTACCTCACCATTACCTGGACTACTGATACCAGCAATGAATTCCGAGGATGGAGGCTTGAATATGAATTCATCAATGAAAACTCTGGTATTTTTCTTAATTGCAATTTACTTAATTTACGTTTTAATACATCCTGTACAGAGCTGTATCAAAATTTATATTATGATAAATGTAATTCCAAAATTAATTCAGTTCTCAATATGAAGACGTATCCCTATTTATAAATAAACTTAGCAAATATGTAATTTTTACGCGCTCTTCTATAGTATATGGATTTCAGAGTGTGGATTCTCAATAAATGCCATGTCAGGAGTAATTCACTCACCAAATTGGCCGAATGACTATAAAAATGACGAGGAGTGTATATGGGATATACAGGTAAATTTAGTGTAGAACAAGTTTGCGGAAATACTATATTGCTGATATTTTAATTACGAAAACAAGACCGAAACGAAAATATGGTCATTTCTTATAGCACAAAGGTGATATTGAAATAGCGGCAATATATAGGCTAGTAGTTCTATAAATTAGAACTTTATATAAACTCTAGTATCCAAGTACTTTAAAAAGTATATGGTGAAAATAAAAGTAATAAATCTAGCAGAATTCTTTACTTTTATGGTTTTCTTCCCTAAAAAAGTAGTTGCTTTGAAAGTTCTGGTCTCACAACTAAAATTGAGTAGAAGCAATACATACAGTGGGGTGACGTAGCAACTGGTTCAGATTGCTTTGGAGAGCAATCGAATGCTATTTTTTCTCTCTTGCCATAACTTCTTTCAAAGTGGAAATTTCGTAAATTTAAAAAAAAGCGAGAATCAACACTAAACTTTCCATCTTCCGTATACTAAACTTGTGTATATAAACTATTTATTACCACTTCTCTAATACAATAAATTGTTATTTCAAATCAAAACAAATTCCTTGAAATAAATAGCGACGCTAAACTAATTTTAAACGGATGGCTCATAATAAGTGGTACATATGAGTGCAAAAGAACATGCTTGGTGTGCAGAAGATGGAAAATTTAGTGTTGATTCTCGTTTTTTTTTTTAATTTACAAAATTCCCACTTTGAAAAAAGTTATGGCAAGAGAGAAAAAATAGCATTTGATTGCTCTCCAAAACTACCTGAATCGATCACTATGCGACGCCACTGTATATTAAACAGGCTTAGGCTTGTAACTCTAGCTTTTCGATTTCATTAGCACAAGTAAAAAAAGCGCTATTACCGGTTTTTAAAAGTGTTCGTTTTTCACACATATTCAACCCAATTTATCTCGGTATTCCATTGTCTAAATAACTGAAAATGATTCTCCTTATGATTTAGTGAAAACGACTAAGCCTAATATTTCGGAGGTATATGTATCTACAAAGGGCACTCGAAAGGCCAGAAAAATAAGCTTTCCAAAACATTTTTAAGCAACGATTTGTTTCAAATTGAAATAAAATTATAATATTCTTTAGATTAATTTTTCGTTGTCTACTCTGCGTAAGATTTGTTTTCTCAACTAATTGTTTTTATCTGTTACTATTCCTGAACAGATTGTAACTATCTAACTAGATTGGCATGCTTCAAATAAGAAAACTAAAAATAACAATTTTCAGGTTCCTCTCGGTTACCATGTTCAAATTAAGTTCACACATTTCGACATTGAACCATCGGAGCAGTGCATTAATGATGCTCTTATTGTATGTCTAGTGTAATATTCGGTTTTGTTGTGGTTGAATTTATTTAATAATCGCTAATTTGTCACAGATTATAGAGGAAAAGTAATAATATTGGGATCAATTGTAGACACCAATATGCAGCTATGGATTTTTAGATTTCACAAGAACACTCTTCACGTGCATTTGCTCCAATAGGTGATTACTACTTTTTATTCCAAGACGAAGAGGCACATCCCCCAATGTGTGGAATAGTAGTGCCAAAAGACATTCGTTCGGAGAGTAACAGAGTACGGTTAGTAAATAAATCAAGTATAATGTACATGTTTCAAAATACTTGGTTCATAAACATTAGATGTAATAAACATTTGCCTAATATGATTAATTGTGCACAATATGATAGGTGTAATTGGTTATCTTTAATGAATATTTCCCATGTGTGCATCTTATAGGACCTTAACCACATTGTTAGTTTTTTCTATTTAATCGCAACAACTATTAGAGCCAATATGCTATATATTTCTTGTCTTATTAGTTTGTATTGCTTTTATTTCGGGTTCACATAGGATTTAACTATAATTACTAAATATGCACAAATGCATAGGCTCAATTTTACTTCTAACGAGAAAACGACTGCTGCCGGATTCCGAGCTGAGTGGACAGCAGGTTAGAGGTTTATAATTAATTAATATCAACGTAAGCATCTTGCTTTTTTTACAGAATGTGGCACAGTCTTTCGTCTTAGTCATGGAGTGATTTCTTCACCACATTATCCAGAATTCTACCCAAATAATAATTCGAAGTGTGAATATCTTATTGATCCGGTTAATGCTAATCAAAATACTGTAATCATCCTTAAACTTATTGATTTTGATCTGTCAGAAATCAAGTGTAAGTTATCTACAATCTATAATAAATCCTATTTAAATTTCCAAGTATTAATAGCCAATATCTTATTGGGAAATTTTTGGAACTCACTTTTTATCTTGTAAAGTAAACAGAATTCAATTAATTTCTTCAACATTTAAGTTTTCCATCAAAAGATGCATCATCATTCTTTACACATGGACATGTAATTATTAATACATCTCAAATCTTGTATTTTCAGATGACTATAGCAGATCACCTTGCACAGGAGATAATATTGAAATTAAAGATGTAACGAATAACAGAGTCGTGGTTGTTTACTGTGGAGGTGACCCTAAAAATGACCAACCTATTCTTATTAAGGTTACTAGACTTTTGTTTGTGTTAAAGAATATATTAAAGCTCGTCACGTATTTTATCTTCCACACAACATTATAAACCAAAATGCATATTTTCTGGATATTTTTGATTTTTGACGTGATAATCAATTATTTTAGGGAGCAGTTGGGATTACTTTCACCACTAATCATTCTTTCGTGTATCAGAGAAAAAAAATGAACAGAGGATTCCAGATTAGCTATGCTATAAGTAGTGAGCATTTTTACGTATCTTTATTACATATTGTCATGATAATATCCTTACCAGTTCGCTAGTTTTAATATGAAGGTATTCTATTAGATACAATATTGGTCAAAAGTAGGCGAACTTTATGTTTTTTGTTATAACTCTATTAAAAATGCGTAGCATGGACTGAACTTTGGTTCACCGCTTTATTAGCGGTAAAAATCTACATGAGAAACATTTCAATTTTTGTAAAAAAATATTTTACGATTCGAGGTCTCAGGTATTCTAGATGATATCTCTACAAATTATGATATCAATATCAGTCTAAATACAATATGACGTTATGTAAAAACTAGTGGTCTTTTTGATGAGAAGCCAGTGAAGAAATCTCTTATCCTTTGCAAAAGCTGGATAGTTAGATTTAAGTTTGCAAAGACGCATATTATAGAGTAAAAACAAGAAAAAGGTGTTCTTAAGTGATTAAAGTAACTTTTCGATGTCTAACAATCTTAAAATACAGTTCGTAAGATGTCCTAGTGGCGATAGATTTAAGATTAACTACCAATTACGACGTGTTAAGCATGATGGGGAGACCATCATGGGAGGAGTACCTCCAATTACTACGGCGATTGACTGTTTTTTATCGATTTATATATTATGCTATGTAAATCTGAGCGGCTCATAATATAATCACTCTAATGAAAACTCTATTTTTCCTATTGGTTATTTTCTCTTTATAGTGAAATATTACCAACACTGAATATTTTCTAAATATGTAGTATAATTTTAGAATGTGGTGGACAGGTTGAACTTTCCGCTGAACATGGATATATGGATAGCATTTCTTCTCCAGCATTCCCATTAGATTATGCTCACGACCTAGATTGCATTTGGAATGTGTCTGCTCCCAAAGAGAGGATTATCAGTATTAAGTTGGTTGTAAAAAAAATTTTATAAAATAAGCATTTCAATAGAAGTGTAAACTATCGTTAATTAATTGAAAAGGTCATTAAATAGAGAAATGAAACATTCAATCAAAACCTCGTTTAGTTTCTTGATAGATTTAAATTCTTGTCGACTGAAGATAACCTCAGTGATATAGGACATATTAACAGGGACTAAAGGAATCTGATATGCAGGACGTTTTGTATCATTATAATGTATTGATCATCTTTAGGATTCTTTGCTTTGTAAAATTTAATTTCGTATATTTGTATATTCCCAAATTTTAAAAGAAACCAAAAAAAAGCGAAGTATAGATGCTAAAGATTTAGGTATGTGATAAAATAACATTATTATTAAGATACGAGGCCTTGGACTTAGAAGCCAGTGCAGATTGCTCATTAGACTTTCTTGAAGTTTTTGATGGAGATATTATATCAAATAAAACGAGCATGGGAAAGTTATGCGGGGATAATAGCCGGTTAGAATTACCTTTATTGTTTGCTCCTATCAATACTATAGTTTTTTCGCCTCATTTTAAAACTTTACTTGAGATACCTCTCTACTACTTCAGTTTTATATTTCTATTTTCATTTCTTCATAATCAATACAATGAGCTTGTAGTTTAGTTTGATTTTTTTTCATGAATAAAATTTCTGTGACAACAAAAACAGTTCAAATATTATTATTAGTAAAGAATTTTTAGAATGCCACAGGGTCGTATTTTCACAAAATCGAACCGAATTTTGATTCACTTCGTCTCAGATCGATCAATGAGTAAAGGAGGTTTTAAAATGATCATAACAGCCACATTAGGTGCGTTTCATGTGTTCATGGTAGTAATACAAAGTTTAAAATATAATCTTAATTTAAATTATCTATTCAAATAAAGTGATTAAATATTTAGCGAAAAAATTAAGGAACTATTATTTTACCTGATTTTTTAAAATTATGTATCTTGAGTAAAGAAAAATCTTCTATAAACAGAACATTTTCTCTTCATTTTCAGTTCAATAATAAATTTTTTTGAAGAGAAAGTACCGATTTCAAAAATACTAATTTTATTTAAACTTATTAATAGCTATTTTTTCAAGAACATTTCTGAAAGTTTATTTTGTTGATTGTTCGATAGTCTCAGTTCCTTATGTGAAAAGTGTAGTATATTTTGTGAAGACTCCAATTTTTGCGTTTCCATACAAATTCCGACGCATTTATCTTGGTTTTCCACTACTTAAATAACTGGAAGTTATTTTGCTTCTGTATTTTGCACAGAAATATTTTTTATGCATTTTGTCGTTTACAAATTTTGTTCGCAAATCTAAGTGTCTTCCTTAATGCGAATAGTCTCGTTCATAACTGCAGGTTTTCTGATTTTGATCTTTTAACTTTCGGTGTTAACCTCAAACCTGGGTAATGAAGCCTTTTTGGTAATAACAAATATATAACAATAATGACATTTTATCAGGGTAATAACTAAGCTATTAATCAATATTATGCGAGTCACTACAAATAAGAATCAGTAGTTTGATAATATACTAACAAAGTATGAAAGGAGTAGAAAACAATTAGGTTAAGAAATGATAGCTTACTTGAGTTTATCTTCTTCTCATTCCATTTATACGTGTATTGGTTACAGGTGTCACATAAAGGATAATGTGAAGCGAGTTTAGTGAAAAGCGATGGAAAGCAAACTTCATTATACGCTATAGGCTAATGTAGTAAACAACTATTAATAACTTCGCATAGCAAATTGGCTAAGAACGACAGAATGCTAGAATAGTAAAATTATTAATAGTACAAACTATGATTATAGTTGTGAGGTTGGGAATAAAACTAATATACTTAGCACTAATTATACGGTTCTGGGAAAGATCATAGCAGTGGATTTCCACTAAAACAAAATTTAAATTTAAACTAACGAAATATTAGGCTTAGTCGTTTTCACTAAATCATAAGGAGAATAATTTTCAGTTATTTAGACAATGGAATAGCGAGATAAATTGGGTTGAATATGTGTGAAAAACGAACACTTTTAAAAACCGGTAATAGCGCTTTTTTTACTTGTGCTAATGAAATCGAAAAGCTAGGGTTTCTAACTTTCAGAAACTTTTATACGAAATGTTTTGTGAAATTTAAATAAAATTATAATATTTCAAAAATTGGTTCTTCTTTATTAGCATTTTATATCAAAGAATAATCTTTTAATAGGTCCACAATCTGGTTGTGGAGGAATGTTAACGGCGAAAGCTGATTGGCAGACTTTAAAACCACCACTCAATGATGATGGTAGGATGTGGAGATAACATTTTACTAATTTGTTGCTTTAAATTTAGTATTTGGAATGAAAATATGGTTTTAGGACAATATGTACATAACCTTCATTGTGGTTGGAACATAATTGGAGCTGAAAAAACCATGCTTGAACTAAAAATATTAAAAATAGATACTGAAGAACTGCAACAATTGCCAGGTGCTAGCGCAGCATCAAGATGCGTCGATGCTATTACGGTATAATTCTATACTTATACATAAATAAGAGTATTAACAAGCGCTGAGATAGATACAAGCAATTATTTTTGTATTTTTACTGATAAAATTCAGATATATGACGGCTACAAATCTTTCTCTCCAGTTCTTGCAACTGATATTTGTGAAGATCCAACCATCACCTATCCTCTTGTTTATCACACTTCTCATAGGTATAGTTTTTTTAGAAGCACTAAGACGAATGTTATTCGCATTTACATATTTAAGCTGCTTCTTAGAATACATAGCAAGGACCACTACTTAAGTTGTGTGTCTCATTATTTGTCTTTTATAATTGTTGATATTAATTGTTATAGAGTAGCTCACTTCTACTTTGAAAGTGATGTCAGTGGCTCCGGTTCCGGTTTCGTAATGCAATATCGGACGATCAAACGTGAGACAAATTTTAAAATCTCCCTTTAAATTCTTTGCACATAATATAGTTGATCATCTACAGTGCGTTTCAAAATGATAGCACACCTTTTTTTGCTCCTTTTTTTTGTTCTTCATTGTCAGATTGATCCACTTTTTTTAGGTGATGTGTAAGAGCCTTGAAAATCTCCAGTTTAAATTTCATCGCTATTCATAAATAATAACAACTTTTATGCTAATTTTTCTCAAAATCACCACTTTTCATTGTTTCAAAATGATAGCACACTTCCCATATTTTGGCGTTATTTAACGAAAAAACGCAAATTGACTAATCCTGGAGCATCATAACAATGGATCGTGCTTCTACATTGAGTCTACACGAAAGAGGTCAAACTAAAGTACTGTAAACTACCGGTCATACGGTGAAGAGGATTACAGATGTCGTCAGATGCTCCAGAAATTCTACTATGAATTTCCTGCGTCTTCAGGAATAATATGGTACAAAGAAGAATAGTGGACGACCTAGCAAGTTGAATGACCTTGAAAAAAGTGAAATTCTGCGGACTGCGTCGAATAGTACCATCAGCGTAAATTAAATCCGTAGGACTTGTGGCATTGATGCTCCAAAAACTACGGTGTGGAGAATGCTGGACAAGTGTCCCAATATTGTCCGATCACGGATGAAGAAGTGTCCACAACTGACACAAGGAAATAAAGACGAAAGGCTTTGCTGGGCCCGAATATTCATGCGATGCGACTGAGAAAAGATACAACTTTTACGAGTCTTCTAAAATAAGCCTATAAACTCGTTATTTCGAATTTAGGCGACTTTCAGTGGCGAGAAGAAGTTTAATCTAGACGGTTCTGATGGTTGTCACTCGTATTGGAGGGATTTACGTAAGGAACCCCGGTATTTTTCAACCCGAAACTTCGGTGGAGGAAGGGTTATAGTTTGCGGCGCGTTCAACGCTACGGGACTAGTCAACTTGGCGTTTGTCTCGACGAATATGAACAGCGCTGACTACCAGAAAGTTTTATAACATCGTCTAGTCTCATATCTCCAATGATTTTCAGATGTTAGCTTCATTTTCCAACAAGATAATGCCACAATCCACGCCAGTCAAAGCACCAAGACCTGGTTGGAGGACAATGATGTGGCCACTATGGACAGGCCATCACGCTCTCCGGACCTAAATCCGATGGAGAATCTTTGGGCAATTCTCGTGCGACGGATTTATGCCGATAACCGTCAGTTTTAAACCGCCAAGGACCTTCAATCTGTCATTTGCAAAGCCTGGAACGAAGTAAACGAAGGTGTCATTAAAAACATAGTTAACAGTATGCCTGAACGAATTTTTCAGGTTATTAATAGAAATGGTAGTCGTACTGATTATTAGCTACTTATTACGTGCATTGATTGTTGTTTTTTTGTCATAAACACATATTATAATAAAATGTGTTATCATTTTGAAACGATGAAAAGTGATGATTTTGAGAAAAATTAGCATAAAAGTTGTTATTTTTTATGAAAAGCGATGAAATTTAAACTGGAGATTTTCAAGGCTCTTACACCCCATCTCTAAAAAAATTGGATCAATCTGACCACAGAGAACAGAAAAAAGGCAAAAAAACAAAATGTGCTATCATTTTGGAAGGCACTGTATGTACTTCACAGCATTTTATACTTTTCGATTAAATTATCATTATTACATTTTACAACATTATTGCAATTTTAGAGAGAATTACAGCGAAATTAACTGGATATAAGAAATGAAAATTTCCTTACATTTAAAAAAATTTATATACTTATAGCTGATTGCGGAGACTGGCTTACTGCTACTAATGACATTCAAACATATGTATATGATAGCAAAAATGATAGCGGTAAGTTTAAATACAAAAACGGATTGCTTTATATATTCTAACTTCATGAGGTAATTTTTAAGATCGGCATGTTGGACAAATAAATCAACGTTGTCAGTGGGTGATACAGTCTAAATCACAGACACCAATTCTTCTAAAATTTAGGTATGATGATTCAATTTTTCACATATTTAGATATGGTAAACTAATATGATATAAATGATAGGGCTTGTTATCTTTTTAGTACACTCAAATTCCCATCTCTGGATGGCGATTGTTCGGATGCATTTGTGGATATACGCGATGTTGGTTTAATATCAAAGTGCAAACATCCTGCATGTGCTAATCAGAATTCGGATCGAAAAGTACGTAATATGGTTTTAAGAAAGCACTAGTATGAATGTAGTCATAGAATGCTGAAATAGGACTTAGTAGTCTAATTTATAGCTATGTAAAGCTGATGTTTTACTTTGAATTCTTAATGACTATGAATTACACTATAAACGTTGGATATTGTATTTATAAAGAAGATCATATATTTCATATAAATAGAAGGTTTTAAGGTGTATCGTATTTGTGGCAGCACTTCAGTAGCTCCTTTTATCTCAAATACTATGGCTGTACAGGTGATATTTTAAAAATTATATATCCTTTTTAAAATAATTTGGCAAACCGTTTTAATTACAACGCGTTTCAAAATGATTGCGCCCTTTACTAGAATGTGTTTATAACGAAAACAATAGCAACCAATGTATATAACAATTAATTAAGAGCCAGTACAACTACCACTCCTACTAATAACCTGTAAAATCCGTTTAGGTATCCTGTTAACTAGGTTTTTAATGACATATTGCCTACTCATCTCCACGCTTTGCTAATGCCACATTGGAGGTCCTTCACGGTCTCAAACTGACGGTTATCGGCATGAATCCGATGCACGAGAATTGTCCAAAGATTGTCCATCGGATTTAGTTCCAGGGAGCGCGATGACAAACCCAAAGAGTCCACAGTATTGTCCTCCAACCAGGTATTGGTGCTTCGACTGGCGTGGATTGTGGCAGTATCTTGTTGGAAAGTGAAGCTAACACCTGGAACTCGTTGGAGATACGCGACTAGGTGATGTCGTAAGACATCCTGGTTGTCAGCGCTATTCATTTTCGTCACCACAAACGCCAAGTCGACTAGTCCCGTAGCGTTGAACGCGCCGCAAACTATAACCCTTCCTCCTTCGAGATTTCGGGTTGAAAAGTGCCGGAGTTCCTTGCATAAATCTCTCTAATAGGAGTGGCATCTATCAGGACCGTCTATATTAAACTTTTTATCATCATTAAAGATCACCTAAATTCGAACTAATGAGTAGAAGCACGACCTATTGTTATGATAGCTCAGGATTAGTGGATTGCGCATTTTTTGTTAAATAACGCCAAAACATTTTAAGTACGCAATCATTTTGAAACGCACTGTATTTGATTAGGAGCTTAATAAATATAGCATTTTATTCTTTTGTCCTGATTAGCATAACCAATGTTCTTAAACGTTTTGCGGTTCATTTACTTTGCATAATCACTTTTACTCAATAGCTTGTGTTCGTGTCCATCTTACAATCAATATTCAATCGCTGACCTCTTGTTATTGTTTTAGACTGTCACTCAATTTATGTTTACATTTATTGAATGGTGTATTCGCGTCGTCAAACAATGTACAACTTATAAGTTCTTCTAAAACTTCACACATTTCTTGGGAAGTATATAAAACGTGTTGACTAAAAGTAATATAGAATTGAATTGATTGATCATAATAATATTTTGAGTTGTGCTGGTAAAATTCTGGTTGTTGTTAAAAATAGCATAATGACATTTTTCAGCACAAAAGCCGTCGGGATACCTTTGATAGTTCCATATAAAAATATGTGTACCTTCTTATGTTTCTATAGGATATGTATGATGTACATTTTAACGAAGCTAAACTTAATGGTAGAAGTACATGTAGAGTTGTTTTATATCTTATTTTCGTTATTTAGATTACAACATCAGCAATCATAAACGATTACGATGGAGCTCGTTTCATTATGTCGTACATGTTGCTGGATTGTTAGTTTTCTATTTCTGCCATCATTGCCTTCTTATTTTGTTATTAATTTTAACTAAATCAATTTAGTGGAGGCTTTTAGTGATTCATCTTTCAGCAATGAGAAACAAGCAATATAAATTAGACATCTTTACGATTTAGCTTGTAACCGCACAATCGACGCAATGCTTAATCCATCTGGGAGATTAACAAGTCCAAATTTTCCCAATCCTTATGATCATAATTCGACATGTACTACAGATATACAAGCTCCTATCGATAGAAGAATTCTTATTGTATTCAGGTAAGAATTTTACTCTAGGAACTTTTTAAAGAAACTAATTAGATCGACAAAATAATGATGCTTTTCTTTGGTAAATAAGATTGCAAATTATTTGAATATATAAGTTGTTTTTGGTTAGTGTATATAAAGAATCAGCGAAATTATCACAAGGAAAAACTGTTGCTCATAAATTCTTTCTTCACAAAAAAATTCAACAAGAACCACTCATCAGTTTTAATTTTTAGCAGAGTGACTTTTATTACCTTAATATAATGGTTAATCTTTTTCTAAAATATTAGTTGTAGTTTTCACATCTAATGATCAGTTATTTAGTTTTTTTTCCCCTGAGCAAACATAAACTCGTCGCAAAGAATTGATTCAGGTCATTTGATATTGAAAGAGGAAGAATAACATTCTTTCGCATTAATAGGACAGGAACTTATTCAGAAACTATGAGGAATTACAGACGGATTTTCAGACAATCATGCGACTTCGATTTTTTAAATGTAAGCATTTCTCTGACTTATCATGCTCTGTGTTCATTTTTTGTTATTTTATTAATATTTATTTTCTCACTCACTCAATTTAACTAACAAAATATACCTAGAACAGCTAATATTTTAGTCAGTTAAAAAAATGAAAATGAAAAAATTTGCTGTTTCTCCCAAAAAACTGATAACCTTTATCTCATAAAGAATCTCTTTGAACGTCATAACCACTTTGTTACGAGTATAATCTTATTCACATTTTTATTAGGTTTCATACGATAATAATCGTATGTTACTAATTAGAAGCTGCTTTTGTTTACCATCAGAAAATAGTCTTTAAAGGTATAATTATGATAGAATTGAATTTCGTTACTAGAAATATGTCAGATGAAACCGATTCTAAATCAGATCATCGAACCTGGTCGCAACTCAAGTGGAAAAATATGCGGGAAAGGCTTACCTCGAACATGGTTTACATGGGGAAATGTTTTAGAAGTCAGTTTTTCTTAGTAGCATAGCTATTTTAGATATTACCGTATTTTTACTTTATATCTTTAAAAATGTTTTAAGCTCTATCTACAAACTGACTTCAATATGGCAACTGCCGGATATGATTTGAGCTATTTCACTGGCAGGCTACTAACTGGTATATAGTATATTATTGTTAAACACTTCAGATTCAACAAAACAGTTTTTAAAACTAGTCCACATGGAATTTTAGAAAATACCATCGATTTCTCACCTACATATGATGCGATTGGGGCTATTACTAATATTGGATTTCCTAAAGGATATAATGCTTCTACCAAGTCATCGTAAGTTATGGTTTTTTATTTATTTAATGCATATATTCTTTAAAAACTTCGTAGCTGCTCTGATCTGTTAAATATTTTTCTAGCTGGACTATGATGCCTCCAAATGGACAAGCTTGCAAAATAGATATAACTGTACTCAGCATTGGAAAAGGAGTGGACGAAATGGACTGCATTAACCAAGGTACTTTAATACTAGTTAACTTTGAATTGAAGCTTCAGAGTTTCTATTACTTTCTATGTGAATTTTGTGATAAGACTGCTAACACGGATTTCAAGAGTTCTGCATATAATGGTATGGTAATTTTTAAATTGCTGTAAATGTAAGGAAAACAACCTTACCAAGAATTACACATTAATGTATTCTATTTTACGTTATATTACTCTATACAACAGCAATATATTATAACTATCTAAAAACCGTTAACGAATGTGAAAAATATACTGGCGCCCAGGCGTACTGGTAACAAAATGCATCGAGTTGACTTAATGCGCTATCGACTGGAATTTGCTTCTAAGTGATCTATTTTGTATTCTAATGACAGATTCGGAACCAGCATCAAATTTCGGTTCTTCTCAGTATAATTTCCTTAGTTCTGTGCAAAGCTGACTTTTGATGGAAAGAGGATATTTAAGATTCTCTCGATTTTCATGAGAATATAAGTAGACCACAAAAGGCATAAATCATTCAATAATATTGTTACTATTCTGTAGTTTATCCTTTCTTGATGAATTGGTGTACTTTTTAGTTTCATGCACTGCTAGGAGTCACCAAAGTAGTGCCCACCAAAGAGTAATGATATTTAATGTTGAATTTTAGCAGGAACTACGACCCAAAAACAAAGGTTTTACTTGTTTATTTGGTTACCTATGAGTGTAGAGATAGAGCAGTTTAATCGATGAACACGCAGCTTACTCTATTCAATTATCTGGCTTAAAAGCTTATAGGAGGTATAAAACAAAAACCGATAAATAACTAAAAATATGTACATAGTCAATTAACATTAAGAGCATGAAGTAATCTATTCATTTCTACTCTTACATCTAGGACAGCTTATCGTCATGGCCTAGTGGTAGATATCGGTGTTTAAGTGGAGGAATCATGGTGCCGATCGTGGCCTATTCCTTTTGGCTCTTTCAATATATAGCAATATTTTATTTTGTGGCGCTACCCAGCTGAGGGACGGGACAGCATTAAGTAGGGGTTACGGGTATTCGTGAGATACTTTGCCAATTCGCGGTGCCAGTGGTAAGCGTCGAGATAATTCGACGAAAAGTTCAGAAGGCTTCTAAGAAGGTGAGTTAACTGGAGGCTTGTTTAGTTAATTTTTGGCTTTGTTTGAGCCGAGTCCATTGCTTTAGCCCTCAACTCCCACTTTCCCTTCGTGGGGCAGAGTGGCTAATTTTGGACGCTTCTGAAGCGTTCGGCACTCAGGTGCTTGAATGTTTCAGAAGCTTATTGGCATCTAGGTGCCTTTTGAACCTATCGGGTCACGCTGAAAAAAAAAAGGAAAGACGAATCTATGCCCGATTTCCTTTCTCTGTATCTCTTATCTCTTTCCAGCAAAAACCAAACCCGCGTAAGGTATGGAAACCGAAGTGTTTATATCTTTGAAATTTCTAGTTTTTTCGGGCTTCAAAAGCCCTTTGAATGCCACTCACTACGAGAGGCTAGACATGACGAGAACTACTTTCCAGATAGGGAAGGTAGGATATGGTCTTTTGGAGCGAATACTACCCTAAACTCTTTAAGAGTTGGGGTAATATCCTTCCTAATTTTGGAGACCTTAGCATAAACGTAGCTATAATTTGTCATATACATAATGAAATTGTACTGAATAGTCAATTCTAAAATACAAAAAAAATGTGCTATGACTTCCCTTTCTTGATAAGAATTGACACCTAGGCGCCAATAAGCTCCTGAAGCAGTTTAGCACTTTAGTGCCGAATGTTTCAGAAACGTCTAAAATTGTCCTATTCTCCTCTCAAAGGGAAAGTGGGAGTTGAGGGCTAAAGCAATGGACTCGGCTCAAACAAAGCCAAAAATTAACTAAACAAGCCTCCAGTTAACTCACCTTCTTAGAAGCCTTCTGAACTTTTCGTCGAATTATCTCGACGCTTACCACTGGCACCGCGAATTGGCAAAGTATCTCACGAATACCCGTAACCCCTACTTAATGCTGTCCCGTCCCTCAGCTGGGTAGCGCCACAAAATAAAATATTGCTATATATTGAAAGAGCCAAAAGGAATAGGCCACGATCGGCACCATGATTCCTCCACTTAAACACCGATATCTACCACTAGGCCATGACGATAAGCTGTCCTAGATGTAAGAGTAGAAATGAATAGATTACTTCATGCTCTTAATGTTAATTGACTATGTATATATTTTTAGTTATTTATCGGTTTTTGTTTTATACCTCCTATAAGCTTTTAAGCCAGATAATTGAATAGAGTAAGCTGCGTGTTCATCGATTAAACTGCTCTATCTCTACACTCATAGGTAACCAAATAAACAAGTAAAACCTTTGTTTTTGGGTCGTAGTTCCTGCTAAAATTCAACATTAAATATCATTACTCTTTGGTGGGCACTACTTTGGTGACTCCTAGCAGTGCATGAAACTAAAAAGTACACCAATTCATCAAGAAAGGATAAACTACAGAATAGTAACAATATTATTGAATGATTTATGCCTTTTGTGGTCTACTTATATTCTCATGAAAATCGAGAGAATCTTAAATATCCTCTTTCCATCAAAAGTCAGCTTTGCACAGAACTAAGGAAATTATACTGAGAAGAACCGAAATTTGATGCTGGTTCCGAATCTGTCATTAGAATACAAAATAGATCACTTAGAAGCAAATTCCAGTCGATAGCGCATTAAGTCAACTCGATGCATTTTGTTACCAGTACGCCTGGGCGCCAGTATAGTTTAAATAATAAAAGTAGCATATAATAGGAAAACTTCTTTGAGACAACATAGAACTGGGTGAATAAAAATTTAGCTAGTCGTAATTAAGGTCAAATAATCATATCGTTAAAAATCTCCTTAGGTAAAATAACATTTTTAGAATTCACGGTTATTATTATAGATGAATATCTGGAAATTGAACAGTCAACTGGAAAACCAATTCATCCTCATGGAGGAAAAGATACTATTCGCATTAGATCCTGTTCTCACGTGAGTTGTCTAGTGACTTGAACGACATTATTTTTTCGTGAGATAACATTTTGGTTAACACTTATTTCACTCGTTTTCTATTGTTCCATTAAGCTTTCCTGGCAATAGTATTAGATGTATGCAGAAGTTTAAGTCTTTTTTTTTACATTTTCACTTTATTTCCATAATATTCAGAATACAATTCAATTACCAAAATATTTTCTCTTGCTTTCCATAATCTTTTGCCATCTCTCGGGGTAACTTTCGGATTTCTTCGCGAAAAAACGATATCGGTCTGGAGGCGATGAAATTGTCGATCCATTTTCGCACCTCAGTCACATCTCAAAAGCGCTGTACTGTTAGACCTTTCTACATCGACCGGAATAAATGGTAATCCGAAGACGTCAAGTCAGGTGAATACGCTGTGTACGGGAGAATTTTCTAGCCAAAGTTCCAAATGATCTGCTGAATCGGTGGCCAATGCTGTCTTTGGAGAGTTCATGCAGTACCTATTTTCCGAACTTCCGAATTTTCCTCATCTCATGCAATCGTCTCGTAACTATTGCTTGATCAACTCCCAACTCCTGCATGAGCTCCTCTTGTGTCTACGACGCATTTTCATCAGATCATGCTTCCAAAGCATCAGTCTTCAATGGTCGTGGCGTCCCAGAGCATTGTTGATAATTGATATCAAAATTACCAGTTTTAAAAGTCGAAACTGATATTTGCAAGTACTGTGGAACACAATATCATCACCAAGAACGGAGCAAATTGATTTGTATGCTTCACCAGCGTTTTTTTCCCTTGTTGGAACTTGTAGAGAATACACTATCGCATATGCAGTTTTTGGTGACTCATCATGCTAGAATTGTTTTGTGAGGTTATGTTAACCACTAAATCGTGACTTATGACTCTCCACAAACTACAAACGAAGCATTAAAAAAATACAAAAGAGCGGAAATTTATTTCAATTTTAAGTGATTATGCCAAAGCGCTAAAAAAAAGACTAAAACTTCGGCATACACCAAATATATAGTAGTTAGTTATATCTTGATAATAAAGTAGCTAAAATAAAATTTTGTAGAATGTGCCGTTAACAATGGAAATGGATCCTGGAAGCAACCGATACGTAAAGATTACGTTTAAATCAGATGAACGAAGTGATAATGATGGAAGTGGATTCCGCCTTTCTTGGGAGTGTGCCAATTACGAATTAATACACTAAAAATTACTTGTAAGGATAGTAATAGATTTTTTTTAAAGTTGTTGTTACTAGTCATTTATATAAAATCTTCAAAATGTCACATTCTATTCTTATTCTCCATATTTTCTCCATTATACAAAATAATTTGAATATTCTACACAAAATTACAAATTTTTAAAAAGTTTCTTTCATTTTGTGAAAATATTAAATAAATCGTTGTATATATCTAGAATCTATCGGCATTGCTTAGGAATTCAATTTATTTTGAAAAGACTACGTAACACGATTAATAACGCTTTTTTATCTAAAGCCCTAGTTAATTAATGGCACCCAGGCGTACTGGTAACAAGAAGCATCGAGTTGATTTAATGCGCTATCGATTTGAATTCGCTTCTAAGTGATCTATTTTGTATTCTAATGACAAATTCGGAACCAGCATCAAATTTCGGTTCTTCTCAGTATAATTTCCTTAGTTCTGTGCAAAGCTGACTTTTGATGGAAAGAGGATATTTAAGATTCTCTCGATTTTCATGAGAATATAAGTAGACCACAAAAGGCATAAATCATTCAATAATATTGTTACTATTCTGTAGTTTATCCTTTTTTGATGGATAGTTGTATGTTCAACTTTTTGTTAGGAACCATCAACAGAGGGCCCACCAAAGGGCAGTGATGTGTAATATTGGATTTTGGGAAGAACTATGATCCAAAAACAAAGGATTTATTTGTTTATTTTGTTACCTATCATTCCTCGATCTTTGAAGCAAGAACCTGTGATATCCTAGTGGTGTAGGTCATACGGAGTGGGAAAAGCAGCGCAGGATAGGTTCCGTTCCGGCACCACGAGACGTTCTCCATTTCTCTGCCCTTCCTGTTGCAAAACTCGTCCGGTGGATAGCTGTGCAACAATTGTCATCCAAAATAGCTGGTTTGTGTGTAGGGAATAGTTGATTAAACATGGCAAAGAATTTCACTTGACCATTAACCAAAAACCCTCGCATAAGAACAGTCTTTTTGTGACGAGTGCAAAACAATAGCCTAAGAGCATAGAAACAAAGTAGTTTATTCGCCCAACACATATAGCTTACTTTGGCTGTTTTATACAAAAATATATATATAAATTCATAAAACACTAATCATTTACGCAAAAAAACGTGCTGTTGTGGCCAATTGGTAGTCGTCGCAGCGTAAGGTGGAGTGGTCATGGTACCGATTCCGTCCTGTACATTTTTGGTCTTCCCAGCTATTTAGTAATAGCTGATAATTTATTGTGCGTGTGTGCAATCCCGGCTGAGGTACGGAACAGGCTTAAGTGGCGGTTTTGGCTAATCGTGAAACAAACCGCAGACGAGCGAGCCAACTGTACGTTGCGGTGCAGCTGGACAGTAAATTGGGAAGAGTCCGAGCACCGTAAGTTTATTGGTGAGTTTATCTCTCTATTTTCAGGGCTTTGTTCAGCCGGGGCTTTGCCACAGTGCTCTTTTTCAATCTCCCCATCGGGAGGAGATTGGGATAATTTTGGACGCTTCTGAAGCGTTTGGCACTTAGGTGCTGAACTGCTTCAGGAGCTTTATGGCACCCAGGTGCCATTTGACCCTATCGGGTCCCGCTGATAAACATTGGAAAGACGAGTCTATGCCCAAATTTTATCCCTGCATCTGTTGTCTCTCGATAGAAAAAAAAACCAGCGTTAGGTACGTAAACTAAAAAGAGTTTAAGTATTTGAAATTTCTAGTTTTTTCGGGCTTCAAAAGCCCTTTGAATGCCACTCACTACGAGTGGCTGGACATGACCAGAACTACCTTCCAGCTAGGGAAGGTAGGACATGGTCTTTTAGAGGGAATACTACCCTATACCCTTTAAGGGGTGGGGTAGTATCCTTCTTAATTTTGGAGACCTTAGCCTAGAGGTAGCTAAGGTTATACCTATATATAAAATAATGTAACTGATTAGTTTACTTTAGAATGTCGAAAAATTTGGCATAACCTCCCCTTACTTCTTAATATTTTGCACCTGGGTGCCATAAAGCTCCTGAAGCAGTTCAGCACCTAAGTGCCAAACGCTTCAGAAGCGTCCAAAATTATCCCAATCTCCTCCCGATGGGGAGATGGGAAAAGAGCACTGAGCTAAAGCCCCGGCTCTTGAGAGCACTGTGGCAAAGCCCCGGCTCTTGAGAGCACTGTGGCAAAGCCCCGGCTCTTGAGAGCACTGTGGCAAAGCCCCGGCTCTTGAGAGCACTGTGGCAAAGCCCCGGCTCTTGAGAGCACTGTGGCAAAGCCCCGGCTCTTGAGAGCACTGTGGCAAAGCCCCGGCTCTTGAGAGCACTGTGGCAAAGCCCCGGCTCTTGAGAGCACTGTGGCAAAGCCCCGGCTCTTGAGAGCACTGTGGCAAAGCCCCGGCTCTTGAGAGCACTGTGGCAAAGCCCCGGCTCTTGAGAGCACTGTGGCAAAGCCCCGGCTCTTGAGAGCACTGTGGCAAAGCTCCGGCTGAACAAAGCCCTGAAAATAGAGAGATAAACTCACCAATAAACTTACGGTGCTCGGACTCTTCCCAATTTACCGTCCAGCTGCACCGCAACGTACAGTTGGCTCGCTCGTCTGCGGTTTGTTTCACGAATAGCCAAAACCGCCACTTAAGCCTGTTCCGTACCTCAGCCGGGATTGCACACACGCACAATAAATTATCAGCTATTACTAAATAGCTGGGAAGACCAAAAATGTACAGGACGGAATCGGTACCATGACCACTCCACCTTACGCTGCGACGACTACCAATTGGCCATAACAGCACGTTTTTTTGCGTAAATGATTAGTGTTTTATGAATTTATATATATATTTTTGTATAAAACAGCCAAAGTAAGCTATATGTGTTGGGCGAATAAACTACTTTGTTTCTATGCTCTTAGGCTATTGTTTTGCACTCGTCACAAAAAGACTGTTCTTATGCGAGGGTTTTTGGTTAATGGTCAAGTGAAATTCTTTGCCATGTTTAATCAACTATTCCCTACACACAAACCAGCTATTTTGGATGACAATTGTTGCACAGCTATCCACCGGACGAGTTTTGCAACAGGAAGGGCAGAGAAATGGAGAACGTCTCGTGGTGCCGGAACGGAACCTATCCTGCGCTGCTTTTCCCACTCCGTATGACCTACACCACTAGGATATCACAGGTTCTTGCTTCAAAGATCGAGGAATGATAGGTAACAAAATAAACAAATAAATCCTTTGTTTTTGGATCATAGTTCTTCCCAAAATCCAATATTACACATCACTGCCCTTTGGTGGGCCCTCTGTTGATGGTTCCTAACAAAAAGTTGAACATACAACTATTCATCAAGAAAGGATAAACTACAGAATAGTAACAATATTATTGAATGATTTATGCCTTTTGTGGTCTACTTATATTCTCATGAAAATCGAGAGAATCTTAAATATCCTCTTTCCATCAAAAGTCAGCTTTGCACAGAACTAAGGAAATTATACTGAGAAGAACCGAAATTTGATGCTGGTTCCGAATTTGTCATTAGAATACAAAATAGATCACTTAGAAGCGAATTCAAATCGATAGCGCATTAAATCAACTCGATGCTTCTTGTTACCAGTACGCCTGGGCGCAACTGTACCTAACATTCCGACACCTCTATATTTCAGAATTTCAAGATCAAAAGAATTCTTTGGTGAAGAACAATATATATTTTCACATACTTATAAAATGTATGGTTGTCACTACAACGAAATCATCGATATAAAATTGTGCTTTCTTTGTACTTGCTATAAACCCATAGCCTGAAATATTAATTGCTCACCAATTGCCAGTGGCATGAATATAACAAAAGCGACTGAGCAAATCACATTCTCGAGAAACTAACAAAGCAGCCGTCCTGTGATCTGCCGTTACGTGCTTTATATTTTCCAACAGTTGTTCATAACACTGACTCACAGTTGAAACTGAGGAAATTTGATGCGAATAATATGATCAATAGTCCTCTTATTCAGGACACTATGAACAACTGTTGGAAAACATAAAGCACGTAACGGCAGATCACAGGACGGCTGCTTTGTTAGTTTCTCGAGAATATGGTTCGCTCAATTGCCTTCGTTATATTCATGCCACTGGCAATTGGTGAGCAATCATTAATACTATTTCATAGCAAAGTGGAATATATTATGCATAAAATTGAAATATTTTGTTTGTTGGAACTTATATAAAATAAAAATATATCGTATATTATTAATAGAAAAGTAAAACGAGAAATTAAGCCTACGTATTTGATTGTTTGGATGGCTGTGAGTGTGATACAGAGGACGAAGTAGTGCATTGTCATAATGGACAAAGGACAACTTTACAATTACCGGCAGGTATACTTCTTTGCTTTTTTCTTGTGTTAAAGACATTGTTTAACTAATTCGGTAATTACTAATTCATATTATTCATTTGTTTTCGTTGTTTTTGTTGATTTACTTATTTTCTTACCATTTAATTTTAGCGTTAACACATTTTGTCTTTTATGTGTTGTTTAATGGTGCACCTCTAGTTTTCCACGAACTTTCTACTTATTATTACTTCGATCAATAAACTATTATTGTAAAAAAAACATCTTAATTAAGATTTAAATAAGCATATGTGCCAAAAAAATATTACTCTTTTTACTTGTCTATAATAGTTTCCAGTAATTCATAAAGGTATTGAAGGCCAGCGACTTAGAGGATTTCCTGTAATTGGTCTCACATATAATAAAATAGTTACATTGCCTGATCAGAGAACACTTCTAGCAAAGTTCCCGGATTTGAAAGTTAGTTTAAATTGTTATAAATATTCTCTGCTTAGAACTAAGTTAGTACTGCTTCGAAATAGTTATTTTAATGGGCAATGAAACTGGTTTTGGTAGACGTGTAATGAGCAACCACCAGTGAGAACATTTATAATAATTCTAAATAATTTGTATAATTATTTATAATAATTCTAAATAATTTGTATAATTATTTATAATAATTCTAAATAATTTGTATAATTATTTATAATAATTCTAAATAATTTGTATAATTATTTATAATAATTCTAAATAATTTGTATAATTATTTATAATAATTCTAAATAATTTGTATAATTATATATATATACCTGTTTTATCCAGTGTGCAATATGATTCCTTATTCAAAAATAAGTAATTAGTTAATATCACGGCCAATGCAAGACCTAAAGATTAGTGCTACGTTTTTAGGTAATCGACGTGGAACGCAACCCTGACTTTGAATGCAATTCTCTTTCTAATTATGACGTCATA
Source organism: Heterorhabditis bacteriophora (assembly GCA_964036235.1). Lineage (NCBI taxonomy): Eukaryota > Metazoa > Nematoda > Chromadorea > Rhabditida > Heterorhabditidae > Heterorhabditis > Heterorhabditis bacteriophora. The sequence continues at coordinate 12,774,515 of OZ038426.1, read as the reverse complement.
AAAATAGTATCAGACTGTGATAAAAATATTTCAGAAATTAGTCGAGTGCCTAGAATTTTTAGACCGACAAAGGTTTGTTTAAAATTCAAATATTCATTTAGCCTTAATTAGTTCACTATGAAACTATGATGTAATTAACACACCCATGATGTTTGTTTAATAGGGGTAACCGAAATATGCATTTAAGCAAACAATTCTGCTCACCACAAATAACAAAGAACAACACTTTCTAATCTACACAATACTGTTTTTATGATATGAAAAATACTCATACAGGAATTCGTTTTAAACGAATCTTCTCAATAACCCTTACAAAAAAGCAGTCTTTTTAGGATTGTGATTTTTCTTGTCAAGCTCAACGACATTATAACCAGTTACATGACTATGTCTTACATTTATGGGATATCCTGAGAGAGAAGTATCATAATTTCGACTACGATGTAAGATTAAATCATTTTTAAACATTTTTAAAATCAATAAATTTATAACTTAGTATTGATGCTAATATAACTCTAATGAGTTAAATATTTCTATAAGCAAATAATTTCTCAAAGTAATGTTATTTAATGTAATTGAATAAGCGATACCTTTATGAAGTTCCATACATCGTTAAGTAATGAAAATATAGTTCTGCTGGTAAAAACTACCTTTTTATGACTACCTCACAAATTTTATGAATATATGCAGTTTATAATGATAAAGTAGGATGATTATATAACTAATAATCTTTTACTCAATAAGTTTAACCATAAAAAGTTGCATGCTTTTAAATAGAATATGAAAGAAAGAAGTCTAGTTGTTATCCTGGTTTCTGGAATTTGAATAACAGACCATATGATGTCCGATGAGATAAGATATAGCAAATATTACTATTGCTAAGGAATTCATGAACATACTAAATCATCACAATACTCAATTAATTTAATTTTATATACGCTTACTGAGTTTTTGATTTTACAGGCAACCATGCAGAAAATTGAAAAGTTCTTCACTGAAGTGGTTCAGAAGATTAATACACTTGGCAAAGACATACATAATAACTTTAATAAGGAGTCCATCCGGCAATTAAACAGCACTGAATCAGCATCCGATCAGAAAGAAGTAGAGATACCAACATAAATCTCGTCAATCCCTAAAATTCGTAGATTAACGATAGAACATGTATTAGAGTTAAAATCCAACGCGTTGGATATAACGGACTAGTAGATATCCTATGGAGCCATTAATTCCTACTAATATGCGTAATAAGTGAATCAACATCCCTACCTTTATCCACTTTTAATATTTTGTCCAAGATCATAAGTTAAAACCTTAAAAGATGTGATTCAAAACTCCACTTGGATTAGGATAGTAAAACCTTATCCATATACGTAAGCTATTGTTATGAATCAACAAATTCTTAGAACAACCACTTTTTTATTATATGCTTACCAAATATTCAAAAGATGAGGAACTAGTTAAAACTGAATATTCTTATTATAAATTCAGAATTCTGAAACACTGGTTGAATAGTATTTAAATTTTCCATCACTGCAGTTGAACTCGTTATTTTGTCTATAAGAATTACCATAAAAGTTACTATAAATATTAACACTAGAATTGGTAGTTTTTTTTAAATAGGTTTATGAATATACATGACAAAAATCTGGATAAATGGCAATTAAAACAAGGGTTTAAATCCATGCATATCTTCTTTGCTTTTATATTGTAGCACATGTAAAGCGTTCATATTGTTGAGTCCACTGCTTGTAATCAAAGAACCAGTCTGATTATGAAAGTTTGACAGTTGAATCTGAAATTTAATTCATTTATGCTAGCTACTAGATCTTTACAGCGATCATTTTGTCAAATGGAGATTGGTCACGTTCTTCTCTTATTTATGGTTATTCGAGTAAATGTACAAAAATTTAAATATCAGCAATACATAGAGTATTTTTATCAAATAATATAAAGTTGTAGCAAATAGGAGTATTTTTAAGATTTTTATAACAGAAATGATAAATAAACTGCTAAGACAAACCATTAGCTGATGTTGAACCATGTAGCTTTCTGTTGGTTCAAAATGAGTCAAAATTATCACGATCTGAAGTTTTTAGATGTCTTTTAATAGTAGATAATACTAAACTAGGTACTTTCAATTATTCTATGATCGTTTCTCACTAATTAGTAATATAAAAAATTAAACGAACTTGTCTACTTAATGGTGGAATAATATCAGTAATATCAAGGGAGTTGCGTGAAGATAAAACATTTACAGATTTACTACAGTCGGCCCTGAATTGATGTAAACTTGCATATGAAAATCGATGTAAAGCCGCAAAAAGTTGCTAGTTATTACTTCTAGTTTGTAAAGTCGTTAATATTTGACATTAACTGTCGTTTAGTTAACAATTCTTTCAATCACACAGTTAAATAAGTCTTCAAAAATCATACAGAGATAAAACATTAAGCGTAAAGCACTCACTTTAAATGCACCCACTTGTCTTCCAGAGTGTTATCAATCATAAGAAGGAGACCAGAAAAATCTTGAGTGAGATACCGAGGAATAACACCTTTCAAAGACTAGAAATATGGTACGTGATTTTCTTCCCATTAGCTATATTTATACTTGCTATAGATAAATAAATACGAATAAAGCTTAAAATTCAGCTTAATAGCAATATGTATTTAAACTAATGTACGCATTACAAGGAAGTAAAGATACTTAACCAGGTTATGACTACAAATTATTAGTTGTACGACTTATATTGATTGCTGTTTTTATTCTGGCAAGTCTTTAAAAAAATTGCTTCCATTTATATTTAATTGTAATATTTAAAGTAAAATGAATGAGAATTGTAGTAATATAACTTTCCCGAAGAAATAAGTGACTATTCAAACTAAACTAAAACGAATTTAGAAAATGTAATTAAAATGCGACTTACACTATGAATAATTCCTTCTTTCAAAGTTACCCATACAAGCGAGTCCGTATACATATTAGCCGAGCATGCTATAGTATCGCCAAAAACTTGTCGTGAACTAAAACACAGTTGCCATAAATTCGTTTAATGTATAAATATTGCGACAAAATATTTGGCACATAGTTTCATTTTAAAATCAAGCAAATAACGAAAGAAGATAACCTGTGAATAACTAGACACCCATCTATTTTCCTGGTTCCAATGGTGGTAAAACTATGACTAATAATAATATACTGACCAGGCTTTAGGAAGATGTCACCTACAAAAATGGTTAAAAATAAAAACATTTGATGAAAAAGGGTGAAGAAAAAATATAGTACAGGAATAAAGACATTAAAAAACAATATAAAGATAATAAGGGTTGACTCACATACCAGTACTCACAAAAGCTTCTAGTTTCCGTGGTGATCTGGTAACAATTTCATTGATCTGTCCATCTAGTGTTACAGTATGCACACAAACAAGAAGATCCACCTAAATTAATTTTTATAGCTATAGTATTAGGTCCTTATGCCTCTTAAAATTAGGTATGCTGTTTGGGTAAAAAATATATTAAAGCCATCCAATATAACAAAAATGACTAAAACTAGTAAAAAACTAGAAGCGAATAACTATCTAGATATCAATTTGGAAGTCATCCAAACATCATTTTTTGCCAGACGTCAAAATTTCACCAAATATATTAAATTAATTAGTGCTTACAATTCCTTCCTATTAAGTAGACAGAATAAAGTAACCACTCATGATTTAACGGTTCAAGAGTACCTGGTCCTGTACTGATCTTGCACCTCTTTGGAAGAGTGTAAAACATACTTCAGTTGGTTCTTCGATAAGCAAGCGGATAGCTCTAAAAATAACACGATTACAGTTATATTACATTCTTAGAGTAACAGAAGCTTACTTATCGCCTTCCTTGAAAATGCCTCCCATTTTAATAGGGATACGAAGCTCTGCCCATGGAGAATACAAGCGGACTTTAGCTATATCTACTGCAAGGTATTTAGATAAAAGTACTAATAGAATTTTAGATTTACTGTTTATATAAACAAACCTGAATCAAAATGATCTAAAAAATCCTCGTAACAAATCCAGAAACTTCCTGTTTCATAGTTTTCAAGGATAAGACGTCTTTTGAGATCTAAAATTGCCATCCATAATTGTTTTTCAAATTATTCATTACTTTTAAACGTGAAATTGTGGGAATATTGAAAAACTACAAGATATGGTGATGATAAAGATGAAAGTTGAAGTAATAAGATTTTCCTTTTATTTGCAAATAGTTGTTGAATATACAGAGAAAGCAACACGTTTTGGTTGCACTAGTGGTCTGGATAAACTCCAGCTCCATATAGAACTGATATAATGCTACTAACAATTAATTCCTTATTAGGGAATAAGTGTGAAGTATTGATAAAATATAATCTTAGATGCATTTTATTGGAATATTTCTATCTAATAGTTATTTTGATAAAACTAGATGTCTACCATAAAAAAACCTTTCGAGAGCTCTAAATTTCAAAGTAATCTAAAAATAATGCAAATGGCACTGGTATACAAGAAAAGTGCTAGATTATCATTTAAAATTATTTCGAAATATATAACCTGTTGGCCACCCGGTCCAATTATCACTCCACTTTCCGTTCCAAACAAATAATCCCCATGGGTTTCTTAAACGGAGAAGCCTAAAAATTAAGTTTTATAAACGACAATACTATTAATGTAAACGAAAATAGTGAAAAAGTACATATAAACAAGGGGTAATATGTATAAGAAAATATATAAATTAAATTCACCTATATTCCTCTTCCTGTTTTACATCTAAAATTGAATAGGCATGTCTAGATAATAAACCTTTTTTTTGAAATACTTTAACATTAACATTTCTGTTTCCAGCACCACAACTACATCCCATAATGAAACCTGCTTCCCTATAAAAAAACTATTTTCCTGTACATCTAACCTCTCTTATTTATGATATATTTTAAACTGTTTACCCATATCAATGTTTTCTAGCAAATATTTTCACAGTAGCTATTTGCGGACTGTTAATGTTATTATAGATGGCAGCCCCAAAATTAAAATAGATATAGAATTTAAAAATCTTATACCTATAATGATATGCAACTCTATATTATAATATAAATCACGCACACATTTCAAAGATTAGATGAAAACTAAGTAAATCTACTATTATGGATTTTATGAATTCCTACCTAGCACTCAATAAACGAGCCCATCGAATATCTTTATCAGCCTGGTCTTCTAGAGATATCACCTCAGTAGCAGCGCCTAAATGAATATTTATGATTTTAAAAAAAAGAATATTACAGGTTCATATGCTACGTAACCAATACTGTAACTAATTTTTAGTTCTAAATTCCATCCTTGATACTGCGGATAATAATCATAAACTGTTAGGCTAATAACAAACATATATTAATTAGAAAATTTTACTGTCATCAAGTATCATTTAACTTAAAAACGCCGTTTCAGTAAAACTAATATTTTAAACATAGCCCTTAAATCTACAAAAATAATTTTGAAGCAGTTTGAAACAGCTTAATCTTTAAAAAAAAATAAGACCTCATAATAACAATATTTCGAAAAAACGTTAAGTGAAAGTTAAAATTCCACACTCTATATATACACCTTAATATATATCAGCTGTACTATCTTACAAAATTGGTTCTTGCCTGTCAATATAGCTAATCCTTCAACCGTTCTTCCAGCGCGCAATTTAGAATAACTTCCCATTTGCTTAGCCAATGCCTTTTCGATAAGTGGCACCCAAAGCTAGAAACTAAACATTTACTACTTTTTTTTCCAAAAATATTTTCTTAAAACAATGAGATTAACTTAATTAAAAATGTATTGCACTAATTATATTGTCTATATAGAAAAAATCCCTTCAAATTTCGTCACTTTATATCACTAGAGAATAGTAGGATAGTTTAAATTAAATAACAATAAAAAACCAAAATATTTTAAAATTACTTGATTTCTACGGCCATCTGCGAAGGCTAAAGATCTGGTTTCTTTCCTACATGGGAAGAAATCGTCAACCAATATAATCTTCCATTCGCCATCAATACATACCCTACAACTATTCTTATTTAAATATATCATAAAACTTTACCATACAACCTTATCTGATAAATCCCATCTCTTGAAAATTCTTTAGTAAGTACGATATGCTCAAGAATATCAGGACGCTCTGCTATAAGAGCCATTGCTGAGAGTAGCCAACAATCACCCAGAATTCCTAGAAATTAATAAACCTATAATAAAAAGTTAAGTACGCTATTATATCCTTTAATAATTCTTAATGTCGTTCAATTAATATGGATATTTTGATTAGTTAAATACCTTGTTCAATATCTGATGATCGAGGATCTCTGAATACACACCATGGCCACAGTTGTCCATCTTTAGTGAAAATTTGATGAGGTCGGAGCCAAATAACACCAAGAGGAATATTGCCTTTAAAATCCATATAATAGTAAACTCATAATCCTAAGGTTATAAGATTTATTACACAGATAAACATTTCTTACCATTAACTACATCATTATTAATACGGCTAAGGTCTCCAATTGATTTGTCAGAGTGAGAAAATCCATCATCAATAAAGGTTGCTTGCTCTGTTCTACGAAATAATTGCTCTTAATTTGATTCTGTTCAAGGAAATTATGTAGATAAATGTCAACCAATAGTTCAGAGTATGAAAAATGCTATATATTTAATAAATATTCTTATTAACCAATGAGACTAATATAAATTACTTTTTAAACTAATACTTGGTATAATAAGCAGCAGTATTAATGTTCTTAAAGAGATCTCAAATTTCATGAGTTCAATTACCTGCAGTAAGATACAACAGCACTGTGGATCAATGCTGCACTCTTATTGTCCTGCATTTCTACATCTGTTGTTATTTCAGAACATATTGTTGAGGTTAAAGGGAAATCCGGCGGCATATCAGCATCCTGAAATAAATACTTCCTCCATTGTCATAACTACGCCGTATAATTTATGATTTGCAAAGTGGGTTTTAAAAATAATTATGGAAAGTAAAGAAAGAGTATTTCATATTAGGTAAAAGGCTAGTTAATGTCCATAACATACCAATTATAGTATAGGAAGTAATTTACCCAGACAATGATCAATTTGTTCTCACTCATGATAAATGCTAATAATATGTACCTACCGGTGGTAAACTGGGAGGAGAGCCTAATCTATTCTGATGTAGGATACCTTGTTTAGGACCTTAGAAAATACTATATTATAGTGATTAACTTTGAACTTGAATATAGAAATTTCAAATACATAATTATAAAGTAAGACAACTTATATTCAGATAATCACTCACCAAGGTTTCTGTTTTCACCACATTTTGGACATTGCAAAACCTTAAGTGCATTAACATTATAACATCTTCGACATATCCAGTTCATAGAATAATCTAGGTCTTTGACAGATGTCTTTGAGATTTTGGAGTCTAACTTCAAGTTGTCCGTATAAGACCATTCAGTAGAGGTACTCCCACGTAGTGTTGAACCTAACCTCACAATTTCCACTATATTCGAAAATTGGTAACTCTACTAATTTAGCACATTCCATAATTCAACAAAAATCGTCTAAAATAGTGTTTCGTGCGTTTGTTTACTACCTCTCGCAAAATTTCAAATTATACCTCCAAATATGGGTGTTTCTCCATTAGTTGATTGGGACTTTCGTAATGGTTTCATGCCGTCTGCTGCTATTACTACAGGTGGTGGCGGTCGCGGTGGGGGAACACCTTTTGACAGAAAAAATAGATTCAATACAAGTGAAAAAGTGTAATACATACATAAGTTACATATTTATCTGGTTTTTAAAACTATATGAGTGCTAAGTATATTCACTATTTTTTTATAGGTCGTCAATTTCACAGAAACATCTACAAACAGATTAAGATATGATTCACCACTGTCCTATTTATTAAGATAATAAAAAGGCACAAGATAAATGAGGAGAACATATTAGTCATGGTCTTTACAGTGAAAAAAATAGGGAATATAAGTTCTTTACCCTGCCTACATACCTGGTCTTCTGTTTGAAGGTAATCGGTCTACAGTAGACTGTCCTCCAATATAATTGGAATGTGTACTAAATATATCCAAAATTGCATTAGAGATGCTTGATACTAAAATAATCATAGGATAACACTAAAAATATCAGATTATAAGAAATTTTACAAGTAATACAGGTTATTAGTATAAATAAACCCACAACGTCAAATGCCACTACAGATTTTGTTGGTAACATTGGGTTCTAGTAACTTCTAAACAATGTTAGCATTGATTAATAAACCTACTTGGTTTAGTAATAGCTCTAGGTAACAAAGGCTTCTTGAGTGATAACGAAGCAGGATTTTGGGATCCACAAGCTGAGCAGAACGGTGATTGCGACTGGTTAATTAAAGTGCAAAATTGGCAATTCCAAGACATAATAGTTTGCTTAACAATGTAATTAGATAAATAGTTAGTACATCGCACCTGTAAATTTAAAAACAATCCATTATTCAATTGTATTAATAGCTAATTAATCTAATAAACTTCTGGCTATTAGGTAAAACCTGGCTTTCCGGACGAACCAGTCATTCTAAAAAATGCTATGATTACAACAATACTGTCTGAAATACGAGCCATATATAAAAGATAAGAAACAACATTCAGTTCATACTTGTTTAAGGATTGATCTTACTAGTAGATGGCAATATAAAAGTAATATTTTCAAACTTGCCTGTTTTTCTCTAGATTCTTTAGTCAAAACAGATTCGATATTGAAATTACAAAATAAACCACCTCAATTTTAACAAAAATAATGCTATTTTTTTACGATAAATATAATATAGCATAAATAGTCATAAAATAATATTTTGCAAATAAAGTAAATGATATTTTCAGTAACAAAATAAGGCATCCTTGAATCATGCTATACCGATGAAATTTATAAAATACATCGATTTTGATAATCACAGCAAATTAGGAAAAATGAGTAGACCCCAAAATTCTATTTGAGTCACTAAGTTGCTATTTAGATTATCCATGAAATTTATTGCTGACGATTTTGTCCATCCATACCATATAAATCATTGATATAATAAGCTATATATGGTCATTTTTGGAAAACGTGAGTGTGTACAGAGAAAAATGAGCGTCATGGCAGAGACGCATATGAGCATGTAGTAGCGTCAACCAATTAGCATTTTGTTCTCAGTCTTTTCTAAGAAATAGTAAATACGTTTTGTAGTATGCAATTATAAAATCTAGCATTTAACAGTGAAAAAAACATATCTATTAATATACATATAAGATATTTAGCTTATCATATAAATGATTTGCTAAACTTGTTTGGAAATCAACAATTTAACACTAAAACTCTTCTAACCAAATGTACGGTTGAAACAGCAAGAGTTGGTAAGTCTATTAATAAACCAAAATAATGTCAGGAACACTTTATTTGCAGATGAGATGCATACTCTACCTACATATATTTCACATAAGGAACTCTTTGGATCACCCACGCCAAATTCTACTTGTAACTCCTCGTTATTCTTTCATACTACCCAAATAATACCTAACAAGGACATAGCAAGAGCTCTTTATGGAGGAAATGAGAAAAGAATCCAAGAAACATTGGAAATATCTTTCAAATCACTCAAGGTTTGTATAACTCTTTAAATATTAACAGTTTTGCTCACTTATGTTACAATTCTCTCTCTATTGAATGTTTCAATAGTTAAGCTTCTCACTTTGTCTATCAGATAAGTTCATATTTGTTGTGTAGTAAAGGTACCTGCAAAAGTAGATAATGTTTATTAATGGGAAAATATGCCTTATATATAGTCAAATAATACTCTAGCAGCTAGGTGGAAAAGTTTGCAGACTGGAAAAAGCCAAAGTACAACAGTGACCACTATTTTCACTAGTTAAAAGCAATCACTTATATTATTATGCTAATTTTATATCAATATGATATCAATTACGGTATGAACACTCTGTTCCGCGTGATACTTCGGTGCGTTCCTACGTTTTACTATACCGGAAGTTTTTACACAGTCAACAACCATGTGCTATCTGCGAACGACCACTAAATGTACAAGCTATAAATACGATCCTCCCTTGCGCTCATATCGTTCATTCGGGTATGTCATCTTTTTTATTCACTTTTCTTTTCTAGTTCTATCTTGTGGCAAAAGCCGAAACACTCTAAATTACTGTTTTTGAATGCCAATTCGAATTGGGCCAGAACTATCGCCATTGTAGTCGCTGTGAGCTGAAAGTACCATGTAAGAAAATGAGTTTTGACTACTTTATGACAATGTTTTGCTGTCTTTCGAAATACAAATGAAAACTTTGCAAAGCTTTGTAACTATTAGATGAAATAGTTCAATCGCCCACTTTATAAACTATGGCATCATTTGACTGTTGCATATTTGTAATCTGTTTTTCCTCGTATTTATTAACTGGAAATTAAGTTCATACTGATTAATATGCATAAGTTATAGGGTATAGTGTTTTTAAATGATTTATTATATAAATCCTTACCCAGTACAGTCTATATACGGTGAAACGTTTCTTGATTAGCCAATATTCATTTCAATCCCCTCTTCTCGTTTAGGTAATTATTTTTCAAATAAATTGTAGTTGATTATATAATTGTCCACCTGTCTCAAAATGATTTTTTCTATCTAGAAATTTTCCAGCTTAACCACTAACTCATACTTTCACCTACACTATATATGAGCCATATTTTCTCACCAATATACATTATTCATTCATTCAAATGACTATTCCTATACAATACTAGCATATACAGTGAGGTCGCGTAGCGAGGGGCATAGATTGCACAAGATAGCAATCGAGGGCAATCGAGTACTATTTTTTGCTCTCCCGTCCATCACTTTTTTTGAAAATGGGAATTTTTAAAATCTAATTAAAGAGCTGGATTCAGCACAGAATTTCCGATCTGGAACATACAAAACTTTCCTATTTCTGAAACAAAAAGTTTTTTCTTCAAAATAGGTTTTCTCTCAATTTTGTAAAGGCAAAAATGTATTTATCTATAATAATGGCTCATGACATTTACTTCTAATCGTAGCAAACAGATTTGCCAACTGAGAGAACAGCTAAAAGTAGAGTTTTTCCTAGGGATGTTTATTTTACATCACTTCAAACTTGCTTGCACATCATGTTTCACGATTATCTATTTTGAATCTCTCATCCAATTGTTACTTTCTTCCTCTCTAACTTTGATTTGTACAAAAACGTAGTTGTTATGGCCTAGTGGAAGTGGGTTATAATCTCAACGCTATCATCCATTGGTCGATGACATGGGTGTTCTGGCCTCACTTTTGTGAGGATCACTATTTCCTTTTCGTATAGCTTTTTATTTTCATTTTCTACATTATGATTTCCTATTGATTACACAACTTCTTCTTAAGGGGAATACCTGTATTAATATCAAAGAGTGAATTTCAGTTACAAATGTGTGTTTCAATCAGTCGCAGTTTTCATTTGATGCCATTTTTCAGTGGGCGATTTCCTCCGCTGGGTTCGATATACGATATCAATGATTATTTTGAGGGGTTTGAATAAATGGGGATCGGAGATTGAAACTATGCTTCTAAAACTGGGGGTCGGCTTGAAAGGCGTAATATTTCAAGATTGTTTGGCAAAATTGAGCAAAAATATGAAGTTTATAAAGTTCTCTGACATCTCTGATGTTTAAAGACACATAAGTGGCGAAAACAACAAAAACTGAAAAGTAGTACTAAATGAAAACTGCGACTGGTTGAAACACACATTTGTAACTGAAATTCACTCTTTGATATTAATACAGGCATTCGCCTTAAGAAGAAGTTGTGTAATCAATAGGAAATCATAATGTAGAAAATGAAAATAAAAAGCTATACGAAAAGGAAATAGTGATCCTCACAAAAGTGAGGCCAGAACACCCATGTCATCGACCAATGGATGATAGCGTTGAGATTATAACCCACTTCCACTAGGACATAACAACTACATTTTTGTACAAATCAAAGCTAGAGAGGAAGAAAGTAACAATTGGATGAGAGATTCAAAATAGATAATCGTGAAACATGATGTGCAAGCAAGTTTGAAGTGATGTAAAATAAACATGACCAGGAAAAACTCTACTTTTAGCTGTTCTATCAGTTGACAAATCTGTTTGCTATGGTTAGAAGTAAATTTTATGAGCCATTATTATATATAAATACATTTTTGCCTTTACAAAATTTAGGGAAAACCTATTTTGAAGAAAAAACTTTTTGTTTCAGAAATAGGAAAGTTTTGTATGTTCCAGATCGGAAATTCAATGCTGAATCCAGCTCTCTAATTAGATTTTAAAAATTCCCATTTTCAAAAAAAGTGATGGACGAGAGAGCAAAAAATAGTACTGATTGCCCTCGATTGTTCTCGATTGCTATCTTGTGCAATTTATGTCTCTCGCTACGCGACCCCACTGTATTTTCCAAGGACTTTTCTTACACATTAAAAATATTTATTAGTCAATAATCATATAATTTAGAATTTAGAAATCAACAAGAAAGACTTGAGGTGAGATTTTTTTGATGAATTACTTGCCACTAGAAAGATAACACAGATTACCAGCACCACATACGTAGCCAGAGGGGCACTGACCATTGACACATGAACCTATAAATTGTATTACTTTGAGAAATATGTTATCAAAAGTGACTATAACAGAAATTTTGCAACTATTAAACCAAATTTAAATTGTATACTTATAAACTGTACCTCTCTTTTAAGAAACATTGTTTAAAAAATAATTTATTACTGGATGCTGTAAAAATTACAACTAGTACTTTTTAAAAAAAGATCATCGCTATATGGAAGTAATAGAATTCACTATATTAAAAATTAAAACTGGTGATAGTGAGTTTTAGTGAAAATTTTTTGCTAAGAAATAAATTACTAACAACATTTTTTTCTTTGTGATGATAGGGAATACTAAATAAAGAAAATAACAAACAAATCATATTGGCCAGACCAGAAATTCTATTTTGAATCCAGATCTATTATATTTCCAAAATTTTCATTACAAAGAAGTATAGGCAAAAGGATTCTTTGTTACTCTGTTTTACATTATTTGCTCTCAATGATGAGATCCTACTATATGCCTTATTTCCCACGCTATTTCAAGTCTTATGTAAACTAACACTGTCGTTTTTAAAATACGATTAAATAAGCTGAGTTTGTTAACTGTATTTTTTATAGAAGCAATCACTCCTAATTATAAAAAGAAGAAAATACTGCTCTTATTAAAGAATAAGATATTATACCTACCAATAACTCCTCCGGATCCGAGTGGGCAGCAGTAGTTGTTTGTGTTGCACATGAAACCCGCTTGACACTGCTGATTAACGCAAACTCCTTAAATTATTAATACTATTTAAGACCTAATATGTAATTTTTATATAATGTTAGTATTATATCCTGGTTTATATATGGTGATTGAATGAGATTCTAAGCTCTTTGTGTAAAAGGCTTCCAGCTAATAGTATAATAATTATTTTAGAAGGAAATGGAGGAAATAAGATTATAAAGACGTAAAATTTGATATGCTAACAAACCAGTAGTGTTTCCAGATTGGCATCGACAACAAAAGTTATTGTTGGTACAGAAAAATCCTTGACCGCAGAGTCCACCAAGGCATGCAGCTACAGCTGGTCCACCAGAGCATGCAGCTGTAGAAATAATACTCTTTTAGAATTCTTCAGTACATTTAAAAATGTGTCTATTTACTAATTATTTGTGGCAAAGTTCTAAAAATAAAAAAACCGTTTAATGATGTTTCAAGCATTATATATAAAGTGGGCAGTCATCTACATTAATCGTGAGCTGGTACTTAGGTCACGAAAAGGCTTCACAGGGCAAACACGAAAGCGTCGCAAACAATAAAAAGCTGTTTTTGAGACCATGCTAGCTTTTCAAACAGTGCATACTACCCAAAACAGCAAAATTCTAACGAAAGCAACACGCATGACACAATAGACACTTTTAAGCATTAATTTATCCTCTAATACATTTCATCTTAAAATAACGTTTACTACTTTAAAACTAAAGGATTTATGTTTTATTACATACTCACTCTCAAGAGAATTTCCAGGACAGCAACACCCTTGTACACAAACGGCTGAAACGGAATACATCTGGCATTGAGTACTAGTGGAGCATGAGGAATAGCAGTTGGCTGGGCATCGATACTGTCGTTTAGCTCGTGAAACAGTTGCGTTAGCATCACGTAGTTTTGGTACTACAAAGAGTTATTATACACTTTATTATTGAAATTTTTACTTTATGGACTCTTCCTTTTCAACGCCTTTTTCTTAAAACTCTTATAACACTTATGTTATTGGTCGTAAGATATCGGTATATTATATATGTTAGTGTCAAGTTCATTTCACTTGTAATATCTACAGGTGATTATTATTAGTGTAGGAAAATATATAATTATAACTGTTTTGGTTGTTCACAAATTATTTTCAGTGCAAATAACATTATTACGTACCTTCTAGATTACTTGGACTGTCCTGAGCTAGAACCAAAAACCAAGCAATGGGCATCATAGCCAAAAAAGAAATGGCCAATCGTTTCATTGCAGTCCTAATAAATTTTAGTTTTAAAAAAAACGATTTGACGTATGTGAGGTTTTGAAATATAAAATCAACTGTGATATGTAAATTATTCCAAGTGGGAAACTGGATAAGATTGAGTTATATTATGGACTGCAAAAATTATGAAGTGATATTCAATAGACATTTTACTAATTTATGGGTAATTCTTTCTTATTTAGAAGAAATCTATGTGCCAACTTTATTATATAAAATATCAGAAATATCCAGTGTTGTTTAGTTAATTATATCAACGTAGATCATATCTAAATGAAGAGTAAATTAATACTATAGTGAAACTAGTATCAGTGTTGAACATATTACGGAGGATGAGATGAATCCAAATACGAAATACAGTTAGAAAACATGTATGAGCGTGTTGGGCTTTCTAATTAGCCGTTGAGCAAAGTAACAAGTGTTGACAATGCGCTAGTCATTAGAATGTGTACAAAACTTCGACTCGCCGAAGGGCGTGGCGGATGTGCGCCTGTTAGCTCACCTCTCCACCACGCACGAACAGTCTGCGTCTACTTAAAATGAGTACTATTATTTCAACCTGAAGTGAACAGGATCATCAGACAATTATCATAACTATTTTGAGAGAATTTGTAGTCAAAGTTAAATAGGGAAAAATAGTGCAGTAAGATGACTGATTTGTATTGTCTAGATGAATAAACAATGTATCTAATAAATTTTACCAAAATAAAAAATAGCTTATACAAAGTAGGTAAAGTAAAAATTGCAAAAATAAAGAGTTAATATACTATCAAGGAATTTAAAGAATTAGCGTTATAGTGAGAAAGCGTGAAGCCAGGCTGCTTGAGAGCAAGACTTTATATTAGCTAACACAGGTGCTCAAAATAGCCGTTAAAGACTAGTTTTGATCGCGACTTATCTCGTCATCCTAGACTCATAAAAAAGTACCCTTGTTGAATGACTGAAATTAAACATATATAAGCCTTAATCTATACTGCTTTTTATTTTTTTATTCGATATTTATATAACTGTTATCAACATTTTAGATGTTTTTCTATTTATTATGTTTGATGAATACATCGTTATTAAATCTTTATGATATTGAATTCTAATGTTTTATAAGATAAATATATCATGAAATCTTGTTCGTATATGTAAAGCAAAGTAATATAAGTGGTTATTATTAGTAACTTTTATATCACACACCTATATTAGAAGAGTGAAATTCAGTAGTGGTGTGAATTGTGAAGGAGCTGTAAGAAAGCATCCATGTTCGTTAATAAGTATAAACTTACAAGATTGAATATTTCTTTACTCTTGTTTGTATTACTATGTTTGTCGATTAAAGAGATTAATAGTCACCATCAGCTGAGTTATGTCAGCACTATTATAGTTACATTTTTAAATAAATGACAATTATACTCTCAAAAAAGATTGGAAGACGACGAAATAAAAACCCCTGAAACAAATTTAGAGCAGTGTTCTTTTTTATATTGTGTTCTAGTGTATTTAATTAAAATAGAAATATGGGTATTATATATAATGTTTAGTTATTTAAATCACATTTATCAAAATCAATCTTCAAAAATAATAAACTTTATTTGACTACTTTGAATAAATACTCTAATATAATAGACTACTTTATCTAAGAAATCTATATTTCATACGTTGAAATTTAATTATCGTGATATGTTGATGTATTTCACATTAGTTAATGATTACATCTTCTATCTTAAGACCTTAGCCATGTACCCTAATCGAAGAACCAAATTATTCCATTGTTTGTAATAACGCATCCTAAAAAGTATAGTTTGATTAGAAGTGCAATGTTTTGAGTTTAAAAGGTGCTCGAGAGATTGTTGACCATCGCGATGATCGTCCTACGACGCGCACCCTAATGAAGAACTATAGTTCTCTCCTATTTGAGGACAATGACAAACGACGGACACTCTAAGAGTGGATGAAATAGATCAATGGATACATAGTGATAAGGAATAAATTAAAGAAAGAATAGGATCTAAAAGACATATAGCAGTAAAAATAAAGACTCGTTTTACAATTTTTTGCAATATTTATATTTACACTGAAGCCTGTGACGGATTTATTCTGAACAACTCGTTTTTCCTACAATTTTATTAGGAATCGACTAGAGGTAAATATGTTAAGAACGGATTTCTGTTATAGAGATAAGGAGACATTCACTAAAGAGAAGTACAAAGAAGACTTTAGTATAAGAGAATTGTATAAGTTTATAGTCAATACACATTTTTATGCAATATTATAAATATTTCGTACGTGATGGAGTGTAGTAACTGATAATATATATTGACAACATTGAAAAAACAGATAAAATTAATAAACGTCTGAAGTATAATATGACCATAAAGCAATTTGCTAACAAAAACAGCCGTAGGTTCAGCATTTTACCTAAAGTCATAATAGTGATTCTTGAAAAATGATTTGTATATTAGAAATAGAACGGAATATATGCAAAAACGCAAATGCCATAACTATTAAAATTAACAAGCTAGGCCCTCAAAAGGTATGCTGATAGGGGCCATTTATCAAATCTAAGTCATAGAAATATGGAATTGGTAATTAACATATTGAGTGTATATCACTCCATAATGTTTAGAACACATTTACCATTGTATCGTATACAAGCCAGTACTTTATACCTCTGCAGGTAGCCTTTGAAGATTTTATTAGAATTTGTTTCATCATTATGTAAACTACCGTTTATAATTAGAGACATTTAAGTTATGATTGTAATTATAAGGTGAAATTGTAAGAAAACGGCGAGATGTAGAAAATAAATCTATAAGATTAAAGTCCTAATAATGACGTATCAAAAGCTCTAACTAATAACATATTGCAGTGTTCGTCTCCAGTTCCACTAAATGCATAAATACACATATCCATGTTTTCCTAAGCCTTAACATTTCAATAATCTCCTAGATGCTGACTTCTTTCCAGATATTTTTCACCTAGAGATACATGTGTTTAAAATAAATACCTTACTATATGCAGCAAAACAGAATCTTCACAATTCTCAAACAATTTGCATTAATATTTATACATCGCAGTACAGGAAGTTGACACTGTCACGAGATATGTGGCGAAAAGTGAAGTGTTACGTGAAAATCGAAAGTGGAGGAAGAATAAAAATGGGATTGGACAAAAAGAAAATATTGAAATTATTACTATTAGTCCGAAATTAAGAATCAGTATATAAATAGTCAAAAGTTAGATAGTTCCACTGACCACTAACTGACAATTATTATTTTCATAGAATCCCTTTTATAGAAAATGTCTTAAAAACAGCGCAATGTTAAAAAATCTCATTGTTAAGTAAATTTTTAAGATTCCCATTTATTCAGATCTTTCCTTTTCTTCTCAAAATCAACTTTGTCATAAGTGCACTATAATGACCGCTCCGGCTAGCAAGCGCTTTCCCTCTCGATTACTTGAAAACATTCGAGACGCGATAAATTTTAAGCGCGATGTCTCTGTCGAACTGAAGCACTTGAGATATGGAAAGGATAGTCCGTACAGTCCGATTTGTGAGACATTTCAAACAGCTGAAGGTTTAAAGAAAGAACTAGTAAATTAGAATTAACAAATGTCCGATTACCATGTCAGGTTCAAAGTAATTATCAACAAGACATATTAAATTGATCTACTAGTATCCCTAACCACCCATCAATAAATTTGGATAAGTTCAAATACTATTACAGAACATAACCATGTAAGACTTACTATAATGCTATTACCATGTACTATCCTTAAATTTCATTAAAATTCCGTATCGCTAGAAAGAAAATTATACAGACGTTTACTTTTATTGGTCTAGAGGTGTTAATGTAAACAAATAATTCGAATTTTCCCATTTATTTCAAAAATCAAACCACAGCCATGAATTCTTTGCCACGTAAAGAAGATAATTCTCTCATGCATTTGAAAACACATTCAGTTAATGATTCGAGAAGTATACGCGCAAACTCAGAGTTTCAACAACTTAATTTGTCACTGTACTAAAATAATCAAAAGGATTAAAGCAACAAACAATGGGTATATCAACTAAATTCATAGAACATTATAACACAATAGACAAAAGAGAATGCAGCTAACTCGTGAAACTATCCTATAGAACACGACCTTACTGCCGCACAATTAGGGATTCTCGATCTGCACCAACTCCAATCCACTTGATGGGCACCTAAATCAAAAATAAACTTTAAAATAATTGCACAAAGAAAAAAAATAAACCGGCATAAGAGTAAGAAATGAGGGCAAGAGATTTTACTTCAATAAAATCCTCAATGAATTTCACATATTCTTGACACTTTTCTGGTAAGTGGTTCCATTCCCTGATACCAGCTATTTCGCTTTCCCAGCCTTGGAATACTTTATATTCCACCTCCAAACGATTCCAGGCTGCCGCTTGAGCTAAATTTAAAAGCAAACTTTAAATTTTAGTATTTCCTAACTGAAACTAGACGTGAAAAAATACATATTCGGAAAAATCTATACACTAAATAATCGCTATTCATAGCTGAAAACTTCGTTTTCTCACTACTACTACTACTACAAATATTATTTAAAATAATATGGAAATAGACCTGGTGGAGCTAATATAGACGCTCCGTCTAGTGTGTATCCAATAGCCACTTTGATTTCCTTGAATGTATCAAGGATATCCAATTTGGTCAGAGCAATCGCTGTATATCCATTTACTTGAGCAGAACGACGCAGAAGAAACAGATCTAACCAGCCACATCTGTTATATATATATTTGGTGTATGCCGAAGTTTTAGTCTTTTTTTTAGCGCTTTGGCATAATCACTTAAAATTGAAATAAATTTCCGCTCTTTTGTATTTTTTTAATGCTTCGTTTGTAGTTTGTGGAGAGTCATAAGTCACGATTTAGTGGTTAACATAACCTCACAAAACAATTCTAGCATGATGAGTCACCAAAAACTGCATATGCGATAGTGTATTCTCTACAAGTTCCAACAAGGGAAAAAAACGCTGGTGAAGCATACAAATCAATTTGCTCCGTTCTTGGTGATGATATTGTGTTCCACAGTACTTGCAAATATCAGTTTCGACTTTTAAAACTGGTAATTTTGATATCGATTATCAACAATGCTCTGGGACGCCACGACCATTGAAGACTGATGCTTTGGAAGCATGATCTGATGAAAATGCGTCGTAGACACAAGAGGAGCTCATGCAGGAGTTGGGAGTTGATCAAGCAATAGTTACGAGACGATTGCATGAGATGAGGAAAATTCGGAAGTTCGGAAAATAGGTACTGCATGAACTCTCCAAAGACAGCATTGGCCACCGATTCAGCAGATCATTTGGAACTTTGGCTAGAAAATTCTCCCGTACACAGCGTATTCACCTGACTTGACGTCTTCGGATTACCATTTATTCCGGTCGATGTAGAAAGGTCTAACAGTACAGCGCTTTTGAGATGTGACTGAGGTGCGAAAATGGATCGACAATTTCATCGCCTCCAGACCGATATCGTTTTTTCGCGAAGAAATCCGAAAGTTACCCCGAGAGATGGCAAAAGATTATGGAAAGCAAGAGAAAATATTTTGGTAATTGAATTGTATTCTGAATATTATGGAAATAAAGTGAAAATGTAAAAAAAAAGACTTAAACTTCTGCATACATCTAATATACACAAGATATGCCAAAAATGCTGATACAAATTCTAAGTGCAATTAAATTAGCATATATGACGTAGTGATTCTCTATGCTAATTAAAATGTACTGCTTAAAGCCTTTTGGGACCCTGTTAAAAATTTCATTCAATTCTCTCGTTTCTGAATTGTTCTTTAATGTTCAAAGCTTTATGAACTACTATAATCCACTTGTACGAACAGGGAGACAAAAATACTTCGATTGCTAAGCAACTCTGTATCACGAAAATGGCTGCTTATAGGAGTCGGAAACGATATCAGAAGCTTAGTTCAGTAGAGGACCATCCCAAGGGTGCGAAATCCAGATCCGTGAACTCTTTTCGCGTTAGAAAAATGGTCAAGAAGAGGATCCTCCGAGATAGCAAGAAATCAATGAGGAAGATGGCTTCTAACCTCAATATTAGTCCAGCATCAATGAGGAGAATAGTCAAGCATAAACTAGGGTTCTAGCCATATGAGATCCGTCGAACCCATATGCTGACGGGAAAAATGAAGATCAATCGTTACGAAAAAGCAAGAAAACTCCTAGGCATCGAGCGTGCTTTTCAGTGATGAGAAAATTTTCACTATCAACTCAGCATAGAATAGTCAGAACAATAGACAAATTCTTCGACATGGCCATCCAAAGTCTGAGAAATTTGCCGTAGATGCCAGAAGTCATTTTTCTGTTATCTGTCATAGTTTGGGTCGGAATAACAGCGTTAAGCAAGAAAATTCGCTGAGTAGAGCATCTTAGAATAATTTGGACTCTCTTTAAGACGGTCTTGGTTAAATCTTGGGACTAAATTAGCCAAGAGAAGCTGCAGCCCATCGTGGGTAACTTCGAGAAGCATCCGTAGGCCTGTGAACCGTAAAAGGGGGAAACATTGTACACTTAATGGCTAAATTATTACTTAGTACCTTATGTAGATCTGAATGAATTTCCATGTAGAATGCCGTTTTGATTATGCAATAATGAGATTTACCATCTGTATCAGAACTTTTGGCGCATCCCGTATATATACCTTGTATTTCATAACTCAGTGTAGGTATAAACAGTGTATAAAGAAATATATCTAAATCAAACATGCGAAATAAGAATTAATGTTAGATAGAGCATGAAAACATATCTACCTTCTTTTTCGTCCAGTAGTAACTCCTACTTCCTGTCCAATACTCTGCAAGAGCTCCCCATTTCTATCGAATAGTTCAGTAGGAAAAGGACCGGTACCAACGCGTGTCTGATATGCCTTGACTACCCCAAATACCTAAAACAGAAAACTAAATGTTTATTAATAAGATAGCACAACAATAGGACTAATCCCATATAAAAAATACATATAACTATTGATGAACGTGAAAAATCTAAACCTGAGAAATGAAAGTGGGAGGTACTCCAAGACCAGTACATGCTCCACCAACAGTGGCGTTTGATGATGTTACATACGGATACGTTCCTTAAAAAGAGGTATAAAGATTACTACACATTTTAACTTCCAGTTTAACAGAACTACCATAGTATTCTATTCGATTAAAATCCAACTTCGAAAACAAATACATTTTTAATAATAATAAATAATACCTACCAAAATCAATATCAAGTAAAGCACCATTGGCACCCTCAATTAGAATAGATCGGCCTTGTTTGCGCATACTATGAACAAGACCTACAGTATCACCAACAAGATTCAACTCAGCTAATTTTTGTCGATGTTCCTCAAAAAAATAGAAAACAATTCTCTAATTAACAACCAGTTAACAATATATGTGTTAAAGCAACAATTGTGATTTTTGGATATCCTAATGATAATAGAGCAAGAGAGTGACAATAAGAATACACCCCTTACATCAAATTTTTAAAGCAACGATTATACTAGATTGAAAATGGATTATTTATATGCCTTGAACTTAGCCAACTCTGCCACAGTATCAATCTCTATGGTTGGAAACTGCTTCCTATAGTGATCAACAAGACGACGATACCTGTGAAATTTAGTAACTTACCATATATAGTATACATGACTTCCAAAAACTACAGAAATTATGTTTATATTAAAGCTTATTGTGAACTAAACAATAACGTAAATAAACAAGATTCTAATTATACATTAAGTGAAGAGATCTAAATATTTTACCTACCGTTCACAAAATGCATCAAAATCACCCATCAGATCAGCGACACGGATACCATTGCGGAAACACTTTGAGGAATATGTCGGGCCTATTCCACGATTCGTGGTACCAATCTTGCTATAAATATCAAATAAAATTTCAAATGAACAGTTAAATAGAGAATTTTTTTTAAATCAAGGGGTAATTTTATTACAACTGAGGACAATTTTTCTTTCTAAAATTTACTGTTGTTGAGCAAGAGAATCTTCCTGATGACCATCAACTTGTGCATGTACACCAAACACCAGATGAGCCTCAGCTGAGATCATGATCCTTAAATTTTCGAATCGCTAATGAATAAGACGTCGATCCAATACACCAGGTTAAAGTAATAAATTTCACTTTCGAACATGGTAGCTGAAAAATTTACGCACTGACCATCAAATACCAAAACTTACGCAACAATTAATAAATAGTCAAAAACCGTACTAACGAATAATAATATATAATGCGTAATAAAATCGTCGAACCTATATGTATATCGAATGACTTGCTAGTACATATGTGAAACATGCCTCTTTTCCCACCCAGGTTCACTGGTGATTCCGTTATGTTCCAGTTCCGAGAAAAACGACTCAAGATTTACCACTACTCCATTTCCGATTATGTTAAAACACTGAAAGGTTGCAAAACCATTTGCTTCCTTAAATTATGAAAAATTTTTAAAAACCAGATAAAATCAAATGTAGCATTACCTTTTCACTAATAATACCGCTTGGCAAAATGTGAAAGTCGTATTTTTTACCATTAGCAACAACGGTATGACCTGCATTGTTACCACCTTGACAACGTGCTGTCACATCAACCTAGAATTTTATTTGAAATTTTCAGTCAATTTGTAAATTATAAGCAAGATCCCTAAAAATCGAAACTTTAGGAATATGCTGACGTTGTTTCAACTAAAAAATCGTTCATCAATTTATGATACTTCCATTATTATTTTATATTAGCGCTAATTCTAAGATTAAATTAATAAGAGGGAAAAGTCAACTTGCCAAAGCTAAAATACCAACCCACATTGTAATTCTCGATGAGGAAATCGATGATTTTGCCCTTGCCTTCATCACCCCATTGGGCTCCTAACAGCACCGAGACCGTGCCCTCAGACAGACCATTCATCCGCTTTAACCAAGAAATATAAAAAAATGTTAAATGACATAATAATAATAAATAATGAGTAATAACACAGCAATAGAATGAAATGTTAGGCCTAAACAAAAAAAACAAGCAAAATAAAACCTTTGTGAAGAAGTATTATAACACATGCGGTTAGATTGTCGAATAGGAAATTATTACATACGTTTTAAGTATATAATATACATTTGGTCCATAACATAAGTTATAATACACTGTATTTGAATAAGCACATCGAATAGTACCACGGCAAAGCTGGCTATAGAAAAATGCATACTTTTTATACCATCTTATTTGTGATCAAAAATTAAATGTGACAGATAAAGAAGCAAATACGTATTACGCCATTTAATGACATTGGTACAATCTAGAAATAAGCGTATATTACACAGTTCAATGTGATACCTTTTCAATTTAATGACGCCATAAAAAATTACATCAATGCTAAGACCAATACTTCACTAAGCTATTCCTCATATTAAATATTACTTATTTGAAGACTATATACTCAACTGGAATCTGTAATGGTAATACTATAGTACATCTAGATTAAAAATGTAGAAAATGCAGTATAATATTTAACTCAATCAATACTACCTAATTGCATCTATTAATTCACAAAATTTAACTAAAGCAATCACCACTATTTTTAGATACTATTAGCTTTTTAAACTTACATTGATGAGAATTAGACTGAATTTTGCCATCCTTTAACTGAAGCAGTACTAAACAAATATATTTGAAATCTGACGAATATGACACTAAATTAAGCAATAAAAACAAGAGCGGCAATTAATGCCATGCGGAAATAACAAATTCAATTCAACGAGAAATATCGGATAAGTTGAAGTGTAATGCATCTCATAAGAACGAAAATGAACAAAATCCAAAACGAGAAGAACAAACTAGCAAATCAACAGAACTTCCAAGAATTTATAATTAGCAAAATATGAACATCACCAGCGACGAAAAGGCCTCGATCACACGAGCAATTCCCTCTAGAAATAAACGACACATTTTGGCTTTCGTGATTAGTAAATGAATTGTCTAGGCAGAGATAATTGTGGGCACGACGTTACGTCCTCAGGAATTGCATAAACACTAGGCATACTTTTATTTATTCCCAACAAACGATGGAAACAACCAAATTTCTCTCAAAATATACAGTATCTATAGGATATATGCTTAAATGAATCAATAAAGAAAGCACAAGATGTAATATAACAAGTCAACAATATGAAAACAATGACCGTGGGGCGAGATAACAATTGGAACTAACGTAACAACTACAGATTAGAGATAAAATAGAATGAGGCAAATTATGACCTAATCTAAATTAGATTAGGAACCGCGATATATTAATATCTAATTCTGTTCCTTTTTAGGCTCTTCAGCGGGTTTAGCTTCTTGTGCATCAGAGTTACCACTGGCGTTCTTTTCTGCCATCTTCTTATATGCGGCCTAAAATAGAAAATAAATCAACCATACAATAGAAAAATCAGTATAGTAGCATCTTGAACACACCTCAAATAATTTAAGAGACTGTTGCTGAAGTGATGAAACAGCTTCTTTAATAGTTTCGGGTTTCTCACTTTCTCTATTAGCCAAAATACTTTTAGTTTCTTCAATTTTCTTCTTCAGAGCTTCAGACTAAAGTGCATAAAATTATTATTTCTCAAATTCTTAATACTCTAAAAAAAGAAATATTCAGAAAAATGTTTAAAGAAACCTCTTCTTTAGGTAACTGATCAGCAAACTCTGTCATTTTGGTTTCTGTATCATGAATAATACTTTCTGCCTGGTTGAGAACCTTAATAGAAAGGTATATTTGAGTTTAAAATATTTTTTATTCATTATAAATATAATTGTTATTTCTTTGAATAATAAATTCTAAAGACGCCACTTACTTCCACCATCTCTTTTTTCTTCGCATCTTCGGCAGCATTCTTCTCAGCCTCACGAATCATATTTTCAATTTGATCCTTAGAAAGACCTCCAGATGATTGAATCACAACTGAAATACAATATCTTTACATAAAAAGTATGCGTTAAAAAAAAAAAAAATGTATATACGCACTTTGCTGTTCTTTACCAGTTCCACGATCTCTAGCTGAAACATTAACAATTCCATTGGCATCAATATCAAAGGTCACTTCAATTTGTGGAACACCACGAGGTGCTGGAGGAATACCCACCTATAATTTTTGAACATAATACAAGAGGTGAAGGATTAACATATTGACGAAATCGTTGTAAAAGGTGAAGAAACAAATAACATACTAAGGAAAATTGTCCAAGCATCTTATTGTCCCCAGCCATCTCCCGTTCTCCTTGGCAAACTTTAATCTGAACTTGCGTTTGTCCATCTGCTGCTGTTGAGAAAACCTGTAGAACTGCCATCAATTACAATAAACATGCAAGTCTTGATTACCATCCAAAAAACTGGATAATTACGAAATCAACGAATAAAATTTTCTTACTTGGCTTTTTTTTGTAGGAATCGTTGTATTTCTGGAAATTAACTTGGTCATGACACCACCAAGAGTTTCTATCCCAAGTGATAGAGGAGTAACGTCAAGCAGAAGAACATCGGTAACGTCTCCTAAAGTTAATATCGACATCTCTTATACTTTTAGAATGAAATCACACATCCTTAAGATATTACAAACCAGCTAAGACAGCTCCTTGAATAGCAGCTCCCATAGCCACAGCTTCATCAGGATTTACGGCTTTAGAAGGAGATCTTCCGAAAACCTCCTGCACGGTTTGCTGTACTTTAGGCATTCTAGACATTCCACCTACGAGTAGTACATCGCCAATTTCAGATGGTTTAACCTGACAAAAACTAAACATGAGTAAACTCGACAAATCAATCTTAAAGTATTACAAGTGACACATACCTCAGCGTCATGCATTGCTTTTCGACATGGTTCAATAGTGCGCTTTATAAGATCACCAACCAACTGCTCAAATTTAGCCCTAAAATCAATAAATTCTAAGTGCATGTGATAATTTGCTCTTCCTAACAATAGCACACCTTGTAAGCTTTAGAGTCATATGTTTTGGTCCAGAAGCATCCATAGTCAAATAAGGTAGATTAATATCTGTTTGAGTGGTGGAGGATAGTTCACATTTGGCCTTCTCTGCAGCTTCACGTAATCGTTGCATAGCCATGGGATCCCAAAATAATGTTTTATATTCCCTGAGAACCAATGGATAAATTATATTACTTCAAAACAAACCTTAGTAAGATCTACACCTTGATCCCTCTTGAATTCAGCCACAAGGAAGTTCACAAGAGCATGATCAAAATCTTCTCCCCCCAAAAACGTGTCTCCATTAGTTGATTTTACTTCAAATACGCCTTTCTGGATCTCGAGAACGGAGATATCAAAAGTCCCACCTCCCAGATCATAGACCGCAATTCTTAAAGATTAACAAGTAAAATCTTTAAAATACCGCTGCTTCTTATAATGTATGCACTAAGTGTTTCCAAAATAGTTACTCACATTTTATCTTCAGACTTATCGAGTCCATATGCTAGTGCAGCTGCTGTTGGTTCATTAATCACACGAAGTACATTTAATCCAGCAATCTGACCAGCATCTTTAGTTGCCTAAAATATAAATAAATATAAATAATGTTACAACAGAATTCAATAAAGCAAACCTGTCGTTGGGAATCATTGAAATATGCTGGAACAGTAACAACAGCATTGTGAACAACAGTTCCTAGATAATTTTCAGCTGTTTCCTTCATTTTCATCAGAACAAAAGCCCCAACCTATAATATTTTCCTATTACTAAACATCTAAAAACAATTGCACTATATATGGTAACCTGAGATGGCGAGTACATCTTCCCCTGAGCTTCAACCCAAGCATCGCCGTTAGAAGCTTTCACGATTTTGAAGGGTACAATTTTTCTAAAATTAGTTCTTGTATTATGACAAACATCTACTTAAGTAAAAAATAACTCACACATCCTTTTGCACTTCACTATCATCAAATCGTCTGCCAATTAATCGTTTAGTAGCATAAAGAGTATTCTGAGAATTAGTCACTGCTTGTCTTTTTGCAGGGGCACCAACTAATCGTTCACCATCCTTAGTGAAGGCCACTGTCGAAGGAGTTGTACGAACACCCTCAGCATTTTCAATTACCTGACAAAAAAGGTGTAAACTAACAAATTAAAGTATATACATATATAATTTTTTATAAACCTTAGCCTGCTTTCCTTCCATAACAGCTACACAAGAATTTGTTGTTCCTAAATCTATTCCAATTACGGCTCCACGGATAGCGTCAGACCTAAATTATTTAACTAACAAATCCTTCGTAAAGTCAACAGAAAATTAAGAAATTGCATCATACTTGCCTAAATCGTTGTGACGTACTGTTCAAATATGAAGAACGGGCAACAGCTCTGCTGCAGGAAGCCGAGATATTAAGGACAGAACGAGCGGCGTTGAACAGCATGATGCTGCGAAGGATTACCTCAAACAATAGTTTCGAAATTCAAAGATCAAAATGTAAAATACAACTAACACTTCTGAAGTAATTAACTCAAATTTACCAATTTATGACACAACATCTGAAATAAAATACTACAGATGTTATACGTATATTCATATCTATTGGTAAATCCCACCAATATGAAAAATGAGCTAAAGAGATACTTCAATAATGTAAAAAAGCTTGTAATACCGAGACATGACATTCAAAATTTAAAAAATTGGATAATGTACATATTTCATGCACAACCACAGACTAAACATGACAATGACGAAATTCCAGACAACTATCTGGGCCCAATAGTTTTGACAGCCGCCCGTATTCGAGAAAATTTCATCACTTGGATTACTGTATTATAATTTTCTCGAACAGAAATATATTTGGTTACTGTAGCTAGATAATTGTGAAAAATATTGCTTAAGATTTAATACATAGCTTTAATTAGCTGCAAGAACAGCAGTTTTTCATACAGTAGCTTGTTTGTTTTATAGCTTTTTAGGCTCATTTTTATGTATACTAGACAAATACCCTTTTTTAAAAAGATCTGTTCTCCTTCTTGAAAGGTATCCATTGTGTTTCCACCACAAATTTAAAAAGCCCTTTATAATATGCAGTTTATGTAAAATCTGTTTTTGTTTAGTTCAATTACTGTATTAGTTTTTATAGGGATGGGGTTAAATCCTTCTTCTCGTGAAGAAAAACTCAAGCTGATGAAGACATCAAATTCAAGAAAAACAACTCGAAAATTAAATCGATTGGGAAAGAAAGGGAAGCTTTCTAGGAATATAATAGATGGATTGAAGGACATAAAAGCAAGAAAGTCGCAGGATTCTCGTAAACGAGCTACAAACGTAAGTTTTTAGTTTTCTAATACATAGTTTATTGAGTTTACTATTATAAATATCGTCATTTTATGTGGAAGATGATTGGGTATGCAATCGAGTAGCTCACTATAATGATGAAGCTGAGGATAATCTTCCACTTGACATGCTGGATGCTGATATTAATTGGGAGAATAGTTCATTCGCAAACATGAAAAGAAGGCATGACAGCAGTGAGAGTTCTGGATATTTTTTGCCACTTTGAATTATGTCAATTAACTTAATTTTAGAGTTATTTGATGATAACACCGACTTTGAATCTAAAAGAAGAAAATTTGAGGGGCAGTTAGACGATAATGTTGAGGAGATGTTACCTATTAAGTTAAAGGTATTGTAATAAAGTGTGTTCCTAATATGATTTATTTTTGTCCTTATACCAAATGTTGCATATGACTAAATTAAAAATCGGGGCTATTGGTTTAGGATGGTACAGTGCTGCGTCCAACACGTGAGATAGGTGATGATCAAAGAAGTGAAAGTGGTAGCGAAAAAGAAGAAGAAAGTAAAATGCATCACGAGGTTATTTTTTGGCTTGTTATTAAACACGAAGTAATTTCTGCTTGTTTTATGTAAATAGTACTGGAAGAAATTGATTTAGGATCTTTCTGCGCTTCCTGCAGTTGATCTTCTCATAAGGCGAAAAAAAATGATCGAAGAATTCAAACAAATTATATCTGGTTATGCGCATAGTCTCCTTTCAAATCCACAGGAGAATGTAAGTTACGTTGCAGCTTATAGTCGTTATGTCTAGCTAATGTAATTGTCCTCTTCTATAGGTTCTCAAGCTTCGAAGTCTCCTTCATTTGTGTCAAGGACAAAATGTTCATTCATTAGTGAGAGAATCAGTTCAAAAATTTGCTGTTGTTAGCATGATGCAGGTACTGAATAGCTTCTTTAAAAAATATCTTGGTTTTTTTTGCTGCTTGTTTCTAGGTATTAATCGATATTATACCTGGCTACGCTATACGCGAAATTACTGAAGAAGAGAGGCAACAGAAGTCTAAAAAAGATACAAAGAAACTACAGTTCTATGAGGAATCGCTTCTGAGATATTATCTAAAGTTCTTAATGTTGTGTGAAAAAATGTCGGGAAGTCAGATTTATAATCCGTATTTCTATATTTAACAGTTCTAACTATTTTGGTTATAATTTTAAAAAAACTATGTTTAGTAAACTTCACTTTTCTAGAATTATACACAAAAGGTAATTTATTGCGGAAGGACACGTTTTCTTACAAAATGGCCATATTAAGTGTAAAATCGATGAGCCGATTATTAATTTCCTCACCTCACTTTAATTATGGAAATAACATCATTTCAACTCTAGTTAGAATATCGTTGTGCAGTAATTCAGAAGTAAGTGACTTTGAATTATATTAATGACATTTTAATCTTACCTTCGTCTAGGAGTAAGAGATTTATGTGACGAATTATCACTTTTCAGTTTAGATATACATACAAATATTTTAATTTTATAGGTGGTAAATAATGTTTGCGATACTCTTTCCCAACTGTTCCACGATGATTTGAATCTAAAAGTAACTTTATTTGCAACAAGATGCATATCTTCTTTGGTTACCAAGCGAAAAGGCCATGTGCCTCCTCAACTAATATCTACATTTCTTGCACTTAACATTAGGGTTAGTTGTTTTAAAGACAATTTTTTTATTTTTACATATGCATAATCCTTAAATTATGTTAGTCAAGGAAAAATTAAATCTAAGTTTATTAGATAAAATTCATTAAAAAAATTTCTGGTATATATACTTATTAAATCAGTAGAATACAAAAGATATTCTCCTCGTATGCATTATATTTCTCAGTACAAAAAAAAAATCAAAAAAATTTTATCTAGGAAGTTAAAAATGAGGACCAAAAATCTGGTAAGCGTCGTATTTTTGCACAGAGGGCAAAGTTGAAGAAAGAAAGAATAAATAAAACAGCCCGTAAAGTAAGTTATCATATATAATTTTTAAATGACTTTCCTTGTACCTTAAGGATGTATTTTTAGTATAAGAAACAATTAGACAAACTAGAAGCTGACTTAAAAGAAATTGACGCCACTGAATCACTCACAACAAAATTAAGATATGTGGGTTTTTTAAGTAATGAAATGTTCTATTTCAGTTAGTATTTATTATATTAATCATTTTTTCTTATCAATATATTTTTTTATAGGCTACAGAATCAATGAAGCACGTGTTTCAATGTTACTTTTCAATATTGAAACGAATGCCTAATTTAGCACTGTTGGAGCCTGTACTTGAAGGTTTGAGTAAGTTTGCTCACCTCCTGAATGTTGAGTTCTTCGAAGATATCATTGTTACTATGGAAGATCTAGTAGATAAACAGGTAACGCTTAAACTATATATTCTTTGTTTTTTATATTCTAAGTCTATTGCCTAGCTTATGTGCATAAATTAAAATAAAAGATACATGCTTATAGCATCTGAATATCCTCGATCAGCTTCATTGTGTGAATACTGTATTTGTGATCTTATCCGGCGATGGTCAATTATTAAATGTTGATCCCTCTCGATTCTATCGATCTATATATAGATTGCTCAGTAATCTACCATTCGAAAGAAATGCTGGTATGTAAAGCATCATCGAATTCTTTAACCTTTATTTATCCATTGACTAATCCTTTCGTAGAATTGCGTCGTCGTCAAATGATAGTTCTAAGTCGTACAGTGGATATAATGCTTAATGAGCGACGAAAACAGGTATAAAGACTTCCAATTCGTTCATAGTTAAATTTAGGTTTTTGATAATTTACCATAAATCGATAATTTAAGGTCCCACTTCCTCGTGTCGCTGCATTTATTAAAAGGTTATTAGCTGTGGCGACTGTGATGGATGATTGTTCAGCTATTTGTATTCTTTCACTTGTTAGATCGATTTTTATAGTATGGTTTTTTAAAAATCTTAAGTTATCATATTACAATATACGAGAAACTAGTTTTACTTGTATTTGACAATATTAGGCACATCCAAAAATAGTTTGCTGGGTAGCAGAAGATGAGTCTGGGGGAGGTACTGGAGGTATATTTCGCGGAGATATCAATGATCCTGATGTTGCGAACGCTTTGGGTGGCGATATTAGAGGAGAACTAAAAATGCTTGTTAAGGTTAGAAAAAAATTAAATGTTGATGTTCCAGTGTTAAATGCCTCATCTGAAGATAGTATTTAAGCGTCGACATCATAATCTCAGCTTACTTGCCCAAAACATTTTAGCTCAGGTGCCTTCTTCAGGGCCTCTAAAACTTAGTCCTCAGTTGACATCTGTGTGAGGTTTTTTTAAATATTTATTTCCATTAAAATGTTTATTGGCATCCGAAAATTCAGTATATTTTTAGCAAACCTTGGGTTTTAATGGAAACAGCTATGGAAGCATTTGGAGGATATAATAAAGTAGAAATGAAATACATGGATAGTATTAAGAAATTCTGCGAGGTAAGACAGTTATTATATGCCTAATTATTATTCTAATTTGTCATATCTAGAAGCGTCAACAGCAATTTACCCCAAACACCATTCAGTATCACATTGAAAACTGGCTAGCTAGCCGAGAAAGTAATTTATAGATGTATGAACGGTTGTTAGCATCTTTGAGAATGTCATCTTGATGAAAGGCTTGTGTATATAGTCAAACATTAAAAATGTAGGTCGAAATAATTTTTTAATGTTTTCCTCACTGTTGTTTTTTGATGTTAAATAAATGTTTCACGGAAGAGTACTATGTATTAATAATTTCCATTAGGTAAAAGTGAATCTAATACGTAACTGGTGAACTAGTCCAATTGATTAGCAACAGTTGTTCCGCAGAAGCCAATTTCTGTTGGAGAAGCGTCATGAAAGGCTATGATTACCTGAAAATAAAACGTTGAGAGCTTTGTTTTTTCCCCTTGTGATTTAGCTATTGTTCATTCCAATCTAATCCATATCATGACTAACATTTCTGAATTTGCATTTAAATTTGATAACAAAGAGCTGTGTGGTCACATTTGGGAAGCATTACAAAATGTTGTTTGAGCTCGGACACTTATAAGTAGGGATTCTACCAGGGGTCATTTTTTGATCAACAAGAAGTCTCACCTTGTTCTCCGATATGTTTAATTCTTCCTCACAGAATTTGGTAATATTGCGGGTATGCCGGATATTGTCCTCTCCCGATACCGCACCAATTGATGTTATCTATCAATATTTAAAGCACAATACAGCTAATGGTAAGCACTATTCCATAGTTTTAACCACAAAAAATGGTATCGCTTAGTTGGCATCATAAACGGAGGCATATATGTATGAAATTCAAATTGCCATAATATATTCATTAGTTTTTCTGTTAATTGTAGCTCACACGAGATTAAAGCACAAGTAAATCGTATGTAGTGGTATACAGAACTGACCGTTATATACACTACCGGATCATTGGAAACTCCATGTATTACCCGAGCTCCAGAGGTTATCTCTACTAAGATCCTCTCTCGTGGTTTACCCATTGAATCAGAGAGTAAATCTATTAGTCGAACCGAAAAAAAACATTTTTATGGTAAATGCTAAAAATGGTTAACTAAAACATACCTCCAAATTTTCAGGAATAATGTTATTTGGGATATTCGTTACAAGCCGAACCATAGGCATTTGAACACGTTTCTTCTGTATAGTACAAAACAAATATGAACTAAATTAAACAGGTAAATAGTAAATTTTAGTGTTGGCATACGACAGCTCGTCCTAAGACCATATTTCATAGAACTATATCTATTATCTAATTAATTTAAACAACACCATACTATATTGTATCGTTGGTTTCCAAGTTACTCTAATATTAGCACAATTAGTTCTATTTAGAATACACCCACTCATATAAATAAAACAGCTGTGGAATGTAAAAAACATTCCATACTTCATCTCCGAATATGCTCAACCCCATTCTAATGCAGCAGAATGCCAAGGTCATACTACCTACATTTGTTGCGATCACGATGAAATTACATCCATCCCAATTTTAAAGGGTTACTAGTACGTACTTATGGTTCGTCGGCATTTCAAGTATAAATAATATACTGCATATATTCATTCAAATATCAGTATTGAAGATCATTGATAACAAACGACAAAAATATATTCACATTAAAAAAACATCAGAACAATTCATACATAAAGATAAATTTGGTTTCTTAGTAACAACTGAAAAAAGCTACAAGGATACTACTCAGGAGTTGCTAAAGGATTTTTGAGAACGAGAATAACAGAATCTCCACGAAGAAACATCTTAGAAATAAAACGGTCTTTGGCGACAGCCTTAGCCTAAAATAATTATTTGCATCAGTATGTTGGCAATACACGCTATCAAGATTTTATTATC
This sequence comes from Heterorhabditis bacteriophora, assembly GCA_964036235.1. NCBI lineage: Eukaryota > Metazoa > Nematoda > Chromadorea > Rhabditida > Heterorhabditidae > Heterorhabditis > Heterorhabditis bacteriophora. The sequence goes on along the minus strand of OZ038426.1, from coordinate 12,740,108 downwards.
AAAAGTACCTTTTTCTTTCCTTTACCGGTCTTCGGCTGCTCTGTCCACATTTCTTTAACATTTTCCAGAACCATATTACAATGTCTACAATTACATATATTAAAAGCAATTTATACGGAAAAACAACAACTCTAACCTGTCAAACGCCTTCACTCTCCCCAGTAGCTTCTTATTGTTTCGACAGTTGATCAACACCTTTAATAATTATTTCCACTATTTAGGATGACTGCAAATCAGTTTAAAATTTGAATCAGAAGAACACAGACAAACCTGGGCATTATTTTTAACGGAGTTGGTAAGGATGGATAGAGGACCAACGTTGAACTCCTCTTGTTCTTTCTGGTTAAGCTCCTCTTGTGTCATCTCCGCGCGAGGTTTGTTCATCCTATAAATAAAAATATTTTAGTAAAATACTATTACTCTAGTTAAACACATAGCCTAGGGTTGTTCTTTTATTATAAAAAGAATGACAATTAAGAATGGATTAAATAAACACGCCAAATTTTATATATAAATTCCTAAAGTAAACGAAGTTAAAACTACTTACGCCATATTTATGTAGCTGTGATGTCCCTCTTAATAATCTGAAAAAAATGTTTTATAATATAGAAGGTAAAAAATATCTTGCTGGTAAATGCGCATATAGACTAATAACAAAAAATACAGCAATTTTATCTAGCAATACATTTAAAAGAGTAATCAAAAAAATAATTTTCGTCTTGAATTAAAGACTCAAAATAAACTAAAATTTTAACGGTAAAAATAAGATACCACTTAACGAGAAGACGACATATAGATACTGCGTCACGTAGAATTTCAAATAACGTGCTACTCGATTCGAGCTATATTCAATACGGGACCAATAACTACTTAAATAAAAGTATATAGCATTCTACATGCGAGATTTACATTTTTTATTTAGTTTTTTTATATAGGTATATTCATTGACTTATAAATGTGTAGTTTAGCATAATTACCAAATGATGAAGTATTAATTGGAAATTCGTGATATACATACAGTTCCATCTGTATTTCATTATAATTATCAATTATTGAGAGTTAAATTGGAAATTGACTATATAGAAAACCAAATGTAATGTAAATTCAAATTAATCCTTCAATTTATTATTAATTCTAACTTAATAATAACACGAAATTACCAGTATCAACGCAAAATGCGAAATAATATATAGTCTAGTACTGAGTGCTTAATCTCTGTATTGGAATCTGGAATTCTAATTTTCTACCACTGGACTATGCATATCACCGCGTATTGCGAAAATGATATGCCAGATAGAATTCTAGTTGTTCTCTGATCATTGCAACTCTTCCTCATTAGCGCTAAACATTTTAGTAGATCATCGCTAGTCAAAGCAGAGTGGCGCTGAGTCCTACTGGTAACAAAATGCATCGAGTTGACTTAATGCGCTATCGACTGGAATTTGCTTCTAAGTGATCTATTTTGTATTCTAATGACAGATTCGGAACCAGCATCAAATTTCGGTTCTTCTCAGTATAATTTCCTTAGTTCTGTGCAAAGCTGACTTTTGATGGAAAGAGGATATTTAAGATTCTCTCGATTTTCATGAGAATATAAGTAGACCACAAAAGGCATAAATCATTCAATAATATTGTTACTATTCTGTAGTTTATCCTTTCTTGATGAATAGTTGTATGTTCAACTTTTTGTTAGGAACCATCAACAGAGGGCCCACCAAAGGGCAGTGATGTGTAATATTGGATTTTGGGAAGAACTATGATCCAAAAACAAAGGATTTATTTGTTTATTTTGTTACCTATCATTCCTCGATCTTTGAAGCAAGAACCTGTGATATCCTAGTGGTGTAGGTCATACGGAGTGGGAAAAGCAGCGCAGGATAGGTTCCGTTCCGGCACCACGAGACGTTCTCCATTTCTCTGCCCTTCCTGTTGCAAAACTCGTCCGGTGGATAGCTGTGCAACAATTGTCATCCAAAATAGCTGGTTTGTGTGTAGGGAATAGTTGATTAAACATGGCAAAGAATTTCACTTGACCATTAACCAAAAACCCTCGCATAACAACAGTCTTTTTGTGACGAGTGCAAAACAATAGCCTAAGAGCATAGAAACAAAGTAGTTTATTCGCCCAACACATATAGCTTACTTTGGCTGTTTTATACAAAAATATATATATAAATTCATAAAACACTAATCATTTACGCAAAAAAACGTGCTGTTGTGGCCAATTGGTAGTCGTCGCAGCGTAAGGTGGAGTGGTCATGGTACCGATTCCGTCCTGTACATTTTTGGTCTTCCCAGCTATTTAGTAATAGCTGATAATTTATTGTGCGTGTGTGCAATCCCGGCTGAGGTACGGAACAGGCTTAAGTGGCGGTTTTGGCTATTCGTGAAACAAACCGCAGACGAGCGAGCCAACTGTACGTTGCGGTGCAGCTGGACGGTAAATTGGGAAGAGTCCGAGCACCGTAAGTTTATTGGTGAGTTTATCTCTCTATTTTCAGGGCTTTGTTCAGCCGGGGCTTTGCCACAGTGCTCTCAAGAGCCGGGGTTTTGCCACAGTGCTCTCAAGAGCCGGGGCTTTGCCACAGTGCTCTCAAGAGCCGGGGCTTTGCCACAGTGCTCTCAAGAGCCGGGGCTTTGCCACAGTGCTCTCAAGAGCCGGGGCTTTGCCACAGTGCTCTCAAGAGCCGGGGCTTTGCCACAGTGCTCTTTTCCCATCTCTCCATCGGGAGGAGATTGGGATAATTTTTGACGCTTCTGAAGCGTTTGGCACTTAGGTGCTGAACTGCTTCAGGAGCTTTATGGCACCCAGGTGCCATTTGACCCTATCGGGTCCCGCTGATAAACATTGGAAAGACGAGTCTATGCCCAAATTTTATCCCTGCATCTGTTGTCTCTCGATAGAAAAAAAAACCAGCGTTAGGTGCGTAAACTAAAAAGAGTTTAAGTATTTGAATTTTCTAGTTTCTTCGGGCTTCAAAAGCCCTTCGAAAGTCACTCACTACGAGTGGCTGGACATGACCAGAACTACCTTCCAGCTAGGGAAGGTAGGACATGGTCTTTTAGAGGGAATACTACCCTATACCCTTTAAGGGGTGGGGTAGTATGCTTCCTACTTTTGGAGACCTTAGCCTAGAGGTAGCTAAGGTTATACCTATATATAAAATAATATAACTGATTAGTTTACTTTAGAATGTCGAAAATTTGGCATCACCTCCCCTTACTTCTTAATATTTTGCACCTGGGTGCCATAAAGCTCCTGAAGCAGTTCAGCACCTAAGTGACAAACGCTTCAGAAGCGTCAAAAATTATCCCAATCTCCTCCCGATGGAGAGATGGGAAAAGAGCACTGTGGCTAAGCCCCGGCTCTTGAGAGCACTGTGGCAAAGCCCCGGCTCTTGAGAGCACTGTGGCAAAGCCCCGGCTCTTGAGAGCACTGTGGCAAAGCCCCGGCTCTTGAGAGCACTGTGGCAAAGCCCCGGCTCTTGAGAGCACTGTGGCAAAGCCCCGGCTCTTGAGAGCACTGTGGCAAAGCCCCGGCTCTTGAGAGCACTGTGGCAAAGCCCCGGCTCTTGAGAGCACTGTGGCAAAGCCCCGGCTCTTGAGAGCACTGTGGCAAAGCCCCGGCTCTTGAGAGCACTGTGGCAAAGCCCCGGCTCTTGAGAGCACTGTGGCAAAGCCCCGGCTCTTGAGAGCACTGTGGCAAAGCCCCGGCTCTTGAGAGCACTGTGGCAAAGCCCCGGCTCTTGAGAGCACTGTGGCAAAGCCCCGGCTCTTGAGAGCACTGTGGCAAAGCCCCGGCTCTTGAGAGCACTGTGGCAAAGCCCCGGCTCTTGAGAGCACTGTGGCAAAGCCCCGGCTCTTGAGAGCACTGTGGCAAAGCCCCGGCTCTTGAGAGCACTGTGGCAAAGCCCCGGCTCTTGAGAGCACTGTGGCAAAGCCCCGGCTCTTGAGAGCACTGTGGCAAAGCCCCGGCTCTTGAGAGCACTGTGGCAAAGCCCCGGCTCTTGAGAGCACTGTGGCAAAGCCCCGGCTCTTGAGAGCACTGTGGCAAAGCCCCGGCTCTTGAGAGCACTGTGGCAAAGCCCCGGCTCTTGAGAGCACTGTGGCAAAGCCCCGGCTCTTGAGAGCACTGTGGCAAAGCCCCGGCTCTTGAGAGCACTGTGGCAAAGCCCCGGCTCTTGAGAGCACTGTGGCAAAGCCCCGGCTCTTGAGAGCACTGTGGCAAAGCCCCGGCTCTTGAGAGCACTGTGGCAAAGCCCCGGCTCTTGAGAGCACTGTGGCAAAACCCCGGCTCTTGAGAGCACTGTGGCAAAGCCCCGGCTCTTGAGAGCACTGTGGCAAAGCCCCGGCTCTTGAGAGCACTGTGGCAAAGCCCCGGCTCTTGAGAGCACTGTGGCAAAGCCCCGGCTCTTGAGAGCACTGTGGCAAAGCCCCGGCTCTTGAGAGCACTGTGGCAAAGCCCCGGCTCTTGAGAGCACTGTGGCAAAGCCCCGGCTCTTGAGAGCACTGTGGCAAAGCCCCGGCTCTTGAGAGCACTGTGGCAAAGCCCCGGCTCTTGAGAGCACTGTGGCAAAGCCCCGGCTCTTGAGAGCACTGTGGCAAAGCCCCGGCTCTTGAGAGCACTGTGGCAAAGCCCCGGCTCTTGAGAGCACTGTGGCAAAGCCCCGGCTCTTGAGAGCACTGTGGCAAAGCCCCGGCTCTTGAGAGCACTGTGGCAAAGCCCCGGCTCTTGAGAGCACTGTGGCAAAGCCCCGGCTCTTGAGAGCACTGTGGCAAAGCCCCGGCTCTTGAGAGCACTGTGGCAAAGCCCCGGCTCTTGAGAGCACTGTGGCAAAGCCCCGGCTCTTGAGAGCACTGTGGCAAAGCCCCGGCTCTTGAGAGCACTGTGGCAAAGCCCCGGCTCTTGAGAGCACTGTGGCAAAGCCCCGGCTCTTGAGAGCACTGTGGCAAAGCCCCGGCTCTTGAGAGCACTGTGGCAAAGCCCCGGCTCTTGAGAGCACTGTGGCAAAGCCCCGGCTCTTGAGAGCACTGTGGCAAAGCCCCGGCTCTTGAGAGCACTGTGGCAAAGCCCCGGCTCTTGAGAGCACTGTGGCAAAGCCCCGGCTCTTGAGAGCACTGTGGCAAAGCCCCGGCTCTTGAGAGCACTGTGGCAAAGCCCCGGCTCTTGAGAGCACTGTGGCAAAGCCCCGGCTCTTGAGAGCACTGTGGCAAAGCCCCGGCTCTTGAGAGCACTGTGGCAAAGCCCCGGCTCTTGAGAGCACTGTGGCAAAGCCCCGGCTCTTGAGAGCACTGTGGCAAAGCCCCGGCTCTTGAGAGCACTGTGGCAAAGCCCCGGCTCTTGAGAGCACTGTGGCAAAGCCCCGGCTCTTGAGAGCACTGTGGCAAAGCCCCGGCTCTTGAGAGCACTGTGGCAAAGCCCCGGCTCTTGAGAGCACTGTGGCAAAGCCCCGGCTCTTGAGAGCACTGTGGCAAAGCCCCGGCTCTTGAGAGCACTGTGGCAAAGCCCCGGCTCTTGAGAGCACTGTGGCAAAGCCCCGGCTCTTGAGAGCACTGTGGCAAAGCCCCGGCTCTTGAGAGCACTGTGGCAAAGCCCCGGCTCTTGAGAGCACTGTGGCAAAGCCCCGGCTCTTGAGAGCACTGTGGCAAAGCCCCGGCTCTTGAGAGCACTGTGGCAAAGCCCCGGCTCTTGAGAGCACTGTGGCAAAGCCCCGGCTCTTGAGAGCACTGTGGCAAAGCCCCGGCTCTTGAGAGCACTGTGGCAAAACCCCGGCTCTTGAGAGCACTGTGGCAAAGCCCCGGCTCTTGAGAGCACTGTGGCAAAGCCCCGGCTCTTGAGAGCACTGTGGCAAAACCCCGGCTCTTGAGAGCACTGTGGCAAAGCCCCGGCTGAACAAAGCCCTGAAAATAGAGAGATAAACTCACCAATAAACTTACGGTGCTCGGACTCTTCCCAATTTACCGTCCAGCTGCACCGCAACGTACAGTTGGCTCGCTCGTCTGCGGTTTGTTTCACGAATAGCCAAAACCGCCACTTAAGCCTGTTCCGTACCTCAGCCGGGATTGCACACACGCACAATAAATTATCAGCTATTACTAAATAGCTGGGAAGACCAAAAATGTACAGGACGGAATCGGTACCATGACCACTCCACCTTACGCTGCGACGACTACCAATTGGCCACAACAGCACGTTTTTTTGCGTAAATGATTAGTGTTTTATGAATTTATATATATATTTTTGTATAAAACAGCCAAAGTAAGCTATATGTGTTGGGCGAATAAACTACTTTGTTTCTATGCTCTTAGGCTATTGTTTTGCACTCGTCACAAAAAGACTGTTGTTATGCGAGGGTTTTTGGTTAATGGTCAAGTGAAATTCTTTGCCATGTTTAATCAACTATTCCCTACACACAAACCAGCTATTTTGGATGACAATTGTTGCACAGCTATCCACCGGACGAGTTTTGCAACAGGAAGGGCAGAGAAATGGAGAACGTCTCGTGGTGCCGGAACGGAACCTATCCTGCGCTGCTTTTCCCACTCCGTATGACCTACACCACTAGGATATCACAGGTTCTTGCTTCAAAGATCGAGGAATGATAGGTAACAAAATAAACAAATAAATCCTTTGTTTTTGGATCATAGTTCTTCCCAAAATCCAATATTACACATCACTGCCCTTTGGTGGGCCCTCTGTTGATGGTTCCTAACAAAAAGTTGAACATACAACTATTCATCAAGAAAGGATAAACTACAGAATAGTAACAATATTATTGAATGATTTATGCCTTTTGTGGTCTACTTATATTCTCATGAAAATCGAGAGAATCTTAAATATCCTCTTTCCATCAAAAGTCAGCTTTGCACAGAACTAAGGAAATTATACTGAGAAGAACCGAAATTTGATGCTGGTTCCGAATCTGTCATTAGAATACAAAATAGATCACTTAGAAGCAAATTCCAGTCGATAGCGCATTAAGTCAACTCGATGCATTTTGTTACCAGTAGGACTGAGCGGCAGTATATTTTTCATATTCGTTAACGGTTTTTAGATAGTTATAATATATTTCCACATGATAGTGATAAGTTCGTATCTCAGTTTTATACTTACAATAGTAATTATTTTAAATATCCTTGTCGTACCACATTATCTTGACGTATAAAATCATATCAAGAAGACAGCGATAAAGCCTAGACAAATTCTCAGTAATGCAAGAAAGAAAATTTGTTGTGCTGTCTTATGGAGCACTGTAATTTGTTAATTTTGCTAGTCAGTTTAACTGTAGTGCTAATTAAAATTTTAAATTGAAAAATATAGTATGGCTTAAATAATTTATTCCTATAATAAAAACTTTCCATATCATAGACAGTGCCAGAAAACAATTAGTTAATTACATTACGCTATTAATTAATAACTTATTAATAACAGATGAAAATATGTGTTTAAACGCTTTTAAAGTACAACACTAAACTTATTTATTTAGTTTGGACACGAAATCTTAAAACATTCCTTTGCAAAACACTGTTTCAACTAGCTTTTTAGCAATGTTCTAGAAATAAAAGCTACATGTAATCTATTTCACAAATTAGAAGTAATTTTATGTGTGAATTAGTTTATTGTTAATCTTGTAACTAGCTTATTGAACCCTGTATACCCGTTAATAACTGGTTTTGCTTCTGGAATAAATTTAATTCGATCTAGATCATGTAAAGAGCACTATATAGGCGAGTGCCTTCGATCAATAATGTATCACAAATATTTAGTTAAATAGTAATACATTTTTATAGATTTAAATATAGTGATATGCTTAAGATATGTCTTAAATCTTTCTTAATCCTAAATTAAAAACAACATATACCAGTGTTTAATGTATAATCATAAAAATACCTAAGTACTACATGCGAACTAATAATCTTAGTTAGATTAAACTTCAAATTTGATATAAGTAACTTTAAGTGCAATTCATAAACCTAGTTAATAATTGGTAAAGGGTGGGCTTCAGTATTGAAAACCCACTCATCCAAGGAGATGATCGAAGCATCAGTGAATGTCAAGTATCCATATTTCAATGTTTCAGCCAAAAAGAACGATTGCTGTACATCGTCGAAACCCTAAGAATATTAATTTTCCATGTAGTAAACATACAGATAGATTCAGATAAAATAAGTTTCTGTATTTTGTTTTTAAACAGAAAACAGCTGTAACCAAATTTTTACAAAGATTAAGCATGGAAGAGTCCAGCAAGATCGTACTACAAAAAAAAAATGAAACAGATATGTTAACGATGAAAATAAACGACAGTTCTAAGCCTATTATTAATCTCAGAAAACACGGAAATTTGTAAGGGGTTAACTGTAGGTATCGTTTAAATATAGCACTTGCACATGTAGTCATTGTTATATTATCAGAAATATTAGCTTAGATCCATTATGTGAGGATAATGTTACAGTGCCAACGTATTTTGCAAATTTTTGTCCGTTATAACATAATTCAATTCTTATTATACGCATCTTAATTACTGTATAAGAACAGAACCAGGAACCATTCAACTAACTCACTTTGGTCGGATCATAAACGTTATGAAGTCCAGCATATCCGCCTTCTACTTTGCAATGCTTCTCAATAGCTGTTAAAGCATCCCACACCCATTCTTGGTATATCTGAAGAGCACACTCTATATAATATATTCCATAGCAGAAAAAGTATTACAACTGAGTTATTCATTTGAATCTGATATCTTGGAAACAAGGAAAAAAAAATATCAATTGTAACAAAATTCCAGAAGTTATATGTTAAATTAACAGTACAGATTTTCCAGTTAACCTCCACAGATAGAAGAAACCCTCAATGACTTCTGGTCGCAGAATATAACCATTTTCACCATGTCTGGAAAAATACTGGAATGGTAAAAAGCCGGAAAAATTCAAAAAATTAAAATTAAAATAAGGTGGCAAATACAGCAGACAATAGATCAAAATTCCAACCTACTAGTGGCGTCTTCTCCATTTTTAAAGTAAAACATCTCAGGCCCAATATGACTATCTGTTCGTATATAACTTTCATGACACGTTTTGCCTAACTCTTCTGCAAACTCCATTGTTGACCTCTAAAAAACTATTTTTCCCTTTAAAATATAAAGTATAGTAATAGATCAATTAATTTTGCTCTTCCAAATTCATTTTCTGAATAAATTTCTATTCAGCTATAAATCATCAAACCTTCTTCTCCTCCGTTTTTTCATAAACTGCCTGTAAAGAAAACATTCCCACACAAAAACACGCAAGATGCCCCATTTTGTGATCTGGAGTACCACTGTGCAACTCAGCAATATATGTCAAGCCAGACTTAGACTTGAACACCATACTAAAAGTCATCATATTCCAAAAAAATAATTCCAACTTCCTTGCATCTGAATAACAGATCTATGTCTAAAGAAGAATAACGACTAACTGTTTCCTTATGGCTTCACTAGCATCCCAGTACATTTTTCGAGCTTGTTCATCTTTCTTTCCTGACTGAATCCAAGATTTAATAAGATATTCATAAAAAGAATCACCTAAAGCACCAAGTGACCTGAAATCAAAGTATAAATATAAATATTATTCATGGATAAATTCTACTACTACAATTTACGTTAAATTTTTCTATTTTATATCATATACATACTTTAATATTTTTTATGATAGTTACTAGCATTTAATAACCATCTAACAAATTTGGAATCAGTGGAAACTACTGACACAATGTATATTTTGTTTCGATAAAACCATAAATAATTGTATTAAGATTGTATAAGCTAAGACTTCTTTTCTCTTCCTTATTAGTAATCACTTTTTTTTACTGAGATTACTACAATTTAATAGTAGAATGAGAATATGTTTATTACAATATAAACTGGCTATAAAATAATGAATCGTTATAAACGAATAATTGCATAAGTTTGAAGTATTTTGGTTAAACTGTTTAACAAAGCAATACCTGGCAGTAACTCACACAGATTATAAAATCATGATATGGCCTGTAGCTCATTTCATAATTATAGAGCACCTCCCATTTGTCGTTATAGCTCGGAAGCCAATTTTTAAAAATTTTACAGAATTTTTATTCTACCATCTCGTCGCATTATCAAGACCATACATAATTTTTCTGATAGTCTGTGAGTTTCCTCTAAAAGAACAAAATAAGATGACTTGTGGTTCCCTTCTCAATGATACCGAAAAAAAGAAAAATTCTGGCATTTTTTTACGTCGATTTAAACTGTACGAAAATTGCAAAGAAAATCGGTCGCTCTACAGAGGTTGTCGCCTCTTTCCTAAGAACTGATTAATGTAGAATCTGAATGAGTAGAGGAAGGAAATCAGGGCTTAAGGAATGGAAAAAAATGAATTAGGAAGATGGTTTCAGTTACGATGAAATTAGAAATGTCTACTACCCAAATGTGCTAAAAAAAACGGTTTAGAGGACACTGAAGGGGGAACCCTTCTTCAGGTAGAATAGGATGAGGAAATGTCCCTTATTACAATAAATTTCCTTAGAAAATCTTCATATTCAACAAGGAAACGCTACGATCCACGTTAGTTGCAGCACAAAGGATTGGTTCCAGCACAGGAACATAGCTGCCATGGACTGCCCGCCTCAGTAACTAAACCTAAAGTCCATTGAGAACTTTTGAGGAATACTAACTAGTATGCCAAATTTATGCTCACCACAGACAGTTTCAGAAAAGCGAGCAAGAATGACCCAGCCAACCTCGAAATCCTGTCAACGAATATGACGGAATGGATTTTCCAGGTGATCAGTACAATGGATAGTTGTGCTGATTATTATATATTTATTACGTAATGTAAATTGTTGTTTTGTTTCTTATAAGCATCTTTCGTAAGTGCGCTAAAACGGTGAGAAAATGTTTTTTGTTCTCAAAAAATTTGTATAGAATATCATAGAAAAATTATAAATTATTTTTACAATGTGACAGAATATCAGAATAAAAATTCTCTAAACCATGAAAAATAAAGTCCCGAAATAGAACAGCAAATAGGGAGTGGGCTATAATTATGACACGGGCTATATAACCTAAGCAGTACTTTGGCTACTTTTTAAATGAAATTCCTGGGCAGCGAACTATAAGATAAGCGCGTTAGCTAATAAGACCTTGGAAAAATACATCGAGACTTGTCTTTAAAATTATCGGTCATATTACAAGAATAACCTGCTTGGCATTTATTGCTTATTCTACTGTATATTAATTAACTCTACAGTCCTGTATTTTAATAACTTAACCACTGACAACTTATGAAAATGTCTCTATTTAAGAAATAATAATAATAATACTCACATGTGGTAAGCCAATGTCCATTTTCCCGTATCAGCATTGATGAAATTTGGGTATAAACCCTGAATCTTTTCTGCTTTATCAAGAACATCTCGGATTTTTGTCACTTTTTTTTTAAATAATGGAGATTTTAAAACATGACTCAGGTAAACAAACTCAAGATGTAGGCTACCATACTCAGCAAGAATAGATGATCTAAAATATTCATGTGCTCTTTTCGGTTTATTTTTTCCACTAATTCCATATATTTTCTATTACTTCCAAAAAACAATGTCATAAATTGATATAAGGATATGAATAACGGATTTGTACATTAGTAGACTAAGACAATATTGTAGAAACTAAAATGTCTAGAAAAGTTATTCAAATATTAGGTTGATAGAAAAATACTAGCGGTTTTTGTTATTTTAAATGTTGGTGCTTATGTTGGATTAAACTTTTATTTAATTATTCTCATGTAATATATCATTTTAAAGCGCGAAAATCGCTCTACTAATTTATGTTAATGGTTTTGTCTTCATTGTGTGTTTTGCTTATTTTAGGCTATCAAATTAAAAATTGAAAAAAAAAACGCAAATTAGAGCGATTTTGTTATACGAGTTAAAACTAGGACGTAAAGTAGTGGAAACTGCTTGCAATATTAACTAATGATGAGAGAACCGTCAACGAACGTACAGCTCAACATTGGCTTCGAAGATTTCGTAACAGAGACGAGAGCTTTGAAGATGAGGATGTCCTTTCACGATTGATGACAACCAATTGAGGGCCATTGTTGAAGCGGATCTATGTAAAACCATTCGAGAGGTAACAGAAGAACTAAACGTTAATGATTTAACAGTTGCTCGACATTTGCACCAAATGGCGAAATCAAAAAAGCTCGAAAAATGGGTACCACACGAGCTGAACGAATACCAAAAAAAAATCATCGTTACGAAATATGCTGTGCTTCTTTGTCGCAAGAAAAACTATCCATTTTTTAATCGCACTGTAACAAGTGACGAAAAATGGATTCTATACGACAACCAACGGTGTTCCGTGCGGTGGCTGGACCGAGGCGAAGCCCTAAAACACTTTCCCAAAGCAAAGTTATATCAAAAGAAGGTTCTGGCCACTGTTTGGCGGTCGATAAATGGAATCATTCACTACAACTTAGACTCTGGCGAAGCCATCACAGTAGAGAAGTATTGCCAGGAAATCGACAAAATACACCAAGAACAGCAACGTTTGCGCCCAGCACTGCTCAATAAAAAAGGACCAATCTTTCTCTATGACAATTACCGACCACATGTTTCACAAATGGCTGCAGAAATTGAACAACCTGGCCTACGAGACTCTACCTTACTCAACTTACTCATCAGACCTCTCTCCCACCGACTATCACTTTTTCAAGCATCTCGACAACTTCCTGCAAGAAAAGGTATCCAACAACAAAGACCTGCTCAAAACGCCTTCGAAGAACTTATCGATTCCAGGACTCCAGAATTCTATGCAACCGGAATAAATAGACTCGTCTCTTGTTGGTACAAATGTGTAGATTCTAGTAGTTTTTATTTCGATTAATAAATGTTATTCTAAGCTGAGATATACTACTTTAAAGTTGATGGTTAAAAAGCGCAATTATTTTTGCATCAACCTAATAACTTTAGGCTTTAAAAGTACTATTAGATATAGTATACACTATACCTACATTCACTATTCTTAAGAACAATATTTCACTTACCCCCCATTAGCCCAATTATAGTTCTGGGCGTATTTAGTTTTCATATCAATATTACTCATTGGAATTCCGGATGGAGTGTTGAAGGCCGGAAGAAGGGCTTCAGCGACACTTTTGGCTTTATCACTGAATATAAAATAAGGAATGGATATCAAAAACACTATAATTATAAAAATAATACCATAATAAGAATAATTTACTCATATTACAACAAAAGAATAATCTAACATATAGAAATCCTCTTTTGTGAGAGCATAAAGTGATAGAAGACCACCCAAAAAACGAATGGTCGTTTCGAATACAGATATTGTACCAGTTGCTTTATTCATATCAAAATGAGTTTCGATGTAGTCACGAGCCTTAAAAATGTATTTTATTTATTTGAACCCCTGATTTAGTTTACTGTAATACATAAAATCCTCTTCTAATAAGTAAGGAATTCATTCTAAACATAAGACGTTAAATTAATCAACCGAAAAAACTTGTTTATCTCTTTGTCATTCTCAATTCCCGAAAACAATTGTCTCTTTCAAAAATTGTTACATTTGATATTTTCTTCTGTAACTCTCGTTTTCACTTCAATATAGAAGTGGGCTATTCCACAGAGATTATTTAGTTAACCATGTAAAACATAATACAAAGTCAAGAAAGAGATTGTTACTGCTGACCATTTTTAACTGAAAATGTTCTGCGACTAAAAATTGTTTAAAATATATGCGTTAATAATGCATTTAGCAAGCTACACGTCCTGGTTGTTCTTAACCTATTTTTCTCCAGGAATTGATGAACTTAACTATAAAATTATCAGCCGAAAAGAAGTATTTTTTTAAAAATTCGATAATTATGTAAATCTATAAAGAATATTTGCTAAAAATGTTAGCTATAATAGACAATTCACTTAGTAAACTTTAAATGTGTCTCAAAAATACTTTGTAAAGTAGTTTTATAACTGGAAAAAAAAACCTTGATAATCTACTTCATTTAGTATAATGTTTGTTTAGTATAAGATTACACGTTTCAAATCCATTTATTTCAACTCACCTCTTTATATTCATTGGTAAGCCCCATAATCCACAATGTATCAGCAGCATCGATAATCGTCGCAGGCATATCCCTGCCTCCAAAAATCGCCTGATTATTTACTCTCTTTGCAATTGGTCGAACCTAAAATCATTTTCCTTTAGCCTAAGTACTATCGATGTTTTAAAAAAAAACACCTCATAAAAAGTGTCGTATAGATACCCTCTTAATAATTTATATGAAAGAGCAGGATTTAAACTTAATACTAGACAATGAGGTTCAACGATTATAAAGCACACGAATTTCAGTAACACTAAATTCCATTGATACTAAATTGTAAGTAAAAAATTATGTATTTAACATAAATAAATAAAACACGAGAATTTCTTTTGTTATTTTGTTAGAAATAGAGGGCTCATACTCTAATGTTGGAAATTGGATATTATATTGTAATTGTTGGTAGATTTTACTCCACCGAATAATACGTTTATTGTTTAACATTTTTAAGAGTTTACGTAATTATTTGTTATCATATAATAATACATAAATTTTAATTGTTCGGCATTTCTTTGAAATTAGTCGTTTCCAATAAAAAAAATTGCACCGTTGTGCGGCAAAGTTATCGTGTCAAAATTTATTAATATGACAAAAGGCATTTCCAAGTGAATGAGAAAAATATCAGTCTAATACTAACATTTCTACTGCTAATATCAATAAATCACTAGTGGAACCAATTGAACTACAACATTTCTTTCAATAGGTATCTCTTAATCATATTTTTTAGATGGTTTTCTATTATTGCAATAACATATTTTTGACTTTTAAAAACAAGTGCGAGAAAGCAAAGAACATTAATTTTAATAAATATAGAGATAGTGTATTGTCTCTGGGAAATAGCTAACCTCATTAGCTCCCCATGAGTAGTTTTTGTATCCATTCCATGCATGAATCATCATTTCCTTAATTTTTTCACGACGCATACCTAAAAAATGTAATATTTCTTAAGTTGTTATATCTTCTAGAAATAAACACATATTCGTACCATTTTTATTGCTTTCAAGATTAGCAGAAATTTTTTCAGATACACCCATCTTAGTGTGTGTGCTGTTATTAATCACAGTATTAATATCATGTACTCCTTCTATGACATCTACGAGAGGATGTACTAGTTTCTGAAAATTCTCGGAAATAAAAGATTAATCTTTTGAAGCTAATAAACACTATTATAAACAAGTACAGTATTTCCTGAATAGTGATTATATGTTAGGAACTCAAAACCCACCGATTCTTTCCTAAATCGCACATCTCTGACAACAGTTGGATTTTGAGAGTCCACCACTGTCGGTAAATATGAGAGAATGCATAGAAAAAGTAAAAAAATGCCCGCTACCGCAGCCAACGCCTTTTTGTTAAACTTTATTGTTTGCATGACATATACTGTAATAAAAATGTTAGCGATATATTGTATTTATAAAAATTCAAAGCGAAGACATTTAAAAAAATTAGAACAAAGCAGTAACGATGCATGCTTTTTTCCGAAGTTCACAACAACTGCCAAATTTAATCAATTGCATTTTTTTAAAACATTTCTGAATTTAAAATTTTTTTCTTTCATTGATGAAATCACATTCAATTCAAAGCATTGATGGAACTACTCGTTATCGCTTTTAGATACAAATGCATAATAAAGATAAGAATGGCTATAAAGAATGAACACATTATGAGTATATTCTAAAGTTAAAACTAATTATACTATGGAACTTAATAATCAAGCCTACTAATAAATCTTAATAAATGTACATTATATTTCAAATTTCAGACAAACCTTAGAAAAAGAATTCTGAGGACAGACAACCCAAAAAATAGATTTTTCCCTAACAGGAATATTATAATAGAATTCTAGTTGGTATTTAGTAACTATCAGAATCAGCACGAGTAATTAGATTTGAGTGAAAGGTAGAATTAGTCAAATATAATAAGTTAATGAGACTAAGAAAATTATTATAAAATGAAAAAAAATATGCTAACAGGATAAAACATAATAGATTTCAAAATTCTTTAACTACTATATTTAATATTATAGAGGTTCAGCTTATCGTTCTACTTTTATTGACATATATTTTTACCAGGAAGTAATTATATAATCACCATATAAAACAATCAATAGAAGTATTAATAAGTGATTTCATCTATCCCTCACATTATTGCAATGAACAGAATGCCAAAAGTAATCAAAATTATTACAATAATACCATATTCGCCAGTCACTAATTCTAGGACAATTCATCATTTTTGATATGAACACCATAGCATAAATGAGCTCTCATAGACCCTAGAAGTACGAACTGAGAGATTCCTTATGTATTAGATCAAAATTATAGTCTTAAAATTTAACAAATATGTTGCAAGGTTGTATGACTAATATCTATCACTAAAATGCATAACAAATCTTATAACCGCATCCAACGTCTTTTCGTTGGACAAATAACAAACCCTTCAAAAGCGTCCAAAAGTTTATAGGAGGATACAACGAGATACCAAACAATCTTTTTTAGATTAAAAAAACCTTTTAAAAATTTTAAATTTACTATACATCTTCACGAACTTCTGTTATGTAATGCATGTAATTTATTAGTTTTCCTATACAACTCTGTAAGTTTGTGAAAAATGTGATACATATCAATAAAAATAATGATACCGATAATAAAAAAATATCTTTCGAAACATATTTCACCGAGCATCTAATTAAGCCATAGGAAACTTATGGAAAATAACTTTTGGTCCTTAGTGTTATATAAAAAATAATAATGAAGGAAATAAGTATATCTACTTCATTACTTCAATCATAATATTAGCAACACAAACGCATTTTATCAAATTACACCTTTGGAAATTTTTTATCATGCTTTTAATAACCGTTAAAATTATTAGGTACATTCTGATTTCAGATAGAAAGTTGATATAAGTAAAATCATTAATAATTTTTGCATTTAAGTTTCTCACTTTGGCAACTAAACTATTACTACCAGAAATATGCTGGTTAATTTGTTAAAAACGGAAAGCAAATATTCCCTGTCAAATTATTATATTTAATAAATATATACAGTATTGTATCTAATTTTTGTAAAATATTGATTTTATGACCTTTAGAGTATTATCCTGCACTTTGTTGATTTCATATTTCAATGTTTAATCGAAAGAGACAAATTCTTGACCTCAATTACTATAAGAAAGAACATTTGTGTTAATTTATTCTACGCTTAAAAATAGCTGCTGCATATGGCTATCTGTCTAACACAAAAGTTGGTTGGAATTCTAAATATACAATATCTGCTGAACTCACAGAATTAGTGAGTTAGTTGTTAAGATGAAGCAAAAAATTTCTAAATATCACTCGGCAGAGTAACACCCCTATCATGGTCGTCACTAATAAAAGCCTGTTAATCAGATATACAATTTATATAAAATTTACTGCATAAACCTAAACAACAGAGATCTGAGAAAGCGTTTGTAGTCATTAAAGTGGTATCAATTTTCATCTTAGGATATAAAGTACCAAATTTAGATGATCTGAAAAAGCTTCGAAAAAAAAACCAAACTTAGAAAACAAGCTGAATAATGTTGGTGAAAACTTGGAACAAATTCAGTTAAGACAAGCTATGGACTACCACTGTTAAATTCAGGATATGTCTATAAGCTTTTTTGACTTTAAAAGAGAAAATTTTACATAAATTTCCACGTTGAATACTTTTGCTACTATGATATTATACGACTTAACATTTCTGTCAGTTTTGGCATACTCGGAATCTAGTCGAATCACAAAGCTCCCTCTATGGAAACACATATATTAATTTTAAAAAGATAACATTCTAAAATCCAAATTTCAAAGTGATTCTGGAAGCTTATTTATTTGACGTTAAAAACATCATTTTCATATATAACAAATATTACCATAATTAGCAATTTTGTGAAGAAATTTACTTTTATTTGTCACATTATTCAAAAGCTGTCTTATTTTTCCCATTGCTCTAGTAATTTAAAATCGCTCTTTACATGGAAAGATGCTATTATTACTAAGAAATTCTACGATATTCATAGATTTAATGTTTTACCCACTTGCAGTCTCCACAAAATTTACCCTAGACAATAAATAAACTTCTATAGAAGCGAAATGATAAATGCAGGAATTATTCTCAATGAAAAGAAGACCACATTTTGTGGAGAGTGAAATAAAGATCAATTCAGTCTACTAGATCAATGTTCTCCTCATGGAATGCCTTCTTCACGACTGCAGAGCCTTGTACCAAATTAGATTTACGCAAGATTCCGCCCCATCTTAAACGGCCAAAGAAAACGCGAAACATTTCGCAAAAGAAGTTTTTGATTTAAACATCCAATAGTCATGGAATCCTATATGTACATGATCAGAATCATCGTTTAAAATGAGCTTATCATCACTGAAAATCTCAAGAAAGAACCTACTGAAGGATGAAATACAACAATACTTGAGACGTGCAAGAAATTATGATGGTTATTACGATGAAAGAAGTACCTGTACATTTACTGTAACACAGAAAATTACCAAAAGTAAAACATGAGCTTCTTAAAATATCTCCGAAGACGTTCAAAAAATAAGAACAGGTTTTTCTATAAAATTCATAACTGAAGTTTTTACTTGTAATATGTGTTAATGAAGTTAAGGTAGTCAAGAAGACCAATAAATAAGCTTTCAGAAACGCCTTAGTTTCCATCAAATTAAAAGAAAGTCATATTTTTAAAGTTGGTATTTTATTGGCACTCTGAATACTAATTTCTTAAAAGGAAATTTCCGGCTTATTTAAAACCGGGATTTACTGAAGAGCTTCTTTAATAAAACATCCTACAAAGTTGCATATGAACGAAAATTAGGAAGACTGTTATTCGTCTAAATATGACATTTATTATAATCTCCGCAATTCATTGCTTATATTCGAACATGAAAATATCCCAGCACAGTCCTGTGGATCGATATGTTATACAGTAGTATTTTTAGTTTATATTACAGATATCTTACAATGCAAATGACAAAGCTTACGGGTCGATTAACGTGATTATTAATATTCCACTATAATGAAGCATAATTCGGTCTGGAATATAGATAGATCATATCAATTACCTATATAAATATTAATGAGGAAAAATAGAAAAGAACTACTAATTTACAACTAGAATTATGTAGAAAACTGATAATTCAGGTTGAAGATTTTTATTAGTAATCAACCTCCTATATATAAGGTAAATACAAAAAAAAAGTTTAGCAAAATAGGACCTTATTCTATAACGTTAACTAAAAATAATACGGCTTAAACTGTAATGGTCATGCGAAGTGTTCCACAATAGGAATTCGAATCGATCAAAGTCGATAAAGCTAATGCAAACGATACGCGGCTGTTTACTGTCTCCCTATGTACAATGAACTAAATCTCTTTTAATACATTAAATTTAACTGATTACGGGTCTTTTTAAATATTAAAATATACCAAGCAGTTTTTAGAGTCAAACGTTAAAAAGTGAAAACATATGGCACTGTTTCTTATTTAAATGGCAAAGTCATTTATCACTTTTCAATACTGTTCATAAAAATACAAATTTAGTGTAAATAAATACTTCACCATCCTCACACGTGATTTATGATATAGGATAAAATAAATATGTGAAAATTTCGCAAACAATAAATATAATACTCAATTGTAATACCTATATTAATATAGAACAAAGTACTACGTAAGAAAATAAAGCTTATGTATATGCTAATTAACCGTACCTATTGCCTAAATTATTATTTTAATGGGAGATGCATGCAAAATAATCAGACTTATTATGGAAATAATTTTTCCACCACTTTACCAGAAATTATACGTCTCATATGCATGGAAATTCAGTTATTTAAAAAAAAATTAAATTCCCCGGTGAAAAACCACTAGTCAGACTCTTATTGATCTTTGGATTATGTGTCAAAAAAACTAGTTTGTATAAATTAACCTCATAAAATGTTATGGATGACCATATTCTCGTAATATAATGATACTAATAGAAATTCAGATGATTAAAGTATAGCAAGAGGATTTCTAAGAAGCTATATTAACATTTTAATTACCAAGAAATCTACAGAGGTAGAACATATATGAAATAAAAGGTAAACAGAATGTTATGTAGATGCATAGAGCAATAAATTTAAATCGAAAGTAGTAAGTAGAGATAAAAGTCATCATAGCATAACGACCACTAGTGAATGAGCCAAAAGTCCATGTGCTTTAATGAGTCCAACAAGATTCTGACAATGGGACAGACGAGGCATTTACATAAATTATTTACACATGGAATAATGAGATGGGATAAATTAGAGAATAAAGAGGAACAAATCGAGTTTATATTCTTGATCTTATTTATATTTCAAGCATATTATATCTAATACTACAACACGGTCAATATTCAGCTATTTTAATCTCTATAAACCGTTATAATTTTGTAACGACATGACTAAAATATTTCATAATAGAATTAAGGTTATATTAAAAATATCAAATGTTTTCATGAATAATACAATTTACTAAATAAAGAAGAATAAGTTTGACCTGGTTTAGGTAACTAAGCTGATAGTCGTTTAATGAGATGATACTAGAAATTAGAGTTTGGTATTCCCGTAGTAATATCTAAAAAAAGAGTTACTACTTGTACATATCAGTAAAAGTTTATCTAAGTTTCATTTTTACCTTTATAGTTATTTCTAAAATTAATCACATGACTAAAGTATTTAAATAATAATAAACTAAAAATAGTTTTCTTCTGAGCTTAGGTGGCTCAACCACAGATTTCCGGAAAACAGATACAGATCAATAGTAGTAAAGTATAAATTATATCACTAATAGTATTAACTAAGAAATAAACGAGTGAAAAAGGGAAATGAATAAGGAAAAAATGGAATCGTAGAATACGAGAATCGAGTATGCCTCACTGGCAATCGGCTTTAGCTTAGCATGAAAACTAACAAGATTGTCTTGAATAGAACTATGATTGAGCACATCAATATTTTGTTAGAAAGAAAGAAAAAAATTCAAATAGTATAAACAGATAAAGGTTTAGTAAAAATACTTTCTAGTATATAAATAGTTAAATATATAAACCCAAATAGTGGTATAAAATATTATATTTTTATAAACAGTTAAAAAACTAAGTCAGAACGCGTTTGTCCATTATAACAAAACTATACGTCTGTTTACTAAAGCATCTCCCAAGAGATAAGACATTGCTATATGACAAGGATGTGAAAATGATGATTTGCGTGCTTCACATTATTTCATATTTAAAACAGACTTGCAAAAAAGCACTTCATTGAATGGGTAGAACAAAAAAATAAACTTGCAAAACTGGGGATAGAGTGATAGAATAACTATAAATTACCAAAATCATTTTTTGAGAAATGTTTCAAGCTTGCTACAACGAAGCTATCAAAGAATTTACTATAAAATCTACCACTGACCTTAAAAGGTTTCCTAATTTTTATGTCCCATCCTATGACAGACATGAGCCTAAACAAATTAAAAACCAAATCGCAGAGACGTTCTCAATCACTGCGATATCACCTGTTAAATATGAAAATTGTCGTTTACCCGCTGAGAAATCTATTGTATAAAATATTACTTGCATATCACAACAATCTAGAAAACTTAACTTTCTAGAAGTGACAAAAAGTATACATAATATTTATTTAGCAACAACAATTTGATACAATGTATTGATATCCAGAGGTATAAGATTCGATTCAACAACAGATATACTACATGAGATAAAGGTTACTGCAATAATCACTAACTAATAAGTAATATAAATTGAGAAGAAATATTAATCGACAGAGACCAACACTTAGTGCCATTGCATGGATCCAGTATATTCCCACGATTGGAGAATTAGCAGAACCTGCTCATTTGCGTATTCTTGATGGTGGTGATGGAGTGTGGTTTCGAGGACGCTTTCCCAATGATTGGTAAACTTCCTTCTCTCGTAATTTGCTACGTTCCTAAAAGTTTTTATAACCACTACAAAAATGAATACCTTGTAAAACAATTGGAAGTGATTAAAATGGATAATAATACTATAAATGCCACAATACCTTAAGTCTGTCTCGATCCATCCTGTCTCTGCTTCTACTTCTCCTTCTTTTCTCATCTCGTTTGTCTCTGTCTCTTCTCTCATCCCGATAGCCTCCCTTTCCACCTCGACCCTTGCTATCTCTCCCATATTTCCCGTTACGATCAGGTGAATCACGCCTTCGGCGTCCAGGAGAAAATTTAGTCCTAAAGATTATAGGATAAACAATCAATACTATTTGTTCACAAAATCGCCATAATTTTCTAGTTTTTGCATAGCCAAAAGTTAAAAACAATTTCTGATGACCAACCTCTTAATGGGGGTCCTGGACCGTGAACGAGATCGACTTCTTCCACGTTCTCGTCTATTTTCATCCCGTTCAGAATTATCGCGTGAATCTAGAATTAATCAAGTGGAAATAGTATGATTCCTTCATGAAACTACTACAGATATTTTATCTGAAATACCCACCCTTTCCGTTTCCTACACTTTTGGTTTCGGTTAATTTTTGAGCCACTTGCTGTGCCTTGCTGGTTTTTTCGCTTGTTTCTTTTTGAGATCGCATCTTTTCTAGTATAGCGTCAATCTTATTCCATTCAGGAGTCTATAGATAAAAATAATAAGAATAAATATGAGACCCTAACTAAGCATAATTACTGGTCATTTGTTCACCTTAAAATAAAATGCCCACAACAACAACTACCTAATGTCCCTTCTAAATATTCAAAACCACCTTCTGCCTTGTATAGAGCTTTTGAAGCATTAATGCAATAGTTTGTACGTCACGATCCGATGCATCAAAGAGTTCGAACCTGTGTTAAAATAGATATAGATGATGTATTAGAACGGATACACGTAGTTATACCAATACCAAACGTTCCGATTTACCAAGGAAAGGGACTGCTTGGGAGCGCAATGGGTGGCTGTACTGTACGGGCTGCAAGAAATATGCAGGAGCATGCTATTGTTTCAGGAGTATATCGAAGAAACATATCCGTGCGGAGGCCATCATTCATATAACTCCTTGAAAATCAACAAATTCTAAAATTCGCGTATACCTATGAAAGAACTGTCTTTAAAAAACGCAGAGCATTGGCATTGACATCAACTAACCAGGCCTTCTGGATGAGATCCTTTCTTTCAGAACATTTCAGTGAAAATATATACGAGACGATCAGTTTATGGGGGTGTTTAACATGCACCACAAACCCTAAAGTAGACAGTAGCCGACGTTCCGCCTTGATCATCTAAAAAACAGCAAATAAATACAGGCACCATTAAATCAACAACATTTACTGTATTTTTAAGCGAAAACAGGATTCCAGTTAAATCCTCAAAGATACATCATACATAATTACATTATTTTTACTGTTCACATAGCTGACGTCTAGAGGACGCGGCTTCAGTCTGGCAGTCGTTTCCCTGGAAACACACCATAAACGGCCCTACCTATGTGGTTAAATACCACCCCGAATATTTCATACATTATTTAGATTCAAATAATCACAACTATTATTATTGCTAAGAACTCAAGATAACACCGTCATCATGAACTGATTTCTGTCATGCTATTTAAATATTGGCTGAAAATGGATGGAATGGGATAATCAATCCAAAAACGAACCTGTGAAAGAAGACTAAGTTGGAACGCACGATATAAATTAATATTTTCAACTTATATGTAGCCGTGGTACCTATTACTGTCAAAAATATAAATTAAATATCTAATGGTATAATGTCGGTTCCCATTCCGCCTTTAAATTTCAGTAATGTATGACAATGTTAATATTTAACATAGAAAATCCACTTTGATAACATTTTAATAGATAGAGAAGCCTACAAGAGTTGCGTGTTACCACTCATATCATGTTCTCAATGCAAATATAGCGCATAATAAACGTATTTATGCTTGAGTATCCAAGTTCTCCATTAAATGTCACATTAAAACCTTAAATGTTAATATAAATAAAAGGCAGGTTATTTAATTTATCTATAGAGCAAACTAGTAATTAGTACCAATAATTTCGTGCGTCCCAACTTACCTTACAATCACAGATTTACAGATTGAACCATTCCACCCCTCAATATAAAAACAATGGGGGGGAGACCGGTCCGGGAGTCTGTCTGGACTCTCTCGCTGGCCACTCACTCTCGTCGCTCTGTCCGAGTGAGAAGCAGAGTCACCTAGATTGAGAGTTAATGATATCACATATCAGAGTTTAGTTTAAACTAGATTAAAAAAGATTTTTTGCTAAATTACTTCCTGGTGAGTAGAATGAAAAAACGCGCACATCGTCGATACACTGCGATGATAAACTTTCCAGCATTTCATTCACAAACAATAAATTTTACCGGTGGGATAAATGATTGGGGAATTCGTCATCTGATTAACCATGCAAATTATTCCGCATAAAATCAATATATAAATGTTGTTCTTGATGCTGACTGTAATGTCGTAAAAAATAACTGAACAATACTAGCTGAAATAAATTTCGATGTTATAAAACGTAACGAAGGACTTTAGTGCAGTGTATTTCGAAAAAATGCGCATTTTTTTTAAAAGATTAAACAAATTGTAGTTATTAAATCCTTACATGAAAAAACATTTTATTCCTTTATTTCATATAACTGAAAAATAATTATAAAGGAGAATAATCTATGAAGATTCTCAACCTAAACATCCTCAACATATGAGATTATTCAACTACTTTTCTCTGCCCCAGCAAATTCATCGCTATATTAAACATACGATTCACGGTTTGTGATTTTTCACAATTCATGCAGCTGTGTTCCAGAAAAATGAAAGTCCGTAACGCGAATTCAGTCGGATAAATGGGACAAGTCCAAATCAGCTTCAGGTTTTATCAAGTAGTTTTATAATAAAATATAAAAACGATGTGACGTCCGTTTAGAGTCGAAGTTGTATATCTCATCTAGATATATAAGTAAGCGTTTTAACCTTCATCAAGTTTACTTACTTGTTGATCGAACGGCCGGCTTGACGAAGTCTATGAAGCTGCTCCATCCTATGAAACACATTGTAAACATCTCGAGGACGACGCGGCTCTTCCTCAATTTTTGAAGCAAGAAGAAGGCAGGCCATTACAGTATGCTAAACATACTCTATTTCATAATGTAATAAATAATGTATCAGCTTGTTGAGACTTTTAAAGATGTTCTTAAAAGTCTTTGAAATACAAACTAAAAATGTCAAATCCCCATTATTCTTGACTTAGGAAATTCTTGTACTTTTACTATAATTACCTCAAATCGATATCTCACAAAACTTTTTTGGTAATAAAATCGTTGGTAGAGAATCTGCCCCGTTGCAGCAGCTGTTTGTGGTAATCGCAAAAGAATAGCACCAACTTGAATGAGTTCACAACCTAGATAACGCAGTTCCTGAAACAAAATATTAGTATACTACATTACCTATAGCCATTTCTTTGAATAGCATGGTGAAAAATTCTGCATTTTCTTTGTAGATAAAATATGCTAAAATTTGTTTTACCACATAGTATATTATCTAAAAAAAATAGCGCGACAAAGTTAACTACACCGTTTAAAGATTTTATCTGAAGCATATTCATATTTTTCTTTTGCTTAATTCTTCAATAATGTTATTTGAAATTAAGATCAGTGAAAAAAATGTGGAGTACCACGAATTCTATCCAGAAAATTGGTAATCAAATACTAAATCCTAATCTTGAGGATTGAGAGATATAACTAAATTCTTCTAACAATGTTGTGCGCCTTATATAAGTGATACTATAAGAGAAAATATGTAAATTCTCTCTCAATCATCATAAAAAATTTACATTTTCCAACCAAGACCTCAAATGTTTTAAAGGATCAGTTCATTTCACAAAAATGAAATCTTTACTTCTACAATTACCCAGCTCTAATTCACCGGAACACATTGAAATATCTCCAAAAGATATAGATATATTAATTATAGCCAATAAAGTTGCTGATGCGTCGCAGCTCGATAGTGTTGGAAATAGTAGTAATAAATTATATAGCATACTGAGTATAAAATACTTATTTTGTCTACTGCCTATTTTAATATAATTGAATTCAAGTAGTAAAACGTTATCAGATTTTTTTATATTTATAAATAGTGCAGTCGTTGTAAATAATATAGATATATGATATAACCTTACATTAAAATATTAATGCAAATCAGGACCATTATAAATAGAAAGTTTGCAAAGCTTTAGCCATCACTATATTATAAATAGAATCTCCAACCGCTTCTGCATCTATATCAAGACCGTCAGCAAGTGAGGGTGGATTCTCCAATTTTGCTCGTGATGCTTCATCCATCGTCAAAAGCCACTTATCACAATTTATATCGACTCTAAAAAATGTCTATACAAATATGTAAAATATACCTAACAGTAGCATCTAAAATTATTTACCAACTTACCTGGAATACAAAGGACGAAGACCAAATGAGCTAGGTCTAATGAGTTCATTCTCGCTTGGCTTATCACTAGTATCAAACTGTTCGTTTTGTACATCCGCTGATTCTTCTTTTTTTTCAGTATGATCTACCTAAATTAATAAACTAGAAAAATAATAATTTTCGAAAATAAATAAATTCTTATAAATTGTGAAATAAGTACCTTTTTTGGAATCACAAACGCTTGCATCTTTGCTAAGGCTATATTTCTTTTTTCTGCCAATGTGGACATCTTAATTCCGCAAATATTAAGCACTTTATCTAAACCACGCTACACCGTAATAAAACTGCACGGCAACAGAACAGACTACCCGTTGTCGCCAGAAGAAGCTGAAATACTCATTTATACATAAATTAAAATTGGAAGGAATTTGGGATAAAAAATTATCGAACCCCAATAACTTTATTATTCAATGAGTTTTCCCAAAAATTAGTTCGGACCAGTATTAAAAATCAAACACCAAAAGATCAAGATCAATGCAGCATTTAAGTTAGTAATATGACTATCTATACCAAAACATGCTGTAAACTTAATATAAGTTACAATAAATAAAATACTGATATGTATGATATGTTCACGCAAGATGATGTGAAGTTAACAGTATAGCTGAATACTAAACATTGTAGTTGATGTATCCGTAATAATATAATACATCTAAAATTAAGCTGTCAAAAAATATAAACAAATAATATGTATGACTACTGCAAAGACTATGTACTCCCCTCGAAAACGAATATGAAGCAACCGCACCGCATAAGCTCATGCGAGCGGTTGTGTGTCGCCTGCCTGTCATTGCGGAATCAAGTTCATAAATACAGTAACCCGAAAGAAAACTCGTCAATTAAGCACATGTTCCAAGTGATAATATAATTAGACTAGCATATATTTTCCAAGAAATAATATGTATCCTCTATAAATTTTGGAAAGTATTACAAGTTTTAGCTTAAAACTTTTATAAATAAGTCCAATTCTTCAAGAAATATTTAAAAAGTCATGGTAAAGTTATAGATTTGATTTGATTGCAATTATATGTAACTTTTAATCATGTTTTCATGAAACAACATTACGTGATTGGTTAATTGCAAAATTAGTAATAATTATATTGTCCGTCACTATCAGGTCGGTGGTTTCTCAGTTATGAAATTTTAGCTTAGAAAAATTAAGAATAGTAGGCAGATTTTCTAAACAAGGAATAAATACATTTTTATGTAGAATTATTTTGGAATATTACTGTGAGAATAATATTTTAAAAATTGCTATATTAGATTCAGGTTTGAAATAGACAATCATCGTTCATTTAGACGGCAATAAACTCAATAACTGAACATGTCACAGTAATTTTTAGGCTAGCTTTTTTCAAAATAACATTAATATTCTGCTAAATATGACTGCAAATGTAGCAATGGATGCTATGAAGGGACAATATAAGGTGGTACTTTGATATTTCCTCGTAAATTATGATGCATTAAAACATAGTAAGATGATACTTATGGAGTATAAAATAACTAGATGAATATATTTCCATACACTATTTATTTCAGTTTTATCCCAGTTAAATTAATTACGTTAAGTATCCTATTTTAAGTTAAAACTTAAAAATTGAATAGGTGCATTTCTATAAGAAATTTTTTTCTTATAAATGCTCTCTAAAAAGTGAATAAAAGGACAGACAAAGTTCTGCAATATTATCTATAAATAACATTAATTTTAGAATTTTAAAATAGTGGGCGTCTTAAAAAGGACTATTAGAAAATGGAAAAACTATTACTACATACGTTTAAAGAGAATAATTTACATCATAGATCATATTTTAAAATATGTGACAAATGATTTCTTGGATATATATCTAAGGAGAATTCTTGATTTTCATATGCTGACACCAACGCCTAATTTCGACAGAGATAAAGTGGTCATACTACGCCATGCAGAAACCATCGAAGAAGTTTTTCCAGATTGGATTCAAAAGTGCTGTCTTGACTCTTCGTTTTACCTTCCGTTCGATCTGGTAGTCTCCCATTCATACTTCATATTAATTCCTAGGTTTTCTTTATTTACCCATATAATTTCGAGAATGTTCCTGTGCACATCCCTCGTCGACCAAACACCAAGATTGCTTATCAGCGTGATCCACCTCTTAGCGAGGCATGTAATGTTGTAGGAAATAATAAAAAGGAAACAAAAAGGCTGTGGAATAAGAAATAATAACTTGCATTTTAGATTGGAAAAATAACTTCTCAAATTGTGGCTCGTGAGCTACTCGTAAGAAAAGCCACTCCTTCTGCCATATTTTGTAGTCCTGACTTAGCTAGTTTGCAGACAGCTTATGAAATTCAAAATTTTCTAGGGTAAGCTTTTAACATAACAAACTTTACGGAGTGTTACTTTAATTTTATGATTGTCCACTTGTTAGTTGTTTCTTCTTTGTATTAGTATCGTATTATTATTCTAATATGAATTTTGAATGTTTCGTATGAAGATTATTAGTAAATTGATGTCGCGTTGAGATTAAGCAATATCTATAAAACACAATTACAGAAACACAAAATGTCTAATTTCCATTGAACCAGCACTATCAACGAAGAAGGATACATCTGACTTCTGGATACCGACAGAATACCTTAAAAAATTAAAGTATAACATCGATGCTAACTACACAGCTTTGAAAACTGAGGTCGAAAACTTATTCTATGTTTAACACTACTTAATTAGAAGGGCAGAAATGATGAAATAAAATATAAGTTAATTGCACTCTATCATTGCAATTAAAACGTTACCTATTATTACTAGTAATCAAATAATTTTTTATTTAATAAACACATATTTTCAGATCGTCGATACTGATCTAAATGTATCAACTACCAATATAATAAGGGCTTTAAAGATTATGGCTAGAAGAAAAGGAGTTGGTTAGTTACTATTTTCAGGGTATATGAGACTATTTATCCTTTACGATATGCATTTAAATATATATTTATTCATCTCGTTAGAAAAGTGTCCAGAACTATACGTTGAGCTAATTTACTCACAATTGCAATTTTCCAATTAAATATTAGAACATAGAATATTAAAAACTAGCTTTAAATAGTATTATATTATACTAATATTATGTAGGCTTAATATTTCACAGTTTTGATAATTACGGACGCATTAGCTGTGAAGATAATGTCTGATTTCGGTGGTGGGAGCTATAAAATTAAGAATGAAATTATTGAAAAGGTAAGGGATTAAAACAAAATATTAGAAATTTAAAAAAGAGAGGGATTATAAATTTTTTAATTAGGATCGTACTGTAGCTGAAGCTATTTTCCCTCCGATTTCTTCAATTGTTCTATCTACAGATTCCGAGCATGAAAAGGCTAGAAAAATTTGCCATAATATTTTTTTCATTTTACACCTTTTTGTATTAATATTTTTACTGTTTTTCAGATTCTTCTACAACCAGCTGACCTTTTTCTTCGTCCAATGTCTACAGTTGGATTTAGAAGCATAACTAACATGCATTTAAATGGCAGTATTGAATCTAAATGATCACATCATGTATTTTTATCAGCTATTAAAATATTTAATACAATTTCTATATAATGCTAACAAGATATATTCTAGTATTTACTTCACGAATTTTTGAAATTGTGAGAGAAAATATATCTAGTAGATTGAAAATTCAAAATCCGAATGTCTCTGATTAGCATTAAAAAGTAGCATATGTAGCTCATATTTTAAATGCCTTCACAAACAACTGGCATATGTTTCAACAAGTAATAAACACACCTCTACATAGTGGCAGTCCTCTAGATATCACCTCTTAGAAAATATTATAACTGCATTAATAAACATGATTGAAGTACTGGTTCATAGTTTAGGCAGAATTAGCATGTATATTTGTTAAAAGCTTATTTTTTTTATCAATTCTAATGATACAAAGATGCAGAATCGACGCAATATGTTTACTAGTTTTAATATAAAATTCCAAGTATAATTCATCGTTTAAAATCTAGTTGTCCATACAACTATCCTAACAAAGGAATGCAATCCATGGGAGTTGCAACACGAAGCATTTCCTATATTATCTTCCTCAAATCCTTCTAGCATGACGAGAACTCTGGACCATCAACACAAGAATATAAACCTTATGAACCGCTGCTCTTGATTGCTAGTGCTTAATGCAATGAAGATCTTCAGAAATCTGATAAAATGGCTATACATTTTCTAGGTTAGTATAATAAGTTTTTTTTTTGTTTTTTTGTAAACATTTCCCCTGAGCTATAATTATGAAACAGTGAAAAAAAGCTTTTTTGTGTTTTTTTTAGTTTACGTGTATAATCAACAAACACTAATATTAATAAGAAAGCAGCAGGCCAGTACAAAAAGTTTATGAAATTTCAACATTACTTTCAGAATTAAAATGAAAATAGGGGTGGATAATAATATACTGTATATGTTTTACATAGTTAAAGTGAATTATTTACTATGGTATTAACGGAAACCCCCATAAATTACCTCATCAAAACTTTAAAAGCAACTCCAAATTGTACAATTAAACCATATACATTTACTAGGCACTTGTGGTAATGAAGTTTTCTAAGAAATCATATAAGTACATATTTTTTGGATAAATTGATAGCTAAGGATCTAAAGTTATTTAACTAAAGGTTTGGAAAATTATGCTTTTGAGTGCTAATATGAAACTAATCAAAAAGAGCGTGAAACATTATTTGATTTCTACATTTTACCATACTTACTACTTTATTTTATATATCTTTTATTTATTTAAATGTAGGGTGATCGATGCTAGTTAATTACAAATTCTCTCCTTGCATGACTTGTCATAAGTTGTCATAATTAAGCATATTTCATGCTTGCATCCATACATTTCTCTAACATTGATTTCGTTTGATCCATAATACTATTTTTCTTAAGTTTTACTATTTAATTCTTTAAAATTGCCAAGAAATATAATGCTCTGAATCAATATATTTACCTTGCTAGTGAAATAAAAGAATTCATTAGTAATTTTTGTGTGCCTTTGTTTTACATAAACTCATCATATAATACTTTTTTTTGTGTATTCTAACCATACTATAAAGTAGGGTACACTCGTATGTAATACAATAATTAAGTCTTAATTCAGAAATTAAATTAGATCTAGTTTAAAAATATGGACTGCTTCGTACTTATTTTGATATTGTGTAGAAGTCCAAATTTTCCCGTCAATTAGATTAAAAAGACTCAGCGTCCCTATTTAGTTAGAAGAGTAAACAATTAGAAAGAGAAAGAAAGATGATATCGACACTTAGGTGGATTGATAAATGTTGATCAGTATATATGCTGGTTTTCGAGTAGTCATGAATTGTAAACTCCTTAAAGTACCTAGAAATCAAGTTTATACCATAAAAGCAAACTTGTGGAAATGCAAATCCCTTAAAGTCATAATTTGTTTTACTATACATTCTGCTAGTGATTCGATACTATTTAGTTTAGTCATAAAATAAGAAAATTATTTTCAGTCATAGAAATATTTAGCCGGTATTATTTTCTAAGGAACTATTTTAAAATATTTTCAATAAGTAGAAAGTAATAGATTATTAATAATAATATTGATTTATGAAAGAATGTCGCAATAAAATTTTTAGTATTTAATTGTTATGGATATTTCTTTGAGGATTTTATTACTTTCTGTTATATGCAGGTAAATAAACATTGATTAGATTTAAATTAGTTTTTGAAAAACATATTTGATTTGCTTAATGATTCATATTACTTACTACTTGGTAACTAAAAACGTAATATAGCGGCTCCAATGCAACCAATTCAGATTTCCGGTATAATATCCGACATATACTAGAATCATATGATATATTTACTTAAATGTTAATAGTGCCTTTCTTTTATACAGTTTAGTGGTACAATTATAATTATTTAATATGCTATCTATAGAATGGAACTAAATCCTGTTAATAAAATTATTTTATAAGTACGGGAGACCAATTGTATCTCGTTTTAAACTTACAAACTAGTTCATACTAAAAAAATCACAGAAATAATTTAAATACCTTCCATTTGTACTATTTTAACAATAGAAACAAATAAGTTAACAGCATATGAATTTGCAGAATTGCTGTTCTACTTAGATTTGCACGTCTTATGGTAAATCCACTTAAATTTAGTTTCAAACTGGTTATATATTTCTTCGACTCATTAAATGTTTAGAAGTAATCTTAGAAAGATGTATGCGTAGCTCATTTGATTTACTAATACACTATATTACAATTCCTTTGGTATTTTTAAACTCACTGCAATATGATTTTTTCTTGTTTTACTTTTTGAATATTCTTTTCTAAAAGAAGTTCTTTACTTACCTAGATCATGCATAGTAACATATTTCTAGGTGAAGTATATGTTATAGTTAGATGACGTTGTTAAAAATTAAACTAATGTTGAGAGTAGGATGTATTACAGTCTTATTTGTAGTAAAATCAAGAATGATACCTAGATGAAGTTTATCATCAGATAAAATTATCATAGATGATCAGCAGAAAAAATGAAATTTTCGAGATACCTAAGTACGAAAAAGAATGAACTGTTAATAACAACTAAAAATACAAAGCATAATTCATTTTCAAAGTTATGTGGAACATTTTTGTGGAAATTGGGACATTTGCAAATATGGTGTATATTTTGAATACATTTTTAAATAATTAGTGATGCTGATGGAAAACGTTAGTTGTGTTTTTTGGACATCCAATATATAATTGGAATTACCTTATCATCTCTTAATCGGGTGATCGCCTAGGCAGCCGTCAGTTCCGACTCAAGCCGGATTTCCGTCACGGCTTCGCTACTTCACCGGTGGTTGAGTCAACACTACCAACTCCCAGAGTTAGTCGAGCGAGTTGCGCTTCAGTATCTCCATCGTCAACTTACACACTAAAGCGGGAATATTTCTCTAACGAGGTTAATTCACACACGTCTGCTTGCTTAACTTCTACCAACAATATTTGCACTTTTTAGATAATCTTCCGGACGTACTCTTTAGTACTAATGAAAAAAAAATTTTTTATGCGTTAGAGAACGTAGTATAAATGCAATAATATATTCAGAAATTTATTTATGTAATAATTCATTAATACAGTTTTCAGATATTTCTGCCTAGTCTGAACTAGATAACATTTGGAAGGAAAATACTTCGAAGATGGTCGACATTGAAAATGTTCACAGAAAGTTGCTTTTATCAAGTTTGCTTGTGCAGTTAAAATTTTTTTGAGAGCAGTTGATTGTTATACACAATTTTCAGCCGGAACCGACACTCCTCCGCTATTTCAGCAGGAATGTGTTACGGAAAATGCAAGTGATAATATTGACAATGATGAAAATATCGAAGAGGTAGATCAAAATGCGATTTATGAGTATCCTGTTGAAGACGTACCAGACGAGGAAAATCCGACCGAAGAAAACCCTGTTGATAACAACCATAATACTTTCGATCAAGAACCATTAGATAAGGTCTAACCCAATTTTTCTATTTTAACAAAACTTTACGTTTAAATATAAGTATGGTTTATTCTAAAATATGTCATAAGTGTTTTAAAACTTTTAGAAAGTTAATTCTACATTTTTTTTTGTAATTTTATTTGTAACTATTTTGTGTAGATTCCGACTCAAGAGAAACTTCCACAAACAATACCTGTGCCTCCAAGAGATCCTGTGTATGCTGATGATGAAACTGATGAAGAATGGCTCAGAGATGATATATTTGTAGTGAGTAAAATTTAAGGAGTGTGTCTACGAAAATTAAAAATGTAGAATTAAAATCTAGATTGAATATGTCATGAACAGTGGGTGAGAAGATGGAGGGCTTCCATTTTCACTATACATATTAATTATTGTCCATGAGCCGTTTCTCAAAATTATATTTAATATTTCAATAGAAATTGGATCATAAGAAGAAGAAAGACCGAAAAGACAAAAGAGAACTGAAAGTCGCCAAGAAGAATGCTGACAGTCAGAGAAATAACCTTTTTGGAAAACATATTGATATGAAAACAAAGAAGGTAATATTACATTTACTGAAACAATATTTCTTCATTATTATTTAATTTTGGATCAAACTTTTGTGAGAAATAGTATTTTATGTAGCCTTATTTTAACACATTGCTTTTTTACGAGAAAATTTTTTTTAATGCATTGAATTAGAGTGTTGAATTATGCATCCCTTACTTTTTGCTATGCAACTGTTTATTAGAAAAAAAACTAAAATTCCTTAGTCTTACACTATAGCTTTAACAAGATTTTAGTCACAAATTTAGGTATTTACAGCCCCTACCACCGAAGAGATCGTCAGATCGTGACCATTGCAAGTGTGACGACATTCGCACCGACCCCAAGCTGAAAACTAAAGTTTGTAGCTTAATGTAACGCAATACATATTCACCAATTGATATAATGTGAATATAGTCTAAAGTTTAGTCCTTTCTAGGCTCGTAACAATTAGATTAGCTTATTTTTTGGCTATTATTTTTTAAAGTGATTAAGCACCAAATAAGGCATACAATTCCAAAAGTTGTACGTATTTTTGATGGAATGAGTCAGTGCTGATAGTACATAGTTTAATACGAATCAAATCGATTTAATCGAAATGTGGGTAGTTTACTGTGCAAATTCCTTTTATAATAAATAACTATTAATTTGGCATAATGAGAAGAAACAGATATATAAGGAATTTTTGTGTAAGTAACGATGTAATAATCGATACAGTAGATTTAAACTGCTAGTATTACTATTTTTTGTTCTAGTTACCATAGTCATTCATTTAGCTAATAAAATTTTAAAAATAGGTATAAAGTTTATAAAATATGGTTGGAGATATATAAAAACATACTGTGGCTTCCTTTCCGAGTTCCACAGGTAGTCCTTACGAGTCCCCAGTTTCATCTGCTCTTAGCTACAGGATGGGTTAAGAAAGAATTGATTTTAAATTTTATAACTTTCTTCAAACTCAACTAAAATAGCCGTTTAAAATCGTTTCTAGAAACTTAAATACAGTGCGTTTCATAATTATAGGACACCCCACATTTGTCTCTCTAACTCGCGAACCAGTGTTTAAAATTTTACAAAATTTTTGTCCTGACTCCCTGTCACATCGCCAAAACTATCTACACTTTTTTTCTTGATTGTCCATGCATTTTTTTTTCACGAACGCAAAAATGTTTTTACTGTTTCATAATTATAGGGCATTTAGGATAAATACTTATAAAAAACAACAACAATTCATAACGTGTAGCAAATGACTTCTGGTGATCGGTGCAACTACCCCTTCCACTAATCACTTGAAACATGCGTTCTGTCATATTTGTTGACAGATTTTTGAGGATGGCTGGTTCAATTTTGCTCCACTCTTCTGAAACTGTCTTCTCCAGTCTTCTCAATTGAAGAAGACTGCCTGTTGTGGGCATAAACTTGACGGGCTAATATTCTCCAAAGATTTTCCATGGGATCTAGATTCGGTGACCGAGACGACCAGTCTATAATGACTGTGTTCCAGCTCTGAAACCAATCCCTTGTGCTGCAAAGCACGAGGATGGCAATGTTGTCTTGTTTAAATATGAACTTTTC
This sequence comes from Heterorhabditis bacteriophora, assembly GCA_964036235.1. Taxonomy (NCBI): domain Eukaryota; kingdom Metazoa; phylum Nematoda; class Chromadorea; order Rhabditida; family Heterorhabditidae; genus Heterorhabditis; species Heterorhabditis bacteriophora. The sequence continues at coordinate 12,703,833 of OZ038426.1, read as the reverse complement.
TGAGGGAATCTGTTGTAATAGTGGAGTAGATGACTTTGAAGAACTTGTTAAAAATCGACACTATTCACTTTGTTAGAAATGGAAATATTCGTTAGCATCGAATGATGAAAATGCAGCCCATACCATCAAGCTTCCACCTCCAAAGTTTCGTGTAGGAAAAAAAACCTTCGCTCCTTTCTCAAATCTCTCCAGTAGGAAGTAAACCCGTCTGGACCACCTTAGGTTAAACTTCTTTTCAACGTTGAAGATGACCTGGATAGAATAAAGCTTGTACTGAAAAGGCACATGCACATGGGAAAAGGGATAATTACCTCAATCCATTCCGAAGTCCATGACATGTGTGCACGGGCAAAATCCATCCTAGCTTTCTTGTGATCTGCTGTTAAAGTCGGACATTTCATCACACTTTCCCACCTGATGTATGGATTTGCCTTCAGTGCCCTCCAAACAGTTGTTTTTGACACAATCTGGCAGTGGTTACTTCTGATTTCATCCAGATTGGCCATGCTATTTGATGCTATCATCGTTATCTTTTTTTCCCGTTTTCCCAACTTGGTTGGCCTTCCTCCACTTTTTTTGATTCCATATTCATCAGGAGCTCTCAGGAAATTGGCGACAACATTCCTAGAACGCCCGATTTTTCTTGCAATCTCCGTTCGGTTCAATCCAACATCAGAAAATGCTAGAATTTCTGCTTTTTCAATATCGTTAAGAAGGAAACCACGAGCCACTTTACGTTTTCTACACTGATCCACAAAAGGCATATTTGCCACGTGATATTCTAATTTTAAAACTCCTATATTCTAAATGCCCTATAATCATGAAACAGTGAAATTTTTTCTGCGTTCGTGAAAAAAAAATGTATTGACAATCAAAGAAAAAAAGTGTAGATAATTTTGGCGATGTGACAGGGAGTCAGGACAAAAATTTTGTAAAATTTGAAACACTGGTTCGCGAGTTAGAGAGACAAATGTGGGGTGTCCTATAATTATGAAACGCACTGTATTTGGCTTTTCAATAGTACATGTGGAAAGCAGAATTATCGAATTTGTGAGGACACCCATTTCTGGGTTTTGTCACACGTATTCGACCTCACTTATCTCTGATTTCCACTACTCTAATAGCTGAAAATGTTGATATGTCTCATTAAAAACTATACAATAGTGTATTGCTCTAAATTCAAATTTTGTTGTATCGCAGTTGTACATGTCCTCCTTTTACGGCAACAACTTCCTGGATTCTACTCACTTTTATACGATTCATAGCTCGTGCAACAAAGCGAATTCTGGTAATTTTGCAGATGACAAGTGATAGGAACATTAAATTCATGAATATTGTGGTAGTTTTCAATAATAGCTAGGTCTTACACAGGAGAAATAATTTCCAGTTACTAGAGTAGTGTAAATAAGAGATAAATAAGGTCGAGTGCGTGTGAAAAACACCAAAATGGCTGCTGTCACGAAATCGGCAATTGCTCTATTCACGAGTGAGGTATGCTAATGAAGTCATTATGGTCTTGTCAGATACTCAAGCTTTCAGAAACATTTTTAAACGACAATCTTAGTTGAATTTGAAGAAAGTTATAAAACTTAAAATCAGTTCTTTTTTTTTGTCCAGTCTGTATATATCTCCTATTCGAAAAATTTCAAAAATTTGTAATTTATGTAAATTTCTATTTTGCTTATTAGTTGCAAATTAAAATGATAATAAATTATTCACAACTTTACATATAGAGGATACCATTTTCTCCAGACCTATCACATCAGGAAAGCTATCACTAGTATTACTTAGATCTCTAAAAGTTATACTAGGAGCGTAATTAAGAAAGTTGACTATAGTGAAAGCTATACTTTACATTCTTTTAAAGTTAGAAAATATGATAATATCACACTAAGTAGCAAATCATATTGCAATTTGTAGTTTTAAATATGCGTATTGGAAATGTGCGGTTGTTCTTTATGGTCAAAATAAATTTTCCAGTCATTGTAACAGTAAGATTAATTAGATGTGAATCATCCAAAATACGTTATATTATATGTATTGATTTTTTTGAATGTAGAGAATGATATCAAAAATATTCTTTCTGATTGTAACTAAGCTCAGGAATTCACCCTTTTCAGGAACCACTTTGAAACTAAGAAATGGATTTTAAACCAAAATTATGAAGAATATCTATCTGAAATTCATGCAAAGGAACATTTTGCAAATATAAAGCACAATACCGAATACTTTAAATACTACATAGATCTAAATGTGCTGTATTTGCTTTTATGTCACTCTAACAATTTCACTAATTCATTCATCCAGCACTTTTCTATTATTGTTCACTATACTTTGATCGGTCTCGTGAAAACTAAATACCTGCTTTGTGTATTTTACAATGGGATAAGAGAAGAAACAACGCAGAAATACATTTTACTGATATTAAATAATAGTACAAATAAAATTACTCTCACTTACCATTTTAAGACTTACCTTCATGGTGTTTTTCCCTTTATTTTCTCTACTCTACATACAGTGTCCTCGCAATGTGTCCCACATTTTCGCTACGCGATTAGTGATAACTAGTTAGTTACCAGATGGACAATAGGATAGAATGGAGGTCATCCGGGGTGTCTTCAAGCATAAAAGGAACTTTCGGAAAATAGAGACAGACCGCAGCATGAGCGTCTCTAAGGCCACAGCCGGGGCCTTGTGCTTCTCTTCACTTACCCTTCTACTGTCTCTGTACGCAATTTTCAACATCTATAATGATGTCAAGTCTATTTGGATAGAACTTGATCAAGAAATGGGACAATTTAAAGTAAGGTATTCTTTCAGGAAAGTTTAGTATTTATAAATAATGAATAGACATTGATATATTTCATAAGTTAATACAAATCGAATGTTATATTAAGAAATATTTTAATATAAATATTGAAAAACTAATGATAATAAATAAATACCTGGCCATAAATGGAAAATTGACAAAAATATTTAAAATAAAACATTGTAGTGGGATTAATATAAATTTAATTACACATTAGAAAATTTACAGTGCCAATTTATGTTATATACACTGATAAAAAATGCAATTAATTGGAAATGCAACTATGATAAAAGCCAAATTTCAAAGCGTTATTTTCCTTAAAAATTGTGTTCTTTATAAGTTTGTTTAAGCTTCAAACTGAGGATATTTGGACACAAATGCTAGGATTAGGGGCTGCAACCCCCTCAACAAGACAGAGAAGACAAGGAAAGGAACAATATGGTGGATACGAGGCACAGGGAGTCAATGCAGGACCCGTATGCAGTATGTATTCTTTTGAATTCGCTTTTTATATAGTAAGCTTAAGAATAAAATACTTATATTGTCTTTTCTCAATAAAGATCTCATGTAGGTGTTATTTACAAGGAAAACGAAGTGTTAAGGTCTGTTAATATACTGTATTTTATTAACTCAGTTTTTACTGCATAAACATTATTTAATTTTTTTCTCTATCATTTGATTTGAATTAATTCGTTCAAAAACAAGTAGCAGCATCCGGGCATTAAGCATTATATCTCCAGAGAAGACGAGTATACAAATATTTATTTTGACTATGATAGAGTTGATTTAAGCACAAAAAATCTTGTTATCTTGAGATTTCGGATATTTAGCCTCCTTTTAATTTGCTCAATATCCTTAGCTCACATAAAACAGAGTATTTTTTTGCACTGCCCTCTTATTTTCATTTTCAATTTATTTATGGTAAAATTAGTTCTAAACATAAATTACCAATAAGAAACCCAAACATTTAACTCTCTTTTAAAACACATTTTAGGTTGCCAGTCTGGCAACGGTAAAGGCGACGACGATCTTGGAACTGGAGGTTGTCCACCTGGACCTGCTGGACCAGTTGGAGCGCCAGGACCAGACGGACACGACGGACACGACGGTGTAGATGGCTACAAGGTTTTTTTTACTTTTACATTATTAAGTCTTTGAATTCAGAGAAGCCCTGAAGAGTATTCAAATGTTAGAAATAAAAGATTGCCGTCATTTTTTAAAATCTTAGGGTGAGGACGCTGATGACTGGCAAAACGCGCCCTTCAACGGTTGCATCACGTGCCCACCTGGCAAGCCGGGAGCCGCTGGCGACAGGGGCAAACCAGGTATCAGAGGGATGCGTGGTCCGAGGGGATCGTCCGGGATGCCAGGCAATGACGGATATCCGGGCCAACCGGGAGAAATGGGTCCACCAGGTCCCCCCGGAGAAGATGGAAAACCAGGGCCCAATGGAGAAAAAGGTCAAGATGCCGAGCAACTCGTCCCCAGGAAAGGTCCCCGAGGTCCTCCGGGAGAAATCGGACCTTCTGGTCCTGAAGGGGATGCTGGAAAAGACGGGCCCATCGGTGAAGAAGGACCACCAGGACCTGATGGTACACCAGGATTCCAAGGATCGGGCGGTAGACCAGGTGAAGAAGGAGCAGAAGGGATGGCAGGAAGTGTCGGAGCTGATGCCACATATTGCCCCTGTCCACCCAGAGACCACAAAAAGGTAAGCTTTTATGGTAATATTTCTCTCCTAGTAATTAAATAATTAACTATCTTCTTTTAGAACAAATTTATTGCAATGTTCTGATTATTTGGCTGAAAATAGATAAAATACTTTTTATTACTAATGTACTAGTTTAAGTCTTTAAGTTCGAATTTACGATTTATAAATAAATAAATAAATATGTATTCCATATTATATATAATCCACTATAATAATATGGTTATTTAGGATGAAGCAACCAGCGCTGCGGCAGCCCCATCGGCTTATTCGCAAGGAGCAAATGCACCATCAGCTAGTTATTCAGCCGGCACTGGCGGCTATTCCGGAGGACAAGGGCATGCTGCATCCAGTTATGGACGCTAAATGCTGTTATAGAAATCCTAATAGCCAATCTTCAGTTCGTTCGCGTTGCGATCGTGATCGATCTATGTGGCAAAAATGTGGTTGTGTATCCTGTGTAATCCTATAAGCGATGTGATTTGTTCGAGTCGAGCGTGTGACAATAAAAATGCAGCACGAATTTGCTTTGTTATTTCTCATCACGATGAAAGCAATATGAGTATACCTATATATCAATGTAATTATTAATAATTGCAAGCGTAAAGCGTTAAAATAATGAGGTATCCTTATTTTAAAATATTTTACTAATGGACTTAACTCCTATATGGCATTATTTTGAACAAGTTATATATAATACATCGTGACTAAGCATAACTCTAAGTGTGTGAACCTATAAATAACAAATCAGAAAATATGTAAACGCACAGCGATAACTTTAAAATGCAGTAGTATATAGAAGAACAATAAATTAATAGTAATAATTAAGTATCTTATTCTTCATTATTTACCTCATAAGAAAGCGAAATATCGATAAAGTATGTATCATTTAACATATGAAATCTGCAATGACAGTGTTTCTTCTTGTTGTCCAGACTCTACGTTGTGAATAAATATAAGAACCTGAAGAAATGTGTTGATTCTATTTGTAGAGAATATCGTAGGTTATTTATTTAGTATTAATGCCGAAAAATAGCAATTTAATAATTATTTTTAATAGATGACCTCAATTAACTTACTTCTACACTAATAGGCTTGCTCATAATATTTCTAAAGTAAAGTGTTATAGGTATTGATTGATTAGCAGGAATATTGATTATCTCGTCGTCAATTTGAATAAATTCAGGATTCGATGACATAATGTGGAAAGTTCTCAAAATACTGTATGGGTTGGAAATAGGTAGCTTCTGGAATTGTTATTAATAATCCGCTATTTTATAAAGACACTATTCAAAATAAACAGTATACAATAAAAACCGGAATTAGAGAACTTTAATTTCGAAAATATCTCATAACAACTATAGTGGTTTTAATGTTTTGTCTTTATTATTAAAGCCACCTGGAAATGTGATGTTCTCTTCTTTCCAAATTAAAGTAATAAAAAAAAGAACATATACATTCGAAACCAGTGAACGCCGAATAACTAAATCAATAAATTATACTATTAAACTATTTTTCTGCCAACTTACTTTAATGAATTGTTCATTTTGCGTAATTGGAATCTTTATTTCATACTTCCTGGAGATATGAGGAGCTTCTGATTTTGCAAAAATTATCCAAAAATTTAGGAGCTCTTTGGATGATACATCAACAGCTGTCATTAAATGCACCCGACGACCTGTATAGGATTTTTCATAATTCTAAGCTACATTTAGCTTACATTAACTTTTCCCATATTACGTCAGTATATTTTCCTAAAATAATTGCAATTGCTAAATACTTTATTAATTTTTGCTTGTTAATAATTTTCGAGTAGCAAAATATATCTTGAGATTTTAGTATCTAGTAAATGAGGAATTACATATGGCAGATGTGTGAGAGTACAAAAAATCATCCACTTAATAAATTTATTTAGAAGTTTAGACAGCAGTATTGTATGCTCTAAATTCTTATGATTTCTAGATTCCCAAACGTAAGCTTACAAAAAACCATTTATACATGTTCTAGTTAAATTGGATATATGATTCACTTACAAACAAATTTAGCATCTCTATCATAGCAGTTATTACTTGGAAATAAAATATTAGTATTTAAATAGCAAACCTATATGTAGTTATTTTAAAATACTCATAAAAAAGTTATGTACATTAAATATTCTAAGCATCAAAGAATTTACGTTGAAAAAGTCTAAGATTTGTAGTAAAGATTGTACATACCCATCGAGAATATGTATACTAAAATTATGTTTTTGAAAAAATATACCTAATTGGATCATTACAATGTAACAAACTGTTTTCTCTATAAATAAAATGTAATTTGAAAGAAAAATAGTCTAAATTCCAGAGTACAATGACTATGTTAGAAACCTTCATGTTGTCTCAGTTATGTACAAACATGGACCTTGAATAAACTTTTTAGCAAAACGAAGAATTTCCCTATTGGATGAGTAACATGAGAATCTATGTTTTTAAATTACTACGTTAAGCGTACGATGATTTTTGTAGAAGAGTTTTGAAAAGAGTTGGAGAAGATACAGATAAATTAAATTAATTATATGAAAGTATTTTCAATATAAGTATTATATGAAGTATCTTTATGGTTAGAAATCATTGCATTATTTGCTGTTTAATTGTATAATCCATTCTTCATAACTTAGAAGTAAATTTATTAGTACAATAATAATGCTTACCTGAATAAAATGGTATATATGATACTAATATTTGGTGTAGATCATTTGTCGCAAGAAGTGGTTGTTGAGTTGCAATTTTTAAAGCAGTCGACAGTGGGAAGAGCTTTACCAACTGGTTAGCAGAACTTGTCCTGAATGTTTTTAATTATTCAGTATATCAAGTTTAGGACAAGTTAATGTTATTACTTGAAGCTATTAAAAACAGTATCCAGATTATACCGAGAATGTAAAATTAAAACATGGCGTTTACCCATTACTATATCGCCATAACTTATTTTTTCCAAGAATATGTTTTAAAATTTAAGAAAATTCTTGAAAGTCTCTAATAGGCAAGTCAAGGAAATTACTTTAATAGTTCCATCATTATCTGATGCTGAAAATTTTTTTTGTCTATCCAGATTTTTCCATAGTTATTTTATTAATCTAAAAAGTATGTATTCATTGTTGGTTTGCTTGCTTTTAGATGTAACAAATACCCTATTAACATAAAATATATTAAATTCAAGAAAATTTTTGGATATAAAATATTTAACTTTCAAATATACATTTTACAACTTCATATCTATTCTGCCAGATAATGATGGTTCTTTACAGCATCTCTTTATCAACTTAAGCAAAGTGGTTAAGCTTAATTAATAACAATTCAACAAATTATAGTATTTTTTATCATTGCTTCGATATCATACGCCTCCACACTTAGAATGCCATATGTTGGTGATATTATTTTTCTGACAGTTGTTGATCGGCTCCTGAGGGGGCTGGCAATAAAGAGATCGGCACTCGTTGGCTGACGACTCAGCACATGAGGTGGGTAATAATTGTTGTTTTTCTTTCCTAATTTAACTGTTTTAAAAGATAAGATTTTCTTTGTTAAATTCCAAGATTCTCTGTTTTCATAAAATATATCATTCCCATTTTTTTACTTAAAAGATTACAAAATAAATATGACATTTATATAAACTATTTAGTGATATATCCAAACAAATGCTTCCCTTAATCCTTTAAATTATAATACTGTTAATACAATAGTTTTATTCTTATTAGGGCTGTGTTCAATATTAAATATGAAGATCAATTCGGCTTTACCTAGTTGTACATGGTAGATATTGTACAGAGCCACTAATGTTCCAAATCACAAGGGAAACTAAAGACTATTCAACCATTATTGAATAATATGTATTTTTAAATTGAAAACAAAAAGGGTTATAGCAGGATGTTAACGTTGCAGTACAATGACTGACTACGCGTTAGTCCGTGCGCGCAGTACAGTCCTTCCCCGCTCCAGCTCTCTTGATAGAAGCCCATCTCTCCTGGTACGTACCTTACATAGAAATATGTATCTATTGGTTTTTAGTAATACGCCCGATTTATATATCATTTGCCATTAAGCCCATCATCTAAAAATAATTTTATCTTCAATATAAATTTTTCTTATATTTGGTTTTCTAATTAAAGAAACTCATCTTTGTTATGCCACTTTTTCCATGCATCAAGCTCATGCGTCCGCAACATCTGGTTTACAATGCTATTTGTTTTGTTGCCACCTACGCAACATCTGTCAAATTAAATTCTGAGAACTATGCATTATACGGAAAAAGTTTCTTCATTCGTTTGTCTAGGAGCTACTTTTCATACTAGTTAATGAGTACCAAGTTCTAAGAGTTTTCTTTATATAAAGAACATTTTAATATTAAGTAAAACCAAAAAGTTAACACAGTTATACTAATAACAACTATTAAATTTTGAGTATATTGTTCAATGTGCAGAAAATATTTTTAGCTGACAAGGACTCGTTCGGTTCCCGATCTTACATCTTATTATCGATGGAGTGACAAGTATAAGCCACAGTGGCATACTGTATATCAAACCACACCTTACAAATGGAGACGAGACTGGGATTTGGTATGTATGTAAAATATTGTTTTCTTCCATTACATTTAAAGGGAATCTAAGCTATGCTACAAAACTCTAATTAATTAAATATTCTATGTGATCTGATGTTTTTCTTCAGTACGATGACTATTGGTATGATCGCTACTACTACTTTTCACCTCTCTACAGCACTTATTACCCCAGGAGAAGATATTATTACAGGTTCGGACAATGTTACAAGTGTTTCCTTATCTATCAGCAATGGTTTTCATGAAAGAAAACGCAACAAACATTTAGATGAGATCAACATTATCCAATAATTCTGATTAGTTTTAAAAAGTAATTTTTAATTCGTATGCTATATTCACGAGACTTAAACAAATATGGCGAGTTAAATAATACAAAAATCAATCAGATAATAATAGACTGTAGTTCCATTAAATTAAGAATTAGTTTAATAATAAACTATTGAATATATACTGCAATGCTTGTAGATAACATTACTTTATTGGCTATAAAACCAAAGGATTCTAGCGATTACCTACCTAATCCTTACTACTGGAGCCCATACTCGAGCTACTGGACTCGTTACAAGGGATATTGGTATGACTAAATTTACATAGGCTATAAATCCAGGATTTCTTATTATCTACAGCAAAGATAAATAAAATATTCCATTTGCATTAAAGTAAGCATACGTTTTTCGAAAATATAAATAAATAAATATTAATTAGAAGAATGGATGAAAAAAAATATCCTGCTATTATTTCTTTGCTATTTATCTTTCCTACATTTTTGATGCATATGTATCTACAAAAATGCCTCTATATACAAATCAGTTCTGTGCTTAGTTAGAAAATGGGTTTGTACTAACTGCTTAAAATATTTTCAAATAAAAAACCGTTTATTAAGCAATATTTTATGTAGTAAATGTTATAGTAGTATCTCGTATGAGAATATCAAATGTAGTCTAACTCACTGAGGTTAACTATGCACCAGAATGATGGTTAATATAAGTACTTTTGACAAGACAGTGAACTAACGATATTCAAATTTAAAACGTACATTAAAGTTATTCATTAACTGCTAGTTTTTTTATAACACAAAATTGGTTTAGGTGTAGAAATGAATGCATGCTTTAGTTATGTGGCTTAAAATATATATTAGGTACGATTACGATTATCCATACTACTATCGACGCTGTTATGACTCAGCTTTCTATCGTTATTTAAACTATACTTACACCCCATACAGGTGAGTTATCTTTTGAATGAATTTTTCCTTATATTTCTCTTTAGACTTGAATTTGAGAAGTTCCTATTATTTTATAGATCATACTTGCTTGACTCCCTATCCACTTCCCTCGGACGTGGTCTCAGCATGTACAAGGCAGGTACTGTACAGATTATGTCAAAAAAAGAATTCTGTTATGTGAATAATTAAAATTAAAAGAGTGTCCCAATAGTCAATATTAGTAAATTGATATCTAAAGAATTTCTATATATATACATATATATATCAGTTTTTATTGAGCAGATCTTTTAAAAAACGTAATATAGGAATTCACTTAAGTGGAACATTTATATCTAATATTTTATGGAAACTGCCCAGTTGCTATTAAATTAGATTATGTCGCAATTAATAAAGGAGAGAATTTTCTGAACTATCCATAACAATACGATGAAATTTTAGTGTCTGAGGAATTAGTCAAGTGTTGCCATTTGCAAAACCTTATTCAATGTTCAAGTCTTTTCACTCCAACCCTTAGCATGGCTGCTCATTGAGATTTAAGTAATTGCTTTGTAATGTCAACAGCACTTGTTATTGACTGAACATTAAGGTATTCTCCGTTGTTTTAAATTCACGCGTTAAACTAGGCATATTTCACCTTTTCGTGTGGGTTAGGAGAACTGTGTTCTACAGACATCAATCTACTATTGAGTGTAAGAGTCGTGTAAGTATGTTCATTATAGCATGTACAGGGTCCGCCAAACGTTCTGATACAGATGTTAAATCGCATTATTTCATAACCAAAACTGCATTCTACGTGGGAATTTATCCAGATATACATAAGATACTAAGTAATAATTTAGCCATTAAGTGTACAAAGTTTCCCCCTTTTACGGTTTACAAGCTTACAGATGCTTCTCGAAGTTACCCGCGATGAACTGCAGCTCTTCTTGGCTAATTTCGTCCCAAGATTTAACCAAGACCGTCTTAAAGAGAGTCCAAATTATTCTAAGATGCTCTACTCAGCGAATTTTCTTGCTTAACGCTGTTATTCCGACCCAAACTATGACAGATAACAGAAAAATGACTTCTGGCATCTACGGCAAATTTCTCAGACTTTGGATGGCCATGTCGAAGAATTTGCCTATTGTTCTGACTATTCTATGCTAAGTTGATAGTGAAAATTTTCTCATCACTGAAAAGCACGCTCGATGCTTAGGAGTTTCGTTGCTTTTTCGTAACGATTGACCTTCATTTTTCCCGTCAGCATATGGGTTCGACGGATCTCATATGGCTAGAACCCTAGTTTATGCTTGACTATTCTCCTCATTGATGCTCGACTAATATTGAGGTTAGAAGCTATCTTCCTCATTGATCTCTTGCTATCTCGGAGGATCCTCTTCTTGACCATTTTTATTACGCGAAAAGTGTTCACGGATCTGGGTTTCGCACCCTTGGGATGGTCCTCTACTGAACTAAGCTTCTGATATCGTTTCACAATGTGGTGAACAGCCATTCTCGTGACACACAGCTTCTTAGAAATCCCAACATTTTTCTCACCTTGCATGTGCAATTGGATTATAGTAGTCATAGAGCTTTGGACATTAAATAACAGTTCAGAAACGAGAGAATTAAATGCAATTTTAAACAGGGTCCCAAAAGGCTTTAAGCAACACATTTTCAGTAGCATCTTCGTTATTCATGATCGTGACGATCTAAAAATTACCTCCATATTTATGGATTAAAAACTTATCAGAATATCATGAGAATGTTGTGAAATATAAAACTTAAAACTTATAGTTTTGCTGTTTATTTAAAAAAGTTACATTAGTTAAAATGTTCGCCAAAAGATTTGTGGCCTGCAAATTCAAGCTGTACTGATAGTACTATCGAATGTATACCAAATAAACATTTTGTATTCAACATGAAATAAATTCGATATGCCTCTAATAAATGAAAACTTTTTGCGAGCCTATCCGTTATAAAACTATTAGAGAACAATGACTTTTAAAATGCTAAAAATTATACCACATGCAATATTTATAAACGTATAATCTAAAAATAATCAATAACTTAATAGTTTGTGCATTGAGCCTCGCTATGAATATGTCAATACTAGGAAAAAGGTGTTTATGATCTGAAAATACATCTCGTGTTTTGTTTAGGCCGCTATCTATGGTACTACTAATCCATTCTCGCCACTATACCTCTACACTAGATATTAAGAGGTTTGTTCCTCAATTAGGTTTACGATAATATCGGGAAACAGAATCTTATGAAAGTGTATTATTGCAAACATGGACAGTATATAACGGATTAGATACAAGTTGTGATATTGCTAAAACTTTTAAGTATCTTGCTTGTTCTTACAAAGAAAGATGAGCAAACATTGAAAACTGGCATAGAATAACTATTCGCGAAACAAGCTGATTATCCTACCACAGCATTAAAAACTACTAAGTTGTTAATGCTACCTGTATCTAACAAATACTTTTAAATAATTGAGGCAATATGGTTATGCACGTTTATTAAACATGAGCAAGTCACGCCATCGAAGTATAATTATAAAATAGACTTGAAATAGAATAGACAAGATAAAACGTATAATGAAGGTAGAAAGTGGAGAGAAAAGGACAAAGCTTCAATTTTTCTTCGTACCATCTTATTGCAGGTCTTATCCCATACAAAACTCTTGATGCCTATTGGCTCACTCCTTCTTATTGGGATCGTCGATTTAAAGATTGGAGGGAATTGTACGTACTGAACAAGGACATCTACCTTCCAACCACTTACGATAGAAAAACCAGAGCATATTTTGCATCCTGGTCTACTTAAATGCTCGTAAATTTAGTCCACTTACATTATATATACATTTTTACAGACCTGGAAAATAAAGTAATTGATGATTGGTTATTAATATCAGCAATATTAATACGTATTAACAAACATTACTATCGTAGTTCAGAACTATTAGAGGAAAATTTTATTTATGACTATTTTAGTAATTCATTTGCAAGATTCCGCTCTAACTAATAAGATAACTAATATCACCAAGATTTGCGGAATTTTTTGATTAAACCAATGACATCAGAATAACTTTTATCCGCTCAAACTATTAATATTGCAATAAGGAATAATTTCTTACATCCTTCATAAATAGATGGAATTGGTTATCACACTTTTATAATGTTAATCATGCAGACTGATTCGAAGAATAGCGTTTGGCAAACCATATAGTATTATTTAATTGTACAGTATAAAAAAACAAATTAAAAAAAGGAGATTTTTTTATGGCCAAAAAATATATACTTAAAAAATGAGTACTAACTTCTTTATGGTTACTGGAAATCTAGTAGTTTGACCCATTATTGTTCGGACGTCTATCCTCTCCACAGCATGAATTAGAATTTTCCACGTGGCTAATAATCTATAATAATATCTAAACAATGTAGATTCAGTATCAATATTTTTTATATTGCTAACTGGAAAAACAGGACACTTTATTAAACTAGGAGTAAAATATAGTATTAATAAATTGGAATTCCGTTTGTAATAACTAGTAGAAATAAATACAATACGTAAATATTAAAATAGACACAAGAAGAAAATCAGGTAAAACTTATCATCTTTCTAATTAAATATATAAACAGAAAACTAAAAGTTATAGAAGGCATACCTATACCCATAATGATCTCCATAGAGCAAAATGATGAGAGTACATATAGACCCAGCAGTTCCACAATATGTCTAAAGAAAAATTCTCAGGAACAAGAGTACTAGGTTTTTTTAATCAGCTTTCTAGGAAATTAATTTAAACAAAAAATCTTTTTAATGGTTTCATTTCTATAATTCTAATAATTAAAAACAACATAAATACGTATACAATGCAAACAATTTATTACCGTAACAGCTAATTCTTGTTCTACTCCTCTATTTTGGATAGCCACTTTTGTAGTAGGGTCAATACATTTGACGTCTCCAATTCGCCTATCATCTATAATGCCAAAACGAATAAACATGAAAGAATGTGAAATTCACTCATAATTTAAAAGTCAGAATGGCGTACAAAATTCTAACTTACTATTTATACCACTTATTTTTATTAGACGTTCAAAGTTCGTCGTCTGTTCATTTATGAAACGAAATATTTGGTTCAAACAGTAAGGCCGGTGTTCTATCCGAAGATCAAGAATTGAAAGTGGATTGTTGTTATCCCAACGACGGAACAATATCTCAATTAAATATTTACTACTTGTTTTTTAAGTTTTTTCAATTTCTATAAGGTGGGAAAAATGTCCTATTTTGGAAATATTCCATTTTATTTAAACTAAACTAAATTCGTTGTTTAAAACATTTCTGAGAACTAATTTATTTTGCTTGCCGACTCTCTTAATCCATTAGCACATGATAAAAGTGAAATGTTCAGTTATCGACTTTGTAAACAAATCCATTTTTATGTTTTTCACATACAGTGGGGTAGCGTAGCGAGGGGCATAGATTGCACAAGATAGCAATCGAGTGCTATTTTTTGCTCTCTCGTCCATCACTTTTTTTGAAAATGGGAATTTTTTAAAATCTAATTAGAAAGCTGGATTCAGCATTGAATTTCCGATCTGGAACATACAAAACTTTCCTATTTCTGAAACAAAAAGTTTTTTCTTCAAAATAGGTTTTCTCTCAATTTTGTAAAGGCAAAAATGTATTTATCTATAATAATGGCTCATGACATTTACTTCTAATCGTAGCAAACAGATTTGCCAACTGAGAGAACAGCTAAAAGTAGAGTTTTTCCTAGGGATGTTTATTTTACATCACTTCAAACTTGCTTGCACATCATGTTTCACGATTATCTATTTTGAATCTCTCATCCAATTGTTACTTTCTTCCTCTCTAACTTTGATTTGTACAAAAACGTAGTTGTTATGGCCTAGTGGAAGTGGGTTATAATCTCAACGCTATCATCCATTGGTCGATGACATGGGTGTTCTGGCCTCACTTTTGTGAGGATCACTATTTCCTTTTCGTATAGCTTTTTATTTTCATTTTCTACATTATGATTTCCTATTGATTATACAACTTCTTCTTAAGGGGAATACCTGTATTAATATCAAAGAGTGAATTTCAGTTACAAATGTGTGTTTCAATCAGTCGTGGTTTTCATTTGATGCCATTTTTCAGTGGGCGATTTCCTCCGCTGGGTTCGATATACGATATCAATGATTATTTTGAGGGGTTTGAATAAATGGGGATCGGAGATTGAAACTATGCTTCTAAAACTGGGGGTCGGCTTGAAAGGCGTAATATTTCAAGATTGTGTGGTAAAATTGAGCAAAAGTATGAATTTTATAAAGTTCTCTGACATCTCTGATGTTTAAAGACACATAAGTGGCGAAAACAACAAAAACTGAAAAGTAGTACTAAATGAAAACCGCGACTGATTGAAACACACATTTGTAACTGAAATTCACTCTTTGATATTAATACAGGTATTCCCCTTAAGAAGAAGTTGTGTAATCAATAGGAAATCATAATGTAGAAAATGAAAATAAAAAGCTATACGAAAAGGAAATAGTGATCCTCACAAAAGTGAGGCCAGAACACCCATGTCATCGACCAATGGATGATAGCGTTGAGATTATAACCCACTTCCACTAGGCCATAACAACTACGTTTTTGTACAAATCAAAGTTAGAGAGGAAGAAAGTAACAATTGGATGAGAGATTCAAAATAGATAATCGTGAAACATGATGTGCAAGCAAGTTTGAAGTGATGTAAAATAAACATCCCTAGGAAAAACTCTACTTTTAGCTGTTCTCTCAGTTGGCAAATCTGTTTGCTACGATTAGAAGTAAATTTCATGAGCCATTATTATAGATAAATACGTTTTTGCCTTTACAAAATTGAGAGAAAACCTATTTTGAAGAAAAAACTTTTTGTTTCAGAAATAGGGAAGTTTTGTATGTTCCAGATCGGAAATTCAATGCTGAATCCAGCTCTTTAATTAGATTTTAAAAAATTCCCATTTTCAAAAAAAGTGATGGACGAGAGAGCAAAAAATAGCACTCGATTGCTATCTTGTGCAATCTATGCCCCTCGCTACGCTACCCCACTGTATATTTGGATGTATTTATTTTGATTTTTCAATGTTCTAATATTTGAAGTATGTTTTACTATATTTTTGCTGAAATCTTTATGTATTATTTATTATTCTCAAATTTTGTTGTATTGTTACTGTACTCGTTCTCGTTCCGCCATAACAACCTGGACTCTTCCATTGATATCAATAGACTTACTATACCAATGTTTTCCTCAAAAACTTTTCCTGAAGTACGGATTTTGTATCCAACAGGATACATTTTCATGTATTCAAAAATAAAATCATGAAGTATAGAACGAATGAACACCGGAGATGTACCAAAAATGGTGCTCAGTTTCCAAAGGAAGAATTTAAACAGTTGTTACGGCGAAAGGAGGGCATATACATTTATGATACAACTAAATTTGAATTTGTCTCAGTAAAATATCAGCAAATTTTTTTCCAAAGCATAATATAAACTATTTTTAATTATTTAAGCAATGGGATATCAAAATAAATTACGTTGACTATGTGTGGGAAAAAACACGAAAACGGATACCTCGAAAAAAGTTAATAATAAAGCTTTCTAGAAATTAATACTACTGGAGCAAGGAAAATCAATAAACCAAAGAAATAGGTTCTCAGTAATGATTTTAAACAAAAAAAAAATCTTGTTCAGTTTGAAAAGAGCCATAATACTTTTCAAATCAGACTTTTGTGCTTATTTTGTTGAAACCACTGATTGTTCTTCTTTCGTCGTCATATTTTCTAATAATGATAAAGTTTATATTAACCTTTGTTTCTGTAACCTGTCCCTCTTGATATTTAGACGTTTTGAAATCATCATAAATAAATGGGATGAATATAGCTTCCATTGGCTTTAAAAATACATTCGTTTTTCCATCCTCAGAATCATTAAATAGGTTTTTCTCGAGTGGAGTATCTATGTTGTTGGCTCGCTTATAAAATTCCCATTCTTCTGTATCTCGTACCACACTAAAATCATTTATATTATAAATTTATTTCAAGTAGTTGATTTCACTTCTTGGTATCTTATTACAATAATAAATAAAATATACGTTACGATATAGTGAAATGGATTTTAAATATTCTGTTACCTCAAACTTGGCTCATCGATCTCAATGACACAATTTATTGGCTCAGGATAAGTGTTCTGAAGAAGATATTCGAAGAATACTTTCTCTCCTATGCTAGGAAAGATTTTGTGCTGTAGAGTAATACCTAAATATTATCTCAAAATATTCTGTATGAAAAAACAATGCACATATAAAATTGTGTAATGCACTCACCTCTTACAGCAAATTTTAAAGAGAGTTATATTTTTGAAAATCCTTATCAATTGCTTAATTTTTGTAGAACTATTTTCAATGTCGTTTTAATGAATAAAATTCAAAAATCACCTATTTTATTTGTTAAGGCACACCAACTATTGTTCCTCAAGTAAAAAAAAAAAAGATATTAAATGCTTACGGATATTAGGTTATTTTTTTGTATCGTAGGTAATTATTTTTTAGATGACTAATTCAAGTGATCAGAATTCCAGTTTCGTGACAGCAGCCATTTTGGTGTTTTTCACACGCACTCGACCTTATTTATCTCTTATTTACACTACTCTAGTAACTGGAAATTATTTCTCCTGTGTAAGACCTAGCTATTATTGAAAACTACCACAATATTCATGAATTTAATGTTCCTATCACTTGTCATCTGCAAAATTACCAGAATTCGCTTTGTTGCACGAGCTATGAATCGTATAAAAGTGAGTAGAATCCAGGAAGTTGTTGCCGTAAAAGGAGGACATGTACAACTGCGATACAACAAAATTTGAATTTAGAGCAATACACTATTGTATAGTTTTTAATGAGACATATCAACATTTTCAGCTATTAGAGTAGTGGAAATCAGAGATAAGTGAGGTCGAATACGTGTGACAAAACCCAGAAATGGGTGTCCTCACAAATTCGATAATTCTGCTTTCCACATGTACTATTGAAAAGCCAAATACAGTGCGTTTCATAATTATAGGACACCCCACATTTGTCTCTCTAACTCGCGAACCAGTGTTTCAAATTTTACAAAATTTTTGTCCTGACTCCCTGTCACATCGCCAAAATTATCTACACTTTTTTTCTTTGATTGTCAATACATTTTTTTTTCACGAACGCAGAAAAAATTTCACTGTTTCATGATTATAGGGCATTTAGAATATAGGAGTTTTAAAATTAGAATATCACGTGGCAAATATGCCTTTTGTGGATCAGTGTAGAAAACGTAAAGTGGCTCGTGGTTTCCTTCTTAACGATATTGAAAAAGCAGAAATTCTAGCATTTTCTGATGTTGGATTGAACCGAACGGAGATTGCAAGAAAAATCGGGCGTTCTAGGAATGTTGTCGCCAATTTCCTGAGAGCTCCTGATGAATATGGAATCAAAAAAAGTGGAGGAAGGCCAACCAAGTTGGGAAAACGGGAAAAAAAGATAACGATGATAGCATCAAATAGCATGGCCAATCTGGATGAAATCAGAAGTAACCACTGCCAGATTGTGTCAAAAACAACTGTTTGGAGGGCACTGAAGGCAAATCCATACATCAGGTGGGAAAGTGTGATGAAATGTCCGACTTTAACAGCAGATCACAAGAAAGCTAGGATGGATTTTGCCCGTGCACACATGTCATGGACTTCGGAATGGATTGAGGTAATTATCCCTTTTCCCATGTGCATGTGCCTTTTCAGTACAAGCTTTATTCTATCCAGGTCATCTTCAACGTTGAAAAGAAGTTTAACCTAAGGTGGTCCAGACGGGTTTACTTCCTACTGGAGAGATTTGAGAAAGGAGCGAAGGTTTTTTTTCCTACACGAAACTTTGGAGGTGGAAGCTTGATGGTATGGGCTGCATTTTCATCATTCGATGCTAACGAATATTTCCATTTCTAACAAAGTGAATAGTGTCGATTTTTAACAAGTTCTTCAAAGTCATCTACTCCACTATTACAACAGATTCCCTCAGAAAAGTTCATATTTAAACAAGACAACATTGCCATCCTCGTGCTTTGCAGCACAAGGGATTGGTTTCAGAGCTGGAACACAGTCATTATAGACTGGTCGTCTCGGTCACCGAATCTAGATCCCATGGAAAATCTTTGGAGAATATTAGCCCGTCAAGTTTATGCCCACAACAGGCAGTCTTCTTCAATTGAGAAGACTGGAGAAGACAGTTTCAGAAGAGTGGAGCAAAATTGAACCAGCCATCCTCAAAAATCTGTCAACAAGTATGACAGAACGCATGTTTCAAGTGATTAGTGGAAGGGGTAGTTGCACCGATCACCAGAAGTCATTTGCTACACGTTATGAATTGTTGTTGTTTTTTATAAGTATTTATCCTAAATGCCCTATAATTATGAAACAGTAAAAACATTTTTGCGTTCGTGAAAAAAAAATGCATGGACAATCAAGAAAAAAAGTGTAGATAGTTTTGGCGATGTGACAGGGAGTCAGGACAAAAATTTTGTAAAATTTTAAACACTGGTTCGCGAGTTAGAGAGACAAATGTGGGGTGTCCTATAATTATGAAACGCACTGTATTTAAGTTTCTAGAAACGATTTTAAACGGCTATTTTAGTTGAGTTTGAAGAAAGTTATAAAATTTAAAATCAATTCTTTCTTAACCCATCCTGTAGCTAAGAGCAGATGAAACTGGGGACTCGTAAGGACTACCTGTGGAACTCGGAAAGGAAGCCACAGTATGTTTTTATATATCTCCAACCATATTTTATAAACTTTATACCTATTTTTAAAATTTTATTAGCTAAATGAATGACTATGGTAACTAGAACAAAAAATAGTAATACTAGCAGTTTAAATCTACTGTATCGATTATTACATCGTTACTTACACAAAAATTCCTTATATATCTGTTTCTTCTCATTATGCCAAATTAATAGTTATTTATTATAAAAGGAATTTGCACAGTAAACTACCCACATTTCGATTAAATCGATTTGATTCGTATTAAACTATGTACTATCAGCACTGACTCATTCCATCAAAAATACGTACAACTTTTGGAATTGTATGCCTTATTTGGTGCTTAATCACTTTAAAAAATAATAGCCAAAAAATAAGCTAATCTAATTGTTACGAGCCTAGAAAGGACTAAACTTTAGACTATATTCACATTATATCAATTGGTGAATATGTATTGCGTTACATTAAGCTACAAACTTTAGTTTTCAGCTTGGGGTCGGTGCGAATGTCGTCACATCTACCATATCAAATTAACTTTAAAATATGTCGCAATTATCACCGGATATTATCTTGTTCTAGGTGTTTATAACATCTCTTAAAATAACGAATATTATTTTCAGTGTGTTATGCTAATCTTGTATATTCATATAGTCAATCTTTTATTCATTTCGAATTAAAGAAACTATACACTTACCTCGGAAAACTGCTTGTAATAATTTCGAGGCCTTATTCTCGTTTCTCATCTTTTTGTATGCCTCTAGTTCTTCTTCAAAGATGAATTTCTTGAAGATCTAGAAATAACTAAAATAATTCTTCTAGTAATTTAATCCTGATATATTGAGTTCAGAAATACTACTCTTAAATTAAACGTCTATTAGCTTTACAAAAAGATTTTCTTTTACTTTCTTGCGTATAATAATTATCAGATAGCATCATTTCACGTAATTTTCTCTTATATTCATTATTAAGTATACAGCTGTCACGCTTACAGATATGGCTAGTAGAGTTCATTTCATAATTAGGCATGCCAAAATGTTTGCTACAAAATGTTTGCTACAAAATGTAAGAGCAGTTAAATTACTACATTTGACGTAGTGATTCTCAATGCTACTGAAAATGTGTTGCTTAAAGCCTTTTGGGACCCTGTTTAAAATTGCATTTAATTCTCTCGTTTCTGAACTGTTATTTAATGTCCAAAGCTCTATGACTACTATAATCCAATTGCACATGCAAGGTGAGAAAAATGTTGGGATTTCTAAGAAGCTGTGTGTCACGAGAATGGCTGTTCACCACATTGTGAAACGATATCAGAAGCTTAGTTCAGTAGAGGACCATCCCAAGGGTGCGAAACCCAGATCCGTGAACACTTTTCGCGTAATAAAAATGGTCAAGAAGAGGATCCTCCGAGATAGCAAGAGATCAATGAGGAAGATAGCTTCTAACCTCAATATTAGTCGAGCATCAATGAGGAGAATAGTCAAGCATAAACTAGGGTTCTAGCCATATGAGATCCGTCGAACCCATATGCTGACGGGAAAAATGAAGGTCAATCGTTACGAAAAAGCAACGAAACTCCTAAGCATCGAGCGTGCTTTTCAGTGATGAGAAAATTTTCACTATCAACTTAGCATAGAATAGTCAGAACAATAGGCAAATTCTTCGACATGGCCATCCAAAGTCTGAGAAATTTGCCGTAGATGCCAGAAGTCATTTTTCTGTTATCTGTCATAGTTTGGGTCGGAATAACAGCGTTAAGCAAGAAAATTCGCTGAGTAGAGCATCTTAGAATAATTTGGACTCTCTTTAAGACGGTCTTGGTTAAATCTTGGGACGAAATTAGCCAAGAAGAGATGCAGCACAAAGGATAGGAACATAACTCTTATTGATTAGCCGTCTCGATTACCAGACCTAAATCGCACAAAGAATCTTTGGGGAATACTAATCTGTCAATTTTATGCTCACTACAGGCAGTTTACCTCAATTGGGGACCTGAAGAAGACAGTTTCAAAAGAGTGGAGCAAAATTGACCTAGCCATCCTCAAAAATTTGTCAACAAATATAACGGAACGCATTTTCCAGGTGACTAGTAGAATTGGTAGTTCTACTGATTATTAGTTGTTATTTTTTAATTACTATGAATTGTTGTTTTACTTCTTATTAGCATCTCTCGTAGAGGCTAAAATGGTGCAAAAATAATAATTTTTTTTGTGTTATAGAGAAAAATTTCTATAGGGTATCATAAAAAAAATTGCAAATCTGTTTACAATGCTACAGAATATCACAATAAAAATTCTCTAAAATATGAAACGAATATAACGATAAATGGGGAATGGACTATAATTATTAATTACACTGTATATCTATAGAGGCAATAATGCTTTACATTATTCAAATTATTTAAATCACAATTACCTTTTGCGCAGTTCTTGTGTTACTCATTTTAATTCTTTCTCTTTGTTGTAATCTCTGATGCGTCTCTTCATTAAATATGTCTTCGTATCTCTGTTGGATGTCCATTCTTAAAATTCATATGATACTATAAGTTACAACTGTTCTTGTTACATTGAAATATTTTATGTGCATATGTACAGTATTTCATCTCATTAACAGACCTCTGGGCATATAGAAATTTTTGTAAAGCATTATCACGTGCAGCATTGAGTGGTTTTGCCCGTATCCGATAAGTATCAGGTCCTTCTTCACAAAGCCCTCGTAAGCGCCTACACACAACTGCCATAGTACGGCTACGAACCAAATCTGAATTTCACTAATAACTATATTTACTGACCCTTCAGATATATACAGTGCGTTTCAAAATGATAGCACATTTTGTTTTTTTGCCTTTTTTCTGTTCTCTGTGGTCAGATTGATCCAATTTTTTTTAGAGATGAGGTGTAAGAGCCTTGAAAATCTCCAGTTCAAATTTCATCGCTTTTCATAAAAAATTACCACTTTTATGCTAATTTTTCTCAAAACTACCACTTTTCATCGTTTCAAAATGATAGCACACTTCCCATATTTTGGCGTTATTTAATGAAAAAAGCACAGATTCACCGATCCTAAAACATCATAACAATGGGTCGTGCTTCTACACTGAGTCTACACGAAAGAGGTCGAACTAAAGTACTGTAAACTACCGGTCATACGGTGAAGAGGATTACAGATGTCGTCAGGTGCTCCAGGAAGGCTATTATGAAGTTCCTGCGTCTTCAGGAAGAATAGGGACAAGAAAGAGTAGTGGAAGACCTGGCAAAATGAATGGCCGTGAAAAAAAGGAAATTCTGCGGACTGCGTCGAATAGCACGATCAGCATCAATGAAATCCGTAGGACTTGCGGCATTGATGCTTCAAAAACTACGGTGTGGAGAATGCTGGACAAGTGTCCCAATATTGTCCGATCACGGATGAAGAAGTGTCCACAACTGACACAAGGGCATTCAGACGAAAGGCTTTGCTGGGCTAGAATATTCATGAGATGCGACTGGGAAAAGGTTCGACTTTTACGAGTCTTCAAAA
Organism: Heterorhabditis bacteriophora; assembly: GCA_964036235.1. Classification (NCBI taxonomy): domain Eukaryota; kingdom Metazoa; phylum Nematoda; class Chromadorea; order Rhabditida; family Heterorhabditidae; genus Heterorhabditis; species Heterorhabditis bacteriophora. The sequence continues at coordinate 12,680,166 of OZ038426.1, read as the reverse complement.
ATAAGCCTATTAATTAATTATTTGGAATTTAGGTAATCTTCAGCGATGAGAAGAAGTTTAACCTAGATGGTCCTGATGCTTGTCACTCGTATTGGAGGGATTTACGTAAAGAACCCCGGCATTTTTCAACCCGAAATTTCAGTAGAGGAAGTGTTATGATTTGAGGCACGTTCAGCGCTACGGGACTGGTCGACTTGGCATTTGTCTCGAAGAAGATGAACAGCGTGGACTACCAGGATGTCTTAGGACATCGATTAGTCTCGTATGTCCAGCGATTTCCAGGTGTTAGCTTCACTTTCCAACAAGATAATGCCACAATTCACGCCAGTCGAAGCACCAAGACTTGGCTGTAAGACAATAGTGTGGACACTATGGACTGGCCATCGCGCTCTCCGGACCTAAATCCGATAGAGAATCTTTGGGCAATTCTCGTGCGACGGATTTATGCCGATAACCGTCAGTTTGAGACCGTCAAGGACCTCCAAAATGCCATTAGCAAAGCATGGAACGAAATAGACGAAGGTGTCATCAAAAACTTAGTTAACAGTATGCCTGAACGAATTTTCCAGGTTATTAATAGAAATGGTAGTTGTACTGATTATTAGCTACTTATTACGTGCATTGATAGTTGTTTTTTTTTGTCATAAACACATATTATAATAAAATGTGCTATCATTTTGAAACGATGAAAAGTGGTAGTTTTGAGAAAAATTAGCATAAAAGTGGTAATTTTTTTATGAAAAGCGATGAAATTTGAACTGGAAATTTTCAAGGCTCTTACACCCCATCTCTAAAAAAATTGGATCAATCTGACCACAGAGAACAGAAAAAAGGCAAAAAAACAAAATGTGCTATCATTTTGAAACGCACTGTATATATATATATATTTAATTTCGAATGAAATTTAAAGAAAATAACTGACCAATCTGATTTGAAGAGGGATGTCCTATATTTGCAATCCGCAGATACAAAAGAGAAATCGTCTTACATTCTCCTGGCAGACTAGTAGAAACAATAGGACTTTGGACAGTGCACTGAACTGCTTCAAGACCGCCACGAATTAAGTGCTGAAATAAATAAATACGATTAATTTTACTAAATTTTATGTTTAATAACTATTATTTTTACATGTGTCAAGAATTAAAAGAGATCAAGAGCGTAAAATGAAAATGTTTATTTGCCTTTAAAGGAATATAGCTGGTACCCAAGTGGATAAGAGATTCAGCATCCCATACTTCAATAGCAATAGAATTCCACTGTAAAAAAGAGAGAAATTCATCGCCATTAGTGTTACGTGAAGATTGACGATCAATCAAAAACTTAGCCTGAAAATATAGTAATATTTTATTATTGCAAATACTAGTTTGCTTCATCTCCCGTTATCATTTTGAATATGAAACTAAATTATTTATGCCTTTATTCAAGGGTATTTTAAAGTTTGTCTTGCCATTAATCCTACTCCTTGATCAGTAACTTCTTTTCCATTGCTATCTAGCCTTTTAAGTATACTGGGTTCAGAGCTATTATTTCCATCGACAAGTAGCAATCTATAAAATATTCTAAAATTTCACAGGCTGTAGTCGTATAAAATATTTATTAACCAATAAATGTCTAAGGCAATTGTACTTATTTTCTTTTCCAATTTTAGTTTTATTGGAATGTACACATAAACGTAATCATCACTCATAGAATACATTATACTTATTCTTATATATAACCTCGGATATTATTAGGTCATAGAATATAATAAATACTGAGCACGAATTTTATTATTGTAGAACGATATTAAAACTGTTATCATTATTACCACCATTGCTCTACACATTAAAATTAATTATATTGTTTGGTATACGAACAAAAGCCTATTTCCCTTCATAATGGCTAGTTCCTATAGAAAATAACAACTTATAATCTTGAGTGTCTTTCCTTTTCATATCGATATAATATTATGTATTAAGAACATTGAATTTTTATATGGAATAAAATCACAATTACACTCACTCTTCAGTAGTAAGCTGAGGAAATCGATAGAATTGAACCGTGAAGAATACTTTTCGACTAAACTGTATGTCTTGTTTGTTCAAGCTATAAAAAAGGTATAATAGGTATAAGTAACAATAGGCGCGCGTGTAAAATAGTATTTATTATGTAACTTTATTAAAAAATGTTCCTCATTAATGAAGAATGTTTTACCGTACAGAAGGAGCTTCAAATAAAAACTAGGATATACGTACTAATGACCACGCACCATAAATAATCATTTTTCATGAATTAGATACTTTCATTGTATTTCGGTTTTAATGTTATGTCTTTATCATTATAGTCACCCGGAAATGTGATATTCTCTCGTTCCGAATTCAAATTATGAAAAAAAACATATAATCTAAATCAGTGGACGCCGAATAACTGACTCATAGTACTATTATATCACACTTTAATTTCGATATTGATATTAATATTAAAGTTGTGTGCCGCTGTCATCATCTAAACTCTTGAACATGTCTCAGAAACCACTCATGTCATCGCACTAGCGCCTATTCTGCGAATGTGAAATATTTGTTTCTATAATCTAACATTACTGTTTACCTTGTTGCTAAAAAAGTTGTTCATATGCTTTTCATTAGTTATTAAAAACGATCTTACCTCTTAATTGCCATTATTTGCATAATAATCTCATTTGAATCCAGTCTATCATTTTTCTCTATGGGTCGATTTGGTAAAGAAGTCGCAAAAATATCTATTAGGACGGGAGGGTCACCATTACGATCAAGGATAGGAGGAAACTAAATGAGAAATTACATGACGTAAGGGAACTGAAAGATCCTTTCATTCTTCAAAATTAATAGAATATAACATAGATGTTCGAAATTATAAGTATCAATTAAATTTACCTTAGCATTTGAGAGAGTAGAATATACTGATCGAGGTAGATTGGTAATCCTGCAATATATGAATTAGGGTTGGCACTCGAGACTAAAATGTCGAGTTACCGGGTTTTCGTGATATTTTAATAAGTTGAGTTATGGGGTTTTTGGGGTTTTCAAGATTTTAGAAAAGGCGGGTATTTCCCGGAATTCGGGGAATCAGGGGTCCCAGGATGCCAGCCCTAATATGAATACTAACATGAAGTATAGTTTGAATTAAGAGTATGAACAATAACAATATTTAAAAAAATGAAACAGGCAATTTCCGATACCATGATATATGACAATTGACTATATCATGTTTCATCCTACTTTATTATTCTTAGTAATGACATGGATTATTTTAAAAGGTTATGAATATATGAATTTTGAATTATAAGATGAATATTTTATAGAACTTAATTTCTAAAGTCCATTAATAACGCGACAAATTAGTCAAATTTCAAAAATTATTAAATAACCAATCAGTTTCTTTTGTCTTTTATCCAATTATTAAATGATTTTCTCTTGGAGTACAATAAAGAAGTACAGTGGGGTGGCGTAGCAACTGGTTCAGATTGCTTTGGAGAGCAATCGAATGCTATTTTTTCTTTCTTGCCATAACTTCTTTCAAAGTGGGAATTTTGTAAATTTTAAAAAAAAGCGAGAATCAACACTAAATTTTCCATCTTCCGTATACTAAACTTGTGTATATAAACTATTTATTATCATTTCTCTAATACAATAAATTGTTATTTCAAATCAAAACAAATTCCTTGAAATAAATAGCGATGCTGAACTAATTTTAAACGGATGGCTCATAATAAGTGGTACATATGAGTGCAAAAGAACATGCTTGGTGTGCGGAAGATGGAAAATTTAGTGTTGATTCTCGCTTTTTTTTAATTTACAAAATTCCCACTTTGAAAGAAGTTATGGGCAAGAGAAAAAAGCATTCGATTGCTCTCCGGAGCAATCTGAACCAGTTGCTACGCTACCCCATTGTAATTGAATCTACTAGATATAATTTATCTATTTAGAAAATTACTTGGAAGATGATATACAAATCTTGTAAACTACGTATACTTCTTCATGTTGAATTATGATTTTTTCTTCTTTTACTTCTTAAAACTTACTTTGTTTCTTTCCATGGAAATTCAAACGTGGCTAACACATTATCTCTCGGTGACTCTTGAATTATTGCGCGTTCTATTGACTGATGAATTTCGTTTGAAGATATACCAATTTTCTTCTAAAACTTTTTAGATTTTTATATCGTATGAATTAGATGTAAATTTATGATCTATTTCAATTTGCAAACCTACTAAATTATCAGTCCATTTTGATGTATGAAAAACTACTACATGAACTTACAGTATAGTTTAAAAACAATAATTATAAGAGTTGAAATAACCTTAATGAGTATAGGTGGCAACTTTTCTTCTCTATTAGTTCCTTGATTTATTTCTGTTTCTTGCTTGGTTATTTTAAATTGCTCCTTTAATTCATGACACTTTTCAATTGTTTCTGTCAAATCTTGATTAAAAGTAGATGTATCATGCTCGTAAGTTGGCATAATTCTTCCAGATATGCTATCTAGATGACGCTGAAACTGAACAAGATATATCACATACCAAAAATTACTAGATATTTTCCTATGATTTAGTTTATATTTTGTTGTTTTAGTTAAAAATACCCGTTAATTCAACATGATGTATCTAAATAGTTTTCTTCGATTTTATTGAAACATCAAAAAATGGTTTAAAAATTAACTGTTCCAGATGAAACGAAAATATTTAACACTGAGTACACACCAATAAGTTAAATAAAAATATATGTTCTGAAAGAGATTATTGCATGCTTAATTAGAATACATTATTTTGTAAGAGCTTCCCGAATGCTTTTTTTGGAAATTATCGTTAGTAATCGATGGATTTAGCATTTATTAATTATATAAGACAAACTAACGTCAGAAATGTGCAAGAAATAATGGTCAGAATTTAATAAAAGAATCCAGACTGTTGTTGTAACGGGAAAACAAAAAGTACGGTTAAAATACAGTATAATCAGATTATGGTAAATATTACGTAGAAAATCGAGATAAATGCGTTAAAATACGTATAAAACCACAAAATTAGGTACCTTCCCAGAAGTGTATTGCATTTTTTACTTATCGCGTATTCTAATGTAATTCAGACGCTCGAAAAGCCGGCGAAATAAACTCAGAAGCATTTAAACAATAATTTTCATAAATCTGGAGAAATTTGCAATGTTTCAAAGCAGATTTTTCTGCCCAAACTCTATGTAAAATGCTGTATAACTTTGAATTTAATGTTATTTAAAAAGTTATTTTGTCTAACCGGGTCATCGATATTGAAGCTGAACTGAATTGTCATCTTTGGGGTACTTTCTGTAAACACACTGTCATCCCTTCTATATAGATGAAGAAGGTTTTTGTAACAGAGACTTTCCTCAGGATTTGGCCTTGGACCTCCGATTAGAGACACTAAAATATTTTAAAAAACGAAAAATAATATATTTTAAGGCACTTTTTTTGTTAAATAAAGTAGTATTCTTTTTGATAATACTAGAACGTATTTGATTCTTTTTAACTTATAAATATTATATCTACTTAGAGAAAATTATTTAACGCGTCGTTCTTAGTAATGTAGATTTTTATCTGTGGGTATATAATAAAGATGGCATTCAAGTAGTTCAATTCAAATTTTCAAATTTCAAATATTTTCAAATCTAGGAATTTTCAAATTTTTTCAAATTCAGGAATATTCGGATTTCCAAATGTTCAATTTGAATTTGAATTTGAATGCCAACCCTAGTATATAACATTCACTACGCTCAAATTAGCACGGATGCTTCTCATTGAATTTATATGTATATCTTAAAAAGCTTAATAATTTTCCGAAATTGATTTGTAGAGATATAGGTTTCTGAATTAAAATTAGTATAAAACGATGTAATAGTTTATAAAATAAACTTCTATATAGTAGTCTCGAATCTAATGTTTTACGCATAATAATAAACTAATTAATTTCTCCAGATTACTTGAGTGGCATTACGTATATTAGAAATAGAGATGCATATTAAACAAAATAACATTGATTTTACCTATGCTTACTATTTGCTTTAGTGATTCGAACGTATATTAGTCACACACCGGAAGCTTGAATCCTGCCATTCACTGCTAGTTGCGATCGATCCACAAATGGTTTCCATGCACCCCAACAAATGATAACAGACTGGCTGTTAGTAATAGGACTCTTAAATATGCTTTAATTCAAATTTTGGTTTAAGTTTCCAAGTGTTTAATTTAACATAGGTAGGTACTTTTTCAGTATTATTTCATTCTAAATGTGGTATATTGTAGATTAACTTTGAAGTCTCACATCATTTGACTTAGTTCCCAACAAGTAATCCAAGGCAAAAACAACAGCTATTCTATGGTCGTCAATTATTTTCGGAAGAGACACACGAGAGCAGACAAAAAAAGTATTCATCTCTGATCTGTAAAAATTATGGACAAAAAAACTACTCATGTAACGTTTTTGAAATGGAGAATTCATTTTACCTAATTTTAAATGGAATAGAAAATAATAAATGTGATATAGAATACGACACAATCACTACCTTATATCTGTGTTACTTCTACTGAGAGGACGCCCTTTCCTTCTTAGAGAGTGTGTACCTCTAAGTTGTTCATCCAAAGAGGAAAGATGAACTACCAAAGGTTCAAAGAGAAACGCATAACCATTGTGAACCCCAATATGAAAACAAAATCACTATACTTGTAGGATAATAAAAGGGAACGAGACATTGAAATCTATATATGAAAACATTATAAAAACTATGATAATGTATATATAATGATAAGCTTACTCTAAGTCTTCTTTCAATAACTTGCATAGATTGTCTCCCTCCACTAAAAGTACCATTTTCTCGATAGAGACGGTCAGTATTGATCTTAATTATTTTTAAATGAGAGAAGAATGGGAAAACATAAGAACAAACTGCTAGAATAGTGACTATATTGTCTACAGGGATTATAAAAGAATGCAATACTTAATTACATCATCTAAAATTAGATTTTCTATTCTTTCTGCATGTGGCCCAAATGATAAACGGATTTCATCAAGTGAGGCAGGCACAGAGGGTAATGGAGAAGGAATAAGCAATTGAGGATCTGAATATAAATTTTTAAAAATTTCAATTTGCCAAATTTATTCTATTTTCTAAAAAATTTTTATTTAAACATTTAATTTGAACAAAATAGGTTAAGATTATTAATTGTAATACCTCTGTTGTTGTTCCTCAGACCTGGAATATCATCTTGGTTCCCAACTATGCAGTAATCAGGAAAATAGTCTACAGCTTTGAGTAGTGATTTATGAGAATAAAGAGAGCAATGTAGAACTCCTGATGAAGTTGTTTCACCATCGAAATGTGATGAAAAAGTTAGAATTTTAGGTGAACCGAGATTAAGTTTTAGTCTGAAAAGAAACATAAACTTCGATTATTTCATAATAAATCTATATTCATTTCTGAAACAATTAAATTAAATTCTATTTAATAGTAAAATAAATAGATGCACATAAAAATAGGGAAAACATGAATAAAACCACTTGCATTTCAATGTCCATTCCCTGCGGAACTTTACTGTATTCGGCAATGGGAGCATAAACTCTTCCAATATTCATTTTTCCCCAAGCTACTGTTATTAATTCTCCATTATCATTTTCTACTATTTCGAGGATTAAATACACATTGTCATCCAGTTTTGGACAGTGGAAAAAGAGATTCTACAATTAAATGATTTCATATATTAATATTAAATAATCCATAAAAATTTATTGAATCATTCTATTTTCTGCTTGCTATATTATATGCCTTCCATCATTCCTCTCCCAATTTTCATTTTCTTAATCTATCTTAATTATCTATTTACTGAGACTAACATCTTCGATAGTACACTCATGATCAGTTGATATGTACCAGCTAGTATGATATGGACACCCAAACAATTGAGTGGTTTTACCGTCATAAAAATATGCAGCGATCCGATAAGAAGCACCACGATTGATCTGAAAAATATATTTGGTAACCTTTTAATAAGCCTAAAAGAAAACAAATGAGCAGATCTTTTAAAAAACGTAATATAGGAATTCACTTAAGTGGAACATTTATATCTAATATTTTATGGAAACTGCCCAGTTGCTATTAAATTAGATTATGTCGCAATTAATAAAGGAGAGAATTTTCTGAACTATCCATAACAATACGATGAAATTTTAGTGTCTGAGGAATTAGTCAAGTGTTGCCATTTGCAAAACCTTATTCAATGTTCAAGTCTTTTCACTCCAACCCTTAGCATGGCTGCTCATTGAGATTTAAGTAATTGCTTTGTAATGTCAACAGCACTTGTTATTGACTGAACATTAAGGTATTCTCCGTTGTTTTAAATTCACGCGTTAAACTAGGCATATTTCACCTTTTCGTGTGGGTTAGGAGAACTGTGTTCTACAGACATCAATCTACTATTGAGTGTAAGAGTCGTGTAAGTATGTTCATTATAGCATGTACAGGGTCCGCCAAACGTTCTGATACAGATGTTAAATCGCATTATTTCATAACCAAAACTGCATTCTACGTGGGAATTTATCCAGATATACATAAGATACTAAGTAATAATTTAGCCATTAAGTGTACAAAGTTTCCCCCTTTTACGGTTTACAAGCTTACAGATGCTTCTCGAAGTTACCCGCGATGAACTGCAGCTCTTCTTGGCTAATTTCGTCCCAAGATTTAACCAAGACCGTCTTAAAGAGAGTCCAAATTATTCTAAGATGCTCTACTCAGCGAATTTTCTTGCTTAACGCTGTTATTCCGACCCAAACTATGACAGATAACAGAAAAATGACTTCTGGCATCTACGGCAAATTTCTCAGACTTTGGATGGCCATGTCGAAGAATTTGCCTATTGTTCTGACTATTCTATGCTAAGTTGATAGTGAAAATTTTCTCATCACTGAAAAGCACGCTCGATGCTTAGGAGTTTCGTTGCTTTTTCGTAACGATTGACCTTCATTTTTCCCGTCAGCATATGGGTTCGACGGATCTCATATGGCTAGAACCCTAGTTTATGCTTGACTATTCTCCTCATTGATGCTCGACTAATATTGAGGTTAGAAGCTATCTTCCTCATTGATCTCTTGCTATCTCGGAGGATCCTCTTCTTGACCATTTTTATTACGCGAAAAGTGTTCACGGATCTGGGTTTCGCACCCTTGGGATGGTCCTCTACTGAACTAAGCTTCTGATATCGTTTCACAATGTGGTGAACAGCCATTCTCGTGACACACAGCTTCTTAGAAATCCCAACATTTTTCTCACCTTGCATGTGCAATTGGATTATAGTAGTCATAGAGCTTTGGACATTAAATAACAGTTCAGAAACGAGAGAATTAAATGCAATTTTAAACAGGGTCCCAAAAGGCTTTAAGCAACACATTTTCAGTAGCATTGAGAATCACTACGTCAAATGTAGTAATTTAACTGCTCTTACATTTTGTAGCAAACATTTTGGCGCACCATGTATATTCTGATTCAAATGATTTAATTTTTTTCATAAAATTTTAGTCGAATATATGAGTTATATGTACTACGAGTGAATCTACTAGTCTATATAAGTCAGGAAATTTTTCTATATTTGACAAAATTTTTGCGTTGCATGCATTATTAATGGAATGCTACTAACTTCAGCAATAAATTAGAAGGTTCCTGCATAAAGTACAGGGATCTTAATTTTAAACAAAGTAATATTATTAAAGCTAATGGCAGATTTGTACTAATGTAATAATATTGAAGATCTATTTATTTAAAAGTCATAAAATAAAAGTTTCATTTGAAAAACCTACCTTAACTAAATTAATTTTTTTGATAACCACTGCAAATCCTTCGCTTGGTGTATTGGGCTGAACTTCTCTCTTTATTGGAATACATCTTTTAGTCAAGAAATTGCTATACCATTGATTAACATTTGAAGAATATTCCTTTGAAAGCATATTTATTATACTTCTGGAAAGTTTATCATTTTCGGGATATACGAGACATTTTTATGCTTAAATAAATTAAGGGATTTACTATTTGTATCAATTTAACTAATTATGTCTTAATTTTTTACGTAAATTTCGAAATTTATAAATAGAAGGGATGTGGAAATATTCATTAAAAATTATCTACAAATATAAATTTTGAGATAACTTCATTTGTGAAAAAATTACTGGTGAGCATAAAAAAAGACATCGGACAAGATAGTAAACAGTTAATCAAATATTTTACAACTGATTTAAAAAATAATCATGATTATAGGAATTTCGTTTATATTCGCAAAACCTTGGGTTTTGTTGCGATTACATATAGATGAATATGGCGTCATGGTTACCAAGTGACGCGTTTCCATCAGTGGTCTATAGAGAAGATGAAAAGCAAATTTTAAAACTGCACATAATAAATCTTTAAAAAAACTGCAAAATATTCTTATATAGAAATTTATTTTTTTTAGAGTCGTATGTCGTGAACTGTTTTATTGATAAATTAAATATAAATGTACTTTCTAAATTTTAATTTTCACTAGTTTCCAAATGAGTAATGTAGATGCTCTGAATATAATAATATAATAAAAACGTATCCTATACATATTAACATTATAGTGTGCCGTTAATGATTTCGATTTATAGGGAAAGTAGGTGCGGTGTAAACACGGTTCATTGTTTAAAAGATATTTAAACTCATATTTGTTAATTCTAGCACCTTTGACTTAAATGAGAGCTCTGCAAAAAACAATTCTAAATACTTGGATTTTAGTTTTTTAAATGGATTTTTAACCTTAAAATTGCCTACAAAGGTATTAAAAAGCCTTAATATTGATGTCTGATGAAAAACTTCATCACTTGCTATCCTAGTTAAGCCATGATGCAAGTTTCATACTAGGTTTATAACATACTGAGTTTTAAAAATTAAACTAGTGTTTTTAAACTTCGTTTATTTATTTGTGTAACTTGTCTTATAGAGGCCATATTATTTCGAACCAGGTATTTTACTATTTTGATTGCAATCATTTGTATAGCTTAGAAATGCAACAATATATATATATATATATATAATATGTTTATTTATAAAATAATGTAGCTGATTCGGTTGGATTGGTAACTTATTAACAATTTAACAGTTGAACTAAAATAAGTTTTGTTGGACGTTCCAAGTGGATATTATTGACTATAAATATGTATTTTAGTTGTTTTATGGATGAAACTATAATATTTGCCAAGATAAAGCGAGAGTCATGTTGTAGTGGTTCACACTTTTAATAGAGTATCATTTTTCTGTCATGCCTTGTTTTCAGATAAGAAGGAATTTCTAGATATAAGTTTAAAAGTACGAAAGATTTAAATTGCCATCATTTTTCATATATTAATTTCCATTCTTACGAGATGAATTTTTTCTCCACTACTCATTAATACTTGTAGCAATATGTTCTACATGTAATTACATTCTGTCCAAAAACACAGAATTATATCGTTCTAAACGGCTTGGGGAATAATATAAGAATTAAACATGCTGCTGAATGATCTTACTTAATCAAAAAATATTTTAATATGCACCACTTTCGAATAATCGCTGCCATTTAATTTAGGGTGAGGTTTTTTCTACAATGCCTAATTAGTAAGCTGTACCGTTACGCTTAGTAAATGAATATATATATATATGATCAAAATCGAAGAGATAATCTTGTTGGCATTATATGATTGAATAAAACCATTTAGTTAGTTAGCAACAAATCATGTTTTTACAAATCTTGAGATGTGAATTTAAAATGTTTTGATATTAGTCCCATTTATTGAACTTTAGTGTTCCATCCTTTACATGTCTCGTTTAAGTGACTATTTAGGATTTTGTTACAATCTAATCTTAAAATGAAAACAATAGTCTATGCATAACACCAATTTTCTACTAATAATTAGAAATGTAAAGACGGTGTCATAATCAAGTCTCAAGTAAAATGCGCTGCATCCTTAGATCATTTACAGCTCAGCCTACATAGAAATGCATGACTAATATATGGCCTCAGAGTTAGTGCTTCCATTACTTGAGTGTAGTTCTACCCCAAGTCTGCCCAATCTTGCAAAATTAAATTTAATACATCGTTATATCAACCAGTGCTTTAGAGTTGTATTAGCAAAGTATGTACACATCAATGATCTATGTAGATAACCAATGTTGTTGACAACTTTAAAATTATGGCATATGTATAGATACTACAAGTAAATAATTTAATATTTATATACTATTTCATGTAAAATTGGTTTCAAATTTTTAGAAATTTGTTTACCAATTACAAGATAATCTGTCCATATTTTTTTGTTTATTCAGATAAGTAGTCACATAGCAAATTTTATGTAAGAACTCAAGATGTTATAATATCATATTCTGGTTATGCACAATAATGTGAATAATTAATCTATATTCTATAAACCCGTATTTAGTATGACGGGTAGGACAATATTCACAGAATATCTACTTTAAAAAACCATTTATCCCTAATAATTAGGTAATATTCATACGCATGAATTTTAAGTAGGGACCAAATCATACTTAATTTAATTCGAAGCTTGATGAGAACGGAATTCGTATTTCTCACTGCCAAATCATGATGAGATCGAATAACACATTTCGACATCTGGAATACTTTAACTCTAGTATATTCTTCACTATGACTGAGAGATGCAATAATATTCATTAATTTACATTAATATAAATAATTAGGAAGAGGTATCATCCAACCCACTTCGATGAGAGCGTCAGCTCTTCTAGTGGTATCTAGTGTATATTCGATATTTCTCAGTAAGTCGTTGGTTTTGAGAATCAGCAACATCTCACGTGGCATTCTATGCAACACTTCGCTTATTTGTGGAATTAGCGAGGCAGCATACATGCGAAGCTCATCTTTCTAAAATCAAAGAAATTAGTACCCTTCACTATTTATATATTTAAATAACTACCCTCACTCGCATTAATGCGTTTTTTTTATAGATTTACTGAAAGTTATTTACTAACTTCAGTGCTATCTATTACTCGTTTTCCTATGCCTTGAGTAACTGACTTCCATGACCGGCGGGTTACAATACAGGCAAATAGACCATACAGCTCACCTACGCCCATTTCGGTCGAAATTTTCTAAATATTTCAAACCATTTCAGCAAATTAATATAAATATAATTTTTAAACAGAAATGATTGACAAGGAACATCTTATAAATATTAAAAAACCTTGATCATATCAGGATCCGGCTTTAATAAAGCCAACCATAGGTTCGAATATAATCCTCGGAAGCGATCATCAATATTCTGAACAACTATTTGATTTAAATGACAAAAGTGTACTAGAAGTGTATTAGAGCTGATTAAATAAGAATATATATCTACAATAACACAATTAAATCAATCAAGAATTTTCTCACCAAATACAATCCATGATCCAATAATACAATGTCTACGTTTCCATCAAGCCTCTTGTTAACAAGTACATTTCCTGGATGAGGGTCTGAATGTAAGTAGCCTTCCAAAAAGATCATCTCAGAGATTAGACGACCAATTTTTCGACAAACCTGCCAACGTTTAACTAATTTAATATCTTTAAGTTATATACCAATATAAACAGCAAGTTAATATTTCACATAACATTAGTTATAATTCTCTATTAAGTATGATCGTACATCATGCCTGTCGATTCTATTCTTGACCATGTATTCAATATTATCTATATGTTCGCCTTTGCAGTATTCCATAGTTAGAACTCGAGAAGTACTGTAGTCATACAATATTCTTGGTACCTATAAAACTAGTAACAATCAACCTTGTAAAAGGTGTCCAGCGATGATACCATAATTAATATTCCAGAAAAAACCCGACCTTCAAAAACTTTAAATGCTTGAACCGCTCGCGTACTTTATCAGCATTGAGAGCTTCATGCAAAAAGTCCAGTTCACATGGAAGATTTCTTTTAATTTCATCAACTAACCACATAAATTTGAATTCCGGAAATATTTTGTCAGCCACATTCACTAAAAGCTGAAAAATAAGTAGGAATTGCAAACAAATTTATAATTTATGCAAAGAATATCTTTTTATTTGACTGGATATAGCTATATCTAATGTATTATGAACAAAAATAAGTTATAGGTATAATTATATCCATAAGATGATATTTCGTGATATATCGCGTGAAAGCGCATGGTCCCAAAATTAATCCAATGTTCCACTAAATCTATACGAATACTCTACTGATATCTTTAAATCCAATTTTTGTTGATTTTACTGATAAAGAGTATCAGTACGTCATTTAAAATTTCTTGAAAAATGCCAGGTACTTCAGGACAATTAGCTATAAATATTATTTCCTATTATAAATTAATTTCCAAAACACTAAATACAAACTTCTTGGGTTATTTATACATACATTACTAGACCCTGTTTTAATAGAAGTGTATATAAACAGCGTTTTATTATTTGCTACCCAAAACATTTTAATTGTCGTAAAAAATAAAAATTTACCAAATTGAAAATATTACTAGACTATTAACTATGCAAATAATTCAGAAATAAATCGTACCTCCATAGTGCTCATATCAGTGCGGCTGTTTTTATATACACGTCGATGTTGAACTTTTATAGCGACTTCCTCTTTGGTTTTCTACAGATAAAAATTAGTCACAGTTTAAACTCTTCACACCAATGGTAAAAATAGTAAGTGGTTCTACCTTTAATTTAGCTATATGTACTTGAGCTAAGCTAGCAGCTCCAATGGGTTTGACTGAAAACTCAGAGAACAAGTCCTCTATCTAAACAAATGAATTCTATATTAATTAAAATACTCTGATATTTAAAGATACCCAAATAAATCGAGTGTGTACAAACTATGTGCGTCACTATTAGTTCACTTTCAGATATATGTTTAATATTATTACAAAAAAACTAAAGATAATTCAATCCTCTTACCTTCATCCCAAGCTGAGACTCTACCACGTATATAACATCATTATAAGCGGCCTCCGGTGCTTTCGACATCAAAACTGATAATGTTTTGGTATATTCAATTGGAATAAGATACTCCAAAGCAGCAAGATGTTGACCAACCTAAGCGGATTATTGGTACATTAACCACTTTTTAGATAGAAATATCAGTTTCTAGTAAGATAAGGATATACTAAAACATAATTATTAGCAAGTGGTACAATCTAGACACGAATACACACATCCATCATTAAAACAAAGTTAATAACTTTAATAGAACTTTTCGTATTTATATAAGTGATGACACGATTAATCTACTAATACATGTATTAGCAAACCTTTATAAATACACCGCCATTCGCACATGCAAGTTGCAATAGTCTTTTAGCACTTCTTTGATGACAGTCTTTGATTTTTTGATCGTATTCCTCGGAAAGAATATCAATATTACGTAAAGAAAATTTGTAATCAATCACAATTTGTGTTACCTAAAAAAAATTAAAACTACATTTCTAAAGCACCTCAATTTAATATAAATGTACATTGACAATAAGTCAATATATTTTAAGAAAAGTACCTACCGCTATTACTGCTCTTCCAAATCGCATGAACCCTACTTGCTTGATATCTTCAAAAGAGTCCATTGATTTACAGACAGCTAGACTGCTACCAATGAATATGCTCGAACTACCACATATAAAAATCTAAATGAAAGAGTTTAGATGAATCCATTTCAGGATTTTTATATTCTCAATATAATATGTGGTGTTTTGTAGAATTATGGATGTGATCAACCATATAAGTGAAAATATAGTAAATTACCATAGTTACCTATAATACCACTAACCTACAATATAAATACATAATTATACGTTATTGAATTTGGATTACGAAACCATTTGTAGTAAAGTTCCTCAAACCAATTCTACTACTACATTGTAACAGATATATTGCTAAATAGGAGTCATATAATATTTTTAATTCTCAAAAAAATTTCAAAAACAAAATTTCATTTAGAAGAAAATTTAAATTAATAAACAATATCATAAATATTTTTGAGGTTTACAAGTTCCTTATTTAAAAAAACCTGCTTTATGAATTAATAAGTACTATTTAAAAAGGACAGCAAAATAAACAGGATGGATAACCATAATTATAAAAATAACAACAAACCTTATTTTTGGATGACCACCGAACTGCTTCTTTTAAAAGTCGTGTAGATGTAGACATGTATGAGAGAAGTTCTACTGCGTAAATCTTTCACGACGCTAAAGCACTACGACAAGTGACAAATCACCTACAAAATAATAATGCAAAGTTCATTGCAGAAAACACTGAAAGCATTCGTTCGTCTTCTATGTTATACGTAAATGCGGATGGTATGAATATACAGTATCAACACTTTGCGTTAATGAAAAAAGTAGAGAAAAACGGTATTGCTTTTGATATTATAGTTTTCCGTAACATTTTACCGGCTTGTAATTCTTCTTTCTTATTCATGCGTAATAATATGTATTTTTGGAAAGGTTCAAGCAAAATTGTACCCCATAAAAATAATATTGTGTTCGTTCTTTCTTCAAGTTGTGTGGTAGAAAATAGGTTAATGATTTCGTTATTTCACCCTTGTTTTATCTAATTTTCTTTTATACAACACAACTACCTAAATGCACTTATATTAAAATACAAAATCACATCAGTTACTTGAAACAAATTCAGCAAGTAACCCGGATGTTGAGAGATCAAAAAAAGATCTACAAGTCAGTTGTTGGAAGACAATAATCAAATATACATCAGACAATATTACACATATCACAACGTGGTTAATGAAGGAAAACATCGTTTCAATTTTGTGGTTTATGCATACAAAAATTCGCATTTCAATGATTTATATAAAATATCTTTAATTATTGTGACTATACTAAATACCTATTCGTAGTTAATGGTGCTTACAATGTTAAAAACTTGCAGGAAATATGAACTACCCAATGAAACCTTTTAAGCTTAATTTGAAATAAAATGGGAGGCAGCAACTTAATTATATTTAAACACAAAATATACTTATCCTACTGTTCATCACCAAATGCCTGGTCTAAAATCCCCATTGGTCCAACCCGAGTTGCTGAAATTTTCTGCTCCTCTGCATCTTTAGCGTTTTTTAAAGCACTTTTAATCAGTTGCTTTTGAAGAAGTAAGACAGAACTTTGATTGCTCACAAGGAATTCTTTGAGAGATAAGAGACCGTCCTGGTAGTCCACAGATGATCGTTCCGATGCACGGTCATAGCCTGAATAATTTCTTTTTAGTATTTAACACTAATGACCAAAATGCATAATTGATATCAATCTACTTGAGCCCATCGTCAATGTTTATTTAGTATATAAAATGATGTGCCTATTATTATATAACATTTATAAGTAGACCAAAATACAAGATATCCGTTTAAACGATGTTCTTAATGATTCTAGAAACTGTACTGAAGGATTTTCAAGCAATTTTACATTAAAATGGATCTATTAAAGATCTATAACGAACGTTATTTGCTTGTAAAAATAGATTCATATTGATAGTATAAACCTCATGACGCACAATAAATCGCTTTGAAGCTGGATATTAATTCAATAATCTATCATTATGATTATAGTTGTGCCTTTCAAAATAATTTCGATGAGTACAATATTTTTAGAAGTGACTTTAGCATTTAGTTAATGATATAGTTAAATTAGGAAAACAAAACAAATGCAAAATATTATGAAATATATCTTTGTTTAATAGTCAAACCTCTTGGCGGTCGCAAACCAAGTCCCATATATCTCCTTTTCTTCTTTAAGCAGCAAATGGATCCCTTCACATCCATTTTCTTGATGATATAGTTAAGAAATTGCCTGAAGAACGAAAGAATTTTACTGATAAGAAGTGATTTTAGCAAAATTTTCATGTAGTTTAGTACTGTTTATACCTAGTATAATAATTCACTTCAAGCATGAATTTTCGAAAGTTAAAAGGAAAGTAGATAACTTAAAACAATATTTATGCCGTTGTTTTTGAGCTGCATTATCTATAAGCTATTTTATGTTTAAGATTTAGAAAATAGATAAATGCACTAACGGTGGCTCTAGTTTAAAAGGCATTCGTACAAATGTAACATAATTATATAAATATTAGGTTGATAGAAAAATACTAGCGGTTTTTGTTATTTTAAATTTTGGTGCTTATGTTGGATTAAACTTTTATTTAATTATTCTCATGTAATATATCATTTTAAATCGCTCTACTAATTTATGTTAATGGTTTTGTCTTCATTGTGTGTTTTGCTTATTTTAGGCTATCAAATTAAAAATTGAAAAAAAAAACGCAAATTAGAGCGATTTTGTTATACGAGTTAAAACTAGGACGTAAAGTAGTGGAAACTGCTTGCAATATTAACTAATGATGAGAGAACCGTCAACGAACGTACAGCTCAACATTGGCTTCGAAGATTTCGTAACAGAGACGAGAGCTTTGAAGATGAGGATGTCCTTTCACGATTGATGACAACCAATTGAGGGCCATTGTTGAAGCGGATCTATGTAAAACCATTCGAGAGGTAACAGAAGAACTAAACGTTAATGATTTAACAGTTGCTCGACATTTGCACCAAATGGCGAAATCAAAAAAGCTCGAAAAATGGGTACCACACGAGCTGAACGAATACCAAAAAAAAATCATCGTTACGAAATATGCTGTGCTTCTTTGTCGCAAGAAAAACTATCCATTTTTTAATCGCACTGTAACAAGTGACGAAAAATGGATTCTATACGACAACCAACGGTGTTCCGTGCGGTGGCTGGACCGAGGCGAAGCCCTAAAACACTTTCCCAAAGCAAAGTTATATCAAAAGAAGGTTCTGGCCACTGTTTGGCGGTCGATAAATGGAATCATTCACTACAACTTAGACTCTGGCGAAGCCATCACAGTAGAGAAGTATTGCCAGGAAATCGACAAAATACACCAAGAACAGCAACGTTTGCGCCCAGCACTGCTCAATAAAAAAGGACCAATCTTTCTCTATGACAATTACCGACCACATGTTTCACAAATGGCTGCAGAAATTGAACAACCTGGCCTACGAGACTCTACCTTACTCAACTTACTCATCAGACCTCTCTCCCACCGACTATCACTTTTTCAAGCATCTCGACAACTTCCTGCAAGAAAAGGTATCCAACAACAAAGACCTGCTCAAAACGCCTTCGAAGAACTTATCGATTCCAGGACTCCAGAATTCTATGCAACCGGAATAAATAGACTCGTCTCTTGTTGGTACAAATGTGTAGATTCTAGTAGTTTTTATTTCGATTAATAAATGTTATTCTAAGCTGAGATATACTACTTTAAAGTTGATGGTTAAAAAGCGCAATTATTTTTGCATCAACCTAACAAAATGTAATTATAAGGAACAGCAGTTAGTTAAGCTTACGTGGAAGGAATGTAATTAATAAAAAAGTGGGAAGTACTTACCGAACTACAATAGATGAAACATTAAAAAGACAGTAAAAACAGCAAGCACCAAGTGTAAGTAAAATGAAATTGATCAATCTGAAAAGTTAAGTGATATTGTATAAGAACTTAATAATTAATAAACTCCTCAATTTAAACGCCATAATTAATTGTTTTTATGCTACATATAATAAACGATTTTTCAATGACTTGGTATAAATCGTGCGTGTTTTTCAGGGTAATATAATTATCTAGGAATTAGTAAAAACCATAAGGGCAAAAAATTATTTTATCCGTGTATAATTCAGAACAATATGACACAAAAAATTTATGATAAAGATAAGTAAAAATTTTCGCGGAACCAAAAAAATACATATATAGTACAGTTGGCATCCTGGAACCCCCGATTCCCCGAGTCCCGGGAAATACCCGGCTTTTTCAAAATCTCGAAAACCCGAAAATCCGGTAACTCGACATTTTAGTCTCAAATGCCAACCCTAATATATAAATTTTCAACATTTTAAGAATATTCACTCTAACCTGTACAGTTCACCATTCATTGTATTAACATCTTTTTGATTAGATACATAGTCTCCGAATCCAATAGTTGCAAAACTGAGAACGAATTATAATCAATTTAAAATTTCATGGAAGTTTACAGAAAATGATTATTTAGAGAAAAGTATTCAATTGAGAACTTTTCTTAATAGTTCTTCATTAAAATATCAAAAATACGAATTTCTACCATAATCATGCAAATTATTAGGGCTATTAAAATAAACAAACCTTATGAAACAAAAATAAAGGGAGTCAATGTAAGCCCATTGTTCTACTTGCGAATACACAAACGCTGCACAGCTAATGAGTAGAGAGCAGATGCTATAATCTTAAATTTATATCTTTCTCTTACTAGTGCATCTTAATTCTTTAAATATTTCATTCATAAATTTCTTTTAAAATTTCTCGCTTTCCATTTCTGCTACCTATTCTATCATGTTTCATATTAATAACCTGAACAGGCAGAAGAAGACTTTGTAGACAGATGGTCGCCAACAGTCAGCTACACCCTCACATGAACTAAAAATATCCTAATATAATCACTGTATTTTAAAAAGATAATTTAAGTTTAGTTATTTAGTTAATCTTCAAAGGATGGGGAAAAGAATGACAGTTAGTAAAGAAGATAGTGAAGAATTCAAAACAAGAACAAATGAAAGCTATTCCACGATTTCTGTTTTATTTTACATCAATAAATGTTAATTTTAAACTTTTTACCTAATATCGTTATATGCTTACAAAATTTACATCTATGTATATATATATTCATATTATAGGAAGTGAGATTTATATATGAAAAATAATTTAAAAGAAGTATGGGTCCATACCTCGCTGATTCTGCATAGTCTTCATTATTAATCAGAAGTGTCACTGGTTTACTGGTTCCTGCATTTTTCATCATTCGTCGTTGTAATTTTTTTTCGTGAAAATGCCTAAGAAACCGAATATTTGATTCCCGATTATTCTCTTAGTGCATTAATCACAACATTATTAATATCAAAATTCATTCGAACTAAATGTATACCTCAAGAGAAATGGAATCGTCGCTGTTATAGTTACATTAATTTAAAGAACTATTAAATGCATGCAAATTTGAGGGGAAATAGTATTTTTCTATAATTTATTAATTTTGAGAGTATTTATTCATAAAATAGATTTTCTCTACCTCAGTAGGTAAGATAGTGCAGTGATAAATCTTTCCAGAAACAGATTAAAAAATAATACACAAGATGTGCAACCAATAACTCCATAGATAATTGTCACCAATCGACCAGCGTCCGTACGTGGGGTTGATGAACCAAAACCTTAAAAGAGAGTGAATAAATATCATTTGTTAACCAAAAGTGTAATTTATATATTAGCTTGGAATATTGCATTCAGTTAATTAACGCATGGCACTCAATATTTTTCCTATAAAACCACTTTTTCTAAATCAAAAGGGATGAAGTTTTTTGAATTAGTTTTATGAGCTTCTTCTTTAAACGCCATTCATATGTTGTTAGTATAACATCTAGAACTAATTTAAGCTTTTTATTTTACCTGTAGCCGAGTGTTAATAGGATACACGAGGAATAAATAAATGAAAAAGAGTACAGATTTATTATGAGTAAATTACATAAAGTGCTTAACTACATATTTACTGCAGTTCCGACTAAAGTTATATATTAAAATAAGGGTAACCAAGAATCCTATGCTAGCCAATAAGATAGTTGTATGAAAATTATGAGCCTATCATATTTAAGCTCTAATTGTAACTTCATTCAGTTGTGCCTAATACTCTGATTCTGTACTCTATTCGAAATTTTTCACATTTCTATAAAAATATAGTACTATGGTAGATATTTAACTTCTGAGAAAATTGCTCACCTATAGTGGAGATCACAGTGCCTGAGAAAAAAAGTGATCCAAGAATATCGAATCGTGCTCTTTGCGAAAGCAGCCCGTTGGATGCTGCTTCGCTAACAAGCGCGATAAGCCTATCGAAATCACAGGTGGACGAATCGTTGAAACAGAATCGAATCCGGTATTGTTCAATAGATTCATTGAACTGAAATTATCTTCTACCATTAATTCAAAACATATATTTTGGTTCAGACATCGTATTTTATTGATTTGCATTATCATTAATGTAGCCCATGGACAGAGTAAATTTTCAAATTTATATTAATCTATTTCCTTTTTCTTTAGATCCCAACTGATGACAGATAGGATTTTGTGTATATAAATTCCGAGAATGTGTTCGTAGCCACGTCCTCATGGCAACAGATTATTGGGTTACCCTTTGCAGTTGGATACTGAAGGCCACACTATTGATAGCTTATTGTATTCAATAATAATATAGGAGGTTCTAGGTGAAATTGTTACAACTTTAAATTTAAGTTTACAAAAAAGTACATGTAAGTGTAATTTTCATGGGAGGAGATTTATTGAATAGGAGAAAACTAACAAGTGCATTTATTCCCATTAATGTAATACCTAAGATTTTATCTCATAGTTTTGCACTTTAGGTTTTAGCAACGTCTATTTCGTATATTTCTCGATATCATTTGTTCAAACAATTTGGTCCAGTATGTGTGGATAGTGTTACAACCTGGCCAATACGTTTACCTAAGCATAAAAATTAGTGAACACTTGAATTAACATCTTTAGCACACTAAGGTCAAATTAATTTTCCTAAGTAATTTGCATTACGTTAGGAGTGAAGTAATTCTTTTCGCTTTAAAGTTTTTGTTTCATTACATGTTATCTGTTCTTTACATTATAAAAACATTTTGTTGGTCAATTGAATATTGGCAGCAAGTCATAGTTTTACTCCTGATATCGAATATCTAATTCGTCACATTAAATGGAGTTTCACTAGGATAAATTCCTTCACTATCCATTATTATTAAAGATTTTTAACTGTTGTTATTTTCTTATTTCTATTTTTTCCCTAGTGTCTTCTAAATTTTAGATTTGTGCAAATTTATAAGAAGCCTTTTATCCGAGTCCCATCACTGATATAATATCAATAACTCTTGGCGAAAAACGAATAATATGGCGTGGGAGATTAAGATTATGAAGCTTGTTGGTGGGGAAGTGTTATTAAGGTTTCCGCTAGATAATCTTATATCGGATAATCAGAGAGATGTTGGGCATCAGTGGGTGGAAAAGATAGTAACGACAAAACAGTAAAATATGGACAATAATTATATCCTACTGGAAAAGAATTCTTTCTATTATGATTTTCTTCCACTAGGTTTTCAATATGACAATATTCACTTAGTTGAATTTAAAACTCAAAACAATTATGAGAGTAATTTTATGACAATAAAAACACAAATATGTCCTTTGATGACGTATTAAGAGCATCGTAAATTTACTAATATAGAATATTTGCAGATCGTTCAAAACTCTAATTCTGCATTTGAAATATATAAAAACTACAATCTAATTTGCAATATTAAATTTTCTCAAGTATTTCTGTTTTTTTGCGACACCACTGTATTTGCAACATTGCGAACATAAAAAAAAAGTATTCTAACCATGTTAATGTCAAGAATAAAAAACATTGGCTTATCTCAGTATTCCTTTTACCATTTTGCTATATTATATATATTATGGGAAGTTTTATAGAAATGACTATACAATACCGATGTTTTAATATCTATGCTAGTGCAAATACGTTAAACACTTAATTTTCAAATTTTTAATGATTGCATAGAAGTGTAACCTTATTATAAGTGTACATATTCAACCCCTGATAGTTTAAATCAATACTTTATAAAGATAACAAGTTTAAGTTACGCCTGATCTAATATTTTAGACATGAAATGATTTTTTTTCTACTCATTAGAAGTAATTATCCTAGGGAAATATCTCTTGTTTCCTAAGATTTGCAAATATATTTATCAACAAGAATTCCTCTCAGCTTATTTTATTCGTACTTAATTTTTTACCCTTATATACTATAACATATATAGCATTACTACGAAAATATTTTAGGAAAACGCGCTTTTAACTTAACATTAGCACATTTAAATTTATTACAAAAAAAACCTTGTACAATAAATGCTATTAAATTAAGTTTAATTGGTAGGAGAAATCAAAGCATCAAATTAAGGTATTGATAGATCCTATATCTTTAATACAACGGAATATTTGATAAACATGTATTATTTAGTTAAAAAATAAAGCTACGTTCGAATTACGAAGTCAGAACACCACAATCACTGTTTGTTATTAGAAGAAACCTTAAGTATAGGTGCACAATGGATTTTAAACCATGGTAGTTTTTCTTGATTGGTTATAGAAGTAGGCAAATCATATGAGAAATATTAAAATTTGAAATTATCGAGGAATTTTGTTGGTTGTATAGAAATAAACTTATAATTATAAGCTATCAAAAAGATCTCACCGTTTTTCTCTCTTTCAACTCATTGTCTCTCTCCAGATGATAGAACAACATAGCACCAAAAATGAGGTACACTATTAACATCAGTGCAATTAAAATGAAACGTGCATTCTCTTCATAGATTTTTAATCGTGCAAAGCACCCAACCTGAAATTTGAAGAAAAATTTAGTTAAAGAGAAATTTAATATGTAGAAAATGTATAATCTGCTTTAATTTCTTGATCCATTCTAGTTTCAGAACAAAATATAGGTGCACAATGTTTTCCTTTAATCGCAGGGAATTCTCATCAGTTTTTATCAGTTTTTAGTAATATAACATATAATAATACTGGTTTATAAGCCAGTCTAATATTTAATCTCTGTTTTCTATTTAATTTTAAAATAATTTTTAAAATGCATACATTGATAACTCTAGGGGTATAAAAAATAATTTCCACAAAACGCATATCACTCAAATTTCTAATATCGTTAATGAATATATCTTCTGTTTTAACCGTAATTTTTTTTCTAATCTACTGGATTACAATCGTGTAATAGTAAATTTATTATTGCACATATACGAGAATAACAATTAGAAAATTAGTCACTGGGATGCTAAGTACGAAAGAAATCTAGGTACTACTACTGTATATATGTACGCATTATTTTCGTGAATACAACGAAATAAAGCATATAAGCCGCTGTCATAGTTTTAGAGTATTTTATAAAGTTATATTTTTGGAAAGAATAGTATAATCTCTTTTCAAAAGTATGAATGATTTTTAAAGTTTAAATAAGCTAACTTTAAGCTCATCATAAATGACCACTATTATAGTTTAAACAAATGAGACAACCCAATTGATGAAGTTTTAAATAAATAAAAAACAAGACAAGATTCAGATAAAATGGTGGGATTGATCATTTATCACCACTGAATGGAAAAATTCCGCTTTTATAGTCATAGTTACTGTAGCCATGCTAAAATGGAGGGACTATAGAATAACAACTTTGAATGTAAGAAACATCATTACCGTAAAAATGAGTTACTGTATCTCACCTTGGCGCGCGTGATGCTAGGCAATGTATTCGCCCTCATCATTTCGCGTTGTCCAATTCCCCTGGCAAACTGCAACTTGTGCATAACAGCACTTGATAACGGCATATCGTGCGAAGATTAAGAGGCGGGACAACGGCCTTTCCAGTCAGAAGGAGGCGGCGCATTGGATTAATTCGAGCAACACGGACTACATTTAGAGAGCTGACAGAAATATATGGAAAAACCAAAGGAAACGCCTGTTATATGGTGCTATTTCTTAGAAAGTTACCTATAGAATACCATTCATAAAAGGCAAAATTTGGATTAATTAGTGTTATATTTAATAAACACCAACGATTTCAAAAAAAAAAAATAGTTTTTGAATAGACTGAAATTTTTTTCACACAATCCAAACTTTAATTTGGATGTAGCACTTTACAAACCACATCCATCTAACGAATATTTTCACTAATGTATAATATACAGAACTATCAGTGTTAGCTTATCTAGGTTCTGAGTTATATTGAAAGTTTAATATATAATTTTAACGGTGAACTACACTTAAACACTTATTCTCTTATTAACATAAATTTAAATATTTAATGGTACGCAAGGAAAGCATTAATAAGAAAATAAACAACACATTTTATTAGTAGGTATTTATAAATCTAAAAATAAAATGAGGGGTATCAGTGTTCTAGGGCAAGATTTAGTACGGTATTTCCTTTTTGCTCCAAAAAGTAGCTTCTATATCATTTTCCGATTATTTATTTTATTTTCTATACTGATAGTATTGATGGGAGAAGTACTTATATTACTTATTATATAATAAAGTGAAAATTAATAAGTTTTAAAACAGCAGTAAATCAAAATACAGAAATTCGTAATGTTCATATAGAAACTAAGTCTGTTTACCATTTAAAATAAAAGCAATAAATATTAATCACATCTTAAATTATACTGCATGTACTTATAAATAATATGCAGATAAAGAAATACTCTTTTTTTGATTCAATCTTGAATATTGACAAATGCGAAAATAATTCTACGAGGAATGAAAATTAACATCCTAAATTTAATATTGATAGCAAATTTTGTATCCACAGCTAGTCATACAACATGATGGCTGGACC
Source organism: Heterorhabditis bacteriophora (assembly GCA_964036235.1). Classification (NCBI taxonomy): domain Eukaryota; kingdom Metazoa; phylum Nematoda; class Chromadorea; order Rhabditida; family Heterorhabditidae; genus Heterorhabditis; species Heterorhabditis bacteriophora. The sequence continues at coordinate 12,653,605 of OZ038426.1, read as the reverse complement.
TGAACTATAATAATTTTAAAATTATAAAAATAACAAACATAAGATATTTCTTTCCTTAAAGCGTTTAAGAACGCACAGTATTCTCTCTTCCCAAACAATCACTGTCCAAGTTGCATGCATCTGCATGTGCGAACAAGCAATTGAGACCAGCATTCGCATCTGCCGGACAAGACGGAGTACCCGTAATTCCTGATAGAGTAACAGCGAGTGAATAATTTTTAGTTAATGCTTTCAAGCTATTAAAATGTCAGTCTTATTTCTATTTTATTGTTTCATCAAATGCATATAAGATTAAGTAATAAATAAATATCTAAATTTTCCACCTATAAAAATACTTATTTTAAAACCGAACCACTTTGTCCACAAGTGGCTTGACAACTAGCCAACGACTGAAAGTTGTTAGCATTTCCTCCACAACCTGAGAACAAGAACTGATTGCAGCGCCCGGACGAAGCATCATAATAGAAACGTACAGTAGGAGCAGTGCACGAACCTACGGCCAATGTTAGATTGCAAATTGAGGTACCTGCAAGGATGTATAGTTTAAGAATTTTGGAGTCTTGATATACAGGAAAAGAAATTAATAGTGAAAATTTTCAATTAAAAACTCTACTTAAAAGTGGTCAAAACTCGTATAGTTTTATATGAAAAATTATTTACAGTTAATAATAATTAGGCAAATTACAGTCATAATAAATATATAAAATATATAGGTTTTATGTAATTTTCATTATAAAAACACATGCTTAGGGTAGACTATTTTTAATATATATATATATATAGGGAATATTCTTTTAAATTTACTTTTTTCTATGAGTACAAAAAAACTTTAAAACGTTGGGGTGGATTGAAATAAAAAGTCAACTACTTACTACTTATTCCAAAAGGATCACGGCATATTCTCGTAGCTGAATTAGTCAAAGCATTGGGTTCTACACAGCACTTTTGAATTCCTGGGCAGTTATTATCCATCCAGCAACCAATAGTTGTATCCTTAAGATGAAAACCTCCCCTTTTTGTTGTCTATTCTTAGCTTAATCGTTTCATTAAACAAGCTTAGGAAAAATATCCGAAGAAAAATAAGTAGACCATAATATTAGTTTTAAGCAGCGATTGCAACAAATATGAATATAATAATTATTCCCAGTAAATCATCTCGTTTATAACCTGAAGAACCGATATTCCAAGTGGACGAGGGCAAGAGCCAGCTTTAGAGTTGATTTCTGAGGCAGGGATCCCTATAATTCTGCTCCAATATATTAACTTATATTCAGAATTATATGATGCATACTATATAATCCAGTATTAACAATTTCTTAAAATGAATAGATAGCTTTTTTGTGTATGCCTATTTGCTGAAAACTCGATTCACACAATAGGATTGTTGCGGGCTCTCACGGAGAACACATATTGGAACTAGAGTCAATACAACAGCAAACTAAACTTTTGGTAAGCACAGATTTTAAAAATAACTCTCTCAATATGGCTTTAACATTGTATTAAGGATGTCTAATATTCCAATATAGTTTTTTGTAAAAGCATAAGTATCACATACAACTTAAATGCACATCAAATTAACAAAATTCCACCTGCAGTTACAATTTGACAACATTTGTTTCCATCAGACTGAATGCAAACTTGACCTGACAGTTGGCACGTTATAGAATCAGCGGTACACTGTATTAATGTAGCGGAACTAAAAAAATAAATATTTTTTAGGTTATTAAATATCCTGATTGACTGCTTTGTAATCGTTCAAAAGATAATATTTAACATATTATTTAGTTCAGTAAATCATATCCTGAATATACAAAATGAAAAAGGATTATTCGCTTTTATCGCTACTAATATTTTCTCAAAATTAATAATGTAAGTCCGAAAATATTATTTTGTTTACAAAGTAGCAATGAATTAACAAGGTAAATTGAGTCAAAAGGATAATTCACTTAATAATGGAAAATATAGAATAATATAGCAAGTACCTCGAACAAAATCCTATTCCTATAGGTTCTGGTGCATTAGTAGTTCTCTGTTCTGGCATACCCTTCATACACTCAGGGTGATCCTTTAACTTTCCAGTTAATTTGTAGTAGTCGCAGATATCCAAGCTGTGAGCAACCATGGTCTAAAAATACTATATTCAGCTATTAATAAGTTTGAAATGACTTAGTAAGATCTAGTATATGAATACTTGGAGAATTTGTTAAATCCAGTAGAATATGTTATTTCCGAAATATAAAGAAAGGAATGCACAAATACAGTACATTCATTGTAGTTGTATTCAGTTAAACACTATTAGTGGATATGACAAGGCAGAGAAAACCCACCAACAGAACTGTAACTAAGAGTACTTTGAGCGACATTTTACGATTTGAAGAACAGTGATAAACCAGACAGACAAGCTCTTAAATAGATTTTCAGAAAGTAGGCGGAGTTTCGTTATTTCATTGGTGGGACAAAAATGATAAACAGGGAGAACATATTAGCTAAAAAGTAAAAATTGCATACTAATAATTTAAAAGATAGTTAGTTATTCTGCGAAAAAGCATAGATAAAATTCATGAACAAAATTTTGGATAAACGCATAAAATCTTAAGGCTCTTGGTTTGTGTGGTTAGATAGGTAGATAAATATATAAGCCGGCTCCGAAACAATTTGAGAAGGAGAGATCGAACTGGAAATACAAATATGCAAGAATTAAAACAGAAGGAAAAATGAGCATCAATATAAGCAGAGCAAATGAGGAAATTAAGAGTGACGAATATCAATTTTGTTTAGGATGATACTATAATATATACCTATAACTTCTATTTTCCTTACAACTAATTTTAGAAGTTTTCTAATATTTTTATGCAAAATGGTCAATTGTAGAACAAATTTATTTCACATATATTTTTTACACTATATTCATCTCTCCTATTATCACAGAACTTATTAGTTGTATATACATTTTTTAGTAATTTTGTTTACTATTTTCTTTTCCAGATATCTGTTGAGCGCTAATTTGCTCTAAATAAGTTAAAAAAATTATTTGCAATTTGTTTACGAGAGTGTTGTCTAAATTTAAACTGGTTGCTTTCAAGCAAAAACAACTTAGGGGTGATTCAAAGTTTATCAAAAAAGTTAAAAATAACAATTGAAGTAATTCAGAGTTTGTGGCTCCTATATTATTTTACATGATAATGTGGTTAGACATACATATGTTATTACAGGTTGTTATGTTTATGATTTATAATAAAAACTTAGTTTTTAACTTATTTCGTCGCATTTTTTATTAAGTAAAATTCGGTAACTACATTTGATTAAAGTTAATGCTGATCTAACCGTCATTTTTCTTGTATAAATTCTCATTGGCTTTCAAGTTATATCATTATTGAGAAGAAAATATAACTTATGTGTTCCGGAAATCCAATATTTAGGTAGGCATTTGAGAAAGCAGACATTAACAGTGAGTTAACTTTATTTACGCAGTTTAATTAAATGTTATTCTTGTCTTTATAGAAATGATACCTTATTAGCTTTAAAACTTTCTACCTTCATGGAAAAATTTTATTCGGACTTTAATTCCTAGAACAAGTCCTATTACGCATATCTATATTCGTAATTTTCACTTTAACGAATCCTACTAGTCAAAGAATAAGACCAGTATAAAACGAGTGAAGAGAAGATCCCAGAATTCGCATTCTCATTATTATTTTCTTTGAATGTATTCTTTTTTACTTTATTATTTGTGTTATTATGCAATAAACTTTCATAAATTGTTCTTGTATTAACTACCTATTTATTTCTCACATCTAACTTTGGTTATTTAGAGAACTCAAATGAATTCTTATTTTTATTCTAGCCTCTTCAAATTTAAAGTTAATATGGGAATTACATCTGCTGTTTTTTATGGCATTACATTCAGACTCAAATCTCGTTATCATAAAGAGCTCATGTGAGTAAGTTTAAGATGTTAGATTGTGACGGGCATGAATTTGAGAGAGGTTGCTCAAGACATTCGAGGAGTGGACCAGATTGAATTCACTTATCTGCTTCTGATCACTGAGATGCGGAGATTGATGAACACTGGAAATTTTGTAAAACTACTTGAGGAGTCACTCAATTAGAGTGCTTTTGAGAGGTGTTATATTCATAAATGGTTTTTGCATACAATCATTTCTGAAAAAAATTCGGAAATGCCGAACTTATCCTGTAAGTTTTATTGGTTCGGTTGAATACTATTATTCTTGACTCATTTTATGTTACAATAAATACTTTTAAATTTAATCAAGAACTGATTTATAATAAATATCAATTTAGTAAGTTTTATACTAACACTAAAGCATATATAGCATTATGGAATAACTAGTTGTAGATATCTGCACATTATAATATACATGCTGCTGCTATTTATTATTTGTTCTGTTTAAAGGTTTAAATATGCTTGTTATAAGCTACTTTTAGGAAAGAAGCTGACCACCCTGAAAACTAGAATAACTCTTCGTAATATCCCACTGAACACTATACAAATATTCGAAACAAAATTTACGTTCGAATCAGAAATAGTGTAGGACAAATGATAAATGCCTAAAGAAAACAATTGAAACTAAAAATGTCTTGGAAACATGTGAATTTCAATGTTTTAAGGTTATCAAATGCGATTTTAACGTAATATGTCAGACTATTTGTAAGAATCTATAATAAAATTCATATAATACGTTCCTATCTTGACAAATATTCATGAGAAAGATATCGTGGTTTCCAAGAAAGCATTTTTCAAACCGGTCCGTCACTTATCTGGCTCCAAATAATGAACGTTCAACTTTCGTTGACCAGTCCGAGCAAATATAGTTCGTTCCGCAAAAAACAATCTTGACCAAAGAAATTAAAAGACTCATAGGGGGCTTTTAAATCGAAAACCATAAAATTATAGCAATTATTAGTGAAAATTTCGTTCACCCTAATCCATTATTAATGGATTTACTTATTCTACGGGCTAATATTTATTTAACATTTTCGAAAGAATAGTTAACATATGAAATAAAATTATATTGGAGTATCCTAAAGTAATACTTTATTACTTACTTTTAAGGAGAAATTTATCATCCAAACTTTATTTTTTAAATCTTTCGTTGGATTGAACTAACACTAACACTTTTTGTTTCCTTTAATATAAATGATCCAAGAGAATACATAACGTCGTTTATTCCTATAATATAGTAATTAGTAGATATTTAAAATTATCTCAATATGTAGCGATGCCCATAAACATAGTGTTTTAAAAATATAACAGACTGGATTTTTGCACGTTTTTTTAATTCTTAGTCCTAGATTATCCTAATTTTTTCTGAGGTGAGGCGTAATAGCTTTGGAAATCTCTAGTTTAAATTTAATCGTTTTCCATAAATAATTACGACTTTTATGCTAATTTTTCTCAAAATCACCACTTTTCATTGTTTCAAAATGATAGCACACTTCCCATATTTTGGCGTTATTTAACAACAAAAACGCAAATTGACTAATCCTGGACCATGATAACAATGGGTCGTGTTTCTACATTAAGCCTACACGAAAGAGGTCAAACTAAAGTACTGTAAACTACCGGTCATACGGTGAAGAGGATTACAGATGTCGTCAGGTGCTCCAGGGAGGCTATTATGAATTTCCTTCGTCATCAAGAAGAATATGGTACAAAGAAGAGTAGTGGACGACTTAGCAAGTTGAATGATCGTGAAAAAGGGAAATTCTGCGGACTGCGTCGAATAACACAATCAGCATCGTTGGAATCCGTAGGACTCATGGCATTGATGCTTCAAAAACTACGGTGTGGAGAATGCTGGACAAGTGTCCCAATATTGTCCGATCACGGATGAAGAAGTGTCCACAACTGACACAAGGGCATTCAGACGAAAGGCTTTGCTGGGCTAGAATATTCATGAGATGCGACTGGGAAAAGGTTCGACTTTTACGAGTCTTCAAAAATAAGCCTATTAATTAATTATTTGGAATTTAGGTAATCTTCAGCGATGAGAAGAAGTTTAACCTAGATGGTCCTGATGCTTGTCACTCGTATTGGAGGGATTTACGTAAAGAACCCCGGCATTTTTCAACCCGAAATTTCAGTAGAGGAAGTGTTATGATTTGAGGCACGTTCAGCGCTACGGGACTGGTCGACTTGGCATTTGTCTCGAAGAAGATGAACAGCGCTGACAACCAGGATGTCTTAGGACATCGATTAGTCTCGTATGTCCAGCGATTTCCAGGTGTTAGCTTCACTTTCCAACAAGATACTGCCACAATCCACGCCAGTCGAAGCACCAATACCTGGTTGGAGGACAATACTGTGGACTCTTTGGGTTTGTCATCGCGCTCCCTGGAACTAAATCCGATGGACAATCTTTGGACAATTCTCGTGCATCGGATTCATGCCGATAACCGTCAGTTTGAGACCGTGAAGGACCTCCAATGTGGCATTAGCAAAGCGTGGAGATGAGTAGGCAATATGTCATTAAAAACCTAGTTAACAGGATACCTAAACGGATTTTACAGGTTATTAGTAGGAGTGGTAGTTGTACTGGCTCTTAATTAATTGTTATATACATTGGTTGCTATTGTTTTCGTTATAAACACATTCTAGTAAAGGGTGCAATCATTTTGAAACGCACTGTATAAGATATATTAGATGGTTGCAGAAGTTTTAGTCTTTTTTTTTCAAAATTTAAATTTTTTTTCCATAATATACAAAAAGCAGTTTAATCACCAAAATATTTTCCCTCGCTTTTGATGACCTTCTACCATCTCTCAAGTAACTTTCGGATTCCTTCGTGAAAAAAGGACATCGGCTTGGAGGCAATAAAATCCTCGGTCCATTTTCGCACCGCAGCCACATCTCGAAAGCGCTGTCCCCCTAGACAGTTCTGCATCGACCGGAATAAGTGCTAATCCGAAGGTGCCAAGTCTGGTGAATTCGCCGCATACGGAAGAATTTCCCAGTCTAAGTTAAAAATAGTTTGCTGAGTACTAAGAGCAACGTGAGGCTTAGCGTTGTCATGCAGCAAAATGACCTTCCGACTTCCTTGTCCGGTAAATGGTCTTTTTTATTCAATTGTATTGAACAAATCAGTCATTTGACTACCGTAGCGGCTGGCAGTAACCGTCTCATCTAGTTGAAGGAGTTCATAAAACAGCACAGGCTTCGTGTCCCACCTGATGTACAGAAGGACCTTTTGGCGTGGATGTTTGACTTTGCCGTTGATGTTGTTGGCTGTCCAGGGTGTACCCATGAATATGTGCGTTTAGTATTGTCGTACATAATACATTTGTCGTCACCAGTAACAATTTTCCACAAAAAGTTCTTCTTGCGTTGCCTGGCAAACAACGAGATGCATGAGTTGAGCCGGCGGTCAATACTGTCTTCGAAGAGTTCATGTGGTGCCTACTTTCCGAGCTTGCGAATTTTCCCCATCTCATGCAATCATCTTGAAACTGTTGTTTGATCAACTCCCAACTGTTCCGCGAGTCCCTTTCGTGTCTGCGACAGATTTTCATCCAATAATGATTTCAAAGCATCAGTCTTCGCCGTTCGTGGTGTCACAGAGCGTTGTCGGTAACTGACATCAAAATCACCAACTTTGAAACATCGGAACCAACATCTGCAAGTAGTGTGGAACACAACAACCTCACTTAGTACGGAGCATATTGACTTGCATGCTTCAGCAGTATTCTTCCTTTGTTGGAACTCGTAGAGAATACAGTGTCGAATATGCAGTTTTTGGTGGCTCATCATTTTCGTACTGCTCTATGAGGCTATGTTTATAATTAAATCTTGATTTATGGCTTTTCACAAACTGCAAACCCAACACTACAAATATGCAAAAGAGCGGGAATTTATTTTGGTTTTAAATGTACGAAAGCGATGAAAAAAAGACTAAACCTTCTATAACCACCTAATAAATATACTTACTTCTTGTTTAAAATTGTTGTTTTGTTATTCTCGTGAACATTTTTTATCTGGGCTACAGTAAACGATAATTTTTTAACGCTAGTAATGAAAAAGGTTTGGGGTATTAAGAAGTGAGTAGCAGGTTAGGACAAGAATTCTATGAAATTCTAGCATGGCTTCGTCAGTTAAGACGAGGAGGAGGAGTGGTGAATGTCATTACAAAGTGCACTATAATATTAATAATCTTTGGATCACATCTAGGAATTATGATGTTGATTAAAATTTCGCTTTACGCTATAAAATCCATGCAAAGCCGAATATTTTCCTACGTATTTACGTATTTATATATACATATATATATACATTAATGCATATATATTAAAAGTGTATAGGATCTTTGAAAAATACGAATATACCGAAACAATTGTGACATCACCAAAATATGGGTAATTGTTAAGAATCTAAGGTTCAACGGTAGTTAAGAAGTAGTAACAGTCACTGCACTCATTTTCTAATCTGATTTTGAATTCATCTAGTAGAAATAACTTCACTCATTTTATTCTAAAGAAATAAACAATAATGTTCTTGAATAAATATAACAAGGAAATGCTATTGAACTTATTAACGCATAAGTTCATAGAAGCATTAATACTTAGAGTATTAAACTCCCCAATAAATATTTATTATGCTATATCTTTGATTGTGAACTATATGAAAAAATATACGAATTAAAACAATTCGGAATAGCCAAAAACTAATAGCCAAAAATGATGGCTAAATAATGCTAGAACAGCTGTTGTGCATTATATAAAACCGGGAGTTACATTTGAGGTTTGATTTCATACAAAAGGAGGACACTTAGAACATATATTTTAAATCTTTTTAATTAATTGGATGATGAAATACAATTTCTCATTTTAAAATATTAATTTTCAATCATTGCCCCTTTATAAGTTTTTATTTATAGAGTGAATGTCATGAAATGTTTATGCAAGGACGAATTCTGTAATTCTGTATATAATAATTTATTTCTTTTGAACCTTATACTAGTTCTAATGATATGTTTCATTAGGTAGTATTTTTTCTCATTCTTATCGTTAAAAAATCCGAAAACACTTTTTAAATTATAATATCCCATATTATTATTGCAATATACAGCAAAATCTCATAAAGTATTTAGTGTTCATGATATTATTTTGGCTGATCTCTATAAATATAAAATTAATATTTTTCTTTGCTTAAGTTATGATTGAACGCCAATCAAACATTATTTATACTAAAACATTGTTTTAGCACTTTGCTTGCTATGTAGTATCTTGACACTAAAAGAATACTTAAACAATTCACTGTAAATATTGGGATCTGCCTGAGCTGAATATCTAAAATTTAGAGTTGCTTTTAAATGTTTAGTTATGACAGATGACTCTTGTCCTTGTATAAATCTGAATTTGCTATTATAATCTATCTGTAAAAATTGTAGCTTAATTTAAAAGGTAATGAATTCTCATTTATTTTTGTCAACAAACACTTTTCCTTAATGATGTTATTTAAAATGCTGTGGATATTGAGTATTTTCATACCTTCTTAATTCTTAGACTAATAATTAAAATAACGAAAATAACAAAATATGAGGATCTCAGAATATGCACCACTAATTATTTATCAGTTTTTACCTTATAGATATAAAACACTCCTTAAGTCATGGATTTCAATGAATATATACCATCAACATTTAAAAATCATATTAAACTACAAATATCCACCGTTTAAATTTCATCCCGTTATCATTGATTATAAGATCATTCCCATACTAGTTGTATTCTTTGTAAATATGCATATATCCACTAGCAATATTTGTAGCTTTTCGTTAAAATGTGGTCTTCCGGCTGCTGGACAGGTTACTGCTCAATAATACAACTTAAAATAAATTTCTCACTACTTTTTTTTTTTATCATGTGACTTTTCATGTAATCGATGCCCATTTGGCCAGTCATCTGCTTGTCGTGCAGGATATGCCGCACCTGATGTAAAAACTTAGATAGGTGAAGAAATAAAATAAAGATACATAACACTGTTTAAAACTACCTTTAAAATAATTGCAGTTAACTTGTCAAAAATTTTATGGAGGAGATTTAAGCTGTCGAATTTACAGCTAGTTTAAATAATAAAGATCAACTAACAGTAATTTCAGTAACGAGGCATACTAACTTAAAATACTACATAACCTAAAAAGTAACTGGTGAAATATTTACTGATAAGAATTTTATTTCACTTATATAATTGCACATAATTTATTACAGAATTTCGCTTTTTAAACCGTATTAATTATATATTTTTAAAATAGTTACCCAGATGAGATGCCAGTGATCGTGTTTGACATGGACATTCATCTGTTGTTTCGTTCAATGGAAGGAGTGCATGTGCACATTGAAAAAAAGCCTTAAAATACTAGTAATTCTTATTTTGTCATTATTTCTTTTTCATAATAGATATTACTTAATTATATTTTAAATCGAACTTGCAAATCTTCTCCGGCCTTTGCTTCTATTTCGCACCCATCTTTATAGCATCGATCACAACCGAGCTGTTTCCTAAATAGTTCTGAGATTTAAGTAAGGTATAAACATTATGAGGTAATATAAGCACAGATTCAGTGAGGGATTTAGTAGCATTCAATCAACATAAGAGAGTATTTTCTTTCTTTCTTTTTATTATTTCACAATAAGGGAAGCTAGTAACACAATCATAAGAATAAGTGAAAATAAATTATGTTTAGTGCACCTGCATGGATCGGCATTCACTTTTACCCTCATTCCCTCTTTTGTTCTTCCGCAACGAGGACATCTTTCCAAATCTAAGGAAAAGTGATCCATGCGATGTATAGTACGGAATACGTGTACCGCCTGTGCTAGTTTAGTTCAAATATATATCAGATACATAATTTGTACCTTTTATTTGGAACTTTAAATGTTTCAGTATCTGTTATATGTTATAACGTGTGTTTAAATAGAAAACAAACTGTTTCCTTATTCCTATAAATTCCATGAAATAAATTTTACTTAGGATTTTTAACGCGACCTAGGCTGAACCTTCACTTAGACTTCAAAAATGATAATATAGTTTTCCATAGATATATTATGCTTAAACCCCATGATTGTATATCGTTTTTACTAAAGGATATAATTTCAAAGCTAGCCGGCTAATCAAATATAGTATAAGACTAAAATTTGGCTCCTGGAAATATGATAATTTCAAATAGCTTATATAATTATTAAGATGGAACTTCCGCAAATAAACGTCAATAAACTAAAAATTCTGAAAATGGAAATTCCTATTCTAAGCACGAAACTTAGAAAATTCGCAGAGTTCGGAACTCCCAACTTTTAAGAAATGCAACCCAAATAACTAGCTAAATTAACTATTCTAACAATTTTCCTCAGGAGATTGTTGAAAAGACAAGGAACTAACTTTAAAAAGAGAATCAATATTGTCCTCAAGTTCGTAAACACTTAATACTTAACTATCTTAAACTAAATAATTGTTATTTTTCAATGATAATAAATGTATCAAATGGATGTGTGCGACTACTAGCTATAGAAGAACCGTTATATCACTTTAAGAATTGATTGCCTTTTCAACAGAAGCAAATTACTACTAAATAAAGATGTCTCATTCCGCACTACTCTATACTTTAAATTTATTAAAAATAATTCACTAAAAATCTAATGTTAATCTTCTTAAATTTCAAAATTTCTAATAAAGAAATCATACCTTTTCATAACATCCCCGTAGTTTAGCTGCAAGAATATCTGCAAAAACTCTTTCACTCATCATATGTCGATGCTGTTCTAAACTAGTCAATGACAGTCGTGCCACGCAAGGAAGACAAGATTGCTGAACCTGTCATATAACACGAATACGTTTGATATTACGATCGATTTCTTTCCCTAATATCTAATATTATTTTCTTAAAAATACTTTAGAATCGGATGTTTTATACATAGTATATATAGCAAATTATACTTTTCACTCATTATATCATTATACATACCTGCAGATCAAATCTATGTTTTAAACACCAATTCAACCAACAAAGAGCCATTATCGGCTGACGGTTGCAAACCTGTGATATATCTTAATTGAATATATATATATATATATATATATATATATGTTAATTTAACTTAGTAAGGACTTGCTTATATTAACTATTTTCAGATAAACTCACGTTTTCAATTATAAATTTAGAACATCGAACTTCCAGACCGTTTGCTTGAAATCGTTTAGAAAGACGCATACAGGTCTCTAGAGTATCGTCTAGAAAATCATGATATTAGAAATGTTTAAGGGGGCCAAAATATATTTCTGTAAAATTGAAACGCAAAGTCAACCGAGAGTTGCTCAATATTTTACTAAACAAATAAAAACAGCATTTCATTTTTATAAAACAAGTATTTTTCAAATAAAATCATAAGATAGTATGTGGAAATTAGAAATCGCACGAATAATTGATATTTTTGGTCCTTTTGACAGTTGAAATATGTGTATAAAATAATTAAGATCGTTATTAAAATTAATAGATAACATTTCTGTATAAATAGTAATAAAATTTCAATCATAAACATAAAATACAGTACGATTTCAGAACATAAACTGCTCAGTAGAATACTATAAACCAGAAATTAATCATTTTGATGTATATTTACTCTTATTTACCTGATATATCTTTCAGTGCAGGACAAGGAATAGAGCTCTCAATGAACCACCTGAATTGTGTGGTCGGAGATGGATGTAATATTCCAGAAACTGCTACCTGCGTTAGTTATTTTTAAATAAACAGATAAATAAGGGAATATCAAGTAATTTACATTATTTTAAGAGGAATGTATGATAATAGTATACTAGTTTTTTTAACTCTGAAATAAAAAGCAATAAGAAAACCTCATTGTTAACAATGATTCTATGACTCCCAGAAATTGAAAAATTGCTAATATAGATAAAGATAACTATATTGCTTACATAAATGTCATCATGTTTCCTGTGAGTTATCAGCAAATTTTTAAAGTATTCAGAAGCATGACATAGCTGGTGACGACAGATACGGAATCGGGTTGTCTGCAAACACTTCAGAAATAATTATATTCAGTACTTCTTTCATTAAAGATTTTCTTTAAAGGAATGTTTAAAATAATACCGTTTTTTTAGAAAATAATAATTAATTACATAAGCGAAAAAATTTGAACATTTTTAAACCGAACGAATCAATTAAAAAGTCATTACTTACATGAACAACAACATTGACCGAACATCCTTCTAAGTGGCACTGACTGTTAAGATAATCTAGTGAGTTAGTAACTTGCCTCTTCTTATGAGGAGATTTAGATCTACTGAAATAATTTAAATGTTTCCTGATTAAATTAATAATGCATTAATATACTGTTTATTTAAAGAAGAGTTTCAAAGTTAGTGGGTGTTCTAATTTTCGCTTAAAAATTACTTTCATTAAAATCTACGTAAGTGATATGAGTTAAAAAGTAAAGTAAATTATCATAACTCCAGTATGATAATTTCTCGTAGTGATTTAAATATTTAAAAGATTTCGATAATTCTGTAATTCTTAGCATGTGATACACTGTTAAATCAAATAATTTGCTGATTATTATTAAACATTTAGAGATATGGGAGAGGCAACATGTGAAAACAGTTAGTTTGAATTAAATTGCGATTAATGCTGTCAAAACAGGAATTTCAATTTTAAAAAAATGTCATGTTAAACTTTATGATGAAAGACACGAAAAGAGGCATTTAAGCGAAATAGCTGTTTGTTTAATGTTTGATAGAAGGCACCAACACGTCGTATTTGTTTGCTAATCTATACTGTAAAATGAACTACCAGAAGTCGGATGATATAGGAATTTTTCAATGACATTCATATAGTATATCAAATACTAAAAATCATCATAAAATCTAACTTGGAGCATGGTAATTTCAACAAAATAATAAAGCAGAGCAAAAGTTACTAGAAATTTAAGTCTTTTACCACAAACTTAAACAATATACAGTTCGAAATACATTTGATTTTTTTGTTACTATTGAAAACAATTTTTCGAGTTAATTTTGACTATAAATTCTTAGTTGAAAGATTAGTTTCACTGTTTCCAACTATCAGCAGCATAAATGCAATTATTTTAAACAATGAAATTTACTTCTTTTTAAAGAAACCATAATTAACTTCTAAAAATATGTTTACAATTGGAAAACTCAGAGTTCTTGAATGTTTTAGGCATATTTTCGAAGTTGTAGTTTTACAAACCTTGTAGGTTTATCCTCCACCGGTTTCTTCATCTTTTTTGGAGAATGTGATCTTGCTCTACTAATGATTTTATTTTCTTCAAATAAAATTGGCTCTTCATGATTTAAACTGTGGTCCTTATTTAAGAAGAACTGCTCATCAACGTCTCTTCCTTTGAAATGCTCTATCCATTGATCATCTTCTAGTCTTCCTTTCATATGGTCTTTCCACTGTTCTATACGAGGTGGATCAGATCGCTCTGTGTTCCACGAATGAATACCTACGGACTCCTAAAGAAAATAAAGGAAGATAATAATCAAATACTTGTTGCTTTCTGATAGTGTGCTAAACAGTTCAATTATTTTCAAATAGAGCTAAAATTTATTCCTTTTTGCTTCACAGAGGTCTAGATAACTATAAATAAATAATATACATAATTATAATTGTACTTTTCCTATAAATAAATAAGTGAAATTCTAGCCAAGACGAAGGTAATGATTTTCATATTTTGAACACGAATATAAGTAAAATTTCCGTTGAGTTTAGTTTCTCTATATGATTAAGATAGAATCGAAGTGGATGATTTATACTCCAAAACGTTTAAAAGGAGAATTCGAATGAAATCCTAGTTGTCAATAAAATAAATTAAAAATAAAAATATTTTTCACTTACTGTTTCTTAATATATTACTATATAAATTTTACAGAATTGAAAGTAGATTTACTATATTAATAAGATGAATTTATTTAACAATATGAACTCAACGGGAGCTGTATTTTACTACACTTCACCTATATAACGAATATGATCGGGAGTGAGAGATTAGAAATATAAATAGATTTCGTAAAGAGCTGATATGCATATGACCGAAGTGACATAACATAGGGAATAGAGTAGCAGTGAAAACAAGGTAGATATTTCTGTCAATTGTTTTTTCAACTAATAAGTGTAATAGTTGAACACATAAAAAGTTAACAGGTGTGTTCATAGAGTGTAAATGAAATTTAGTATTAAATACAGCATTAATAATGCATAGAAAACTTCTTGTTCATATTTTACCAGCCAAGCTTCATTAAATAACTCAAATCATATTAAAGAGCTATAACCTTATGCAATTTTTTTGAGTAAACTAACATTTGATTGGTTGCTGTGTTGATTACTGAGTCTAGAGCTATTTCTTGGCGGCGAAATTGGTGATGGTGGTAATGGCAGATAACAGACAGGAGGATAGATCTAAAATTAAGCTTTAGATTTTACCCTTTGATTTACACGTAATTGTTTTTCATAAATGAATTTCCACTATTTAGTCATATATTGGCAGTAATAATCAGGAAATATAGAGGTAAAATATATGTTAATATATAAGCATTTAATTTGATATTGAGATAATATTTTGAGCAAAATTATAATGAAAAGTTCTTAGCATTTTTTAGGAATGTGAGAAAGATAAATATTTGAGATAAATTATCAAAACAGTATTAAATGAGTGTATTTCTGTAGTTAATAAATGTGTCTTAATCAATATCCCAAGAGAGTTGTTTAGTAGTACATATAAAAATCCTCATCAATATTTATGAATTAAAAATATCTCACGTAATCTCTATGGTAGCAGTCTTGACTTGTCTGTCTCGAGTAAGTTCCATTATAATATTGACGAGGAGGTGGACTGTTCACCGCACACCGATTTTGGACACACTTCTGAGGAGATTTAGATCCATGCCTAGTGTCAACTAATTTTTTGAGAAAACTTGCCATCTGAAAAAATACATAAAAACTTCTGTTAAAAAGACTAAAATGAGAATTTTTGGCTTACTTAGATAGAACAAGATTAAAAATAAAATAAAATAAAAACCATAGCAGTAATTCCAAAAAGAAGAAATAGAAACTTAAGAAAATTTCAAAAGTACGAATAACTCTTACATTTTAGAAAGACATTTGAAATTCATATTTCATAAATTTACTCTTTTCATTTATTCTTTTAACATAAATTATGAAAATATATTATTCGCTTCCTTAATAATAGCACTGAGAACGCGAATATTATACTGAACTTCTATAAAGCTGTAAATTAAGATTCAAATATAACAAAATATAATAGAGGATGATTTAGGAAACAAATGAATTCCGAATGAAAATATCGGTTCAGTCAGCAGCTGCCTGTCGTTTTGATTGAATCGCCGTCACTGCAACAGACGCCAGCGGTTTATTGATAGGAAACATAATTTTCTGTGTTGTACAAGTGAAGTTAGTGATCTAGTTTATAACTAGTAAATACCATTTTCTTGAATGTACACTCAAAAAAATAATACAATTTAATATCACTAGTCAAGTGTAATTCTAATAAATGCATTATTATTGCTAGATATCTTAAAGCACATGCTAGGGAAAGGATTGCACCAAATAATTAGTTTAAAAACAATCTATTTCCTATATTAGTTTAAAAGGGTAAATTTGAACCAAACCTTTTCATAAGAATTTCATTCTAAAACTTGTTGTAAATACGTTCATTTAAATACTAAAAGAAACAATGCGTAATTGACAATTTTCTAAAGATTATCAATTAATTTCACCTGAGTTTATGGTATATTATATACTTAAATGTTGTACTCTATAGTTTAACCTTAATAGAATATATCTTTCAATATAATCTACAGGGTCCGCCAAACGTTCTGATACAGATGTTAAATCGCATTATTTCATAACCAAAACTGCATTCTACGTGGGAATTTATCCAGATATACATAAGATACTAAGTAATAATTTAGCCATTAAGTGTACAAAGTTTCCCCCTTTTACGGTTTACAAGCTTACAGATGCTTCTCGAAGTTACCCGCGATGAACTGCAGCTCTTCTTGGCTAATTTCGTCCCAAGATTTAACCAAGACCGTCTTAAAGAGAGTCCAAATTATTCTAAGATGCTCTACTCAGCGAATTTTCTTGCTTAACGCTGTTATTCCGACCCAAACTATGACAGATAACAGAAAAATGACTTCTGGCATCTACGGCAAATTTCTCAGACTTTGGATGGCCATGTCGAAGAATTTGCCTATTGTTCTGACTATTCTATGCTAAGTTGATAGTGAAAATTTTCTCATCACTGAAAAGCACGCTCGATGCTTAGGAGTTTCGTTGCTTTTTCGTAACGATTGACCTTCATTTTTCCCGTCAGCATATGGGTTCGACGGATCTCATATGGCTAGAACCCTAGTTTATGCTTGACTATTCTCCTCATTGATGCTCGACTAATATTGAGGTTAGAAGCTATCTTCCTCATTGATCTCTTGCTATCTCGGAGGATCCTCTTCTTGACCATTTTTATTACGCGAAAAGTGTTCACGGATCTGGGTTTCGCACCCTTGGGATGGTCCTCTACTGAACTAAGCTTCTGATATCGTTTCACAATGTGGTGAACAGCCATTCTCGTGACACACAGCTTCTTAGAAATCCCAACATTTTTCTCACCTTGCATGTGCAATTGGATTATAGTAGTCATAGAGCTTTGGACATTAAATAACAGTTCAGAAACGAGAGAATTGAATGCAATTTTAAACAGGGTCCCAAAAGGCTTTAAGCAACACATTTTCAGTAGCATTGAGAATCACTACGTCAAATGTAGTAATTTAACTGCTCTTACATTTTGTAGTATTACGATATATAGATTTAGAGAGACGGGAGTAGGTTAGAGAACATGCGAGCCGTAGAGGCGGAGCATATGGAAGATATAAAAAGGAATAGAAGTGTACAGTAAGGGGGGAATATATTACCATGTAGGATAGATTGTAGTATGACTTTATTTGTAATTGTATTTCTATATCTTGTTCATTAATAAAATATATAATAATAAATCTGTCTTGTGTTCTCATTTGAAACTTAATCAAACAACATTCCGCTACATCACATATAGAGAACGCAATAGTAGCAAACATTTTTCCGCACTCTATATTCACACCTTCACATTTAAGAACTTGAAAAATATTTATAAATAACTTTACGTCAACGAAATGTAAGTTTCTATCGTTTAATTCGTCATGACTATGTTTTTTTATTTATGGACTCCTTAGTATTATAATAAATACATTTAAAAATATTAATTTTATAGAAAATTAACCTAACTCCCTCATACTCTATTTATTTATTTTGTTACTACTACCTTTTATCTAACATACAAATTCATGTAAATAAAATTAATGGTTTTATCTTGGAATTTTTAAGAAAAGAAAATGTTATTCTCCCTAAGATTCAAGATGCATTCTTTTGTATAGGGTCAAAAGAATTTAAGAACTATAACCCCATTTGATACAGCTGATGTGGCAGAAATGTCTGATAAAAGACTGTTTACTCTCATATCAGTTCATACGGCCCATACCATGAGAGCAGTAGGGCTGATCCTTCTTCTAAGCGTCTCCTTGGTAGGAAAATTTTCCTTCCTACTTCTTTTTTTTTCTAGTAATTAGTCTACTGTGTATTCCATTTTATAGGCTTATGGAACACGCAGATACCACCCGAAAAATGCCAATGGATACTTGGAGACAATGGATGCCCATATCAGGTGATTAATATTCGATAGTTCCGGTATACATATCAAACACTAAGTATCTACGAAGATATTGGTAGAAAAGAGGAATTCGAAAGTTTAAATTAAATATGTAGTTTAAAATCATTTTCTACATAACAACTATGTTAAAGCATTTCAGATTAACGTACTGAATTTAAACTTCCTTTCAATATCAACCAATAACCTCTCATCATTATTCAATATACACTTTCTGTTTTTAATTTGAAAAAATTTTTTTTCAACTTATGTGAATTAATTTTATTTCTAAAATAAAGATACTTGTATTAAAGCAAATAAAATTGGTAAAAACAAACGAAAATTTATTAACTGACTTCGAACTTTCGTATTGTTTGATAAAAATCGTCGAAACATGAATAATCTCCATGGGCACAATAGCATCGAATTTATCAGTTGTTTGCATGGGGTGTAGGTTATCAGTGTACCTGTAAAATTTAGAATGTTTAGAAGCCTAGATGGAAAGTATCAAAGGCAGAATTCAAAAAAAAAAAAGAAGTTATTTTTAAAGGCTTCGGCGTGAAAATAATGTTCTCCATGACTGGCTGACTGCTAATCAAAAGGCTGTGCTCATTCCTGTTGGTATCAAAATTTAATTTTATGCAGTGTTACAATTAACTATCTTATATTTAAAGAAAAATCCAAGACATATACAAAAAAATTAATTGGTAATACGTCATAATTTATTACATCAAGTGTATTAAAAAGACGATTAAAAGATTACCCTATCTTCTTGTTTATTAAACATTTAGCTCAAAGATAAACCAGCTCAATTCAAACAGAAGGTAATGGAATTCTATGGTCAGTTATCTGAAGAAAAACAAAAAGAATGGAATAAATTTTACAAAGACGAATGTGTTGCATGGATCAAAGAGGTAGTAAAATATAAATATGACTTATTGAATTCCACTTTATTATAGCGATTATCAGGTAGCTAGTGATGATGAAATATCTGAGCTAAAAGATCTGCTATCTAGAAAAGATGAAAAAACACTTGACACAAAGTTGGAAGAATATAAAGGCAGATTAACTACCGTTAAAAGAGAAGAGGTGGATAGATGGAAGGTTCGTAAAGTTTTATATTAATTTTTTGAAATAGAGATTAATCATGTTTAAATAAAAGACAAGTAAAGAAGTGTAATTTGTATTACTATTAAGTTATATATTTTTAAAATTATAATTCGTATCTTTCTTTAAAAGCATTCTCATTCTTTGTTAATGTTAGGGAGAGATATAAATAGAGATTATGAGTATATTATATGTATTATTTGTATTTAGGATGATTGCCATCATCTTTGGAAAGAGAATATGTCTCGCAAACGTCGTGGAATTGATAAACATTTTGAACAGTTTACAAAGTGGATGACTTCTTCACAGAATAATGAGGTTACTCAATTTTCACTTAATTTATTCCGGTAGTTTAAGCCATATTTTTAGAATAAAAGAGAAATTTGTATTTACTACCTGAATGCTACTAAATTCAATTTTCCTTTCTTTCTTGTACTCTGTTATATATATATATATATACAATGTAGACAAAACTGCGATAATGCAGATACATTCGTTTAATAACTTCACTAAAAGATTCAGCTGAATATTATAATCCTTTCAATGTATGGAAGATAAAGTATAGTTCAGTGCATTTAAAGAACACTAAAATTATAGCTTTTCCCATATTTAATATATTTAATGATATTATTACACATTTAGAATCTAATTAATACTATTGTTCTAATTAACATTTTTTTTAGAAATAATATTAAGATAATAATTATCTCGCTTAATCTATGTGTTGATATAATTTTAAAATATTTAGTTTCCAGATTGAGCACCTCAGAAATACCAACAAATCCTTCGACGAAATTCATGTGAAAATTTTGGAATACTTTGATGATCTATCAATTAAAAAGAAAAATATTCTTAGGGAGGATATTAAAGACAATTGCAAGGTTTGTAACTAACAATAATAATTAGTGGTTGATAAGTTATAGAAAATTTTTATTTTAGAGCAAATATTGCATGGTCAAAATAAAGTAGCGGTTTTATATTTTATTAACAACTATATATAATTGTTGCCATATAATATTTTTGATGTCAGAAGTATTTCTCCAATCTTTCAACTCATGAAGAAATGGAAAAGCTTAACTCTCTTTACGAATCTCACAAATATGGTGAAATTCATTCTATTATAAAAAATGTAATCGATAGACAAACAGGCGATGATAAAATTATTGCCGTAGAAATGCAGAAGGTATAATATTTTCCACCAGAATTGCTCAATTTTAAAATTTATAAGTAAAAATATATTTCCTTCAGCTCTGCACCAACATTTACAATATCAGTACAAAGAAGCGACGAGATATTGATGCGAAGATTAATAAACATCTCAAGTGGTTGAATGCTGAGCAGAAAAATGTCTGTTAACTATATATATTCAAAAATTTCAATGATATGTACTTTTTCTATAACACGTATATACTCATAGTTTGATACAAATATATAAGAAATTTGCAAATAATTAGTACATTATATTGTGAATTCATTTAGGAAATCAGGGATATGTACGGTGCTGGAAAACCTCAAGAAGAAATCAAAGCAAAACTGCTTAGTTTTCTAAGTAAACTTGATAAACCTAGTGAGGCTATCGCTAAAGATCAAATGCAAAAGGTACTAATAATAAATATAATATTCGAAAAATTATTTGAAATGAAAAGCTTTCAACAAGTTTATTTTTAATACTCACCAACAAATAAATAACATATTCTTTCCCAATGATTTATATATATATATATATATATATATAGGAATGCTATAAATGGCTTGGAGAGGTGGCATCTAAAGAAGAGATCGATGCCCTTCACAAAATGCACGAGACTGATCACGATGGTTGCAAAAAGAAAGTGCGCGAATATCTTGCTCGTCTATCAGATGACAGAAAGGTGGTTATTATCGATGCTTAACAATGCTATTTAATCCAAAAGGGTAAAACTTAAAAAGCATGTGGGTAACGTATGCTTTCTTTAATAAGTCAACAAGAGGTTTGGATTTTTTATTTGCATCAAATTGTTACTTTATTTCTACTTCATTTATTTGTAAGCTTAAAATTTGAAGTACAAACATAGCATATTTCATTCTTCATGAAAATTTTGATAACATTGAAAAGAAGAAAATGATGAAAGGAACTCTTTGTATCTAAGCATCTTCATTGTGCTAAGCATTTTTTTAGGTAGAAATTGAAAAAAATCTTCCTTTTTGCGAGAAAATATGGTATGGTAACCATAATACTCCAAGCAGTCATTCTGAACACAGCCACCTGGCTAAAAGATATAGAAGACATCTTAATGCTATTGAGAAATACATAAGCTGGCTTACTCCTGATCAAAAAAAGCAAGTCGAGGTAATATTGGAACTAATAATTATTTAAATAATTTTATTAACAAATATAACATACAAATTTCATGGTGTATTGGTGATAGAGCACAACAAAACAATTCAAATGATTAATAAAATCACACCTATATCAGTAAAATGGATGGTATTAATTACATTTTTTTAGGATATCGAAAATAGTGGAGTTAATTTTGATGATGTCATTAATAAAGTAAGGGAGTTCTATGAAAAACAGAATGATCAGAAGAAAAGAGAACTAAAGCAAAAGTTTAAGGTTAGTTCCCATTGAAATATATAAATAGCTTATCATTCTAATTGATAATCAAAAAAATTAGAATATCAGCAAAAATTCACCAATTAAAAGTTGAAATATTTAAGAGAAAGCATATATTAGGTGGTTGCATAAGTTTTAGTCTTTTTTTTCAGCGCTTTAGTACAATTATTTAAAACCTAAATAAATTCCCGCTCTTTTGCGGTTTTGTAGTGTTGGGTTTGTAGTTTGTGAAAAGCCATAAGTTAAGATTTAATGGTAAACTTAACCTCACAAAATAATTCGAATAAGATGAGTCACCAAAAACTGCATATTCGACACTGTATTCTCTACGAGTTCCAACAAGGGAAGAATGCTGCAGAAGCATGCAAATCAATATACTCTGTACTCGGGTAAGGTGTTGTGTCCCACTGTACTTGCAGATATTGGTTTCAGCGTTTTAAAGCTGGCGAATTTGATGTCAATGACCGACAACGCTCTGGGATGCCACGAAAGCCGAAGCCTGATGCTTTGAAATCATTATGGGATGAGAATGTGTCGCAGAAACAAGGGAAACTCGCGGAACGGTTGGGAGTTGATCAAGCAACAGTCTCCAGACGATTGCATGAGATGGGGAAAATTCGGGAGTTTGGAAAGTGGGTACAGCATAAACTCTCCGAAAACAGCATTGGCCGCCTGCTCAACTCATGCGTCTCGTTGCTTGCCAGACAATGCAAGAAGAACTTTTTGTGGAAAATTGTTACTGGTGATGAAAAATGGATTATGTACGACAATCGTAAATGCACACATTCATGGGTAGACCCCGGACAGCCAACAACACTCACGCCAAAAGTCCTTCTGTGCATCTGGTGAGATATGAAGGGTGTACTGTTTATGAACTCCTTCAACCAGGTGGAGACGATTACAGCCGGGCGTTACGGTCATCAACTGACTGATTTGTTCAATGCAATTGAACAAAAACGACCATTTACTGGACAAGGAAGTCGGAAGGTCATTTTGCTGCATGACAACGCTAGGCCTCACATTGCTCTTAGTACTCAGCAAACTATTTTGAACTTAGGCTGTGAAATTCTTCCGTATGCGGCGTATTCAGCGGACTTGGCACCTTCGGATAACCATTTATTCTGGTCGATGCAGAACTGTCTAGCGGAACAGCGCTTTCGAGATGTGGCTGAGGTGCGAAAATGGATCGATGATTTTATTGGCTCCAAGCCGACGTCGTTTTTTCACGAAGGAATCCGAAAGTTACCCGAGAGATGGCAGAAGGTCATAGAAAGCGAGGGAAAATATTTTGATGATTGAACTGCTTTTTGTTTATTGTTGAAATAAAATTGAAATTTTGAAAAAAAAGACTAAAACTTATGCAACCACCTAATATATTACATCAGTACTAACTCTTACTACTGTTAGAAGCCACATTTTAAACATAAAAAATAATTAATGTCTTAAAATACTACTGATATCATTCAACTCCAAATGAGCAATATACTCTATGCTGTCAAAAAATGAACAAATATGTGAAATTCTCTTTACCTAAAAAGTGAATGAATCAGTTTTGACTAAGACCAGAAATCATGTTAAAGGAACAATGCTCTACTTGGGTGAAAGAGGTCACCACACCTGAGGAACTTATCGAAATAAAAGAACTATATAAAACAGAGAACATAATGCAGCTGCGAAAAAAGCTGTTAGCATTGGAAGATAGACTAACTGAGGACAAAAAGCACACAGTGGAACATGTTAGAGAAGTTTGCCTAGGAGTATGGGGAGTGAAAGTTCGTTATACTCTTAACCACTACATTATTACATTTATAAGTAAAACTTTACAATAAACAATACAAAAATTAATAAAATAAAAGTAACCGAATTATAGGGATCCCGATTGAATACAAGGTCTTTAAGACATCATAAAAAACGCGATTTTCATGCCATGGAAGAAATATTTGCAAAATACTTAACCTGGTTAGACGACAAACAAAAGATGGAAATAAAATCACTATACAACTTGCAAAATCAACTGAAAGCAGGCGGGGACAAGGACGGTATTTACAAGAAGGTGATGGAGTACTTCGATGAAGCTACCGGTGAGGTAAAGACGAAAGCCACTGAGGAGTTGAAAGGAGCCTGTAAACACTATATAAAAGACTTTGTCGGAGATGAGAAAGCTAAAGAGTTGAGGATGTTTAAAGAAAGTGGAGCGTCTGATGCAGATGTAGCGAAAAAGGTGGACGAAGCAATTGACGAGATAGCCGATGATGCTATTAAGGGTAAGGCTCAGAAGGCTGCTGTCGCATGCAAAAAAGTGTTTGGAGTAGCTCAAAGACTGCGAAGGGATCATCATCATCATCATCATCATCATTCACTTGAAGATGCCTTTACCAAGTACCTAACTTGGTTGACAGAATCTCAAAAAGACGAGCTTAAGGCGATGAAGGCAGGCGGGGACAAGGACGGTATTTACAAGAAGGTGATGGAGTACTTCGATGAAGCTACCGGTGAGGTAAAGACGAAAGCCACTGAGGAGTTGAAAGGAGCCTGTAAACACTATATAAAAGACTTTGTCGGAGATGAGAAAGCTAAAGAGTTGAGGATGTTTAAAGAAAGTGGAGCGTCTGATGCAGATGTAGCGAAAAAGGTGGACGAAGCAATTGACGAGATAGCCGATGATGCTATTAAGGGTAAGGCTCAGAAGGCTACTGTCGCATGCAAAAAAGTGTTTGGAGTAGGTAAAAGACTGCGAAGGGATCATCATCATCATCATCATCATCATTCACTTGAAGATGCCTTTACCAAGTACCTAACTTGGTTGACAGAATCTCAAAAAGACGAGCTTAAGGCGATGAAGGCAGGCGGGGACAAGGACGGTATTTACAAGAAGGTGATGGAGTACTTCGATGAAGCTACCGGTGAGGTAAAGACGAAAGCCACTGAGGAGTTGAAAGGAGCCTGTAAACACTATATAAAAGACTTTGTCGGAGATGAGAAAGCTAAAGAGTTGAGGATGTTTAAAGAAAGTGGAGCGTCTGATGCAGATGTAGCGAAAAAGGTGGACGAAGCAATTGACGAGATAGCCGATGATGCTATTAAGGGTAAGGCTCAGAAGGCTACTGTCGCATGCAAAAAAGTGTTTGGAGTAGGTAAAAGACTGCGAAGGGATCATCATCATCATCATCATCATCATCATTCACTTGAAGATGCCTTTACCAAGTACCTAACTTGGTTGACAGAATCTCAAAAAGACGAGCTTAAGGCGATGAAGGCAGGCGGGGACAAGGACGGTATTTACAAGAAGGTGATGGAGTACTTCGATGAAGCTACCGGTGAGGTAAAGACGAAAGCCACTGAGGAGTTGAAAGGAGCCTGTAAACACTATATAAAAGACTTTGTCGGAGATGAGAAAGCTAAAGAGTTGAGGATGTTTAAAGAAAGTGGAGCGTCTGATGCAGATGTAGCGAAAAAGGTGGACGAAGCAATTGACGAGATAGCCGATGATGCTATTAAGGGTAAGGCTCAGAAGGCTGCTGTCGCATGCAAAAAAGTGTTTGGAGTAGCTCAAAGACTGCGAAGGGATCATCATCATCATCATCATCATCATTCACTTGAAGATGCCTTTACCAAGTACCTAACTTGGTTGACAGAATCTCAAAAAGACGAGCTTAAGGCGATGAAGGCAGGCGGGGACAAGGACGGTATTTACAAGAAGGTGATGGAGTACTTCGATGAAGCTACCGGTGAGGTAAAGACGAAAGCCACTGAGGAGTTGAAAGGAGCCTGTAAACACTATATAAAAGACTTTGTCGGAGATGAGAAAGCTAAAGAGTTGAGGATGTTTAAAGAAAGTGGAGCGTCTGATGCAGATGTAGCGAAAAAGGTGGACGAAGCAATTGACGAGATAGCCGATGATGCTATTAAGGGTAAGGCTCAGAAGGCTACTGTCGCATGCAAAAAAGTGTTTGGAGTAGGTAAAAGACTGCGAAGGGATCATCATCATCATCATCATCATCATCATTCACTTGAAGATGCCTTTACCAAGTACCTAACTTGGTTGACAGAATCTCAAAAAGACGAGCTTAAGGCGATGAAGGCAGGCGGGGACAAGGACGGTATTTACAAGAAGGTGATGGAGTACTTCGATGAAGCTACCGGTGAGGTAAAGACGAAAGCCACTGAGGAGTTGAAAGGAGCCTGTAAACACTATATAAAAGACTTTGTCGGAGATGAGAAAGCTAAAGAGTTGAGGATGTTTAAAGAAAGTGGAGCGTCTGATGCAGATGTAGCGAAAAAGGTGGACGAAGCAATTGACGAGATAGCCGATGATGCTATTAAGGGTAAGGCTCAGAAGGCTGCTGTCGCATGCAAAAAAGTGTTTGGAGTAGCTCAAAGACTGCGAAGGGATCATCATCATCATCATCATCATCATTCACTTGAAGATGCCTTTACCAAGTACCTAACTTGGTTGACAGAATCTCAAAAAGACGAGCTTAAGGCGATGAAGGCAGGCGGGGACAAGGACGGTATTTACAAGAAGGTGATGGAGTACTTCGATGAAGCTACCGGTGAGGTAAAGACGAAAGCCACTGAGGAGTTGAAAGGAGCCTGTAAACACTATATAAAAGACTTTGTCGGAGATGAGAAAGCTAAAGAGTTGAGGATGTTTAAAGAAAGTGGAGCGTCTGATGCAGATGTAGCGAAAAAGGTGGACGAAGCAATTGACGAGATAGCCGATGATGCTATTAAGGGTAAGGCTCAGAAGGCTGCTGTCGCATGCAAAAAAGTGTTTGGAGTAGCTCAAAGACTGCGAAGGGATCATCATCATCATCATCATCATCATTCACTTGAAGATGCCTTTACCAAGTACCTAACTTGGTTGACAGAATCTCAAAAAGACGAGCTTAAGGCGATGAAGGCAGGCGGGGACAAGGACGGTATTTACAAGAAGGTGATGGAGTACTTCGATGAAGCTACCGGTGAGGTAAAGACGAAAGCCACTGAGGAGTTGAAAGGAGCCTGTAAACACTATATAAAAGACTTTGTCGGAGATGAGAAAGCTAAAGAGTTGAGGATGTTTAAAGAAAGTGGAGCGTCTGATGCAGATGTAGCGAAAAAGGTGGACGAAGCAATTGACGAGATAGCCGATGATGCTATTAAGGGTAAGGCTCAGAAGGCTACTGTCGCATGCAAAAAAGTGTTTGGAGTAGGTAAAAGACTGCGAAGGGATCATCATCATCATCATCATCATCATTCACTTGAAGATGCCTTTACCAAGTACCTAACTTGGTTGACAGAATCTCAAAAAGACGAGCTTAAGGCGATGAAGGCAGGCGGGGACAAGGACGGTATTTACAAGAAGGTGATGGAGTACTTCGATGAAGCTACCGGTGAGGTAAAGACGAAAGCCACTGAGGAGTTGAAAGGAGCCTGTAAACACTATATAAAAGACTTTGTCGGAGATGAGAAAGCTAAAGAGTTGAGGATGTTTAAAGAAAGTGGAGCGTCTGATGCAGATGTAGCGAAAAAGGTGGACGAAGCAATTGACGAGATAGCCGATGATGCTATTAAGGGTAAGGCTCAGAAGGCTACTGTCGCATGCAAAAAAGTGTTTGGAGTCTCGATTAAAGCTAGGCGTCATTTAGCTGTTAGGTATCATCGTAGTGATGTTTAATATATCCATTAATATTTTAGATTGTAATATTTTGGCATTTTTATTTCTCTAATTGTGTTTTATTTGTTATTTATATAGCTCAACGGTATTTTTTTAAGTAATTGATGAATTTTCAATGTGTACCTATTATTTTAGTATATATATTTATGTTGGGAATCCCAGTTATTATCTTATTTGTTCTATCATTGTGATTTCTATGTTAAATAGGAGTTATTTATAGTAGGTTTAATGTAGTTCCTTTAAATTGCTTAGGTTAGTTTATTTATTCTTTTAATTAAATAAATGTTTTGCATTTTTTCTAGCGCTTTAAATGATTCATTACTCATAATGGATAATATGATTCTTTTCATTTATTTTGTTTTATCCTAAGGTAGTGCTACAACTTACTTTGACTAAATCTCTTTTCTGATAAGAAATTTTTTTTTTGGTATAATTATGTTGTTTCTGCTACGCAGATTTTGGTGGGATAGATACTTACTTCTAGTTTGTATAACCTCAAAGTTGGGTAAGTATACGTTTATTAATATTTATATTATACTAAATTGTAATACAATATAATTAATATCTATATAAATATAAAAGTAAGATAAATGTAGAAGGTTACAACAGTCAGAAATTGAAAATAAAATAAACCTAAACAATGAAACGAAATTGATCTTCAAAGTCTGTTCGCCGTTATTTGATATAGAATTTTAATCTAACTGTATCGTTCTTATAAGGTTTTTTTATAACTGCTGCGCGAGGTAATTTCAAAATTAATTACATTCGTGTTCGTGATAGATCGCATAGTCAAAAGAATAAACCAACTATATTATGATGACTCAGTACTAAGATTTAAAATTCGAATGGTAAGTTACTATTGGATTTAAGACTAAGATTTAAAATGGTTGTGAGAATCTACTACATTTTTTATTTTGCGCTTTGGTGGTCTTCAGCAATGAGAAGATGTTCTGTAGACTGCGAAAGTGGATGCCGCTCATATTGGAAAAATATGAGTAGGGAAGAACAATACTTCTCGACTTGTAATGCCATTTGGAAGAATAGTATAGAACATTCATCTCTATTGAACTGGTTGACTTGACATTTGTTGCGACAAAGTCAGATTTCAGATTTGGAGGATATATTGGGACATGTTCTAGTTCTGTATTTCAAACGTTTCCCAAAGGATAATTTCACTTTTCAACAAGATAATGTTTTCACATATTCCAATTGGAGAACTAAGAGTTGTCTGAACTGCAGTTGTATCAATGTCATTGATTAACACTTGTACTCTTAATTTAAGTGATAAATTATTAGGCAATCCTTGTGAACTGAATTTATGCTAATAATCTCCAATTTTAGACTGTTAAGGATCTCCAACCCAACAGCAACGTTTAGAGCAAAATTGAGAAGAGTGTCATTGAAAATAATATACCTAAAAGAATTATTCATTATTATTTTAATAAAATGTGCTATCGTTTCCAAGAGGTGGAAAGTGATTGATATTTAAAAAATAGAACAAAGAACACGTTCTTACCTAATAATGAGCATTAAACTAATAATGTGGTTATCTTAGACTATATAACCCCACTTAAGAACAAATTGGATCAATCTGCTGATGAAAAACCGAGAAAAGAGAAAATTAAAGTGTATTACCATTTTCGAGCGCAATGCACAATCGTTTAGAATAATATACTTAAATTACTTAAAGTGGCTTTAAGTTTATGCTATATATTTACCAAATGCTCTAATTTAAGCTAACATTTTAAATGTCTAATATTCTTTCATAGATGCCCATCAGTCTGAAGGTCATGTAGATGATTATCAATATTGCCTATCGATCGTTCATAGCATACTCAGTGCTGTGTTCTAAACAGCAAGAATTATTTGTTCTCGTTCGTTTTCCTTGTCAAATAAAATGTATTTAAAATAATTTCTAAACGCTATATGGTAGGCATTACGTTATTAAAATCAAATTGATTTTTCTATTTTCAAATACTACCGATAATTTAAACAATAGTCATTATTCATAATCCCCTGTTTATAAGTAATGATGGTTAAATTAATTTAATATCAACTATTTTCTAACAAACTATGTAACACTTCTAAAATATCTTATCGATATCTGAAATTTATTTTGAAATCATAAGACACGCAGTGTCAACGGTCAGGAGAAATCAAGACGCCATTCTGTTATCATTTCCACAATATTTTCGGCTTCTGATAAGGTCGAATTAAATCTTGGCGATTATATTTCTATGATGACAACCTATATAATAATCTTAGTAACGATAATATTATCTGATTATTTTATTCACTGTGAGGTACGTCTACCAAATCTCTTATTATAGGCTTAGAATCACGTATTAAATATGCTATATCGATAAATATAATTCCCAATTCATTTTCTTATGAAGCGAGGTTTGACATTCAAAATAACTGACAGATTGCGACAATTGCAAATTGCTTTGGCCTGTCTATCACATTCGTTTTTCCCAATTTTTTTCTAGTAGACTTCCTTAAGGCTTGATTAATACAGTTATTGATTAACTTAATTTTCTTTCAAATAACAATAAATGAGAAAAATTGTTATTTGATTGGCCATACCATGAAAAGAAAACTAAAATCTAGCATGCAAAAGAATTTTTGACGCTGACACATTGTGTACTTGATTTTTTATAAACTCGTGAATAACTCCGAGAATTCTAAGCCTTACAGTTTTTACCTATTGGAGCAACAAGGTAATCAGTTAGTTAGGAATAGAGTTTCAGCCTATTCAGTAGTATTATGCTAATTTACATGCAAACACTACTGAATACATCGATATATAAATATATAGCAAAAATAACTACTTATAAGGTGTAATACAAAAAGCCACTAGCAAATGGATAAGTGGCAGTATGACAATTACAAAATTTTAGGTGAATGTGAACCTAGAACACAGTAAGCGTTCACTTGAGCGGAAATTAATTTCAACACGTAAAGTACTAATATCGCGACTCGATATTTGTACCTCATGGAGAGATGATATTGATGATGATAAGAGTAAGTACTTGGACTCCCTTCTAGTACAAGGAGAGTTTGAGAAATTTAGGTGGGTTTATATTTATTTAAAAAATTTCTTTTTTTACGCACTTTTTGTTTAAATCTACACACTTTCGGAGCATAGAATAAAGTTGAAAATGAGATAGATAAATATGACTTTATTAAGTCAAATTCATCATAGTTCTATAAGTACCAGATTATTAACGGGAACACTATCGAAATTCATTTAATCATCAGATAAGTAACTATATAGAGATTCTTCCATTTTCAAAAACATGAATAAAATAATAAGAGCTTAACAATAATGTAATTAATTCCCGAGAATTTGGTGCTCAAGTGGCTCGAAAAATATATCCAGAGAGTGAAGACTGTTTAAGAAGTTTACGATATCTAATCAAGAAATATCGAAGGATTTTAAATCTGAAAAGAAGGTGAACATATTTATATACACAAAGTTTTAAAAGTTTTATTTTTATTTTTAAAATCACTGTTTATGCTTAGAGAACAGAGGGCAAATAGGTAATTGATTTTTTGATAGCAATTATTTTAAGAAATGAAAAGCACGAAAATTATATCCAAGTTTAATCCAATTTGGTATTTATTAGAAATGAAAAAGTTATAGTTTAAAGTTGCTAATGTGAATGAATAGTTAAATAAAGCTATCCGATTAACTATTAGGTGTCTTTATATGTCAAGTGAATCAGGTCAGAGTTGATGAGCAAAATATTGTAATATCTAATAGTGTTTAATAGAAAAAAGCCACTGTACTTCAAACATTGGCAGTTAATTAAACGGAATTTTTACTGGAATTGGTTTTACTATAAATTATTAAAGCTGTATACGAACCCATTTTTATCATTAAGTAATGACAATAAAAACTATTACTTATTGTTGATTTACCCATGTAATTTTATGTTTTTCATTTTTTCGAAATAAATGTTTACTCTACCATGCATATTTTCGGTCGACTCACGGGTTTTTAGGCATATTGGAAATATTGAAATGAATCATATTGAAGATTTCCTCTCTCCTCAACAATTAAGAGAACTTCATATGATATATCAAACAGGAGCAGACAAAAGTGTTATGGAAAATGTGGTATGAATTTATTTGAATACTTTTGTCTATATATGTACATTTTTAAGATCTAAATATTAAAATACCTTTCTTAGATATGTAATGTAAAAGGTCACTCATAGTTACAGTGGCGCCAGGATTACTGGTAACCAATTGCATCGAATGCACTTAGTGGACTAAGTGCACTATCGATTGGTACTCTTTTCAAAATTATCTATTTTCCTTTGTAACCACCGATTTGCATTCAGCATCGAATTTCGGTTCTTTTAAATATAATTTCTTTAGTTATATGCAGATTATTTTTGATGAGAAGAGAAGAACTCAGATTCAAGGGATTGTTACGAGAATATAAGTAAACGACAAAAGTAGACTTTGCATATAACTAAAGAAATTATATTTAAAAGAACCGAAATTCGATGCTGAATGCAAATCGGTGGTTACAAAGGAAAATAGATAATTTTGAAAAGAGTACCAATCGATAGTGCACTTAGTCCACTAAGTGCATTCGATGCAATTGGTTACCAGTAATCCTGTGCATTACTGTACATATATGCTAAAATTATTCGTTATTATTTGTATTAAATGATTTTGTCGCTGTACTTTACGAATTCTTACCACGCCAGATGTTTGTAGTGTAAAGCAATCATATTAATTACCTAAATTATTATTAACTATAATTATTTAAAAATAATTAGATGCCAAAATACAAGTAAAAAATTATTGGTGAAAAGTAGAGAAGTTTCAATATAAATATTATTTATATTTTATTAAAATAGTTCATTAGTCAAGTAAATCATCTTATTACAGTTAAATCGCTATCTTGATGGTTTTAATCAAGAAAGGAAAAGTCTGCTAATTCAAGAATTTTTCAAATACAAGCCTGATCTCAGAAGAAGACCTCGAGAAATAAAAGTTAGAGGTGCATTAATAATATTTCAAATTGTTATTTATATAGTCCTAATGAAGTTCCGTTAAATTCCTTACAAAGTAGAAAACAATTTAACAGCTGCGTATATCAAGACTTTTCAGAAATAATAAAAGAGAAAAGTTCGAATTTTGAAGAACCCCAAGAGTTTGATGCCAAGTGGTTACAGTGGATGACTCCCAGACATGTTAGTTATATTGCATATCTACAATCTAAGTTAACAGAATAATGAAATAAATATAAACATCTGCTTTTTTTCTAGAAAAATATTGTAAATCGCATGAAGATTGGCCGAGCAACTAAATGGGAAATAATGAACCAGATTGGCGATCAATTCTATCAATTACGTAAAGAAATCAGACAAAAATTTAAAGAGTGAGCGTTTAACTTGTGGAATGAAATTTTGAATTTTTGCAAATAATAGAATATTTTAAACATATATACGGTGCTGTTTAAAATTCAGTATACTTTGTGCTTTTCACAAGTATTATGTGCCTTATAATTGTAATGGTTTATATAATATTTTTAGGTCATTCAGAAAATCCAACTAATTAAACATATTTATTTGGATATTTAGCTAATTTTGTTGGTTAGTTATAGAGAAGTATTTTTAAGAATGTATCAATCTAAATAGCCAATACTATAATATCTTACTGAGAACTATCTCTCGGTTAGCATATAAAAGCATGATATCCTCTAGAAAGTCGCTAGTCTCTATGAGGTAAAGCAGTCAGTCGCCGTAGTAATTGGAGGTACTCCTCCCATGATGGTCTCCCCATCATGCTTAACACTTCGTAATTGGTAGTTAATCTTAAATCTATCGCCACTAGGACGTCTTACGAACTGTATTTTAAGATTGTTAGACATCGAAAAGTTACTTTAATCACTTAAGAGCACCTTGTTCTTGTTTTTACTCTATACTATGCGTCTTTGCAAACTTAAATCTAACTATCCAGCTTTTGCAAAGGATAAGAGATTTCTTCACTGGCTGCCCATCAAAAAGACCATTAGTTTTTACATAACGTCATATTGTATTTAGACTGATATTGATATTATGACTTGTAGAGATATCATCCAGAATACCCGAGATCTCAAAGCACAAAGTATTTGTTGCCATTCTAACTATGAATGAATCAAGCGGATTTATCATTATTCGTGTTCTTCCCGTTTCCTACTTTGTTTGTGTAGTCCATTCTTCCAAAATCGATACACATCAGCTGATAAGCATAGTCCTTGGTGACTTCATTCCTTAGGCAACATCATCATAAATTAATCCGCTATACATCACTCACAGCATTACTAAATTAAGAAGGCCTTTGATTTTTCTCGATAATATCTCACAAAGACCAACTGCAAGATTAACCAAGCCTTCAAAGTCAAAACATTTGGGAACAGGATAACACTAAAATGAAAAACTATATTTCAATACCTAGAAACTAAAAAGAAAACAACGAATAATTTTGAATATTTCAGAACAAAAAGCACGCAGGTGAAATCCTGAAAAACTTGTCACAGTGAAACGTTGGACTAAAATTTATCCTAGGCTACATTAACTAGTACTGTATCTAAAAATTCATAAAAGTAGAGAAGATTAGAAAGGGTAGAAGTAAAATACAACAAATTTGCTTTTAAAAACCACAGATATTATGAAAAATATCTGGTAGATTTCAGACCTTTCCAAAACTATTGCATCACAAATTTGAAGAAAATAATCGGTGAAGATAACTACTCAGTTCTACTCGGAATGTATTTAGACACTAATCCAGTGGATCAGATAGAAACAAAATTCCACGAAATCGTCGGAAATTTACAAAACGAGAGTGACCGGCTTCTCGCTGGTAATTTTTTCGTTATCAGTCATCGACACTTCATGCAACACTACGAAATTTAGCTTGAAACAACGAAAAAAAACTGTTGAAATACCTGATCAAGTAATTATTTATTTGAAAAACACTTGATATTTTCATTAATTTTCAGATCACTATGGCACATTTTGCCGAAAAATTTTTCGTCTTGTTCATTTTGAACCAACAGATCTCACCACTTGGCTTACCGCAAAGCAAAAATTTGCTCTAGGGGAAATGATTCAAAATCCAAATATTAATGATATGCAAATCTATGACAAGGTGACGGTTTAGTTATTTCGTATTTATTACTCAGTAAATATTTAATATAGCATTTTTAGAAAAAAATATAACCAAATACTTAAGATGTACGAGTTTTTCTCATCAGCAACTGGAGAACAAAAGGAAGAAGCTAGTGATGTCATTGAAACTGGCTGCAGACATTTCATAGCTCATATGTTTGGCGATGATAATGCAGAGGTGAGTTTATCTGAACCATTTGAAAAGGGCGGTCCATTTTGACCGTAAATTTGGTAATGAAAATTAGTATGCTTATACATATAGTAATGAAAACAATATACATGGGGAAATTGAAGAATATATGATAATAATTATCCATTTAACATCAAACTTATTGATATTATATGACTTAATTTATCATATGTTAGAAAATAGCCGGATTAGATAACAAGCTGAATAGTAGTGCACTAAACATCTTTTAAGTCTCTATTACACTCAATCTGTAGGATGGTCCTCACAAAATCTTCAAAATTAGACTAATTTATTTTGATCTATCCGTATGCTTACTAATACAGATATTAACTGTATATTGAAACTGTTATAGCTTAGGAGAAATTTTCTAAATATCAAACCTTTAATATAACAGGAATTGGAGGAAATGCGACAGTCTAATTCAATTTCTACTCAACATCTTGCTGCTCGGCTTGCAAGCCTCGCAAGAGAAGTCAGAAACGAGAAAGACAGGGAAAGAGCGGAGTGAGTGATTTTAATTTGAAACCGTATTAATTTTAATAAAAAAAGAGATTAGAGCAAAATAACAGTTTTCATCTCATTGTAGTGCGGTCTAAGATCTTCAGAAATATAAAAAATGAACCCATATTAAAACCGGTTTAAATAACAGAATATTGATTTTTTTAATTGGAAAAACCATATTTCTTATGCTTTATTCCGAATTAGTTCATATAATCCAATTTCAAGTGAATATTATGAAGATAAACAAATACGATGTAGTTAACTAAAATTGACATAGCTGTAGTGACAAAAATACTATATTTAATAATAAATGAACATTTTTATATTTCTGCTGACAACTAAAAGAAAATTACGTATGGAGAAAATATAAAATTTGAAGTGTTTAATATTGTTTAAACCACAATTAATTATACAACATAATTTAAGTATTTTACATATGTACACAGTGTTTTTATTATATATACAATTTCTGGGAGTAAAATAACGAGAATAATATATAATATTCAGAAATTCACTACCAATCTGCAGTCGCATCTACCTTGCTTATGATGGTTCATGTTATTGCAATGAGCACTCTAAAACATGTGACAAAATAAGTCATTCATGCCTTAATTGCACCGATAATACTTATGGAGTACAGTGCGAACTGTGAGTTTAAAAAGATTAGAATTTAAATAATATATAAAAATTAGTGATACATTTTATCAAGTGTATGAATGAATATGCTTAGAGAAACAGAAAGTAGAAAATATAGTTTTGGTAATCAGTACATAGTAGAAATATATTAATTAAAAGTTCGTTTCTATTATAAATAATGTATATAAAAGCGCTTTGTAACTATTGATCAAATTTCAACATTTTAAATAGTTTTTAAAATTTTAATGATCTAATTCTAGAAAAATAACTTTATTTTGGCATATTCTTATTATATAATACTATGTAAATATTAAGGTGTTTGGAGTCGTATACTGGGAATCCCAAAACTGGTCAGTGCTTCCCTATTGAAACTGAGACTTCATCCTGTGCTTGTAACAATCACACCACTATTTGTGATTCAGAAGGAAAGTGTCAGGTGCTGATATAAAACCTCTATAGTAATTTCTAATTCTTTATTGATAACGGCAACAACCAATATTATAATTACTAGTAATAAAAGAAAAAAACTTACGCTAACAATACTCACATCTATAAATCATATTCATAAATGAATATGTATAGTGAAATTATGCATGTTGCAGAACTGTCTGCATAATACCGTGGGTGACAACTGTGAGAGATGTGTATCAGGGTATTATGGTGATTCGCTTAAAGGTGGAGAAGATGATTGCATAAGATGTCCTTGCCCGTAAGAGCGATATATTTTCTATCTTCTTTTCCGTTTAAGGAAACATCTTATTATTATTTCTCCATATAACATTAAATTTAGTTTTTGAAATTCTTAGTTGGATTACTTTGTCAGATAAACTCCAAATAAAATATATTTTTAGAAACAATGGAGAATGTTTCATCAACGATCAAGGTCTAGTTCAGTGTTTTGAATGTCCACTGGGAATGAGGGGAATAACCTGTGAAGAAAGTGAAGTAATAGAGGGAGTGAATATGCTAGAAAATACAGGCAAGAATATGGCGAGAAATGAGGAGGAAATAGTTTAAGTGGTGTATTGTTAGTGCAACTGTTCTATGAGATTTCAATAATAAAAATAAAATTTAAATTTTTTAAATTATAAATAATCCTGTTGATAAAATAGTTTGTAAACAGTTACTTTGAAATCCAACTATTGCATAACATTAAGCTTTGCAAATTTCTCATTAAAACTATTGATGAAAAGGAGTTAGTATTGAAATATCACTAATGGGAACCATTGAGCACCTTCAAATGATTGACAATCAGGTAATGCAATGCATACACTGTATTATGAAATTGCTCTTGAAATTATGTCATACTTTTAAGAGTGAAAATATTTTGTCAACTTTTAAGATATTTACACTTATCTTTAAATTTTCTGTTTTGAAAAATAATCGTTTATTAATGAGAAATTTACCAATTCCACTTATTTATCCCACGTTCTAATGATTCATTTTATTTTTTCGTGTATAATAAAGTTAAAAATTACTTATGCTTACTTATATTTGTATTGTTATCAAAAATTATAATTATAATGTTACGAAAACAAATTTGAAACCAGTTTATATTTTAATTACTATATAGTTCACTGTTGATAATTTTTCAATAAAAAATGTCTTAGTAACTTACCAGGTAACCTTAATTTTTATGTTCTAATTATAATTATGAATAAACATTTTTCAAATATTTCGCTATATACTTTTAACAACTTGTTATAACAATAAGTTTATATTTTGTGTTATAACGGGTTGGACTTATGGAAATCTTGATGATCAGCTCTTTTTCCCAATACTATTTATCAGAGATAGTACTAAGAATAGGTTTTCGTTCATCGAATAGACAGGAGTATAAAAGTGTAACATATTAATTTAAGTATATAATTCTGTATATACAACACAGAGTAAATATATGTGGTTCATATTAGTATATTAACATCTACGAAAATAAGAATAGAGTAAAATGGTATGGATTTAAATGAAAACAAAAATGTTCGACGAAAACGATACTATCAGGTCGACTTCGTAAATAACTCTAGTTTCAACCGGATAAACCCGGAAAAACCCATGCGTGGATCAATTTTGCCATGATTGATCTGACTTTGAATTGATAGAGCTTGTCCGTACATTATTATTTTTTACTCTGCTATCTATATTTTATGATGTGAAAGTATAATCAAATGTTTCAATGTTTTTAAGCAGTAGGCAATGACTATAACTTTATTACATACTATAAATTTCAAAGATTCTTATGCTTCGAAACAGATAATAATATTTATTTTTTGAACATTACCTGCTTCGTAAAATCCCGTCATATTTACATTTTAGATTTAAATTTATTGCATTAATTTATATACTTTCAGAGATCATATTCGATGAAAATAACGATTTAGTACGTCGTCTTGTCCATTTCTGAAATCATTGTACAACTTTGAGTGATATGCATAGATAAATAATGTATTTTGCCTTCTTTATTTTTATTACGCTTGAGTTTTAGGAAAATAAAGTACAATAAAGAAATTATTTGCATATTTTGTAATCCGCATTTTTATTCTTCATTATGTAACGTTTTACCAATTTTTCGCTAGTTTCATTGCATCTGATTCTTTCTATCTTATAGAATATATCAGCATATTTCAGAATCTGAGCGAACTTCTCTTTGCAGTACCTTATGATTAAATTCCTAGTACAATATCGATTAAGTAAGGAAAAATTAAATTACATCAATTATAAACTTCCAAATACCTACCTAAATCTTCCATAAAATCGTATCGGAAAACCATTCATCATTTGATCATTGATACTATTTGGTTCACGGCTAAAATTATACTTTTCTTATTTTATTATTTCGTCCATTTTATTGAATATATTTAGCTGTTCCTACCTTTCCAATTTGATGAGCGTATTTCCAAAACGTGAATATCCGTCAGAAATTGATACCATTATAAGGGACATGATGATCAGTATAAGAAAGTTTCGATTCATCTACAATAAATAGCTCATAGGACGAACTTTTTTGAAACTTAAATTACTAAAAAATTTTCAAAGTACATAAAATATAACATAGTAGATTGGTGTTAATAAAGTGCTAATATTTTGTATTCAAAAAATATGTAAATAGCTAAAATATTATTATTAATTTAATTAAATATAAATCTATATGCAACACAAAGACTGTATATTTGGGTAAAATAGAAATAGACGAATAAATTACATCAGAGTATGCATGGGATTAAGAATGAAGAAATAATGGAAAGCTAATTACTTTATGGATAACAGCCTTAATGATGTTGTTTGAATTCCAAAATAGTCGTTGTTTATAATGTAATAATGTTAGCTAGAAAGACAATACAACAGTTGTTAGAAATATTTCGACTAACTGTCCATGTTTTTCCACTTTTTCCTTCACGCCCTTTTCTTAGATATATATTTTTGAACAAAGTGAAGATATAAAGTATTGAAAGTGATAGATTCGATTTTGCTCATTAGTACCAATAAGGTCTAAAATGTAGTGGCAGGTTGATAAATTTTGATAAATTCTTTGTTTTGGTTAAATTGAACTCGTTGTTTTTGAGAGTGGTGATATTTTTAATATTAAGGTGTTGTTGCATTGCTATAATAATTTTTTTACTATGCGTATAACAACCAAGCATTAAGGAAATTAAAATGTATTGTGAAAAATGGATATGGACGTGCCTCATTTCGTACTCATATTAAAATATAAACATCTAATTTGCTTATATTATTTGAGTTTTCAGAGTGATTTAGATTAAACGTAAAATAAAGGTACGGAAAACAATGACGAATAAGAAATAAACAAGAGGAGATTTCACTGTCCGTAACCTCGCTGAAATTGGGTTTAAACAAGAGTAAATTTAAATGTACTAGAGACAAGATAATACTTTATTAATGTCGTCAATATAATAGTGGCAGAAGCTTTGGTAATAAAAAATTCATGTTAATCTAGGTAATTAGCAAAGAAAAAGACGAAATACTAGAAAATTTAGTGTTGTATGATTATTTAAGAAATGCTAGTAATTATGTTAGTTAAATGAGATTGTACTAAATAATGTAAAATATAAAACTTTAAATGAACTTTTATCGCAATTTCGCTAAGCTGGATTATTTTCCTTCAAGTTACCAAAAAATGCATATACTTTAGAATATCTGAGGATATCAGCAATATATCTGTGTGAGCTAATCTGTAAAATGTTATAATCTTTTAATTTTGTAAATATGGTTTTTAAATATAATTGTTGTAGTTAAAAACATGTAGGGCTTGTTCCTTACGACTGATTCCATAATGAAAAGTTATGTAAAATGTATGTTGATACACAATAAATTATATAAAATGACATAAGAAAAAAAGATATTGAGGAAAACCAATAAATGGGAAAGGGCAAACAGATAGTAATGGCTATTATCGCAGCGCATCTAAGCACAACGTGCATGAGCGGCGCGAGTAATGCTATCTACCAGATTAGGTATGGGAGAGCGGAGCACGTGAGAGAATGTTATCCTTATCTTTCTTTCCTTTTTCGGTCTTTCGGAAATAGCTGTTTATTCACTATCAAACTTATCTATTTTAATAAATTATTTTAATTAGATATAGTAAAAAAAACTAGACAAAACACTCCTGTGCATATTTCTTATTTACTATATTCCTGTTTTTGTTTTTAACATTCAAACTTTAATATTAGAATATAAATATAACATTCAAAAGATTTAGTAAAATGAAACGTCCCAGCAATACATTTTTAGTTTGCTATGATGAAATATTGAAACAAAATTTGCTCCGTTACATGGATTTTATTTAAAATTTAAAATGAAATAATTTTATCATTTTAAACAGTTAAAAGTGTTTTTGACTTTAGATATATAATACATAAGTTATACTGGCGTATTATTTTCCATTTTGAAAATAAATTATGAAGAATTACTTGATTTATACAGTTTGAGTAATGGCGTACATGGCACATTTCTCAAGTTGGAGTTAAAACACTAAACATAATTTTTCATAAGTATTACGAATTAAATTCAGATCTTCTGTAGTTAATAAGGTTTAATCAATTTTCCCTGTAATTTCTACATAAATAATTCTCGACTTTCAACAAATGTCACCCCTTAGCCTCTCAGGAAGAACTACAACGTTTATGTAATCAGAAATAGCTAAGAAATGCATATTTTTCCAGACTTATTTTATCCACAGGAGTATGTTCGAATATTTTTCTACGGTTTTACTACTTTTAGGTTTTTGAAGTAGTGTAGACCGCTTTCATAACTAACCACTAGGGTTGGCATCCAAATTCAAATTCAAATTGAAAATTTGAAAATTTGAATATTCCTAGATTTCAAAATATTTAAAATTTGAAAATTTGAAAATTCGTAGGTTTGAAATTTTAATATCTGAAATTTAAATTGGATTTGAAATTTTAAGAGTTGGGAACTGAGTAATATAAGGTTTATGACCGGTGGATTTTCAATCCCCTTGTTCAAAATGAAATTATTGTGATGGAATATGTATACTGTGTCAAACTGTAGGAGTCATTGAGATAGTTTTTGTTCTTTGGGTTTTTCGTGTTTTCAATAACAGAAGTAGTTTTTTTCATCTGGGATAAAAAGAATACAGTAACTATATAAATTTTGAACACAAAAGTTGCCATTTTTCCCCCACCACGCAGTTATAGGAGTTTAACATTTTGCACTTTCTGAACTCTTTGATGAACTTTTGTTTTCCAGCATCTAATTGTTTATGAGGACAGTATATAAGGAGAAAAGTTATCAGGAAGATTCATTTGATCTGTATTCCTATCCCTAGTAAGGGTGAGATTTATTCCTCGGACTAAACAAAGTAATGTAATTACAGTTTTGTTTTAGTAGTTTCTTTTTCTCATTTATATCACTATTATTCGATAACCTTGATTATATATACTATGTTAAAATTCAGCGGACTAGAATAAATATGCCATCTTCTGTGTGAACGTTATTTACGAAGCAATATCAGAATGAGAAATGGATCATGTACTCGGATGACAAGAGATTTCCTCATTGGTTATCTCGAAATGACTTTTTGCCACAAACACCAAAGATGCAAGTGATCCCAAGAAAAGTTTTTCTATGTGTTTGGTAGACTTCCGCAGGAATCATTCATCCCGATTTGTTAAGTGTGAAAGACTATCCCTATTAACAACTACTATGATAAGTTGGGAGAAGTTCAGGGAGAATTACGAGAAAAACAGCCAACGTTGGTAAACAAGAAGAAAGTTTTGTTTCTCAAGGATAACGCCCGATCTCATGTGGCAAAGACGACTTGTGACAATGGAATTTGAATGGGAGATTATGTTCCATCCACCATATTCACCAGATCCCTCACCAACAGATTTCCACTTGTTCCTGAATCTAGATAGCTATACGAGGAACAAGCAGTTCAACAATGAAAATAATCTGAAGGAAGGATTGTCAAGATTTTTCCGCGATAAAATAAAAGACTTAGAAAAACGAAATTTATAAGTTATTTAATAGTTGGGAAAAAGTTATAAAATGTGAAGGTTCAAATTTCGATGAATACATTCATTTTAAAAGAAGAACATGTTTCTTTAATTTTTGACGTGAAAAACGGCACGAAGTTTTCCAGACATCTGATAAAAGTGTGCAAGCTATTTGTGTAAAAATTATTGTAAAATATGTATATAAAAGTCCTAAATAACATAGATAACAGCACACAAATTTACATCAGTTTGATTAATTTAAAATCATAGGAATTAATTTAAGAAGAAAAAATTCTTCACATAAGTTATAGTAATTATAACTTAATCAAAAAACTAATAGGCCACTTGTATAACATACGAAACAAAGTTATGAAATAAGCTGGCAATTCACCGTATACAATTTAAACTTAGGTAATTGTCACTTCTAAAATATTGAACTATTAAAGACACATGAAAGAAAGAAAATAACATGAATAGCGCAAAGTATTTAATACAATATTGTTAAACCAACCCGAAGAAGTCTTGAAAGAGCCTCTTTTCCTTTTCGCTCATTTTTAGCCCGCATGTATACACTAACGCCACGTCGATTCAGTTCATGTACTATAGCTAGTCCTGCAAAAGTAAATATTAGTAATTTTCGTGATATTATAGTTACTTCAAAAATATTTAAATTTAAAATAGAATACATTTGATGGCAATTTACATTATTTATTAATATACAGTGCGTTTCAAAATGATAGCACGCCTTTTTTGCTTCTTTTTTTTTTGTTCTCCATTGTAAGATTGATCCAATTTTATTAGAGATAGGGTGTAAGAGCCTTGAAAATCTCCAGTTTAAATTTCATCATTTTTCATAAAAAATAATCACTTTTATGCTAATTTTTCTCAAAACTACCACTTTTCATCGTTTCAAAATGATAGCATATAACGACTCTCCCTAAGCCTCTTTGGTTCTTACGCTCTTTTGATCTGCCACGCGGGTCGTTATCGTTGTGGAGGCTGGGAGGTTCGTTAGCGCTGGTGGCTTGGTTTGTGGTTACCTCAAACTTGGGTAATTAAACCTTTATTCAAGAGATAAAAAATATAAATAACAATGACAAATAAATCCTGGGTTAAATTGTTCTCTCACTGAGAAGCGGGCGCTTTTATACGGGTGGTATGTTTGTGATAACGCCGCTCTCATAACATATGCGCGCATCCAATCATAACATAATTAATGGTGATGATAATGTTAATATTAGATTGAACCTATTAGTCATATATAGATTATACTTTAGTATTTGTCGGACATGTTGCAACAACATAATTTTGTAAGGTAAACTGATCCTAATACAAGGTAAATGTTATCCCAGAAGATACACGACAGTATACTAAATGGTAGTGGAAATCTACTACAGCGTTCATGAGGGTTCAATATAAAATGATAGTGGAGTGAGGGAAATCCACTATATAGCACACTTCCCATATTTTGACGTTATTTAACAACAAAAACGCAAATTGACTAATCCTGGACCATCATAACAATGGGTCGTGCTTCTACATTGAGTCTACACGAAAGAGGTCAAATTAAAGTACTGTCAACTACCGGTTACACAGTGAAGCAGATTGCTGATGTTGTCAAGCGCTCCAGGAAGGCTATAATGAATTTCCTTCGTCATCAAGAAGAATATGGCACAAAGAAGAGTAGTGGACGACTTAGCAAGTTGAATGATCGTGAAAAAGGGAAATTCTGCGGACTGCGTCGAATAACACAATCAGCATCGTTGGAATCCGTAGGACTCATGGCATTGATGCTTCAAAAACTACGGTGTGGAGAATCTTTGGGCAATTCCCGTGCGACGGATTTATGCCGATA
Source organism: Heterorhabditis bacteriophora (assembly GCA_964036235.1). Taxonomy (NCBI): domain Eukaryota; kingdom Metazoa; phylum Nematoda; class Chromadorea; order Rhabditida; family Heterorhabditidae; genus Heterorhabditis; species Heterorhabditis bacteriophora. Next base: position 12,608,669 of record OZ038426.1, on the reverse strand, counting down.
ACCGTCAGTTTGAGACCGTCAAGGACCTCCAAAGTGCCATTAGCAAAGCGTGGAACGAACTAGACGAAAGTGTCATCAAAAACTTAGTTGACAGTATGCCTGAACGAATTTTCCAGGTTATTAATAGAAATGGTAGTTGTACTGATTATTAGTTAATTATTATGTACATTGATTGTCTTTTTTATGACATAAACACATGTTTTAATAAAGTGTGCTATCATTTTGAAACGCATTGTAGTTGTAAAACTTGAAACCAATATTATTATTACTATTATATATATTCTGACATCCTTATTATGAAGTTCGGGATTAACAATTAGCAAATTTTGTGCATGATCTGTAATTATATATGTTAGGGCTGGCATTCGGGACTAAAATGGCGAGTTCTTGGGATTCCAGGTTTCCGAGTTTTCGAGATTTTGAAAAAGCCGGATATTTCTCAAAGCTCGATGAATCGTGAGTCTCGGGATTCGAACCCTATTATATACATGATTATAGCAAAACAGTACTGTTGGTATGTTCTGCAATTTTCGACTTCCTACACTTTCTAGGGCCTATTTTACTTAGTTAAAGTTATTTTCTAGTAACTTACACATTGTAAATGTGAAATATTCCAAAGCATTAATTTCTGCGAAAAAATTCTGCACCTATACTAATAAATTCCCTAGTTTTTATTTAATATGTTTTGTTAACACTTTAAAGGGAATTAGCATCTGCAATTAAATGCCGTTTCTTAAATAGTTTCGTGATCATTCATTCCCACCATCTTAATAGAATTCGCCTCGATATAATTGCTTCAAACATGGAATATAACAATAGGAATATCACCAGCTTATTTTATGAAAAAGTTAAATCTGATTAAATCCATTTTGTAATTAGAATTTTAAACCACTACGTGCTTTGTAACTTGACAGGTTACACTGAAATTTACCGTCTATAGATTAAGTACATTCGTATGCAACTTCACTAGAGCTATAAGGGAGATAATGGAAAATCTCAAAAACTATAACCTTAAGTAAAAGCAAATTGGTCATAGACAATACAAGAAAGTTAAAGCCATACAAGCATATTTTATTTGGCTTTTATTTTTTTGTTTTTTATGTAGATATTAAAATTACCATTTTTGCACTGTAAACATAGATAGTATTCTTAAAGTTCTATTTAAAACTCAATTATGGCAAAAGTTAATTTTTTATGTTCTCCGGACCGAGCTACATTCAGAATCCTAATTTGCACAGGAATGATTTCAATTATTCTAAACAATATTTTACTATATTGATAAGTTGTATCAAATAATTACTAAAGTTCCTAGAATTTTGTTAGAACAAAACAATTCTGCATATCACTGCATAAATAATGATGTATGATTCATTTTTCTCCAACTCTTTGTAAAATGTGGTTGAAAACTGAAGAAACACTAGTGAGTTATATTACTGCGCCCACTGTAGGTAAAGGTTTAAATTTAAGAGCACGTGATAAAAATAATTAAAAATAATATATTAACGTTTTACCTTAAAAAAATTATGATTTATAATATGTGAGTTTGTCATAAACTAACAATTATTATTTCCACTTAATGTTTTATTATGCAATTAGGGAGAATTATGTTTCTAGGAAAAAATTTAAATATTTAGAGAGGCTAATATCATCATCGTGTGTCGTTATGAATAATTTTAACTTTCTTTTCAAAATAAAATTCTTATTGCATAATAAATATATAAACATAAATTTAGATGTTATGAGATACGTTGTGAGAAAATACTTGTTCTATCTTTAGATTAACTGTAAATTTTTATTGTCTATTTGAAACAGTGACATTATAGCAAAAAATTTCATTTTTAGAAAGATACTTTTTTACAAGTAAAGAAAACTAAGGAGTTCGCACCCAAAACAAAGAGTAAGTGATTCTATCTTAGATTTTTGTATTAATGAATTTAGTTTCTATGCTTCAATTCTTTGCTTATTATCGTACAATAACAATTATATTAGCCAGTTACACTATTTTATCTAGATACGATAGCTAAATTCGATTTATTTAAAACCGATGTAATACAACGAATAAATTATTATTTTGGAATATTAATTTTATTTGTCAAAAGATTCTTTCCTATTTAACTTAAATAATTTTCAAACAAGAAAGATTTCCTTTCACACCTGAGAGAATATTCTCCACAGTCCTGCCATCCATTCACGAATCAAACCCTACGAAGAAATATTGCGATAGACCTCAATGCATTTCACAAGAACGTCCTCCTGTTATGCAAATGACATCAATGGATGTGGAGGGATCTCTAGACTCATTTGGAGAAGACTCGATTCAATCTGAGAATCTCGTCGTTTTGGAGACTGAGGAAAACCAGGACTATGTGAAACGGGTCTGCTATAGTTGTATTTAACCTTGTAATATTTAGGCGACTAACGCCCCAATTGATCTATGACTATTCTCTTCACAGAAAGTTAACTCTTCACTTAGGCTTTGTTTGAAGGCCAGTTAAACTATGAAACAATGATTAAGCCAGTATTAAACTAGTTAATAAATTTATTATCGATGTTTATTTATTGTTTAGAACGAATTTAGAAAAACATTTTGTATAGGTCGTGCTCGGTAATTTATCTCGCATTGGATTTCGTCGTCCTTTATGGAGCAGTAAGCTGGGCTCATACTTCGTTATTCTTACTTACTTATGTTCTTATGGAACTCTAAATTCCTTTGCTGGAGTTCTAAAACATTATGGAAGTTTGTTCTTTGGCTACAATATTTTTATAAGTTTCTCAAGACTTTTTTTAAACCATACTTCAAAGTGGGATAGGTATAAGTATTATCTAAACATTTTAATAATAACAGAATCTTTTTGTTTTAGTGAATTTTCTTATTGCGTACTTAGCATGTATGCTATTCGTTGGTTTTCCTGTTATGTACATGGAACTATCACTCGGTCAGTACACTTCCACTAATGCTTATACAATCTTCGACCGAATGGCACCTGCATTTGTTGGTAAGAACTAAAGTTTGCTGAATATTTTTCTAGAAGCAAATTTGTGTACTAACTTTTGTATTCCCGGAGTTTAAATTTTTGAAGAATTTTTTGAAAAATATACCGATGCAATAATCACGGCTTTTAAAGAATGGAGAAGTTGGAATCTCTAGATATCGTCGTTTATTACCGAATATATATTAAATAGAAAAGTGTTTAATATATACTTTAATACCTCATTAATTAACTAATTGCGATAGCAGCATATTCTACAGATAGCGGGAATATCTCATTGTAGCATTAAAAATGCCCTTGATTACTTTTTTGGCCCATAACTTCTATCAAAGTTAGAATTTAGCAATTTTAAATACACATGTTGATTTAATCTATTTGGTGCCTGTCAAATTTACTTCTCTTTAAAAAAAATTTCAGAAATAGTGTCGCACTTAGGGTCAAACAGGTTGTTTCCCTTCTGTTGTGAACCTTACTCAACCCTTTTTGGGGTATTACGCGGTCAGGCTTTAGTGTTTAAGTTCTACTGAGGCACAACGTGTCCTCAAAAAGGTTTTATTCGAACTAACTAAGAAGAAGAAAGGTGGGCAGGCTGCCCTTATAACAATTACACAAAGATAGGGTTACATATAAATTGTAACACACATGTTAGGCTCGAATAGACAGTATGTTACGATATTAAACAAAAAGAACATGATGGAGAATAAATAGAAAAAATATGAGAAGTAGTACTTGCTATGCGGGACAAATAGCTTTAATTGCTTTGTCTAATATAAAAGTCGTAGTATCTGTTTTAACCAATAACCTTTTTCATCTTTGACCGTACAAGACGGTTTCCCCCATCAAGATGTACTAGATACAATTGTATTTCCCGTTTAGACTATTTAATTTTTTCAAAGTTTATTTTGCTGCCTACTTTCACATAGAACTTTAACGAACTTAATCCTGTAGTACTTGGTAGTGCCACATGGAAGAAACTAACCTACTCTAAAGATTTGTTGGTAATTTGGTCTTAATTATAATTAACTTCAAATGTTGAATACAAATTTTATTAACATTTGCCGATATTTAATGAGATCCATTTTTGCCCCTAAATATCGAAAATTCTGACTTTATGGATTCGCCAGACATAAATTCAAATGATTCTTTATGGCTGAATATAATATTGTCTCCTGGTCCGAGTCACTTTCTTATTTTAGTCGAGTTATGATTATGCTCAAAGTTGAGGTGGTTTTTGCGCTCAGTTACAATCTTCATTTTGTATATCATCAACAAAGTTTGTTGAGTTCTCAATCACAAGAGCTGTTGAAGATATTCCCATAAGCTATCCATCTATTTTTATTTCTTCCTTCGCGCCATCTTTATAAACATTCTTTTAGATAAAGCGAAGGAAATCTTTAGAAAAAAGGGATTTTTCTTAAAAGAGCTAAAATTGCAATCTAAAAGCTTGGAAATTCAACGAGGAATCCATATTTATGATTGAAATTGCGAAATTTGTAATTTTATTTTCATGAATTCTGTATTAAATAGAAATAATATGCAGGCATTGGTGTTGCGTCACTTCTCTTAAATGTAGCTGTGTCTCTGACTGATCAGGCACTTATTATTTATTTCCTTCGTCTCTTTATTCCAACAGCTAACCTTGCCGCTATTCAAATGCCATGGCACCACTGCACAGCGGCATCTGACACTCCAAGTATGACTGTCCAAATATTAGTAAAAACTTTACTATCGAAATTATATTTACCTAGAGTGGAAAATTTATATAAAATGGAATTTTTTCAAGATATTTGGATATTAAATATGGAATTAAAGATGAAAAATATTTTTACTTTAGTGTGCAAGACATTTGTCAATGACTGTCTCCAAATGGATAAATCTTTTGAAGATATTCAACTAGAGGGTATACTGACTGAATTAAAAAGTTCCCTAGGACTTAGAACTCGGTAAAGTAGTTATTGCAATTTATTGAGCACAAAATAAACAATAAACAGTTAGAAACATTGTTATTCTTAACAATGAAAAAACTTCTACGACTAGGTTATAAAAATGCAAAGAATTATATTCTATTAATATTAAGAATAAACGAGGCATTAACTAATTAAATCTTTAATATTCCAAACATCAAGCCTCGTCAAAGCACTATTTATAGATCTTATGGAAGTACTTGTATTCGCTCGAAAATAAAGGAATTCTATAGTGATGGTACCATAATACCACCCATTGATGAAAACTATTTCCAATTCTCTCGGTCCCCAGCTTTAATCAACTATGTGTGAGTTAATTATATATTGATTGTGCCTAAATATCTATTATATACATACTTACTCAGTTTAAAAAAATGCCTTATTACCACTTGATTTTCTATTAACCCAAGATAGCGGAATAACTCATTAATAGGCACTTCAGCCAAGATTACTGTACTGAAATTCTAAATTAGCTACAATATTGCCTCTCTTGCTATGAACTATTTCTGAATTCTAAAGTTTTTCTCATTAGGCTTTTAACCTAAACAACACTACAGAAGTTACGAACTTTTTGTTATATATATATATATATATATATATATATATTGTTCATTTGTGAGTACCTATGGATACTTAGTTTCCCGTCGTGTACCACACGACTCTAAGATTACTGTACTGAAATTCTAAATTAGCTACAATATTGCCTCTCTTGCTATGAACTATTTCTGAATTCTAAAGTTTTTCTCATTAGGCTTTTAATCTAAACAACACTACAGAAGTTACGAACTTTTTGTTATATATATATATATATATATATTGTTCATTTGTGAGTACCTATGGATACTTAGTTTCCCGTCGTGTACCACACGACTCTAAGATTACTGTACTGAAATTCTAAATTAGCTACAATATTGCCTCTCTTGCTATGAACTATTTCTGAATTCTAAAGTTTTTCTCATTAGGCTTTTAATCTAAACAACACTACAGAAGTTACGAACTTTTTGTTATATATATATATATATATATATATTGTTCATTTGTGAGTACCTATGGATACTTAGTTTCCCGTCGTGTACCACACGACTCTAAGATTACTGTACTGAAATTCTAAATTAGCTACAATATTGCCTCTCTTGCTATGAATTATTTCTGAATTTTAAAGCTTCTCTCGTTAGGCTTGTAATCTAAACAACACTACAGAAGTTACGAACTTTTTGTTATATATATATATATATATATATATTGTTCATTTGTGAGTACCTATGGATACTTAGTTTCCCGTCGTGTACCACACGACTCTAAGATTACTGTACTGAAATTCTAAATTAGCTACAATATTGCCTCTCTTGCTATGAATTATTTCTGAATTTTAAAGCTTCTCTCGTTAGGCTTGTAATCTTAACAGCACTACAAAAGTTACGAACTTTTTGTTGTTTGCCATTGATTTTGAATTACTTATTTTTTTAGTCAACTTTATTAATAATCATCGATACCGAAGCTTCTTTTCGATGAGCACATGACCTCTATATTTCTTTTTTCATTTTTTTAATGTTACTTTAAATACACTTTATTTTAGAGCGTAGAGCGTTTAAACATCCGGTTATTATTATTTTTTGTTAGATTATCCGACCATATTTCCATTTCCGACGAAATGAAAAACTTCGTATACCCACCTTTCCACTATTATTTTCTAAGTATTATTTCTTGGGCCACAGTTGTGGTTCTATTCACTTGTAATCGACAGCTTATTGTCAAGGTTAGATTTGTAGTTCTATTTTCATAATGCTTTACAAATAATCTGTTATTAAAAATAAATAAGATTTACCTCTTGGTTTCTGAATTATCGAACTTTAATTAAGTAAACTTTTAAAATAAATGAACTTTACATGGGCTTATATATCTATTTGATATCGCAGTTCTCAGCTGTGGTTGTGGTTGGCAGTTTTGCTGTGCTTACTACACTAGTGACTGTATTCCTTTTCATCAAACCACCACCTTTTCCATGGGTTACACCATTTTTTGATACCAATATTAACCAATTTTCTATTGAGATGTGGACTGCAGCTCTTTTTCTGGTGAGATATTCCTTAAAAATACTTATTAAAATTAAGAATGCTTTTCATAAATTTTTGACTTCCCAGTGTGCTAATATTATAGTTTTGTATTTAAGTGGTTTTTGTTTATATGTATGTATAGTATTAATTTATTTTCATAAAGTAATTTCAATGAATTAAACTTTAGACTTTTCGCTCTCTTAAACTTGGACAAGGTGGTTTAATATTTCTTGGTGCTCAAAATAATTTTCACAATAATCTTTTGACGTCAGTTTTCCTTCCTCTTTTTTATTTTTTTTACGATTTTAATTTCGATTTTTCATTTATAATCTATATTTCTCACTACAAAATTTAGGTAATGTCTTGTTGATCACATATTTCTCCTTTAATGGTTAGTCTGTAATTTTGAAAACCTAATTGGGAATTAATTTTCAGTGACTGTATGGTTATTCTTGGTTTCATGCTTTTTATTCCTTTTCTCTATGCGATTATACACATTTTTTCCACGGATTCTGCTATGTTGCATATCCTTCAAGGAGATTTATACAAGTTCGGCAAAGTGGGTGAGCATATTTCTTTCTCCAAAATATGTTTTACGTACTTCTTGAATATATCTCAAATATCTCGCAATATTCAGAATACGATATTCATCAAGCTAATATACTGTTTAATACAGGATATTTAGTAGCATTAATAATAAAACTAAGAGGAAATAACGTTGAAAGTAGTAGTAAGACAGTGAACGTTTAACAACTGCTACTTACCGGCAAAGTCAAGTTAACTAATAGTCATAGACTTACATAATTTATACAAAAAGTCCTAAAAATGCATTTGGAGCCGGAAATAAGTTTAATATTTATAGAATTAAATTTTTTTTTGAATATAAGAGGAGTTCACAAATGATTATTTTATGTGCTTCATAATGTAATGATATTTGAAGACGGTATAATTCGGCAAAATGTAGTGGGAAGTTCGGGGAGAAAACAAACTCAGATGCTTGATGCAGTGACTTTCACAACTTCTTTATTTATCTATGGGCCTTATGAGCCATTTATAATCTTCATTTTATCGCTCTTGAGCTTTATAATGATTATAGTTAACAAGGTTTGTGCAATAATTTCAGTTCAGTCTTTAAGAAAATCCTTTAGTAAACAGCATTAATTATGCCCAGAATATCTAAAAATTTATTTTTAAGAAATTGTGTTAGTTTCGTTCCCTTTTTTTACTATACATTATTAAGACTAATTTCTACAAAATTTAGTATTTATTTTTACGGCTCTAGCTGAATATTTTTGGATTCAGGCGTATATCTCAGTTCAAAATTGATATTTAGAAATTTCATTCAAAGACATACAATGGCGCCCAGGATTACTGGTAACCAATTGCATCGAATGCACTTAGTGGACTAAGTGCACTATCGATTGGTACTCTTTTCAAAATTATCTATTTTCCTTTGTAACCACCGATTTGCATTCAGCATCGAATTTCGGTTCTTTTAAATATAATTTCTTTAGTTATTTGCAAAGTCTACTTTTGTCGTTTACTTATATTCTCGTAACAATCCCTTGAATCTGAGTTCTTCTCTTCTCATCAAAAATAATCTGCATATAACTAAAGAAATTATATTTAAAAGAACCGAAATTCGATGCTGAATGCAAATCGGTGGTTACAAAGGAAAATAGATAATTTTGAAAAGAGTACCAATCGATAGTGCACTTAGTCCACTAAGTGCATTCGATGCAATTGGTTACCAGTAATCCTGGGCGCCACTGTAGATTTCCGACTTACTATATGAAAGAAAATGTTCTTTCCCTATCTCAAAAAAGTCGATGCAAATGTAGTGTATTTTGATTGACTTATATCAGATAGACCTTGTTGTTAGTATAACTGGCCTCTGTTATTCTTTATTTAACATCTCAAAATATAACATCCTATATAAAGATGCTCAATGGAACTTTAAATTACATGTAAAGCTTTGCAAAAATTAAGTCCACTATTTTATATCAGCAAAATTCTTTTATATAACAGTTAGGTTAATTCCTGATGTTACAGTGCGTTTCAAAATGATAGCACGCCTTTTTTTGCTTCTTTTTTCTGTTCTCTGTGGTCAGATTGATCCAATTTTATTAGAGATAGGGTGTAAGAGCCTTGAAAATCTCCAGTTTAAATTTCATCGTTTTTCATAAAAAAATTACCACTTTTATGCTAATTTTTCTCAAAACTACCACTTTTCATCGTTTCAAAATGATAGCACACTTTATTAAAACATGTGTTTATGTCATAAAAAAGACAATCAATGTACATAATAATTAACTAATAATCAGTACAACTACCATTTCTATTAATAACCTGGAAAATTCGTTCAGGCATACTGTCAACTAAGTTTTTGATGACACTTTCGTCTAGTTCGTTCCACGCTTTGCTAATGGCACTTTGGAGGTCCTTGACGGTCTCAAACTGACGGTTATCGGCATAAATCCGTCGCACGGGAATTGCCCAAAGATTCTCCACACCGTAGTTTTTGAAGCATCAATGCCATGAGTCCTACGGATTCCAACGATGCTGATTGTGTTATTCGACGCAGTCCGCAGAATTTCCCTTTTTCACGATCATTCAACTTGCTAAGTCGTCCACTACTCTTCTTTGTGCCATATTCTTCTTGATGACGAAGGAAATTCATTATAGCCTTCCTGGAGCGCTTGACAACATCAGCAATCTGCTTCACTGTGTAACCGGTAGTTGACAGTACTTTAATTTGACCTCTTTCGTGTAGACTCAATGTAGAAGCACGACCCATTGTTATGATGGTCCAGGATTAGTCAATTTGCGTTTTTGTTGTTAAATAACGTCAAAATATGGGAAGTGTGCTATCATTTTGAAACGATGAAAAGTGGTAGTTTTGAGAAAAATTAGCATAAAAGTGGTAATTATTTATGAAAAACGATGAAATTTAAAGTAGAGATTTTCAAGGCTCTTACACCCTATCTCTAATAAAATTGGATCAATCTGACCACAGAGAACAGAAAAAAGGCAAAAACAAAATGTGCTATCATTTTGAAACGCACTGTATATTTAAATTACTATGTAATATTATTGTTAGATACATTTAATTTTTCTTAAATATCGAAAAAAATGCAGGTTATTCGCATAGAGGTAATGGTGTCCTCCATAATAGAATCGAGCAACATGTTCTTCGATAAGTTCTCTAGTAGAGTCCTGCTTCATACCTTTATTACATTAGCAGCTACTGTAATGCTCGTATTTACAAGTACCGTGAGTTAACCATACTATGATTTCAAATGATTAAAAGTCAGCAAGCAACATGAGATTTAGAACTGCGTTAAAATGATAGTTAAAACTGAATTTCAGGTTATAACATTTTTCCGGAACAAATGCTTTAGAATTGTAGGAAAAATGTGAACTTAAATCTGTAAAAATGCTTATATAATAATAACAATTTTATTTCTAAAAGCTTATATAACTTTTTATAAATGAGTACCACCCAAAAATTTTTAATGGTTATAATATAAAAAATTCAATTTAACGAGTTATATGAGAACTCGACTTTTCCCAAACTGTTAAAAGTTGGGAATGTGTGATAGCCGTTCTATATGATTAATTTCCTCCTATTCTAATCGTTAATTTTCATATCCTCGTTAAAGCATCTCTACATTATGTATCTTCTATCTTTCATGATGTCAAGATTGCAACAATACTTATTTTATAATGTATTTTAGTTGCCTTAAAATAATATAATGTTAAAGCACAAATTATACAAATGCTAGTTAGTAGATCATTATTTTTATAAATTTCGTTGAACAAGAAATTATTCTACATTTTTGCAGACTTTATGTTTTGAGATAACTATTCTTTCAAAAAATTGAAAAACTCTATGTTCGCTACTTTTATACTGGTGCAAATAGTTTTTTTTCTCCATAAAACGCACGTGGGCGAATCGTATATATGGAGCATATCTTTAAAACACGTTAAATACGAATTTATATTAGTAATATGATTTCATTTCACCATATATATCGGTTAAAATAGTGCTTGATTGTTATCCATTTAATATGGATCTTCCAGTACATAACCCTATTGTTTTTTTTTTAGTATGGATATCACCTCAATTTAATTTTGGAAAGTTCTGTTTTTTGCATTGTGTCGGCTGTTATTATTCTATCTGAACTTTGTGTCATTGGATTCTGCTATGGTTTTCGTAGATTATTTTCTAACATAACCTCTATGGTCAGAAGCCAAGGAGAGATGGGTTGATTTTACTATTAAAACTTAATTTTAATTTTAAGAAAAATTTTTAGTTAGAAAATAGATTTATTATATATTTGTTCTTGCTTTATAATTCAAAGTTAGTTTCCATGTACTACAAAAAAGTAGCATTGAAATGCTAAGATATCAGACAAAGAAGTAACTAATACCAATGACATAGTATCAGTACTTGACTAGTATTTGATGTGCAAAGCAAACATTTTTAAATTTCAAATAGGTAATTCTACCATAGCCACTGAGCTTGCTAATGCAATTTTCCTTGTCCTTTGGTCAATTGGTATCCCTGTTTTTATTTTGGTTAGTTTGTATAAATTCACTGTATTCTCTATAAATAACTCAATTTTTAAAAACATTTTCAGGTTTCTTTTGCTTATTTACTCTTAATTACTGTACCAAGAATAGTTTGGGCTCCTAACTTTTTTGTGGCAGCTACCTTACTTGCACCTATCCCAATTATGTTTTTAAAACGAGTCAGTAGAATTCATCTCACTTTCTTTGCTTTTAAAACATACGATCATATAAAGAATCTTTTGATGTACATAGGATAATTTAAAGTAGTTATTGATACATATATTCCAATATTTATACATTCACATTATTTATTTAGTCTTATGTTGTTCCTTACTAATTCTCATTTTACGGTATTATCGAAATGGAGGACTTCTGGGAACATTTGTCTTCTATTTAAACCTGACAGTGATCTATGGGGTCCGAGATCAAAGAATGACCGTGAAATTGCTGAACATATTGAAAAACGCGTCCGATCTTTATGGTAGAAAATTTTGAAGAAATACCAGAAAGTTAAATCATACATATACATTTTTCTTCATTTCCGAAATTATATAAAACTTAAACTTAGCTGTTTCGCTAATCTTTGTATGGAATTTATAAGATATGATAACAAATTTTGAATTACACTGCCCTTAATATCACTGATGTGCAATTCTCATTTGAGAGGATTAAGATCTGAAATTAACAAATATATGTTAAGTTAGAATATTATTTCAATTTATTGAATGTAAACTCTAAAGTATAATGTAATATTTCACCATAGTTATGCTTTTCTCCTGGAATTTACTGCATTCTTGCCTAAAAGTACGATTTCTTTTTAACGCAAAACTGTTTGGAGGAATATTTTGTTATACCTCATTTATGAAAGTTTTGAATATATTTGTTTTAAGCTAAACTTCTTCCGTAACTTAAGCAGAAATAGTGGATGTTTATAATGATCTGTGGTAGCATATTGACTGGAAAATGTTAGGAAATAGTTCAGGGTACTTCTTATCACTTTTTATTGTCACGTCTTCAAAGTTAGTGGCTTGGTGTAATCATATTTCTAAAGTTTGAAATTATTTCGCAAAGATTTTCAAGTCATAATGGACAAGTTATAAATATGTAAATAATAAATTATAGGAATTATTTAACAATGCGGTGCTATGGTAATTTTTTCCTAGATTATACAAAGTTCCATAATACGAAATTAATGCTCTAGTTATATTTCTGTATGCCTTCCTACTATATGTTTCTCATTATTTTCATAATTGGATTGTTTCATATTTTGAGTGAGTCTTTATTAAAATGGGAAAATAGTATACTTACATGATATTGTTCTATGTTTTTTTTACTTTTTAAAACTTTGAAAATAATACGTATTTCAGAGAAAGAACAAGATAGTATTTTGCTATTCCTAACCATTTTTACGCAATACTTTCTATAGCACCTGTTATTCAGAGGTGGTATTATTTTAACCGAAATTATATTCGTGTGTACAATTTACTGAGACAACTACTGGGGATGGAAAAGTTGCTATAGGTACAGGAGTCAGCTCAGGGATCGGTGAACTTATTTATACATAAACTTTGTAAAATTTGTTAAAGAAAATAACTTTTTTTGCAGTTTTCTAAAACTTTTGGCTTTCAATTATTTCAGAGCAACTTTTTTGAATGTTAGAGTTTTTATTTCCTTCTATAATTAACTGCTTCACTGCATCTTACGATTAAGAAAATAAGTACCACAAAATACAAAGTGCACTAAATTAAGAAGAAAATTTAAATGCTACCATTAGATTACGTAACATTTTCGTATATATTACAAAATACTAACATTTTATCCTTAATTAACATATAGTAATACGTTAAATTTTATTCGTATTAATTTACAAGAGTTGATATTCTTGTATGAACAGCAAGCTATTATCTGAAAGTTTTAAATTATATGCTTTTTTAAAATAAGATAATTATGTAATAATATTATCTATTCTCAAACACTAGATGCAGTAAGAGCAATTATTTAAAACCCGACTTGAAAATAGCTAAGAGACAAGAATATACAGTGCGTTTCAAAATGATAGCACACTTTATTAAAACATGTGTTCATGACAAAAAAACAACAACAATCAATGTACATAATAATTAACTAATAATCAGTACAACTACCATTTCTATTAATAACCTGGAAAATTCGTTCAGGCATACTGTCAACTAAGTTTTTGATGACACTTTCGTCTAGTTCGTTCCACGCTTTGCTAATGGCACTTTGGAGGTCCTTGACGGTCTCAAACTGACGGTTATCGGTATAAATCCGTCGCACGGGAATTGCCCAAAGATTCTCCACACCGTAGTTTTTGAAGCATCAATGCCATGAGTCCTACGGATTCCAACGATGCTGATTGTGTTATTCGACGCAGTCCGCAGAATTTCCCTTTTTCACGATCATTCAACTTGCTAAGTCGTCCACTACTCTTCTTTGTGCCATATTCTTCTTGATGACGAAGGAAATTCATTATAGCCTTCCTGGAGCGCTTGACAACATCAGCAATCTGCTTCACTGTGTAACCGGTAGTTGACAGTACTTTAATTTGACCTCTTTCGTGTAGACTCAATGTAGAAGCACGACCCATTGTTATGATGGTCCAGGATTAGTCAATTTGCGTTTTTGTTGTTAAATAACGTCAAAATATGGGAAGTGTGCTATATAGTGGATTTCCCTCACTCCACTATCATTTTATATTGAACCCTCATGAACGCTGTAGTAGATTTCCACTACCATTTAGTATACTGTCGTGTATCTTCTGGGATAACATTTACCTTGTATTAGGATCAGTTTACCTTACAAAATTATGTTGTTGCAACATGTCCGACAAATACTAAAGTATAATCTATATATGACTAATAGGTTCAATCTAATATTAACATTATCATCACCATTAATTATGTTATGATTGGATGCGCGCATATGTTATGAGAGCGGCGTTATCACAAACATACCACCCGTATAAAAGCGCCCGCTTCTCAGTGAGAGAACAATTTAACCCAGGATTTATTTGTCATTGTTATTTATATTTTTTATCTCTTGAATAAAGGTTTAATTACCCAAGTTTGAGGTAACCACAAACCAAGCCACCAGCGCTAACGAACCTCCCAGCCTCCACAACGATAACGACCCGCGTGGCAGATCAAAAGAGCGTAAGAACCAAAGAGGCTTAGGGAGAGTCGTTATATGCTATCATTTTGAAACGATGAAAAGTGGTAGTTTTGAGAAAAATTAGCATAAAAGTGATTATTTTTTATGAAAAACGATGAAATTTAAACTGGAGATTTTCAAGGCTCTTACACCCTATCTCTAATAAAATTGGATCAATCTTACAATGGAGAACAAAAAAAAAAGAAGCAAAAAAGGCGTGCTATCATTTTGAAACGCACTGTATTTGGAAACAGTTATTTGTGTATGTATATATAGGCAATAAAAAAGTAAACTCTTTATTAAAAACAAATAAGTGGAAAGCATTAAAAGAAACCACATTAAACACGTGCGCCAATATGGTATACGATCTGATGAACTTAACACAATTGAAGTTATTTCGGGAATCATAATAAGGAAAAAGCTTGAAAATTTTTATAAGTTTGAGTGTTACAGAGCATAACTTTTCAAACAATATTTCGGCAAATATACATAGACATATATTAATGAAATATTATCTATATTAATTTATATTACTTTATTACCCGGTTATTTTCTGCCAGTATTTGTAACGTAATGAATTGACTGAAACCACCGATTTGGTTGAAATCGGTTCCAAAATCCTGTACCTATAAAATATTCTTAAAGATTTCTATATTTTATGTTGATGTATTAGTTTGATTTGATTGTACTTGTACATTACTTTTTAATTTTGTAACCTAACCTGCTTCATTGCTGGATTCTCCTCGTTTCTGATATGCCAACAGTTCTGGTCCAGGAGGAAAAGGCGTTGTAATGAGAAGTGGTTTGAATGTATGCCTCTGTTTCTCAATCTTTTCTGCGTTTTCTCCAGTTTTATGTTGAGAATTATTTGTTAGATTTAGTTTTTTTGACCCATTGCTATAAAAAAATTTCATTTTTAAATAATCTACAAAAACAGCCTTCAATACTAATTTTAAAAATTTCAATTGTTATGATGTAAAATTAATAATACATAGTTTATCTCCAATTTTGAATGTTTATAAAAGTTGGGCGTACTTGGACTATTTAACTACTAAAAATTGTCTGTATAATTATATATAAACAAATCTTAGAACTACTAGTTTAGCTGTGCCCTTTTTTTAGTCATAAGTGTTTTATACTTCCTCGATATAATATAAAAAACTATATTTAACGTACGCCACTTGATTCTCTTTACTAGAGGCTGTAGATTCCTCCATAGCGTCTTCAGTATCTACTTTTTTGTTTATTTCTTCGATGTTAGGTATTTCTGATCTTGCCTAAATATAATTAGCTATTATATTATATAACAAACCTCATCCTATGTATATTTTTAAATTAAAATGTATATAACAACAATTATAGTGGTTTCTCTATTGGTTAAAAAGCGACTAAGATTTGAAGAGATGTGAAATAAAGTAACTGCTCATTTACGTCTTTTTCGAATAATATTTCGCCCTCGGTGTCCTCCTCACTTCTTGTTGATGCAGTGGTCGATAAAAGGCGCTGCCAGAAAGGTATATACTTTGATGATGGCTTTGATTTTTGGCCCACAGTGAACCTACATATGAAATAGCAAAGTTAATATAGGTATATCATTTTAGTAATTATAATTACATTAATATGCATTGGAATCGAAGTTAAATAATGGTAAAATATTAGTTGCATTTGAAAGTAAGTATAGCACTCAATTGCTTTCTCTCCCATAATTTTCTTCAAAGTACGAATTTTACAATTCTGAACACAGGTCTAGAATTAGTGTCAAATTGCTGGTCTTCTACATATAAACTTTATCTCTTTTTCAAAAAAATATTTTCTTCTAAAATAATTTTTTTCTACGTGTACAATGAACGGTATCTTTACAGAATCTTCATTTAAATGATTATTTATTTCCCAACATACCACTGTCCCTCAATTTAAATTAATTTCTTTTAACTGTTTCTTTTCATTTTAGTCGACTTATGATTATCCTCAAAACTTTTATGAACCAAATTCAATTCTTCGTTATTTAATGGATTCTAAAAAATATATTGAAATAATTATCTTACTTATCCCAAATATTGTTTTTCTCAGTAGTCGTATTAGAAGTTGGAATAGTGGTAGCCTTAACTTTTAAGGAAGTATGTTTTTTAGCAGAAACCTGAAAAAGTAATTTATTATTTTCATGTGCATAATACATAACACAAATGTAGCTCAGATTATTTGCAGAGTGAATTTGAATAAACACCTGATGTACTCCAATCTGATCGAAATTTTATATAAAAACTAATTCTAATCTAGACATTTACGTCTAAAAGTCAATATTCTTCTCGTTTTTCTAAACCATACCCTTCTTTTGATGGTTGTAGATAATTCTTCTCTTCCGTCCTCATCTTCGGATTCAAGTGGTATTACCGTTGTTGTTTTTTGAGAGGCTTTAGAACTCCTTGTGAGTAGACGAAGACGGTTTATCTGTTAATATACGTATATAAAACAACTAGCTAAACAATACTATGATATTTGAATAAGATATAACATTAGCTGATATAAGAAGAAATACTGACTAAACAGAAGTATTTTACTATTAGAATATAATAAACATGAGGAATATAACACCTAAACGCCGGCATAAACATAGCTATGAAAAAATGAAATAGATTAAATGAAAACATGAACATTATTTGAGATTTGTTATAGATTATGAAAAAAGTTAAAATATTTACCTTAGTGGTTTTTTCTATAATTTCTTCATCTTCTATGATAGTGGAATTTAACAGCCCGTTTTGAACATTACAGATGGAGGTTGCAAAACAGCGGGAAATCATCTAAAATTCAGAAATATATATGGTTAAAACCCTGAAGGTATTTATTTAATTAATTCATAACCTCTGTGGAGCAAATAAATACAATTAAAATATCCTTATTTGCATCAGTTATAAATAAATAAACAAATATATATATTCTAAATAACGAAAAAGATAAGAAAGTCAAAAATTCTATGGAATTAATGAATAATAACTTTTCGTTTACCTGGTGAATATATGCTTTAGCTTTGTATCCATCCCTTCTATATTTAGCAAGAAATGTTTCAAATGTACTAGATTGTCTACAATAAGTAGCATCAGAAGCATCTTGACAACGGAATGATAACTTTTCTCCTAAAGTTTTAAAATAGTTTTCTCTGATAGTTTTTGTAAATTCGTATTAAAATGAAAATACCATGACTGTTATACTATTTCTTTTTTTATCGTTGGACTCTGTCTACAACCAGAATTGATTCTTGATATTTAACGCATGGAAAATGATAATATATTTATATAAATAATATTCTTAATAATATAATGGTAACAGCTAAGATTCACTAAGAATACTGCATTAAAACTTTTGAAGATTATTTTAGTTATGTAGATATCTACGTCACTGGACAGCCCTATGAAAGTACAATTTCAGAAAAACCCTTTAAAAATTATTATTTAATTAAATATGCTATATTGTTTAAAATATCCACTACTGGTGAAATAATTATTCTAAATGAAGTTGATATATCAAGAAAAATCTATGTATATATTACCTCTTTCATGACAATAATTGAAACACATAACGCCGAAGCCAAGCTGCTGACAAGCACCATGTCTAGCTTTAAATATAGATGCACAAGTCTTCTTGTACTATAAATATTAAGTGCATATTATTTATTATATCATAACTCTAAATGTGTTATAATACGGAGTATAAAATTATAGTAAATTGGAATTAGCACTCTTGAAATCTTGATTTCTTAATGTTTGATTAATGCAATTTTTAAGTATAACAAACTAAAAAGAGAGTATAAGTTAAGCAGTATGGCATGCATAGTATTAAAAATTATAAATTCGCCTGAAAATTGCTTCCAATTGGTTCTTTAGCCCCTGCTTTAGGAAGAATCCATGTTTTATCAACAGCACGAATTAGACGATTTAGTCGATCCACGTCGATAACTTCATTTCTTCCCGGACTCTTAATAGATAATCAAATTTTGAACAAAAAAACTTGGATTTTCAGTTACATATAATGCTAAAGTATTTAATATCAATCTAGGTAAGTTGCAAAAATTTTTAGATTTACCTTCTGAGACCTGTTTGAAACTCTAACTGCTGCTTGTACTGCGGTCTGCCTTGACTTTGTCTGCTCAATGGCTTTGTTTACTTGGGCTTGTCGAGAGACTGCAATACCATGAAGCAATGATTAAGTTAAGAATCATATATTCGAGAAAGATTTTTGGATTATTTTCTCATTTCAAATCAAAAATTGGTGTAAAATCTATTAAAATAAAATTTAATATCTCAAACACTGTTAAACACGCATTTAAAACCCTTTAGAAATATGCTATTACTCGATTAAATATCGGAAATGGATTAGAGCTGATTCAACGATTTAATTTCCCTCGATCCCTATCACTTTTCTAATCGGCTTTTCTAGTTGCGCGTGCGATTGTGCTGTGCTTCTTTTCTCACCATACTCACAAATTCAATGTTTGCTTTGTCACTTTATTAACGCTGGGCGATTCACACCGTTCTATGTGAGGTTCAATTATTTGAAGGCAGAAAATTAAGAAAACACATATGCGCTCAAATAAGGAACCACTTAAGATCATGAAATTTGGTCTACGATGTGAAACATAATTTTCATCAAATACAACCTTTACTTATTGCATGTCTGAAACGGGAATAGAGTGCATTAGTAAAAAAAACATTATTGACTTTTAATTTTCTAAATACATAGTTTCAATTGTTAATAAATGGATTTTCGACAAGATAAAATTCCACTGAATATCGACTGCTTTTTAGAAAAATACTATATAATTTTATAATCTGATATATACGATATAAGTCTATGCTCCTATCTTCTCTATAATAAAAAGTTTTTAAAATAATATTCATGAGATAACACTTAAAATACCGCTAAAATGGAGGAGATAGCAGCGTGACAATACCCTCAAGAGGCAGTGTTCGCTTATGATTTCTGTTTGTGTTTCTGAGGTTCATTGTGTCCAGACATATGAAACTACGTTTTACGAACAAATATAAGCATCACGCTCGAAATATAAATTACCTAATAGTTTTAGTTTTCTATAAATATATTGATATAGAATTGAAAGACCAGCAAAGCCAAAATAATTTGGATAACCTTTGTCCATATGATAATAAAAATAGTACAACATTTGAAAAGGAAACTTGTCCTCAATAACAAATTTTTTTAGTTGTTTTTTTCTACATTATCACAGCACTTATACAATGCTTTCATAAATATATCAAATCTTAAATAATGGCTAAAAATCTATAATTAATCTATAATCGTTATGCTGAAATACTTCAAAATGAGCCATCGATATTTCGATATGATCTTTATTTGCACCTTAAAAGGCTGTTTAATGATGATGATGTTGTTGTTGTTGTTGATGATGATGGTAACTGCTTACCAGCATTCGCGGCAACAGTAATAAGAATAAGGGATAAGACGAACTGAACTCTCATGGCTTTTCAAGAGATAAGTGGTCCTGGATAGAACTCTGGGACACGTCCTAAACGACTGACCGTCGAACCACCGAAATCGTGTTTAGAGGACGCGGGCGGGCTCAAATCGCGCAAATAGCCACAGGCTAGAGGAACGAAGAGTGTACGCTGGGACAGAAAGCACAGAGATAGAGAATAGAGGGATAAGGGATCAGAGAGGGAAAATGACAGGAGGTCACGATATGGACGGGTTTCTTAAAATGGCCGGCATTATAAGTCAGAGAGATTATGAAATAAAATTTACGGCTATTGTTCTTCATCATTCTTAATAGTTTACCTTCCAACTAGTAAAAATTAAATATTTAGTCACTAACTAATAAAACCTATAAAATGCACTAGGAATCTGAAAGAAAATAGTTCAAAAATAAAATACATATATTCTTGTAATTATAGGAAGAAAAATTATCTAATTTCATAATTTGAGTATATATGTATAGTGTTATTTGGTTTTAATATGATTTATATGAGATATAATATTGAAATTATTCTACTAAAAGTTGCTTAAATTAACGACATTTCTTAACGTTTCATTTACAACCTGAGTAAGCGTTTTAAATCCACCCAAAATGCGCACTTTCACCATAAAACTGGACAAAACAGTTCTTTAAAGTAGACCAATATTTCATTTTATGAAGTTTTTAAATTGCAATAGATTTCATAAAATTTAAACGTAAGCATTATTCATTATGATTTTAATAATTGGAAAGCCATTTAGATCTAGTCTATTAGAATATGAAATATAGATTTTATTTATATCCAACTAAAGAATAGTATTCTTTTCTAATAATGGATGCTCTCTAATTAGATTTTGCTAGTTTTTTTTTTCATTGCATTAATGATAATTTTCACTTCTATTCACACGGCTTTCACCACTCAAGATTCTAATTTCATGTTATATTATATTGGTTGATTTAATATTTACTCTAATTCAAAGTGTTGTACATTTTCTACCACTCAGCTTCTTTGCTTTTCAAGTGTTGGTTTTTATCCGCGAGCCTCTCATGATGGGGCTTTCATGTCGCGACTGCTCATCATACGTGCTCACGATATATAGAGATAAGAAATTATGGTAAACTATTAGGGAGCATAAAAGTACTGAACATATTTAGGAAAAAAATAATTCCATTATCAAAGTAAGAGATAAAATTATTAGAAACTGTATCAAATTGGGTATAATTTACTCTCTTTTCAAATGATTCTTTTATTTTTTGACCCATCTCTTCATCCTGATCTGCGTTTATAATCGAACTGGCCTTGTTCTGCTATCTTGTAGCGATAACATCTACTCATTGATGGAACCGGGATGCGGGTCAGAAGGAAATGAAAAGGAGCACTTTTCAATTATTTTACATTCTGTTGATATTTATGTTGGTAGCATTTATTCCATAACCTATTTTTCTAAAGATACTTTATTGTGTGTTAAATATTTATTTTCTTCGTATGACAATATATTAATTTTTATAAAGAATATGATTTAAATTGATTCGTGTACTTCTTATACGTAAAACTATTTATCCATCTAGCTAGAAGAGTTATGAATATATTATTAGATTAAATTTTAAACATTGATATTACTTTATTATTAAATATCATTCCAACAGAAGAATGGGAGTATTTTAGATGTTAAAAGATACAACGTATAAGTATATTGGCCTATTTTTGTTGACCCTACAACAAGGAAGGTTAGTTTAAAAATGCTAATAAATCTGTAGTTAATTAACCTTGAAGTTGAAATTTGCAACTATAGATGCTGCAAATACCTTATGATATACATTAGAGATAAAGTCTGAGCACATTAAAATTCGTGAATTACCAAGATGGGGCAGTAAATTTCAGTATGCCACTCATGGCTCGTTATTCTCGATTTCGCGAGAAAGATGATGTGTTCTTCACTACAGTTAATGTATTTATTATGGAAATTATAAAACTCCTTGTTTGTTCATTGATTACTCTTTATTCGTCTAAGTCAATTGTCAAGTGAGCTTTTAGTTCCTACATTTCCTTTTTGTGTTTTCAATAGCATATTTATTTCAGTTACCAATTAATACATATATTTAGAATACTTTAGGTTCACCTACGAACTCAAAAACGCAATTTATGACAACCCCAAAGAAACTGTGAAGGTGTGTATTCCTGCACTGATCTACACCTTGCAAAACAACCTCTATTATATATCACTTACCCATCTAGATGCAGCAACATTTTGCGTAAGCTTTATATTATATTTAAATTACCTCTTAAATTCTATATTTAAAAATATATTATCTGGCAGTGATAGTAGATAAAATCTTGTATAATGGAAGAATAAAAATTAATAAATTCAAAATACATTTTTACAATCTTGATAATTATCTATATAATTTATAGATTCTCGAAAATGGTCACATATAATATAAACTTCAAATAGGTTGTTATAATAATAAGAAAAGTCCTTATATAACTGTATTTGATCACAAGGAATTAAAATACAGTGGCGGCCATATACTTAAGGCATCCCCCCCCCCTCGATCAGGCTCAATGACGTAGTTCGTGAAATACGTCATCAATTAGAGTGATTCAAAAGTGGAGAGAAGTAGGAGATGTTGTCTGCTTCCTAGTACCGATTGATTTTCGTTGATTCCGCTGTTACTTTCTGTGAAAATTAGCTTAATCTCAAATCAACCCATCTTCGGCGCGGTCATATACTTAAGGCATCCCTGACGTAAGTGATTTAATTTCTTTTTACATGGACTTTTCTATGTTCAATGCTAACATTAGTGTATTTAAGTGTTTATATAGCCATGTAGGTCTACTTCCAGATGAGTAGAGGAAAGAATGTCACCTCAAATCAACGAGAGATGATTAGGGTTTTGCTGGACCAAAACTTGAGTCAGGTGCAGATTTCAAAGAAGTTGGAACTCTCTCTGTGTTCAGTTCAAAATGCAATTAAGCATATTAATAAATTTGGGATGCTAGAAAATGCCCCTCGTGCTCCAAGGAAATGAAATACTGTCAAAAGTATCGACCGAATAAACCGTCGGCTAAGTGAGGGCACCCGTCGATTAACTGCCAGGAGCATTCACAATGAAATGAAAGCCTATCCAGAATGCTCACTGAGTTTCAGTTCAATTCGACGACGTTTGGTAGAAGCTGGATTAAATGGACAAGTGGCCAGGAAGAAGCCTCTCGTTTCTTTGAAGAACAGGAGGGCCCGCGCTGAATTTGCGCGAGAACACCTGATATGGTCAGCAGTGGATTGGACTAAAGCGGTCTTTTCTGATGAGTCAAAGTTCAACCGCTTTGGATCAGATGGGAATAAATATGTTCGGCGTCGTCCTGGAGATGAATTTATGCCAAAATGTGCAATTCTTAGCATTAAACATGGCCGTGGTTCAGTGAGGGTATGGGCGCCTTTCAATAGAAATGGACCGGGACCTCTTCATATTATAGAGAGTATAACGGACAGCATTTACTACGTAAGAATACTAGAAGACAACCTTCTCCTATATGTTAGAAGTCAAAGGTAGGGTCGAAATCGGATATCCCAACAGGATAACGATCCAAAACACTCAAGTAACGCCACGAAATGTTGGCTCCATCAGAAGAAAATCACCAAAATGGAGTGGTCATCCAATAGTCCAGACTTGAATCCCATAGAACACCTGTGGAACGATGTAGAGAAAGAGGTAGAGAGGCAAAAACTATCCAACATTAGAGAATTAGAGGCAGTCATCAAGAAAGCCTGAGCTCAGATTTCAGTCCAACGTTGTGCCAACCTTATAGACTCTATGCCACGACGCTGTGATGCAGTTATAAATAATTTCTGGTATACTACGAAGTATTAATTATGCACTAACTTATTGTTATTACTGTTGTTAATAAAATTTTGTTTTCATCAAGTTTTATAGTGTTTTAAAAGCAATGCTCGAGGGTGCCTTAAGTATATGGCCGCGCCGAAGATGGGTTGATTTGAGATTAAGCTAATTTTCACAGAAAGTAACAGCGGAATCAACGAAAATCAATCGATACTAGGAAGCAGACAATATCTCCTACTTCTCTCCACTTTTGAATCACTCTAATTGATGACGTAGTTCGTGAAATACGTCATTGAGCCTGATCGAGGGGGGGGGGGTGCCTTAAGTATATGGCCGCCACTGTACATTACTATATCCCTTGCTTGATAGCTAAATATTTGATCATATCATTTTGCAAGCAAATTATCGCCTGCATGCTCAAACTATTCATGTGTAAACAAAGGTGTACTCATATAGAATATTTTTCTATTTGCAAATGAAACAAAAACATCACTGTTTTAAGCAAAATAAATATGATATTATAGATCACCTACCAGATGAAGATTTTCACCACAGCGCTCTTGATGTATTTTGTTCTTAATAAGCGGTTATCTTCGAAACAATGGTTGGCACTTGGTGTCCTTGTGATAGGTATGATCAATTATTATTTCATTCAAAAATATTTTATTTGCTTTTACAAGCAACTATTTAAATAGGTACTGGTATGATGCTGCATTAAAAAAACTAATATTTCGTTTGCAAGATTGTTTGAAGCGTTATCTCTACATAAGTCACGAATATAAGTTTTAGGAGTTGTGGATGTCCAATTAGTTTATTCTCCTCCAATTAATAAAAACAATATAGATCAGAAGCCATTTCTAGGACTTGCTAGTGTTCTAATTATGTGCATCACGTCGGCTTTTGCAGGTGTTGTTAGCTCAATTTATTCTACCACTGGTAATTTTATGTACTTTATTGATCTTTCTACATTTATAATATATTATTGTTTAGGCGTTTATTTGGAAAAAGTATTAAAAGAGAGCAAAGTTTCAATATGGATGCAAAATATTCGATTAGCACTTGTTGGTTTACCACTATCGATTTTTAGCATGGGATTCTACGAGTGGGAAACTATAAGTAGAGGTTAATGGATATCTTTCAATATTATATTTATTCTCTGTTTTCACTCATGTAATTTCTTATAGTCTTTTAGAGTAACGCATATCGACAAAAAATATTATTTGTGAAAGAAAAGCGGAGGGCCAACTCTTTGTAGTTAAGGTGTTCTAGAGTCATTGCTCAAACATGTGTTTTGATGCAAAGACGAATGTGCACATAAGACGCTAAGTTCGGGTTTTTAACCATATAAAAAACAAAATAAACATGTATGAATGAAATTTAACATTTTAGATGAAAGAAAAATAATATACCAGTCAAATATCCTTTTAAAGACTATTAGATAATCTTCTGTGAAATAAGTTAAGAATATTATTTATTTTCTTATTTGTTGTCATGAAAAATCTTGGAGATAGATGATTGATTTGGCAAACTTATAGATTATTTCTTCAGAAGTCACACATAAGGTACTAATTTAGTGCATAATTTCTATTTGAAACTAGTAAAATAAAATAGAAAAGAAGTAATGTAGTAAATATTATCAAATTACTTCATTTACAAGGTTATGGGCTTTTGAAAAATAATGTCTCTCTTTATAAAACATAACAAAATTTATTACCAATGACGTTTTTCAGATGGAGCGTTTCGAGGGTGGGACATACTTGTTATTTGTTTGACTGTAACTAACTCTGTTGGTGGATTACTGATTTCTATTGTAATAAAATACGCAGATAATATTTTAAAAGCATATGCACAAGTAAGTAATAAGATATTGGAAGGATATTAATGTGAAAAAGAGCAATAGAAGGAAAGCTATGCAAAAAAATCGAGAGCTTTATTTTACAATGTGTTTGTGAAGATACAGCAATAGATTCAAAAATATAAATACTGAGTATTCTATTTAATTATTGTATTGCATGCATTATAGAGCCACATATTGCATATAGTATAAAATTTTGGCACAATAATGTATTAATCTCCCGTTGCTCTTTCAAGATTAGGTACAGTTAGGAATCAACTACGAAAAAGTGATAAATCTGAAATACTATTTACAGAGCATGGCTATTATCGGCGCAGCTTTGGGTTCTTGGCTCCTGTTTGATTTTATCCCAGGATTCTTTTTCATGTTTGGTTCAGCGTTAGTAATTGTTTCTATTATCATGTACACTGTCTATCCATATCAGCAACCTGCATTTGATTTTAAAAAATTCTCTACATCGGATAATAATCTTCTTATGATCAAAGCAACAAAAGGGGCAGGACTATAAAATAGATATAAATTCGACCGTTTTAGTTAGTTTTTTTTTAGAAAAAATTTGTTGTAATATGAAAGTTTTTGATAAATTTTCGATTACTTTTCCCTCTAGTCATTTTTAGTCATTCCAGCAATCATTCAATGATATTCAGGTTGATTACAGTAATATACTTCATACTGATGTCGTAACCTCCCATAATATAGATATCTAAAATATATGGCATTCTTAAAATGGTTGTATGTTCATATCAAATGAGGAGGTCATGTAAAAAATGTTTGAGGCGACTGTAGATTTGCTCTTTATATGATTAATACAATTTTCTATCAAAAAAACATTTCTCCAATACCTAGAAATATATTTCCATCAAGTACTAATTCAGCTCAATAGAAAATAAGAAAAATAAATGAATTATCGATAAAACAAGGTTTTCTTTTTCTTTGTAAAATGTGATATCTATTAATACTCAGCAAACATTTTACTAGTGGTTTATTCATACTGAATACTGTTATTTGTGTACATTTATTACCTTATACTGATCATTAAACAAGCTAGAAGCTTATTTCCAGAAACATAACACTTTCACAATAATATGTTCATAGTAAATATATCAGACTTATCGAACAATAAATCCTGGGAATATTATATTAAATTAAAATAAGTTAAAATAAGATAGAGTAAAATTTGAGTAGTCGACTATATTGGTTTCATCTTTTCACACTATTCCGGTCTACAAATACAATTCCTTTGAACTACAGTGGCGCCCAGGATTACTGGTAACCAATTGCATCGAATGCACTTAGTGGACTAAGTGCACTATCGATTGGTACTCTTTTCAAAATTATCTATTTTCCTTTGTAACCACCGATTTGCATTCAGCATCGAATTTCGGTTCTTTTAAATATAATTTCTTTAGTTATTTGCAAAGTCTACTTTTGTCGTTTACTTATATTCTCGTAACAATCCCTTGAATCTGAGTTCTTCTCTTCTCATCAAAAATAATCTGCATATAACTAAAGAAATTATATTTAAAAGAACCGAAATTCGATGCTGAATGCAAATCGGTGGTTACAAAGGAAAATAGATAATTTTGAAAAGAGTACCAATCGATAGTGCACTTAGTCCACTAAGTGCATTCGATGCAATTGGTTACCAGTAATCCTGGCGCCACTATAATTTCATATTTCCAATTGTACATAAAGTGCTTTCGAGAGAGCAATACGTCTTTCTCTCTTTGCTACATAGTTGCCCCACAAAAAATTATCTTCAAATTACTTAAAATATTGAATATCACTCAGAAATTTGTTGGAATTTGAGTGTTTAAGTGTTTAATGTAATAGTCGCAAAATTTGATATATAATTATCGGTATGTTTCCTAACTATTGGTCTTAGTAACTTTTGTAGTTACCGTATTTTGTTTCACAAGGGTTTGATTTTCTTTTTTGCCAATAATCCTATATATGCCAACAAGTGAAAACACTTTTTTTCTAATAGTATTATTGAGAGAGATGTAAACAATTCCTGGTAGACCTGAAATAATGTGATTAAATAAAAAGCAAAAGTTTAATGTTTGTTTGATATATGAAAAATTTCCCTATTAGTTACTAACACACATTGAATAATGAAAAATCAACTTTATAGGTTTCTAGGAGTGAATACAAATTAGTTTAATTGAAGATTAATTTATTATTATTTTAGAGCTGAATATGTGTGTTTATTTATAGATAAGAAATTAAAGACAAATCTCTCATTAAATGTGAAATTTGTTATCGCTGATGATGAGGATATATGCTACTCTAGAAGTACGGTTCACTCAAATAAGTGATACTTTTAAAAAAATATTTTCTGGCCTAAATAATAAATCTGCTAAACATCGAGTAACTATATACAATGTCCGCCAAACGTTCTGATACAGATGTTAAATCGCATTATTTCATAACCAAAACTGCATTCTACGTGGGAATTTATCCAGATATACATAAGATACTAAGTAATAATTTAGCCATTAAGTGTACAAAGTTTCCCCCTTTTACGGTTTACAAGCTTACAGATGCTTCTCGAAGTTACCCGCGATGAACTGCAGCTCTTCTTGGCTAATTTCGTCCCAAGATTTAACCAAGACCGTCTTAAAGAGAGTCCAAATTATTCTAAGATGCTCTACTCAGCGAATTTTCTTGCTTAACGCTGTTATTCCGACCCAAACTATGACAGATAACAGAAAAATGACTTCTGGCATCTACGGCAAATTTCTCAGACTTTGGATGGCCATGTCGAAGAATTTGCCTATTGTTCTGACTATTCTATGCTAAGTTGATAGTGAAAATTTTCTCATCACTGAAAAGCACGCTCGATGCTTAGGAGTTTCGTTGCTTTTTCGTAACGATTGACCTTCATTTTTCCCGTCAGCATATGGGTTCGACGGATCTCATATGGCTAGAACCCTAGTTTATGCTTGACTATTCTCCTCATTGATGCTCGACTAATATTGAGGTTAGAAGCTATCTTCCTCATTGATCTCTTGCTATCTCGGAGGATCCTCTTCTTGACCATTTTTATTACGCGAAAAGTGTTCACGGATCTGGGTTTCGCACCCTTGGGATGGTCCTCTACTGAACTAAGCTTCTGATATCGTTTCACAATGTGGTGAACAGCCATTCTCGTGACACACAGCTTCTTAGAAATCCCAACATTTTTCTCACCTTGCATGTGCAATTGGATTATAGTAGTCATAGAGCTTTGGACATTAAATAACAGTTCAGAAACGAGAGAATTAAATGCAATTTTAAACAGGGTCCCAAAAGGCTTTAAGCAACACATTTTCAGTAGCATTGAGAATCACTACGTCAAATGTAGTAATTTAACTGCTCTTACATTTTGTAGCAAACATTTTGTAGCAAACATTTTGGCGCACCATGTATATTTTAAGTTAACAAGAAACTAATACTTTTAAATTTGGGATTTTCGTCATTAGAGATTTTACATTATGCTTATAGAATTTCTTAGGTTTCCAAAAAGAAATTCAAAAAATAAGATATAAATCACATATGATTATAGATTGAAATTTGTGATGAGGATTAAAATGTTAATCACACATAACTTTAATACTTCTATATTTTAAATTTAAAATATCATATAAATGTGAGAAATTTTATATAAAATTGTTAGAACAAACGAGCATTCAAGGCTAAAAGATAGGAAAGCAATATAGAAATAATTATATAGTCATACCGTGATTTCCTATCCAAGCAACGTTAGAAATTATTGAGAATACTTCTGGAACATGATAGTACTGTTCATAGACATACAAAAAACAACCTATAACGTGACAACCACAAATAACGGACGATTGAAGAATGATCTGTAATTACAATCTATAAATAATAAAGAAGACATGAATTATAGAATACATTTTATGTAGTTGAAATTTAATTTATAATAGCATATTCGAAATAGTTTCTCATGCAGAAATAAAAAACTGTGAATTATAATTAACCTTCTAATGAATATCATAAGTATTCACGCTTTCATGAGGGACAAATAATTAAAATACTAAATGCGTTCAGGTAACAACATATATATTTTAAAACGCTTAAAATTCATCACTTATACTTATTTTCGATGCACATATTAAAGACGTATTATTATTTATTTATATTGTAAATTGATGATAGCTATCATCTGATAGATTTCACCTAAGCCAAAACTTTATATTTAGAGTATTCTTATATTAAAGTTTATAAAATCTACGGCAATAAAATGAGAAATTAAAATTATAGGAATGAAAAGGCGTTACAAAAAATTAATCACTACAGAGATTAGATGAATCAACAATTTTCATAAATTTTTAGAAAAATTACCTGTCTGGTCATTACCGACATATTCACTACGTGACACTGGCTGTTCTTCCAGAGAATTGTAGCACAGATTACTGCATAAAATAGAAGCAAAGTAATACTAACAACAGCATTGTTGATTACGTGAGGCATATTAGAATACTGCAAACAATATTTGTAAAAAAATTAGATAAGCAATAATATCTATCTTAAATATATTTCTCGTTTTTCAATTCACTTTGGTCTTTGATGTGTATTCTTTTCAAAAAGAAGTATATGGCTTAAAAAAAGAAATTACAATATATAGATAAATTAGTGCATAATCACAAAAACTGTGTTCATTCTAAATTCTCAGTGTATAAACCTACGAAATACAGTGGCGGCCATATACTTAAGGCATCCCCCCCCCCTCGATCAGGCTCAATGACGTAGTTCGTGAAATACGTCATCAATTAGAGTGATTCAAAAGTGGAGAGAAGTAGGAGATGTTGTCTGCTTCCTAGTACCGATTGATTTTCGTTGATTCCGCTGTTACTTTCTGTGAAAATTAGCTTAATCTCAAATCAACCCATCTTCGGCGCGGTCATATACTTAAGGCATCCCTGACGTAAGTGATTTAATTTCTTTTTACATGGACTTTTCTATGTTCAATGCTAACATTAGTGTATTTAAGTGTTTATATAGCCATGTAGGTCTACTTCCAGATGAGTAGAGGAAAGAATGTCACCTCAAATCAACGAGAGATGATTAGGGTTTTGCTGGACCAAAACTTGAGTCAGGTGCAGATTTCAAAGAAGTTGGAACTCTCTCTGTGTTCAGTTCAAAATGCAATTAAGCATATTAATAAATTTGGGATGCTAGAAAATGCCCCTCGTGCTCCAAGGAAATGAAATACTGTCAAAAGTATCGACCGAATAAACCGTCGGCTAAGTGAGGGCACCCGTCGATTAACTGCCAGGAGCATTCACAATGAAATGAAAGCCTATCCAGAATGCTCACTGAGTTTCAGTTCAATTCGACGACGTTTGGTAGAAGCTGGATTAAATGGACAAGTGGCCAGGAAGAAGCCTCTCGTTTCTTTGAAGAACAGGAGGGCCCGCGCTGAATTTGCGCGAGAACACCTGATATGGTCAGCAGTGGATTGGACTAAAGCGGTCTTTTCTGATGAGTCAAAGTTCAACCGCTTTGGATCAGATGGGAATAAATATGTTCGGCGTCGTCCTGGAGATGAATTTATGCCAAAATGTGCAATTCTTAGCATTAAACATGGCCGTGGTTCAGTGAGGGTATGGGCGCCTTTCAATAGAAATGGACCGGGACCTCTTCATATTATAGAGAGTATAACGGACAGCATTTACTACGTAAGAATACTAGAAGACAACCTTCTCCTATATGTTAGAAGTCAAAGGTAGGGTCGAAATCGGATATCCCAACAGGATAACGATCCAAAACACTCAAGTAACGCCACGAAATGTTGGCTCCATCAGAAGAAAATCACCAAAATGGAGTGGTCATCCAATAGTCCAGACTTGAATCCCATAGAACACCTGTGGAACGATGTAGAGAAAGAGGTAGAGAGGCAAAAACTATCCAACATTAGAGAATTAGAGGCAGTCATCAAGAAAGCCTGAGCTCAGATTTCAGTCCAACGTTGTGCCAACCTTATAGACTCTATGCCACGACGCTGTGATGCAGTTATAAATAATTTCTGGTATACTACGAAGTATTAATTATGCACTAACTTATTGTTATTACTGTTGTTAATAAAATTTTGTTTTCATCAAGTTTTATAGTGTTTTAAAAGCAATGCTCGAGGGTGCCTTAAGTATATGGCCGCGCCGAAGATGGGTTGATTTGAGATTAAGCTAATTTTCACAGAAAGTAACAGCGGAATCAACGAAAATCAATCGATACTAGGAAGCAGACAATATCTCCTACTTCTCTCCACTTTTGAATCACTCTAATTGATGACGTAGTTCGTGAAATACGTCATTGAGCCTGATCGAGGGGGGGGGGGTGCCTTAAGTATATGGCCGCTACTGTATGTTCTTTCACAGACTAATATGTATAAATTATTAAACAAGTATAGTATACATCAGTTTAAAACAGCGTAAATGATAAGCGATGAAAGCATTTCTTTAGTAAATGTCACTTCTCTGCTTAAAAGCTATGAAAGTGTTATTTTTCTAATTTCTTTCCAAGTAGCTTTGTTTCTAGTATAAGTATATATGTTATCACCTGCTTACTCTCAAAAATGTAGATGAATTTAAACTAACAATTCTCGGATCTAAATTTTTAGATATATTTGTTCTTGGGTCAAATAAGAATGTGTAAGTTCTTGGATCATATAGAAGAGGTCTTTCAAAGAAAGTGAAGAATATCATGTACACCGTAGGTAATATGAGCCAACCATACATTCGGTATCCTAAATCAAGTTATAATAACATTTTCATATGTTTAATTATACTAATTTAACATTTCTGTAATATTACATCTCACCTTCAAATATGAAATTTTTATGTGGAAAACAGAGGTCCCATGTTCTATTGAAAGCTAGAAATACGCAAGAAAAGCAAGTAGCTGACCAAAGACCTGCATATTATTTGAAAAAAATTAATTTCCTAATATACTCATTCCTCATGATAATAAGCCAGCACCGTTTTAATAGGTCTATTCAAAAACATTCCAAACCCATTGATATATTTCCAGTTATATATGATAATAATGGGTGACTGCAATAGGCCTGCCCAGTAAATGACCATATACCAGCAAGATCAGCACAAATAAAAAGGCATGAGATATCAACTACGCCAAGGTAGATATGAAAATGGATAAGTTTTGTAAATATAGAAGATGTTTAAAAACCCATTAAACTATAATAATAAGAAGCTCTTCTATTGGCTATGAAATTTTAAAGTCTAATTAAATAAAGATAAACTAACCATGATTTTAAAGCATGGCATATTTGCGAGAGGTGGACGGGACATTACAATAAGGCACGGTACATAGAGCATTTGACAAAATACTCCTAGTGAGAGATATAATATTCCTATTCTATAATTAGGATATCGTATATCAGGTGTCCCCGAACAGCTGTACATCTCACGTCTATAACTATTTATAAACGGGATTACTTAAAAAGCATATTAAATTCTCACTTCTAAATTAAGAACTATGTGATAAATATAGAAAGAGATATGCATTAAAAAACATTTTAACTAATAAATTCCCACTAATATTTCCTTTATTATAACTTCTACTTTAATCCGTATTTAGTGATGTAACATTTATACTATTATATATTAATTTTGCCATTCTGAACGAGAACGTTTATTGATTCAATGAAAATTAGGTAGATTCAAACTGTTAATAGTAAAAAACTATTAATCTTAGTGTGAATTATCACTATTTTTAAATTTAAATTAACTGTATTAATACGTCACCATATTATGCTGTTCATTTCCATTTTCTTCCCACTGAATTCACTTTACAATACCAAAGCTTTAGTGAAATGTGTCATTAAGCCAGAATAGAAATTGTTTTATTCCTTTATTTTCAAGAATCATTATTTAAATATTTTTATGACTATCAAAATTCTACTATCAATTGTGTTACTTTTTGTAATTATAAATAGAGTGCATAGTAAAAATAAAATACTAGACGGATGTGTTAGCTTTAAAGGAACGATTTTCAATGTGAGTCCACTAACTGTCAGAGAAATTTAGTGAATCTCTTACTATGAAAATCGGATATTTTGCATTAAATAATATCTATTATTTTTAGCTAATAAGAAATGGAAAACTCACATTGGATAGAATGCATTTTCGCGACCAAAGATAACTGCGAAAAGCATCTGAAATATTTAAATGGATTTAATCAAGGTTTAAATCTACATGCAACGCTATTTGGTTAATGACGGAAAAAATATGGAATATATTTTTCTGTTAATTAATACGGCACATTATAATGAAAATAGACAAAAACAATATTCAACCCTAATTAAAAACAATGAAAAGTGTGGGAGTTAGTTTTATTAGGGATATTTATTGGTAACAAGATAGCATGTGAGGTTACTGTCATATCATAAAGAATGACGAGAAGAGATTCAACTGGTATCGTAAAAGACTTCTCTCTCTAAAAGTTTGAATCAAATAAAATACGAATTAATAAGTCGAATTATGTGTAGGAATTTCAATTGGATACGCTATTTTAAAACGGTAAGCTGCTAGTTATTACTAAGCATGCATGTTTCTCAATCTCAATCTGAATATCATGATAAAAATGATAAATATCTCCTCTAAATTCTAAGCCTAAGCTATTTAACTTAAAAGTGAAACTTTTCAATAAATAGTACTAGATTATGTTATTTGAAAATGCTTTAACAAAGACAGACTTGTAAAATTCAATATCAGGTAATTAGGACAATATAGTGAATTCATTTTGAGATTGGATTGGATTTGTACTTTATATAATCGAGAACATTTCTTCTTACCTATGTTGCTCTTAAAAAAAATTAAAAATTGATAGCACTTTTAGACTTTAAAATATTGAAATCAATATATTTCTTATAAATTATAGAACATTTCCTCATTTTAGTTCACAATATTATTCAAGATGAACACTAATCAGTTTTTACAATAAATATATTTATGTATAAAACAAAAGACATTTTAAGGTAACAAAGAATTGCATCGTATATATAATAAAACAGTTAATGGGTCCTTATCTACAGCTCTGAGATGCACTGTAACAAAGTACCACGGTAATCATTAATACTTCCTGTTATTTAAAATATATTGTCAAATGTGTAACCATTGTAACTTATTTTTCGCTTCTGTTTAGCCATAAATGCCAATTTTACTGTAGATTATAGATAAATGTAAAAGAATTGTGGATATGCACTTCTTCTATTTGTGCATTTAAATAGCAGGTCTAGGTTATCGCTGGTATTTGCCTAATGAATTTCTATCAAAATAATATCGACTTTATATAACATGTTAAGAGATATAAGTTACAAAAATGTTTACACTATTTTAACAACGCAAGAATGTATTAATTCAATAGATAATTCTGTGAAAATAGTAGATTGAATATATAATTAAAGTAATGGAAAAATTATATATAACATACGTAGTGCTACAAACTTGAAAATACTAAAATTCAAACTAGAAAGTTTCTTACACTATAAATTACTATATAATATTACCATAACAACGTTGACATTTTGCGTTTAAGTAATATATAAAGTAAAAGACACAGTAAACTATAAAATGTCTATGTTAACCATATTTATCTCAGATATGTCAATATTTTAAAAACGTTCATTGACTTATATTTAAGTTCTATCAATAACAATTCATAATCTATTGCAAAGAGTACGTTTAAGAATATGTTATGTTCATAAAGTTTAGGTATCTGTTACAACCTAACTGTGAAATACTTAAAAGTAAAAATATTACTATTAACTAAAATAATAATTTAGAATTCACGCAAGTTTTGTGGTAAAAACTCATTTGGGATAGTTTACTCTTTTAGTAAACTACTAGTCTCGTTCCTACATAAAAATAAAGCTTGGTTAAATGAAAAATTTATTTATATACTTGCGTCAGTAATTAATCAATGTCTGAGAAAACACTGTACTAATACCTGCTATTATTGTTAAACATTGCTGATATCGAATTAATAAAAATAAGAAGGATAAGTTACATTTGAACAAGTATAGTGATTATGATGTTCCATTTTAATGATTAAGATATATTACTTTAACATATCATTATATGTTTCGAACATTTATATGTGACACTCCTACATCAATTCACTTCAAGTTTTATCCGTTCATATGTAAATGTTGTATTTGCACAGAATTAGCAGTTAGAATATAAATATTTGAACTTTTAAATTGAAAATATTTCTTAGTTAATTACAATAATTCATTTAAAATAAGTAGATAAAGGTTTAACAGATTTAAAATATTGTAGGGACGCTCAATCTCTCGTTTTTCTGATCTGCTAATGCCTTGTGGTAGCCTAGTTTCATCTGTGACAAAATAAAAAGGATCATTCTACTCCAAGCCTGAAATGGATTTCAAATGTGTGCATAACCTAGTGACAATTGTAAAGAGATATAATATTGCAGAACTTCAATGTTTGTAAATTATTTCTAAAAATAACAGTGTTAATAAAGATTTAAACCTCTTTCTCTGCTTCTTTTCTAAATGATGGTGGATGATTTCTTTCAAAACAATCTGTGAAAATATCCCAATACATAGATTGGAAACCACGTTCTCTTAGAGATATATGTTGGTAACCAAGAGTCTGCAATTAATAATTAACAATATTTCCATACTTTACAACAATTATGAAAATAAATAATGCATATAATTACGCACAGTACTTTTGATAATATCCATAGAAGTTTTAATGTATAATTTCTTATTCTGCAAAACTATAAAGCACTTTTCGCTGATTATATTATACAGTGCGTTTCAAAGTGATAGCATACTTTGTTTTCTTGGCCTTTTTTCTGTTCTCTGTGGTCAGATTGATCCAATTTTTTTAGAGATGGGATGTAAGAACCTTGAAAATCTCTACTTTAAATTTAATAGTTTTTCACAAAAAATTACGACTTTTATGCTAATTTTTCTCAAAACTACCACTTTTCATCGTTTCAAAATGATAGCACACTTTATTAAAACATGTGTTTATGACAAAAAAACAACAACAATCAATGTACGTAATAAGTAGCTAATAATCAGTACAACTACCATTTCTATTAATAACCTGGAAAATTCGTTCAGGCATACTGTCAACTAAGTTTTTGATGACACTTTCGTCTAGTTCGTTCCACGCTTTGCTAATGGCACTTTGAAGGTCCTTGACGATCTCAAACTGACGGTTATCGGCATAAATCCGTCGCACGGGAATTGCCCAAAGATTCTCCACACCGTAGTTTTTGAAGCATCAATGCCATGAGTCCTACGGATTCCAACGATGCTGATTGTGTTATTCGACGCAGTCCGCAGAATTTCCCTTTTTCACGATCATTCAACTTGCTAAGTCGTCCACTACTCTTCTTTGTACCATATTCTTCTTGATGACGAAGGAAATTCATAATAGCCTCCCTGGAGCACCTGACGACATCCGTAATCCTCTTCACCGTGTGACCGGTAGTTGACAGTACTTTAGTTTGACCTCTTTCGTGTAGGCTTAATGTAGAAGCACGACCCATTGTTATGATGGTCCAGTATTAGTCAATTTGCGTTTTTTTTCGTTAAATAAGGCCAAAATATGAGAAGTGTGCTATCATTTTGAAACAATGAAAAGTGGGTGGTTTTGAGAAAAATTAGCATAAAAGTGATTATTTTTTATGAAAAACGATGAAATTTTAACTGGAGATTTTAACGGCTCTTACACCCTATGTCTAAAAAAATTGGATCAGTTTGACCACAGAGAACAGAAAAAAGCAAAAAAACAAAATGTGCTATCATTTTGAAACGC
Source organism: Heterorhabditis bacteriophora (assembly GCA_964036235.1). Taxonomy (NCBI): domain Eukaryota; kingdom Metazoa; phylum Nematoda; class Chromadorea; order Rhabditida; family Heterorhabditidae; genus Heterorhabditis; species Heterorhabditis bacteriophora. The sequence continues at coordinate 12,570,916 of OZ038426.1, read as the reverse complement.
ACTGTAGTATACTTTGCATTTAACCTCATAGTCAAACATATGTACAGTAGCAGTGTAAAATAATAAAAAAGTAATGAAACATTAATTCGTATAAATCTAGAATTAAGTAAATATAAGTAGTAATAAAGAAATGTACAAAGAGAAAGAGTATGGAAAGAAATACTTGTAGTGCATCACAAGCCTGTTCGAAATTCTCTTGTGCGTTAGTGATTACAAGATTAAGAACTATTGCAAAATTTGCAGCATGGGATTTAAAGTAGTCATTTTCTTTCAGTCGTCCTGACGGTGTAGTGTCCTAAAAATAAATAATTTTGTAGATTTATTATCTTATTTTAAATTTTACCATTCCTGTCCCAATCTGGTCAAGTTATATTTGGGGTTCGTTAGGTATTTCACAGTTGAGGCATTTACCAACCACTTTATTCAAACAACAATCTAACTATACGACCAAAATAATAAAATCTTTAGCTAAATCGAACCACTTCACTACAAGCTGGTCATATATATATGACCTCTTGTAGACGAGGCACATTATTTGAAACAGTTTGGAGATAGGTCAATGATTATAAAGACCGAAAGAAAGGAAAACATATCTGAAAATAAGATAGTTTACATAAACGGGGCTGATACGCAATAACAAAGAGTTAGTAAAACTGCCAATCGGGACAATTCCCTTTTTAAAATCTAAGTTGATAGATTATATATTTAAATATTAAAAAAAACTATAAATTTCATTTTGTGCAGAATATAAAGTAGGAAAGGCATGTATGAAGTTATTACAAGGGCTATTAGATTAGACTATTCAAGGAAAAGAAATATAGAACCTTATAATCTGTATTTAAAATAAGTTCATAGATATTAGGGTTATTATTCGGGATACTAAAATGGGGATTTTGGAAAAACGGGACTTTAAAAGGTTGAGGAATTCGGGATCTCAGGAAAACAGGACAACTAGAATATCGGGAATTTCCTAGATTTTGGGATACAAGACAATTCCGAATAACAACCCTCATATATATATACAGTGGAGTCACGTCATCGCGGCTATATATTGCAAAAAATAGCACTCAACTGATGACAAGCCCGTGACGTCGTCTAGAGTGCAAATTTTGCAATTTCAACTATAGATTTGAAGTTAGAATCAAATTTACGATCTAGGGCATATAGATTTAATATTTTTCCAGAGATAAGTTTTTACCACTTTTTTCGGAGTGAAAATCATATTCTATATTCTTACCTACGATAGGCTTTTTTTCCGATGCTAGATAGGAAAAAACCCATGATTGACAGCTATTAAATCTATGTGTATCCTCATCAGTTTTGGGTTAATTTCTTCTCAGAGTTGCTCTTGCGGCTCATTTCCATTTTCTGCTGATGAGCTACCTCTCGCAGATTTGTTCAATTTTAGCAAACTAAACATTGTAATGTTTAGTAGTTTCATACGATGAAAATTAGCGTATCTAAAAAAACCCAGTGTCACTTAAGCCTTAATTATAATTCACTCTAAATTTCCACAGGAGTCGGTTTTATTGAAACTTGCCAATGTTGTAAGCGAGCCAACTCTGAGAAAAAATTAACCCAAAACTGATGAGGATACACATAGATTTAATAGCTGTCAATCATGGGTTTTTTCCTATCTAGCATCGGAAAAAAAGCCTATCGTAGGTAAGAATATAGAATATGATTTTCACTCCGAAAAAAGTGGTAAAAACTTATCTCTGGAAAAATATTAAATCTATATGCCCTAGATCGTAAATTTGATTCTAACTTCAAATCTATGGTTGAAATTGCAAAATTTGCACTCTAGACGACGTCACGGGCTTGTCATCAGTTGAGTGCTATTGTTTGCACTGAAATACAGCGAGTGCTACCATCTGTTATGTAGCCGTAATGACGCGACACCACTGTATATTATTAAACGTTGTAAATATTTTCGTTTCTCTTTCGTAATAACCGGTTACCATTTGACTATGATTGCAATATCTAAAGAGTAATTCGTAATTAATACCATAAATATAAATTCCCTAGATGTTTAGTTGAGTGTTGTAAGGTTTCGTTCAAAACTGATGATGATAATTGGCAAATACGTCAAATGCATAGTTTACACATGTCATTTCACTTAGTTGGGAATTTTGAATGAAAAGTTCGAAATTCGGACTAAATGTTCGTAAAGAACTATTTGAACAAAAGACTTAAGAATCATGCAATTCTTATTAGACTTATCCAGCATTAATACAATAATATAGTTAGCCAGAAATATTTTTTTATAACTATAAAAATAACTACTGAATGTGATGGAACTTTGCAAGAGGTTTCTTAAAAGGCTTTCCCATCAGAAGTTTTTTTATTTAATTCAAAGCAGTTCAAATACTGATGCTATTATTTTGAATCTCTTATAAATTATGCGTAAATATGTATTAGGGTAAATTCACTACAATTTACTTTTGTTACCAAGATACAGTGGGGTCGCGTAGCGAGGGGCATAGATTGCACAAGATAGCAATCGAGAGCAATCGAGAGCAATCGAGAGCAATCGAGAGCAATCGAGAGCAATCGAGAGCAATCGAGAGCAATCGAGAGCAATCGAGAGCAATCGAGAGCAATCGAGAGCAATCGAGAGCAATCGAGTGCTATTTTTTGCTCTCTCGCCCATAACTTTTTTTTAAATGGGAATTTTTGAAATATAATTAGAGAGCTAGATTCAGCACAGAATTTCCGATCTGGCGCATACCAAATTTTCCTATTTATGAAACAAAAAGTTTTTTGTCAAAATAGGTTTTCTCTCAATTTTGTAAAGGCAAAAATGTATTTATCTATAATAATGGCTCATAACATTTACTTCTAACCATAGTAAACAGATTTGGCTACTGACAGAACAGCTAAAATTAGAGTTTTTTCTGGTGATGTTTATTTTACATCACTTCAAACTTGCTTGCACATCATGTTTCACGATTATCTATTTTGAATCTCTCATCCAATTGTTACTTTCTTCCTCTCTAGCTTTGATTTGTACAAAAATGTAGTTGTTATGGCCTAGTGGAAGTGGGTTATAATCTCAACGCTATCATCCATTGGTCGATGACATGGGTGTTCTGGCCTCACTTTTGTGAGGATCACTGTTTCCTTTTCGTATAGCTTTTTATTTTCATTTTCTACATTATGATTTCCTATTGATTATACAACTTCTTCTTAAGGGGAATACCTGTATTAATATCAAAGAGTGAATTTCAGTTACAAATGTGTGTTTCAATCAGTCGTGGTTTTCATTTGATGCCATTTTTCAGTGGGCGATTTCCTCCGCTGGGTTCGATATACGATATCAATGATTATTTTGAGGGGTTTGAATAAATGAGGATCGGAGATTGAAACTATGCTTCTAAAACTGGGGGTCGGCTTGAAAGGCGTAATATTTCAAGATTGTGTGGTAAAATTGAGCAAAAGTATGAATTTTATAAAGTTCTCTGACATCTCTGATGTTTAAAGACACATAAGTGGCGAAAACAACAAAAACTGAAAAGTAGTACTAAATGAAAACTGCGACTGGTTGAAACACACATTTGTAACTGAAATTCACTCTTTGATATTAATACAGGCATTCGCCTTAAGAAGAAGTTGTATAATCAATAGGAAACCATAATGTAGAAAATGAAAATAAAAAGCTATACGAAGAGGAAACCGTGGTCCTCGTAAAGGTGAGGCATAAAAATCCACACGGCATGAAATCACCGATGATAGCGTTGGCATCATCATCTACTTCCACTCCGTCATAACAACAACGTTTACATACAAATCAAAGTTAGAGAGGAAGAAAGTAACTAATTGGATGAGAGATCCAAAAAAGATAATCGTGAAACATGATGTGCAAGCATGTTTGAAGCGATGTAAAATAAACAACACCAGAAAAAACTCTAATTTTAGCTGTTCTGTCAGTAGCCAAATCTGTTTACTATGGTTAGAAGTAAATGTTATGAGCCATTATTATAGATAAATACATTTTTGCCTTTACAAAATTGAGAGAAAACCTATTTTGACAAAAAACTTTTTGTTTCATAAATAGGAAAATTTGGTATGCGCCAGATCGGAAATTCTGTGCTGAATCTAGCTCTCTAATTATATTTCAAAAATTCCCATTTAAAAAAAAGTTATGGGCGAGAGAGCAAAAAATAGCACTCGATTGCTCTCGATTGCTCTCGATTGCTCTCGATTGCTCTCGATTGCTCTCGATTGCTCTCGATTGCTCTCGATTGCTCTCGATTGCTCTCGATTGCTCTCGATTGCTCTCGATTGCTCTCGATTGCTCTCGATTGCTCTCGATTGCTCTCGATTGCTCTCGATTGCTCTCGATTGCTCTCGATTGCTATCTTGTGCAATCTATGCCCCTCGCTACGCGACCCCACTGTATATTACTCACCAACTTGAACAACCGCAGTAATTCCTCGTCAGTATGTAAAATCCCAATAAAAATATCTTCTGCGCACTTTTTTATTTGTTTTGGAGAACATTTGAACCAGCAAACTTCTATCATCCTTTTCTGTTCTTTCGAAAGTCCAGATATTGATCCGTTCACTGGAATAATAAACTGGATATTAGATTTTTCAATATTTTACATTTTTCACATGTTTATCTTTTAGGAACACCATTTACAGTGCGTTTCAAAATGATAGCACATTTTGTTTTTTTGCTTTTTTCTGTTCTCTGTGGTCAAACTGATCCAATTTTTTTAGACATAGGGTGTAAGAGCCGTTAAAATCTCCAGTTAAAATTTCATCGTTTTTCATAAAAAATAATCACTTTTATGCTAATTTTTCTCAAAACCACCCACTTTTCATTGTTTCAAAATGATAGCACACTTCTCATATTTTGGCCTTATTTAACGAAAAAAAACGCAAATTGACTAATACTGGACCATCATAACAATGGGTCGTGCTTCTACATTAAGCCTACACGAAAGAGGTCAAACTAAAGTACTGTCAACTACCGGTCACACGGTGAAGAGGATTACGGATGTCGTCAGGTGCTCCAGGGAGGCTATTATGAATTTCCTTCGTCATCAAGAAGAATATGGTACAAAGAAGAGTAGTGGACGACTTAGCAAGTTGAATGATCGTGAAAAAGGGAAATTCTGCGGACTGCGTCGAATAACACAATCAGCATCGTTGGAATCCGTAGGACTCATGGCATTGATGCTTCAAAAACTACGGTGTGGAGAATCTTTGGGCAATTCCCGTGCGACGGATTTATGCCGATAACCGTCAGTTTGAGATCGTCAAGGACCTTCAAAGTGCCATTAGCAAAGCGTGGAACGAACTAGACGAAAGTGTCATCAAAAACTTAGTTGACAGTATGCCTGAACGAATTTTCCAGGTTATTAATAGAAATGGTAGTTGTACTGATTATTAGCTACTTATTACGTACATTGATTGTTGTTGTTTTTTTGTCATAAACACATGTTTTAATAAAGTGTGCTATCATTTTGAAACGATGAAAAGTGGTAGTTTTGAGAAAAATTAGCATAAAAGTCGTAATTTTTTGTGAAAAACTATTAAATTTAAAGTAGAGATTTTCAAGGTTCTTACATCCCATCTCTAAAAAAATTGGATCAATCTGACCACAGAGAACAGAAAAAAGGCCAAGAAAACAAAGTATGCTATCACTTTGAAACGCACTGTAGTATAAAAATATCACTTCATATTGAGCTGTTGTTTGCCAATCATGAGATTGATCTGTTACATCCAGTCGTGTATATAAAGGAAGTCTTATAATAAACTTTGGGTAAATTTTGTGAACAGTAATAATTATGCGATAAAGCCAAATTAAAAACAAAGGTTTTTTTAAAATAAAATTGCGAGTCCATAATAGAGACTGCTATATGAACTTTATATATAATAAGTCTTTAATACACTACGAAAATAATATTGTATGCGTATTTCTAGCTCAGCAAATAGAACTAAAAATCCAATATACGTAAGTTTTAGAACTACTTACAAATAACAGGTATTTTATGTAAATCACGATTTCCATTTATAAGCTAACTAACAACTGGACTAATAAATCATTTACTTCAACAATAATTAAAAAATAAATTTATTTGAAATATAACTTTAAATAAGTTAAATTTCATTACATATCACTGTATCCAACTCCATATTTATGGTTAGAGTTATCAATCTACTCAAATTTTTAAAAATATTATGAACTATTTCAATAAAGAACTAAAGGATAGGAAGATTCATGATCGTTAATATAGAAAAAAGAGTTCCAATAAATGTATTTCTGTACAATGCCTAAAAATTAAGTAACCAGCTCATTTTTGACGAGCGTTATAACGAGTTATTTCTGCCTGAAGCTTCTTTACTTAGAAAATGTTAAATATACCAATCTTAATACAGTGCGTTTCATAATTATAAGGCATACCCATTTATCGTTCTAACTCGGGAGCCAGTGTTTTAAATCTTACAGTTTTTATTCTGACATCCTGCCACTGCATCATCATCTACACATTTTTCTGATTGTCAATACAATTATTTTTAGAAACACAATAAGTTCCCTTTTTAATAATTTCATAATTACGGAGCATTTAGGATATGTGAGTATTAAAATTATTAGGTGGTTGCAGAAGTTTTAGTCTTTTTTTCCAGCGCTTTAGTACAATTACTTAAAACCTAAATAAATTCCCGCTCTTTTGCGTTTTTGTAGTGTTGGGTTTGTACTTTGTGAAAAGTCATAAGTCAAGATTTAATGTAAACTTAACCTCAAAAAATAATTCGAATAAGATGAGCCACCAAAAACTGCATATTCGACACAGTATTCTCATGGGTTCCAAGGGGAAAACGATACTGAAGAATGCAAATCAATATGATCTGTACTCGGTGAAGCTATTCCCTCCCATGGTACTTGCAACTATTGGTTTCATCGTTTTAAAGCTGGCGAATTTGATGTCGATGACCGACAACGTTCTGGGACGCCACGAACGGCAAAGAGTGATGTTTTAAAAGTATTATTGGATGAAAATGCGTCATAGACACAAGAGAACCTCATGGAATAGTTGGGAGTTGATCAAGCAATAGTTACGAGACGATTGCATGAGATGGGGAAAATTCGGGAGCTTGGAAAGTGGGTACCGCATAAACTCTCCGAAAACAACATTGGCCGCCGGCTCAATATTTGTATCTCGTTGATTGCCAGGCAACGCAAGAAGAACTATTTGTGGAAAATTGTTACTGGTGATGAAAAATGGATTATGTACAACAATCGTAAATGCACACATTCATGGGTAGACCCCGGACAGCCAACAACATCGACGCCAGAACGTCCTTCTGTGTGTCTGGTGGGATATGAAGGGTGTGATGTTTTTTGAACTCCTTCAACCAGGTGAGACGGTTACTGCCAGCCGCTACGGTAGTCAAATGACTGATTTGTTCAATACAATTGAATAAAAAAGACCATTTACCGGACAAGGAAGTCCGAAGGCCATTTTGTTGTAAGACAACGGTAGGCCTCACGTTGCTCTTAGTATGCAGCAAATTATTTTGAACTTAGGCTGAGAAGTTTTTCCGTATGCGGCTAATTCACCGGACTTGGCACCTTCGGATAACCATTTATTCTGGTCGATACAGAACTGTCTAGGGCGACAGCGCTTTCGAGATGTGGCTGAGGTGCGAAAATGGATCGAGGATTTTATTGCCTCCAAGCCAATGTCGTTTTTTCACGAAGGAATCCGAAAGTTACCCGAGAGATAGCAGAAGGCCATAGAAAGCGAGGGAAAATATGTTGATGATTGAACCACTTTTTAATTATTATGGAAATAAAATTGAAATTTTGAAAAAAAAGACTAAAACTTCTGCAACCACTTAATAGAATATCACGTGATAAATGTCTTTTGCGGATCAGTGTAAGAAACGGAAGATGAATTGTGGTTCTTGTCTCAACAATATCGAAAAAGGAGAAATTCTATCCTTTTCATGTCGGAATGAACCGTACGAAGATTGCAAAGAAAATCGGTCGCTCTAGGAAGGTTGTCGTAATTTTATTGAGAGCCTACGGTGAATATGGAATAAAAACAGTGGAAGAAGGCCAACAAACCTAAGGATGAGAAAAAATGAATTATAATGATGGCATCAAATAGCACGGTCAGTTTGGAGGATACTGAAGCTAAAGCTATTCATCAAACGGGAAACGATGAGGAAGTATCTCGCTTTAACAGCACATCACGAGAAAGGTAGGACGGATTTTATTCGTATACACATGCGATGGAATTCGAAATACATTGAGGTAATTCTTCTGTTTTCCCAAGTGCATGTGCCTTTTAAGTACAAGCTCCATTTTGTTCAGGTCATCTTCAGCGACAAAAATAATTTTAACCTTGATAGTTCACACGGATTTTCTTCCTAGCGGAAGAATTTGAGAAAGGAGCGAAGGTTTTTTTTCCTACACGAAACTTTGGAGGAGGAAGCTTGATGGTATGGGCTGCATTTTCATCATTCGGTGCTAACGAATATTTCCATTTCTAACAAAGTGAATAGCGTCGATTGCTAACAAGTTCTTTAAAGTCATCTATTCCACTATTACAACATATTTCCTCGGAAATTTTTTAAATATTTCAACAAGACAACGCTGCCATCCACGTGAGTTGCAGCACAAAGGATTGGTTTCAGAGCAGAAACATAGTCTTTATGAATTGTGCTTCTCGGTCACCAGATCTAAATGTGATGGAGAATCTTTGAGGGAATACTAGCTCGCTAAGTGTATGTCCAAAAAAGATAGTTTTCCTCAATTGGGGATCTGAAGAAGACAGTTCCAGAAGAGCGGAGTAAGGGTGGCTCAGTTATCCTCCAAAACCTGTCAACGGGTATGACAGAACGCATTTTCCAAGTGATCAGTAGAAGAGGTAGCTGTATAGATTATTAGAAGTTATTTATTACTTGTTATGAATTGTTGTTTTGTTTTTGTGGGTATTTAATTTAAGTGGTGAAAATTATGAAACAATGAAAAAATAGACTTTTTGTGTTTTTGGGAAAAAATTGTATTGACATTCAGGAAAGAAATGTAGATGATCTTGACGATGTGACAGGGAGTCAGGATAAAAATTTTGTAAAATTTTAAACAATGGATCCCGAGTTAAAACGACAAATGGGAGGTGTCCTATAATTATGAATCGTACTATATGATAGAAATTAATATAAAGAGTATATAACCAGGCAATTGTTACATAATTAAAAATATATTTTAGCTTCGAGAAGCGTAAGACCTACCTCCCTCCTCTAGAAGACGGTTCACACATCTATTCTTTGGGAACCGTGCACTATGACTACTTCCTACTGGTCTCACTGGTTTATCTTGACGTGTATCTAAGCTTCGACTTCTACTAGACCGATTGTTTTGACGGAAGAGTTTCTCGACCTAAACTGCATATATATATATATATATATATATATATATATATATATATATATACATTTTAATTTATTTGGATAAACTGTGGATCGCGTCACCATGCGTATGCTCCGAAAAAAATGGCACTCGGCTGCTCGTTCTCTAGCTGATATCTTTTAGAGTTCGAATTTCACAGAAATAAAAACAGACTTGGAATAAACATTGAACTTCCTAATTAGAACATAGCATCTTCATTTCTCCTTTATTCTGTTTGATTGCTGTTTTTAACCATCGGAAAGGAAATTTTTATTGTTTTAACCAGATGCGTTTACTACTACCTTGAAAGAAGTGAAAGAAATCTTTTTTCATGGGAATAATTTTTCTTAAGAGACGAGTACAGTTGATATGTAGTAGACCGGAGATATTTGAAAAATTCCCATTTTGAAGGTAGTAATGGGTGGGAGAATAGTCGAGTGCTGCCACTTACATGACATATCCGCGATGACTGCAATAATGTTTAAAAGTCATGTCATTATCTTATTCTGTCAAAAATATGAGGATATATTAAATGGGCTTAGTTTTTTTGGTTTATATGCGTACTTGTATATTTATAGCATATTAAGCTTATCATATTATCATATAAGATTAATATAAATAGTTCATATATATCGTACATAATCTAGGTACCTCGTTTGCACTTTCTTCATAGTTACGATTTTTCAAATTTCCAAGTGAACACAGGTTATGTCTTAATATTACATAATACATTTTCCTCTATTGGCTGAATATTATTTCTTTGTAATTGCTACTATAAAATTAATGTACATTTTAATAGGATTTTTTCATCTCCTTCTTTCTATCTTCTAAAAAACTGAACAACCTTCTCTTTCTTTTGCTGCTGGGTAGTGGAGTGAGCGATTCCCATTGGCTGTGACCGGAAATTTAACTCAGTGTGTGTTTTAAATCGTTGTTAGATGTGATGATCGATAGGAATATCACAAGTTATACTGAAAGATACATATATAAAGTAATTAACAAAGAAAATTAGATGAAATAAACTACAAGTAGGTAGTGAATATGAAACATTTAGAAAATATATGATTTCATATATGATGGTTAATCAAGAGACAACATTTCACATAATATATCCTACAATCCTAAATAAAGAAACATTTGATAGTGCTTCAATACCTAATTTCTCAAGTTCAACGTAATAAGTGAACCAGAGAAATAGGATTAGCAATTTTTGGGGAATTTACGTGAAATTCTGATTAAATTATTAAACATGTTCATTTATCTAGTGAGGTTTGATTTATAAAAATATTTCGCAAAATTTTCTATTGTTTAAAAACTAGAAACGATTTTAATTATATATGTGCTAGTACCAATGTAATAATTCAATTATTAATTATCATATAATTACAGGTTTAATATTCAGTAACAAATGTAACACTGAGAAGACAATTATAGAGAGCAATCTAATATATCATTCAGTTTATAGTACTTTGTAAACCTATATCTTAATGAAGTTATTGTTAGCAGGATTTCATTTCAATCCATCACAAAATACCAGAAGCCAATATTTCATCTGCCAATGGCTTGGTGTCCGATAGAAAAACGCGGTAATTCAGAACGTGTGCAAATTAGAGCAAGATAAATCGGTTGGAGTTAGAAGAGTTGCATATGTAAAGTATGCCGGGAGAATAAATTATGAGACAAACAGCAGTAATTTATATACTGGTCTATTCGAATTAATTTTGGAAAAGGTGAACGTTTATACGCTCATTGTTAGGATTTTAAAGATCAATTTTAGAGAAAATTTAACAAATTATAAAATTGATTCTGTGGTTTTAACAAATTTGCAAAAGGCTTTAATTGGAATACATAATTAATTAAAAAGATATTAAAAACAAGAAATTATTATTGGCCATTAAAATTAATTTTGGTAAGGCAAATACTCTATTTTGGAAAAAGATTGTAAACATACAGTTTATTTTGCAAATAGTATAACGAATATGAAATCAATACTTTATTGGCTTCATGAGCTTCGTATAGCTAGAATATAAATACCTCAGAAAAACAAGGTTAAAGTGACAGAAAACCTATAAACAGTTTTCATGATTTCTAGAATCCTTTACTTTGACTTCTACACATTTTTATGAAGCACAAATGCTACAAATTAGTACTATTGATAAGAAGTGTAACATAATAATAATTAATTAGTTAAGCAGAAAGTAGCAACATCATAACATTTTGCGGAGTCACAGATATATTAGTGACGATAATTATAATCATAATCTCCATTATCATTATATATACAGGATAGGAATTCCCAAAATAATAATTCTACTTATAATATAGAATAATACTTAAATAATAAAAGGTAAATATATGAGTACATCAAGACGAAAGAATTTCTTTTACAATTGAGTGATAGTGAAATTTTAAGTGGTGACGCCGCCTCTGTTTGTTCATTCCGTATTTTGCAGTGAAGCGAAAACAAGCCCAGGATAAAAATATACAAATTGCTTTATTTAGAAGAGAATGTCTACGACCAAATGCTTTAGAAACACATTCCAGTTTGTTATTAAGTGGTAGTTAATATTTGATTTCAGTGGTCGCCATTTCTATGTCATCTCTTCACATCTTTAATCAAAATAAAACTAATAGCAGTAGAAATAATAATTAGAGCTAAGTTTCGAATATTGCTACAAATTTATTACGAAGAAAATTTTCAAATATTTTTAATGAAGCATTCGTTTTAAGGTTAACTTAAAATAAGTCACTATAGACTATTACAGTGAAATTTTCTAACCCTTTCAAAGGAAAGTCAAAACTTTTTAATAAATAAAGTACAAAAAATTACCTAACACATTTTTGACGCCTTTAGCTCAAATAAAAGAGATTAGCTCATAACTTTAAGGGATTTTACGATTCTTGTGCTGTGCTAATTTGCAAGGTTTTAATTTCATACGGTTCGTTTCGTCATTCAACATTTTTCACGACTTTGCACTTGATAATTACGCATATTTTTTTACTAATAATTTTTATTCCAGTCTGTTCTGTGATATATAACAAGGAATACTTATTATTAATACCGCTACTTTATAATTGAAATCCACTTGATGAGGATATCTATCGATATGAATTTTGAGCGTTTTTGATTATGAAAAATACAATATCACTTATTAAATCCAATTTTACATGTATAGAACATAATATATACAAATATTCGATTCTTATATGAATTTTCCCAGATTTACTGCCATAGAAAGTCGATTTAGGCTTCAAAATATTTAATAAATGCTGCATTGTACATTTTTTCTAATTTAGCTGTCTACATTCATTCTCCATTTCACCTTTGCCACATAAGTAAGCTAGAATGCATGCTAACAGTGGGATAAATATATTTGTTCTATGTAATATAAAGCTAAGAAATATTTTTAAATTATTCCGTTTTTCTTCTTCATCCTAATTATTTAATGTGTCATAATTACAATTGGAATTGGAAAAAATCTTATACCATTAATTCAAATGTACATATGGATTGTAAACAATTCATATATATATATAATGCTTAAAGCAAATAAATAAAACAGGCAATTTTTTCATCTATTGGAAAATGACAGATGAATAGAGCAAGAGAGATGCTAGGCGTTTGTATTAAATGTAAGTAAGATATACCACTGTCATTCCATCCAAGAACATTCATAAATCGTTTCGTACTAATCGTAGATGACTTTAATGTCTAATATCTCACTTAGTTTGTTACAGATCAAACAAATGTATTTTGATTCCTAAATAAAAAAATAAATATTTTATCCAAGTCTTCCAATAAGACGATCACTGAATTTTGCTCAAAAAACGAAAAAAAAAGATTATTAGAAGAGAAAGTCCATAAGTTCAAATAGAGAAAATAAAATAAACAATGCTTTTGAAAGACATCTATTACAAGTCTAAGGTTAAAGACGTATAATGCAATAGTATAAAAGAAAAAGGTACTACGGGGGTTATTTTAGAAAAACTGATTAGTAGAAGGAAACAATAAGAGGTAGAAGACGTAGTATGATTTTCGACAGTATTAATTTTTTTCTGGTAACATTAGTCATTTCGACTGGGTGTTATTTCGAGGTGTGCTTCAGAGTCTGATTCAATGACAGATTCAATTAAAGGAGCGCGCTGAGACTAAGAAGCTTGATTCAACGAAGACAGGAATGAAATTAAGGTGGTAGAGAGGATGAACAATCTATTTAAGAGAAATATTACAATATTGCTAGATAAATCTGAAAAGCGTAAAATACGCGTGAAATATATATGCGGGAAGGAAACTTACTCGAGTGCATTTAAAGTTTAAGAATTCAAGATATAAAACCATATATAATTATTTAATATTACACCTTCATTGATATTTATTGATAATGAAAGGATTCAACAATGACTGTTAAGATCTATTATAACTGAAGAACAGCATCAATCCTCACTTTATAATGAAATTTAGCTTATTATCCTGCATATTAGTTAGTTTGGATAAAAAGGCCCAAAACTAGAAAGCTAGTGGAAATCCATCAAATTAAAAGCTTTCAGATATTATTTTAAATTTTAATAAAATTCGCGGATATTCAAATGGCAGCCGGGTAAATCGAAAATCATGATAACTAAGAGTCCTAATAGCAGAAACTAATAGTCCCTAATGTCTAAAAGAAGTAGATAATTGCGGCAATTAGAACTGCAGATTTTCGACTGACGTAGTGGGCGCGGATTTACACGCTAATTATGTACACAGATGAAGCTTATCTCAGAATAGCAGTATGCAGTAGTAGAATAAAGTATTATATTGTGCTACGTTGATCAATTTAATAATAAGAATACCACGCATATGTAACAAAATGATTCATACAAAACTATACTACACTGGAAATGCATAATTACCACCGGATTATTATAATTATTGAGCGTGTAAACATCTTACACAATATGAGTTCTACGATTTATGCCTATTGCTGGTTTGCGGTTAAAATACATCAGTTACAACCTATGATAAGGTTTTGTATAGTCTGTCTTCAAGTGATTAATGTTCAACAAATATGGGTATAATCACTGATCAAAAAAACCACGAGTGACGATCAATATCGAATTGTCTGAGATGTTTGCTATACACACACATAACGTCTACATTTCATATAAAAAGCTAATAAGATTTCAACAGGCACAGAGAAACAAAATGTGTTATTAGGATTAATAGACACATGTGACAACATGGAATAATATAGGTATCATAAAATTATCTGAAACTAATACAAAGATTTACAGTAGATGAATTTTGAAGGAAGACAATAGATAGAATACTTTGGATAGGATCACGAAAAAAGAGTATTTAAAAAACAATGAAATATTAACCTAATTTTCAAATCTTAAACATAGAAACGTGTATTCTGTCAATAGTGTAAACACCTATTTAATATAAATTAAGACTTCCACAATTACATAAAGATAAATCAAATCAAAGTATATATTATGCTCTTTGAATTAAATTAATTATATGTCAAAGCCTTCAGTACATACTTAATTTATCCACTATCTTTTTTCCCTTGTGGCACGACTAATATGTCAGCCCCTATTGGTGGAAGCTCAATTTTCGGCCTCGGTTGACCGTACAACGAAAGAGATTGACGGAATCTCTCAATGCATTCCACCTCTTCCTAGCATATTGATATTTATAAACGAATGTCACAAAATTGCATATTATTGTAACAACTTAGGGCATGTAAATACTTACCTCCTTTTCAACATCATTAGCCGATCGCTTAGTCCTCCTTTCTGCCACCGTAATTTTTAAATCATTTTTTCCATGTACAAATACGGCTATCTTTCTCCTTTCCGGAGCCTGCCGATTAAATTTGCGATCAAAGTATGCTATAAGTTCTTCCTTCGATACAGAGCGTAAAACTTCAACCTCGGATTCGTCTGAGAATGTAAAAATAAAGCCACTTAAACTAGGTAATAAATTATAGTAAATTTGAAAAGTTCTAGGACATTGGAAAATTGAATAGAAAGCAGTTGATGTACTGACTTCGATCGAAGTTGTACTGCCTACACTGTATTTCGTTCCAGAATATGCGAAAGCGTTCACTCAGTGTTTTCGGTTTTTCTAAGAGACGTGTAATAAGTCCATCCACTTGAAGCTGGAACTCAGCTTCTGGTAAAGCCAAAAGGTCATCCTTAATTAATAGTTTGGAATCATAATGATCATGAAGATAATAAAATAATTTTTTTACCTATAAGTTTTTTTTAAATATTTATACTTTCTAATGAAACATAAAAGTGAATCTAAGTATTATAAGGTATAAAATATCAAGCACTTAAATACACACTCTAGTTTTATCTAGAAAAGCTTCGACCCTATCAAGAACATGAGCTGGATCTTTAGGCCCTTGAACTATAAACTGAAGACCTAGAGTTCCTGAAGTCATTCGCGAACCAGTCCAAACGATGTAACCTGAAGATAACAAGCTTTAATATTCAAAAACAATATATGAGAATACTTTATGAAATAAATAAATAAGACACTGAACCCAGCTGTTCGTTCGTCCGTAACTGGTTAAATGCGGGTTCACGCATAATTTGTACAAGTAGTTCAACAAGTGCATTATCACGTGTAGCCTATAAAACAATTATTAATATGAAGTAAATAATTTATATAACTCCTATGTTTATTAATTATAAATTGAACTATCAATGCAAGATTTCTATTAAGAAATTTCAGTAAATAAAGGAAAAGAACATTTTAAAAATAAATTTGCTTAAAATTCAAAAATATTAGATTCTTAGCTTTTACTGGAAAAATAACAGGATAGATATTATGGAAAATTAGTACCTGAATTCCAGCTTGATAGAGTACTTCTACAGATGAAACCTCATGTGTGGGTTGGAAATGACGATAGATATAAATATCACCTTGAAATAAAAAATGTTATAAATCGAATAACAAAGATGCATGATAAGATAATACACAATTTTATTATACTAATATTTAGTAAAACCAACAACAATTTGAATCATCAAAATAATAAACTTTTAAAGTATATATACCATTTTCCAAAGCATGTTCCCTAACAGGTACGTATTCATTACGGAAGAGCGGTCTACTTTTAGTAGCATTACGGAGCGTATTAGTAACATCATGAGCCATGGAAAGTGCCTCCTAATGATATAATAGCAGCAATAAGAAATAGATAATTTTAAAACAATCTATTTTAGTACATATTTTATATAGTTATATTAAAACCTGTTCAGTTGTGTTTCCATGAACGAAAAGTTCAACATGGAAAGCTCGAAGCATTTCCTTCCCAAAAGCTTCTGCATCATGGACTGTTATTCCTAATAAAATAAACTTAAGTTTGAACTAAAGATAACAAGTGATTAATATGCTATATATGGTATTTTCTACACAAAAAACCTTTGCAAACTGCCAATAACTGTTCTTTGCTCCAGCATTTTTCACTTAATAGTAGTTGCATATAGTGGTGAGACAACAAATATGGCTGAGAGTGAGCAAAATTCTCCAAAGTACGTGTAATACCATCAAAAAGAACTTCAAAGCGAAGAGGATCTAAAAAGCAGTACTAATATAAATGTTAAGGACGGAAAGATTGAAAAGTATGGATTAAAATAAAAGGATACTAAAGGAAAATAAAATCAATACCAGGTTTAAAATCGGTCATCCTTTTCACCAGATGTTTTACGAAGAGTGCTTGTTTTTCATCATAACCAGTAATCTTAATAGGAATATAATTAACAAAACACATAATCCACAAATACGAGCACTTTGTAAGCTCACTTTCATGTTTGTTCCATACAATCCTACTTCTAGTTGACATTTGAGTCCAGCTAGATCGGCACTATACGTCTCTTCCGCCAAGGCATCCTAAAGGTTTAGAACTTTCATATTCTTTCTGATAATGAGATAAACAATTCACATGATTAGAAAAAAATCCAATGTTTATTGTTCTACGCTTAACTAAAATATACCACCCTTTTATGAATCGTTTGTTTCCCAGCATAACGGCCCTGTGAAATATAAATAGATTATGATATATGAAAATATACTCACCTGTATTTTTGTTAAAATACTGTCTTAATAAAGTCTTACACAAGATATGCTATTTAAAAAGTTTAAATAATTATTAAATTTACCGATTTCGTGGTACACAAAATCGAATTACGCCAAAAGAACAGATTGTATTAGCCAGTGAGAAATCCAATTTATTTCGTGCTCGCAGCACTGTTGTCTTTACATACAAAAAAACTAAAAATAGCTTTAAAACATTACAAATAATAACATTGCTAAGAAATAAGAGTTATCGCGGTGACTTAATCTGAATATGTAGCAAAAGGTAATCAATTCTGGATAAGATCGTACATCTTGGTGGTTAAAGCAAAAATTGCCATGTGATGCTATCTCGATGACAGAACTGATTGGGTGAGTTAAAAATTTGTTGCACTGTTGAATCGATTATGTCATCTAGTCACCCAAACACTTAATAAATATACGTTTTCTCGCAGAATATTTCAGTCCAATATAAAATAATCTTAAGAATAATTTAGCTTAGCTCATAACTCACACTAAGGCACCAAAGATACATTGAAAACAGCATAGTAGAGCGAGGACACTGAGCTACGATCGGTATAGTCAAAGCAATCTAAAAAATATCAGCCTTAATACTAATGAAAATTTTAAACAATAACATTTCTATTTAAGACAAATATTTCGTGCTTGTATTTATCATTCTCACGACAAACCTTAGTAATCATTTTGGGAAGTTTGTATTCATCGTCTTGCTTAAACCACACACGTGACCATGCATCATCATAAATTACACGAGGATGGTCACTGAATAAGTATCATCAAATAACATTTGTATAAAAGTCATTATTAAGTAGATGCTACATCGGAAAAAACAATGAAAACTTTAAATACCACCTCTTAATTGATTCCCTTGTCTTTTGATTAAACTTAGTTGGTATATAATCGTTCTTTTTTGGCATATGGAATGCAGGATGAACGGTTTCACGAGCAATGCGGAATCGATCCATTATAAACTATATGTATATATATATATATAGATATAGATATAGATATAGATAGATAGATGGATAGATGGATAGATAGATAGATAGATAGATAGATAGATGGATAGATGGATAGATAGATAGATAGATAGATAGATAGATAGATAGATAGATAGATAGATAGATAGATAGATAGATAGATAGATAGATAGATAAGTAGGTATATATATAAACACACTTCTCAGCAGTTATATTAAGATTAATATTCAGTCATATTCATGGAACGTATGAGTAGGGAATATGAAAAAAACATGGTTTGCATATAAAATGGTATCTAAACCTGATCAATACTGCTGATTTTAATTTCCGTGCCATATATAGGCTCAAAAATATTTCCCTCCTGTCCAGAAAATTGTTTAGAAACAATGCGATACATCATATTATCAGGAGACAGCATCTCAACCAAGTGAGTGATTCGTTCTAAAAACAAAGGATAAGTATGGTTTATGATACAGAACTGATTGTTAATTCACTTTTAAATTTGATCGAAACAGAATTACTAACGTAAAAAAATTTTTCCCCGTTCAATACAATATGCATATATTTATAACTATATTAAAAAAAACACCACAATATAAAGAAAAATGACAATGCTGCTATTAATAGATGTATCAAAAATAATTATTGACTAACCTGGATCAAATTCATTAATGAGATAGCGAGCAGACAAAATATCTTTAAATGGTGTATACTGCATCTCAGATGCTATCTTTGTTGCGAGACTTACTGGATCCTCTTTATCCTTAAAACATCAGATAAAATGAATTAACCTATAAAGTATTTATCCTATTAAGTTCAGAAACAAAGTGAATAACTAAACAAATAAATTAGAAAATAAGAGGTTTTCTTAAATTTTAAAAGTATAAATAAAACTACCTTGAACCTAAATTTGATTTTTCCTAGTTCCTCCAACTCCTCCTGTACCCATTTTAATGCTCCAGTTCTACGCAGCAAACCAATATAACTGAAGACAAGGGCAACAATATCTTCGATATGGTTCATGCCATCTATATGAAAAGCATTAAAACCACTTTAAACCACAGAAAAAAGAAACGTAATTATTAAAATAACTACGAATAAGTAAATGATGTTACCTGGACTAAGATCTACAGAGATATCAAAAACACTAAATCCCCGTGCTAAATTACTTTCTCCTGCACTCAGCGAGCTGACCCACCCAAGACGTTTTAATTCTGATAGTAATGACCCTTTTCCTTCATGTCCGATCAAATGCGCTAAAAGCTGTTTAATACAAAATATGAAATCAACATAATTTCAACCACAAAATTTAGTGAAATTTGAAATATTATTCTTGAAAAAACATCCATAGCTTACATAAATAATGAGATGGTGCAGATCTGTACTCGTGACGTAAATCAGGAATTGGGAAAGTTATTTTTAATGAACGAGTATCTTTTATTGGAACAACCTAAAACACTTGGTCGAATAAATTATCATATACTGCAAGAAGAAAACAATTTACCTCTATTCTTTTTCCTAACTGCTCTGCTCCATAAGGACTTTCGATCCACTCTTTTCGAATAATCTCCTTGTTTTCAATAGCATCAAAACCAAGAGTGTTCATGTAGGTTTCCATTTGGTCTAGCGATTCGGTGCCAACAATACATAGGGTCATACTAAAGCCATTATTTAAGCACTCGATTTTCATGACATGTAATACAGAAACTCCATTTGTATTTTAAAATAAACTTTTGAAAACTAAAACAGAAAATAATAAGAACTTACATATTTGAGCTATACCACTGCTTATGAAATGATAGGAGTGACTCTCGAGGTTCTATACCCTTAATCCGAGCATCTTCAAGAAGGGTGTACTATAAATCACCATAACCATAATTACAGTCGTAATAATTTAGCATAAATATTTTAAAATTATTAATTGAAATCTCACTTTATTCCCAGTACCAAATTTTCCATAGTCGTGACCAGGCTTGGAAAGAAATCTAGAATTTACTATTAATAATATAAAATTATCTTGTCTGTTTTAAGAGCACAGCCAAAATTAATCCATAAATCATTTCTAAAGACAATATCGTATTAATAAAGTGCAATTATTACCATACCTGTCAACTTGTAAATTCCTCCATTCATCGTTCTTCAAATTATTTGAATGCTCGGAATCAACGGCACACACCTCCCTTTCTGTAGCACTCTCAGTAAACTGTGGTGATAGAAAAAACTGCACAAATCGATCCAAGGCATCCTAAACTCAAAGTTCAAAGAAAAAACTAAAACGACAAATTTCCTATGATTAAAAGACCAATAGTATAACTTTTATTATACTATAAATAGTAATTATTTCATAGTAATTTAGGTGGTATACTTTAAGATGATCAGGTTTTATGTCGAAATGGTAGTTCGTATTGTCGGAAGCAGTGAAAGCATTGGAGCCACCTGCATGAGCAGAAATGAACTGAAATACGCACTAATAAATGGAATTGGGGAAAAAGTGGAAAGATGCTTTAAGATCTGATATCTATATTTTTTATCTTAGGTAAGTTATTGTTCCATAGATGGATAGATACGTCTAGAAAACACTCTTCTTACATACATTATTTATGTCTTTTTTATTAACATAATCTTCTCATATATTCTCCACAATACAATCTAATAAAAGCGTGAAAAATTACTTTACTATATTCATTCTCAGATGGATACTTATCTGTACCCAAAAATAGCATATGCTCACAAAAATGAGCAATACCCGGTAGTTCCCAAGGGTCCATAAGATGTCCTGAAATTCTTCTGTAATACTTGGATAATTTGTTAGAATAAGAAATAAGAGACTAAGGAATATAGAATCATTTATAGCATTATTCTATACATAAACATCTAATGAGTCTTAAACTCACCAGAAATTTCTAAATAAACTAGGTTTTAAACAGTGGATTCACAAATATGTACACATAGAGTAAAGAATATTCAAGATAAGCTTGATTTGTTCCACTAACCAACGTTAACATCCATAGAAGCTGCAGACTTATCCGCAGTGGGGTCGGATACAAGAAATACCTTGAGTCCATTTGTCAACTCGAGACCACGGTACTATAGAACTATTATATTTAATTAGTAAAGTAAAAAAAATTTTAATCTGTATAAATTAACTGTAAAAACTATTTTTTCCCATGTTAAATACCACTAAGAACTTTTTCACTGAAAAACAAAACTAAACCTCTCTCTGATCTTCGGGACTTTTGACGATGTCATTGTGCCTTCGTATAACTGTATTTTTGAGATTCATCTTAGGATGCACGGTTGAAATAGGATAAAACTCCGAATAGTACACAGGGTGAACTCTGGCAATTTTAGATATTAAGAATTTAACAGATATAAAAATTAATTTAGAGGCTTAGAATAAATCGACTTATATCTTTTGTTTATAGAATCCATTTCAATGACAACAAATCACTATCGGAAATTTTTAATATAACAAATGTATTATCTCACTAGCTACATTAAGAGGAATATAACTAAAAACCTTTTATAATACTTATAATAAAATGCAATAAGTATAGATCAAGCATACCTAAAATTTAGGTCGAACAATGAATTTGTAATATCAACACTTATAACGTTTCACTAACTTTAACGTAAAATAAGTAATGAAAAATTCCTTTTTCCTTACTAAATAAGATTTTTTTGAAATATATTCTTATTGTAAACGGAAATACTATACTCAAGAAATGTTTATATTTGTGTTATAGAGTGGTCAGAAATATTGTAACATAGAATTATTTTACCAACAAAACTAGAAATAGCTGGCTATATATCAAGGTAGACAACATTATCTACCTCAAATATTGAGTTAAATATAAGAGCGTAAGCAAATATGACAACTTAATAAAATGTAGACACTATATTCATTTTTATAGAATATTGGATGCAATTATTTCTTTGATAAATTCTAGTAAAACAAGAGGCTACCAATATACTTGGAAACTTTAGATGGCTTCACTTGAAACTGATTAATGTAACGGTAATAATTACGCATCTTGGATACTATTTACATGAAAGGACTTAAATAGTATAATTGTCAAGCTCTAAAACCTAACTTAATCACGACTACCAAATATTAGCAATACTAGGAAAACGTTAATAACCAATGAAGAAACCAACCTGAGAAGTTTATTTGATATAACAGAAATAGATCTAGACGGTTGATAAATTAAAGAAGTCCAGGCCCTCAATGGATGAAAAGCAGGACCAAACGCAGAATACATCTACTAGCACAGCAAGACAACTATAAATCAAATAATGCATTTATACATGACTTATAGACCGAAAAATCCCATCCCACTTTGAAAAATGGAGAAATTATTTACACCCAGCCACTGCCTAATTTTAACAAAAATCAACTGAAACAGTTTTCCTTCTCTTCAAATTGGACTTTTGTATGCCACTTAGGAAATACAAAAACAAATGAACGTCTAAAATTTAAATTCAATATACATCTCGATTATAGCATAATTTTAGAATGGCATATACGCATAGAGAACTCGTCCTCATTTTTATTGGCGAATTAACAATTCCCTACGAGAGTTTTAATTTTGTGTATCAACTAATAGAAGAGCACATTTTTTAAATTAATTTTGTTAAATGCAGTGATGTAGTAGAAATCCTGCTTCCAAAATAAGGGAAATATACATTTCTTTCAAATGTGTTACAATTCCACATATTGATGTTATGAAGCATTAATATAGCCATTAAAACTATTAGTACATCTTGTGTTGAAATCAAGTATTCACTATACATTGTTTAGAGGTAGCATTTTAATAAAACTTAACTACTAAGCAAAACAACTTAAATTCTGCAAATTATTTATTTTTTTAAGGTAATAATATGTTATTCATTCACAAAAACGAGTTGTGAAGTCTGTCATGGATTAATAGGCCAGCAAAATATTACATATTTTTACGAATATACCCGTAAATACCTAATGTATACATTATAGACAATTACATAACATTGTACTGTGATGTTAACTAATGAGGAAAGTGGTCCTATATCCATAAGTCCATTTATAAACCGCCAAAAATACCAATAATACTATGATTACTCACTATTATTAAAAATTGCTTTCTTAACAGATTCCAATTGCAACCATCTAAGTAACCCAATTTCTTTTTGTTTTTTGTTCTTAAATTTCCTATAGGAAGGAGGTACAAGATATGATGGAGGATGACCTGCTGCTAAAGGAGATTGTGGCCAGTCGGAAGAAATGGATTTAACTAAAATATATATATGTGTTTTTGCATGGTAGATTGAATTTTTTAAGGGTATTGTAAGTGAATGAATTAATGACTAACATTTTTTGACAACGTTTGAAGGATTTTCCTTAGTCTTTCTTTTGCGAAATTGCTTGTCCTGCGATTTTTCATTAGAATCCAATATAGATAACGTTAACTCCCCAATCTAAAAGTGAGAGATTACTATTAGTTAATGCAATATTTCAAAAAAAAACCCTAAATGAATCACAGGTTACTGGAGGTTTCTAGACTAATCGTAAATATATAGAAAGAGAAAATAACACTAACAGAAGCTTTAACTTCTTCATCATGGATGGATGGGTCAGGTAGGTCTGCAAAACTAGCAATAAGTTGGTAGCAATCAATGATTGAAGGTTGGGTCACCTAGAAATCAATATTAATTCGTTTTCGTAAAAATATTTTTCTTTTAATGATTTTAAAAAGTATAATTTAAAGTTATTCGGT
This sequence comes from Heterorhabditis bacteriophora, assembly GCA_964036235.1. Lineage (NCBI taxonomy): Eukaryota > Metazoa > Nematoda > Chromadorea > Rhabditida > Heterorhabditidae > Heterorhabditis > Heterorhabditis bacteriophora. The sequence continues at coordinate 12,546,683 of OZ038426.1, read as the reverse complement.
ACTGTCTTAGTTAAATTTAATATAATATAACAAAGTATAATGATTAGTAATCTATTACTTCTTGTTCATCTAGATTATAAGGAAAAGTGAAGTCCTCTAAATCAAATAGTAGATCGGAGAAATCAATGCAGTTCATCCTAAAATTGAAAAATTACTATCAACTATAGAACTTTTACTGCAATCAACAGAATAGTAGATCAATCTTCTGAGAACCACAAAAAGTGATCACTGTAAAAGCTAACAATCATGAAGAACTAAATAATAACGAAAAACCATGTAACCAAGCTGTTTTGTACCTCTGAGTGTCGCTTTATTTTCATTAACGTTATCGACTGTGACCTCGGGTAATCACCACATCATTTATGAAGTTACTGCAGGGAGTAACAGTTAGAAACATCAAGTTTTGACGTGTGAAATCCCTAAGATACTAAGGATATGATACAAATTTGAAATTTGAAAAGATGGATGAAATGAAAATGGAAACTAAAGAATTGTAATGTCAAAGTAAGTGTTATTCGTAAAGTTTTAAACAAATTATTCAGCATCGATCATTCGAAGATTAGTATGATCTCTCCCCTTACTATATGTATTTTTCACGCTGTATCTTAGTATATAGTTCTAGATTAATTCAACAGAAATTATTGCTGCTAATAATCTAGTAAATAAAAAAATTGAACTGAAATGAAATTTTTGTGTAGAGAAATAAAAATAAAACTTCTTTCTTCAGATATTATGCTAAAAAAGTTATAATAGTCTAAAAATGAGGTTTTTTTTGCTAGTCTTGTACATTCGACTCAAATACCATATTACATGTATTGGCTTTTCTAAAATAAAAACTCTTCTTATAGTGTTTATACTTAAAAAATCAACGTCTTTAGTTAAATATAGAAATACAAACATTGAACTAACATATGATCTTGAAACTAAAATGTAGAATAGGACTTTAGGATATAAAAGACACAATATATTTATAAGTTCGCTGTGAGTCATCAATTTACAAATAATGTGATTTATAAACTACTTATGAACCCTTTAACTTATTTTGAAAAGTATCTACTAGATACTGTATAAGTCAACTGTTATTAATACATAGAATGATATCCAGTGACCATCTATAGTCATTCCATTTTAATTTAAAGTAGTATTAAGTATTATTTTCATCTTACAAATTGAAGATATTAATTATTGGTTAAAAGTGAGAAACCTTTATAATTTCAATTCATTTACAGATGATTATTGTTAATATGACTTCGTGAAAGTCGAAAAAACTCTTTGTTCTTTCTAAAGCAGTTCGTTTAGAATTACAAAATTTGAAATTGATTTTAAGGATTGGCGTTTGTAGGGCAGAGTAAACTGAGATGAAGGAACTGTATATAGTTTGGCAACTCAATGTCTACTTGACTCAATTTTCAGTTATTAAAATTTTTTATTTACTGAGGACTTTTGTGTAATGAACCAAAAATTACTTGACTCATAAATTTTTGTATTAATAGTTTTGTACTTCTATATTTTACTTATGAATTGGTAAGATTTGATAAAAGATCTGTAGAAATTTTTTATCCTGAATGCTGATGTTGTTGTAGAATTTTGTAACTTAAAATCTGCATCAAAAATAATTGCTCACACTAGTTTTCATTGTAATATGGAGCTAGCTTTCAAAACATTTTAATTTACAAAATTCCAGTTTGTCTTGATTTGTTCATTTAATCTATATGAGTGCAATGCCATTTTATTCAAGATATTAGACATCCTAGAAAAAGAACAAATAGTGTTCTGCTTGTATAGTGAATTTCACTGTTTGCATTTTCAACTTAATTTGAATATTTTTCAGCTAATGAGCAAGTTAAACGGATTCTAATATTTTCAGAAATTGCTTCCTTATTACCAGTAATTTAATGTTAATACATTTAAACATAAAATTTATTTAGTTACAAAATATTAGGAATTAAAGCAAAAATAACTAATAATTAGTCTCAGATATATATTTTACAATTATTCAAAGTAATTTCAACCCAGTTAAGAGGCATTCTAAATGTACCAGTAATTATTATCAGTCTGTAATTATGAAAGGCTAACTTGAATTGAAAATTACTCAATGTATAGAAAAAATAATATGGCACTTTCTTGTCTATTTACTACTTCCTAACATTATTTATTTACTGCATCAAATAAAAATTAGAAGTATATAATTATAAAAAAACCATATCAAAATTAAATCCAAGACTATCATGTTGAAGAAGCGAAGTAGGAAAAGTTCCATGTTTCAAATATGACGATATTGGTAGATAACTTCCAATTACGTCAGTTTGCACGAATTATATTCAAATGTTAGAAATAAAGCTAATTGTATCATACTAATATTAGCATATATTTAATTAGCATACTTAACGTTGTATATAAGCTAAAAGCTTGGCGGCCTGGATAGACAAGTTGTTCCTGCTATTTTGAACTGTTTTATCATTTTTGTTATAAATTCTATATTGCTGTTTTACCGAACACAACGCTAATAGAAAGAACATGTTAATTGTTGTCCCAAAATTATGTGTTTGATCAATTAATTGAGATATGTTTTTGATTTATTTGTTGTTTACGTTACTGGGATTTTGATCTGATGAGATCATGGAAAAAAAATCTTTAGAATAGGTAGTGTGACTATCAATCCAACTTCCACGTTTGAAAAAACGAAACTATTGAGCGTAAAGTTTATATATAGAAAGCTAAAATCTAATGCATGATTATAGAAATATTGTAATTAACAATGACACTTACACAATTTAGCTAAAATAGATAATACGAGAACACGAAGGTCTTTGTTCATACTGATGATGATCAATCTAAAAACGTCTAGAAATGTTCAACTGTATCTGATTTCTTTCGTAATTAATATTTAGATCTTAAACTATTACATCTATCTACTACACAGCTATCAGTGTCTTTTTTCGTATTTTGCAACTGATCACTCACTATTTTATATTAGATAATCTTTTTATTTATTTCTCTTATTATTGTTTTCATATTTGTGATCCAAGATCCTTTAAATTCACACAAGTTTATTACCATGTACATTACTTTATTTACCGAATCTATAAGATCCAAATTTCTAAACAGTATTTTGACTCTCTCGCGTATTTCTGTGTGCTAATAAATAAAGAATATTGATAGTAAATAGATATAGACTTACTAGGATTCAACCAAATTTTTCCTATAGCTTAAACTTATTTATTATTACTAGAGAGAAATTTAGGTAATGTTTCAATGTATGCCTTTCAACAGTATTCAATTTAGGAAAAACTCACGCATCGATTGTGTGAACCAAGTTCCACACAACAGTTGTCATTAACCATATAATCCATTTACTTTCAAACTTCCATGCTATTATAAAGTAGAATATCAGTCCAACAGCAAATGTGACTCCTTGCAGGACAGCCTATAAAAATTTGCATACATATTCAATTAGTCTTATTCCTGAAGTACTTATCTTTAACTTTAAACAAACTAATTACAAAATGACCAGAGCATTTAAATTTTTTTCGCTGTAACTGGTTTTTATTTTAAAAAAACTACTAAAACAATTTTATTTAAAAATTAAATATTGCATAAATGTATTCACCTGCTTCAGAAAATTTATTTCCTTTATACGCTTCGTATTCGCAAGTACGTTTTTAGTATTTTGCCACTATAACTGCATACATTACCAGGTCTCTCGTAAAAAAATGTGTAAAAAATTTAGTAACTATTACATAAAAAGTGATTTTATAAGAAGTATAAGATAAGAATAGCATTTATTATTAGTACAGCAGGTTTGCTAACTATAATGCACTGATGCTTTAAAAGAGTAGCAGTTATATTTCAGAGCTACTCTTTAGTTAGACTGAACTTCATGGAAAAATAATAGGATTGGCATTTTTTCTAATTTAAAGTTAAAATGCATGCCCATTCTCTTAATGCTACTATATCGCCAGTTATTAAATCCTTTAAAAGAACGTTTATTGAAATAAACCAAGAAAATTCTTCTTTTCTCCTCATTACTTCGAAATTCTATTTACACATCACTATTATTCCTTAGTCCTAATTATCACACTGCTAAGTGGAATATAGTAGCGAAAATATGGTTCTTAAAGTGACAACTAAATAATTTTTTTTTACATTAACTAATAAAACTGTTATTCTGTATTTAATTCAATATGGAATGTTTTTTAAGGTTAAATTTCATTTAGAAATGTATGCATATTGTTTATTATACAAATGTATAGTATAGTAAATAGAAAAAAGTGAATCCTCTTATTGCTTAAACGTCTTGATCAACCTCTAAGATTTTTTATTAACAAAAAAAATCATACCTCTGTATTTAGATCAGTGTATTATCATTATTATTATTATTATTATTATTATTATTATTATTATTATTATTATTATTATTACTATTATCATTATAATGACTACTATTATTATAATGACTATTATTATTATACAATGCTGATATTTTATCTCTTTCATTTATTTCATACTGCATTCTTAATAACTGTTAGTAATTACAACCACAATATTGTTTATTTATAAAAATCGTTGTTAATAAAGACATGAAAATTTAAAGCATAGCATGAAAAATTCTCCATACATCACCTGCTTAATTGTTCGATAAATTTTAACTATAGTAATAGTATCCACAATTGCGATAGCTACCGTAAAGCTGATTTCCTTGTTGAAACCGTAAAACACGTTGATGGATGTACACATCTATAAAAGTAACAATTACTGATTGATCATATTTGTTTTCAGCACCAAATACATATACATATAAGAGAAAATCGTAAAAACTAGACTCAAAATCTACTCTGATGTAATAATTAGGAATAGAAAGCGTAGAAGTGTTATTGTTTACTACTTATCATTAAATACTCTTACCTCTGTTGTGGGTGAAATAAACCCCCATATCTTATTGTAGTAGAATAGACCACATCTTTCTAAATAAAATCAATATTAAGCGTAATAAACATCTTGCATTCAATTTGGGCAAAAAAAACGATTTTAAATGCAAAATGTCGAGATGAACACAGTCTACAAGAAGGAGGAAAGGCATAATTACTGTAGAACAAAATCCGAGGATGGTAAATATAATATAGTTTTTAGCAAGATAATGAAAACAAATTCGAATCATAAAGGCAAGAAAACCGAGATAGGTACGTATGAAAACCACAAAATTGGGTGTCTTCACAAAAAAAAATGCATTTTTCACTTATCCCGCATGCTAATGAAGTTCAGACGTTCTAAACATCGGAGAAATAAGCTTCAGAAACGTTCTAAACATCAATTTTCGTTAATCTGGAGAAATTTACAATGTTTTGAAAGAGGTTTTTTTTGCCCAAACTGTATACAATACGTTCAAAAATAATATCCCAATATAACATTTTGCTTTTTTGTTTCTTGCCATTAGTTTTTTTTCTAGGCTGGAAAGTTTTTGTTACCAAAGATAATAACCATAATAAATGTCCTATTTAGTATCAATGATTTCAATCTATAGTAGAAGATTACAACTACCTCGTGGAAGCTTTTCCTTTTGTAGAGAATACGACTGGCAGCTTTGCCAAATAATGCCAAACGAACTAATAGAAATAAAGCATGTAGAAGAATAAAACTACTGAAGTTTGAAGAAAAAATCAACGAAACTCCGACTTGAGGACGACATTTGTTTTATACTATTTTGCCCTCAATTAATCTTTTTGAGGTTTTCAGTTGTTGATTTACATCATCATCGGCAAATTTGATTAAAATAGTAAAAAAATAGTATTAGAATGTACACACAGGTTTAAGAAAAATACTATAAAATCTATGCTTTGCATGATAATAAGACAGCTTGTAATAATTATACTTATATTAATATAAATCATAAGTTTAAATATTGGTCTGGAGAAAATAGTCCAACTATTTTTGCTGTGCCCTATTTTCCCAATATTCCTCATTTCCAACCATTTCGAAACCTATAGCTTATTTTGCGCTTAGATGGTCTTCGGTAATAACATGTTCTATGGACGGGTCTGCTGAATGCCGCTCGTATTGTAAAGATATGCATAAGGAAGATCAACACTTCTCGATTCTTAATGTCACTGGAGGGAATACTATAGAGCACCTTCGCCTCTATTGGACTGGTTGACCTGGCATTGTTAGGACAAAGGAGAAATACGGACTAGTGGGATATATTGGGACATCATCTGATTCTTTAAATCAGATAAATAGTCTTTAAGCAATCCTTATGCATGTCCAATCTGTCAAATACAAAATGTAAAATAAAACTAGGAGAAATAAAATCTAAAAACTTATTTGACAGTATAATTGATTGAACAGTAAACCGTTTTTCTTCAAAAAAACACCATTTCAAGATTGGAGACTTCTGAAACTAACTAGAACCCCTTATCTCAGAAAAAAATTGCTCACTAGAAACAAAAAAGCATGATATTATATTGTGCTATCATTTTCAAGCGCATTATATTTATAAGGAGAAACAGCTAGTAGTGACTATTTCATATTGTTTTAGAAATAATACATTGATACTTTAAGACTCGATTTTTTCTCTCTAATAATTATAGTATACCATTATAGAAATCAACTTACGAAATGTGACAAATATAACAGGTATAATAGACATAGACCAAGAAATAAAAATAAGTATATATGTATTTCGTCGACTAAAAATATCGCAAAGAAGTAATATAATTTGTTACCTAATTTATTTATTTATTCTTGTATAACAATGGTATAAACTGAAAGCGCATATTTACTCACTTGAAGTATGTGGTATATTTTAGTGGAGAAAATATTACACATAATCTATTTAGAGCTATACATAGGTGAGAATACAAGCATACATCGTAGCAGACCATTAGAACCATTCCAAAGTTGTATGAAATACGTTGCATTTCTTCGATAGCACTTCAAAAACTCACTTATATTAAAGAAAATGAGATCCATCACCATTAATGTAAAAATAATCTTGAGTAGATTATAATAGAGTTTTACACCTTTATGTATGATAGCTTAAGGCCAAAAAATCAATGAACGCCACAAAACTGATAAGGCGGAAACCATAACACATGAAGCATAGTAGCCTCTAATAACTGAATACTTATTGTGCTGACTAATATTGGAGTCAGAAGTGATCTTACTCATTAAATCTTTATTATATCAAAGGATCCTATTTTGAAAAGTTTTCAGGTACTAAGGCTGTTCTTAATGTGGATCTTCCACACCTAGTATAATCCTCTACTACATCAAGCTTCTAATATTGTTTGCATTTTCGTGTGTTAAATTGATCTAATGAGGTTCAAAACAACACATCTGCATGAGCATAGTATGCCAACTACATAAAGATACTAATTTAATTGCACTTATAGTTATGTACCAAAAGTTTTGCTGGACTCTATATTTTTATTCGTAACTTTAAATTCTAAGATAATATAGAAATTATTTCACTTACAAAAAAACCATGGGGAAGTAGAGAAAAGCAAAAACAGAACACAACGTTGCTTCTCCAATCGACTGAGAGCAGGTAAGACGTCCATAAGGGTTAATCATAGAAGGTAACCGAAGAATAAAGATGACTATCAACCAGTTGCAAATAGTACCAAAGCATGATATCTAAAAGATTATAGAATTAAATTGATTTTCGCTAATATCCTGAATTTATGCGTCAGTCTTAGTTATGATGATTTTCCTCATCTCCACATCTTATAATTTCTTGTATTGTTGTTTTCCACACAATAAAAACTCTTTATAATATACTTTTAAAGTCTAACATCTTATGGAAAGATATGTTTTAGGTGAGGCTAGGGAACTCACTAGATATATAACTTACCATAAATATTACCAATGCTGCGACCTGATAATCATATACTGTTATAAATGTTGTAATCTGTATAGCACTTTCCATCTAAATATCAATATTATTTAACAGTTTAAAACAATGTTGTCTTTATCAAAGTTATGTATATACTTTTTTATTTTTTAAAAAGTTAGTTGTTATAGATAAATGAAATGAGAATACTTAGATTATTTATTACTCGTATCCATAATACATCACTTAGATGCATACTATAGTTTATATTTAGTTTATTCAGGATGTACAATTAGAACAATTCTTATTCACGGATTTCACACATTGTTCTAGTATTATTTATACTCAAGTCAAAGACATCTAAATCTATCGTTTATTTAAAAATGTTATTTATATAAATAAAACTCACAACACTTATTAAAACGAGGTTATTTAATAAATAAATAAAGTGATTCCTCACTGTATGAATGAGTGCTTTCACAATTTATACAATATCTCATAATAATAATATCTAATTTGCTTCATTTTCATACAAGGTTTTATGAATTAATGATAATTCACTAAATCTTATTATCTCAAGATTTGTTCTATTGAACAGCAGGTTTATTCACAAAAAATTTTTATATCCTCTGCGAAAAATGTACATAATTTATGTGGCTCAAAATCTATTTTGCAAATCCAGGAAAACTTTTATGATTGGATACATATTTATGAACTTCTATTACCCAGTTATTCGCATTGACAAGAAAAAGCGCAAAGATGGGATGTAAAAATGAGAACCGGACATGACCGGAAGTGGTGCGACCTTTCCTCAGACTCGTGCAAAACAGCAAACTGCGCAAAACTCGGTGACGCCTTGTGAATAAAGATTTATGCATTTAAAAGGAAGTCGGATTGTCTACAAAGATATTCTTCTTTGAAGATGCAAATAAATTCAATCGAAAAATTATAAATTAGCCAAGAAATACCGCGGGACAGTTTAAAAAACATACAATGATTATGAGTAAGATCATAAACTTTGCACTTAAGAAAATAGACTATAAATAGAAATAAATATATCACATTCCACTTAAAAACATCATTAATCGGAACTATAATATATTAATAGTGAGATTAATCTATATATATATATATATATGTAACTAGAGAATATAAGATTAATTTTATAGAGTGAAAAGCTTTTGAATACAACAATCTTGTCTTTCCAATTACTATACTAATTGTTTACATAAATCATAAGCTCGATTCTTTTAGGTTTTTTTGTAAGCTTTAAATTGTCTTTATTCACTTATTAAGTACTGTGTTAAATGTTATTATTTAAAACATATCCCACCGGAAATGTTCTAATTTCAATTTGAAGAAGACAATTCTCACTATATTAATAGATATGTATAATTATTGATTCGAGGAATTATCTGCTGAAATTATTTGGAAAAGCGTATTTTTCAATACTTACTGTTTATGGTTGATGCATCATGGTTACTTTAATATTTGAGATAATAATAGTCTTCGTACAATATTTAATGTTATAAATATTTGGTGTTTAATGATAGTCAAAGAAGAGAGCCATGTATATTGGCAAATATGGTTGAATATATAATATATAATGTCGTTCAAGAAATTGAACTGTATTTGAGGTAAATAAATTATATTTGTATGGCATGATTACTTTTTAAATGCGTTTAATTGTGCATTCTCACGATATTATATTTATATGGAAAGATAATTATGTATTTGTATAGGTTATCTAATCATATAAATTTTGGTAGTTTAGTATAACTAAAGCTTTAATAGATATGGCTCACTGGAACAAGGATGAGCTGGTATACGCATATTTTTAACTTTATTATTTAACTTTTTAAAACGGTTGATAAATGTGAATTTATGGTAATGTTCTTTTTCTTTTAATCAAGCCTATCGGGTATTAGCGACAACGTGCTTTTAAATGATTTTTTCTTTAGATTACCAGAAATGATAAATCTCATTTTTGATTGCATTTTTTTCAGCAATTTACATATTGCAAGGAATAATAGCTCACATAAAAATTTGAAATAGAAGGAAGGAAAATATTAAATTGTTGCGTTTTCGACTATTTTTTCACTAATAGTCATTTCCGGACTATTAGACGCACGCGTAAAAGATGAGCGCAGTGATTTCTCCAAATTTTGATGGCGGCTATTTCGTCGAAATGAGAGAAAAACTAACAATAATGATGAATTTCCAGCTCTAAAGCACTGCAAAATCCTATATAGGAAATAAATTGCTCTTATTTGCTTTCTATAGGTATATATGAATGTGGTTAATTTTTAACATTTGAAAAATTAGGTTAAAATATTAACTATAGGGAACTTAGGCATATAACAAGCAATTAATTTGTAGCGCTAAAAGGTTGTCCCAAATTAAATTATATAATACAGTACAAATCTAAGAAATCATTTTAGTTAATCTCATTGAATTTCAATTAAATAGGTCTTATTTATGATTCGAGGAACTTTTACCTCTGTAATTGCAAATTTGATTTACTTAATCTCGAAGAAATATGATTTGAAATCAAAAACAAATTCTAAATATTGTAAATCTGAGGAATGTCGTAAACATTATATTGTTTATCTAATTATTTGGTCGTAGTACTAAAACTGTAGGTAATCTTTTGGTTTAAATACATATGAGCGTCTATTTATTGGTGTTAATATACATAATCATATCATTTATCCGAAAATACTATACAGATAGTTGTAGTTATGATATAGTTGGTTTATATAAAATATTATAGTCTATTTTAATGTATGTTTTATTTTAAAAGCACAGATCAGTTGTTCAACGTCTGTTTTGGTACTTGTAGAAGAAATTACCTTTGTAAGAACTCTTTACACGACAAAAACAATAAAGAAAAATATTGGTATTTCACCTCATAATTAATCTATATAATTCGGCTATTTAGGGCTATATAAACTAAATATTACTTTTAGGAGAGTTGCAAATGCTAAACTGTTTATCAATGTAGCTTATTATAGTTATATTGGTGTAGTAAAACTTACTTATATGATTTTTCAATAAGAAAATGTATGCACTTTACTTACGGCATTAGATTTTTTTCACTTTATAGGCATATTATTCTTTACTTACATTCTCATTCTGGAACAAACCTACAGTCTCTTACCCGCACCGGAAACTACGAGACACGCCCTATTGTGACCGCGCACCTATAAGTACGGCTCCTATCAATCGCGGAATCACAGTCACATCCTATATGTATTCTCTAATTCTTCTAGCTGCTTCGGCATTTGGTAAGATAATATATCTGTGCAAATTTTTCTTCATGCATTATTTTTTCAATATAAAATAAGTGGTGATTAGTTTTTTTTAAACTTACAATGGTAAATTAATTGATCATCATTTTCAATTTAGTTTCAGCTGTCTTTGCTAAACCATGTGATGATGGTTGGCGCTATTTTCCTGGAACCAATTCGTGCTATAAACTTTTAAATGACAATATCACATGGACTCTTGCTGAATTCAAGTGTCTTTTCCAAGGGGCTCATCATGTCGCTATTGAAAGTGCAGAAGAAAATCAGTTTGTTCACGGTTAGTGATGAAATATAGCTAAAAATATGTGTTTATAATGATTTTAAAAAAATCATATATGCTTTCTTAAATCTATTATCGGAGCTAGAATTTGCAGTATAACTGGTTATTTAGTATTTGTAATGCATTTATATTTTAAAGTCTCTATTTTGGACAATTTAAAGAAACTTATTTTTTGAAAGTAGTAATATTTTTAAGGTCAAGAGATGGTATACGATTTTTAAAATGATTTAAATTAACGCTTTTAACATATATTTGTTTCATGTTTACATATTCCTTACCATTTGAGTTTTATAAATTAATGAAAGTTGAGAGCGTTTAGACGTTTATTAGCTATAAAAATATGTAGCTATTGTATAAATAAAATATCCAGTAACTAAATGCTATATATTTTTAGAACTCGCTAAGCACAGTGAAATCTGGACAGGTGCGGCATTTTTTGGGAAGAACCCAGTCTACGTAAATTCTAACCAAGCACCTTACGGAAACTTCACGAATTGGCTTAATGGTGGGAGTTTTTCTTTTTATTTTTGAAACTTTTAGTGATAAATAATACACTGTATTTATTATAAATATTAAATAAAGTAACATATATTTGACCTTAAAATACAGTATTCTTAAGCTTTCACTAGTGTAAACATTAATAAACAAAACTTTAATTTTTAATTAATTTTTTGTATAAGTATGAAGTTTCGTAATATTGGCAGTTTAGTGATGACATGTCCGAGAAATATTATACATCTTATGTTGCTATTCGTTTAAATTAAACATTGTTTAAAGCGTTAGATCCTATTAAACAATTTTCATACTATAATATGGCGAAGAAAAGTTTCTGCAAAATAAGGTATAAAATCATCTATTACTCTTTAGGAGTTACCCTTCCAATGAACCGTGCTCGTCGCTGTATTAAGATGGATCAAGCTGGTTTCTGGTTCCAATCCTGTTGTAAAAAGAAGACTTTTGCAGTTTGTGAAAAACCTGCCGCTTATGAGGTGTCGTTTGATAAGACCACCGTTGAGCAAAATAACTTCCGTCGTGTAAAATTTTTCCGTCACGTATGAGCTAGTTGTGTATACATTTTTTATGCAAGAATTCATCATACTAGGATACCAATATTTCGTGATAGTTGAGACATTACCATTCCTTATAGGAATCCTGGTACGAATAGCTGTTGACCGTTGATCTTATCGACCAACTTTAGTTTATATATAATTCCATTAAGTTATGAATATACAGATATAGATCCTCAAATGTGCAAGCCTTACCGCGTTCAACCCGCTTGTTTTTACAGCAGTTTCTGTGCTGACGCCGGCCACGACGCAAATTTGCAGTCGCTTATACGTGTAAATTATTTTGTATAAGAATGTCGTGATGTATTCTTTATGCAAAAATAAATTATTACTATATATTCTGTCTTATAACCACAAAGAAAGGGTACTTTTAAATAACCTAAAATGTTCTTAAATTTAAAATAGCATGCTCTGTAGAAAAATAATAATGGTATATTTTATATTTATTCTTACTATGACACATTTTATTACTTATTTAAAGTGTTAAATAAATCTGCGATAAGTTATTAATGAGATATTCTCAAAGTTGGAAAAAATTAAAAACTATATGTAGTTCTTTAGTTATAAGATATGTTCAATTTCTCTAAACAATTTCGTTATTAAAGCTAACCGTTGAATATATATAGGAAATGATTCTCGAGGCAGCTAGCAATAGTCGATTACGATGTAAAGGGTCACTGAAAGAAACCGGTTGCGTAGTGACAGGGGACCAAAAGAGAACAACTGAATAAAAGTTCACTGGAAAGTAGCTAGGGAATAATACGTGAGAAAAGAAAGTATCAGGGGGAAATCTAGGAATATTTCCTAGATATATTTATCGAAAAAAGAATTCAATTAATTTGAATAAGACTGCAATATTTTAAATTACTTAAACAGTAATTTCTTCATACTAAAGTGGTTAAACGCAATATAAATATTTTATTAAATGGCATTGCATTATTTAGATACCCAATTACTTTTTCTTGCTATAGTAATAAACTGTTGTTAACACAATGCAGTGCACTAAATCAAAACAAGGGTTTCAGAATATTTATATTGCTTAAAACGGTGACTTAACGAATTTAAAATTCCCTTTATCAAGAATTAGTGCTTTATTATTTGTAATCTGAAGTAAAAATAGATGCTTATTGAAGCTAGGTACGTTATCAAGTGCTACACATGTTATTTCAAAGAAACAACATTATTAAGATATTTTTTTAAAGAAATAACGATTGTGGTTTATTTCCTTGTAGGATTCATTACTTATTACTAGTAAATAAAATTAATGGCGCGAATTACGTATATCGATAATCTCGAAGTTAACAGATCACTAAAATATTTGATAATGATATTTAATGTGACAAGGGAATGACATTATAAAAAACTATTCTATTACCCGTTTCCTTTACAGTAAAACTTGTGGTTTTGTATACCAAGTGACCTTCCACTATAACTTATATGCAGGCAATGCACGGAGTCTAAAACTAAATTGTAGTTGTAGGATGGTGCTATTTTTGAAGTTAAAGAAAAATCGTTTGTATTAGACAAATTTATCAAATGCAACTATAGGTAATAACTAAAGTCATAGCATATCACAATTTTCTCACTAACTTTATTAGTTCTCTAATTTAATAGAACATTTTTTATTCATACAGAATCAATGTATTAAAAAGGATAATATATAATCTAAAAATGCAAATTAGGTGAAAATTTTAGGAAGAAATTGCAAATATACAGTTATACGATTAACTATTTGATCAAATACTACTCTTAGTTTACAGAAGTAAATTAACATTTATAAAATATAAAATTCACCCAGAGATTATTTTATGTATTTTTTTATAACAAAGTCTTGATAAATGTCTGTTCATAAAATTGGTACAAAATTCTCTTAAGTTTTAATTGTCTATTTCCTTCTGTTAATAACTATTGCTTTGCTTATACCTCATTCATTGTATCTCCAAAAATTTGCCACATTTTACTTTTTAAAATACACTTCTTGCCGTCTTCCATCGTAGTCACATGAATGCTTTCGTTTCTAGGGCCACTTCAAAAGCACCAAAATCCAAATTATTGCACTTCATTCAGTTGTAGATTCATTGTTGGTATGTATAAGTGTAGGAAAGATATAATTGCTTCATATTGTTATTTATTTATTTAAGTCCTAGTAATTACTTTTGGAAATAATGTTGGAAACCACAAAATTGGAATAATTAATGCATTGCATCATTACTATCGTGCTACGAAATTATCTTTAATATTATGCTGCCATACAGATAAGTACTTGATAAAGAATTGTATAATACAAAATATCGATCAATAGTGATGCTATGTTTATTATTTGCGCAGAGTGGCTACCTCGTCGTGAGCTCTCAAATATCTGCCGTCATCTTGAGCGAACATAAGCATTTTTCATGTTGCTCTATCTGCAATTAATTTTCTTCTTTATTTTTATCTCTTCTATGTTTTATTCTCATATACTTTCTTTTTACTACTTTCATTTACTGCTATCTACCTTTCTGTCTTACTCCCAATTTTAAAATTTATTTATATGATTAATTTTAAAATATCTTACCAGATGTTTAGAAGACAGATGAAATAATCTTCTTGGATTAAAAATATGATGAGGAATTGGTGATTGATAATGCTGGTACCAAGGTGTAATTTGATTTGATAGATTATTTTGAGTAACAACTACTAAAAGGTATTAGTAAAATAATATTTTGATAATAGCTCAGTATTATAAAAGTCAGACCTAATTTATGGTTTATTGCTCGAAACGTTCATACCTGGAAGATAACCTATTATGAGTTAAAGTAAGTAGACGTACCTAAAGTCCCATTAATTTATTTCAGCATGTACAATATAGATTCATTCGTTTTAATACGATTAATTTCTTACCTACTATATAGAATAATAAGAACTCTTATACTAATTGAATCTGATATACTGGCTCTATTGCACCGAATATGGGATAAGAAGAATGCGAGAGTGGAGTTCTTTAATGTGATGGCAAGGTAAGGAAATAAATGTGAATAGTGATGTTTTATATCTTTAATTTAGAGTAAACCAATGTATAAGAGATAAATCCTATGAAATTATTAGCAAGTTTTGGTAATTATTTATCGTTTCCTTTGTCCTATTATTTATTTTCAAAAAGCGATGGTTATCGAATAATTTTTAATCGTTACAGTAGAAAATAAGCTAATTAAATATGTAATTCAAATAATATCATGTGGATATACTTCGATTTAAAATATCAGTTGCTCTATTTCACGTATTGAGGTAATTCTATGAATGACGTACTTACACTCTTCTGTATTAAACGATCTAGGACATTTCTTAATTTCTAAAGAAATTATTTTTGAGGATTCTTTAATTTGCTTCAGCAATTTATTTTGATATACACCATTTCTATGATTAAATACATAAGTGTTACTATTGTAATTAGCCTACGTCTAAGCCTATTGTTACTACTTACTTAAAATAATAATTTGAGTTAGACGAGTACGTTGTGAAAATGAACCTTAACACTGCATATCTTTAACATAAAAGTGTGAATTTCGAATGAAAGGCATTGCATTGTTTTACAGGGCGATATTCGTTTATCTAAAACACAGGAGAACTAAGAGAAAAACAATATTTTGTAACTTATAAGCGATTGCTAAAAGTCTGTATATATTATTAGTTATAGGAAAACACTAAAATTTAATACAAATACGTTCCGAGAAGTGTCCACTTTAAAGTGAGTTATTCGCTTCCGTTCCAAAATAAACATAATAGGCTCTATAGGGTTTGAAAAGGTAGAAAGTTGCAGAAATCACCGTCATTCCTGTGTTTTAGATATCGGTTTGATTATACAGATATAACTAGGGAATTTGATTTTTTGATTTTTCATGAAGGATTTGGAACAGCTGATGAAATAAGCAGTGTAAGGTCAGTCATTGTTTGAAACAAGTAATTACTTTAACTATATCCTCTTATATTTTAAATTTATTTCACTGAGATTTTTTATAGGATATGAGAAAAGTAAATAATATCCTAAATGCTTAAAAAATATTATGCAGATGGGTAATCTATACTATTTCGGATAAATATGTGTATTTTGTTCAAATACCACATACGGAGAAACTATCGATCGATGAAAACTGTAAGATGACTGAGTATCTATTCAAATTCGCCGATAAAGTAGCAAGAATGGATGTAGATATATTCATCAATGAATTCAAAGGATTTCCTCCATTTAAAAGTAAGTTTAAAAAAATTATATTTAGTTTTGTGAAGATTGGAAGACTATTTTGGGGCGATATTTTGGTTTAATAATTTTAAATTAATTTTACTCTTCTTTTGGGTATGTACCACTTGATTCATTTACTTATATCACTTTACTAAAATTTTAAAAAGAATAAGCAGTGTAATAATTGTAAATGAATACGTGTATTTCTAGATTTCAATGATCTCTTTTTCCATAAAATCTTTTGAAATAAAAATTTCTTGATCTTCTATGTATAATGGCACAGTATATTAACGTGTAAATTACTCATTATTTTCTTGGTTATTACCAATAGTTAGGGTTTTCAAACGATCTTAAAACATTGCATATGATATTTATGTGCGTTAATGTGTTAGGTAAAAAGCTGAAGTCATTTCGACAAGTACTTGTGAAAAACTTATGAAGAACAAAGTTTGAAAACATTTGGCCAGTAGTGCATATCAATAGAAATGTAGATTGCAAGTTATTTCTTAAACCAAATTTATGAACAAATAGTTTCAATTTTTTTGCGTTGAAACATACACATCTGGGCAAAAATGACTTTTCAACTGCAGTTTTGCTTCAGGTCGTGTTGTCTTTCTACATTCTTCTCCTTCCTCTGGAGGAACAATAGCAGGGAAACTACTGCAATCATGCGATCCTACGAAGAGCAAACTCTTAGTACTTGGTGAACCGCCTGTTTTCTCTTCTATTTCTGTACTACTTTATTCACAACCGATCGAAAGAATGCAAATTGCATGCCAGGCTGTCTTGAGATTCACCATGTATCATCACAAACGAGACCAAACAATTCTGATTAAAACAAGGTGTGTTAAAATGCTTGAATTTTCATTATATAAGTAATAGTCTATTAAATAATCAGTAGAGGTTGTAAATGGTGGATTTTCAAGGTTATTTTATCTGGTTTTGTAGTTACTACTTACATGCTTAATGTATTTATATCAAATTTTATTTAACTGTTTCTAGATTGATTTTAAAATGGAATTATATTTATCTAAAACTAGTTTTATAAAAGCAGATGCATAAATATGTTTGTAACTTGAACTATATATTTAACACTAATATTAAGCGATAAATTCATATATAATATTGATAAAATAACGTAACAAATAGAAAGAAGCAATTTTAGATATATTTGGGTAAATAAGTTAATATAGTAACATATAAAGTAACAAACTTCTGAAATCTAATTTTCGGACTTTAAAAACTATTATCAAGCACAATATCTTTAGATTTCATTTAGAGCTTGTTGTGCGAAAATCATTCCATTTATTCACTCATCATATCCGTCTGTACAGCATATTTTTATCACGTCAAGAAGTCCAATAGATAGTATACCTCGCTTAATCCAAGTTACCTCGGGAAGATTTCCGGTATTTAATATAGTAAGTCTTTTTTAACCAATTGAGACGGAATGTTGAAGAATTTCAGGTGATGAAACTAATAGGTGATCACAAATAAATTTTAACATATAGTACAAAATAAATTATCTAGAAAAGGCTATAAATAATAAATTTAATCTGTGAGATATTCTCGTCTAGAAGATTTATTTGTGTTTATATAAATGTTGTTTACAGATTTGCAGACTTCTCAAATGTTCTCCTACTTTATGTGATTTCTATTTTGGTTGGCGACTTTTAGAATCTGAAACTACTATTAAAGTTGGTCCAAAGGAGCCTTTCGAATTCGCCTTAGCTCAAATAATGGGTTCAATGATCAGTTACGAAAGAACTCTTAAGTACTACGCTTTGAACACTATATACTTTGAAGACCTGGTATGTTACACATTAAATAAAATATGCTAGATTTCATGTAGTGAGTACAGCCATCAATACTTGATGACTTTATTAACATTAATATCTTTCAACATTCAGATAAGTGATACTGCCACGGCTATTCGCCCCATTCTTAACATCTGTGAGATTTCTGACCTGGCTATTCCCGATTGCATTGAGTGGAAGCGGAAGGAAGTGTGCGAACTATGGAGTATGTGGAACACCACACCGTTAACAGAAACATATCGTGCTAGAGCCAAAACTCTAGTTGATTATTTGCAACAGTACTGCTCCTATTGAAATGTTAGCTAATATTTAGTAGTAGGGTATTAAAATGATAAAAACTGTATATACAGTACTATGACTAACTTTTGCAAAATTTTCTATTTTATGGATTTTACGGTTTTCTTTTGCTTTTTTATGTTCCAAGAACAGATATCAATTCAAATTTAGGGTTTTGTAATATAAATGAATGAGGTAGATTCTTTAATTCAATTGTTTGATGGAGCATTATTGTTCTTTTTTCAAAATTCGAAAAATTCGATACATGGAATATGATGCATTGTGAGTGATTTATATCTGGCATACTTCATTCTTAGAATACTGACATTTCTACTAATATTGCCCAACAAGCAAATAATTTCCTGAATACCTTATTTCAGTTCACTAAAAATAGTTCACGAAAATATAAAATCTATAAAAACATATGATCTTATTATATTCATTAATTTAACGTTTAATCCGATAAGTTAGAGAGGAAAACTCTAAAAATAGTTAGTAACATTAGCTAAAAATTAGAGGCTCTTAGGCAAAGTAGTCAAAAGAAATCTGAATTTTATTTAACCACAGATAACAAATTTTAAAATTACTAATGACTACGACGCAAAGATATTAAATAAAAATCATACTAGATACAAAGTAAAGAAACAATGGGATATAAATTAATTAAATACAAATTGAAAACCTGTAATATAGAGATATTTGTAGTTTTAGGTGTCATTGAAAAGTAAATCATATTTTAAATGATCTTATATGGCCAAGTTCTTGTTATTCAAAAATAGCCTTTTTGCCTAATTTATTAGTAGTATAATTCAGGAATTTTAGTAGAAAATGCAGATTTCATTGAAAACACAAATTGTAGAAAAGAAAGAGCAGAGAGAAATGTGTGAACCGTGATCTGAAAAGAAATAAGATTACACTTTAAATGCTTAGGAATACACCTAGTGTATAATTACTTTTACCTTAACGCACCTAGGTCTAATAATCAAAAGTGGAGCTAGAATATATAACAAAATTCAGACTAAGCAAGGAAAATCTTCAAGTTATTATTTCTTTAATGTATATAAAGTAACGCAACTACAGTATACACTAAAGATTTCAAACAAACAATTGCTAGATTTCAAGAATTATGAATGCTTAATTTGATCTTAAAAGCAGTTACAGTTACGACTTCAACTCAAAATTCCAACTAAGCAATTTCAACTTTGTGCAATATAATAATTAACGAAATATGGCTCATTTTCTAATTTAGAAGAAAATCGAGTGCCCTCGTCAACTTTCGAAACTGCATGAAAATTACATATCAACGAAATATTGCTACTGGTGTTTAAGAAGTAAACCAAATACTGTTAATATCAATTTCTCCAAGTAACAGAAAACAAAATTATGATACTGAGCTGTACGAATTAATCTGCTAAATAAATGTTACCAAAGGCCTAGCTGTAGTGAATATATAAGGGATCCTACATGCAGTTCCTCGGAAATTTATTTATTCAGATCATCCATACGTCGGTTCATTTTCACATTATAAAAATTGCCTATTTAAAAATCCTAAATCATAGAGATATAACTTTTTTAGAAATAATAGTCAATCTCTAGTACATATTTTAGTAAACAAATTATGTACTTTCGTCAAGAAATAAATTATATGTACCTGAATAACGGCGATTTCTCTTTCTATCTCTTGTGATAACCAGTTAATATAAGGATTAGAAAAATGAATGACGCGTAGACAATACTCTTCAGTTTGTGGTCGCCAATGACAATGGCGGGTAATGGATTTAGGAGGCGTATTCCTGGAAAACCTGTTTCTCTCACCTCATATTTCTGGCAATTTCGAATTTAAAATTGGCTGTTATTACTTTGTAGTATTTTAAAACACTAAATATAGTAATGCAGTGAGGTTTGGTTATCAAAAAATTTCCCTCGACTGCTTTTTTGGCCCGTAACTTTATTAAATATTAGAATTTAGCTATTTTAAATACAGATTTTGATTTCCCCTATATGGTACATATCAATTTTGGTCGGCCATTGTTTTTCCTTCCTGCTTTCGGAATCTTAACGTTCTTTGGTAACCTAAGAACTGTCTTTCCATCTTTATCCGTAACCCCGCATTCCTTTAGTAGTTCAATGTGTCGTTTCCATAGTTTTATTTCTGTCCGTACCATGTACCATTTCCATCCTAATATCTTAATTACTTCTCCTTTTTCCCATTTTTCTCCTTCACGGTAATTTCTCGCATAGACGACACTTCCTTCATCAAACTTCCTATCAATAGCCTTTCTATCATGATATTCCATCATTTTATTTCTATACCTTGTTTCCTTCTCTTCTTTCATTGTGCTTCGTTCCTTACTCTCTGTTGGTTTTAACAGATTCAGTAAGATGCTAAGTTGACGCCTTAACATCATCATAGCTGGTGATGTTTTTGTTGCTGAGTGAGACGTTAGTCTGTACTGGAGCATTATATCCGGTAACGCCGCGGACACTCTTCTTCCCTTTACTATATTTTTAATTAAAGCTTTTTTTAAATACCTGTACGAACCTTTCTGCTTCTCCATTTGACTGAGGGTGGTAGGGTGGTATGATAGTGTGCTTAATGCCCCTTCTTTCACAGAATTTCCCAAATTCTTCTGAACTATATTGTGGACCGTCGTCGGATACCAGCTGCTTTGGTATTCCATAAGTGGAAAAGATTGCCCTTGACTTTTCCACTGTTTTTTCTGTCGACGTGGTCTTCATTTGGCATATCTCTGGCAACTTCGGTTTTTCATCTACTACAACTAACCACATACTTCCCCCTACAGGACCATAGTAGTCTACATGTACACTTTCCCATATCTCATTTGAAACATCCCATAGCTTCCATGGCGTTCTGGTCATTTCTGGACCAGACGTCGCACATTGTTCACATTTCTTTGCTATGTTTTCTATAATTTAATCTATTCCTGGAAACCATATATACATCTTAACTAAACATTTAATGCATACTATCCCTGTATGGTTTTTATGTAGAGTTTCTAATATTTGTTGTTGAAATTTTCTTGGAATTACTACTCTTGTTCTTTTCAGGGTCCAACCTTTATACACTGATAATTCGTTTCTATATAACCAATAGGGTTTTGTCCCTCTTCTTTATTTTTATTTGGCCAACCTTTTTGGATATTTTCTTTTACCCTACGCATTTCAACGTCTACCGATGTTTCCTTGGCAATTTCGATGGCAGTTACTAGGACTTTCTCATAAATTTCTTCTTGAATTTTAAATATCATTTCTTCTGACCATTCTCTAGCTATGAATGGTTTTTCATTTGGGTTAGGTAAACTGGATAATCCATCTGAATTTCCGAATTTCGCTGTCTCCCTATACTTAATATTGTAGGAATAATTCATTAATTTGAGGGCCCATCTATGCAATCTTTTTGCTGCTACTACAGAAAGAGTCTTTTTCGGTCCAAAAATTTTAAGCAATGGTTTGTGATCTATTCATCATTTAAATTTCCTACCGTAAAGATATTGTTCGAATTTTTCTATGCCATAAATTATACTTAGTGCTTCTTTCTCTTTTTGTGCATAACATCTCTCCGCTTTTGTCAGAGTTCTAGATGCGTACCGTACTACTTTCATCATACCGTTTTTATAACAGTGTATAATACAGCTCCTAGTCCGTAATTGGACGCATCTGTCGCTAGAACAATCTCCTCTCTTGGATTATAGTGGGCTAATGTCTCACTGATAGCTAGTACTTCCCTTATTCCATCTACTGCCTTCTGTTCCTTACTTGTCCATTTCCATTCTACACCATTCTGTCTCAACTTATTGAGTGGTGCCGCTTTAGTAGATAAGTTTAGAATGAACTTCCCATAATAAGTTACCATCCCTAAGAATGGCGGCAGTTCCTTTATTTTTCGATGATAGCATTTTCATAATAACTTCTACTTTCATAGGTGAAGTCTTTATGCCTTCTGCATCTATTATGTGTTCCAAATACTCAACTGAATCTTTCAAGAATTCATATTTTTCTTGTTTTACTCTGAATTCATATTTTTTTAGCTTCCTTAGGACCGCATTCAATCTTTTCAGATGTATTTTATCATAAGCTGCGGTTTCCGCGAAATCATCTAAATACACCATCACTTCCTCAATACCTTGTACCATTGTTTTCATTATCTTCTGAAACATCACAGGTGCTGAAGCATTTCCAAATGGTAGTCTCTAGTATTGAAAGAATCCTTTATGAGTGTTTATGATCAAACATTTCTTTGACTTAACGTCTAATTTTAATTGCAAATATCTATCTTTTAGGTCTATTTTTGAGAATTTTCGTCCTCCATTTAGAGTTTGGAAAAGATCTTCAAGCTTAGATAATGGGTATTGATTTATATCTAACCATGGGTTAACCGTATCTTTGAAATCTCCACAAATCCTGACTTTTCCTTTTGACTTAGGTACTACTGCTACTATTGCAGATGCCTACTCTGCATGTTCAACAGGAATTAAAAACCCCGTTTCACTATTTCTTCAATTTCTTCTTCCACTTGTGCTTTAAGTTGTTACCTGTGGTCTAGTTTTACAAAACTTCGGGATGACTGTACCTTCTTTGAATTTTAAACTAGCCACAGCCTTCTTATACATTCCAAGTTCCGAATTAAATACTTCTTTATTCGATACCAATATGTCATTCAAACTTTTTATGATATCCTTACCATTTACCTCTTTCACAACTAATTCTTTCTTGTAAAAATGTCCAGTCTATTCCTAATTTCTCTATCATATCTCTCCCGCACAAGGAATTTTCCTTTCCCGGAACGACATGTAGTGTCACTAACGCTTTCTTATTTTCCAATTCCACATCAACTGTACATTTGCCCATGAATTCTATCTCATAATTTGTATATGTCTTAGCGACATAACTTCTGACAACCGCGGCTTTCCTATTCTATCCCCAATCTTTTTTTATTAATTATTGAAAGTGACGCTCCAGTGTCCAATTCAGCATTAATTTGAACTCCATTTGCAATAATGGGTATGTAACATGGCGGAAATACTTTCTTCACTTGCTCCTTCCTGATTTTGTTATATTCTGTTCCAGTTGAGCCTTTTTTCTTCTTCTGAATAATCTATATTGACCTTACAACACATGGAACATTCTACAGGTTCTTTAATATTTTATACATAGTTGTTAAGAGACTCATCTAACGAGTATATATTTATTTCATAATTTTTACGCTCTTTGAGTCTAAATTTTGTACCGTATTTCGGTTTTGTCGATTGGTCTTTCTTATAACAATTCCTAGCCATATGACCCAATTTTCCACAGTTAAAACATCCAATTTTTTCATTTATTTTCGGCATACGTTGGGACTGCTTACGATACTTATTGCTAGTAGATCTATGGTTTTTATACTCTCGCTCTTCTCTTATCTCCATGACGGAGAGTTTTTCTTTGAACCCTTCTATGCTTTGAACTCTTTAAGGGTTATCTCATATATGCGAGACTCCCGCAGAGCTTCTTGTGCAGGTAGAGTATTAATTTTGCAACAGCTTTTGTTTGAACCTTTCTGATCTAATGCCACTTACGAATACCATTGTAACTACCATATTCCTTAGATTCTTTACCGAACTTAACTTACATTGCCGGTGGCTTTCTGGATATCAGTGAAAAAATCTTCCATTGACTGATAATCCTGTTGTGTTATCTTCATCAAGAACACCTTTTCTGCTAGAATGAGCTTCCTTGGTACATACCGATCTCGTAGAATTGTAATTAATTCTTCAAACGGTTCTTCCTCTGAGCTTCTACCTTGTAAGAGACCAACAAGCTCATTAAATATATTTACGCCAATCTCGCTTAATAGAGAGAGTTTTATAGGACTCCTCACTTATCCTACGCATGGTAAGATAGTTACGGAAAAGTTTCTCATACACTACCCATGGACTTCCTGATATGTAGAGCCCTGAGCTTTTGTCCATCGTTACTACATACGCCGGAATCGCCTCACCCTTTTGGTTCGCATGCAATGAATCGGGTCCATTTGCCACAGTTCTTCCCGTGGGTCCTCTTGAGCGTTCTGATGGAGTTCCAGATACTGCTGTACTTGTTCGTTGGCAAGGATCCAGCTCTTCTTCTCTTCTGCTGCTCATAGTTTCTTGAGTTCAGAATCTGATCGCCACTTGTTGTGTACGAACAGTAATACTCAGCGAATATTATTTATTATAAGAGTAAAACAATACATATATTCAACAGATTTTTATAGTCTTTATTATCATATTATCACTTAATTATAATACTTAATCTTGTACGCCTTTATCACGTACACTACATTAATGGTAAGTATAATTCTAGCCAAATAGTTTCATATGAAACAAACCTATTAAACCAACAAAATATTCCAAAAAGTGTAGCTCCAAACATCAGCAATGCTAAGGCAGCACCCGCAACGTTCATCGATCTAGGAACTGAACCATGACAGCGTGTTCGCCAGGATACTGTCCCTTAATCATATTTTATTTCATCTAAACAATATTTACAATTTAACCTTTTATTGACCAAATATATTGTTGCTAAGCAACGATCTATATAATTATTTTCTCTATGGTTTTCTATAATATTATCGACTAATGAAAGTAAACTACTATATTGTTTAAAATGTTGATTATTTTACTGATTACGATTTCAGAGCCTTTATTTAAATATTACAAATGTATGTTTGTTAAAAAATTAAACAGTTAATACAAAAAACAAAAACCTAATATTCATTTTTAAGTTTTGAAAAATATAAATCGATGTCACATGGAAAAATTAAACCAATAAAGTAAACAATTTTTAAACGTTGAGGAAATAATCAAAAAATTTATCGGTTATCGAAGTCACCTTGAATAATTGAAAAGACTCCAACTGCAAGAGGAAGACCGAGAAAGAAAAAAGTGCAGCAATACCTGAAAGTTGTTGTTCCATTCCCATGACATCTCTTCAGTTCTTTGCAATTTATTAACGATTAGATTGCCATTTAATCAATACATTATGGAAAAAGGCTATTCCAAAACTTTTAGTTGTTATTATAAATTAAATTAAATCGACTTGGATGATTTCCACTACTTTGACAAATTTGTCGTTTGTACGTAAAACGAAACAATAAAAATGTTGATAAGACTTTAATACTTATAATGATGTGCAGAAAAAATTCTCACCTAAGGTGAAATATACCAGTAAACGTTACCAAAATCCCAATTACAAGTTGATAGTGGTAGGAATAGAGACGTATTCTGAAGTAAATAAGGAAACTAAGTAATTTGATGGTATTTCATTTATAATATGAAATTAAAATGTGTTGAAAAACATAAGATCATAAAATGATATATGAATTAGAATCTACAATTTATAATGTATGATCAAATTTTTCACGTTAAATATAGAACTCAATCACTTAAGAGTAACCTTTGTGAAATCTCACTTGGTTTCAATAGCACTATAGAATGTAAGTACTGTTGTACAAGAAAGATGAATTCCCGAGAGTACACTGAGACAGCAAGAAATAAAGAAACGGATGGAGTCACGGTCCTAGAACCCATTTAGTTGAATTTTGTTTATTAAGTTCATGAAACAGTAACTGAACTAATGTTATACCTTAAATCTATTATTTAATTAATGTATGTTACCTTCACTTTCCAACCAATCTTCGTCATGAATGACATTTGCATTGTTCCGAGAAAATCCATACAAGATCCAACTAACGCTATTGTTCTGTACTTAAAACCATAACAAATTCCTTCTTTCATATTCTCGTCAGAATCTAGAAAATCTATTTGCTGAGAATATATATTTTTATAAAATTTTATTACCCAATATTAGTTGAGGTAATCTATAATAAAATTTTAATTTATAAATTTCAATGCTACTTACGCTGAAAATCACCCAAACAGAACGTTTCCATAAGTGATGAAAAAAAGAACCAAAATGAGAAGACTGAGCAGGTTAATTGAAGGTAAAAGTCAGTTCTAAATAAACATTAAGTTTTTAAGTACTGTTGCATTATCAATTAATTATTTCATTAGTGATACTTAACTCAAAGTTACATAAAAGATTCTTAAAATATGTTATGTTGGTTTTAAGGAGTTAATGTCTTAAAAAATTGGTACGATCATAAGAAAATAAATCTTAATTATAATATGGATTATAAAAATGATACCTGTTCGGATATCGAAGGAAAATTGCGTGGAATGCAGCTAAAAGTCCTAGTACTCCGTTTAGTATTGGAAACATGAGGAAGAAAAATGGCAGACAAAATGTGAGGTGAATTACTCCACAGAAAAATTCACACTAAACCGGGTAAATTGACAGTAGTTAAAAACACGCACATATATATACATATATAAATTATTTCCTTTCGATTCACTTAACAACTTTTCATAGTATATTTTATTAATAATAAAAAGTAAACAAACGAATGCGATTATAGCGAGCAACGGATATAGACTCCATTGTGGACCTGAAGATGACATTGTCACGAGGCATCAGGGTTCTATAGTTTGCTAAAGTATAGTATTTAATTTATTTAGAAACTATTTATCAAGTGAATTCTTTTCATTCAATCGGTGAAGGCAAATCATAAAAATAAAATAAGGAATTGAGGACCTAAAGTACATTGAAAGAGGAAGAGAAGTTAAATGAGCTGACGAGGAATTTGGCGAAGTGTCGGGCGCAATCTGGCGAATGCAGCTAACGAGCACTGTTGCTCGAATGCAAACGAGGATGTGCGGTAGCGATTGGATAACAAAAAAGGAAGAATGAAATCTCAAATAAAAACTAAATGTTTAGTCAATTAGAATGTATTTGATTTGTGTGCATATAGAATGATAATACTTTAATAACTCTAAAAAGATGTAAATGTTTTCACTAAATATGAATGAATTAACTACTAGTACTAGTTTAGTTTTAAACTCATAAGCATTCATTACTAAATAGTTATGTTTTCAGTCAAAAATAAGCAAACAAAGCAAAAGTTTAAAGAATACAATTAAGATTGGTTAAAGATATAGTTGAACTAGTACTTTGGATCAACGTTTTATATGACAGATTGGATTAGGTGTGTGAGTGGCTGTCATTAAATTCCATTCAGACTGAAAGCTCATGGGATCCTTTTTATGGTGGGCATATGATTTCGTTTCGAATTGTTCCTAATTAGAAGGGGTCAAAACATTTGTTTAGTATTATATAAAAATGTAAAGATACATAATAAAAAGTGATGCATGAAACAAATTATTTGACTGATTTCTCAAGATTAACAATATAAAATGATTTTTAAAAACTGTACTTTTTAAGTAGTTATTATATTAACTTTATAATGGTTATCTGTGAAGCTCACTTAGAATTTAAGCTTTTACAAGTGATTTAAACTTTCTTACAATATGCATCCATTAAAAAAAGAAGTAAAACAAGTGAAATTAGTGAATTTATTGCCTTAGTATTATATCTGGACGTTTCGCTATATGTTTGTAAAAAAATAATAGTACATTTTAAATTATTAAATCTAAACATTAAAAGATCTTAAAAATAACTAAAAATAATTAATCTACACTAAAAAATCATAAATGCATCATATTCCATTTCAGTAATAATATTTTGCAATAATATTGTAAAATTTAGATTATATGCAAAATAATATTTATACCATATTTTAGAAAAATGATTTAGTTATCCCGTTTCAATATTGATATATTACTAACCTGCACGTACCAGTAGGGGTGATCCGCTTTCGCTTTGCAGTAGTAGCGTTAAGTGAAGGGTGAATTGTCCCTGAGATGCATGTTAGTGTGATTTCTAAGTTGTGTTCATCTTTTAATTTTAGTTTTTTGAATATCGAACTGAGTATCAATAAACACATTAAAATATTATATAGGCACACACCGAAGACTTAAATTAGGAAAATTCTGAAGGGTACTGTTCTATAAAATTAGAGATCATCATAACAATACCCTTAATTAGAAAGTGCTTAATACCATTCCATAGTATTGAATACTAAATTAAATTCTTACATAGGGATGCCTTTAACTGATAAATAAAAACATAACGTGACAATAATGATATATTTTAATACACTCTTTCATGTATTATCTATATATATATGACCAATTATATTAATAATACTTTCTTATGAAATAATATTTGCATTTATCAAGAATTTCGTAAAATTAGATTTGGTTTTTCATATGTTAGCTTATATAAGAGATTCCATAATGAATATTGATTTGATTTTTTCTCGTTATAATGTTTTTAACATCCCTAGTGTCATTTTCAAAAGGAACGCCACATGTCGCTGCAATATATCGCTTTCGGATGGGTGTCATGTGCAATTATTATTCTCCATGAGCACTCTTGACTCCGTGTCACATACTAATAGGGCCAAGGATGAAATAGGAGCGACCTGCCACCCGCGGCGATTGGTTATACAAAGGTAAAAGCGTTAAAGTAAATCATTAGAAGGGAAAAAGACTAAACAAATGTGAAAATAAAGATGAGAACGTATAACAATAGAAAAATAGTGGACGACGCATGGATAGGATTTTGCATTAAAGATAAATTTTTCTAGGACTTTTTTGTTAAGAAAAGTATATAGACATATTTATGGTCCAATTTAGAGTATATTTAGTTGTCAAATCTCTAATATTTTTCGACTATTACTCTGCAGTTCTTTATTAAATTCTATAAATTTAATATGAAACAGCTCCACGAAAAATGTGACTTTAAATAGATATAAAACATGATACAGAAATCTATTGAATCATTATAATTTTTTTAAACAGTTGTCACATCACAATTTAAGCATCTATGGTTTCATTCGGGATCAATTAAAATTTTCATTTTTAAAACTCTGACTTAGTGGTTTCCAATTACTTGAACTACCAACTGCATTCATATTATTAAATCATACTTGTGACAGCATAAATATCTGTTATAGATAAGAAAGCATTTATAAAATTATACCAGTATCTCAATTCTTCCTAAGCATAAAATCAAAGTCAAGTAATTACGAGCAATATTTGTGGACAATAGTATATATATTATTATTACTATTATTAACTGCCATCAAGCATCAATTACGTATTGCAGAGATTTCGTTTTGGATTCCATGAAAAAAATAATGATTAAAACTCTTAGGTGGGTAACGATGTTGAAGGCAAGGAATCTTATGGGGAACTGGAGCTGTTTGAATCGGATTGCCGGCGGATAATGTGATCTCCCCTCTCCCACATTATCATAACGATATTCGTCCAATCCATTCCCTCATCTAAATGCAATATATAGAGAACCGCTCGGTCTACTCACCCCAATAGCTTTATCGACTCCGGTAATCTAATCAGGCTCAGAAGCGGCCAATCAACTCCACCCAATCGCTTGAGGAGGAGGGGCTAAAGCGGGTAGGCGGAGCATTAAGTAAAGAGTACACGGAGGGAAGATACACAGACAGATTAGTCAACTACAGTATTCGGGGGTGGCAGCTGCGGTAGCCAACCCGTTCTGCAGTCTGAGAATATACGGAGATGAGTGACGGACTGAGCTCTACCTCATCGACCGTTTCACAGGTGGGTAGTAAATGTCTTATTTTAACAGCGAAAATATTTTAAAAATTAAACTAGAGAGCTGCCGACTTGTATGTCGAAAATACGATTTGGCAGCCGGACTCCACTCCAATAATTAACTTTTCTCCAATATTTTTTCTCATAAACTCATTAAGGAAATTTGATTGTGTGGGCTTTTCAGGACGGCAAGGGTAAAAACCTCGGAGCAGCACTTCACGACTTCACGGCATACTATGCTGCACCTCTCGACACTGTTTCTGCTAATTTACGTCCATTAGGTGACACCTCTAGTTCAGGTCAGTTAAGGATTGTTGATATTTTTTAAATGAGTAGAACACTCGTCACTAGCTCATTCTCCTGCTTTTCATATTTCTTGGGAATTTCGTTAATGTGCTACTTCGAATATAAAAATGTTAAAAATCAGTAAATAATATTGAATACGTAGGGTAGAAGAAAATCAAATGATTTTATCAGGTTCTATTAATGTGATGGGAAATTAGTATATAAGAAAAAGAAAGAAAATAAATATATATTCTGGTGAATAAACGATATTTCCAATTAAGAAACACGTTTGATTTAAAACGATTATTCTGCTGAGTAATTTTGTTACTTGTGCTTATTTGATAAATTATGCAAATGATATTCACTAAGAGCGGGTAGATGCTTAGAATGCTCACAATTAGTGCTCCGACCTTACTCATTTTTTTATTATTTATTTCAATAAACTATTTATTGTTTCCCACTCTTTTTTAAAATAAATAATATATATATATATATATATATATAAGCTTTACGAAATGTGCGCTTTTTGTCTAGACAGGAAATTGATCATATACCGTATTCCACTACTTATGAATAAGCATATAAATGTCAGCTGATAGCCAGAAAAAGCAATTCCAGCACCTGCGTCGAAAACTAATAAAAAGTTACTGTAGAAGTGATAAGGTAAGTAGAGGATGAAATAGTTGTAAGTTATGAAAAGTTATTGATAAAATCTAAATAGACATTTCTTCATTATCTTTTTCCAAAAAAAGGATAGCAGTAATTTCATTACAGCAACCTTCGATTTAATAAGTGTTTAAATCTACTGTAGCATACACTATGTATTGGTTCGTGCTATTAGAACCAGCTTGACGTCTTAATCTGGTCTGATCCACTTCTTCTGGCGAAGAATCGCTCTTAGTGCTCTCAAAAGCCCAAAATCACCCATCTGTCTCGATTGTTACATGTTGCTCTTTGTTTAGGGTCATCTGCTCTGCTTTCCTCACGTTAACAGATCATTGAGAAAGTAGAGGTGATGAAATTAAGAAGACAAAAAAACCAAAGAAAAAATGCTAATATAATTTTCACTGACACTATAAACAATGCTCAATAGTTAATATCTAACGAAGATTAATGATAATCCTGTTAAGAAGGTGCATTCAAAAAAATCAAGGCCGAAAACGTTACATCTGGAACGGTATTCTCTTCATCACTTTCTGGGGTCCCGTCTACTCCTGCACGGTGAGATTTCAAGCATTTATTTTATTTTTCTACCAAATATTTAGATAAAGTTATGATCTATACTGTTACTCCTTACTTGAAGTAGTGTACTTCTTGTGCTATTTAATAATTTGTTTTTGATTTTTAGGCGTCGTCATCGAACAACATTTACTCAAGAACAGTTAGCTGAATTAGATTCAGCGTTTCAGGTATAATCTTTATTTTCGTATTGTAAGTTTTAAACTTCCTTATGTACTCTTCTATAGATCCAACAGTCAACTATAACGTTTATTCATACATAATTCTTAAATGCTTATATGACTTAAACTATAAGTTTCATGACCTAAATTTTTAACGACTATATATTAATCTTCTTATTAATCTATATATTTTAAATGGTAAAGAGAAGTAATGATTTGTAGAAGAGTCACTATCCTGATATTTATGTCCGAGAAGAGTTAGCTAGAATAACAAAGCTAAATGAAGCGCGGATACAGGTTGGTTCATTTTTTCTCTTCATTCATCTTGCTCTTTCAATTTCTCTTTACTTAATCCAATCGTTCGCACCTGCTCTTATTATCTAACCTCTTCTACTTGCTTGCTTCCATGGTGTAATCCACACCCATATTAACAATTAACTATTAGTTTTAGAAATGCTGAACCAATAATTTAGTAGCTGCCTTGGATTAAGCAATAGTAGGTCGAGTTCATGCGAGGTCGAGCGCCATGTGCGCTAATTTCTGTTTACCGTGACTAATTGGGGGTGTGGGAGGGCTGTCTGTAGTCAAGACAGCGGGTGGTCACATCTGGCCACTGAAAGTTAGTGGATGAGTTGAGGAAAATGAGGAAAAACAGGATAATAATTTTTACATATTGTATTGTTCATATACTATAACTTCGTAGTTTTATAATAGTTTAGTTTTCGCTAAATATATTTTACTTTCTTCCGTCTACTAGTTTTTCTAGGTAAATATTACTTCATATTGATATAACAAAATTTAAACAAATTTACTACTCGCCCTTATTGACTAAATACTAGAGTACGGATAAGTTTAATAGCATGATAAGCGGTAAAAGTTCTATATAAAGCTCATAGTAAAATAGTATTTAAGATGGAATGAATGTGTTTTTTATAACATCATTCTTTACAGTATTTATAATTTCTCCTATGTTGGGACAACGTTTAGTATAGACTAGAAAATTAACGAGAATACTTAGTGTATTAAATTAGTTTATAGGATTAATGCTAATTTTCAAGGGAAGTTTCCTCTTTTGTAAAGAATAAAGATAGTAGCTTTATTGAAGTACTAAATAATCCTGAGCAAGACTAGTTAACGTATTGGGCTTAATAAGACGGAAAGGGAGTAAACCTGTACTACTACCCAGAGCTGGGCTTATATGCGATCTACTCCTAGTTAATCTTTCTACAAAGGTTCAAATTGTTGGCTTTTACTAAACATTTACTACCAAGACAAAAACAGTTAATTAAATACTAGACATAAATACAAGTTAAGAAAAAACATCTATCGTCTATGCTTTGCGTGACATAATTCTTTACAGTGCAGTATGTGAATTAGAATTTTAACCTGGGGAATCCCTCTAGGAGATGTTTCCCACGCCCTCCGATTTCCCACGGTCGAATTGAATCTGTATAATTTATGCAATAAACTAAATTGTATTTAATATATTGGGTTTGGCCGGCTTGGCTTTGTATGACCACCTAATCGTGTTGTAGAAAGGAGATTCGATTTATCAAACCAGGAACACAGGGAAATTTAAAAGCTCAAATTCCTTACTTTGACCAGTGAAAAATGTTTAAGTTATCACATAGACTCTTAATGTTTACGTGATATTATTGCATAGATATTCAATTTTAGAAGCGGATATATTTTTATTCAAGCAATCGAAGAATTCCTGTGAAATTTTCTACTCCATAATGTAGCTGATACTAAGGCACAATTTGGTATCTTTAAAAACTAAATGAGATGATGCTGTTGTTCGTTTTTTTTCTAGTAGAAATTTTTTCCTAATAATGAATATTTATATAAGGTCATTTTTAAATAATGATATAATAGTATAGCTACCGTAACCTTTCCATAAGCCATCGTGTTGTTGCCTCGTTAGGCATTGTAGTCGCCTTGTGACAGCTCACATCCTACCGTAACCCCTCGCGGAGTCTAATCAATCCAAGCTCTCATACGCCGCGGAATTCAATTATCGTTGCCTGTTCCCTTCGCCACCTCATTTCGAGGCACCCCGCGGCAACTCAAAAACAAATAGCCTAGCTACAGTATGGTGCAAACAATTTAAAAAATATATACATAAATATACTTATATGGTAATATTAATTTGATAATGAACACGAATTTGTAAACAAATTACTTCTCTTTGGTATAGCAAAACTTTGGAAATGAATTTTATCATACATCTGGCTCTTTGCAAACTCTATATATGTCTGCATATTTCTAGATTACAATAATATTTTGCAATGCAACTTAATTTCCTGCTTATTCATTATATATATATGATGACCGAAAGAACAGTATACATTAAAATGTGTGTTTAATCAGTGGTAAAACAAAGTGCTTATACTCAGGTGTGGTTTCAAAATCGTCGGGCAAAGCACCGTAAACAAGAAAAGCAACTCAACAAGGTAATTCCCTCAATTTTTTTATATTTCATTATACTTCTGTTTTACTTTGGTTCTTTATCAAGCTAATTTTAATGTATATTATCCTTATTAAATTGCTTATGCTATTAAAGATTTTAATACACATGAGCTATGTTCAATTACGAGGTAAAATACGATATTGTTGCAAAAAATGATTATTCAGACAAAAGCGTATACTAAACAAGCATTATAATGAAATGACAGTTCAGGGTTTCTTGTTCACTATCTCATAATAATTCATTTATATATAGATAGTAGCAATTAATTTATAGAGTCTCAATCCACACCAGGCCATATTTGCTACCAACCCTGCTGGTAACATAATGCGACAAGGAATGTATCCATCACCACTAGGAAATCCTAGAGATACTTTCTGGTAAGTTAAAATGATTATAAGACAGAATTAAATAATAAGTACACAATATAGAAATAATCCATCACAATCACAAAAGACTATCCTTTTCGATGTGTTACGTCATATTATAAGCGTTTTGAATAGAGAAGATGTCAAGAGATTGAAGAATGAGTAAATAACAAAGAAAACATACTCTCCAGGTATCCGTCTTATCCACGGCAGATACCCTATCCTACAGCTACACCGCCATACTCTACTAATTCGTTTACAACTCCTATTACAAAGTAAGTATAAAATAAAAAGAGTAAGAGAAACTCCTACTTTTTAATTTCAATTACTGTTAACTGATGCCTATGAATTTAATCTTGTTTTGCACACTTTAAAACATGACAGTAGTTAATAATAAAATACATTTCAAAACAATCTAATGTATTATCAAACCAATATGATGTATTGGTACTTCAACTCTCATAATCTGTATTTTGCAGCTTCAGTCCTTCGATTACTCCATTCTCATCGGATGATGATTTCTACCAGAAATCTCTAGCTCTAAGGATGTCTTGTCAACCTGGATCAGCCACCAATATTGCAAATATTAATTATCCACAAAATTAACTTATTGTTATTATTATTTCATTGGGAGGTAGTGTTTTTTTCTGCTGCCACTTCGATTTTAATAAAACGTAGTAAAACGTATAAAATTCCAAACCTCACGATGCAGCAACCTATGCTCAACAGATGACTAGTTCTTTGTACAGCACTGGTAGATGTATTAATAAGTGGTAATAGTTTTCGGTTAAACAATTCTATGAAATCATAGTTACCTGTTGATTGATGTTATGTGTAGGAAGGTGCTTGCCTGGCACAATTTTAAAGCAAATTGAAGTTATTATTGTGATTAACATTAATATTTCTTAAGTCATATACAAGGTTTACAATACCTTTAATACTTTTTATTTGGATTAGAAATAATCCGCTCAATCAGGACAATATAAAAATATAACTAGAAATTAGCTCGGAATTTCAAATAATATTTGTTATTAGAATACCATGTACGTATAAAATTGATCTCAATAATTCACCTCATTGTTGTTTAAAAATTAATGTAGTATTTGAATTAACGAATTACTTAAATAAATAAGAGAAAAAACGAATTTATAGAACAACAAACTACAGTTAACTAAAGATGACGTAGCCAATAATGCTCCACTATTCATTTTGAAATATATAAAGATTATCTACGCCCACTGTAGAGCGTTTTAGAAAGTATAATTCATGATTGGAAAGTAATATAGTAAAGTCTAGCAATCTTTTGCACAATTATACTTTATATGCTTTAGAACCTTATGCAAAATATTTTTAAGTTCTTGCTTTCTGAAGTATGTAAATAACAATAGCTACATTTTTTATTATTGAAGACATCAGATCAAATAATTTTCTTTGTTAATTGAATAGAGAAACATTTTACATATACATTAATGGAATAGTTATTTAATATGTCTCTTTATAAAACCATCAAATATAGTGAATATTATATTCCTAAATTCTGATACATTTCCTTCCTTATTGGGAGAAAATGTCTTCTAACTGAATGTCCTATTATTGTTCCTAATGAACTTAGTCCTAATATAAAACCTGAAAATATCGTTGCTTTGTTCTCAAACGATTCTGTTAAAGTACGTCGTCGTGTTCTTTCGCATAGGTAGACTGGAAGTAATCTATTTCTATCTTTGTTTCCAAAATATCATACATACAAAAAAACAACTCTACTATTGATTTTCATCCTAATATTCTTTATTATAAATACAATGAGTATAACAAAATTTTAATACTTTTATAGTGTTTGATTCTTAATATATTATATATTTCAGATTTTTTCTTGATTATAATAGTGAAAATTCGCAGTATAGTTATAAATACTGAAGAATGGAGTAGGAAAAATATTATAGTTAGTATTTTTTCCATATATTAAACGTGTCTTGGAATTATAAAAACTCACAATTACTTTTTGCTCCATATGGTACAATTTCAATTTCTGGTAGAAATTCCAAAATTACATTCCTGAATTGTATAGGTAAAGATTATAGAAAATATTCTTGAAATGCTAATATGGATAATGCACGATTAATCATGCTTCAACACATGCTATATATAAATATAAAGTGTTAACAAGTAGCCTACTATATCTCTGTAATTCGTAATGATTATTATACATGCATAATTAGAAGGAATTCACGAAGAAAGGCTTACTTGTACTCTTGATTTTGCAAAGTTACGTTCAGTTTATCCTTACACACAAACTTTTGGTTTAATGGTGCACTTATTACAATAGAAGAATTACCAGACTCGAAAAGTACAGAGGTATCTGAAGGATATCAGCATATTTGAAAAGTCCATTGAATTAATATTAAAATCAAAAGTGCTAGAGATAAATACTATTGTTAATACGTATAGTTAACAGATGTATCTTAAAAATTGAAACTATAGTACTAATAAATTGAATATTATTAGGACAAATATTTAAACTAAAAAAAGATGAAATTGAATATACCGCCGTATGATTCAATATAGACAACTCGACGAACCTGCCAACGTAACTCCCTCACTTGTTTGATCAGAATATTTTTCTAAATTCTAAATATTAATAGTGATAATAATATTTGTGGTTATAATACTTATTTCAGTAATTAATGTCATTATATTATTGCAACTCTTAAATCTACTACACATTTTATTTCAAAAATTAGTTGTAAAAAATTACAAACAGAGCCGATATAGAACTTCAGTTGCCTTTTCCTATTCTTGTGAAATATTGTCGCTGTTAATAATGTATCTCCTCCTGTTCCCTTTGAACATTTACCAGATAGAGATGTCAATGGCAGATCAAACTGAATAGAATCTCAGTAAATAGTAGTTTTAGAAAATTTTCTTGGTTGGAAATTGCACATGATAGTCAAAAGAAGGGGGGGGGGGGGGGTAAACCTACAGGTATTTTATTATTAGTTGAATTAAGATTAAGATTAATAATATTGATACCGATCGTCATAGAGAAGCATATGTCACCCTGAAATACAGTAAAAAATAACCTTTAATTTTTAAAAGTAATCTAAGGTTCATTTCCTGTTACTACTATTTTCGTTCTATTATTCTTACCTGGTCATTTTTCAGACCAACTTCTTTAGACCGGGCATTAACAAACGATGTGAAATTTGCACTTAGAGAGTAGAAGGAAGAGATGAACAATATACCTATGAAATTTTCTTTAAATAACCGGAATTTACAAGATCTTATTCTGCAAACTAGTTCTAGAGAATTAATCTCGTTGTTACTTATGAAAATGTTTTTAAAAAACTAGTGAATTAAGCAAATAGATAAGATGTATGTTTGTTCTATCTAAGTGACAGGGAATGTATAATCACAGTATATATAAAATGAGTACTACGAAATTGAAATGATTTTTCTATGAAAATGGAAACGATCAATAATTTCTCGAGACTCACCACATAGAGCGATGATGCGCATGTTGGCGGTCCTTATTTGTATTGATTCCAAAATAACTCATTTGAGTCCTCATTCTAAGCTCTGGATTGCGCCGCGAAAGATGGATTCATCGACCGGTGTTTTAATATATTACTGAAAGATTTAGAAGGGATAGAGAAAGCAACGACCGAAATGCAAATAATAGTTTGATAAAGCGTTTTTAACAAAGAGAAATTGTTCCAAGGCACTGACTAGTATAATAGGCGCACTTTTACAGATTTTTAATTGTTTTTAACTTATCTCTAAAACTGTGGTCTTCTGAAAAATTTGCTGGTTGGTCTACCTCCATATTTCTCACATCTTCTTACTACCTTTTCATATATCTTCCTTGAGAGATAATTTATAATACTCGACAGATGATGTGTTCGTCAAATTATGTAGACCAAGATGATGACTCACATATATGTTTCAGCAAGAATAGTCTTCACAACTAAATATTTTAAAATGCTATCTAATGTTATACGAAGTTGCCATAATGAATTGCTTAAAATCTGAGCTTTAAATTTGACATAAATTATGCCAGTTTCCTCTTATTCAATAAAACATATAATGTAACATTTACTATTATCAACTTTATTTGTTTCAGCAATGCTTAGTCAATAACTGAACAGTCTTTTATCATTCTTAGATTAATTTTTTCTTTTCTATCACCCTTCTGTCCGTTTATTTTCTTCCTAATGCCCTTGAAATTTAACGCGTTTTAGTCTTGTCTAACGACTTTATTTGGTCAGTTTATTGACAAAAATTATTATTTCAGCAATTAGACAGTACGAGACATTCAATTTTGAATTCATTCATAGTAAAAGCTACAGTGCGTTTCAAAATGATAGCACATTTTATTTTTTTGCCTTTTTTCTGTTCTCTGTGGTCAGATTGATCCAATTTTTTTAGAGATGGGATGTAAGAGCCTTGAAAATCTCCAATTAAAATTTCATCGCTTTTCATAAAAAATTACCATTTTTATGCTAATTTTTCTCAAAACTACCACTTTTCATCGTTTCAAAATGATAGCACACTTCCCATATTTTGGCGTTATTTAACGAAAAAAACGCAAATTGACTAATCCTGGACCATCATAACAATGGGTCGTGCTTCTACACTGAGTCTAGACGGAAGAGGTCAAATTAAAGTACTGTCAACTACCGGTTACACAGTGAAGCAGATTGCTGATGTTGTCAAGCGCTCCAGGAAGGCTATAATGAATTTCCTTCGTCATCAAGAAGAATATGGCACAAAGAAGAGTAGTGGACGACTTAGCAAGTTGAATGATCGTGAAAAAGGGAAATTCTGCGGACTGCGTCGAATAACACAATCAGCATCGTTGGAATCCGTAGGACTTGTGGCATTGATGCTTCAAAAACTACGGTGTGGAGAATCTTTGGGCAATTCCCGTGCGACGGATTTATGCCGATAACCGTCAGTTTGAGACCGTCAAGGACCTCCAAAGTGCCATTAGCAAAGCATGGAACGAAGTAGACGAAGGTGTCATCAAAATCTTAGTTAACAATATGACTGAACGAATTTTCCAGGTTATTAATAGAAATGGTAGTTGTACTGATTATTAGCTACTTATTACGTACATTGATTGTTGTTTTTTTTTGTCATAAACACATATTTTAATAAAGTGTGCTATCATTTTGAAACGATGAAAAGTGGTAGTTGTGAATAAAATTAGCATAAAAGTGGTAATTTCTTATGACAAACGATGAAATTTAAACCGGAGATTTTCAAGACTCTTACACCCCATCTCTAAAAAAATTGGAGCAATCTGACCACAGAGAACAGAAAAAAGGCAAAAAAACAAAATGTGCTATCATTTTGAAACGCACTGTATGTTAGAAAGCGGTTTTAAAATATGCTATATTGTTTAGTTAAATTGAGCACTTTTGGAAAACTCAATATTCTTTTAGAGAATATATACTTGAAAAGAATATGTTAAAATATTGTTTGGATAATTTTACAATTCTCTACTCTTTTTAGTGACTATACATGATTAATGATAGTGAAATTTCAAAATATCCTTATAATAACTTAAGTGGTTACTTAAATAAGATTAAAATATGTAATTATTACTAACAATTTATTATTATAATCTTGATCTATGACAATATAATATAATTTTGCATGTTGTACAAGATTTCATGTACCACTTGCTTAAAATTAATAACCCGTAGTATAATGTAGAGATTAATAAAGTATTATTGTAATAATTAGTTGTCCTCTCACTAGAACAACTCTTTTGCAGTAACAATTTAAGAAAACTCGCCTGAATTCATCAGAGTTTTCATTAGTAAAATCAGAGTAGACACGTAGAATATGGGGTAGTTTGAATGATTGGACAATTAACGCTATTGATATAGAATGCAACAAAAATACAGAGGTGCAAAAGTGAGTTTTGGCATGTAAATAATTTTTTCCTCTCATTAAACGACGAACTTCAAGACTTAACCATTATAAATTTTAGTGGAATTAAATTCAATAATTTTTTGTACATATATTTTTAATATCAGTACTACTAAATGCAATTTAGGGCAACATTAAAACAAATGGGACGAATAATTTCCAAATTGTAAACGACTGTATAGTAAATGTACATAATTGTTCTTATTATAGATAATATTAATAATAAAAGTTCATCCATTTATAAAGCATTCTTTAGATTTACATTCACTGTAAACGTGTTGACCTCAACTATATTATGTACTTTTGTGAACAAATAATTAGGGGGAGTTCTATTGCTTCCCTAACTGTTATTAAAATCAATATTGTTTCAGTTCTTTAAAACTCATATAAATTATCCTTTTTGTTATAATATAACAAGAATCATATTTGCTTTGAAAATAAAATTCACTGCACCTACGTTAGACTGAAAATCATAGTGTCTTGTTCCGGATAAATATAGTCAATATTTAGTAAAAGATTAAAGCTTTCTTCATAGAAGTTTCTTTTTACATAGAGGTTATAACTAGCAACTTTATTATAGTGAAATATAATAAGAACAAAGCGAATAGCAGGACAAAATAATGCAGATCTGGACGAAGAATGAGAAGGAACCAAAAACAAACTAGATGGTAGGATAGTAGAACCCTATGAGCTGGTGGGAGTGGATGAAATTATATGTACTGGGTTACACTCTAATCCTGCTCATTAACTTTCTTTCGAGCTCCAATACTAGCATATACACTTATAAAGTGCAATATCAAGTTAAGAAAATACTATATTGTTTATGCTTTATATAATAGGTGGCAATAATATAACAAGAAGGTCAAATGTATTAAGAATTGAAATTATGTTGCAGTTCGAACTTACTCAGGCAATACTCGAATTTCACGATATGTTTTGATATATTCAGTAATATCGTGATTGTTGTATATTAGTTCATGAAAACTTCTATAAACTCTATGCAACAAAATATTTTATGTACATATATGCATGGTGAATGAAAAGGAAATATTTTAGGAATGTTGTTGTTTCCTGCAAAATCAACAACGATTGTTATTTAGAAAAGTTTCAAAAACACGATCTATCTTTTTGATCGTCTCAGCCCATTTGTCATATATAACAAAAAAAAGTGCAGATGTTAATGTTGTGAAAACATGAAAATATGTGCCTTCACAAAATCGATAGATTCCCTTTTCATATATACTAATGTTGTCAAGGCGGTTGGAAAGCCAGATTTATAAGCTTTCAGAAAGTAGTGATTCCAAAAAATTACCCGTTACAACGACTATAGATTTGTTTAAATAAATTAAAGACGATTTCGTGTTTGAGGATGAATATACAGTTTAAAATATTACGAGCCTTATTAGTACAGGCAGCAACAATTGGGGAACAGCCGATATATCGTAAGAGACAAGACAATAGTACATTTTTGCGAATAGAACCTACTCATTGATTTTTTAGTCATTGGTTTTAACTAGTCTATCAACTGATGAGTTATAAGCAGACTATCGAGAGGAAATTAATACTAGCATTACTAGAATGTAGGCACGAATTAAACAAAGTCAAAAGCCAATAGTGTGCGTGACAAAAGATTTTTATTTTATTCTTCGCTATATGATCTTTATATTTGGGATATTCCTTTTAATAAATTAAAATATAAATCTACAATTCACTCAAAAATATTATTTATATTTCTGCGTGAAGTGATTTCCACTAGCGTATTGTTTGGCCGTCAACCACTTTGGCTCTTAGTGCTATATTCACTCAAACTCACTGACTATTGTTCCTTTAGTTTTTTCGTTATATTTTGAACGATTTATATGCATCTTACATAATTTTTTCAAGAAATATGGTTATATAACAGGAAAATGCATATTTTAATAAGTAATAATCACATAAAGACTGATATAGAGAAATAATAATAAGGAGTATCTGAATGAATGAAAATTGCCACATGTCTCTAGCTTCAGTCTAGTTTGATATTTGTCTGTCCTAATTTCGTTTCTCGTGAGCGCCAATTGAAATGAAACCCAAGCCTTGTCATTGTGAGGCCTCTTTCTTACTATGGTGTATTATATATACAGGATACATCGTATTATAATATATCACGAGTTTTAAATTTTTAACCTTTTCTTCACTCTCTTAAACA
The DNA here is from genome assembly GCA_964036235.1 of Heterorhabditis bacteriophora. NCBI lineage: Eukaryota > Metazoa > Nematoda > Chromadorea > Rhabditida > Heterorhabditidae > Heterorhabditis > Heterorhabditis bacteriophora. The sequence continues at coordinate 12,503,676 of OZ038426.1, read as the reverse complement.
CGTTCTTGGTATTCAGACTTAAAATTTACTATTAAAATCTTTGTATTCACAGTATAATTTTGAAATGATACCGCCTTATTTGTAATATTACTTTTAATGATAGCTCCAAAACTATTATATATATTTAATAAAACCTAAGCTTACGATTGCTTCTGAATTATTTGAAGCATCTTAAATATCCCATACTTCTGTCCAAGGTCACATGGCTGCATTTAGCATACGTCTATTGCCTAAATAAGACCAGTTCTGAGGCATAGACAGCAATGGAAATAGTTATTTTTAACTATTGTCCAAGAAGTATTTATTTATTAGGAATTAATTCTATCACGGAAGAACTTCAAGGAGCGATAAGTTACAGATCTTATTGGCAGCTATTACTTCCTACATTCTTCTTAAATATGATTAAAATTCGAGTTATCAAATAGGTATTCTTTTATATTGGCTGTACTTTTCCACTTTAATTATTGTTGATGAAGAAAATGATTTAGAGGGAAAGGAAATTTCGTAATCAATAAATAATGATTTCATTGGGATACGAGGTTTGGTAGTAATGAGGTATTGATTAGGCAGGCATTAGTTATGCGGTGCAATATGTTGACAGCTGTCAGCCGTGATTTACATGAGCAGCGCGTAGTATCAGATTCCATGTTGCTATTTTTGTTTTTCTCACAACTTAAAAATATATTTCGTCTGATTATTCATATTTTATTTGCTTTATAATTTATTTTATCATCCTTTTAATGATTTAATGAATTATACAAGTAGACACGTGTCATCTAACTTTGTTAAGCATGCTTAATATTTAACTAACTTATCTCATTTAACTATTAGATTCTATTAGGAATATAGTAACTAAATGTGGTACACTGGTCATAAACAGAGATGTACTAAAATTTTACTTTTCATGTGATTTGAACGTTTAATTTCATTTAATTCTAATGGTATTCATGTAGTATTATTCATATAACTGCTGCTTATTTTTCCTCTTACAGCCTAAATGACCAAATGACTTCACATACCAAGCCCATTGGACTACCACTGTCATCAATATTTTATACGGACCTTATTTTGGTAAAAAAACGAAGTCCTATATTCAATTAATTATTGAGCATAAAGTAATTGATGATTTATGGGGGTGAATTAGAAATTTCCATTTGTTAAAGAAATACTACAAGTTTTACACAGTATCAGGTACTATGAGAAAGATGCAAATGGTTGCAAGCCTGTAATCTATACAGTTTTTAAAGCTGCTGAAGCTGATAAACTAACATTAAGCCACATGGAAATTTAATAAAAAAACCTTACTTCGAAAAGCTTCTTGGCATTAACTAAAATAAACATGCTTTTGGTTATTAAAGTAGTTTATATATGTTTTTCCTATGTGAAATATTGGTTAAAAATGCCCTAATTTGACTTTATTAAACTTAAAATGCAAGTTTTAATTTATTAGTGAACTTCATTGAAAAATATGTGTTAATATATGAATACCTATGTATATGGTACTATAATGCCCCTCATAATTTTTGCATTATACGCCTTATGGAGGATTATTTTGCATATTTTTGTCCCCAATTTTTAACTCAAAATTGGAATCTTAAAATGTATTTAGAAGGTATAGATTTCTGAGTTTGCTTACCAGTTTCATATATTTTTTTAAAATATGGTTTAATTTCTAACCATCGTGTTCTTCAAGAGAAGTGTCTGTTTAATCTTTACATAAAAATTATAGAAACTTCAAGCCATTACTTGAAACCAAAAGAATTCAGAAGAGGGTTTTTTAACGTAATGATATATTGTTTTACCAACGTGATTAAAGGTATTGCAAGTAGTTTATAGTTAGAAAAATTGGGAAAATAACATTTTTATCCGAAATTATCATATTTTACAAGCATTTTAATACCTGCAAATTGTACATTAAAATTTCTAGCAAGTTAACTTTGACTTGTAATTGTATAGCAACTCATAAATTAAATAATAGCCCCTTCCTTTTCCAACTACATTCACCTTATAGTATTTACTTTAACTGTTGCTTCTGATTTTGTCTAAATAACTTTACCCATTTAAAAAAATGTCCTTTTTCTAATTTAAGCACAACACCTCATGATTGTTCCGATGTTTCGCATACCCTTCATCAAGTATCATCTGTTTACTAAGTGGTAGGCAAATCTTTTTTAATGCATTAGCTCTTCACTTTAGCTTATTTAAAATAAGTTTTATTACAATAAGTACAATGAGTATTTAGTTAGTATAAAAAACCTCGAAACCTCAAAACTACATAAACCTAAATATTTAAATCAGCCTAAAATGTAAACTGAAAATGTAATTCACCCATTTGAAAATGTAGGTAAAAATATATTTATAACTAAACCTAAATGTTATATAATAATATATAAAACATCTAAAACGTATAATATTTTTAGATTTCTTCTACTATTCTTTTTGGTGGCATTGGTCTTGTTCTTCCGAAAGTACCTGTATTGATATGGTTACCATCTCTTCTTCTATTATGTTCAGCATGTGTGGCGCTTTCATCACTCATCTACCTCAACAAGGTAATAGATTTTATTTTTTATTTTCAACAGATTAAGTTTTGAAGAATCATAAATTAAATGGGCAGTATACTAATATTTGTAGGTTTTTATTAAATAATATACAGTTAGTGCTTTATATCACCTAACATGAAATTAGATAATTACTATACAAAACTACTCAATAATTCATAATTAATAGACTCTAATTTTATCAGTTAACAAACATATTGTATCGCTAACTAATGAATTCTTTCATATATCCCCACACCCTATTTCATTCGAAAGGTACTTAATTTAATGCCATGTAAGATTAATTTTATAATTTAAAATAATTTTACTCTTTAACCTAACAACTTATATAAATTTACTTTTCAAATTTATTTGTATTCAAGGGAATTGCTCTTCGATCTCGAGATAATCTTTTATTTTACGTCTTACTAACTCTTGCCCTTGTCATCTTTGTGAGTATTTTTTTTACTTTAACCATAAATTAGTTTTTGATTTTATTTGTCTCGCCATTTTTAATATCCTGTATTAAATAAAGATAATAATTTTAAAACTAATCTTCATCTAATATCTATTAAATTCGCTCTTTATTCTTTTATTTTTAAAGTCAATCATTAGTAAGTTTATTATATTTTGTTTAAAACAGCGAGTTCTTTGCGCCTGCTTACTACTGATCGGAATTTTGGTTCCTCATTCTGTGCCTTGGATTATTTTAATTTTAGCCACGTGTGAGTTACCTTTATAAACTGTCTTATTTATAGAAATGTATTTTTATATAATGAAAAAAGTCAAGAAAATTGTTTCTTTGTTTGGAAAATATAAACAGACTTTTTAAAAATATGAAATCTACTAGGGAATATTTTCTGTATACTTTAACGACTAATTATATCTTACATTTATTTCGTAGTTACCATTAACATAAATTATTAGTAATAAATATATATTACAACTCAATCAGCAATTCGAGTGAAAATAATTGCATGGCAGTGGATTTATTGATTCAAGCAATTTCTATCATTTTCAGTATCTTTTTTTCATGCTATTTTTGGACTCTTTGCAGTCGCAAAAGCCATAGTATTCCGAAATGGTTTGGACAAAAGAAATACCAACAAGGACACAGGGTAAAATTGTTTATAATTACACTAGTTTTTATTTTGCTGTATATAAACTGAGTTTATCGTGATTAGGCGAAATCTATAAGGCCATGAATCGTATAAGTACAACTTATAAAGAGTTTACTCAGAGTCCAGGAATATTACTATTAATTAATATAAAATAGATCTCTTTATTAAGTAAATAAGGCCTAGTATTTTTAATGCTGTCAATACAGAAGTGCTTTTAATATCAAGTCTTTTAATAGTCATAAACTCTTAAATATACATATACAGTGAGATGGTCTTAAAAAAGATAGAACTTAACTTCAGGTAATCTCCTTACATATGTATATATTACCTATTTAAAAACTTAATCATTAATTAATGGAGTGTAGCCACTAGGTGCATACGTACAAAAAATAAAAGTGAGTATTATGAAATTTATAATATTTTAATGGGATAAGTAGAATAAAATATCCAAGGATAATAACAAAATATATTTAATAGGTTCCATTTTAATCAACTCGAAGAAATAACTGTGACAAATCTTGGTATCAGTCCGCTTGTTGATAGTACATCTACACTTGTTACAAGTCTTGAAGAAGCCGAACTCGTTCAGTTCGAAACAGAATAATGTAGTGGGAAATAATCCGAATTTGAAGGGTGCTCCTACTTATATTGAGTGTTTATTATTAGTTATATAATTTTAATGATTTCGATTTCCTCAATTGATTTTCTAGATTATTTACATCTACATCACAGTACGTGTAGTGAACAATTTTACTGATCTTTCCAAAAAATATTCTATAGTGGCAAATTTTCTCACTTTTCATTAATTCTTTTACATCATAATTCTTAATTTTCTTCTAAATCTTCATTTTTAAAAATAAAACCAACTCTACCTATTGCATAACGTTAGAATTATTTTTGATGATTATATATTTATAAAATTATATATAGGAATACATTTATATACTATATAAAATTACGATTTTCTGCTCTTGTAATTAGTTGGATTATAAATCGCACAATAATTTGCTCTGCTAAACAATAATTGTGTAGATAAAATTGCGATAACTTCCACCAACTTGAAGTTTACTTAAACATTATTACAGTAATCTCGGATATGTCATGAAAATGGCAGCAATCGACTGTTTTTCCACCCATTACTACCTTTAAAATGAGAATTTTACAAATAGCTCCAGTCTGTTACATATCATGTACTAACTTTACCCTTATTTCAAAATAGACTTTTTCCTTGAAAAATTGATTTTTTTTTCAGTTTGCTTAAGGTAAGAGTGATTTTAGTTGCGTAATCGACGGCAGGTTTTCCCCTTTTAAAGGTATATAATAGTAACTAAAGACATTTAAGAAGGATCAAATTGAATTGAGAATCCAGAATTCAACGTAGCTCCACTATACAGGTGGGAGAAAAAAGTATTTTAGGAATGTTGTTGTTTCCTGCAAAATCAACAACGATTGTTATTTAGAAAAGTTTCAAAAACACGATCTATCTTTTTGATCGTCTCAGCCCATTTGTCATATATAACAAAAAAAAGTGCAGATGTTAATGTTGTGAAAACATGAAAATATGTGCCTTCACAAAATCGATAGATTCCCTTTTCATATATACTAATGTTGTCAAGGCGGTTGGAAAGCCAGATTTATAAGCTTTCAGAAACGTTTCTAAGCACGATGTTTGGTAAATTTAAAAAGCCTATAAACTTATTATTGATATCTTTTTGATCCACCCTGTATATGCAGATACTATTTAAGTTTTCCTCTTTATATTTTTAATTAATAATATAAACACTTTATACAACTGGAAACATATTTATTTATAGTTAATTAATCTGTTTATAGTTATATTTGATACAATAGTAACAAAAGTACTAACACATATACGCATATCATAAGGAAAACTTGTAACAATGGTCAACTTTGTTCGCGACTAGTCAAACAATGGCGGATCGGCTGGGTAAAATTGGAATATAACTTCCTTTCGATCTCTTGGTTCAAAAATCCTAAACGAAATGCTTAAGAAGTTGATTGAAAGATACCAATAAATCATGCAATTATCTAGAATTTTCTACATTTAAAGAAGAAGTACTTAACAAACGTAGTAATGGGAAGTAGGGAAAGAATGGACATTTAAACCATACTTTCCAAATAAGGAACAGATAAGTAGTAATAGCAGAATAAATAATATGTTGTGCTCCATTCAGTCAACCATAACATGCACCAAGTATCGTGAAAAGTGTACATTCTTGTAGTAAATTTATTACTTTGTTGGTTCTTTTCACTATTGCGTAGTCGTATTTTGCTATTGTCGAAACTCTACATTATGTTTCTCACCGAAATCGGACTTTATACACCTAGGTAACTAAGTAAGATTTCAAATATAATTTTAATTTTAAATTACATGATACCATGCGATGGAATTTATGTTATTTCATTATATATTAATAGGATCTAATACGTATATCTTATTTATTGAAAAGCAAAATATTGCGAAATAGCACTTAATTAATTGCTTGTGTTAAATGACTTTGAACTTAATTTGCATTCCTTCGAAAATTATGATACCTTTGAGTAAATCTTTGAATGATTATTTGTTTAAACTATTAATTCTAATCTAAAAGAAGCAAAAAGTTTTGCAGTTATTCTCAGTATATGACTCATTGTCAATGTCACTTCTATTTCAACTCTTAGGAACTAGTTTTTTCCATTTCTTTGTGTAAAATACGATTACCGAACAGGTCGTTTTGCGCATGTATAAAGTATTTGTTATTGATTACCATTCCAACTGGCATTATTTTTATTTAACAATACAGTAAAATTCTTATCATCGAACAACTTCAGCATAAATTAGTTTTAGGTTTATATGTATCAAATAGTAAATCCGTTTTTCTTTGATATTATTTTGTATTCATTGCCATCTGAATATATTCTGACTTTACATGTTTACAGTTAACCTTTGTATCACAATTATATCATTTTTGCACGTTACTCATAATAATTGAAGCGTACTTCGAATAATTCATATAAACTTAAATGACGATTTAACTTAGCGAGAACCAAAATTTAGTCATTTGAAAGGATTTTTTTTGATAAAATAATCCTTGTGACTAATAGTTTATCACTGGTGCTGGATAAATGAATCATCTTTTTAAGTGTAACGTTTATAACGATTTTATATACATTATATGTCCTTTAGCCACGATGTCAGTGGCTGGTCAATCAGACATTGATATGGAGTCATCATCAGCATTTTCGCCTTCTGAACCTGCAATTGATGGAGCTTTTGTATCTAAGCATAACCAGAGTGCGGAGATCTACCAAGTTAGTGGTATAACTATTCCTTTTTAGTGTTCTCAAAATCTGTAAAAATAACTATATGTTAATTTATATGCAAAAATGTACTGCTTTGAAGTGTAAATAGGTTTGTTAGTATGAACTTTATGTGGGATAACTCCTGAGATAGATCATGGCTTTAGAAATAGTTCATTAAAGGACAGTAGCATAAATGAGTTAAATGTATTCTTCTATATTAAGGTTTTTAAAGATGATGTTGATGCATTGTTTTCCGGTAAAACTCCTCTGCAAGATCAACCCATATTTATTCAGGTTAATTTATAAAACTCATTGTTTATAAGTAGTCTACCTTTATGAATACTATATACTAAAAGTTCATATGGCTTAAATTTTAAATGTCGGCAATTTGTGATTGCTTTATTAACTAAAATAATTTTTAAGAAAATTTTGAATACATGTGAGAATCTATTTGCGGTGTTTGAAGATGAGAAGCAATACCTCATGGGAGACGTCCTGCTAACGTGGGCAATGAAACAGCAAAAGGTGATATCGCTTATTCTGTACACATTGTATCTATTAATGTTTTCTATTTTAAATCAATTCTTCCAATATATCATATTGAGTTAAGATTATAAATTTTCTATGAGATGTCAATAATTTTATTATTCAAGATTTTCAGGCTAGCATCGGCACTCTTTGGACTCAACAGCTGCACTATAAACAACTAGAAATTATTCACTTACAGTAATGAATTTATAACTCCTAAAAACCACCAAAATTTGTAAAAAGAAAATTGCTTATTTTTTACAGAAAAATTAGAATCTGGGATATCTCTAACCCAAATCTTCACCATTATTTATTTAGAATTTCCAAGAAACTATTATTTTTGTAAGAACTAAATGGTTTTATATCTTATCTTCAGATTTGAGTATTTTGGAGAACTTCTTCAACAAACATTATCTGGTTTAAGCTACTTAAAGCAATATTTTCCTTCATCTGGGTTTGATGAGGTACATAATTGCAACTTATTTTATTATCGCTTAAAATAGATATAAAACATGAAGTATTGTAATGGGACTATTTTTAAAATTTCGCACTACAACATTATAATCCAATTATAATTTTTTCCAGCATGTTCTCATTTTTCAGTAGAGTAACTTTTAGCTGAATCCAACTTTTAAATAGGCTCATACAAAATTCCGGAACATTGCTCATTATTTTCTCTACTACTCGGTAATCGTTAGTCGGCAACCTCCATCTGTCGTTGTAAAATGTGGAGAAGCAGAAAATCATCGTAGGAGCAGATTTTGGTTTAATACAGAAATTAGGTGTGTTACCTAGAAAACATCCCTTCAGTAATCTATATGTAGACACAAAATGCACGGTTTTATTTCCTTATTCAATATAAGAATACAAATATTTCTAAATATTAAGCTATAATACAATAATGAATGATTACAAAAGATTAATACACTAATAGTTAATTGAGAGTACTATTATACATTTCATTTATTTATCAAGTAGTGTAAAAAATACGTAAATATATTATTTTGGGGTTCTTGGTGGTCGAGCATTCGGTTTGGACTCCTCGGGTGAAGGACTTGAAGTCCATTGTTACCTCATAACAGATGAGACAGCAAAACAACTTCTAAATAATGCCTATTTAGAGATGTAAGTTAATATGGAATACTCTTAAAATAAGAGGAATGCATAGTTTCGTTAAATATTACTAAAATAATCCATAGTAATAACTTCCTTTAAGATATTAACTTACAAAATTAAACAAACATGTATGAATTAATGTCAAAGGAGATGAATAAAAAAAGGTACATTGTTTTCAAGACTTGAATCTGAAGAGTTTTGTATCGAGCCGCCCGCAGCTTCATTCCAGCGAAAGGATACACGTGGACTTCGAGCAAAATTCGATGATATGGTATTTGCCTTTATCTTTGTAGATATTTAAATCAGTAGCCTTTATTTAATGTAATATTACAAATAAGCTCCACAAAAATTTGAATACTGTATATAAGTTATGACAATTAATTAATTATTTGCATAAAAATTAAATTTTGTTCTATATTGAAATAATACTTCTCTAGCTCTGAAAGTTTAAGATTAAATGTTGGAATCTTATTTTCTAAGTAGATTTTTAGAGAGTTGCCAAGAAAGTTCAATTGCGACGCGATTCTGTCGCTACCAAACGATATTGCCTCTGTTACAGTATCCGCTTGAGAACCAACTGTGGACTTGAACTTGTGGGAAAGAAAGTCAGCTGTAGTATGTTATTTTATAAGAACATTTATTTGTTTTATAAAAACTACTTTTTTTAAAATTTACGCTAGAATCACTATATTTTTAATATATTCCGTTTTCCACAATTTGATTAGTTTCATTATTTCATGCTAATAGTCTACTCCTTCAAAACATGAGAAAAGCAAATGAAGCATTATAGAAAGGTACAAAAAAGACATGAAAATAAGCTATAATATAAAATTAAATTTAAAAAATACTCAATCTGTATGAATTGTGTTCATAGGTCTCACTCCCTTTCGCCGTACTGGTTGGTCCCAAATCAGATGTTGAAGCGAAGTTATTTCTTGAGAGATCATTTGCTGACTTGGTAAATATTTGATTAAAATTGAATCTCATATTTCACAACATCTCATATACACTCCAATGTACTTTTTAATTAATATTCTAGTTTTAAATTCTCTCAATTTAAATATGATGTATGTAAGATAGCCTTTGATGAATATTTAAACTCAAACACTTGATTATAACACTTAAATATTTAAGATAGAATGACCACTATCTTATCAATTTTTCAGGTGCGTCATCCACTTTCTGATATTCCGACGCATGTTTCTTGTGCAGAAATGGCTGATGCTCTTGAGATGAAGTTCCAAGTTAATATATGATTATTTCATAAGAATTTCCTAACTTATATGTACAACATAAATAAAATTGACTTAAGTTAAGTAATTGCGCTTTTTGCATATATTGATTCTTAGTATAGCTGATTCATACCCAATTATAACAGTAGTGCTTTTAATCTATACAATTCTTAAAATATAGAACCGTTCTATTTAGCTATAAATATTTCCAATAATTTTCGGCTATTGTGGAGACTCCTCAAAAAAATACTGATGGACCAGCAATAGTTCAACCTAGGATGTTTAGCATGCAGGTGAATTTAGAAAATTAAACTAACTTGTAAACCAATACGAACGTTGATAGATCATTTTACAGGCAAAACAACACCTAGTTAGTCGGCTAAAACCAACTCAACAAGGATTTATAATACTGGACAATTTTATGAAGGTTAGATTTATAATTATCTCAACATAATATCAATGTATATTACAGAAGTATTCTAATTTCCAACTTTGCACGTTTTAATTTAAACAACTTTAGCTGCTAAAAATTGCTCTACTTATTGTTCTAAATAAATATGTCGTTTACTATAAAGCAAATAAGATATAACAATATCAGAAATATCGGCAAAGTTATAATTAGAGTGAATATATTATAAACAAACTTCAATTTCAGCTCCCAGTAGCAGAAGAATATCAACTTAAAAAAACTTCAACATCAGAAGGCGAATGGAAGCTGGTTCCATTTTTTGACTGGTTTTTTAAACTAGCTGAAATCGTCAATAAATACCTCTATAGTATGTGGTATGACGGGTTAGTCGAAGCTTAAATGTTAAAATATAAAGTAACAGAACCATAATCTACTTTTTCAAAATAGGTACAAAGCGTTTGTGCTACTTTTGCATTATCATATTTAAACTTCTTTAATGTTTTCCTTTTAAATGTGATCCTAGATATTTTAATATAATTTAACAAATGTTTTCATATGTATGCCCTATAAGTTAGGAAAATTAACGAATAAAGTAAATTTAAATCATTTAAAGGAATGGTTTATCTCTCTTTCATCAAAAGTCATTAGATAAAAGTATTTTAGCACTTTATTTTCTGTTATAATATTAGTTCACATAAATATATTAAGTGATTGCAGAAGTTTTAGTCTTTTTTCCACAATTTTAATTTATTTCCATAATATACAAAGTGCAGTTCAATCATCAAAATATTTTCCCTCGCTTTCTATGACCTTCTGCCATCTCTCGGATAACTTTCGGATTCCTTCGTGAAAAAACGACGTCGGCTTGGAGGCAATAAAATCCTCGGTCCATTTTCGCACCTCAGCCACATCTCGAAAGCGCTGTTCTGCTAGACAGTTCTGTATCGACCAGAATAAATGGTTATCCGAAGGTGCCAAGTCCACTGAATACGCCGCATACGGAAGAATTTCACAGCCTAAGTTCAAAATAGTTTGCTGAGTACTAAGAGCAATGTGAGGCCTAGCGTTGTCATGCAGTAAAATGACCTTCCGACTTCTTTATCCGGTAAATGGTCTTTTCTGTTCCATTGCATGGAGCAACTTAATCAGTTGACGAAAGTAGCACTCTGTAGTAACCGTCTCACCTGGTAGAGGAGTTAATAAAACAGCACACGTTTTGTATCCCACCAGATGCACAGAAGGACGTTCTGGCGTCGATGTTGTTGGCTGTCCAGGGTCTACCCATGAATGTGTGCATTTACGATTGTTGTACATAATCCATTTTTCATCACCAGTAACAATTTTCCACAAATAGTTCTTCTTGCGTTGTCTGGCAAGCAACGAGACGCATGGATTAAGCTGGCGGCCAATGCTGTTTCTGGGGAGTTCATGAGATACTCATTTTCCGATCATCCAAATCTTCTCCATCTCGTGCAATCGTCTCGTAACTATTGCTTGATCAACTCCCAACTATTCCATGAGCTTCTCTTGTGTCTACGACGCATTTTCATCCAATAATGCTTTTAAAACATCACTCTTTGCCGTTCGTGGCGTCCCAGAACGTTGTCGGTCATCGACATCAAATTCGCCAGCTTTAAAACGCTGAAACCAATAGTTGCAAGTACTATGAGATACAACACACTCTCCTAGTACAGAGCATATTGATTTGCATGCTTCAGTACCACTTTTGGTTGTTGGAACTCGTAGAGAATACAGTGTCGAATATGCAGTTTTGGTGGCTCATCTTATTCGAATTATTTTGTGAGGTTAAGTTTACCATTAAATCTTGACTTATGGCTTTTCACAAATTACAAACCCAACATTACAAATATGCAAAAGAGCGGGAATTTATTTAGGTCTTAAATAATTGTACTAAAGCGATGGAAAAAAAGACTAAACCTTCTGCAACCACTTAATATTTAACCACTAGACATATTAGTTGAATGTATCAAGACTAGGCAGTAGAGTTGTCCTTTAAGTAGTTCAATTTAAGTATTCAATTTTTCATATTTCAAATATCTAATGTTCAATTAATTTTAAATGTACGATTTTATTTTATAATTTTACATCTCTTTGAATATCCATAACTGAAGCTATTAACATAACAATAAACGATGAAGGCTAATCTATAGCTTGTCTGATATATCAGATTCATCTTCATCTAAGTAGATATCATTAACTGTTTGATTATTATTATGTACTAGTGACTTGAAAAAACTGGAGTTATAAGTTCTCATGCTTCTCTAAATTAATTAACATAAAAAGCTACTTGTGTTATTCAAAACTCGAAAAAGCCAAAAAACTGAAATGATCTTGATGACTCATGTGATTTGATGCAGTATATATGTTCCATCAGAATAATTTCTACTTAAAAACAAGATGATAGAAGAACCATTTGTCATAAATTCTTCATTATTTGTTTTCTAACTCTTCAAATTTCAATTATTTTCAAATCTATGAATTCTCAACTTATCAAATTTGAATTTAAATGCGAACACTACTAAGTAGGGATCACTTGCCTTCAATAATGTAATATATAAAAAATTTTACAATCTTTCATAGGCATGTTAATATGAAGATTGTGCCACTAATTTAAAATTAAGATATATGGAAATTATAGTTAAATTATATTTACCATTTATAGATTAATTTATGGGTTCTGTAGCAAAGAGGACTCAGAAAATCTTCTTCGATGTGTGCCTCGATCTGTTTTATTGGTTCGATTCTCAGATATAGAATATGCTAAAGTCAAGATATCGGTCAAGGACAGGAATGGAGGTAAAGACAATGATTTCTTATTCAGTATTTATCTCGATGTAAAATTATACAGGGTGGGTTAAATTTTCTAATATGAATGCTAAGTCGCATTCATAAGAAACCAAACAATAATTTATCTCGTTAGATGCTCAGTTTCCTCGTTTTCTGATACTAGGGCCACCTTAAATATGGAAACTGCTGCTAACACAATTCAGCAGTTCTTTTGGCGCCATGAGTGGATGCTCAGTCGTGTTAACATTCCAATTCTGTGATCCAAAATGTCTAGAGGGTCAGGGAACCATTTCCTTTAATAATAGTTTCCTGTGATAGTATCTGGTGTCAGCTTTGCTACTTTTCTTAACGAATGCCAAAGAAAGTTATCTACCGTAGTTATTCCAGCTCAAATCAGAATAGATAATAGAAAATGACTTCTGGTATCTATGGATACTTTCGCAGACCTCCGGTGGCCACGTTGAAGAATTTTCCTGCTGTTCTGACTATTCTATGCCGAGTTGATAGTGAAAATTTTCTCAGCAGTGAAGAGCACGTTCGGGGCGCGGCCCTTCTGAACGATTCTTAGAAGTTTTTTTGATTTTTCGTAACGGTTGACCTTCATTTTTTCTGGCAACATATGGGTCGACGGATCTTATATGGGTAGAACCGTAGTTCATGCTTGACGATTCTCCTCATTGATGTTGGACTGATATTTCCTTGAATGCGAAAAGTGTTCACGCATGTGGGTTTCCCAGCCCTGGGATGGTCCTCTACTAAACTAAGCTCCTGATATCACTTCACAATTCGGTGAAGAGCCATTTTTGTGACACAGAGCTCCTTAGAAATCCCAACATTTTTCTCTCCTTGCTCGTAGAAGTGGATTATGGTATTGCGTAGAGCTTTGGACATTATACGAAAGTTCATAGATTAGAGCACTGAATAAAATTTGAATTATATGGTATAAAAGGCTTTAAACAACACGTTAACATTAGCATAGCGAATTACTGTCATATAAGCTAATTTAGCTGCAGTTACATTTTGTATCAACAACTTTGACGCACCTTGTGGAAATGATTTATTTAGTTTTTTTCAACTTGAAATATCAGTACAAAATTGAAACTACTTATTTAAATGCTCATCATAGTATATGGTAAGATAAGAGAAGTATTAGGTGGCTGCAGAAGTTTTAGTCTTTTTTCCACAATTTTAATTTATTTCCATAATATACAAAGTGCAGTTCAATCATCAAAATATTTTCCCTCGCTTTCTATGACCTTCTGCCATCTCTCGGATAACTTTCGGATTCCTTCGTGAAAAAACGACGTCGGCTTGGAGGCAATAAAATCCTCGGTCCATTTTCGCACCTCAGCCACATCTCGAAAGCGCTGTTCTGCTAGACAGTTCTGTATCGACCAGAATAAATGGTTATCCGAAGGTGCCAAGTCCACTGAATACGCCGCATACGGAAGAATTTCACAGCCTAAGTTCAAAATAGTTTGCTGAGTACTAAGAGCAATGTGAGGCCTAGCGTTGTCATGCAGTAAAATGACCTTCCGACTTCTTTATCCGGTAAATGGTCTTTTCTGTTCCATTGCATGGAGCAACTTAATCAGTTGACGAAAGTAGCACTCTGTAGTAACCGTCTCACCTGGTAGAGGAGTTAATAAAACAGCACACGTTTTGTATCCCACCAGATGCACAGAAGGACGTTCTGGCGTCGATGTTGTTGGCTGTCCAGGGTCTACCCATGAATGTGTGCATTTACGATTGTTGTACATAATCCATTTTTCATCACCAGTAACAATTTTCCACAAATAGTTCTTCTTGCGTTGTCTGGCAAGCAACGAGACGCATGGATTAAGCTGGCGGCCAATGCTGTTTCTGGGGAGTTCATGAGATACTCATTTTCCGATCATCCAAATCTTCTCCATCTCGTGCAATCGTCTCGTAACTATTGCTTGATCAACTCCCAACTATTCCATGAGCTTCTCTTGTGTCTACGACGCATTTTCATCCAATAATGCTTTTAAAACATCACTCTTTGCCGTTCGTGGCGTCCCAGAACGTTGTCGGTCATCGACATCAAATTCGCCAGCTTTAAAACGCTGAAACCAATAGTTGCAAGTACTATGAGATACAACACACTCTCCTAGTACAGAGCATATTGATTTGCATGCTTCAGTACCACTTTTGGTTGTTGGAACTCGTAGAGAATACAGTGTCGAATATGCAGTTTTGGTGGCTCATCTTATTCGAATTATTTTGTGAGGTTAAGTTTACCATTAAATCTTGACTTATGGCTTTTCACAAATTACAAACCCAACATTACAAATATGCAAAAGAGCGGGAATTTATTTAGGTCTTAAATAATTGTACTAAAGCGATGGAAAAAAAGACTAAACCTTCTGCAACCACCTAATAGTAATTTATGAGTGATAAGATTAAATAAATCAGCAGTTACTTATTATAATTTAAATCAATGTAATATTTATATCAACCCAAGTATTTGCAAAGTATTTCTTGCAAATATTTTGTTTTATACGATCTTAATCTTACATTACCCATACGCATATACATATATACATCTACTCTACCCATTTCAATCTCCAGTATATTTTTCATATATTCAAATCGTGTTTTTTTAAAATTCGCTTAATTTCAAAATGGAAAAATGGGATCCAGGACAATATTATAAGTGCTAAATAAAATAAAACTTGGCTCACCTATAAAGTATTACTAATACTACCGGAAAATTAGAACGGCTAGTAAAATGTAATTATTATTTCATAGAATTCAGGCTCTAAGAGTTAAGACTGTTTCATATAAATAGTTTACCAGTTCTTATACCAGAAATTCGACACCACTGGTACGAACATACAGATTTAAATGCGCGGGCACTAACAAAAGAACTCTTAATCAATCAACGATTTGCACAGGTGGAATTGATTTATCCGGATATAGATCTAGAGGTAATTTTACAAGTAAGAGTATTTATCTAATAAATTGAAGTAGAAATATAATATAGTAAATATACTACTGATTTTTTTCTGAACCATAAGTAAGAAATAGACGTGTTCTAATGAATTCTCTTTGATATAACAATATATATTCTAAGAATTTTTTATTCTTAGGTGGCATTGGGTGGTCGCGAAAAGCCACGCATTAGAGTTCCAAGAAATCTTCAACCCGATGAAATTTATTTCGACAATCAAGGAGCAGCCACATCGGCATTTTAAATGTTTTCAATTGTCTATTAACCATAATTATTCTTACATATAATATTCAGTCGTAAGCATAGCTCTAAGCATAAATAACTGATATTCATAGTTTTTAAAGTTTTCTCGTCCTTATTGCCAAATTATTATACAACGTTAGGCCTTTGAAATCAATAATAATATTTTTTAAATCTAGATTAATAGATATTTATAATTTTAAAAATCAATCGTTTACAGTTAAAAATTGAACACATCCCTGCTATATGATAACAAATGTAACAATCTATATAAAGAATGCTTCTTTCATGGCCATCGACTGCGTAGAGCTGATCTGGGACAATTTTTGTTTTGCTTCAAATATACAGTCTTACAAATCTGAATATTTCTTAGTGGATCTAAACTATGAAAAATAAAAATATGCATAAAATAAGGAACGTATTATACCGTTGTTTAATTAGCTATACAATATTTATATTAAAAATACATTTATTGAAAGTAAAGTATAATTACTTTGAAAAAGCATTTCATCTTGTTTTAAACCCTTGTTCCACACCTTCCTTTATATTTAGAGGTGCAGATACACTTGGTACCTTCTTTTCCTGTTTTGAAGCACCTTGCTCCACTTAAGTAAAAGATGTTACAGACATCTTTACACGATTCTTGATTACGCTTATAAACAATATACACAAAACAGTGTATAACTTTTTCTAAATTTTCAGTATTTCAGTCTCATACCTGAAAACTTATGAAAATTTGAAACGTATTCAATGTGTTCCTTCTTTATAAACCTTGTTAAAGCAAACCTTTATATTTATATATTTTACTTCTTCTAGAATTCAATATAGGAGTTTTTCAATACATTTTTGGAAAAAATGTTAGCTAAATGAAAATCCTTTTCAACCTCGTAATGTTAATAAATTTTCCTTTATAGTATATACATCAGTATTCGACTTATTTTAATGCGCCGATATAAGATTATCTGTGCTAAAACATGCTACTACTATGTTATTCGAATTAAATTTATATAAATCTAGATCTAGATATTAATTTCTCCGTAAAATATTATATTAATACATTTCAAAAATATATACATGCAATGTCCCGCTTTGCACGGTCTTTCTACTACTTATTTTCTTTCGTCTCAGATCTCTTTAACCTACTTGTAGCATCTGTGCATCTATATCTCGCTAATTGTGCTTTGTGTAAACTTGGAACGGGTCAGCCCCGCCCCAAGTCTGCTTATGATAGTTAGTTGATACCGAATAAACCCTAGTGAGCGGTTGTGTAGAAAATAGCATTACATCACACTAAACTATCCTAAATACCAAAGGGTAACGACGACACACACAATCATACTAACTATTTGTCCCATCCAGGACATATAACAGATTTTTCGCACATACCAGTGCTCTACTACCCGTTACCGGTGTATGATGGTTTGTATTTGCACGAATACCTGCAATTCCATCAATAACCGTGACGTTCATATTCTTTGAGGGAAAGAAGATTAGCAATTTTGTTAATTTTTGTTCAATTTTGTGCATAACTATGATCACACAACCCAAATTGAATTCATTATCTTGGTTTATGAGCATAATCTGACAAATCCATACAAACTGCTAGCCTATGACAATTATAGGTTACTGATTTGTAGAAACACTTATTGTGACGATGTTAGTTCCTTAAATACTGCACAGAAATTATTTATTAATGTATATTTCCACTACACTTCATTCAAAATCCCTAACTACATATTTAATTAATATTTATTAATATATGCAGTCTTACTAAAGTAAAAAGTACTTAGGATTATTAGTGTTTTGCGCATGGTGTGCATTATTCAACAAATTTTCGTCGAAATTATACTGCAATTTTAGTTAGAAAACACATGAGATTTGCGGAATATTCTTATTTGAAATAAGGAATGTTTATCTTCATATGTAATTTGTGTTGCCTCCAAAAGAAAATGATTGGAAAATACTAACCTTTTTGATATGTTGAAGTATTGACTGGGCATCTCTTACAAATTTTTCCATCATATTCTTTTTGATAAAAACTATAGTTGCTTGGTTTACAGGAGCAGGAAAACAAAGCAAAAAAAAGGTATTAAGAACGCAAGTCTGTGTATATATATATAATCATCTATAAATTTTTAGTTTATACTTTATTCATGGGGTATTTTCAAACGATGCAAAATCTTAAGATAGTAATTTATCTTTGAAATAATAGTTTAGAAAGAGTAATATTTCAAAAGAACATAATATTTTGAATTAATCCATACAGGCAAACTTGCACATAAAATGTAAAGAACTAGGAATTTTCTTATTGATTACAAGTATTTTTGGACCGGCTTAATATCGCAGATAAAGTAAAAGCGAAGAATTATCTATCCCTTAATTTTTTCTGCTTCACAACATAACTTGAATTTGTTGAATGAAAAACATTGACAATTAATCGGATGGATTAACCTAAAAATTAAATGGAACATTCGTAAGTATGCAGTCAAACCGTTTAAGCTATGATTATATAGGAAAAAAAACTCACAAATATTATATATTTTCTATTATAATTTTGTGATTATAGAACCTGGTTGATTGTTGCTTTTAATACACAACAAAGATTATGAAGAAAGTGTTAGATATTTGTTGAATTAAGATAGAGATACACCTTATTCTCTAGACAGGTTTTACATCTAAAAATACTTAAATCTGAAGAAATCCATTTCCACTTTTACATAATATTATTATATCTAATATTCAAATACCAACTGATAGGTGTCACTAATTTGCTGATATTCTCGAAGATTACAATGCTCATATATGTGAGAACTTGACTAAAGAAAGAATCCTGGTGGAAAAATTGCTAGAAACATCACTATGGAAATTATAGTGGTAAATGAAATAAAATAAGGATAGGATATGAATTGGAAGAGAATGAGGTTAATTTAAGGAAACTAAATTTTCAAAAAGAGATAATTAATCAACATTAAATGTAAAAAATAATCAGAACGCAGCTCACATATACATCGCTCCTCACTGATTGTTCTATCATGAGCAGTAGTATGTTCCTTAAAACACTTTAAACAGCATTCTCGACCAGAACTTGGTTGATACTTTCAGGAGAAGTCATGCACACTTTTCTTGATTCCCAGAATAAGGTTCCAACTGCGCATAGTTCTAGGAAAAGAAGTTTTTGCATTGAATAGATTTTTTTATTTAATAGGGAATCATCGAATAACTAAAAGCTAAAGACTATCAACATTCGCAAAATCGAATATTTGAATAAGGCGACATAAATAGCTATTTGTCTCAGCCAAATATTTCTTTATCTGAATATTTTAGGAAGTATTTTGTTCTAATCTTTCGAGCATTTTAATTTGTTACTTTCCAATAAACAATTTAAACGGACGTTGTTCCTTAATGATACTGGTAACATAAATTATAATAGAGATAGGCTTAGTAAACATTGAATTAAGTTATGCATATTATTAGTAGTAGAAAGGTCTGTATAGTTTTGAAATATACAAAATTCTTTTAAAGAAATATGTTACGGAGTTTTGGAAATTAACAGTATAGTATATCAAACTAAAATTTTCAATTTATAAAGTGCGTTGACAATAGATAGAACATGTTATTTTTGTTAAATTGTCTGTTTAAAGACGTATTTATAAAAAGACTGCATAAATATATTTTCATAAGTTGTTCATATGCTGAAAGTTAAAAATTCTGTAAGATTCCATAAATTGAGAATATATTCTGATGAGATCGGTGATAATATAACAAACAAATTACTGTTAAGTGAGTAAAAGGAAAATTAGTATACCTCAATGTCAATTTATTAACGAAGCATCGAGTCTAAAGAACAATCTGTGCTAATTTTTATTAGTTAAGGTTATGTGTACATAATGTATTACTTTTATAAAGTGAAATATGAAGACTCATCAGTATATAAATTAAAAAAAAGAACAACACGGGAAATATTCATCAATAACAAATGTCGACTATAGTGTAACTAATCTATTCAATATTATGGGTTTTCTTTCAACATTTGGATCATCTCTCAATCTAAATTCCTTACGGCATTTGTCACCATCTACTAATGTTGCTCCTTTGTAGCAGAAAAAGGCTTCGTCGAAAGATAATAAGGATGAGGGTTTGCCCAGAATCTGAGAGTTGATTAACTATTAAATTTAATAAAGTTTATACTGAATCAAATTCCTGATAATTGAGACCAGTCAGTAATTGATTTAATCTTGAGTCTAATGTAATTTTTGCTAATTTAATAGAGGTAGAGCAAACAATTACTATCTTTTTATTATACATCCTCTTACTCTACTTGAACGGCACAAATTAGCTTTAGCGCATTGAATATTTAGTGATCATTTAATAGATTTCATAATCCGTCTAGTTGAGATAAAGAATTTATAATTTTAATTAATAATCTATATCTTATACCTTGAATTTATAAAGAAGTAATTGAATATTTTCATGACTAGGAATACCATAATAATAGTCTTTAGTAATAACGTTTAATACGAATGTCTATTCTGATTAATATTGTTACTATTATTATTCCCACTTTCCGTCGACCTCTGAGGCTACAACAAACTAAATATCCTTAAAATCAATTATTTAATCATCATGGCTCTTCTCACCTTAAGCGCATTTGTGTACTGAAATATTCCACCCCTTAATCCAATCTGTGTCACTGCGTAAACAGTTGAAGTGGCATCGACTTTGGTATTTTTGATAGGATCCCTTAAATATTACGCTTTCTTGTTGATAAACAAATATCCATCAGAAAACCTTAGAGATCACAGGTACTCTAAAATAATAAACCAAAAAATGAACAGTCATAGAATTTTTCGATTCTACTTTCAGTGTATTTATAACAAAGCATTCAATAGTTATAAAATACTAGATAATGAAGCTGAAGAAGACATCTTTAATACCCTCATGTGAATTATGGACTACATGTTTGCTAGTAATAAAAAGCTAAGGAGCTGACCGTTCTGCGATGAATGTCGTGTTTATCCTATAATACTTGTCTCCTATAACTTCGCCTGTTATTTGTGCTTTTCCACAGTCTGTAGAGGTTCTAAAAATAACACATTTCCAAAACATTTACTTTAAAACTTTTAATACTAAGCGCCACATCCTCATTTTTTAGATATTTAGAATTTGGTACATCTTCTTCTCTTACAAACAATGAATCTAATATCGCATTAAAGACAACATAAAGTTAACTTTTAAGGACCTTTTTCTTAAAACTGTTTCAGCTATTATGGAAAGTTTTGCATTAATTAAGTGTATGAACATAAATTTTTTAAAGGAAGTTGTTTACATGGTCTTTTAAGGATGTTCAGGCTTTCAAAAGAAGCAATCCATGAAAGCATAACTCTAATCAAAATAAGGACAATATATAATAATGCTGTTGTAAATAGTAATAATTTAATTAAGTAATAAGATCGATTTTTACAACAATTTTTAGTAGAGAACCATAAAAAGAGTACAGGGTGCGCCAAAAGTTCTGTTACAGATGTTAAGTCGCATAATTTCATGATAAAAACAGCATTCCACACGAAAATTTATCCAAGCATACATAAAATATCCAACAATGATTTAGTTTAATTGGTGTTCAAAGTTTCCTCCTTTTGCGGTCACACAAGCTTGTAGACGCGTCTCGAAGTTACCCACGACGGGCCGCAGCTCCTCTTGGCTAATTTCGTTCCAAGATTTAACTAAGGCCACCTTAAGAGAGTCCAAATTGTTATAGGATGTTCTACTCAACTTATTTTCCAAGAATGACCATATTGTGAAGTCCATCGGATTCAAATCAGCCGATTTTGATGGCCAAATGTCTTTGCCCCAAAAATCTGAAAACTGTTGCGGGCACAGTTAAACAGTTTTTTTGGCTCCATGAGCGGGTGACCAGCTTTATTGAAATGTTGAATTCTGTGATGCGAAATGTTTTGAGGCCTAGGGAACCACTACCTTCATTAAAATTTCGTCTTAGTATTATTTAGAGTTAATTTTGACATTTTTGTCGAAAAATACCAACGGAGTTTTACCTGATGCCGTTATACCGGCCCAAACCATGACAGATGATGGGAAATGAATTCTACTATTTGCGGATGCTTTCCCAGACCTCTGGTAGTCACGTTGAAGAATTTGCCTGCTGTTCTGACTATTGCACACTGGGTTGACAGTGAAAATTTTCTCAGCAGTGAAGAGCACGTTCGGGGCGCGGCCCTTCTGAACGATTCTTAGAAGTTTTTTTGATTTTTCGTAACGGTTGACCTTCATTTTTTCTGGCAACATATGGGTCGACGGATCTTATATGGGTAGAACCGTAGTTCATGCTTGACGATTCTCCTCATTGATGTTGGACTGATATTTCCTTGAATGCGAAAAGTGTTCACGCATGTGGGTTTCCCAGCCCTGGGATGGTCCTCTACTAAACTAAGCTCCTGATATCACTTCACAATTCGGTGAAGAGCCATTTTTGTGACACAGAGCTCCTTAGAAATCCCAACATTTTTCTCTCCTTGCTCGTAGAAGTGGATTATGGTATTGCGTAGAGCTTTGGACATTATACGAAAGTTCATAGATTAGAGCACTGAATAAAATTTGAATTATATGGTATAAAAGGCTTTAAACAACACGTTAACATTAGCATAGCGAATTACTGTCATATATGCTAATTTAGCCGCACTTGAAATTTGTAACAAAACTTTTGGCGCATCCTGTATATCCCCAATGGAGAAAGCTGTATAATAAGGGTAACAAATGCGGTAATTAGCTGACTTTTCTCCATTGGATCCGCTTCCACATATTAACCAGTGCTTATTGATGAAACGTAGTGAGGCCACGACACTATTGCGCAAAATCGAATTCCATCTGTAAAATTATCCTATAATTATATTTTTTTAAATAGATTTCTCAAAGAAGCAATATAGGATTCACAGAGTATATTAAATATTTGCTAAATAATAATTTATTAGGTTATTTACTTTATAACCACTGTTATTATTAATATAGAAAATCCTCACTTGTTCATTCTTTGTAAATCAGATAGTGTCGCATTTTTATAATCTATTTGAATTCTAACCACACGAACTGCAGGGGTTATGAAATCGTCTTCAGAAAGAATAGAGTCAAAACATAGGATCAAAATACCAAAAAAAAAAAGATGCATCTAAAATTACATTTATTTAAATTAAATGTTAACAATTGATTTCAATTAGCAGTGCTTATCGAAATTGTCTTTTGCATACAATACATACAACGTACGACTACAGTTACTGTTTTAAATTATACTATATCTATGTGTGTTTAGAGAATCATTAAAAGAGAGCAAAAAAAAGAAAGTAAAAAGAAGTTGATGAATTTCACAATGCAATTAACTTTTGTTATCGTTATATTATGAACAAATTTTTTTAAAAGACAGGCTGACATTATTCGATATATAATTTAAAGTTTTTTAAGACCACGTAAAATAAAATATATTGCTTACTCGTAGCATTTATCATATAAACAGTAACTGATTCTAGCTTTATTGTTAATGCGATATATTAACAAACTGGCTTAAATTATTTAAACCTACTAATTTACAACACGAATCACTTCTTAAGCTTATGAGACTGGCATATTTTCATCAAAGTATGATGTAAAAGCGAGCGTATTCTTCCAAAAGCGAGTCTTAGTAGAAACAGGTCCGGACGAGGCATCGGAACCATTTAGTCCACTGTGGTTCCGCGCAGAGAGGGCTTTCATAAACAGATAAGTTGAAAAGAGGGTGAATAGTACAATGAGGGTTTAAATAGAGATGTCTAATTAGTAATAATAATTACGTATAAGCTATAATCAAACATTAAAGTTAATTCTAATCTAAAATTTAATAATGAAAACTTAGTGAGGATTTACTGTTTTCCGTACGATTGCATAGTCATATTCAATAAACTCAATAATGTGCAATTATAACCCAAACTACTCATCAACATTCATAAATATTAATTCAGCAAAAATGTAAGAGCTTAAACCTATTTCAAATGTAAAAAATTTCAATATGATGTTAGAGAAAAATATATATAAACGATGAAGAGTTTCGTATAGAGAATCTAAGTGAAATTATAGGTAAACAGACTAAGATAGAGATCATTGGCATATTTTATAGTAACGTTCAAGGACTTATCACGGACTTTATTCCCATACTTTTTAAACTTCATATCGCTCTTCCCTGTTATCTCATATCGCAAACTCTTTAAATCTTTGTCCATATTCTTTTAAATTTGGTCCTAAAATTATGAGTATATAAATCATTTCTACAAAAGTAATTATCTAACTTTGATTTACAACATTTTTCCATAAATTATATTACTTAAAATCATATTCAGTTTTGTTGTGGAATTTTTCTACTTTTAAATTCATATAATAAGATTTATGCATCTTTTGACAACAAATTTTTGGTTTCTAGAAGTGGCCGACAAATAATATCTACTCCCGCTAAATGGAAACAATCTATTTTCTGCTAAAAAAGAGAACGAACAGTCGGGGACGATACGAACTGGTCAGCCCACGATGTCTCTCTGGCTGAGAACGTAAGAATTATTTCATCGGAATTAGTGGAGTTTCTTTTATCCTATTTTGAGAGAAATAAATAGTATTGATAAATTCTACTGTTCTATTTTCTACATTGATTCCGGATAGATTGGTATGAAATCTTTTACCGAGCTAGGTTATTTGTTTAATTAGATGACTTAGGCTTGCCTTTGTTAGCATATTATTCTAAATAATGTACTCAGTTCAAAAAGCTACTGAACAATTCAAGACAATATGAAAAACGGTATTGCAAACTTTTTTTATCGATAAAATAGATGTAGGATAATATCTATATATAATAAAGAGGCCTCCAATTGCAAAAGTAAACACTTGAAAATCAATATAAAACATTTTAGATCACATTAATTTCCTACATATAGGGAAAAAAAATACTTTAAAAACTACAACTATAATAGTTTTAAGAGCAATATGTGTTTAATCCATAAAATACAATTAGAACAACTACAATTTTAATTTAAAAAGTATTTTATAGTAAACTTCCTTTTGCATCGCTTAATAAGTAGCTCTATATTGATCATCTTAATCTAATCTTAGTAAGCATTGCGAACTATATTCTCTTAATACTTAGCTGTTCTGAACGAATTCGTTCTGCTGCATTTTTTAAGATTACAAGAAGTAAAACAGTGTTTGATAAAAATATATGACGTAATGTGGTTAACTTCGATATTTAAGCATGTATAAATAGCAGTATTTTGGAAAATACACGATAGATACAAGCAAGATAATTCATAACAATAATGAAACACGTTTTCATGTCATAACGACATCTTTATTTCTATAACTACATAAAGAGTTTTATTCTTAACCAGTGTATATGAGTGCTACTTTATTTAATTGTAAACGCATTAACAGTAAAAGGTATACTACTTGGTTTCCAAATGGCTAGACGATATTGATTTTAAAATATAACAGAGCAATTTATTTATTTTTAGCACGACTTAATTGATTTAAACACTTATGTCATTACAATTGTTATAACCCGGCATAAGTATTTGAGATAAGTGCTTTAGTTTCGGTTTCCCATTATGTCGTAATTTACCTCTTGTACTTTTGATTTGTATTTTTGTTAACAATAACAATTATCAGGACCGTATATAAGGAGAGCGAAGAGTCGTGATGAGGCTTTTTCCCTCGACTATTAGCCTACTGATTTGTTCCTTAATAAATCTTTATATTCTCTGTTGACGAATATTACACAATTATATTTTTTAAAAAAATTTACCTAACCCACTAAGCCTAGCAAATTTAAAATGCCGTATGTCAGTTACAGTTCAAGTTATACACGTGAAGTTGTTTCATTATAACTGTTCCAATAACACATACCATATATGCGCATTCCGCGCAGACGATGGATTAGTCAACGCCTGGAAGAGTTAGCTACGTGACCGGCTCCGACCGGTCGGTGATTCTAACCCTCAGAGAGGCCCGCCATGGAACATTCCAGCCGGACCGAATATCCCCCGCTCTGATACCTAACCCGTCCTTGCCTTAGCCCCTGTTTATCTCCTAGTATCTAACTTCTCAGATAGACAGAAGTTCTATGGTAGTACTGTCCTTATTGTAGCTATTTAACCCAAATAAACCTAGTATTCCATCCACTTATTCTTCTATAAACCTAGGCATCTGTATTAGCACACCACGATAGTATCATATGGAACGTAACCTATCTTTCAGACAAGAAAGCTATTATTTTCTTTTCAACAGTGATTAACTTTATCAAATTCGAAAATCGAAATAATTATCAAATGAATTTAGGAAATTACGAAGATTCCGTATGATAGAGTATTCTCTTACAATAAAAGGAATAAAGTAGTGTACTTATTCCCTCAATTTTACGGTATTTAATCCTGTTCTTAGCACTAAACATATAGTTAATATTGATGTTATCATAATGGTTCACTTGGAAGAATTTCTTTCAATAACATCTCTATATATTACATAATTCCGAAGACTACCGGCTAAAATTTTCATCCCTCATAACTTAAAATAATTTTATACTTCATTTTCAATATAATAGGCTGCCTTTGACAATTATAGCCTGCACCCTATCCGTCAAGACCATTTACACTTTTTTTCTGCATGCCAATACAATTTTTTTCCAAAAACAAAGTGTGCTATTATTTTGAAGCGCACTGTTATTGCGGTAAAATATCGTCTATTATAACTCCTTGAAAATAATGAATATTGTGGAGTATCTCAATAAATATAGTATAATAAACTACAGCTACTTAGTACTAAAGCCACAAAACAATTGGCGACTATAGTTACCCTTGCGAAACCTTAGATTGCGATTTAATATACATTTGTATTAACCATATCTGGTACATTTCGATTTAGTATTCATTTCGTTAATAGATGCCCTAAAATAGAGTCGCCTAGAAAGGGTCTTCTAAATCGTATTTTATTGATAAAATAAATAATAATATGCTCATAATATATACATATTAAAATGAATATTATTGATATAAATAGTCGAATACTTCTTAAAATGATTCTGTACGCACTTCATATTTATCTAGAGCTGCAATTTATTTGAGTAAGGTCATAGAAGTTATTAGCATAAAAATTATGGTTGTGTGTATTGCTTTAGCAATAGTCGCTTAAGTGTTTTTTGTGAAAAATCTCTTATTCCGGAAACACTTAAAAAGGGATAATTATCTTTTGAACTCTAAATGTATTTTAATTACTCAGACAGTTCCAATTCTAGTAATTATTTTAGTAAGGAACCTATAAAGTTTATAAAAAAAAGCACTTCTTTCTGATTCACATAATTGGAATATCCATTTATACTTTTAGCCAAACAACAGGGTAAACATAAATTTGATAGTACAACGAACAAAATGGCCACATTTAAATAACCTTCCATCTAGTATCAAATCCATTCCTAATAGGGTTAGCATTCAAATTTAAATCGAACATTTGAAAATTTTAAATGGAAATTGAACTTTGAAAATTAGAAAGTTAATAGATTTGAAAATACTTGAAATTGGAAAATTAGAATTGAACTACTTGAATACCAACTCTAATTCCTAACACTCACTATGCACCTTACCTCACCAATTCCCTATCTGTTACTTCTAAGTATACAGCTATAGCTTTCAATAATATACATCTTATGTTTTAGAATACGTAGACAATTAATTATTTGAACTTATATTACTGAAACTAACCTTTAAACATCTGATAATTAAATGGTTGTTCTTACCTTTTCTATTCTACGAACAGTCGTTAATACACTGTGTTTCATAATTACCCAGTGTTCCAAACTTTACAAAATTTTTATCCTGACTCCCTGTCACATCGTCAAGATCATCTACATTTCTTTCCTGAATGTCAATACAATTTTTTCCCAAAAACACAAAAAGTCTATTTTTTCATTGTTTCATAATTTTCACCACTTAAATTAAATACCCACAAAAACAAAACAACAATTCATAACAAGTAATAAATAACTTCTAATAATCTATACAGCTACCTCTTCTACTGATCACTTGGAAAATGCGTTCTGTCATACCCGTTGACAGGTTTTGGAGGATAACTGAGCCACCCTTACTCCGCTCTTCTGGAACTGTCTTCTTCAGATCCCCAATTGAGGAAAACTATCTTTTTTGGACATACACTTAGCGAGCTAGTATTCCCTCAAAGATTCTCCATCACATTTAGATCTGGTGACCGAGAAGCACAATTCATAAAGACTATGTTTCTGCTCTGAAACCAATCCTTTGTGCTGCAACTCACGTGGATGGCAGCGTTGTCTTGTTGAAATATTTAAAAAATTTCCGAGGAAATATGTTGTAATAGTGGAATAGATGACTTTAAAGAACTTGTTAGCAATCGACGCTATTCACTTTGTTAGAAATGGAAATATTCGTTAGCACCGAATGATGAAAATGCAGCCCATACCATCAAGCTTCCTCCTCCAAAGTTTCGTGTAGGAAAAAAAACCTTCGCTCCTTTCTCAAATTCTTCCGCTAGGAAGAAAATCCGTGTGAACTATCAAGGTTAAAATTATTTTTGTCGCTGAAGATGACCTGAACAAAATGGAGCTTGTACTTAAAAGGCACATGCACTTGGGAAAACAGAAGAATTACCTCAATGTATTTCGAATTCCATCGCATGTGTATACGAATAAAATCCGTCCTACCTTTCTCGTGATGTGCTGTTAAAGCGAGATACTTCCTCATCGTTTCCCGTTTGATGAATAGCTTTAGCTTCAGTATCCTCCAAACTGACCGTGCTATTTGATGCCATCATTATAATTCATTTTTTCTCATCCTTAGGTTTGTTGGCCTTCTTCCACTGTTTTTATTCCATATTCACCGTAGGCTCTCAATAAAATTACGACAACCTTCCTAGAGCGACCGATTTTCTTTGCAATCTTCGTACGGTTCATTCCGACATGAAAAGGATAGAATTTCTCCTTATTTGGTGTCATAGGAAAGGGAACCAAGAGACATCTTCTGTTTTTTAAAGTAATCCACAAAAGGCATATTTGCAAGGTTATTCTCCAATTTTAATGCCCGCATATTCTACATTCCCTATAATTATAAAGGTGTTATGTGAAGCATAGATTTTAGGCTTTCTTTAACTCATGTTTACATGCTAATATGACGATTACTGTTTTAACACATAATGTTGACGAGATGTAAATCAGCTACTACAAAGCTCTAGAGATTAAGTGAACGTAAGATCATACATAAACAAGCGCAAAACTCAGGTCAGTGTTCCATCTACCTCTACCTCTATGTTGCTGCACAACATCTGATTATTTACTTATGTCTCTATTTTCTTGCTATTTCGAATAAAGTTGTTAGCTGTTTACTCTACTAGCGGAGAAAAGCAGAACATCGTTGAGCCAACCGCCTCATCCTACAAATTTGCTTCTGGCTTTGCCGGCATTATTTCCCTCTGCACATTCCCTAAATTTGTTAGTTAGTTACAAACAAGGAGAAAGCTCCAGAAA
This sequence comes from Heterorhabditis bacteriophora, assembly GCA_964036235.1. NCBI lineage: Eukaryota > Metazoa > Nematoda > Chromadorea > Rhabditida > Heterorhabditidae > Heterorhabditis > Heterorhabditis bacteriophora. The sequence continues at coordinate 12,473,838 of OZ038426.1, read as the reverse complement.
GAGACGGTCTAGTCTTTTATCATTTACTGTTTTATTGACCTAAATGAGATAGAACTGCCTAAAAAATAAACTTTGTAATTTTGCAATAAAATTACAAAGAAAAATCTGGCAAAAAATGAAGATCATCTTAATAATTCTATAGTATTTCATGACAAAAATTGTTTGAAATTATAAACGTTGCATCCAAAGTTAGAATGACAAATCAGAGTAGGGCTACAAATACGAAACATACTGTATTTTGCAAGACAAAATAAAAGATTTTATTACGCATTCAATGTTGATAAAATGTCTCCTGAAAGGTGAATTAATGCAATAATATTAACAGAATGATACATGTGATTTGGTTTAGATAAACAACACTACTCAATACAAAAGATGAAAATGACAATCGGATTATCAAAACGAACAACATGAAATAACTACAGATTTTTATTTTTTAGCGAAAAAAACACTTTTGTGAACGACGTCAGAAAAATATACATTACAATAATAATAAGTAATATATCAATGAGATATAGTTCATAGATGAATCACGTTTATTTCATTCTACCTGATTATTTAATTGAAAATTATTAAACCAATCAAATATTTACAATATATAGCAAGCGGTGAGGTTTTAAATAGTATATTTTTAATAATTGATATAATAACTTTTGGATAAGCCATAACCACACCTATATTCATTGACAATTAGTCTTTTTTTCTCCATATTTCATTTGTGGCAGATTCTTAATGTAAATAACACGAGCTGGTTATCCAACTCGTTGTCCTGTTCAAATACACATGGAATCCCATAAGCAAAACTAAGGAGAGCTTATTTTAGTTGCTGTTAAAATACAGACTCTTTATAAATATTGGGATTTTAGGTCTCAAATTATAAAGAGGGATTATTATTAAGAAGGAAAAATAAGAATAAATGAAATTACTCATGCAGAGACTATCAAAGGTGATGCTGATAGATTCTGATCCTATAAAAGTAACAGGGCGGAGCACGGGTAGTATATAAGACGTTGGATACTCAAGATGTTAATATAGACCTAAGAAGCTGTGAGAATAAATATTTGATTATGCTTAATTATGTAACTTTTTTTAAAGAATTATATGTGCAGTTAATAGATGTTCATATGTGTACGTATGTAGAAGCAATAATTATTTACTAGTTAAATGTGAACTAATATTTAATTACTTTGTTTTCTATGAGTTTCTCCGTAGCAAAAAATTGGTATCGAAAGCTTAAAATCCTACTTAGATGAACGAAACGAACAAACGTGGTGTCCTAATTTTGGAGATCTATGACTATCATGGAGCTGCCCTGGCCATTTTTTTTGTGAGTAACTGTAATTGTGGAAAATATAAACCAGTACTATGTACCGCCACTTTTCTGGAATTTTACTGTTAGAAGAAAAACATTTGAGTAGAAAAATATTACTCACATTTGTATTAGGTAGCCCTGCTTGGAACTATCTGTAATTCACTGGTTGCCGTCTATACCAGAAAATTAAAAACTATGAACAATGCGTTCGGCCGTCTCACCGCAAGCCAATCTACTGGAGAAGCCGTTCTGTGCTCAGTTTTTGCCTTCTTCTATTTTCCAATGGTGTTTTTGTGAGTTGTTTATAAGAATTTAACTATGATCTCTAGATATTTATAAAATATTCACCCTTTAGATTTTATACTTAACGGCTTACTGAAGCAACTTTAAAGGCGATTGCTTTGCAAATTGACATTACGTATTTCTTTTTAAATAAATATATACAAATTAACAAATACATAGAAAGACATGAGTTAGATTCAACTACTAGTGTGATGCTCACATAAAAACATTGTTGACTTGTAGTTATCTAATGCGAGGAAAAATGAATAGTCGGTAATCATCGCTAAAGCCCATATAGTGTAAAAATCCTTCGAATGATTTGACGTACTGAAAGATGCAATATTGAAATAAGCAAATATTTACTATTTTCTGCGATTCATAATAAAAAAAACAGTGTTAATACCAATTATTGTGAAAAATCAGTGTAATTTATTTCAAAATAAGACTGCTAAAAGAATGAAACCTATAGTTACCTAAAGGCAATAATCAAATTATATATAACCATAAAATCAAATACATATTTACTCCACTTATCTCTTGAGAACTTACATAACCCTTATTTACTAAAAGTCTAAAGTTATCTAAGTGAATTAAATACTTGAAATTACGACATATATATATATATAGTATCGAATACTAAATGAAGGTATGCAAATGGTTCTAAAAGATAATTTTGATTTTAATAAAAATTAAATTTCTGAATTTTCTTAAACAATAGGCTATACTAGGAAAATAGAGGTTCAAGGTATAGTTTTGTTTTTTTGACATGTAAATCAGAATATTTTACAGCAACATAGATGGGATGAGGAAAATATCACATCAATTTGGTTTCCTTGCACTCGTATGCTACGATATTTGCATAATGTCTCATCTTTTTATAGCTCTGAATAGAATGGCCGCCATTTGTTTTCCTCTCAGATATGATCATCTCTTCAAGTATGAAATTTATGCACTTTGATTTACAAAATATATATATATATATATATTTCTTTTGACAGTGCAAAGGTATTGATATATTTTAGAATATTTTTTTCAGTAAACGCAATACTGACTTTCTCATAGCGGTTTCGTGGGTGGTCCCTATCACTGTGGCCATAATTTTATACAAACTCCGTAAGAAGATATAATTAATATGTATAGTTATTTAAAGTAACCTACTAAATTTGTCTGAAATTATATGATTTCAATCTTTGCAATTATGTTACTATTAGTTGTTGTTCTGAACGATGTAATTATACCTTTTTGACTATAAAGAAGGCATGCGATGTTTTCTTAACTAGAGGCCGGAAACGAGGTTTATTGAGCTGATCGATTCTTTTAACAAAACATTCTTAAATTTCAGATGATTGCGATTTTCTTTTCTCCGATAAAATATGGGCATTTGTTTTCAGCGAAACGGAAGTTCGTCCTAATTATTTGATTTCAAAATTATAGTATATTATCCAGACTATTCTATATTTAATAAGATTATTTCAGGTCTGCAAGTTTATTTCGTGGAATATCGACTTTTATAAAGATATTTCTATAGTCTGTATCATTACAGTTGTTGATATCATCACAATAACCAAAGTCCGTCTTACTTCGAAGCAGGTACAGAAACTAGAATTATTGTGACTCTGATATAATTTTCCTATTTAAACAAATGACAAAATCTAAAATATTTATTTAGTCACTTGGAAAAATATCCGATGTAGAAAAACGCAAGAAAGAGATCAATTTCTTAAAACAGGTATAGACATTTAATTCACATACAATTTCCCTATAGTTCCATATATTTTCAAAATTACGATATACCAGAGTTATCATAACTATCGAACAATGAAAATTCAGGAAAATGATAGTTCTATATAAATAGAAAGTGCATATCTTTAAGCATAATAATTTGATATTCAGTTATCATAAATTTGTTTACATTCAAAAGAAAGGGTGAAAATTACGAGAATTTCAGAGCAAATTAGATGAACAGCATAAAAACAAATAAATATTTTTAAACAAGTATCGGCTACCCTTAAGGACTTTGGAACAATTAGATATTGAAATATCATAATTCACTTTCATTTTCCAAAAACGCGTATATGATTTCTGGTCTCATAAAACTAGGCAAGATTAATTTACGAGTAAATTATGAATTTTTTTTAGGCTGTTCTACAGGGTGTCGTGTTCGTCGTCGAGCTGTTTACCTACTTTCTTGTGGCATGGAAATTTGAAAATAAGTGGGCAATATGGTCACTAACCACATTGGCTTGGAATCTGGTACATACCACTGACGCGTTAGTATTCCAATATATTTTAATATGCAAATTAAACTCCGAACTTGGGCTTCTAAAACGATGTAACTTATGAAGCCCAAAATTTCGTTGAAGTTTAATGCTCAGTGCTTTAGAATACTAAATCCCTGTATATCGATAAGAAAAGAATAAAAATAGATTAAATATAATCGAGAACACTACTAAATGCTACTTTTTTAGCCTCATTATCATTGGTTATAATGCAGAATTTCGGCGTCTGGTAACTGCGCCTTTGAAGAAACTACGTAAGTGGTTTCATTAAAGATAGGTGTTCACTTTGTATTTTGCAATTAATTAGATCTAGTGGTTTTTTTATTTCATTTGTTGTGTGATTTCAGATAATACATCTCATGTTTCGCAGTCAACTACATTATGTAAAAATTGAATATTATGACTTTCTCAAGATTAAATAACTGATGCAGTTTTTAAAATTCTTAATATTATTATTTGTTTCAAATCTAAAGAATAAATATGCGGAAAACTAAAACTTAATGCATTAAATACTACCAACATATATTATTATTCAATAATGATGACTACATTCTAAAATATCAGCGAATGTGGATGAACTTGATGTCAAGAGTGATATGCTATCTTAAAATGGTAGTATAGGTAGAATTTGCGAAATTATGTGGAAAGATTGGGTTGGAAATTTTTTATGTTAATGTAGTATCTACCTCAAGATTTCTTATCAGTAGATAAATAAAATACCAACCCTTATGTATTTTATGTTGTCTGCTCCCTTTGATGTCGAGGTGATCCCATGATTATTTCGAGTATAAATATATAAAATTTAGACAAGAAACGTCTTTATTGCTAACTTAACGGGATTATACAGTGGGCTCGCGTAGCGAGGGGCATAGATTGCACAAGATAGCAATCGAGTGCTATTTTTTGCTCTCCCGTCCATCACTTTTTTTGAAAATGGGAATTTTTGAAATCTAATTAGAGAGCTAGATTCAGCACAGAATTTCCGATCTGGAACATACAAAACTTTCCTATTTCTGAAACAAAAAGTTTTTTCTTCAAAATAGGTTTTCTCTCAATTTTGTAAAGGCAAAAATGTATTTATATATAATAATGGCTCATAAAATTTACTTCTAACCATAGCAAACAGATTTGTCAACTGAGAGAACAGCTAAAAGTAGAGTTTTTCCTGGTCGTATTTATTTTACATCACTTCAAACTTGCTTGCAAATCATGTTTCACGATTATCTATTTTGAATCTCTCATCCAATTGTTACTTTCTTCCTCTCTAGCTTTGATTTGTACAAAAATGTAGTTGTTATGGCCTAGTGGAAGTGGGTTATAATCTCAACGCTATCATCCATTGGTCGATGACATGGGTGTTCTGGCCTCACTTTTGTGAGGATCACTGTTTCCTTTTCGTATAGCTTTTTATTTTCATTTTCTACATTATGATTTCCTATTGATTATACAACTTCTTCTTAAGGGGAATACCTGTATTAATATCAAAGAGTGAATTTCAGTTACAAATGTGTGTTTCAATCAGTCGTGGTTTTCATTTGATGCCATTTTTCAGTGGGCGATTTCCTCCGCTGGGTTCGATATACGATATCAATGATTATTTTGAGGGGTTTGAATAAATGAGGATCGGAGATTGAAACTATGCTTCTAAAACTGGGGGTCGGCTTGAAAGGCGTAATATTTCAAGATTGTGTGGTAAAATTGAGCAAAAGTATGAATTTTATAAAGTTCTCTGACATCTCTGATGTTTAAAGACACATAAGTGGCGAAAACAACAAAAACTGAAAAGTAGTACTAAATGAAAACTGCGACTGGTTGAAACACACATTTGTAACTGAAATTCACTCTTTGATATTAATACAGGCATTCGCCTTAAGAAGAAGTTGTATAATCAATAGGAAACCATAATGTAGAAAATGAAAATAAAAAGCTATACGAAGAGGAAACCGTGGTCCTCGTAAAGGTGAGGCATAAAAATCCACACGGCATGAAATCACCGATGATAGCGTTGGCATCATCATCTACTTCCACTCCGTCATAACAACAACGTTTACATACAAATCAAAGTTAGAGAGGAAGAAAGTAACTAATTGGATGAGAGATCCAAAAAAGATAATCGTGAAACATGATGTGCAAGCATGTTTGAAGCGATGTAAAATAAACAACACCAGGAAAAACTCTAATTTTAGCTGTTCTCTCAGTAGCCAAATCTGTTTACTATGGTTAGAAGTAAATGTCATGAGCCATTATTATATATAAATACATTTTTGCCTTTACAAAATTGAGAGAAAACCTATTTTGAAGAAAAAACTTTTTGTTTCAGAAATAGGAAAGTTTTGTATGTTCCAGATCGGAAATTCTGTGCTGAATCTAGCTCTCTAATTAGATTTCAAAAATTCCCATTTTCAAAAAAAGTGATGGACGGGAGAGCAAAAAATAGCACTCGATTGCTCTCGATTGCTATCTTGTGCAATCTATGCCCCTCGCTACGCGACCCCACTGTATATATTCAGTTTTCATCTGTCTTTCGAATAATCATAGGTGGAATTTTAATATAATAATTCTCCTTTAATAAAATAGTAAAAAGATCTGTAGAATTAAACAATTGAAGAAATGAATACGATTAAATTTCAGTAAATTATTTATCTATCGTTCGCGAATAAATTGTACATCTCATATCAGTAATGCTATTAGTACATGTTGTGACCCAAAACGTTCTAACTGATTTATATGTTTCCTTTCATGTTATTTTCACAATTCGCACCAATGATCTCCCTTAGGTAGATCATGGCGCGCAAACTACAATGCCAAACGAGTTAGTCGTTACAGTATAAGTTAAGAAATATTCATAACTTATATTGGACATATTTGTCAAAAACTATTGTGGGGGGTAAACTATTTTAAGGTAAAATACAGCCTTGTAGATACGTCAATTAAAGCAATGATAGTTAGATTTATGATTATAAGTAATACATAAGGAGAAGTCTACAAATTGATAACGATGAATTTTTCTAATATTTCATGTTAAACCACTCATTATATAAATTAGCTTTATTTCAGAATGGTAGTTTTTTATTATCTTTCCATAAATCATTCAGTCAATAAAAGAATCCATAAAATAATTTTATAAGGGTCATAAATATTTAGTGATTATTGTAGCATACGTTTAGTGAACTATTTTATTAATAGTGGTACAGTAAAATTTAGAGTATCCTAGAAAGCATTTCATTGTATTCTATAGTTTTATATCTGACAATTATATTTGATAATCCATTGAAATTAGTCATTCAAAATAAAACTACGTAGTTCTCAAATAGCTTAGAAAAAATTTTCTTAACTCGTAATTTAATGTTATGCTCTGTTAATATTTTAGTCACTCATGAGAACATTATCTGCAAATAACTTGAGCTATGATTAATGTATTATAATAGTTTTAATTTGTTCTTAATGATAACAACAATAGGTCTCCAAATGAATAGCGTCGATTGCTAACAAGTTCTTTAAAGTCATCTATTCCACTATTACAACATATTTCCTCGGAAATTTTTTAAATATTTCAACAAGACAACGCTGCCATCCACGTGAGTTGCAGCACAAAGGATTGGTTTCAGAGCAGAAACATAGTCTTTATGAATTGTGCTTCTCGGTCACCAGATCTAAATGTGATGGAGAATCTTTGAGGGAATACTAGCTCGCTAAGTGTATGTCCAAAAAAGATAGTTTTCCTCAATTGGGGATCTGAAGAAGACAGTTCCAGAAGAGCGGAGTAAGGGTGGCTCAGTTATCCTCCAAAACCTGTCAACGGGTATGACAGAACGCATTTTCCAAGTGATCAGTAGAAGAGGTAGCTGTATAGATTATTAGAAGTTATTTATTACTTGTTATGAATTGTTGTTTTGTTTTTGTGGGTATTTAATTTAAGTGGTGAAAATTATGAAACAATGAAAAAATAGACTTTTTGTGTTTTTGGGAAAAAATTGAATTGACATTCAGGAAAAAAATGTAGATGATCTTGACGATGTGACAGGGAGTCAGGATAAAAATTTTGTAAAGTTTGGAACACTGGGTAATTATGAAACACAGTGTATTAACGACTGTTCGTAGAATAGAAAAGGTAAGAACAACCATTTAATTATCAGATGTTTAAAGGTTAGTTTCAGTAATATAAGTTCAAATAATTAATTGTCTACGTATTCTAAAACATAAGATGTATATTATTGAAAGCTATAGCTGTATACTTAGAAGTAACAGATAGGGAATTGGTGAGGTAAGGTGCATAGTGAGTGTTAGGAATTAGAGTTGGTATTCAAGTAGTTCAATTCTAATTTTCCAATTTCAAGTATTTTCAAATCTATTAACTTTCTAATTTTCAAAGTTCAATTTCCATTTAAAATTTTCAAATGTTCGATTTAAATTTGAATGCTAACCCTATTAGGAATGGATTTGATACTAGATGGAAGGTTATTTAAATGTGGCCATTTTGTTCGTTGTACTATCAAATTTATGTTTACCCTGTTGTTTGGCTAAAAGTATAAATGGATATTCCAATTATGTGAATCAGAAAGAAGTGCTTTTTTTTATAAACTTTATAGGTTCCTTACTAAAATAATTACTAGAATTGGAACTGTCTGAGTAATTAAAATACATTTAGAGTTCAAAAGATAATTATCCCTTTTTAAGTGTTTCCGGAATAAGAGATTTTTCACAAAAAACACTTAAGCGACTATTGCTAAAGCAATACACACAACCATAATTTTTATGCTAATAACTTCTATGACCTTACTCAAATAAATTGCAGCTCTAGATAAATATGAAGTGCGTACAGAATCATTTTAAGAAGTATTCGACTATTTATATCAATAATATTCATTTTAATATGTATATATTATGAGCATATTATTATTTATTTTATCAATAAAATACGATTTAGAAGACCCTTTCTAGGCGACTCTATTTTAGGGCATCTATTAACGAAATGAATACTAAATCGAAATGTACCAGATATGGTTAATACAAATGTATATTAAATCGCAATCTAAGGTTTCGCAAGGGTAACTATAGTCGCCAATTGTTTTGTGGCTTTAGTACTAAGTAGCTGTAGTTTATTATACTATATTTATTGAGATACTCCACAATATTCATTATTTTCAAGGAGTTATAATAGACGATATTTTACCGCAATAACAGTGCGCTTCAAAATAATAGCACACTTTGTTTTTCAATTTTTTCAGTTCTCAATCACAAGACTGATCTAATTTTTACCAAGGTGAGACATAATGGCCTTGGAAGTCTCCAGTATTAACTTCGTATTTCTTCATAAAAAACGAGATTTTTGTCTCTGTTTCTCAAAGCCATTCACTTCTTACTCTTTCAAAATGGTAGCACACTACTATACTAGCAATAATTTATATATAAGAGAGACAAATAAGCAGGCCAAAGGCATAATAATACGTGTACTGAGACACAAAGAGAAGTCCCCTAGTTAGACACCGTGTAGCCTTTAATATTTTTCGATTATTTATCGCTTAATATGTTTTTACTGCATTTTTCCTGTTGTTTCTATCTTTGCTGTATATAAGATAAATATATAATTAACATTGTCTTTTTTTCCATGTAAATACAATGTACTGCTCTACGAAAGAAAAGACACAGTAACACTTAATTAAAATATGTTTTAACGATAAAAAGAATAACAACCAATGACTATAACAATTAACTAATAGACAATATAACTAATACTTTTATTAAGTACTGGAAAAATTCGTTAAGATATATTGTTAACTAAGTTTTTAATGGTACTATTGTCTACTTAGCTCCACGCTTTGCTAATGGCGCATTGGAGGTGCTTCACGGTCTCAAACTAACGATTATCTGCATGAATCAAACGCATGAGAATTACCCAAAGATTCTCCATCGGATTTAAGTCCATAAAGCCCAAGTACCAGTCCTTAGCGTACACATAATTATTCTACTCCCAAGTCTTAGTTCTTCGACTGGCGTGGATGGTAGCATTATCTTGTTGGAAGGTGAAGATAACTCCTGGAAAACGGGTAATACGGAACTTTATGATGCCCTAAAATATCCTGGTAGTCCGCGCTGTTCTTCTCCGATGACATAACGCCAAGTTGATCAGTCCCATATAGCTAAAAACACCCCAAAGCATAACAAATTCTCCAATAAAAATTTAAATCAAAAAATATCGGGGACCTATGCGCAAATCTCTTCACTATGAGTAACATCTATCGGGACCGTCTAGATTGAACTTCTTCTCATCACTGAAGATCATCTAAATTCGAAATAATGAATTTATAGGCTTATTTTTGAAGACTCGTTAAAGTTGTACCTTTTCCCAGTCACATTTCATGGAATATCTGATACAGTGCAGTGTTTTGTCTTTATGTGCTTGTGTCAGTTGTGAACACTTCTTCATCCGTGATCGGGCAATATATTGAGACTTCGAAACAAATTTCCACGACCGTTTCACAATACTTGCAATCTTCTTCACTGCGTAACTGGCAGTTGAGAGTGCTTTGATTTGACCATTTCTGTGTTATCTTAGCTTAGAAGCACGATCCATTAATACGATAATTCAGGATTAGTGAATTTGACCATTTTTCGTTAAATAATGACAAAAAATATTATAGTATGTGCCATCACTTTGAAGAGGTGAAAAGTGAAAGGCTTTTAGAAAGAATAGCACGAAAAACAATCTCTTCTAAGAAAAAACGCCAAAATAATACTGGCGACTTCCAATGCGCTCACTTCAGAAAAAAACTGCACCAGTCCGGCGATTAAGAACAGAAAAAATAGAAAACAAAGTGTGTTATCATTATGAAGCGCACTAAATATAACAAATCTATACAAATGAAGTATTGATATAGATAAATTAAGAACATACCTAGAATAATTATTTTACTTACGAAATATTTACAATATATAGCAAGCGGTGAGGTTTTAAATAGTATATTTTTAATAATTGATATAATAACTTTTGGATAAGCCATAACCACACCTATATTCATTGACAATTAGTCTTTTTTTCTCCATATTTCATTTGTGGCAGATTCTTAATGTAAATAACACGAGCTGGTTATCCAACTCGTTGTCCTGTTCAAATACACATGGAATCCCATAAGCAAAACTAAGGAGAGCTTATTTTAGTTGCTGTTAAAATACAGACTCTTTATAAATATTGGGATTTTAGGTCTCAAATTATAAAGAGGGATTATTATTAAGAAGGAAAAATAAGAATAAATGAAATTACTCATGCAGAGACTATCAAAGGTGATGCTGATAGATTCTGATCCTATAAAAGTAACAGGGCGGAGCACGGGTAGTATATAAGACGTTGGATACTCAAGATGTTAATATAGACCTAAGAAGCTGTGAGAATAAATATTTGATTATGCTTAATTATGTAACTTTTTTTAAAGAATTATATGTGCAGTTAATAGATGTTCATATGTGTACGTATGTAGAAGCAATAATTATTTACTAGTTAAATGTGAACTAATATTTAATTACTTTGTTTTCTATGAGTTTCTCCGTAGCAAAAAATTGGTATCGAAAGCTTAAAATCCTACTTAGATGAACGAAACGAACAAACGTGGTGTCCTAATTTTGGAGATCTATGACTATCATGGAGCTGCCCTGGCCATTTTTTTTGTGAGTAACTGTAATTGTGGAAAATATAAACCAGTACTATGTACCGCCACTTTTCTGGAATTTTACTGTTAGAAGAAAAACATTTGAGTAGAAAAATATTACTCACATTTGTATTAGGTAGCCCTGCTTGGAACTATCTGTAATTCACTGGTTGCCGTCTATACCAGAAAATTAAAAACTATGAACAATGCGTTCGGCCGTCTCACCGCAAGCCAATCTACTGGAGAAGCCGTTCTGTGCTCAGTTTTTGCCTTCTTCTATTTTCCAATGGTGTTTTTGTGAGTTGTTTATAAGAATTTAACTATGATCTCTAGATATTTATAAAATATTCACCCTTTAGATTTTATACTTAACGGCTTACTGAAGCAACTTTAAAGGCGATTGCTTTGCAAATTGACATTACGTATTTCTTTTTAAATAAATATATACAAATTAACAAATACATAGAAAGACATGAGTTAGATTCAACTACTAGTGTGATGCTCACATAAAAACATTGTTGACTTGTAGTTATCTAATGCGAGGAAAAATGAATAGTCGGTAATCATCGCTAAAGCCCATATAGTGTAAAAATCCTTCGAATGATTTGACGTACTGAAAGATGCAATATTGAAATAAGCAAATATTTACTATTTTCTGCGATTCATAATAAAAAAAACAGTGTTAATACCAATTATTGTGAAAAATCAGTGTAATTTATTTCAAAATAAGACTGCTAAAAGAATGAAACCTATAGTTACCTAAAGGCAATAATCAAATTATATATAACCATAAAATCAAATACATATTTACTCCACTTATCTCTTGAGAACTTACATAACCCTTATTTACTAAAAGTCTAAAGTTATCTAAGTGAATTAAATACTTGAAATTACGACATATATATATATATAGTATCGAATACTAAATGAAGGTATGCAAATGGTTCTAAAAGATAATTTTGATTTTAATAAAAATTAAATTTCTGAATTTTCTTAAACAATAGGCTATACTAGGAAAATAGAGGTTCAAGGTATAGTTTTGTTTTTTTGACATGTAAATCAGAATATTTTACAGCAACATAGATGGGATGAGGAAAATATCACATCAATTTGGTTTCCTTGCACTCGTATGCTACGATATTTGCATAATGTCTCATCTTTTTATAGCTCTGAATAGAATGGCCGCCATTTGTTTTCCTCTCAGATATGATCATCTCTTCAAGTATGAAATTTATGCACTTTGATTTACAAAATATATATATATATATATATTTCTTTTGACAGTGCAAAGGTATTGATATATTTTAGAATATTTTTTTCAGTAAACGCAATACTGACTTTCTCATAGCGGTTTCGTGGGTGGTCCCTATCACTGTGGCCATAATTTTATACAAACTCCGTAAGAAGATATAATTAATATGTATAGTTATTTAAAGTAACCTACTAAATTTGTCTGAAATTATATGATTTCAATCTTTGCAATTATGTTACTATTAGTTGTTGTTCTGAACGATGTAATTATACCTTTTTGACTATAAAGAAGGCATGCGATGTTTTCTTAACTAGAGGCCGGAAACGAGGTTTATTGAGCTGATCGATTCTTTTAACAAAACATTCTTAAATTTCAGATGATTGCGATTTTCTTTTCTCCGATAAAATATGGGCATTTGTTTTCAGCGAAACGGAAGTTCGTCCTAATTATTTGATTTCAAAATTATAGTATATTATCCAGACTATTCTATATTTAATAAGATTATTTCAGGTCTGCAAGTTTATTTCGTGGAATATCGACTTTTATAAAGATATTTCTATAGTCTGTATCATTACAGTTGTTGATATCATCACAATAACCAAAGTCCGTCTTACTTCGAAGCAGGTACAGAAACTAGAATTATTGTGACTCTGATATAATTTTCCTATTTAAACAAATGACAAAATCTAAAATATTTATTTAGTCACTTGGAAAAATATCCGATGTAGAAAAACGCAAGAAAGAGATCAATTTCTTAAAACAGGTATAGACATTTAATTCACATACAATTTCCCTATAGTTCCATATATTTTCAAAATTACGATATACCAGAGTTATCATAACTATCGAACAATGAAAATTCAGGAAAATGATAGTTCTATATAAATAGAAAGTGCATATCTTTAAGCATAATAATTTGATATTCAGTTATCATAAATTTGTTTACATTCAAAAGAAAGGGTGAAAATTACGAGAATTTCAGAGCAAATTAGATGAACAGCATAAAAACAAATAAATATTTTTAAACAAGTATCGGCTACCCTTAAGGACTTTGGAACAATTAGATATTGAAATATCATAATTCACTTTCATTTTCCAAAAACGCGTATATGATTTCTGGTCTCATAAAACTAGGCAAGATTAATTTACGAGTAAATTATGAATTTTTTTTAGGCTGTTCTACAGGGTGTCGTGTTCGTCGTCGAGCTGTTTACCTACTTTCTTGTGGCATGGAAATTTGAAAATAAGTGGGCAATATGGTCACTAACCACATTGGCTTGGAATCTGGTACATACCACTGACGCGTTAGTATTCCAATATATTTTAATATGCAAATTAAACTCCGAACTTGGGCTTCTAAAACGATGTAACTTATGAAGCCCAAAATTTCGTTGAAGTTTAATGCTCAGTGCTTTAGAATACTAAATCCCTGTATATCGATAAGAAAAGAATAAAAATAGATTAAATATAATCGAGAACACTACTAAATGCTACTTTTTTAGCCTCATTATCATTGGTTATAATGCAGAATTTCGGCGTCTGGTAACTGCGCCTTTGAAGAAACTACGTAAGTGGTTTCATTAAAGATAGGTGTTCACTTTGTATTTTGCAATTAATTAGATCTAGTGGTTTTTTTACTTTTTTACATAGATAAAACAGATTAGATGACAGATTTTTGAGACAATAAAAAATAGGAGTTATATTAAATTGAAAGAATATTGGGGGTCTGCGCCTAACTTCAGAGGCATTATATATCTTTTTTCAAGTTTAATTCTACGTTAAAGCTGGTTTTGTTACCTATTTTCTGTGTTTTTAATAGTTCATTACAAATAGTACTCTAATTAACGAAACACTTTACTATTTTATAGTGAGACTTGGATTAAAATACCATTGAAGATATTCCGTAATTTGAAGCTAATTGTGTTGCAAAACCAAATTTGACGTGAAATTACAATTTTTTACGGGAACACGATTAAATAATACACATATCAGATCAAGAGTTCGTAACTAATTCAAGATGTTTTTTTTATTATTGCAATTTTGGTGTTTTAATTCATGTATTGAGAATATACTCAAGGCTTAGTTTTCTATTGCTGAGAAGATATAATTTTAAAAGTGTGATGATTTTTTTCTAAACCCGATCAAGATTGTTGTTTAAAAGCGTTTCTGAAATATTCAATCTTCTTACCATCTGTCGTTTGGAATAACACCGGACTTCGCTACTACCATCTGTTGCACAAGTTATGAATCGTATAAAAGTGAGTGGAATCGAGAAAGTTGTTGTCGTGAAAGGAGGACATTTACAATTATGATATAACAGCATTTTAATTTGGATCAATAAAATCTTATCGGTTTTCTAATAAGACATATAAGGACTATTTTCAGTTACTAGAGCAGTGAAAATCCCAGATAAATGAGGTCGAGTACGGGGGAAAAGCACGAAAATCAACACTCACAAAATCGATAATTATACTTTTCACCAACGAGATGTACTAATGACGTTAATACAGTTATAAAGCCAGATATTCAACCACTCAGAAACGCTTTTAAACGACAATTTTAGATGGGTTTGAAGAAAGTTCTAGAACTTTTAGAATTAGTCCTTTTTCCTGATTCTATATAATTGCTCATATTGTGTATATTATCTGAAATCTAGCCAACATCAAGAACTTTAAAAATCTTGATATTATACGAAATTAGTTGTTCTAATAACATATTATTTTAATCACTATTTAATTTTAGGTACTTCTTATGCCACTTATGCAAAGCCTGGATAGCGAATTATCATGTTTCTAACCCATAATATATAATATTAGGTGGTTGCAGAAGGTTTAGTCTTTTTTTCCATCGCTTTAGTACAATTATTTAAGACCTAAATAAATTCCCGCTCTTTTGCATATTTGTAATGTTGGGTTTGTAATTTGTGAAAAGCCATAAGTCAAGATTTAATGGTAAACTTAACCTCACAAAATAATTCGAATAAGATGAGCCACCAAAACTGCATATTCGACACTGTATTCTCTACGAGTTCCAACAACCAAAAGTGGTACTGAAGCATGCAAATCAATATGCTCTGTACTAGGAGAGTGTGTTGTATCTCATAGTACTTGCAACTATTGGTTTCAGCGTTTTAAAGCTGGCGAATTTGATGTCGATGACCGACAACGTTCTGGGACGCCACGAACGGCAAAGAGTGATGTTTTAAAAGCATTATTGGATGAAAATGCGTCGTAGACACAAGAGAAGCTCATGGAATAGTTGGGAGTTGATCAAGCAATAGTTACGAGACGATTGCACGAGATGGAGAAGATTTGGATGATCGGAAAATGAGTATCTCATGAACTCCCCAGAAACAGCATTGGCCGCCAGCTTAATCCATGCGTCTCGTTGCTTGCCAGACAACGCAAGAAGAACTATTTGTGGAAAATTGTTACTGGTGATGAAAAATGGATTATGTACAACAATCGTAAATGCACACATTCATGGGTAGACCCTGGACAGCCAACAACATCGACGCCAGAACGTCCTTCTGTGCATCTGGTGGGATACAAAACGTGTGCTGTTTTATTAACTCCTCTACCAGGTGAGACGGTTACTACAGAGTGCTACTTTCGTCAACTGATTAAGTTGCTCCATGCAATGGAACAGAAAAGACCATTTACCGGATAAAGAAGTCGGAAGGTCATTTTGCTGCATGACAACGCTAGGCCTCACATTGCTCTTAGTACTCAGCAAACTATTTTGAACTTAGGCTGTGAAATTCTTCCGTATGCGGCGTATTCAGTGGACTTGGCACCTTCGGATAACCATTTATTCTGGTCGATACAGAACTGTCTAGCAGAACAGCGCTTTCGAGATGTGGCTGAGGTGCGAAAATGGACCGAGGATTTTATTGCCTCCAAGCCGACGTCGTTTTTTCACGAAGGAATCCGAAAGTTATCCGAGTGATGGCAGAAGGTCATAGAAAGCGAGGGAAAATATTTTGATGATTGAACTGCACTTTGTATATTATGGAAATAAATTAAAATTGTGGAAAAAAGACTAAAACTTCTGCAACCACCTAATAGGTAATGCTTTTTGTATATTTCGATTATTGTGAATTTCTATGATCATAACCATTTTTCAATAAGATGTTAGAAATGGATTTTAATTGTTTCTTTTATATTAATCCTAAATGTACAAAAGAATATCTATCAATAGCCAATCGTTGATTCGATACATAGCGTTGAACTGTTGCTACTAACATTGAGCGCCGCTTTAAGGCGTTGTTTGGTTTATTACTTAGTTATCAAAGTTTTGATAAAACTACAAAGCTTATATATACATATATATATATATATATATATTAGGGTTGGCATTCGAGACTAAAATGTCGAGTTATCGGGTTTTCGAAATTTTGGAAAAGCTGGGTATTTCCCGCGATTCGGGGAATCGGGGGTCCCGGGATGCCTACCGTAATATATATGTAACTGCATATGTGAATCTGAAAATCATTAAAAAATATAAACATAAATAAAGTCATAAAATAGGAGTTTTTCTCATTACTCCTATGCTGAAAGTAATATCCCTAAATACTTTTCCGATTTATTAGAAGTAAGCATCGTTGAACTACTTTATTATTTAGTCTGGCAAAAGGAACTTCTCCCTAATCGGTTTAGCTAGTATGTTTTATTATCCATTTTGTTGAATATTGGTAGTACATTATCAAGGTCACATCTCAAGTCTCTTAAAAGATCTTTTATGTGGTGCGAAGTCCATCCAGAACAATAAGAGAAAATTCCTGTTCTCTACTGTAAAAGCTTGCCTATTAAATTTAATGTGAATAATTGTATGTATCTTTCAAGAAAAAACTGTCTAGCAGTAGCTTTTTTTAATAAGTGTAAATAAGATTTCACGACATTCGATTATAAGATGATTAATGTTAAGTAGCTCCTTCATATAGGTCTCGTTGCAGTCGAACCCATATAAATCTAAATTTCAAAAAAACGTTATTGTTAAATACAGAAGTTTTATAGCCATTAACTTTTCTAACGGTTGTATCAACGATATACCTAAGAATGTAGTTAATCATTAATAGTCTCCTAATCAAATAATTGATGAATTTATATCTAGAATATAATTAAGGTCAACTAAGGTCTTCTTAAAATAAATTTGTAGAGGTAATAAGTAAGATATTTCTCACTAAATTACTTTTGAGTAGTTATTTTTTAAAATTTCATGTTTTCAGTATTTTTGATGTCTACAAACCACGAGCAAAGCTGAATTTGCACTGCACATAATTTGTGGAATTTCACGTGTACCTGTACTATCTACATTGCACTATAAACCTGCCTAAGATGTCTTACAATAAAGTATATCGTTGGAGTAAGTGAATAATGTTATAAACTAGATTTGAAATTGGAAAAATGCCCAATGTTTCCTGAATATATATATATATATAGAAGCAACACTTTCACTGGAAATGAGAATTATAAATTGTCTAAGAATTGACCAAAAATGAAGTCTGCATAATATTTGACTCTACAGGAAAAAGAACTAATTCTAAAAGTTCTAGAACTTTCTTCAAACCCATCTAAAATTGTCGTTTAAAAGCGTTTCTGAGTGGTTGAATATCTGGCTTTATAACTGTATTAACGTCATTAGTACATCTCGTTGGTGAAAAGTATAATTATCGATTTTGTGAGTGTTGATTTTCGTGCTTTTCCCCCGTACTCGACCTCATTTATCTGGGATTTTCACTGCTCTAGTAACTGAAAATAGTCCTTATATGTCTTATTAGAAAACCGATAAGATTTTATTGATCCAAATTAAAATGCTGTTATATCATAATTGTAAATGTCCTCCTTTCACGACAACAACTTTCTCGATTCCACTCACTTTTATACGATTCATAACTTGTGCAACAGATGGTAGTAGCGAAGTCCGGTGTTATTCCAAACGACAGATGGTAAGAAGATTGAATATTTCAGAAACGCTTTTAAACAACAATCTTGATCGGGTTTAGAAAAAAATCATCACACTTTTAAAATTAGTCGTTTTTCGGACACCCTGTATATAACTACAGAATAATTATTGCTGAATAGGGCTGAGTCTTACATGCGACTCATATTAAGTATGTCTAAAAATCACTTTAAATCCTAAACTTGTGGAAGTAATACATTATTTAGTCTTTTATCACCCTTTTAAGACCTCATGCCTACTTTTGTCTCTCTAGTTTCGCTGGACTGAACTGTTAACTTACTAAAAAGATATAACAAACACGTGGTTCTTTTAATCACTTTTCAGTGAAAAACCCGTAAATGCGTAAGCCGTAATTCATAAAATTTGGCGATCCGATGATCAAAAGTCATTGCATACATGCTTTTTATGTATAGTTTTTTTCGTTCAGTTTATCAGTATACAAAATTACTCCAGTATAAAATTATAGCAATGATACTACATGGATATGCAAAAGGATGGAAAATAATTAAAATGTATATTAACTACAAGGAAATCACACCACCGGTTCCACATGCTCTATTCCAGGGCTATCCAAAGCCGTAATCACGAGCAATGGATTGCATTGAAAGGCCAGCACGGGGTTACGGCCATTGCCATATGATCTATGAAAACGTAAACAACACAGATTACTCGAGGGTCGACAATTAACATATGAAATGGATTAAATATAATAACGAAAAATTCCAATAATTATGTTTATATTACAAGTAGTATTACTTAGTAATACTTAGTAATGTATTTAAATAAATGGAATGTAATAGATTTACAATTACAATATTATCTATATTATCTAACTCTCAATAGATAATTTGAAATACTATGCTTTAGTTTACCTTAATTTTTATTCTTAGTACTTAACTAATGATAAAAAAGTGATGAATACGATATTTCTAAGTGATTTCTGAACGAAATAAAGGGTCAGGTACGTGTTATTTTATTCATATAATAATGACGTATCTAGCATTCGTTCTACACAAACACGTCGAACTTTGCACACTAGCCACATGGCTTGTCGCCACAGTATACCGAAATCATTAATCAAGCTCATCGCGTAGCCCTAATCACTTTCACGTGTACATCACAAATAATGTTCTGGCTGTCTAAATTATAAAGTAAACTTTGTAAACATCAGTAATAAACAGGGCACAATTTTCTCAACATAAACTGTATATCTAAGTCATACTCATAACAATTTATACTCTAGTCCTATATATGTATCTTTTTTGCTGAGTGCACAAGACCGCATGTCCCCGAAACAGGGTGCACCATCGCACATTCTGCGTCTCCACTACTTTACAAAGAGAGTACGTTATCTTTGCGCTCTGCCACCGTCTGCGTTTCAACCTTTTTACGAGACACCTCAGCTGCCGTATAAAAGGTGCGCGCGTGCCGTAGATACTGTCTGGTTCAACTGCGGTCGTGTCACCGTACCGTAAGAACGGGATTACCCCATCCTTCTTTATTGCGTATCATATTAGTCCTTTGCGGCAACCACACAATAAAGTCTTTACGTTCGTACTAAATTATCGTTCATCTGCATAAACTGTTAGCATCACTAGATAATTAGAAACGATTCCAATATTTATATAAAGCTAAACTTTGATTACTTGATTGTGAACATTTTAGATATTTTCTGAATTGCAGAAAAATATATTTGAAAAAGCATTAGTGACCTCTGGATTTCAAATGAGTCTGATTGGTCGGTATTACTGCTACAGTACCATAAATCAAGTCAAATGCGTCTTCATTCAATAGTTTGTTCTATGATTACTTAAAACTTTTGTTTAAAATTGCACCTGCTACGGTGAAAATTGATTTATCAATATCTGCAACTTTTTGGATATAAAATCGCATAGTTTTTTCTAAATTTAAAATTTCTGGCGTATTTTCTGACCCATCTACTTTAACTTTTAGTGATAATTTTATATGCTCGAATATTTAAGTATATTTATGTTAACAAAGTTAATTTTAGTGTTTGGACGATCTAATAACTTCTTTGGATACGTTATACTGATTAATCTTCATATTTTAATATTATTTAAATAATTTCCAAATATTTCTATAGTTGCAGTATAATGTTCAAAGAAATTTGCCGTGGTGAAGTTGCACTTCACTGTACTCCTGATGATGCATGGATGATTATTAGAAATGATGTACTTAATATAACTAGCTTTCTTGAGGAACACCCTGGTGGTATGGAGATTCTTATTGAATTTGTAAGTTTCCTTATAACATATTTGCAGGATACAATTAATAATTTCTTGCATTTTTCGGAAAATTTTAGTAGACTTAGAACAATATACATCTAATTCTTATGTTGCGATATCCTAGAGAAAGATAACATACTGCATCAAAAAAAAATTTTTTTTTAAACAATATGAAATTGTAATCTTTATATTAAGAAAATTACAGGCTGGTTGTGATGCGACTGACGCATTTGAGAGTGTTGGCCACTCCACGACTGCTCGAATAAAAGCCGACAAGTATAAAATCGGCGTCCTTCCAATCCATGAACAAACTTCTCATGGATCCGAATACGTATCTCACGCTAAGGTTTGTACCAGACAATTGTAGGTCTACCTATACTTTCAGTAATACTTCAAACGGATAATTTTAGAATAATGATTTTAGTGGAATTTTCAAAAGCACATAAATATAAATATAAACTTACTTACTTCCTCCTAGTATTTCTAAATATTCTTTTAAGTGTTTTATATTATAATCCAGAAAAATAGGTAAAATTCCGGTTTTCAGAAGCTTGTGTGCCCTTTGCATATCACGGCCTAGTCATCTGGCCCGATCTCATGAACCTGGCTGGTATTATGTTTAAAACGAACTCGGAACCTAGTCAACCCTGTGTGTTCTGTTTATTTGTTAGAATTATTGAATTGTTTTAAGAGAAAACTGGTAATTTGTGCTATTTATGTATATTAGCATAATATATTGCTTTCCTCCGTTTATTAGTATATCTGAGATCATAACTTAAAGTTTCATGGTATTTTAAAAAACTTATGTAAGCGCATATTTTACGTCAAGGCCTCTTTTCAGTATATTATAAACAATTAGCATGTATCTCATATAGAAAAGACAAGTAAACAGTGCATTGTTAGCGATATTTTATGTGACTGACATGCACCATTAAAAATTCATCTTTTCATCTTAAATACTAAATACTACTAGATTATCTAGCTGTGTGCGCACCAATTAAGCTGTCAGGGGTATTAATTGATGCAATAGACGTTATGAAGTATATATTAATCACATAATATGACTTCTTAATAGTTTAAGTATAAAATATATATTATACTCAGTTATTGACATATTTACTATAGGGTTTTCAAAAATCCCATCTCAACTATATAAATAAATTCCGTTATCAATCGCAATCGCGTTCCCGTTCCTGTCTTAGTCCACTTCATATCGATCAAGTCTGTCCCACCGTAAATCAACAAACAGGGACTAGAAAGACTATTTACGAAAAGAAAACCATAGAAGAAAATAAATCAAACTTATATTATCAGTAATTTCGCGGTTAGTGATTACAGTTTTTTGCAAAAACGTCTACTACACTCAAGGAAATAAAGTTTCTCTGAAATAGTTTATATTAAAAATTTAACCTATTGAATTGCTAAGAAAAACAAACATTATTCGCAATAAAGCATTAAACATAAATTGTTCTTCGATTAGAACTGTTATTGGTGTTTCTATTCTCGGTAGAAAAGCGAAGTTAATTAGCTTTTCTTATATCTTAAATAGTAGTACAGTTTATATGCTCGGTAATTTTACATAATACAAATGACTTTTTGTTTTATTATTCAATTTAATCTAAGTTTTAGTTAAGAGCTCCTGGGGCTTATGTTATAAGTATACAAATGATTAAAAAATACCATACAAATATGATTAATTACATTTATTCTAGATGTATATGATTTTCATATATAATAATTATTTACACGTCGATATAGATAATTCTGACCTTAGATAGAGCAAACCAACAAGTCGATAATATCATCATTATGAACCAATAAACAAATAGGTAAAACGAAAGTGACATGGAATACATAGGATAGTTCTTGTTTATTACGAAAAACAATACGTAATAACAAATAGTTATTTGTATTATCACATTTAAATTTTTTACGCATTATGTACGTCTAATGAAAATTTGGTAATTGGAGAAAAATCCAAAAAATGTTAATTACTCTCAATTTGCAATGTCAACTAACAGTTCTTTCCATATTGGTAACTCAATTATTGTGTTTTCAGCATTTAATTCCATCAAATTATAAAGCACGGAACAGATTTGAACTGTTTAATCTCTTAACTGTTTTTTTCTTCATTACATGATGAGAGAAGATTTAATTACTATAGAGATACTGCTGTATGAGTGTTCTTATTTCGTACTTTAGGAAAGTATTAGCATGATTCAAAATTACTTTGATTCATATCAGCAATCAAAATAAATATACTTTTCACTCAAGCAACAATATCAGTTGTTACTTTGTAGCTAAACGAAGAGGGGAGGCACAACAGTATTGATACTGATTAATTACAACGGTCTTGAGAAATCCTAAAATAATATTGCCTTTGTATATTTGAAATTGGGATAATATATGAAGCACATATGATTTTGATCAGATATTTATAGAACATTAGAAGTGATAATTAATTCTGATTCCTACAATTTGTCAGAGTTTAGATTTTTCTTCAGTATTGGTCCGTAAGCATAATCGATCCAAGTATACTTATTCTTCTAGTCACTTACTATTAAAATTTTATTTTTAAAGTAATTGTCTCGCGGCACATGTGCAACTAAATAACAGGCCTGGCATAATGCCTCTAAAGTAGTGTCCAATTTCAGTTTTTTTATGGAAAACAATTTCCACTTCACATGCGGCACCTTTAATGGATAGAAGTGCGCTAGCAGCCCCTATCTCCCCTTTTCTACGTTTCTTTTTCCTTCTAATTGTCCTGTTTGTCTATGTATATATATATATATGTATTCTAGATCCAAACCTAGGGGTCACTTATTTGCATATATTTGAATTTAACTTATTCAACTATTCCCTTATGTTGTTAAACGTTCTATCGATAATCGAGCTCCAATTAAAATAGAAAATTGAGTTTATTTATAACCTACATTCATTTATGGAAAATAAAATAAGAGACTGGACATTAAATGTAACTATTTTGAATACATCATTCTATAATTCTCATTGTTTCTGACACTATTCGTTACACTTAGATAATATATCTCATATTAACAATTCATTAAAATTTTAAAAATACAAGTAGTATCTGCTTGAAATACTAAACTTAGCATTATTTTTACTTATTACATGCTAACCGAATTTTGACTGATTTTTGAGATAAAGGAAGTGTACAGTATTTCACACCAAAATCGGATTAGTTGTGATTATAACAGGGATCATCGTGTTACACAACTGAATATCGCACTTACTATAATAGAAACCTGCAAAACATGGGTTTTACAGTACAAAGTTTTAGAGAGCAGATAGATTCATATTACAGCTAAAAAATATCTTAACTTTATAAGCTGACTTTAAGCAACTGATAAATGAATAGAATTCTAGAACCTGAAGAAGATAACGGAAGATTATTGACTAAAATCCGTCTTAATATAATAATTATATTAACTGTAATAGTTGAATATATTATAAAAACAAAAAGTTAAGATTGCTACGTTTTTGATTTATTCTTAAGTAGAATAGGTTAATTATTTTCTACTACATTTATAAATTCTTTAAAAAAATAACTTATTACAAAATTTAACTCGAAATTAACGTAAACATTTGCAAAACCCACTTCTTGCACTTAGATATATATTATGTAATGGTATTATAATAAGCTTTTACAAAATGGGATTTTTACCGTATATAAGCCATCATCTTGCCCTACTTAATTTTGATAACAAATTTTCCTTTCTATTTTATAAAACTATTCAATGGTCATCTTTTATAAAAACTTTACGGAACGTACCTAGTCATAACGATTTAGTTTTAATTCATTGGCACTACATTTTTTCTTACTTTGCTTTCTCCCCTATTTAGATTTAAATCGGCAACATATAATAATTTTTGAATGATAATAAACCCAATGTTAAATGAGAAAGTATAAATGAATATTTCTTTAGGAAATTAATCAATAAAAACTATTTCTATGGCATAAAGAATTAGGGTTTATTTTCCTGTGCTGATGGTCCAGATGGCTTTCTTTCTACTGGAAGCATCCGACGAAGGAAATATAACCAATATCTCGTATTGAAATTTTCACGGATTATGGTCTTTTATTGCAATGTGAACTTTTCATGAACAAGCAGAATGTAATTACGGCATAGTTGATTTGCAGGACCCCATTGACAGAACACCGTTGATCCTAGTGAAGACGACAACCAATTCGAGAGCTTTAAATGGTGAAAATGCTATTAATACCACCAAACTGCCATCTACGAATTATACTACAGTAAAATCGGTCCTGCTTCTTCAAATACCTCTACTACGAAGAAAAACCATAAGACCATCAAGGTTGGATAAGACTCAGCCAGATTATCGTTTAGAAATATTTTTTGCTTTAAAGAAAATTTACGTAAGTGAAAAGGATTAGGATGTTGAGAAGTAAGTAACAGGTTAGGACAAGGAATCCATGAAGTTCTAGCATGACTTCTTCAATTAGGACGATGAGGAGGAGTGATAGATGTCATCACGAAGCACATTGTATTAATTACAAGTCAATTTTAAAATTTCAAAAATTTTCAATGGGCGTGCCAATTCTATAAAATAAAAACTGTAATGCATGAATGTTATATAATGTAATACAGCAGTTTAAAAACCTTTAGGAAACAAATAAATTAGGAGTTTGGGATTTTATAGAAAGTATCATATTTCACAAATTTTCTACTGTATTGCAAAAAAATGCGATAGTTCAGCATAAGCTGAGAATTAATAGTAGAGGTAGCTATATAGTTTATTTTTCCACGATTGTATCTATTACGAATAATATATCAAGATCACAAATTTTTAGATACTTTGATTTCATACCCCTATAGAATTAAGTAATTATTAAATGTACTAAATGCGATCAAAACTCTAATACAACCATTTTTCATCGTGCACGTTGTTTTTAACATTCCGCGAATACATATTATAACAATTCTAGCTAGTTCGTATGCAATTCTCTCATACATCCTTGATGAGTTGGATATGGTTGTCTTCATCACTTATTATTTCTTCACATTTTAACTTCTGTTTAAGTCGTTTTGAAAAATAATTGAGAAACGTATAGTAGTAATAAAAAATTTTAAAATTCCAATTTCAAAACAATCGAAAATCATTGTAGTAATTTTATATTAAGCCTAATATTTCAAAATATATGAAACGTAAAAAAAACTTGATTATTAATAGGAAAAATAGAAAATCTAAGCATCTAATATAAAAATTTTAAATTAGTTAGTCTTAATTCTTTCGTGCTTTATTTAATACAGTAGATGCGTGACTTCCAAATGTTGTCTCATGTGTACTGAATGGACGTAATACATGTTTTAATTTTTTAGAATAGAATATTGGTTACAAGGGGAATAGTGAGTCATATTTAAACATTTTCACTTTACTAA
This sequence comes from Heterorhabditis bacteriophora, assembly GCA_964036235.1. NCBI lineage: Eukaryota > Metazoa > Nematoda > Chromadorea > Rhabditida > Heterorhabditidae > Heterorhabditis > Heterorhabditis bacteriophora. The sequence continues at coordinate 12,447,440 of OZ038426.1, read as the reverse complement.
AATAATGATGAAGTGGCAGTTGGTGGAATTTAATTAAACTTTTAATTAGAACTATGTAAGAAATGTGTAAGGACGAATTATTATTCTCCTTAATCATCATTCATGCATTGATCGACTTTCTTTTATAGGAGTTTTGAGAGTGTTCTCAAGTGCAGATAAAGAGAAGAATTAACTGTTTTCCAACTTATCGAATCTAGAATTTTTCTTTAAAAAAAAGATAAGAAACTAAATTATGATCCTAACTCAATTGATAAATACAGACTGTCAACTAGATCGTGTTTTTTCATTTTATTCCATCTATTCTTGTCTTCAAAATTGCCCAACTATTCAACATAATCTATACCAGACTCGCCGTATTTTTTTTCGAGTTTGGGCTTCGCCTATAGAACGATTGCTGCTTTTTCTAATTCTCAACTCCATTGCTTAGAATGTAGCTGCGTGGAAAGTAAAAATTTACAATTTATCTAAATGATCTCATTTTTCTAACCAATAAAAGATAATGGACACCTTCAATAAAGTTGGCTAATATTTCATACATCTAACCATATTTTTGCATTTTTGATGTTTAAAGTCATTTTATATATTTTTATTTTTATTACAGTTTCATATTATCTCTTTTAGTGTAAACAAACCTAGATATTTCATTGCTTTTGGACCTCCTATGTCATCAGAAGGATAATAAAGTTTAGAATAGACATAATTTTTCCTCCTACAGTATACTTTCTTTTCACATTGTATTCATGATCTATTTTTCGGAATTGATAATGACTCTATTGTTTTACTTCTTAAGAGTTTTGCTTTCGAGAATGTTAAAACTTCTGAAAATTTTTCAATCACTCATATTTTGTAGTTACTTTTCTAATGTTAATTGCAGGGTTTTAAATTAATGTCTTCAGGATGTTATTTATGTTGTGATCGTATACATATGTATTCATATATAACAACGTGGTTCCTTCATTGCTGTCCAAGAGGAAGTGTATTTCTTCCACTCAGAAAAACAAATAGGTACTGTTAATTTTAAAAATAACGTAAAAATAACTTACTCAAAAACTATTTTCTATAACTGTAGACTAATAGTTTGTGTATGAATAGTTATAAATATTCCTGTCATTTTAACATTTAGCACAATGCAGAGTTTTCTATTCACTAGAAATCAAATGACTTTAAGACAAATTAATAGAGAATGATATATTGATCAAGTAATATTCAGGTACCTAGATTGCATATGATGTTTATTATTCTGATTTTCAGTGTTTAATTTTCAGCAACATTAAGGGTAAGTATAATATTATAAAAGAAATTGTTAAAAAAAACGGTAGCTTAAAAGTGCCCTGAACTGAAATTTATCAATTTAAGAAAATTTATTAGTTACTCCAACAATTTACTATCTACAGATCATATAATGATGACGAATTCGAGAAGTATGAACCTCCAAGAATTATCATTAATCAACATGATGTGAGTTTTCTTATGGGAATTCATGAGGAACTCTGATCTTTTTCATATAAATAATATTTTAAAACAAATATTTATAATGCTATTACCTATTTATACGGCGTATTCGGAAATGATAATATCTTGCTTTTTTTGTTTTTAACCGGAAATTTATTCAAACGTGAGGAATTCTGGTTAATTTTGGAAATCCTCAATCTTCATGTGGTGTTCATTCTTAAGAAAGAAAGTTTGTTGCAGCCTAGTTTCCCCAATATTCTCTCATTTTCAATTATTACTAAGTGATAGAGTATTTCGTTAAAATACGTCTCAGCAACGAGAATAATGATAAATAGTGTACAAAAATGATCAGTACAACTACTATCTCTATTAACAGCTTGAAAAATTCGGTCAATTATGCTGTTAAATAAGTTGTTTAATTGAATTTCTTCTAGTTTCATTGCACAGGCGAAGGTGCTCTATAGTATTCCCTCCAGTGACATTAAGAATCGAGAAGTGTTGATCTTCCTTATGCATATCTTTACAATACGAGCGGCATTCAGCAGACCCGTCCATAGAACATGTTATTACCGAAGACCATCTAAGCGCAAAATAAGCTATAGGTTTCGAAATGGTTGGAAATGAGGAATATTGGGAAAATAGGGCACAGCAAAAATAGTTGGACTATTTTCTCCAGACCAATATTTAAACTTATGATTTATATTAATATAAGTATAATTATTACAAACTTCTCTATTACGCTTACCAACGTTAGTATTATTAGAATTTTAGACGGAATCTATCCGTTCATTCGATTCTGAAAGCAGTAGCCTCAAGGACCCTCATGCTCCAAGATTGGTTATATTTGCCCAATACAGTAAACAAAAGAAAGCAGTCATTATCAAAATAATTAGAATATATAATATAGATTATCTCGAGAGCGATGATCTTATACAGGTACATTTATTAATAGTATATTATATAAGTTTACTAAGAGATTTTAAGATTTAGATAATATATTTTTCGTCTTGGAATTTGACATTATTTTATTTTATAATAATTTTGTTTAAAATTAGCAAGAGAACATATTTTTATCGGTTTTTAAATATTTATTTTAGGTTCGTATCTCTGCTAGCTGTGCTAAAAACAATAAACAGCAAACAACACATTCATCTGGTCCAAATCCATCATTCAATCAAACCTTCTTATTTACAACGATTGAACAGAGTGAGATTTTATTTTGTAACATATAGGTTGTGACACAGATAACAGACAAGATGGATAAAAAAAGACTAATTCTAAAAGTTCTAGAACTTTCTTCAAACCCATCTAAAATTGTCGTTTAAAAGCGTTTCTGAGTGGTTGAATATCTGGCTTTATAACTGTATTAACGTCATTAGTACATCTCGTTGGTGAAAAGTATAATTATCGATTTTGTGAGTGTTGATTTTCGTGCTTTTCCCCCGTACTCGACCTCATTTATCTGGGATTTTCACTGCTCTAGTAACTGAAAATAGTCCTTATATGTCTTATTAGAAAACCGATAAGATTTTATTGATCCAAATTAAAATGCTGTTATATCATAATTGTACATGTCCTCCTTTCACGACAACAACTTTCTCGATTCCACTCACTTTTATACGATTCATAACTTGTGCAACAGATGGTAGTAGCGAAGTCCGGTGTTATTCCAAACGACAGATGGTAAGAAGATTGAATATTTCAGAAACGCTTTTAAACAACAATCTTGATCGGGTTTAGAAAAAAATCATCACACTTTTAAAATTAGTCGTTTTTTTACTCAGCTTGCATGCTTTGAAGTTATAATTTGTAATTATTCTATTCCAGATCGGATTATTTCTTCATCGATTAGCTTTAAAGTATATTGCAAAAAAGGAAAAAAACACTCTAATCTTATAGCAGAATATAATTTACCAGGTATAATAAACGTCTATATACAGAATGGGAAAAAACTTTTTAAAAAGTTTTATAACTTTTTTTAAAACCAACAAAATTTATAGATTTTTTTAAAATCTCAGTTTAATTAGCATGTGTGACAACAACATATAACTATCGGTTTTGTGAAGACATCACTTCTCTTTTTTTTACACCAATTCGACCTCACTTATCATAATTTAAACTAGTCTAAGAACTTGATTTTTTTTGCGGTTGGTCTATTGCTAAAAACTTCCACGATAATCACGCATTCGTTGCTTCTACAATTGCTTGTCTTTAAAAACACCGGAATTGTCTACCACGAACTGTGACGCGAATTACCAATAATATAAAAAGGAGCGTTTGTCAATTGCTAGTTGGTTCGAAATGAAATAATAAATTTCTGATTGTATATATCCTGCTTCTAGAAAAGAGAGTGACTTGCTTAGAATGACGAGCGCTTCACATTTCGTTTTATTTGAACATAGTTCTTTAACTTCTGGTTGACCTATGTATTATAATAGTCTTTTTAGAACCGGTGTTTTGATATAAAATAAGGTCAGATCAGGAGGAGCATTTTTTCTGATTTTTATAAAATAAACATTAGTGAGCTATTTATTGCGGCCTCCCTTTAATTGGAATGCTCAGTACCGTTACTGTTTGCCTTCTATAGGAAGTACGAAACCACTCTTCCGATAAGTACTCTCAGAATACAGGTCTATCAAAATAAGTGGATCCCAATAGCAGGAATGGATCAATTACATATAATTCGACAATAATACAAAAACTACATAATAACCTATGAAATAAAAATTCTTATCTTTTTGTCGACGATATTCTCAATTTTCACTCTGAGAACGGTATGAAGCTTTCGAAAAGTTCATGTAGTAATTTAATGGCAAATATTTGGAGGAATACCAGATTTATCTACTTTCCTTAAAGTCTTATAAAGCTACTAGAAAACTATTCTATCAGTGATTCTGTCCATAGAAGAATTAATAACCTGAACATACGTTTGGTATTCTATAATATTATTTCTAAGAAAGAAAGTATTTGTAGTTAAAAAGACCATTTATCTATGATAATCAAAGTCATTAAATATTGCAGAGAAATAATAATATTTTCAAAGAATCAGTGAGTTCTAATAAGTTATAAATACTAATGCACATATACCACACCATATGAACAATATAGGAAGATCTTAAAAAACGATAAGCAGTGCACACGAAGTTGGTTGAATACCTAACAGCTGTTTATCTTATTCAATTTCCAAACCAGCTTTATCTGCTCAGGTAATAACGACTATAGATATGGTAAACTAAATTCGGGTCATTATGAGACGTATATCAAATAAAAATATAAAAACAATGTAATACAGGAATACTTCAGGCGTTTATAATAATATAGTGGTTAAACAAAACGGTAATAGACTTCAAAGACTTTCCGTTCCCTATTTTTAGACCCGCTAAAGAACGTTACGAAATGTTTAGAAACGTCTTTAAAGTATAATTTTTATTAGATTTGAGGAAAGTTATAATACATTTAAATTTTAGGTTTTTTGTTCACCCTATTTATAGTGGAGTTCCATCATCAACACACTTAATACAAATAGTAATAGTCGATTGTTCTTTCATTTATAACTTTGGTAGAAATTTTGCAAATATTTAAATATTTAAAATAGGTAATAAATTTCAGATTGGAATTTCTACTGTTTTATTTCATTAATATAATGATGGAGACTCCACCGCATATACAGGATGCTCCAAAACTTTTGATACGGATGCGAATTCGCATAATTTCATGATGAAAACAGCTTTTGCAACGAAAAATTTATCTAAACATACATAAGATACCGAACAATAATTCAGTTCATTAGGTGTTTGAAATTATTTCATTTTTCGGTCACCAAAGCCTATAGATGCATCTCGAAATTACCACGATAGACCGCAGTTTGTCTTCACTTATGTCGTTCCAAGATTTGACTAAGGCCACCTTGAGGGGGTCCAAATTGTTGTAAGATGTTCTATTCGACTTATTTTCCAAGATTGAAAATATTGTAAAGTCCATCGGATTCAGATCAGCTGAATTTGATGACGAAATGTCATTGCTCCAAATGTCTGCAAACTGCTGCTGACACAACTTAACAGCGTCTCAGCTCCATGAGCGGGTCCCCAGCTCTGTTGAAATATTGAATTCTGTGATTTAAAATGTTTGGAGGTCTAGAGAACTACAATGTTTAATAGAGCTTCGTCTTAGTAGTATTTAACGTTGATTTTGGCCTTTTTTAGACGAATACCAACGACGGTTTACCTGATGCCGTTATTTCAGCTCAAATCATAATAGATGATGGAAAATAACTTCTGGTATCTATGGATGCTTTCCCAGACCTCTGGAGGCCACGTTGAAGAATTTGCCTGCTGTTCTGACTATTGCACGCTGGGTTGACAGTGAAAATTTTCCCATCGGTGAAACGCACGCTCGAGACGGGGCCCTGGCGAACGATATTTACGAGTTTTCTTACTTTTCGAAACAACTGACTTTCCTTTTTTCTGTCAACATATGGATTCGATGGATCTCATATGGCTAGAACCCCAGTTCATGTTTGATGGTCCTCCTCATTGATGCTGGACTGATATTGAGGGTAAAAGTCATCTTCCTCATTGATCTATTGTTTTCTCGGATGATCCTCTTCTTGACCATTTTTCTAACACGAAAAGTGTTCACGGACCTGGATCTTCCACTCCTAGGAAGGTCCTCTACTATACCAAGCTCCTGATATCATTTCACAATCCGGTGAAGAGCCATTTTTGTGACACAGAGCTCCTTAGAAATCCCAACATTTTTCTCTCCTTGCTCATATAAGTGGATTATGGTATTGCGTAGAGCTTTGAACATTATACGAAAGTTCATAGATTAGAGCACTGAATGAAATTTTAAACATGGTCCAAGGAGGCTTTAAGCAACTCATTTGCATCAGCATAGCGAAATGCTACTTCATATATGCTAATTTGGCTACATTTTAAATTTGTATCAGAATTTTTGGCGCAGATGTATATTTTTGCACGCTATAGTGTGTTAAATATTATTAAGTTCAAAAGAATAAATAATATGCACTCTAAGTTCTCAACAGATACTGATTAAAATACTCAGCTTGGTGATTCTCTGTGTTTAATTAGTATTTAAAAAAATAAAATACATATAAATTATTTCATAGTCATTAAAAAGTATTTTAAAAACTTGATGACAGTAGTTCCTAAAAACTTTCTTTAAAGGATCGAAAATTAATCTTGATGGGCCATTGCAGTATACTCTTATCCTAAACGGAACAGAAACTGTAAATCCAGAAGCTAAAACTGTGAGTTTAATTTTAGCACTAAATTTTAAAATATTATATGTTATCTACGTTTTTGAATTTCAGAGCATGTGATAGCCAATATAATGTACCTAATATATGCAATTAATAAATTTAATTCGACATTGGTATATTATACTCTTTTAAAACTTCTCTAATAACTGTTTCCTTGAAAAATATCTCCTGTCTTCTGTTCGTTTGTATCATTGTTTGTGTTATGTGTGTAAGTTCCACTCCATTGAAAGAATATCACTGTTGCGTGCTGACATGGACCCGGATTTCCTTGGTCCAATCACGGATTTCATCGCGTAGACTGAGTATCAGCTGCCTGTTTACTAGCCGCACATCACACAACTATCACTCCATTTTCTGACATTGCTGGATATTTGATCCAGAATGTATTTGTCTGCAGTAAGTTTCTTCTCTGAGCTAATAAAACTTTAATGGTGATCAAAAATAATGATACTCATTAATTAAATTCTTAATACTTAAAATCTTACGTCTTTAAAGTATTCGCTATAACCACTAAGTGTCTTAATAATTGAAGTAAAAAAGAGTATATATTATTTTCAGTATCAGTAAATTACTTTATGCGATATACAGTAAAATACAGTACTACTCTCTCGCAAGAACTATTTGACGCTATTGGTATTAGAGAAAATGTCTCGTTAAATGAAGTAGTGTAAGTGAATGTAGTCGAGAAAATCACTATATTTCAGTGAAAGTCCGAAGGCAAGTTTTTAAATTCGTCCGGAATACTTAATTGCATTTCATGATAAGTGCAATTATAATATTTGATGGAAGATCTGGAGTTCACTAGATCTCTTATTAAAAGTGTACCAAACAAATTATTTATGTCGGAACGATGCAGAAGTGGAAAGCTATATTTTAGAATGCATAGTACCGTAGACGATGTTAGGCGCTATATGACACGATTTTTAGGTAAATTAACGCTGGAAAAAAACCACCATTCTAATGGTAGAAAATAGCAAATATACTTTTCTAACAGTTAATAAATAGTGGAACGTAATGATCCATCCAAAATTATAAAGATTGTAGAACTGACATTTTGAATAAGAGAATGAATATTACTGAAACAAGTAAAAAATGCCACCCATAATTTTCTATTACGATTAAAGTATATTATCGCTAATTTAGATTAACTACTGCCTAAGGCAATAAATTATTCCTGCGTTAATTCGTTTGAGAGCATAGCCAAATCATTAAAGTTTTTCTACTACTCTTACTGACTTAAAAGCTATCAAATAAATACGAAGAGTTTTAGAAGCTTGGGGGAATATTGGTGCTACAGATTTCAACATTAATGACCAAAAAAGTATACGGTGACGTTGAATTCTTAGAAAATTACTATTTGAAAATTTTTTGGATGTAGATAATTTATTGTGTCTTTCTTTAGAATCTATCGAAAGCTGTACATTTCCACAGTAATGCTATACAGTTTTGAATATTAAAATTGTTTTAGACTGAGTGACGTAACAATGAATAGAAACTTCGACAAATAACCATATTAAGAAAGTTAATCATAATTGTGCATTATTTATAGTATACAATCATTCTTTTGAATGAGTAGTACTTCGTATGAAAGACCAATGGGAATTAAAATAATGGAAAACGCAGATGCTGAGAAATACAAATTACCGCGAATCATAATGGTTCTGTAATGTTACGTCTCTATTAACTGTTGCCTTTATAAGAAGTCAATTTTTTCTTTTCAGTTTCAGTTTTAACTGCTTTTATTTTATTATTTATGTTCTTGCACTATTTTGTACTACTGTTATTATTACTATAAACTTCATATTATTATGCATATTTAATTATATCCAATAATGTACCTATAGTACTACTAAAAGGATATCTTTTAAAATAAATAATCTAAGTTTCTTATAGTAGTTTGATATTATTAGCAATACAAATTATGATGAGGTTTCCTGTTTTAGAAAACATGCGTTTTACAGTAAATTATATCAAATAGAATTTAGGAGAATTACCGCAATTCAGTTGATGTGTTCAAAAAGTTACTAAGTGGCATAGGGCTAAACATTATTATCAGTCATGGAAAGGTGAAAAAGGTTCGCGAATGGAGTAAATATCATTCGACCAGTTCTGAGTGAATTGAAACTAATATACTAATTACTAATTGGTCTTACCCTCTTTAAAGGATATTCTGCATACCTTCATTTTAATATAGACACATCTAGAAGAAAATTGGCGAGTATTTTTGAAAGCAATCTACTATATCTTAATCCCTATATATCTCCAAGTGGAAAGCGCAGTAGACTGAAAATCGGAAGTGGCCAATTTGGGTTTATTCAACAATATAATTCCTTCCATACAACAATTCTACTTCTATTCCTTAGTTTGGTTAAATATGAGTTTCAGAAGTAAATAAAATAGATAATTAGTATACCGGAATACGAATTGTGAAAATACTAGGTGAAACCAGTGCTTTGGTTAATTTATATTATAACTAATTAGTCCTCAATTTAAATATTATATCACATTTGTGCGTATTCTCAAGTAATGAAATGAATACGGTACAATCACAAAAGTACGTACTACGTACAGTAAGGATGCTCATCATAAATGGAGGTCAGGTATTTTCACGAATAAGCCTTCGTAACATAATCCCAGGTGTATTTTGGTGAGAGTGAGGAATATTAAAGACCTGAGCTATCCCTAAAATTTTCATCTATTATTAAAAGTTATTATTATAATCCGAATTTTCCTATTAAATGAAGTATAATTGTAATTTTTAATGCAAAATTTCTTTAAAAAAGCGTGAGAAGCATATAAAATTTTAGTTATGAACTTATGCGGAAGGAAATACTTGTTTGACGATTCTTCTTATTAATGTTAGATTAATTGAAGTCAGAAGCTATCCTCGTCATCGATCTCTCTTTGAGCTTCTTGTTAATTTTTTGGACGTACAAATGCTCACAGACTTGTTTCCTCCACTCTTAAAATGACTCTCTATTGTATCAAGCTCCTAGTACCGTCTGACAGTCCAATGAACACTTATTCTGTTGATAGAGAGCTTCTTAGTAATTACAACCTCTGTGTGTAGATGTTCATGTAAATAGATAATGACAGTGCAGATTTTTGATTATTCAGTAAACAGTTCATAAATGCAAAAATCAGACAAAATTTTAAACTTAGTCCAAGGAGGGTTTAAGTAGGATACCTGCATTAGCATAGTGAACTGCTACGTCAAATATGTTAGTTTAAATGTGTTTGCATCAGAACTACTGGCATACTTTGTATATGTTTAATTTATAGTTTTTACTAGCTTACTATGTTATCTATTATAGTAAAACATAAACTCATACGCGAGTTATTCTTATTTCTAGTTATTCCAATAGACTCCTCATAAAGAAAATGCCATCTTATAATTAAGAAAAAATTTATTGGAAGCATATAGAGGGTGCGTCAAACTTTTTGCTACAAAATGTAAGTGCTGTTAAATTAGCATATATGACGCAAAATTTCGCTATGCTAATGACAATATGTGCTTAAAGCCTCCTTGCTCCGTGAACACTTTTCGTGTTAGAAAAATGGTCAAGAAGAGGATCATCCGAGAAAACAATAGATCAATGAGGAAGATGACTTTTACCCTCAATATCAGTCCAGCATCGATGAGGAGGACCATCAAACATGAACTGGGGTTCTAGCCATATGAGATCCATCGAATCCATATGTTGACAGAAAAAAGGAAAGACAGTTGTTTCGAAAAGTAAGAAAACTCGTAAATATCGTTCGCCAGGGCCCCGTCTCGAGCGTGCGTTTCACCGATGGGAAAATTTTCACTGTCAACCCAGCGTGCAATAGTCAGAACAGCAGGCAAATTCTTCAACGTGGCCTCCAGAGGTCTGGGAAAGCATCCATAGATACCAGAAGTTATTTTCCATCATCTATTATGATTTGAGCTGAAATAACGGCATCAGGTAAACCGTCGTTGGTATTCGTCTAAAAAAGGCCAAAATCAACGTTAAATACTACTAAGACGAAGCTCTATTAAACATTGTAGTTCTCTAGACCTCCAAACATTTTAAATCACAGAATTCAATATTTCAACAGAGCTGGGGACCCGCTCATGGAGCTGAGACGCTGTTAAGTTGTGTCAGCAGCAGTTTGCAGACATTTGGAGCAATGACATTTCGTCATCAAATTCAGCTGATCTGAATCCGATGGACTTTACAATATTTTCAATCTTGGAAAATAAGTCGAATAGAACATCTTACAACAATTTGGACCCCCTCAAGGTGGCCTTAGTCAAATCTTGGAACGACATAAGTGAAGACAAACTGCGGTCTATCGTGGTAATTTCGAGATGCATCTATAGGCTTTGGTGACCGAAAAATGAAATAATTTCAAACACCTAATGAACTGAATTATTGTTCGGTATCGACGGCATCCATATCATTATTTTTGGTGCACCTGTGCATAAGCTTAGGTACAAGTCTAAAGATAGTTATATGCATAGGGATTTAAGAAGTACTTGTTTATTTCATTATTAAATTATGATCTGAATACACTTGAACAGTGAAAGATTTTACCGTCCATATCATAAATCTACTTTATAGATGCTTTGACTATTAACTACTTGTTTTCCTCTAACGATGCATAAAAGTTTGCACATTTGTTAGTGATTCAAATCATCAGTTCTCCAAGGAAGAGTGAGATTTTGAATAGTCTATTTTCTAACATATAAGTAACAAAAGAATTCGAAAACAAATGCATACCTAATATCATATTTAACAATTAATTTTTCTTTAGAAATTTGTCCTACGCATTTTTAGTATAGTGCATTAAAAATACTTGGTTCCATTTATTTGAAGATGTATATTAATATATAGCATTCATCCACTTTCATTTTCTAACTTCCTCATTATTCACCGTTCCCTCTTTTCCTTCTACATCTGAAGTGCATAATTTTAGAATAAATCATGATAGCTCTTATATTCCTACTCTTGCATATGTTACAAACAGTGTTTTACACTTGCCAAATATAGCTCAAAACTGAAGTTAGGATTTTTTTAAACGCTGGCTGCTACTACTACATAAAAGCGCAATACTTCAGAAATACCTATTTTAATATATCTCATTTTACCCGTTTGTCATTTTTCCTGGTTTTTCATAGTATTAAATTTCCCTCATTCTCATCCTAAAGTCACCATAAGTTGTAACATCGTTTCAATACATAGTTTTAACATAGGAAATTCACTACACTCTTCAATTATTTTCTCGAACCAGTAATTTTAGGAACTGCCACAATTTATAAATGTTCAAGATTGACTTTTATGGAATTATTTATTCAAAATTTTTTCGGTGGGAAGAGTGTATAGTGTTTTCACTCACTTTGTATTTTCATTACCATGTATTTTAATATTTCATAGTTGTCAAGTGTTCGTAACCAATTCCATACTTCTTTGCTTCTTATTTTTATATCACTTTCAAGATCTAACTACTCTTTTTTCGATTTTGTTGCTATATCTCTTTGGCCGATTTGATTAGACGCGAGATCGTTGCAAATTCGGTTTGCCAAACGAGTTATTTGACATATAAGCGCGTTTCCGAGGCTCACTTTAATGGGAACTCCATATAACATTTTTCCTTTGAGAAACTCATTTCGTGATAAAGTGGTTTCCTCTATCAGTTTAATTTTGTTACTTGCGTAAAATGGACTTTTTTGTAATTACATGTTTTTTAAAGTACCTACATATTCTGTTTTTCACTAGTATAAAGCATTAATGTATGTACTGTAACTGGACTATTAATGGCAAAATTATTATTTCACTTACTTAGCTGCCACTTTAATAGGATAATATATTCATATTCAAAACTTATCGAGATAATTTAAATATATCCAACTATATCTATACCTTCCTAGCCATAAGGAGATATTTTTCCAAGAACATAGCTATGAATCATTTTAAAATAAATTATTATTAATCTTACTAAATCTTAAGAGAGGTTCTTTATGCTTTCCATATGTAATGTTGTGCCTAATCATAACATAATTTCGCATTTTATGAACTTCAGCTTATCTTGCATATTTTTGATTTGTTATATATTTGTTTAACCTTCAAAAATTTAAATAACAAAAGTTAATTTCCGCGTCGAATTACCATATGCAGATATTTCTTCTCCTCTTTTTTCAAATATATGATATCGCCTGCTTTAAATGATTATCTGGTATATTATACTGATAAGAAAAATGAAAGCTTATAGAACCGTATTTAGATTAGGCTTTAACTTGTCCAATGTTATCCACTGTTATGTTGAAAATTTATAACATTAATTTAGTCTATTTTTCTTTGTGGATTTTAACATATCTAATATATAATAAACTCTGGTTTATTTGTATTATATTGTAGTGTCCAATAGCTATAAAATGTAATTATTGAGATTGTTTCAAGAATATTCACAATAACGCTGTTGCACATAGTTATCGAGCATGTGTTCATTCGAATTATCCACACCTTCTGATAGTGTGATTTTCCTTAGTCAAAATTCCTGTTAAACTTTTTTATACATTTGTCTTGTTTTAAGTAAGTCGTTGAGAAGAAATATATATAGTATCCTTGTTAAGCTTTTACACAAATTGTGCGTTCCTTATTTTCCATATATGTACGGAAAAATTCTCTCTTCTTTCCAAACATACATGAAATGCTACACCAACAGTGTAATTTTCAAGATCCCTCAATTCAATCAATATTGCGAAGAAAGCATCCATTGTGTCGAAGATGGCCACAGCTTTTCTTTACCTAAATAGGTATGCTATTATGCAAATATTTGCGTCATATATTCAAAAAAAAACACCAAACTGCGCGAACGTTATTAATATACACGTTAGTTTTAATCTACTCTAAATCTTCTTGAACGTCTAATTCTTTCCAAAGTGTGCGTTATATTATGTGTAATACCTGATTACTGTACTTTTCATATTTATTTAGTATACATATGTAACATATGGTTATTTTGTGGGACTTTCTATACTGACTAAATTTTCTATTGATTAAAAAGGGAATATTTTCCATATAATTGTAATTTCAGCTAACAAGTGGTCTACGAATTACTCACTATTTAAGAAATCTTAAAATCCTCTTAATAATTTCTATTTAAATTGTTTAAAGTTTCATCAAGTAAATAGGGTTATTTGGTAAGTTTTTTGTAAGTATCAGCCGTGGATATTACCGGAAAACATTTTATACTAAAAATGGAAATAATAAACTTATATTAATACATAGAAAATAGATAGGTAATTTTGGACCCAACTGTGCATTTTTAAAGATTATGTTTAATCAGGCTGGACTTTCTCCTACCATGCATCGCGTTTCTAACACTAATAGCTCCACTGGAGATAGCAGAAGGAACAGTATGGTAGATGCATGCGGACGATTCTGTAGTCAACCTATCAGTGGATCTCCAGAGGTGTATTGTTTTATTTACATTATAACTAAAGTGAAATATGATGTATATAATTTTAGGAATAAATTCTTAGTTCTATATATCTCTATTTTACCATTTAATAACTATTTTTGTATACTACGATTATTACAGCTTTTGATTGCTTTGTGCTATGATTCTGATCATGGCTGTGTAACCGTGGGCATTGAACGAGGATCCTCATTTGGTGAAAAGTCACGACCTCCAGGTATACATGATTGAAAAACATTCGCTGATTTATAAACTGTAATCTTCTTCTATGCAGAAATAATTTAACAATAAGATTTATGGAAATAAATTACTAATTTCATATTAAAGTTATTCATACTAGGTTTTTATTTTTTTTTAATTTGTTATTAAAAATCGCGACCTAGATCTTATAACAATAATATAAGGCATCTCAGACGACGCTGTGCGGTAACTAATAATCGATAACATCTACTCCTAAATTGTCACAAATTGGTAATGTGGTTCTATCTATTTGCTATAAATTGAAAATATATAATATAACTTTATTGTTGTTCAAACATCGTACTAACATCAGGAAAAACACTTAAAAACATTAACCGAAATTGCATACTTTTTGTCAAATTATTTTAATGAATTTAAGACGAGGTTACTTTTAGAACTGTCGACTTATTATAATAAAACTTATATTAATTTCTATATGAACTTTCAAATTCAACCTATCACTTATAGACGAAGCTACTAATATACTGTAATATCTTATGAATTTTTAAGTGTTTATTTCTTCCACTGATGTGAGAAAAAAGAATATTCATCAGCTGAAGTAACAAACTAACAATAAAGAATAGTTCTTCATTAACTGTTAATACCATTGTTTCGTCCATTAAATAGCTCGCGTTTCCTAATTATACCTCACCCCCATTTGTCCTTCTAATTCGGTACCCACTGTTTAAAATTTTGTAATAGTTTTGTCCTGACGTCCCTGTCTTATTGTAACGATCATCTACAATTTTTTTCTGATTGCCTATGCAAATTTTTTCAAAAACACAAAAGTTTGTTTCTTCACTGTTTTATAATTATAACCTACATAGGAATAATGTTCACAAAGAAACTATTCATAACAAGTAATAAATAACTTCTAATAATCTATAGAGCTACCTCTTCTACTGATCACTTGGAAAATGCGTTCTGTCACACCCGTTGGCAAATTTTTGAGGATGGCGAAGTCAATTTTACTCCACTCTTCTGGAACTGTCTTCTTCAGGTCCCCAATTGAGGAAAACTATCTTTTTTGGACATACACTTAGCGAGCTAGCATTTCCTCAAAGATTCTCCATCACATTTAGATCTGGTGACCGAGAAGCACAGTCCATAAAGACTATGTTTCTGCTCTGAAACCAATCCTTTGTGCTGCAACTCACGTGGATAAATTTTGTTTTTGGAAAAAATTTACATAAACCATCAGAAAAAAATTGTAGATTATCTTAACAATGATACAGGTTATTAGGATAAAAACTTGTTAATTTGAAACACTGAGTTCATGTTATAATGACAAATGAAGGTGAACTACAGTGATGCCACTGTGTAATTAGGAAACGCATCGTATACTGTCCAGATTCTCAATATATTTTTTAAACGTTTCATATAAATAATAAATAGATTAGTTATTCCAGACACTTTTATAAAACTTGTTGCCTCTGGAGAATTTGGAAATGAGATTTGGAGACAAAAATCAGACATGGTAAAAAGCAGCTCCGAACCACAATATGATCATTCAGCTAGTATACAGGTAACAATACTAAATATTTAAATTTTACACATAATTGTGTATATCGATTTTGTATTTTCAGCAAATATGATCTTTTGCAACTTTACTAAACTTGTACACATAATATTTAAAAAGGACATGAAAAATATTATTGGAAAAGAACTTTATACATTGTTCAAAAATAGTTATATACGTTTAGTTGCATCGCCCCGATCTTGACGTCTGTACTGTGCGAATTGAGGTTTGGTCTTTAGTTGGTGTTCTTCGAAGAAAGCAACAGCTTGGATGGATTGCCTTGGGTCTTAATTCTAGTTCTCCTGATGCTCAAGAACACTGGCAGCAGATGATACAGGTAGGATATAACTATTGTTGCATAAGAAAATGAACGCCATATGCACCAAATCTTTAATAAAATATATGAATTTTTAGTCTTAAGATACGATTAATTACATTACAACTTTGCTACTAATATAATAACTGTATTAAATTGCAAACCTTGCATAACCGATCATTTAAAATATATATATATATATATATAATGCAAAATACCACTGAGAAAAACAAATTCTTTGATAAATCTCGAGATACTTATTTAAATTTTGTATTATGCTCGTCTAATATTTTCTATATGATATTTTTATTATCTATTACTTATTTCAAAAATGTTATTATATTAGACTACCGTTATGACTTACAAGCCAATAGTTAACAGGTATATAATCATTCTCTTGTATTTTCCAATTCGTTTTACATAGATAATTCAAGATAAACTGTATCGTTTTGAATAAAAATACTAGATGAGATTTTAAGAAAATGATAAACTCTATGCATAACTAATATGGCATTGTAAAATAAAGGAAATAGCATTTTAAAAATGAGTGGAGAATGATTCAGAATATACAAATTTTTCAGGGTTCCGGGATCACCGTTTCTAAGTGGCATCCTATTCATCCTCCTGAATGATGAAAATAAACCTGAAAAGATATTACAATCCAAATGTACAAAATTTAATCAGAAATAAATATGCGTGCCTGATATCTTATCCAGAAATTCAGCTTTTCTAATTTAGTTGTGGTTTAAAAAACGAAGTTACTTAAAAATACTGCAGTATCATTATACTAAATTATAATATTACTTATTAGAAATATAGATTATATTAAAGTGGAATGTATAAAAGAGAGACAAGTAAGACCACATATTTCCAAATTCATGATGACGCGTGCATCTAACCAAGAACCATGAAATTATCATTTTTAAGTCGATAAAAACAATCAAAGAAAAAAAAAACTTTAAAAATAAAGATAAGGTGCTTTCAAAAATAATGCTATAGTGCTGGAGTTTATTAAATGTTAAAAATGGTGAATATTAAAGTGCACACACTTTGACACATCCAATTAATCTACTTATGTAAAATAGATTAAAAACAGTTTTTAAGACATTGTAAATTACCTTACTTTAACGAAAATTGATGTTTCAAACGTTTCTGAAGCTTACTTTTCGATTTTTAGAGCGTCTGAACTTCATTAGCATACGGGATAAGTGAAAAATACATTTCTTTTCTGTGAACACACCCAATTTTGTGATTTACATACATATTTATTCCGATTCTTTCTCTTACTAATTAGGATTGCTTACTGTTATCTTAGTAAACATCACAACAGCCGTCTAGTTTTTCTATTAAATTCTAATCATCACTTCTTGCACATCTCAGACGTTTGTTAGTCCTATATCTCAATGAGTCTTTGCTTGAGAACTTCCATAGAGGTTAGTGCACTTTCTGAATAAACTTAAAATAATAGATCTAATCACAGACACCTGGTGGAGCTGAAGACCATTGATTTATATGAATTTTCTTTTGTAACGTATTCGATTTTTAAATGTATTATATAGGATAGAACTTTAGTGTATTCACGATACAACAGTTTGAGAACAATATATTATGCCAGTTTTTTTACCAGATAAAAAGCATTTCCAATTATTCAAATTAGTTAAAAACTAAAAGGAATGCGTCAGAATATGTATATTTTCCCTATTCTATATATCAATTTACATTAATCGAATAAAGAGCAAAATATTAAATGGTGGAAAGCATGGAAAAAACAAGTGGAAATAACTAAGCAAAAACAATAAATAGATACTTAAGACAATATATGACAGCAAAATAAAAGAGTTAAAATTTGGTGGAATAATTTATCCTTATAATTCTTGCGTAGTCTTTGTGGTCTTTTTCTCTACAACGTTATTGTTTTCCATTTGTGCAATTATTGAGAATTTGATCTAGAAAGGAACTTCACTATATCGAAAAATCTTTCATAAACCGTATATTTCTTACATTAAATTCTCCTACTATTATACTCAATATAATCGATTGATCTATCCTCAATAATACCTTCCCGTTTATTCCATTCCCTACCTCAAATTCTGCTGTATCAGCTACAACAGTGACTTTTCCATTGTCAACAAATGTTGGTAAATTGTGAGTTTCTTTACATGCCTTAGTATTGCTGTCGAACATATTAGAGCTAATCTGATAAAGAATGGTAATTCCGTAAGTTATGCCTAAGATTTAAAGTAGTAGCGTCTATTCGCTATGATTACCTTTACCAGCTGTTTCATATTTAATGTTTAAAATGCAAAAACAAATGCATCTAGATCGCGATTAAACTTCTCCCTCTTTATAGACATTAGCCACTAAGCGTTCTTCATTGATGAATTGTAGAACCCACATTATGCGATGAATGAGGAAAACACCTGAGCGACGGTATAATATTAATGCATGGCTTTTCATTATCTGTCCATGACTCAGAAGAACGACACTTGTCATTATTCACAAATGAGGTGCATGAAGCAATTTCCTGCAGAAAGGGATTAACTTGTAACTAAGGATGTTAAAAACCTTATTTGCTTTAATATCTAAACACTTTTCTAGCAAACAAGTGCGAAATAATACACGAAATATCTCTCTTCTCCTCAAAAAATACGCTATAGAGTAATGCATTACACTGCAGAAGAAAGCATAAGTTCTTTTCGTTCCTTAATTAAGACCGAGTAAAACTAGATGCCGACATTGATATTCAAGGCTAATATTATAAGATCTTAATTTTAAAACATACACTTCACTATATACAGGGTGTCCCAAAAGTTCTGCTACAAATTTCAAAAGCAGATAAATTAGCATATATGACGTAGCATTTCGATATGCTAATGCAGATGTGTTACTTAAAGCTTTCTTGAACCGTGTTTCAAATTTTATTCAATTCTCTCGTTTCTCAACTGTTATAGAATGTCTAAAGTCCTACTCACTACCATAATCCACTCGCACTAGCAAAGAGAACAATGTCGCGATTCCTAAGAAGCTGCGTCACGAGAATAGCTGTTCATCGGACTGTGAAACAATATAAGGAGCTTGGTATAGTAGAGGACCTTCCTAGGAGTGGAAGATCCAGGTCCGTGAACACTTTTCGTGTTAGAAAAATGGTCAAGAAGAGGATCATCCGAGAAAACAATAGATCAATGAGGAAGATGACTTTAACCCTCAATATCAGTCCAGCATCAATGAGGAGGACCATCAAACATGAACTGGGGTTCTAGCCATATGAGATCCATCGAATCCATATGTTGACAGAAAAAAGGAAAGTCAGTTGTTTCGAAAAGTAAGAAAACTCGTAAATATCGTTCGCCAGGGCCCCGTCTCGAGCGTGCGTTTCACCGATGGGAAAATTTTCACTGTCAACCCAGCGTGCAATAGTCAGAACAGCAGGCAAATTCTTCAACGTGGCCACCAGAGGTCTGGGAAAGCATCCATAGATACCAGAAGTTATTTTCCATCATCTATTATGATTTGAGCTGAAATAACGGCATCAGGTAAACCGTCGTTGGTATTCGTCTAAAAAAGGCCAAAATCAACGTTAAATACTACTAAGACGAAATTCTATTAAACATTGTAGTTCTCTAGACCTCCAAACATTTTAAATCACAGAATTCAATATTTCAACAGAGCTGGGGACCCGCTCATGGAGCTGAGACGCTGTTAAGTTGTGTCAGCAGCAGTTTGCAGACGTTTGGAGCAATGACATTTCGTCATCAGATTCAGCTGATCTGAATCCGATGGACTTTGCAATATTTACAATCTTGGAAAATAAGTCGAATAGAACATCTTACAACAATTTGGACCCCCTCAAGGTGGCCTTAGTCAAATCTTGGGACGAAGTTAGCCAAGAGGAGTTGCGGCCCGTCGTGGGTAACTTCGAGACGCGTCTACAAGCTTGTGTGACCGCAAAAAAAAGGGGACTTTGAACACCAATTAAACTAAATTATTGTTAGGTATATTATGCGTTTGCATAAATTTTCGTGTCGAATGCTGTTTTTATCATGAAATTATACGACTTAACATCTGTACAGAACTTTTGACACACCCTGTATTAGGTGGTCGCAGAAGTTTTAATCTTTTCTTTTCAAAATTTCAATTTTATTTCCATAATATACAAAATGCAGTTCAATCATCAAAATATTTTCCCTCGCTTTCTATGGCCTTCTGCCATCTGTCGGGTAACTTTCGGATTCCTTCGTGAAAAAACAACGTCGGCTTGGAGGCAATAAAATCCTCGGTCCATTTTCGCACCTCAGCCACATCTCTAAAGCGCTGTCGCGCTAGACAGTTCTGCATCGACAGGAATAAGTGCTAATCCGAAGGTGCCAAGTCTGATAAATTCGCCGCGTGCGGAAGAATTTCCCAGCCAAAGTTCAAACTGGTCTGCTGAGTACTAAAAGCAACGGGAGGCCTAGTATTGGCATGCAGCAAAATGACCTTCGGACTTCCTTGTCCAGTAAATGCTCGTTTTTGTTCAATTGCATTGAACAAATCAATTAGTTGACGACCGTAGCGTTTGGTAGTAACCGTCTCACCTGGTTGCAGTAGTTCATAAAACAGCACACCCTTCATATCCCACCAGATGCACAGAAAGGCTTTTTTAGCTTGGATGTTTGGCTTTGCCAATGATGTTGTAGGCTGTCCGGGGTCTACCCATGAATGTGTCTGTTTAAGATTGTCATACATAATCCATTTTAATCACCAGTAACAATTTTCCACAAATAATTCTTCTTGCGTTGTCTGGCAGGCAACGAGACGCATGGATTAAGCTGGCGGCCAATGCTGTTTCTGGGGAGTTCATGAGATACTCATTTTCCGATCGTCCAAATCTTCTCCATCTCGTGCAATCGTCTCGTAACTATTGCTTGATCAACTCCCAACTATTCCATGAGCTTCTCTTGTGTCTACGACGCATTTTCATCCAATAATGCTTTTAAAACATCACTCTTTGCCGTTCGTGGCGTCCCAGAACGTTGTCGGTCATCGACATCAAATTCGCCAGCTTTAAAACGCTGAAACCAATAGTTGCAAGTACTATGAGATACAACACACTCTCCTAGTACAGAGCATATTGATTTGCATGCTTCAGTACCACTTTTGGTTGTTGGAACTCGTAGAGAATACAGTGTCGAATATGCAGTTTTGGTGGCTCATCTTATTCGAATTATTTTGTGAGGTTAAGTTTACCATTAAATCTTGACTTATGGCTTTTCACAAATTACAAACCCAACATTACAAATATGCAAAAGAGCGGGAATTTATTTAGGTTTTAAGTAATTGTTCTAAAGCGCTGAAATAAAAGACTAAAACTTCTGCAATCACCCAATATATATACTGCGAAATATCATTTAAATAGGTTTCACAACAACGACAATTCCTTCCTTACCGTACTTGAAGAACGTATAGTCGATTCTGAAGGATGTGTTCTATTCGGAAAAAAACGTGAAATTGGACGAGGAATAAGAGATCTAAATATTAGATGAAGTTGGAAGTCTAAGACCTATAGAAATAATAAGTTTTTACCCTAAATATTTAAAGTCCAACAAAGTGCTAAGAACGTGAGAAATAGAATTTCATTACCTTCGGTCTTTCCCACTTTTGTTTGGAGAAGAATCAGTGCGGCAAGTAGCACACGAGATTAAACTGGGGGTTGAAGGCGATCCATTGCTATTAATGGCTCTTTGAAATGGATTTGGCATCGGTAAACGAGATCGGCGAGGATTCGTAGGTGGCCCACCCTTTATTTTATATCTCATTTATTCTTTTAAGTAGATAAATTTTAGTTTCATGTCCCACCTTTCTAGTAGGTGTCACAGCACGTGATGTTTTTGTAAGAGAAAATTTCTGAAACGGTGAAAAAAATACTAATTACAATAATTAAAAAGTTAGTATTAAACAATAATGAAGATCACAGGAATTTTAGTCTGTAACTATTTTAAAATATACAATGCCATTTTCAAATAGCTTTTCAAAGATGATGAGAACTACAAAAAATATTTAGTCCTTCCAATAATAATTGAATTAGCATAATACCATTCCGTGATAGTAATTGTTATAATACCTCGAGTGGAAAATATTACATTAAATAAACACCTTGAATGGTTTCAAACATATTAACTCATATATATATATACTAGGGCTGAGATCCCGGGTCCCCAAATTCTGAATCCCGGGAAACACCCGGCTTTTATAAAATCTTGAAAACCCGATAACTCGACTCATTAAAATATCACGAAAACTCGGAAACCCAGTAGCTCGATGTTTTAGTTTTAAATGCCAACCCATAATATATATATGAAAATTGTTCAATAATATCCCCACCTCTGTACGTTGTGGTGGGCGTTGAATAATTATTTCCTCCATTTGTACGCACGTTCTATCTATATTTTTCTCTTCCTTAGATGGTTTTGAATCTCCCATTTCATTGACTAAGGTTAAAATTTTATTTATATAACTACTTTATGCTTTTGAAATAGGAATAAACTAAATATGGTGGAATATAAGGACCACCCAAGTGCTCAGTATATTAAATATTTACGTTGATGGAGGGGTAAAAGTGAAACCTGCCAGTAACCATCATTGAATTCCACATCTATTTATTAGATTATTCCTTAGATGCTCATTTATAGCAAATTTTTTTATTTTAAATAATTTCTTTCAAAGTTTTTATATTCATTCTTCTGAGCTAGTGTTTCGTCCTAATATCAGAAGTTGTGGTTATGGTGAAATTATGCTAGTCTATCAGTTTGTATCATAATTTTTGACGCATCATGTATAAGAGTTCACTAGTTCTTCGTAACGCTAAATAAGTAAAATCGTACCAATCCCAACTCTACTTTGACTTCTTCGTTTACCACGATTTTTTCTTCCCATGTTGATGCACTCTACAGTACCCTCAGAATCGTATTCAAATGGTAAAGCTGTAATAAAATAATCACAGTTATGTGAATTCTGTTTTTTAAATTTTCTTTTGTTATATTATTTTTTTTTCCATTTCACAACATACCAGTAGTGCAATCCAAATAATCGTATGAAGCAGCTGTTGTCAACTTTGAATCCAGCAGCATGAAATATGCATAATCTATCACTATAAAAAATATGTGGTTATTGCTCCTGGTCAATTTAGGAAAATAATATCTACTATAAAAATTTTTTAAAGCTGTTCACACAAGAATTGCATATTTTAAATTTCCAGAAATGTACCGAAGCTGTGCTTGAAGATCTGCGGCAGTATATACCTATAAAATTTTCAATTAATTAAAATGTTATAAATATATCAAATAAATGAAAAAGGTACACAGCCAATATTAAATAAAACTTGAAATAATATACTATTTATGCTCTTCACTGCTTATATTATTTTATATTATAAACTAAATTAATAAGAATATCAAAATCTTCTTGAAAAAAACTGCTGAAAATCAAGGGTTGCTGTGCCATATTAATGAATACGCGAGCAAACCCTAAGATAGCATCAAATGACCCAGAACGAAATGTATAGATAGAAATCCTACGTTTTTTTATTTGTTCAAAATGCAGTTTTCCATATTAGCAGTTATTTAATTACTAGCCACGTTTACCAAACAAACGTTAACCAATATCTATGACAAGAATATGTATAATAATAGATATATGCCATAACAAAAGCTCAGAAAATATCTCTACCAAACGATCATTGTTTGGCTGAGTTTCTTCCATTGCTAAAAGTAAACCACCGATTTCACTTAATGCTTTAAAAATGATTCATATCAAGCTAAATGAAACATGATTCTTCCTTCGCTTACTCTTTCGAAGTTTTGTGAACGTTTATAAAAAAGGGAGACATCTTTAAGTTCATACAAATTTAATTCACGTGACAATTGCACATATATGGTAATACCTATGCAACCACAATTTTCAATAATTTCCACAGGAGAGATACTCTTTGGTCTACTCATTAGTGTTGTTCTCATTCATCTATCAGTTGTTTAAATTCTACGGACCCTAATAGTTCCATGTTCAAAAGAACTAATTTTAGTAAATTAAAATTTATGCATTTCAAATAATAGTTATACCCGTAAAAGAATGGAAAATTCATGAAATATTCACACAAATCAAAAATTAAAGTATTAATTACAATAAGCAAATTGTATAACTGGAAAATTACAAAAAAAAAAAAATTGTAACCGTCACCATTATAACTTAACTATAATAAGATTCAACAATGTAATATAGAAATTGGGAGTATATTAGAATAAATAAAACCTGAAAGATAAAAATATTTTAGCAGATCTAAACAGCTTGAAAATTAAACGACTCTTCCGAATAGCAATATATAGCTCGTATACGTTCTTTCGCTGGTTCGAAATTTGATTGAAGTGATATAGTTGAGTAATAAAATTCGAGAGCACGCTGATAGTCGCCCTTTAAGATAAATATATTTACTTTTTACAGTATTTGTGTAGTGATTTCTGTAAAACTCACGATAGATGCGTAGATGTTAGCGATAGTAAAATGAATAGCAACGAGATTTGGTGACGCAGACAGTGCAGCACCAGCCGCAATAAGAGCTGAATGGAGGAAACCCGCCTGATGACAAATATTGGCTAACGAAACCTAAATTATGCTAAGTGAATCTCTATATAAGTAACATGCACTTCCTAATAATATAAACATCAATTTACATGTTAATATTTCTTTAAACTAACTAAAGCAACATCTCTCATGTGTAGTGGCGCGGATTGAAGTGCACAGCGAAGACATCCTACAGCTCGAGGGGCATCACCCATAACTCGCCAATAGAGAGATGATAATACACATAAAAGCCAGTTGACACGATGACCATCTAGAAAATTAATTTATAATATGAAAAACAACTATGAATTTAAGGTTAAATGTTTATGTAAATAATTACTTAAACATCGTACTTTTACCCATTCCATCAGCTAGTAAAGCCGTATGAAGACGTGCGGCAACATGTTCTATAGTATCGCGCTCATTACCGAGAGATTTTAAAGCCTAAAATATTAACAAAAGATTAAAACAGATAAGTAAGGTTTGATAAATTTGCTGATTAGGTCACCTAATCAAAATAGCGCTCTGATAATGTAGGTAAACCACATATATATTCAGTGAGAGAGTTCGGACTCGTCACAGCACTACAACCCTATTCAGTGGATGGGGATGGAACCGAACATTATACTATGCCCATCACACCCGCTCCTTACGCACACGGCCAAACATCCCGAAAACAACGCCCATAAAACACTCACATCAGTTAGTGCTTTTTCCGGTTTATAAAACAAAAACTGATCACTCATGGCAAATGCAGGAATATGGTCAAAGCCCAAAACTGGAGAAGCTTCTGTCCGCTCTAAAACGTAAAAAAAAAGACATAACATATATTTTAACTTTGAAACATATTTTAAAAAACTCAGTTTTTTTTTCTATAAAAAAGTTTATTAATAATACATTCGGAACAATTTAACAAATTTTATTATAGTGACTTTTGTTTTCAAACATACCAATTGATGGACATACAGGCTGTAAGCCAGCTATTCCTGGTACAGGACCACGCAAGTCCACATATTTTTCGATGTCTTCTCCCTTAGCAGTTATAGACACCCACGTAGATACTTGATTTTCAAGTAGCACAGACAGCTTAAAATAGAAAAAAAAGGATGAAACTTTATGCAGTTAAAATATAATTAATTCTAACCGTTCTCAAAATTATTATAACCAAGTTGAAAGTCTAAAAATGTTTACAAAATTGTACCTTATTTACACCACTACAGACGCTGTGCGATTGCCTCGGAGGAGGAAATTTGGAGAGCCCACGACGAATTTGATGCATAGAGGGAGAGGGAAGTATAGAGGGAAGATGGAGATCAAATTTAAGCATCTCACGCTTATTTTTGATCCACAAAAAGGATAGAGGCTTCTAAAACTAGTGTTTGATTCCTGTCCAGAGTATTTTTAAATAAACATGAAATTCCATTTACAAAATTTGCAACTATAAAAAAATAAAGATATGAATTCGAAGATCAAACAACAGTTAAAAAAATAACCGGTGGGATTATTGCAAGATCGCCCTCAATTTCTTCTTCCCATTTATCGATACTAGTTTCATCAACACGTTTTTCGTAACGCATTTCATTTTTTGCTCGAGTCCACCATTCAACGGGTGGAATAGCAAAGAAGGGCTGATATAGATATAATTTTAGCAACATATTAGTTATTCTAGGTCATATAATAGGTATCTAGAAAACTTCGTGCCGATTTTTGCTGGAGACAACTCGAAGGATTTTCTGATTGATAACTAATGCGTATATACGATACAGAACACAAATTATTAAGATATCCCCTCTGTGCCATTTAAATATCACACTGTAAGAAGTAAGCATCAATCTGTGAATTTTCTTACACCATCAATATGGCTAACCAAAAACAAGTTATTCGTGCATGTTTATTGTACGAGTTCAAACTTAGTTCCAATGCATCAGAGGCCTGTTGAGAGATTTGTATGGTATTTGGAGAAGATGCAGTAAAAGAATGAACTGCTCGAAAGTGGTTCCAAAAATTTGCTTCAGGCATTGACAGCCTTGAGGATGCACCACGATCTGGAAGACCATTTCCCTTAAATGATGAAGGGTTGAGGACTGAAATCTAGACGAATACGAAATTTACTTGATGATAACTTATTAATGCACTTAATGTTAATGAGGAAACCATAAGATCACATCTTCATCATCAAGGAAAGAAATGAAAATTAAGCTAATAGGTGCTTCATAGCTTGACACCTGAGAACAAACTGCAACGGCTCACCATATGCTTTTCCCATCTCACTCGGTCAAAAACCGAGTCTTTATTCAACTAAATTCCAACGTGAAATGGGAAATGGATCATGTACTCGGATGACAAGAGATTTCCTCATTGGTTATCTCGAAATGACTTTTTGCCACAAACACCAAAGATGCAAGTGATCCCAAGAAAAGTTTCTATGTGTTTGGTAGACTTCCGCAGGAATCATTCATCCCGATTTGTTAAGTGTGAAAGACTATCCCTATTAACAACTACTATGATAAGTTGGGAGAAGTTCAGGGAGAATTACGAGAAAAACAGCCAACGTTGGTAAACAAGAAGAAAGTTTTGTTCCTCATGGATAACGCCTGATCTCATGTGGCAAAGACGACTTGTAACAATGGAATTTGAATGGGAGATTATGTTCCATCCACCATATTCACCAGATCCCTCACCAACAGATTTCCACTTGTTCCTGAATCTAGATAGCTATACGAGGAACAAGCAGTTCAACAATGAAAATAATCTGAAGAAAGGAGTGTTAAGATTTTTCTGAGGTAAAACAAGAAACTTATAAGAACGGGATTTATAAGTTGCTAAATCGTTGGCAAAAGTAATACAATTTGGAAATTCATTTTAAAACAAAAACATGTCTCTTTAATTTTTAACATAAAAAACGGCACGAAGTTTTCCAGTCATTTGATATATATTCTTTTTGTTTTTACACTTGCTAGATCTTAACATGTATATCAAAGTGTTAATACATATGTGATAAACTATTATTCTTTAAAAAGTTTCTCACTTCTGAACCACCATAGTCAAGTGGTAACTCTTCAGTTTCTATGGTTTGAACACCACCAGCATCATCAATGAAAGGATTATCACGCTTAAAAACTGAAAGAAGCTTCTATAATTTTACTACATTATAGTTCTCACAAACTATTCTTACTCTAATTTATTACTCTCATGCCTATAAAGATATTTTTGCATCGCTTCCCTAGAAACAATAGGAATATTTTTCTAAAGCAATTCAAGTAAACTTAACTGAGCAACTAACCGGTTTTGAAGATGGGCAAGAAGGGAGATACAATATTTACATAGGGTGGTGTTTTATAACTTACACCCTGAAACAAGATGTTGTCTAATATACAGAAATAGCATTTGCCAAAAAGTAAAAATCTCTACCGTGTACACTCCATTACACCTATTATAGATTAAGCGTCTATTCCGTTCGTCTTCTGGATCGACAACATAACATTGCTCTCTATGAGTTTGTCGTTTCTAAAATTGAGACCTCTTCATTTAATCTAAACATTTTGGCGATAACTAAATTTAGAGATGAAATAATACAAATAGTAAACTAACCTTAAAACAGACAGCATTTTGGATAGCGGGAGAACACCACACAGTTGGATGTAGAGAAGATACAGTGGACTTTGAGGACTAAACTAAGAGTAGCTATAGAATTACTACCAATATTTTAAAATTTCCAAGATTTTGTTTTAATATTTAATATTATATGATATGTAATAGTAAATACATGACGTAGCGGATGATAACCACCCAACTTTCCACTACAAGCAGCTTTTAGTAGATCTTCCGATATTGTTTCATCAAAAGGATTCCTGTCCAAAGCATTTTTAAAGTGACGTAGTGTTAAGTCAATATCAGAAGAAAGAAGAGCAATACGCCCAAGCAACCAATGGATATGTGGCTGGAAAATGACATTACTAGTAATTCACTGATACGTTTTAGGATTAAAATTATCTCAATGGTACAATAATACCTCTTCATGATCAATATCTCTGGCCTTTAACAATAGTTTGGTAGCTTCATGTTTATTCCCACTAACTCTAAGGACAACTTGAGCCAATTGTACCAACGCAATGTCTGAGAACTTGGGCTAAAAAATTATCACGACGTAACACATTCATAGTATAGCATATTAGTGATAGTAAGAAACCAGTTTTTAAGACATTGTAAATTACCTTACTTTAACGAAAATTGATATTTCAAACGTTTCTGAAGCTTATCTTTTCGATTTTTAGAGCGTCTGAACTTCATTAGCATAAGAGATAAGTGAAAAATACATTTCTTTTCTGTGAACACACCCAATTTTGTGATTTACATACATATTTATTCCGATTCTTTCTCTTACTAATTAGGATTGCTTACTGTTATCTTAGTAAACATCACAACAGCCGTCTAGTTTTTCTATTAAATTCTAATCATCACTTCTTGCACATCTCAGACGTTTGTTAGTCCTATATTTCCATTAGTTAACTAGAAATTCACCATTCTCGTATTTTGTTGTATTACGGATACACGAGACCGTATGAAAGCTAAACAATTGGATGCCTTCACAGAAAAAAAACTGAATTTTTCACTTATTGAATATACTAAGGCAGTTGAGACATTCTAAAATGAACAAGCTTCAAAACAATATTTTCCGTTCATCTGGATAAATTTACGATGTTTTTAAAACTGGTTTTCTTCATCAAACTCTCAAGATTACATAGCTTAGATTAATGATAAAATTCCACCACCATAGAAATTTAATACTGTAAAGTGATATGCAGAGTGCGATACCAACCTCATTTAAAATAGCATCAACTAAACATAATATTGCTTGTCGTGGATTGCCCACTACTCGCCAGTATAGTCCAGCTAGATTAAGAGCTATCCAACGAGGACCTATGTTCTAAAGTATAGTAACATTAATAAACAATATTTCGCTGTGTAAAGTTTCACCAATATTAAATTGAATCCCATAATAACTTTTAAAAGTCAACATTACATTTGTAAGAAGAGTATTAATCCGTTGGCCTATTTCTATATCCTCCATAATTCGATCTGCCAATCTAACAAGAATACTTTTTAGACGGGGCTCTGCCCATTCATTTTTCCGCTCCTTATTCAAGGCTATTAACATATTGCTAATCTGAATAGTAGTAACTATAAATACTATATAAGAGAAATATCGTTAGAAAATTAAATACGTAAATATCGTTATAATATAGCATTCATCGGCACATATTTTTCTATAAACACCGAAATATGCTTACAAAACTAAATTGCTCCTGATTCATATCCTGTATATTGTCACAGTATGGCTCATTCCATGGTAGAGGATGTTCATCATTTGAATCAAGTCCAATAAATAGGGTGAGATAATCCGATATTCTGAACACCCAAAAATATGCTATTCTAATACAAATAACCACTAACTAAATTAATTAAATTGTAACTAACAAGAATCCCTTATTTTCAGGACTAATAAATATTTGAGGAAACCATTTAGGACTGAGTAGATCACTTCGAGAAATGATTGATTGACAATCAATATTATTTGGCCAGTCTGGACGTCGCCAAAAACGATTTCTCAGCGAAAACATCTCAGCACTAAAGTAAGTAATTAAACCAAGAAAAAAAATTCTCGTTTTGTTTTGTAATTATTATAATCCTCACTAATGATATTAATAGAAGCAATATGTTCAAAAACATAAAAATTAAAAATTGCTGGGAATACTGAGTAAAATTAAATCATAGCTGCGGATCTTTACCTGTTCAAAGGATATCGTTTTGACAAATGTAGTCCATCTATTTTCTTATCACGCAATGATTCTACTTTTTTATCGTACAATCTATCTCGAGTAAATAATTCCGCTATACGCCAAACAGTGTTGTTCATCTTAAAATTAAAAGACAGTGATTATTTATGTCTAAAAAAAGCAATAAAAGTTAATAGAAACCTAAGTAGTAAGTTTAAGAAAACTAACTAGGGGGCGATTCTTCAGTGTACGCTTTCTTGCAGGCAACATGTATTCCTCATAAGCAACAGAATCTGTTGTTTCACACAAGAGTACACCAGCAACGTTTGCTGGATTATTAGAGAACGGAAATCGTTTGCCTATAGTTGCACGACATACACGGTCTAAATTTCATTATATTATTAATGTTATTAGTATTGTTTAAATTTGTTAGGCTGGTAATCATTAAGAACTTACAGGGATTATAACCGTACTTGGCTTCTTCATAACTTAATTTCAAATACCGACGATTTTCATCACTTATCATTCTGCGACGGATTTGTTCCTCCACTCTTATCTGTGATAAATAGTTGAATAAATGATGATAAAAACTAGAAACATTAACTTATTACTTGGTCTCCATATACTTCGT
This sequence comes from Heterorhabditis bacteriophora, assembly GCA_964036235.1. Classification (NCBI taxonomy): domain Eukaryota; kingdom Metazoa; phylum Nematoda; class Chromadorea; order Rhabditida; family Heterorhabditidae; genus Heterorhabditis; species Heterorhabditis bacteriophora. The sequence goes on along the minus strand of OZ038426.1, from coordinate 12,416,189 downwards.
TAAAATACAATTTCTCCGTAACAAGCTTCTCCAAGTTATCCTGAAATTTGCAATAATAATAATTGTTTTAAAGAACTTTAAACAGTCACATAAGATTAAAATACCCATATATTTACTTAAGTAGAGTATTTAAAATTATTGGTTGGCATAACTAAAGTTTTAAGAAACAATCATTTGAATTTAAACGATTACCTTCTGCTGTTCTAGCTCGACGATAATGTCCATTTGGCATATCATTGCTCTCATTTTCCTCCAAATCTTCTCTACAAGATGACTATGTTGGGGCATTTGCTCCTTTTCGAATATAGGTATTAGCTATAAATGACCCATTTAATTATATATTCACAGAATAAATATTTATTACTATTACTTAGTAAAAACTCATTTATCTATGGTTTAACTATGAAACTCAATAAAAAAAAGTCAAACGTGCAATATCCAACCCACTTCTTCTGTCTTAAGTGCTTGCGAGTAATAGAGCATTGCTGGAGAATATTTATTTACCCTGATAATAGAAATAAAAGGTAGAGGAGAAATAACGCTTTTGTTCTCATCGTTTGAACTTTCACCAATAGCAGAAGCATCAGCAGTTGCTGATTGTACCATAAACAACACGCATGCCGAATGTGGTATCCCAGGTCTTGCATCTTTGCCAAAGTTGTGCTAAATTTAAAGAAAGCTATACATTCAAATGATCTTTTCGATTCAATATACAACACTCTTAAGATTAACTCCCAACTAGTTTTCCGCTAATCACTTTTTGTAAATAAAAGTTCGAATATAAAATGAAGTACTAATATAATCATAATAAATTAAATTAATACCTCTTAACTTACATCTAATAAAGCCAATGAGTATTCGGGCAAATTGGCTCTGTTCAAAAGAGTTGCAGTTGCTATATAAATTGTGTATAAGCTCAATTGTTCTGCTGTATCACTAGTAGTAGAAAATGATGCTTTTTCTCTAAATACCTTATTTAAGATGTAGTATTCAAAGAAATAGTCACTATAATAGTTACACTGAATCACTTACGCATATATTATCCCAGTTCGATAACACTCAAACGCTTCATCTAGGTTTCCAGTAACCCGCCAAAACGCGGCAGCAGCTATATGGATATAAGGATTCTCACGAATTCGCTTAATGAGATTTAAATTTATATTAAGTGTCGCCAAGAATGTGAAATTATTACCAAAATTACATTTAAAAGTTTTTAAGATAAAAATCTTAACCAGATCATATTTCAAATCACCAAAAGACTGCGATGGATATACTGAAATATTTTTAATATGAGTCAATATATTTTTCAAAAAATTATACAACAAAATTGCTAACTATTAAACACCATATTACTTCAACAAATATAAAGAAATATATTCATAGAAACTATGAGATTTTTCTAGAATTTATTTGCTCTCCTTATAAACTATATATCCTTATGAGAATCAGACAAGTAACTTACTTTATCTACATGAGATAATAGGCCAGCTAAGGCAGTCCCGTACTTTTTCGAACTACTTGGAGTATAATTTATGACCTTAGGAAAATACCCATCAATAATATGTGAATAATCAAGATCGGGAAAACTACCCTTCAGTTCTTGCGCTGAGATATCCTAAAATACCAATTCAACACAAAATCATGTCAACACAAGTGACATACTTCACCTCCATAGATACAGATGATAGAAAAATTGGTACAACATTGAACAAAAAAAACAATAACTTGCCTCCTTTAATCCCCGAAAATGTCCTGCTGTGTGCCACTGACGACAGGAAGGTCGAAGCTTTTTATCGTCAGGTGGATTTTCAAAATATTGCTTCAGAGACATAATATACCTATTTTAACAAAGCATAAAAAGTCGTAAATAATTTTAACACTTCATAGTAGAATGATAAATACATTAGGTAGAGTTTAAAATAACACAAATTATATTATAGAACTCTTTCACAAGAATTATTATCATTCAACAACCAGTAAAATGAATTAACGCAAGTATAATCACTTCCTCTTTACCTCTCAAATGATTTGTGAAACTCAGGACAGAGTTCTATTGAATATGATGTTTTGAAATTGTCACGATCCAAACTAAAAGACGAAGAACCTTGACAATTACTATTTTCAGTTCGTAAGCGTTGTTCAATTTCGGGTTCGTCCATTTTTTCACGTTCAGCTATTGATTTCTGCAACTTTTTAAAAATCACCTAGTTTCTTTGAAATGTATGATCACTAAGTGTTGGATCTTACCAATACAGAACTCAGTTCCACAAATGATTCTCCAAATTGTTTAACATTTTCGTATTGCTTCAGAAAATCTGGTAATGATCCCGGGTGAGCAAGTACATACGGAGAATCAGGCTGAATATAATTCATATACCAATGCATTCCATTTAATTTAAATGTAAATACTGCTTAACATTAATGTAAATTTTTATTGTTATCATATAACGTAGATTTAATTTGCCTTGGACAATGTTGTGTAAAATAAGGATGTAAAATACTAACAACCGCCTGTATCTTCTTCCCATCATCACTTATTTTCCAATAGTGGCCGGCCAAACATTCATTAATTAATATAAAATTAACAATAAAAAAATCAATTCGTAGGATTTTCATGGATACCATTATTATCCTTTCAAACCATTTGCTCCTAAAAATTAAAACATAGCATACAACAAAAGTAATTGGAAAACTATATGAGTTGTTCTAAAAACCAAAGATACAAACCACTAATTTTATCAAGTAGTCGTTTTAGTTCAGTTAATACTTTTAGAAATTATATTGCCACCCCACAAAAATCGGTGGCGCAGAGATTTTGAAATTCTGTGCAACAAGTGCAGAAGTGAAATTTTTGCATTTAGGATGAGGTGGATCATCATTTAGTGAATTTGGAAAGTAATTGTATAATAGTGTTAGTGACAGGTTAGTGTTCTGTTATGAAGTAATAGTCACAAGATATATAAATTGTCACTTTATGGATAATGTTTTAATTGTATGTGTTTTTTTTAAATATTTAATTATTACTAAACTGGTTTTAGTCTGGTGTAATTGCAAGGGGTTGGTGTCGTACTACCTCGACGCAATATTATCCCTGTATTTCTGTTGAAAATTCCCCAAAATCTCTGTTTCTATATAGCATAACATTTATCTGCTTATAAATATTTTTGTTTACAATGAAAGGTGTTTCAAATACTAGAGTTCAAGATGTCTTATTAAATTGTTCTTGGTTGACTCTAAAATAAATTAATATTAATATAGTATATTTTATAGCTGTTAATTCAGTATTTATTGTTATGGTAAATAAATCTAGTACGTAATCTGTAGTACCAATTACAATGCACTTTAAGCGTATCAGTAAATGAATACCACGAAACTCACCTAACTAAAAGCTTCATAGATTTATTTTTATATTTTATATATGCTGTTTAGCTTTTCTGTAGTTTTATTTCCTCCACTACCAATTTTATGCAACATTGTAACTATATATTTACTTGATGTATATACCTTGTATATCCTATTTCCTTACTAAAAAAATGCTTAGTTTTAATAGAGTATAATTAATCTTACATCACTTATTGAAATTCGACATAATTTTTAAATTGATGAAATCACCCATATCAAATTCATTGTGATAATTTCAACATTTTCGAAAAATGGGTTCATCGTCACGTGTCACTAAGAAGCGAAAAGGAGACGTCGAAGATGATGGAACTGACGAGGGAAGGCGAACTAGAGAACGTCGATATTCATCATCTAGGTCGCGATCAACTTCGCCTAAAGGAAAACGGTATTTCCAAAATTCCCGTTGATTAATACAATTACAGATAATAATTACATGACGCAATTATTTGGCATAAATACATGATCTTTGATTCTTGTATGCTTTAAATCCCAAGTCATTTGCTACAAATTCTGTTTTATATTATTTTTGCCATTATCAATTTTTTTAAGCTGATTACTTTGAATTAGATAACGTTATAAACGATGGTATATGTATGGCATTATCAAGGGTTTCAGTGTATTCTAGATGAACTGTATATTTCATTTATCGATATTTTAGTTTTCGTCGACGGGAGAAAGAATCAAGTCCCTCTGCACCAACCGATGATAAGTTAGTCCAAAATGTTCTTTATATTTTTAGATATGTTAGCTTCAAATTTAGTATATTTGGAAATTTCCATTTACTATTTATTTTCAAAAGTTTTTCTTAGTTCTGAATCACTCTCTGTCGAGGAGACAAATAAGCTACGAGCAAAGCTTGGCTTAGCACCTCTCGAAGTGGCTGATAAGCCAAAGGTACATTATTAAAATGTGTTATTTATTTTATAATTTAATATATGTTTATGAATGTAGTGAATGCATAACAAGTTTTTTATACTGTCTAACACTATGTAGCAATATAGAAAAAATATTTTTCCTAATGAAATTGATCCCGCCTATAATAGTATTTTCACATGCGTACTTCTATTAATATATATATATATATAATAACATTTAATCATTTTATACGCGAGATGCTGAAGATGGAAGTAAAGTTGTTGTGGAAGATGGATTTGAATTCCGTCATAAGAAAGCTGAGAACTGGGGTGATAAAAAGAAAGAACAAGAAATGAAAGAGAAACTAGAGGTATGCTAGATTTAATAATTAATTCTCTTTTATAAATATAATAATTTGCTATTATAGGCTGCGAAGATGAAAAGGCAAGTTTACGAAAAGGTTTTGAAGACCAAAGGTCTCGCAGATACAGAATTAGATGGCGATGCATTAAGTTGGGTTAATAAAATGAGAAAGCAAGAAGAAGAAAAAAGGCGTGCTGAAGAGAGAGTAAGTTATATTTTGAAACTGTGTTATTTGGCATACTATATAAACCGTCGTTTTATTGTAAATGATCATTATTTATCATAGGCAAAAATGTTGGACGCTATGGATGAGGAATTTGGTGTTAACAGCATTATTGCTGATGAGAAGGCTAAACAAGCTAAAGCCAAAGCTAAACAATTATCAAAGGTAGGATGAAGGCAAATAATATTACCCTCATAATTATCATGTATGTTTCAAGCAATTCCTATGAGTGTTTATGTACTATTTAAGCAAAAGGCTAAGCATTCGGATACTGGTGGATTGCTAATTGGTCATTCTAAACAGACATTTGCTGGAGTTGCAGACCAGATCCTTGTTTTAGAGGATAAAGGTATTTCATAGAAATTTCAGTATCTCAGTTTAACATATAAATACCGTAAGTACTTGTTTTTATGTAAAACTTATAACACCTCCATTTATTTCTAATAGTCAATTAGTCTCATGTACTACATAAACCTTGTTTATAGTATATTAATAAGGCCTTTGAATTTGTTGGTAACAGATGTGCTTGACGAGGGTGAAGAAACATTAATTAATCCGAATCTACTTGAAAATGAACGTCATGCACGTAATGTGGAACTAAAGAAACGAAAATGTCTTCAAAGAGGATTTGACGAGGATTTAGACGAATTTGGAAATGTTGGTATTTATACATAAGTTTATGGAGTGGGTGCTATATTTACTATTGTACTGTCATTGAGCTGATTTTAGTACTTCAACCAGTTGACGTATGTTTTGGTAGTTATTCTTATAAATTATTTCTTGTGCTTTACTGATACGTATTTCTAGCCAAAATCATTTGGTGTCCTTGCTAAATATGATGAAGAATTGGAAGGTGTACAAAAAGAAAAATTCCGCCTGGATGAATCCGGAGGTTATGATCTAGATAAGGAAGATAGGTAAGTGCTTTTTATCTATAGAAAATTAATGCTTACTTAAATGGTAACATTACATATCAATTGCTTAGTATGTAATTTTAGAGAAGCTCAGATTCGCCGGCAACTAGAGATGGCGGGCAAAATGTTAGTTAGTTTAGATACGCCAAAATACAAGATGGCAAGCGAATTTTACACCCAGGTATAGGCAATATTTATGTTATGCTAATTTAATAGTATTTTATAAAGTTATCTCAAGACATTAGATTTTATCGTACATAAAGGGAAAATTCAATAATATATCTTTTGATTAAATAGAGCTGTTAAGACGATTTCAGGAAGAGATGATTGCCTTTAGAAAAGTTAAGAAGGGCAAAAAAGAGAAATCGAGGAAACGAGGAAAAATATTGAAAGCAGATGATTTGATACCAGATGAACGTACCGAAATGGATATAGGGTCTAGGTGAAACATTTTTCTGTATTATATGTTTAATGTTCCTTGCGTAAACAAACAAAGAAAGTTGCAAATCAATTTTCTCTAGATATTACACTATATAACAGTTTAAGGTAGATTGTTTTATTCTTTATATACAACCAAAAATTATTTACTACTATGATGGATCATATAATTAAATTATAGTAGTTAGTGTCTTATTACATTTAACGAGTTAAGAAATAGAAATCGGCGACACCACGATGGTTTTGAAGGTGAAACACTGGGAACAGATGGTGTTAAACAGGTAATTTGTTCAATATATTATTATATTTAGTTACATTTATGCAAAGTATTCGCATAATTGTAATATTTTTAGGAAATAAATGAGGAAGGTGAAGTACGAGATCTAGATAATAGTCCATGGAAAAAGGCCACCAAAGGATCCGTTAACATTGATATGCTGATGAAATTAAGTCAGTACAACAGTGATGAGGAGGAGAGTGAAGGTAGTTTTTTTTATTTATTTGAGATGCTAGATATGTTAAATAGAAAATCTACAATACAATTGTTAAATTTCAAAAACTAAGATGTTATATCTTCGTATTTATAGAGCAGTACAACTAGAAATTTTTTCTTCGAAGTTTTATTAACACTCTTTATATGTATTGCTATTTAGAAGAATTGGTTGGTGGAACTAACCTAGCTGGTGTTATTCTCGAAGATGATGCTGCTGATGAGCTAACAGGCATTCTCGACAAAGCGAGAAAGCTGAAACTAAAGAAAGTAAAATATGAAACGGATCCAGACAGTATAGCAAAAAGAGTACGTAAAATTTACCTCCCTATATCCTATTGTTAATTTTATTGACAAATTAAATATTTCCAACTACAATTTTAGGTTCATGACATGATGTCATCACATGATGTAAAAGTGGAGGTAGATGAAGATTGTATCCAACCAAAAGAGGGCGTTATGTGCATAGATTCGACAATGGAATACTGCAGAAATATCGGTTTGTTAAAGAATTAATAATCAATTAAAAATAAAAGTTGTATTCTACTCAAAAGAATTATTGATTACTACTGAATGAACATTATCATTATTAATGGTAAATTTTGTGTATAAAATCTTCGAATATTTCTATCCAGGTGATATCCCAACATATGGACTTGCGGGAAATCGTACTGATGCAATTGCTAAATCCGGATTAAATGAAGAAAATTTGGATGGAGATGATGATGTCCACAACCAAGTGCTCAAGTGTGTTCAGATATAACCTTTACATTTGTCAATTTATCAGTTATTGGTTTGATTATAGAAGATGGAAACAGTCGCAAATTGATAGAGAGTTACACCGAAGAGAAAAAACGAAAAAGAAAGAATCCAAAGGAGGATGGTTAGAACAAGGTTCTAGTGGACAGTTGGATAGCGACGATGAGAGAGAAATTGAGGAATATCGAGCAGAAAAAGTTGTTAGTTTATTCACTATTATAAATGATGTACGATTTAATTAACATTAAATAATTATTTACAATAATAAAAAGGAGATTTATGTATAGCTTTTCGGAGAAATTCATTTGAATTAAACTTTTTACTGAATTTATCTAATCATAATCATCTATTCAGATCATGGACAGCGGCTCTGACGAAGAAGATAAAAATTTCATCAAGAAAGAGTATGAAAACGTTTTAGGAAATGAAGCAGATGTTTCGAAAGGTGTTGGCGCTATGCTTAAGTTAGCTGCTCAAAAGGCAAATTTGTTTTTAATTTATTGATTTCAAGCATTAATATCTATAATTTTAGTCTATACATACGAAAATATTTTATATATGACATTATTTAAGGGTTATCTTAATGATCCTGATGTGAAGAAGCATTCGGGACAAAATCTAGATCATTTGAGAAATCAATCAAAAACTCAGATTGAACAGGGAAAATAGTGAGCTCTCTTCATAGATTTAAATAAAATTGCGTAATTGAAGTCAAATAATATCAAACACGTATATTCAAACATATTGCTTTATTTTTAAGTAATTTTCGAAACTAAACATTATAATCGAAAATTCTTAGGATTTTTTTAGCGATATTGAAGACAAGTATGCGAAGAAGTTAGATCGACTAGGAACTACAGGAAGGGGACCTATCCAATCATTTCCTGAGAAAAAAGATTATAATCCCGAGGTTAAAAATAATTCGCTTCCTATTAAAATAATATATACTAATTTTTTACTCAGGTGTCTTAAAATAATGTATTTTTTATTCTCAGTGCAATTTAAAGTGTTTATCATTTGTGGTATAAAACCTAGATAAAAAATGAGATATATATAAATAAGCTAAATGCACATCTAATGGAAAAAATTAATATTATATTTATACGTATAACATTAAGTTTTTGCTACTACAATTTATTTTAATTTGCTATCTAGTAGAAGTTGCCATACTCGTCTTACCTTTCACTTTAATGATTTTTCGTTATGCAAAAATTACAAGGAACTACAAAATTTTTATCATTATTGTTATGGAACTAAATATGTGAGGTTTTTTTCTACTAGTAGTATCTCGTTTTGAGTTACTATCCTGCGTATATACACATCATTAATAGCACTGGTACACATTATAATGATAAGAATTTTTTGGTTTCTGAGTGAAATATATAATTCTACGAAGTTATTATAGGTGGTTATTCAATATGTGGATGAGAAAGGACGACTTATGGATTCAAAAGATGCATACAGAGAGCTCTCATACAAGTGGGTATAATAGGCATCTCTTAGCTTTTAAAAAAAAATTTTTAAATAAAATAGTTCAGATTTCATGGCCGTAATCCTGGAAAGAAACAAACAGAAAAACGTATGATGCGCAGGGATAAGAAGGAGATGCTCAAGCAGGTAATATGCGTATAATTTGATGCACCTGTAGGGTGTTCTAATATAAATCTAGAGTCCCATAATTTAACGATGACAACAGGTTTTGACCTGAAAATTTATATCTATTTATATATTATTTAGTAAATGCTCAAATTTTCTCTCTCCTTTTGTTGCACTTTTAAACATATCTCGAGGTTATTGGCGATAGATCAGAACTCCTCTTGATAAATTTCTTCCAAGCTCACTAGAGCAATGCTAACGGAGTTCAAAATATTGTTTTTATGTCCCTTAGCGTGTATGGGATGTTAGTAGACTTATGGAAAAAATGTATTATTATTATTATTAGGTTTGAGAATAGCAGTAGTACACGAAGACTAGCAAAATCCTAACAGTGTTAAAAAGGCCTTTATATACGGGGTAGAAGTAAGGGAGCCTCACTGCCTTGATTATAATTGGTGTACAACAGATGGTGGTGTTAGTTATGCTTAAGTTAAATTTTGGTCTATAATAGCTCCTAAAGCATACAATGAAAGAGGACGTGTGTTCCCAACAATTATATTATTTACTACTTACCTTATTTTCGAAGAAATCATATAAAGTTGATCAGATTCAAGTCCGATACATTTGATGAAGAAAGTCTTGTCCTAACGGTTTGGAAACTGTTATAGGTACATTTCAACTGTTGTTTTAACGGGTGCGCAATTCCTTTGAGGTATCTAATTGTGATGATGTTTTAATGCTCAAAGAATTCTCAAAAAATGTCTTCTTAATATTTAATATCAACTTTGAATTTTTTCTGACGAATACTAATTTAGTCGTTATTATTTTATCGAAATATTTGTGGCAAAAACTGATATATTTTGTGAGTATTTATAATATTCAAAAATCTTTATTTAATTGTCATTGAGGTGAAGGTGCACAATTTCTATGTTTATCTTTTCAGATGAATAGTTCTGATACACCCTTGGGAACACTCACTAAGCAGCTGAAGAAACAAGAACAACTACAGACGCCGTATTTGGTATTGAGTGGATCAGGACGTAGCGATCAGTGCGTATAATTACTATTCTTATTCATCCTTGTTTATTTATAAACATAATATTATTATTCTTTTTTTCAGCACATCTATAAAGAAGGAATAAATTGCAGTATTGAGGCTTCGAAAAGCAATTTTACTATGTGATCTTTCTGACTTACAGTTGTTACCATCAGTTTATGTTATGTCAATGTGGTTGTCAATAAAACATTATTTATGTGATAACAATAACAATATACATAACGTTGGAAATGCATTGTTTACAATTGGGTCTTATCAAAATAAATTCCTGTTTATGATTAGTTAGGGAAATAGTGGTGCATTTGTATTCACATGGTCCGAATGATAGGATGTTTTGCTTCCCTTTATACTGGTTCTTCATGTGAAATTGGGTTGCATGCTGGGCTAATCGCTGTAGAAAATAGAACTATAGTTGTTAAAATTTTGAAGCAAATGTTGCAATTCGCGCAGGAGATGGTAGGATATTTAACATGATTCTAACAGTTTACATTTTTTAACATTAATATGCATGGAAGTTTAACATCGGAGCACCTCAAGAGTAACTAATTTATATATAAGAATTAGCCATATACAATCACTAGTTATTAATTAGTATAATTACATTAATACATGAATCATGAAAATAAAATTTGAAACAAAAAAAAGTGCTAAAATAAATGATGAAGCCGATTTATGACCATTCACATTGAGATATAATTTCCTTCCATTCATTGGCTGTGTTTCTCTCCAGTTATGAATAAGCAGAGAGCCATCTTCAGATAAATGTGAACGTAGTATTTGTAGCTAAATACTTTTTTTTAACATAACTTACATTTATACAATAATAATGAACCATTTTGTGTTTAAAACATTAAATAATTTTACAAATGAAATACTTGGTCTTCTGAAACATAATTTGGTTCCGTTAAAATTGTCCAACTGACTCCTTCACTGCAAGGTGGAGTGGTTAACGATCCTGGTATATTTAGTTATTGATTGCATTTATACGACTTATAACCTCTAGTAAATTATCTAAATAATTAATTCATTGAGACTGAATATACCTATTTGCTTAGTGGTTTCGTAAATAACGCTGTTATGTTCTTATTTTTTTTACAATGACTCTTATATTATCGATAAAACGATGATCAAAAATGTTCATGAAATAGAACTGCAATACAAAATGTGGTTTGCGTAATATGTATATTAAATAGTTCAAGTCAAGAACTATTATTTATCTCGAGTAATTGTTTTTTCTACTATTTTTTATTGTTATAAGATATTTTTGGTATTTTACCTATATTTTTGTATAAGACATTTAAATTTTAAAACTTTCATTGTCATTTGTAGTATATATAAAGGATAAAATAAATTTATGACAAACAAAAAAAATATACCATTGTATCTGAAAAAAGTGGAGCGATCCTTTGGAAGCAGAGAATTGGGGCTATACCACTGAAGATTTTCTTTTAAATCTAAAAATGTTTCCCAACTTTTATTCTATATAACCAACAGTTTCTTTTGGAATAGAAACACAACCATCTTAAAATCTAAAAGACTTACTTAATCCTGTTGTGCCTGCTAGGACATGAGTTAAATTAAGAAGTGCTTCACCGTTCTTAGCAACTTCGAAAGCAACCGCAACCTTTAAAATTTTCAAATTATTGAGCTAAGCACATAATCATCGTTTAATAATTATCTTAAAAGAGTTTCATATAGCAAGTTTCTTAGGAAACAACATAATTATTTAAGTCACTCACCACAGCTATTCCCCCTGGGATTAAATCAGCATTAGATTCATTTAAATCTTCGCGTATATGAACAAAATGAATCTAGAAAATGCACCAAGTTCTTAACGAGCTTAATATTTTCACTCAGCTGAGACGAAAACTGTACATAATAACTCGAAAAAAACCAAATTATTTAATTTAATTTGAAAATCCTTTGATCCAATATTTTCATAATAACAGGAACCTCTAGTGGATAATGTAGGCCATTCAGAGTGTGCTCACTACCGAAGCGGTCATTTCCGTCCCAGTGGAAGTGGAACTGACTCAGAAAATACCGTGATCCTAAACCACCACCCGATATAGATGGACGGGCTGACCAAGATTTGAATCCTTGTACGAGTTCTGTAAACTTATCAATGAAGTGGTGTGGCACATAGCTAGTATTATGAAAGTATCAATGTAAAATAAAAAGTAAATAAGCAAGACAAATACCTATAAAAACAGCAACTATATTTTAAAGTTTTACACACGAGCAAAAGTGTACTGATATTTTAATATTAAATAGTCGTGTTTTTAATTATTTTATATAGTTATAATTAAAACAATTAAATTAACTTTGTATGGCTTAAGAATAACATTTCCAGAGTTTTAGTAATATCACATGTTACTGTATTGGTGCAATATTTTTATAGAAACCTGTATGCCCGTTGTTCTCTGCTTCTATATTTCCTTGAACATTATAGTCATTGAAGTGCAAAGGTTCCCAATGAGTAATTTCAATATCGGCTGGAATAGAATGCATTTATTAAATATAACTATGTTAAAAATGCATTTGTTATCAGAGCTTATTTTAGGACTAATACATTAATTGGTGCCAATAAAATAGACAAAAACTACTGTTTTGCTCTAGTGGGACAACAAAATGTAATGTAAGATTTTTATATTTATTTTCAGATGAAATATTTCTGTGGCATATATTTTTGCAATAGGCTTATACCATTCCTTGAAATGAAATTTCCGAAAACTGGTGTAATATCGTAATTAATTATATGATAGTTTAGTAGAATTTGGAACAACACCAGTGTTCCTTCATCTTCATTTACCATACTAAAAATGAAAGATACATTATGAAATTGATTTGAGTGTGTTTGTACGTAATTAAGTAACCCCATATTCACATTTTTTAATTTTCATATTTATTTCAATAGATAACTATCGGTAATAACTGACATTAAATATATGATAATTACTACTCGGATGTTTCATGCACTTGGTGACTGTAGAATAATACAAACCTTCAGAGCAAGTCATAATTGAATTATATTATATCTTATACAAATAAACTCTTCGTAAAATCAATATTTAAAGTAATTATTTTATATTAAATATTCTACGTTCGTATTGATTAACACTTATCTTCTCACCAAGATCAAGATCAATTGGCGACTGTGCAAGTCCTGTATTGCATGTTCCTTTCCAGCTTTCCTCACTCACATATCCCCACTTCTCAGAATTAAGTTCTAAGAAAAGCAAATATTTTAGGAACAGATAGTATTACTTGAAAACATTAATTAAGTGAATAGTTTTTATAATTGTGGTAGAATTTCATACGTCAATGTTATGGTATACTATAATATACAGTGGCAGCCGCGGTGTATTTTAGCAGTTTCATAGTGACAGGGAAAAGAATTAGAGATTGCTACTAATGTTGAAACTCAATAAAAGGAAAGGAAAGCGTTTATTAGAAATGAAATCAAGTAAACAACGCTACAAACACATCATAAGATATCACACGAAGAATATCATGTGGTTGCATAGGTAGGGCTAGTGGGCTATTGAAAAAACTTGGCAAAAATTGTGGGACCAATGGAGGGGGGCGAGGGGGGGGGGGGGTGAGGCTAATTTGTTGGTCATATTAATAAGCGTGATGGAAGTTAAACAAGCATGGCGAAGCCATTCAAAAATATACAGGATAGTAGACAGGAACAATCAGCAAAAAGCTGACAAAAGGAAACAAATGAAAACGAAAACTACCACAGGTAAAAAAATCAGTGGCATCTTAAGGTCTCTATGATATTATAAGCGCTAGATAAATGGATAAATCTTGAAAATGAAAAGTGGTAGTGTAATAAACAAAAATACTTGTTGAGATACAGGTGTGAATCATGTCCTAAGGACGAGAACCGATCCATCACGCATAATTACTACAATCCAAGCGCCTTGCAACTACGCCCTGATACCTATTGGATTGTAATGGTATTAGTATTTAATTACTCCTTCGGTAGGGAATATTTAGTGCATAAGTGCATTTAGCTAAGCTTATACAAATAATATTTATAAAACGCGAAATTTTACGTTCATTCCAAATCCTTTTTTATATGTGGAATATTCGTACGCTGAAGTGAGTTATGGCGCCTAGTGCACCCTGCTGCACCAGACTTTACTATCACCTTCTCGATCCGCGGCGCCACTGTATCTAATTAAATGAAACCTTTTGGGCAATCATATGTTCATATCAGTAAAGTATTAAATCATTATTAAATGATTCTAAATTGCATTTTTAACATCTATATATTACAAAGATAATGACTAAATGAATGCATAATGCATTATAAGTAGTAATCTATTATAATCGAGTTTATTATTATTCTTTAAAAGGGGTGTGCCACTATTCTAGGTTGATTATAACTAACCTGCTTTAGTAAAAATAGTCGTAACAATACCAATGACATAGGGTAGATAACTTGTTACCATCTAAAATTAATTCGAAAATAATATTATTACTAAAACATTGTTATTATCAGTATAAGGATTGTTTAGTGTTAGCTGAATTTTATTGTGCTGTGAAGTATACTATTCTATAAGTTATGAGTGGTTAAAAAAGTCAAAAATTTTTAGACCAGTTTACTATTGAAATAGCAAATTTATTAGAAGGATATATTATGAAGAAAATCTTAGGTTATTAGAACGGGATCTTTTCATAAGGCTTAGCATGCATGAAATATAATATAATTAGTACATGATACTTAATTCAGTAGAATAACAACATTAGTGGACTAGCACAAGCAAACTCTGTTTTGCTACTTTATTAAAATGAGTTTAATATTTCACTTCCTGCTCATTGACAGTGTTACCGTAAAGCACATAAATTTACGCAACACAGAATTCTAGCGTATTAAATCAGCAAGCTAGGAGAAGTACCAATACTTATTCTCAAAAGCTAGACTATGCACGTATTTATCATGTAATTATTATGATATTAGGTAATAAAGAGTACTCAAATGTGTAGTTGGCATATGCTAAGGGAAATTTCGTGATCTACCTAGTCAAGCGGAACTGTAGGCCGCGAACAACTAATATTTTCTGCTCCATAGTTAAGACAATTATATATATATATATATAGGTAAACAATCGTGACCTTTTTAATTGTAGATAACCTATTTATTCCTAATAAGCATGATCACGAACTGTTGAAAGTAAAATCTACGAATATCTACTCCAATATCCGGATTTACATTATTTATATACTAAGACTGCAATACTGTATAAACTTAAATACGGGAAACATGAGGAATAAATGGCGTTGGATAGGGGAAGTGCGGTTATATAAGGCGTGTAATATGCGTTAATACTTGAAAACATACTGATATGTCATGAAATAAGCTTTCCACTTAAAACCTTGATAATCTATGCAAAGTAACATTTCAATAAATGGGAACTGTTTACATGAATTGTAATAGTATTAAAAGAGACAGTAACGATATAGAAATACAAGCTAAGCAGAGAATTGTGAAAGCTAGCGGAAAATCTATTCATATTATAGATGAACTGGCATATGTATACTCAAAAAAATATTAATGAAAAGAAAAAGCTGCAAATAAACATGGAGAAAAATCGTTTGCAAAAATAAGAAGCTATAATTACGATTTAAATTGATCTAAATAAATATCAAGGTTATTTTAGTATTAATTATTAAGACAAATGTATATATTCCTAGGCTCTGATACATTTAAGCAAAAGTAATAATTTCACATAATCGCTGGTAATAATTATAAATCCTTCTAAAATTTTGCTCTTTAGATAGATTTTATTTTTTTGGGGACACAATGAGATCAAGTACTTAATGATTTTCGTAATTTTTTTTATAGAAAGGTATTTCTCATGATAAAACTTGCAGAGTATCAAGTTACAATGTTTTCTCCAAAATTATAGCTATTAAAGATTTCAATTTATTAGCATATTAGCCTTATCTGATGTTTCATTTTGCAGTCTACCCTAACTTTAAACAGTCTAAAAAAATTTCAAACTAGTAGTTAACTAACATTTATAAATAATCCTTCTAAATCTGATTTTCGTGGTTGTATACGGACTTTTACCATTTTTTTAAACAATACTATCTAGGAGTCCCCACTTATTCCAAGAATGATTATTATGCAGAAGAGACATAATTGGCGTAGCATTGATTGTGAGTTCTGCTTAACTATCAATATCACCCTGCTATTTATTCTCAGAACCTTTCTAATTTTTCTTGAACTTTAATTATTTGAATTGTAGAAGTGCAATATCGCTGTAGTAAAGTTAATAAAATACGATATTATACGCTATAGACTTATAGTTTTTCGTAAATGTTCTTTACAGTATATTTCACTTTGGCAAGCGATGGAAAACCTCCTCAGGTCATGTTATAATTAACGAAAGATGGCTGTGATTAATTAGTAAATATAGGATAGGTTACGGTTGTAATAATTTTATATATAAGGTTTTCAGTCTAATTAATTAATTTTGGATCATTTGTTCAACAAGATAAAGAATGGTACAGATTAATATAAAACTAGGTTTCACTCTTATGGAAATTTTTTAGTCAATCAAAGAAATATTTATCCTGTGTGTTTTTCGTGAATTTTATGAATTTCTAATTACCATATCCATTTTCCCTAATGGTGTTAGTGTTTTCTTACAACAAACAAATAAACAAGTGAAAAAGTGTTAAATCTAATTCCCTTAATAGTTTTGTGGCGGAGTCCGTTAGAATGTTTAATAGACAAGAACGTGAAAGTACTCACAAATGCAGTTTATATATGCTAGCATATTAGTGTGACCTCAAAACACTTCTCAAAGCTTGCCGCTACTTACTAATATTGAGGATATAAATATAAACAAATAGTCGTACAATGTAAAAACAATTTAATAGTAAGAAGCATATTCAAATAGGTATTTAATACGGGGCAATATTAGATACAAGTTTATACTTTTAGTGGATTTAAAGAAGACTAGACATAAATGATATTTACGATTAATCTATACAAAAAAAATATCTGGTCCAATATTTATCAACTAAATATAGTTAAATAAAGGGACTTTATCAAGACAACTGTGTTTCTTCCGCTTTCTCCTAAATTGTCGTCTCTAATCTCGCATATTTGCTTTTCCACTATGACTAACCGATAATATTTAGTAGTTAAAATACTACCGATCCAGCTAGTTGCTATCAAATGTATGTATAAACTACTGAAGACGGAATTATTCAAATAATACTGATAGGAATTAGTTCAACTAGTATAATACTGGAAGAATTTAAACTGTAAATTAGATAACATTGCCAAGTAATGATGAGATTCAGATTAAGTTGAGAAGCTTGTAAATACTATATCTGAAGAATCAGGTTTTTTCCACTCCGGATATCATGTGGAATGGAAATCGTTGGTGACGTTTCAAGTTAACACACTTGTTTGCGTCATGCACAGAATACACACCACCTAGTTTCAAAAACTTTATTTCAATTTCACCAATTTCATCGGTCAATATAATTTAAAAATTATGTACTGATTAGTTTTATGGATTGTTAACAAGGAGAACTTTTGGTAGTTCTTCACATAATACTTGGAAAATAGCCATAAATCGCCCTTTTCAATATGAGCTTTCTTTGGATAACGTTCTCTAAAATGCTACTTTACCTTTGCAATAGAGAAATCAAGGCGTGTATCTCAATTTTATTATCTTGATTTAATCTAGAAATTAAGTCTTTATAAAAATGGCAGTTAGTAGTTATCTCATTTACGAAAAGTTGTCTTCAGCTATGAAAAATTTCTTTTTCTTATCTAAACTATATGCTATATCTTAAGAGGTAAAATTTAAAAAACATCAACGTTTATCCGTGAATATGAACGTAATATATTTTCCAAATAATTTTATAAATTATATCATGCTGTAAGTATTTATTGTTGTCAATGTTATGAATTTATTGTTCTTGTTCTTCCAGACCTACAGCTTAATCAATTATGTGGTTGTAGCGATAAGATTGGAAGTAAATGTCTTACATCAAAAAGCTTCAGCTCTAGTCGATCCTGCTTAGTAGTTTCAGTGGTATCCCCTGTTACATTCCAAGTTGGCCAACGACGTAGAAGAATAAGGTCAAACAATCTCTACATTGTATACTAGTTATTTTTATTTGATTTGTAAATTTCTTCCGAGCTATTTGCAGCAAATATATTGTGAAGAATTCAGCGTGACTCATCATTATTTTGAATGTAAGATTTCAGAAGCATACCAACAAAGTTAACCTTTAAACATTTGTGTACATTAAAAATTTTTTTATTAGCTTAGGAGTTTCATGTAGTTTGCTATTTCGTAGTAACTTTTTCACTTTAAAATATTTCATAATTTTATATAATTCCATTTTTGGGTAATCATTTGTTCTCTCTGGTAATAACTGAAAGAGGATAGAGCATTTATCTCTTAGAACGAATCAAGGGGTTTTTTTTAAATCGTAACACTACAAAACAACCAACTGAACTTCCTCGTAATAGTTCTTTAACAAAGAGAGTACTTTTCATTGACGTGTGACAAATAGAATATATTGTGTTCAAAATAGTCCCATAATAGCGATAGTTAGCTAAAATTGCTCAAATAAATACACAAATTCGATAATTATTAGAGAAAATAAATAATTTGCTTTATTAAAAGTCATATTTGTTTTATATGAATTGGTACTACTGTGTTCCGACTGCGATTTGTGGGAAATACATTAAAAGGTACTTTTCTTTTCCTCATGTTTTATTTTCAAGATTGTAAAGGTAATTAACAAGTTCCTAACATTTAAGTTTATTGGCTTAACTAAATCGTTCATTCGATTTATACTGCTAAAGTTAAACGCTAAACTGATACAAACAAGTGCTATAATAGGATGCAGAAATACTTTGCCCTCATAAAAAGCCAACTTTTATATTTATTGTATTTATACTTTTTTGGGATTCAAAATCAGCATAGACATAAATTCTAATTTTCAGGCTGTAAATGATATTGTTTTCTCAATATTATTTTTGGCTGATATTTGAATATATTCTCAATTCCAGAGGTCTTGAAAATCTTTGTTTTATCTAACAATAATCTCAATTCTTATACAATTTGATATTTAATGCCTATCACCGTTTCTTTTTTACGTATATAACTTCAAATACTGAACGTATAGTATAGTCAAACTTTTATTATTTTAAAAGAAAAGAGATATTTATTAGTATGATAATAAATAATACTTTAAGGTACATATTTAATAATAATATATCATATTAATAAAAACAAAATTATAAATAACTAGATTTTCCCCGTAATAATAGAGTTAAATAATATATTATCACTTTTTGTGGTATTCTCAACGAATTAAAGAGAAGAAGAAAAAACATAATTTCAAATTATAATATATATGATAATTACTATGCTCTTTTTAATATATTATCAAGTAGGAAGATACTTAATTTAAATAAAATTACTCTTAGAAGAATAAATAACGAATGTTGTAAACATTATAGACATGCATAAAAGGTTTTAATTCATGCTAATTTTTTGCTTTAAAATTCGACAGTAGTTGTACAGCAATACATTAAAACGCTGCCAACAAAATATTAATTGGATTTAATAGTACATAAAATAAAGTCATTCTGATAATTCCAGCTAGTAAATTATTTTTTGTTTTTGTTACTTTTTATTATTCAGCCAAAAACTTGGACACTATAAGGAGAATGGCGAGTTTGTTCCAGTGTCGTTGTTTTGGGTCTTCGTGTTCAAATGATGCTAGAATATCTTAGTATTTTCGAGTTAAGATTTGATATGTTAACTCGATTGCTACATCTAAAAACTAGATATTAATGAACATTTAAATATTTGAATCACTTAACTCAATCTTTATTTAAGGTTTAATATATTTATAATCAAATTAGGCTGAACTCTGGATATTTTATATAACTTTAGCTCAGTTAAGATGTACTCAAAAGACATTATTCAATTAATGTTAAAACACTAATATTGCATAATACTCTATACCAACATGATAAATTATATTTTGTTAGACATTTAAGAATATTAAGAATATTTTTCATTATTGAGAAATATCCCATGATCTCATTTTTCGTTCTGTTTTGCTAACTTCTTTGATGAGTATGCTATGATGTCATTCAAATGTAATTGGGTTTCAAGTCTGAACTGGACTTCGGCGATTTGAATTCGGAATATAATTACGTTAGTTGATTTCGTACTTAACACCACAAAGAACACAGTTATATAGTTTATACATATATGAAAAGTGTTTAAAATTAAATATATTATAACACGAATAAGTATTCAGTAACAGAAAAATGTATGAATATTTTTAGAGCAAATCTATCTGGTTATATTAGAAATGATAAATAGCTTAAAAGTATATATCTTAACTTTTCTATGATTAGACGTAGATTCTAAAAAATTATTTTTTTCTACTTATGTAATTTACTGCTACTCTCTTCAAGATTTGAAAATATTGAGATTGTAGCAAAATAGATTTTAGAATTATTAAGCCTTTCATATTGTGTAATCCTCAGAGCATTACTTTAAAGTGGTCTAAATATTTCAAAACCGTAAAATTTTAACGTTATGAATTTATTGTTCTTGTTCTTCCAGACCTACAGCTTAATCAATTATGTGGTTGTAGCGATAAGATTGGAAGTAAATGTCTTACATCAAAAAGCTTCAGCTCTAGTCGATCCTGCTTAGTAGTTTCAGTGGTATCCCCTGTTACATTCCAAGTTGGCCAACGACGTAGAAGAATAAGGTCAAACAATCTCTACATTGTATACTAGTTATTTTTATTTGATTTGTAAATTTCTTCCGAGCTATTTGCAGTAGACGTGATTTAAAAACGTGAGGAATAATTTTCATATTTAAAGTTTTACAGCAGAATATAATTATTCTTATCACTATGAATTGAAACTCCTTTTCATATATGTATTCTTATTATTATTGCTAGCACATAATCACGTACGTCTTAGGCTTAAAGCCGGAAATGGGCACTAAAAATCAAGCAAATTTACCTTCTGAAACTTTAAAAAAGTTATGTTATTGAATGTGGATTTCATTCAGTTTTCATATTTCCCATGGTTAGGATTTGCTTTCAAAATTAAACAAATATTCTTAATTAGGAAATTTTATATAAAATTTGCTAAGGAGGCTGTTAACATCAAGGTAAGTCTTCAGGTTAATATTGAAGCAAAAAATATTCTAATGGTTAATAATTTAGCTTCATCAATTTTCTGTAATGTAACTTTGCTGTTCATGAATATTTGTAATGTTTTCTCTACACATGCTGGGCATCTAAATGCGCATAAAACTGATTTACTCTCATTTAGGATGGGCAACGATCAATCAGCAGCGGAGCAGATGAAAACGAGGAGAAGTCTTGATGCGACATTTCTCAGACAGGTAAGAGATAGTCTTTCTGGTTTAATTTTACCAGTGAACTTATCTGTATCATTTGTGGATGTTATGTAGATGCTAAACTGTGCTGAAGTATGGTAGCGTACATACCTGTATTTTTATCCTCTACTGTTTGTTTCCGCAGTTTTCATCGCTCTTCAAGATAGTAACAACTACGATTACATTTAACTTTTTTGTTCACTTTCACTTAACTATTTATAATGTTTTGTATAGCCTATTCATAGGAAAACTGACAAAAATTACCACGGTAAGGTTAAAATTTCTAATTATGCATAACATACATTATTTTAATTTCTATATATATATATATATATATATCCTTTTCTATGGATAAAATTGGCGTCAAACAGTTGACAAGGCTATTCAGTTCAAGTAACCTTCGTGTTATAATCCTAATAAACCCTGTGGAGTTCTTTGGAAATATATGCATTAATTTTGGCACATCAATACATGAAAAATGCCTTAGCTGTTGGTACAGATACTTTCGCTCTACAAATGATGAAAAAATAGATTTAAAAGTGGTACCTAGAAGAATCTTAAAAGAAGATGCTTCCCGCAGATTTTATGAAGTTGCAATGTTGGTTTAATATGGACTATCAACCAGTTTAATTTTAAAAATATTTCAGAGATTTCAATCGTTGATGATGATCTTATAAATAGTTTTTCTCATAATTACATTGTTATTTATTCAACTTCTAAATTAATTTCAGAGAGTAAGTTATCAATTCTGATTACTACGCAATTCTATATCCCTTTAATAGTTTATTGCGTTTAAAATTTGGTAAATTTTAAATTTCATAACTATGAATAGGTGTTGAATATTTAAGGCGACAAACACTAATAACAGGTCGTAGTATTGTAGGAACCATAACATGATTGTGGTAAATCCAAATTAAAATTTATTTGCGTGTTAAGTAGGATAAAAACATGGCACTTTCAATATAATCGATGCTGTTCCGTTTTCAAATGTAATTACTCTTTCTCCATAATTTTCTAAGCCTATTGGTAAAGATTTACAAAATTTCCTTGAATTAAAATATTTCCCAAGTTTTTATTTGGGTTGGATGCCTCTGGGAAAACTTTTGTTCAATGACCTATGAATACTGATTTGTTAAATCTTCTCTTGTTTTGGAGAATTTCTTAATAGAATTCAGTCGAAAAATTTTATGGCAAAATACGTAATATAATCTACTTCAAACAGATTATGCCATGTTAAGTATAACAATTGAGTGGGTCAATTTGAAGTATTTTAAATATAGCTAACGATCCGACTATACTCATAAGATATACAAATGTGAAAAATTTGAGAACTGGAAAGTTAAAAAAAGGTAAATATATTGTGAATAATATATTTATCAAGCTTTTATGGTTATGAGAATAACAGTCGGTTTTGATTCCCTGAACGCTCTCACTTCGACTATCTGAGGACTCATTTCCCTTTGGTTTTCACTCATTGTTCCTCATTAGATGACTCTCCACAGACCATGTTCTCAATCAGCTTCAAAAAAGCGTCTATTGTCTCGTATTTTACTTACTGATTCTCTTAGTCTATTTTAAATAGAACAAGAAGTTCAGTTTATATTTTCATTATTTTTATTGCTATAGTATAACCATATAAGTGTAATTTGGAAAAACAAATTAAGGGTAATAGTATAATCAGTTATGTTATTTATTGTCAAATATTCTTATTTATGAATCTAACGCACTTTTTTGTTACAAAACGATAACAACGAGAAGGAAAAAATCCGTGACAACATTCATAATTTGTGTGCGAACGCGCCTTCTCATGTATAGCTGTCGTTTCGCATTCATATGGCTATGCATAAATATAGTTGTGCTGTTTTTCTTGTCAGCCCCTATATTTAAAAAAAACTGTAAACGTAGTTAAATAGTTATTTTTATAACTTAAAGAAAATCACTATAATTAATAATCTCTTTATTTATTACATACAAAAATGGGAATGCGTAAAAGTGATGAGACATTACTGTTTTAGAAAAGATATGAAATTAGGACGAATTAGTTATCAATATATTAAATTTAGCTTTTACAATATTACGCAAAATATAAGTTTCCACAAGAGTTAAATTCTTATAATATATGAGATTTTAATGAAATTAGATAACCGAAATGGTATTCTGTAGATAAAAATTTTGTTAATTGCGTCGTAGTTTTGCATGTTTTCATAACTGTAATATTATTTGTTGAATTGCTCTAAAATATTAATTTATTTACTCAACAGTAATGCCTTTGTTCTCATCACTGTCTAACATCGAATATTGCACAGAAATATCACGTTTTAAGCTAATTATGATTTTTAGGTACATTCTGCTCAGTCAACTCCGCGGGTGTCTGAGGTTGGTTCACGCCTTGTGCACAAGTGCTCAGAGTCGTCATTGCCGCGCAGTCCTCATTTCAGCCAACAAAGACTCAGCACTGACTGCACAGAACTAAAGTGAGCCTTCGCTAATTAAAAAAAATCCTAGAGTTTATTTCACATAATACTACTTTCTAATTTTGACTTTTCTTTTACAGAATGTTAGAGCTATTTAAGAAAATCGCTCATGAATTATTAATTCTATATGCAAATCCTCACTGCATTGCTCGAACTAGTTGGTGCCTATTTTTATTCTCAATCCCTCATACGCTTCCGTCTCTCCTAAGAAGCATAAAGCATCATCTGCAAAAGATTGCGAAATATAGATCCGACTTTGACGACGCGAAATTCGAATTCTACGGATTTTTCCAACTTAGGAAACTACCAATACGCTGTATATGATGAATAAAATAAGAAATTAGTGTACTTATACTCACACTATGTGTGTTTCTCAGATTTATGCAAGATAAATGGTTATTTACTCACGTATAGAACATCAAAAATATCATATTCGAGTGGAAGTTATACTATTCGAAAGTCTCATAATGAAATGCGTAGATACATACAGAGCTATTACCATAACATTTTACAACAAAAAATATGCCATTATTATTTTAATGCCCTTCACCATCAATTTTATGTGTTTCTTACTATTAGTAGAAGGTGCAGTTGTACAACAGCTTCCTCTCCAAAACGAATGTGTTTTCTTCTTCCTAGTTCCGCTAGCCCCACATATTGGGCAATGCCTGGCACTTGATACGAACTATTTCATATTATTGCGTGGGTCTAAACGCATATTGTTCATCTGATATTATGCTGCATGCATATTTTTCTCTTATCTCTAAAATAGATGACTTTAGTATATGGGTTTAAAGATATCAATTCTTCGTAATTAATACTATTTAGTAGATGCTAGTCCTTCCAAAACATTGAACACTATTTAGCATGTCTTATGTGTTTGCTTTATTTGAAGTACTTTACCACTTTTATGGTTCAATTACTTTTTTTTGATTTTTTTAGGTACTTTAAGCCCAAGTTATCTCTGTCTAGTCGGCTTGAAGATATGGGAAATCACCAAGGTCGACGACTTAGCAGGGCAGCCGTCCATCTTGAAAACGGGGGAGAAGCTGGAGCAACACTTGCTGATTACTTAAAGTTGACACAGTGCGTATAACGATGAAGTTTAACATATTTGATTCGAGATTTCTTGTATATTTCAAAATCTCTCAGGCTGTCATTATGTACTTATTGAAAATATGAGAAATATATGTGGAATTTAACTTTGAGTGAAATATAAGTTTCAGATATCAGACACAACTTCTGCAAGCAACGTGGATAAGAATAAAAACTAACAATAATACATTTACTCAAGTATTCAAGTAAGTAGGTCATAGATTAATAAAATAGTAGAAGTGTGAATTATGTAGAGTCAAAGAATTGTTATTTCCAAATAAAAAAGTTCGCGAGAATTTATAGTTTGTAAATATTTTAAAAAAACTTGCTTACTATACCATATTAGATTTGGGAACAATTTCAGTTTTCGACTTTTAAAAATATGAACTGGATTTTCAAACGGGAAAAAATATTCGATAATTAAGATGTGTACTGCATATATATATATAACATAACAAGTAGGGACGAGTACGGTATGCAATCAAAGAATTCCTCATGTGGAAAAAATAAGGAAACGAAATCTATGAATTCTCACCTAATTGAATAATATACACGAAGATGAAATATTTTCCAGTTCTCGGTTAGTAAGCTGGTTGAAAAATTGATGGTAAAATTTCTTGGCTTACTACAATTTAAACTGGACTAATTGGTTTTTTTTTACTGACTTGAAAGGATTAATTTCGAATGAATGGTCTATTGTTACTGTCTAACGGTACCCCATTTCATTTATACCAATTTGGCTATGCCCATATTTGAGAGCTATATTATTCATACAAATATTACTTAAAATATAAATTTTTCCAGATTGCTCTGTTTCAAATCGAATATATGTCGGGAAATATTTCAGAAAATGACAATTGTTGAGGGATTTCGATCAAATCAATGTTGCGACTTAAATATGCACACTAAGGTGATTATAGAAAGCGCAGTGGGATAATTAATTTGTCCCATTTGTTTTTTCTGTGCCTATACATTAACTTTTGACAAAAATAAACCAAATGTATAATTTTTAGGTATTGTGTGATTTGCTCGAATCCTTTGTTTGCGATCTATCTCAGTCATCAAAACTTGTTCAGGTGAGTATTTCATTAAAGCCTATGAGAATTGAAAGAAAATATTGAATTTATGTGAAAATGCTAAAATCGGCATTAGAAAAAATATATCAAATACTTCAGTATTTAGAATTTTAAAAACAGGATTATTAAAACGGCAGTATTTCTAAAAATATCTTGATTATTAGGGTTGGCATTCACGACGAAAATGTCGAGTTATCGGGTTTTCGAGATTTTGGAAAAGCCGGGTATTTCCCGTGATTCGGGGAATCGAGGGTTCCGGGATGCCAACCGTATTGATTATACATATATCGAGATTTGAGCATCTAATGTCCACGTTTTAAAAATCACTCACTTATTACTATTTTATAAAGTATAGTTTATGTATTCCAAAAGCTTCCCAGAAATCTTAATAAATGTTACCGATCAAATAATACTGTCGAAGACTCTTAAACTTGCTATTCGTAGAGTTTTAGTAAATTTCTCCCTGGATACGTTTGTAATCTTATTATCATCTAATATCCTAAAATATATTGTTTTAAAATTTAAAAACGTATTTTCGCAATCTAAATTTTTTTCAGGCACGGTGTATGGACATTGGTGGTTCTCATGCTAGTATGAATGAACGGTGTTGTGGATCGTTATGGGATCAACTCGGAGAGTGTCTTACAGAGGTCATCACTAAAGTGGAATGTGTACGATCAAAAAGAGAAGCTGTCAAAGCATGGATATCACTTTTAAGCTATTTAGTAAGATTTGCTTATACCTAAGATATTATTCATTCTAAGACTAATATAAATATACAAATTTATAGGTCGATGGGATGAAATGTGGATATATGGACGAGTGGAAGAGGAAACAATGTGGACGACAGGCAAATGGGATGCATGGAGATCACGTGAAATAATTAACTACAGGGTTTAATAAGAATTGGTCTGCGGGTGGTGTTAGTCTCTCGTTTACAACTATATATTCACCAGATAGCTAAAAGAGTTACTTAGAGAAAGAGTTAGAGCTATTCATAACATATCTAAAAATAGTCTATCCCGGGTCAGGATTTTGACAACATTGTGAGATAGAATGTGGATTTAAAAGTTACACTTATAACTAACAAATATTACTCCAGAGTAGGATGTTCTCTTGGAAATTTGTTAAACATAATATCGTTTTAAGTATCGCTAAATAGCTTATATAATTATTTAAGTTTTTCACATCCGATTATATATCATATGAAATCTTTTGTGATAGCTATATAATTTGAACTTTCTCTTAGTTTTTTTAATTATTTAAATAAACTATGCTTAGATACATAAATGTAAAACTATACATTGGCATTTGAATTACATTTTTATATTTTTTGTTAGTACATGAAACATTTAAATTTATTGTTTCTTCTAAGCCTATTAAAAAGCCTCATATTAAACCATGATTCTCACTTCTAACCTGGGTGCATTCAACGCGATCATCCAAACCTCACAACGTTGTAGAGTATATGAATCGCCAAATATATTTTGATTTCTAGATTTAGGTGATCTTAGCAGTGCTTCATCTTGAAAATTATAAACAACTGAATATTCCATAATGGTGAATAACTGGAGCTTTTTGGTAGTAAGGTACGTTTAGAGTCAGTCGAGTAAAGAGGTAAGGAATAGTGCAGCTTGCAAAAAAAATCTAGTAGAGCAAACACGATTATGTTCTACCAATTCTAATTTTCTGTACCGTTTGATTGATCCAACACTATTTAAATATTTAACTTCTTAGATATTTCCTTAAGTTAATATTGGCTCCTCTTTTCGATTTGGACATATTTTCCATAAGATTAGCAATTAGAGACACATTATCATTTCCTTCATGACTTATAAATTCGCCAATATTTTATTATGTGTAATAAATACTCGGTGTTATGTAGAATAAAGATAATTATTACCAGTAAAAGTAATTAATCATAGCGAGAGGAAGTTTATTTCGTCTATGCAAGAGTCCACTTTTTGATAGTTGAATTTTATCTGTCTAATTTTCTAAGATTTTCTTTATCTCTGTAACATAGTGGCCTGAAAAAGTTTTGTTATACTTATTCATGACACTTAATTCATGTAGGTTTTCTAAATATGATAGTCGCTAAAGGATAAACTATTTATTCGGTATAATTGTGACATGAGGTGCTCTAACAGTTTAAAGGTTTTCGTTTCACACAAACGTTTTTGGTAAATTGTTTTAGCAGAGAATAATGTTTAGACGAAATAGCTATATATAGCTTTGACTTTAATTATATTGAACGACCATTCTTAAAGTTCAATGTGAAGATTGAAAATTTGTTCTTAAATACCAAGTTATTATTAATTAAAGCAATGTTTCCCTAATTATCATAAATTTTTGTTACCTATACTATGCAAAGACGCTTCCCGAATAGTTTCAATTTTTATATTACTATATATTTTCTTAAATTTGTTCACTATAGTATATTTGTCTTTCAATTCTTCAGTATTTTATTAAGATGCAAATGTTGAAGTTCGAAGTATTCAGAATAATTTCTTCAAAATTAGAACAGTAATGATGTCAAAAAGATTACAAGTAGCATCTAATTAAAGAAGAAGAATTTATATAAAGTAATAGAGGGAAATATATTCATAGATACAATAGCTTTAATTACTCTTCGGTCTACCGCATAAGTATTTTTCCACTAAACTGAGTTACAGAGGCATAAATAATAACCAAAGAGCCATCATCACTGCACTGGCGCACTCGATAGCATTAATCTTTTGATATCCAACTTGCTATTTACGAGTTAGCACTTCCAAGAATACACCATTTGAGATAAGCAGATAAATGCAAATATCGATATTAAGTGTTTCTTTTTTCCGTGACTTCAGTTATAAGGGATTACGCATTTTTTCTGATTCTACTGAGCAGATAAGTGCAATTATTTTCTTTGAATAAAGTGGTATAGCTTTTAATGGCCGTAGTATTAATTTTCTATTAATTCACAATTAGATGACTTTACCTTTTGTCATTCTCATTGACTTTTTAGTCTATGCTAATAGGTGGCCAATTTTTGAATTCAAAAAGATTTACCAAATTATAAATTAAGGAATTATTACTAACATTACCCATAATAATGTGAACATATCAAGTTTTAAAATGCATTGAATTTTCTTGTTTTTAGTGAATTTGTATCAATTGAAGGCGTTTGTTCTCGGTTCACCCTTGACTCATTATTTTCCCCATTCTTAGTTTAGAAGCTTCTAAAGGCTTTTTAAATTCCTCAATTCCTCTAGTAGTGCATTCGTTCTAAAATACCTGATGGGCTTTTAAGAGTTCTTGACCTCACCAGCAATTTACTAGGATCAAGAACAATAGAACAGATATTCACCATATCATTTTTCCTAACATTCCTAATATGCTATGGTTGAAAAATTCATTATACAAGTGATAATAAATAACTTATTAAGTTTCATAGTCAAATCTAATTTTATCTTAAGCTAGTCCAGAGATCTATAAATATTACGAAATCTGTAGACCTTTAATTTCTAGTAATGTTTTATTTGTTGGCATATATACACAGTATTAAGAAATGTCCCAATATTTAGTATATGACTAGAAGTAAATTCTTCCCTATTCAGCCATTCTCAGTGGAAATTTCCTCCTGCAGGTATATTTTCCGTCTCTTGGAGTGATGTGAGTATTGGGGCTGTTAATGTCTGACTCTCACGACTTATTGCCCATTCAGCACTCTAATATCATTTAGCTGCCGTTAATGATATATCAATGCTTGAAAATTTACCACCAGCAGAAGTGATATTATTTGTCATAGCTAATATGGCGGTACAGCTCAAAATTCTTCTTCTTGTTAATCACAAGCACTTTTAATATATATTTGCACCATACATATGTAACATAAACCTATGAAGTATAAATTACCAACTTACAAGGTTATTTAATTGTAACAACATAAAGAGTCACAATAAATTCTGCTCAGTCATAAATATAAAAATACATATAGGCTTGTTTTATTACTTAGAAGAAGATTTATATTATTTTCACACCAGTTTGTCTAAATAATCATGTTTAGTAATTGGAATTTTATTATAGCTCATGTGCATCACTATTAAAAGTCATATTTTATAGAAAAATTTGCAATGAAATTGTACTGGAAATTAATAATAATCATAGCAATAATTATAATATAATATATTTACTAATTCTGTTACTAAGAACTGCTTATATATCTAGTAAATATTTTTTTGAACATTACACTTCTGTTAAAATTATCAAAGTTAATAAGTATAAATATTTTTAAAAGTAAATTAAAGTCAATGCTACTCTAAAATAATTTTAACGAATTATAGAGTCGTTTATTTAAAATCATATCCTTTCATTTTATGGAAATATATATTAGGATTGGCATTCGAGAAACTAAAAAGTCGAGATATTGGGTTTTCGAGATTTTGGAAAAGACGGGTATTTCCCGTGATTCGGGGAATCGGGGGTTCCGGGATGCCAACCCTAATATATATAAAAGATCTTTATGTGTTTATGTTTGCCTGATTGTTTATGGAGACAAAAGATACCCAGTAGTTAATTATGCAATTCTTCCTACTTTCCGACTCATTGTACACTTCACATCATTACTATGACAAATAATAGATTTCATCATAAAATAGAACCGTCTATTGTTGTGATTATTGGATAACTTCATAAGGATTAACCTTAATTCCATGAAAAATACTATCACCTGCTCAAATTAATTATTTTATTTTATCAACACATTTTTATACTAAATTTACAACATATATATTAAGTACAAGTAAAAAGCTTTAGCTTCTAATGTTATCTTTAAATTGCTATCGTAAAACTATCTGTCTAAAATAATATCCTGAGAGCTCGCAATCATCATCCGAACATGCATATCTAAGGAACATCGAGGAGATATCATTAGTCAGTATGAATTATGGTTAAACTTAACAGTATGCCCGACAAAAAATGTCTGTATACAACTTTCAATGTTCATATCTTATTTTTCCATTAATCTTACCTTTATTGTCTATATGTCAAATGTCATTCGTCAAGAACTTCTCATTAGAAGGCGTAGGCGATATCCCGTCACTTTAGGAAAATAACGCATCACTTAATCCATTAAGCTTAAGTCTCTTTCATTGTTTACTCATTGGCTTCTATTCTTTTTACTGATCCACTTTTTATCCTATTATATACACATCCTATGGCTTTATAATTAAGCAATAGTTAACTTTTAAAAAGTTCGTGTCCAAAATCTTGTACTAAATATAGGTGTAACTTAAGACAAATATATTGCTTCCTTATTTTGGCTGCAACTAATGCCTCATTAAGAATTGCTCTGAGATCCATTAATGCCGGATATAAAACTTATTCACAGAACAAAGATTAGTAAATTTGCTAAATTTTTATTTTTGGACAAGCGTTAAAAAATTGAGACTGCCCATACCTACAGGCGATTAGGTAAGCTAGCATTTCTTCTTATCCATCAAGTTCTCTGTACCAACAAAAGGACAACTCCATCAGTGGCATTGTCTAAATGTTCTCAAGCCACTAAAGTAAAAGTCGCCTACCTTTCGTCACCTCCGGAAGCGCATTTCAAAAGAACGTTTCGGAGCTCGCAGACCATGGCAACATCGCATTGTTAGCTTAATATGTTGACCAAATCCAAAACCCATAAAACTATAAGTAGGTGAAAAATTAGTTTCGTTTGGAAGCTTAATTTTCTGTTTAATGTTGATTTTAATTTCTTTATTGCCTACATTTATGTTTAACGATCTATTCAAAAGGATACATGAGAGATAAGTTTATTGCATATCCCTTTTATGTCATCTTCTCATTGATTTACGTGGATATCTTTTTTTATTTTCTGCCATTTTTATATAGGAGATTTCTAATAATTTTGAAAAATTTATAGAGCTATGAAATGTCATTATTAACATTCCCCAATAATGCTAATAATTTTCCTATAAAAGAGTTATTGCAGATCAAACAGTGTGTACCATAGGCTTGTTTTTTTCTTAAGATTTAAACAGTTTCACTTTCTTAATTAAAATCACTGTTTATTAAGTTTGACTTACGTAAAATCTGCTCTAGACATATTTCAACTATAGTTTGCGGCTTAAGTAAATATAATATTTTTCTGAGAACAATATCTCATGGCACTACTTAGATAAAATATTTAAACATTATTGCCTGATAGCCTACAGTTACTTAACAGGAGTAATGTAGAAGAAAATTGATTACTAACAAATTAAATATCAGTATTTGTGTGTTTTATACACAAAGCATATATATTTAAAAACCAGTATGTGCCTCTTCTCTGTTGTCATTCTTTCCAGCTGATTGCTTTAACGCCTAATGTATGCAAATTTACCTTAATCTAGTACGACTAAGCTCAGTTACGCGATAAACGGTCGTATATTCTATTCGTGCCATTTCTCCGTCTCTCAGATAGTGGCTTTGATTTAACTGATAACAACATAATAGCAGTAGTAAAATTCTTAGGATTACTCTATATAAATCATATTAAATGAATAGTATTAGGAATTAAATGCGATTTAAAAAGGTACATATTATCATTCAACCCTACAGTATATGTAGGAATTAATCGATACTAGTTATAGAATATTTTTGGTCTTAATTGCTTAGTTTGCTAGAAAAGGACCATGATCAACTAGTTTTCATTAGAGCAGATATAACAACTTCCGCAATTATTGACTTCTCTCAATCCAGAAATTAGACCGTTTAGTAAAGGGAATTATATTATATACTAATATAATTAGAGCATCCTAGAAATAACGTTTTTAGTCTAAATATTACTAATAATTACATATAATAAAAAGCTAACTTATGCCACGAAATAGCTTAATAATGCACTATTCTTTGCGTTCTTTTTGTTTAAATGGCAGTATTCATTGCATCATTTTATACTCCAATTGGGCAAATGTATATTTTTGAATTCTGGTACTGCCATAATCAGTTAGTTAGAGTGTATAAGGCCATAATCCTCTTCGAAATAATCCATCGTAGGTTCATGTAATATATTCTTGTAAGGAAGAAATGATTATCATAATGCATCGATACCGGTTTAATTGAAATAACTTTTTTGTATTCACATTTAAATATGCGGCTTGAGGTTTAGGGTACTCATCCGTTCCTGTTCTACTCTTGTACTATTTGTTGACATTTTCCAATTCTCAAGAACTTTGATGTATTAATGCACGTATATATGAATAAGCAATGTTACAATCATAATAAGTTCATTAAAATACAGAAATAAAATCATTAATGCTAATATATTATTATCACTATTATTATTGTCATTATTATTATTATTATTATTATTATTATTATTATTATTATTATTATTACTATTATTACTATTATTATTATTATATGTATTTCAAACAGTAGATCTTACGTCCCTACTTTTAATTTATTATCCTATTATTTAAAGTGACCTTATTTTGTTCAAATAGAATTTCAATTGTTAGAATGAAAATTCTAATGACGCTAGAATTAATGTAGAAAAATAAGAAATTGAAAAATCTTATCCCAAAATACAAACGATAATAGATAATGATCAAAGTGGTGGGGAAAAAATGTCATCAAATGATTCAAAGATTTTTGTATCTTAAAGATAGAAACCACATAATTAATTTAGATGTGGAGCTGACGATCTAGTATATATCATAATAAAATAGAACAGAATTCTGTGGTTTTTAACCTCAAGAGAAATATAAATCACTGCTAAAACTCGCTGGTTGCTTTCATAGGTGTTTCATATTTTCAGCGAGATATATAATTTATCATTTATTTTGAAGTAATAATTTGGATACATTCATTAATAACCAAACATACTATTTATCTTATTTTTTGGCACCGATAAGTAGTTAAAATATCTTTGCATACTGTAAATAGCATTGATTAACATTGTCGATGAAAAATTACATAATAGCTGCCCAAACCCAACTTTAGTCGATTTGTAATGATATATACTTTTCAACGATAAAACCTAACTAAAGCATTTTTGACTAAGCTATTTTCAAAACTAAAATTATCAACGGGTGAGAAATTATACGTAATAATCTTCAATTTTAAAAAATAGTGTTATATTTTTATATCTATCGATGCATTACTCTACGCAATTTTATGAGGACAAACGTTTAGATAGAAGATTATTTCAACCTTTAATTAAATGTTGTGAAAATGCTAACAATATATTATCCTTAAATTTTCCTTTGCTTATTTATTTAAACATTCCCGTTGTAATTGAAAGTCGATTTGGCTACGCTCACTATTTTTCATGTCGCAGGCAAAACACAATGCAAAATTTATGAACTAAAACAATATAGGTTATGCTGCCAAATCTAAGGAATATATATGAACTTACTCTAGATAAAGTGGATTTTAACTTGTTTTCATTTTATAGAAATATTTTTGCTGAATTCTATCACTCTCAACTTTAACAATTTCGTTGATAGACTGGATTTATTTAATGACTATGATTTCATACATAATATATATGATATCCGCTAAAAGAAACATTTTCTGTAGCTTTTTACTAGTAAGGTATAGATTTATTTATAGATAACGGAATATTTATATTGTCCACCAAAGCTTTAACATACAAGTATTATATACAAGGACCATGGAATAAATGAGGATCAATGTTAATTTTGCAATAGAATCCAAAAAATCTTTGGGTTGAAATAATGTTGTTTTTTATCTCTTTCCCTCGTAACAAATAGTAATGAGTACTTCTACTAACGTAGATTGCCAACACAATGCGACCAATTAGCTGGCGTATGCATTTAAAAGGCAGATTTCACTTCTAATTTAGAAGTACTTTTCGGGTAATAAATATAGGAGCGTTACTATGTTGCTGCAGATATTTTATTATACTAATTTGCAGAAATATCTGGAAGAACTTTGTTTATTTATGGTACTAACAACTTACATCGTAGCATAAAGAGGCTTAAGTATCTATTTTCTCCAGTTTTAAGATTTACAAGCATCGTTAGAGTGTTAAAACTCATATTAATAAAGTAATAATATCTTATACTTTGTTAAAAACTTATTAAATGTAATTTACTTAAATACATATTTACTCTGTTCAAAATTTTAAACCAGTGTTACACATCAGTAAATAACTACGTTTTTGTGCATCTCCCTAGTACATAAAAATTTCATAAATTCACTTTTCTAAATTGGTTCCCAATCACTAACTATGTGTGGTCACAGTTGATTAGAGCTCATTCAGTCAGCTGTTGTCTATAGTTATCTGTACTTCTCAAACTGTCTCTTTTACAGACATTAAATTCGAATAATTCTTCTACTTAATACAATTTATAACTGATTTTGATTATTTTTAGACTTAAATTTTGTCTTTTCAAATGCCTTATTGACATTGAAACTCAATGTTTCATTGTGGTTGTTTCATAGTCGTAGTAATATTTATATAGCATCTGGAAGTTGAGTATTATCTTTGCAAGTTATCCGATTGGGGACAAGTAGTTCGAAAATTGCACACTTTGTTATTACATTTGTGCTCCTCTTTGTTGCGATGCGTTCATTCACTTCAATGTAAGAACATCTAAGCATAGCATCATAGCAAGTTCACGTTTGCCTCAGGCGAGTATATGATTAGATTTCATATATAGCTGCCCCTTTCATACGGCACATGGCTTTTCTTATAGAAAACGCGTATTTCTATTGATTTCCTTTTCACTGGCTTACCATACTATTTCATGTTTTGACTGCTGCTGTATTATGTCATTCCTTGCAGAATGCCTCTGCTAGTTCCACACCCAGCCGTTTGATTAAAATTTAAGAAATGCATAACTATATTTAGAGATTAAATTTTACTGTAGAATAATTATTTCTACTAGCTAGTAAACAAATTTAAGTATAATTCAAAACTAGTTAGATTGATATATAGTTATCAAGATCCTACAAATAATTTATGGAATTTTTTTAGCATAAATCTATTATTTTATTACAGCTTCACTAGAGGAACTGATCTTTGTGTTATGTACAATTTATCGGCTGAGAGGAAGCCTTCATAAGACTAACAACTTGTAGATTGATAAAGGGTGTTTGCGGGAAATTAGATCAGAGCAAGTGCAGCACGTTATAAATTATATTACAAAGAAATAGAAAAAGAACATTTTCACACTAAATTTATCGCGTTTATAATCTTCTTTATTGGAGACATTTCAATAGACTACTAAACTAAATCGAAATGTGTATTTAATGTGTTGGGATAGAAGTTATAGGTCAGGTACATAGCATACAGTTTGATTGTCACATAAAGATGCTTATTTAAAAACTGGAGAAATTATTTTCAAACTCAGTAGTGAAAGAAATTCTAAACTTTGTTTAAGATCATTAAAATATTCTTGCAATGTCAGAAAACGTGTGATAATATCTTTGATTGTTAATACATTTTCCCATCAGTTATAACATTTAAAATTATACTGGTTTTTCTTGAAATAGATTATTATCTGCAGTTATTTTCTAACTGCTCGATATCTATTATGAAAACAATGCTCGTGTATGAAATGAAATTTAGAAAGAGTTGGTAAACAGCGACAACCTTCTTAGAACGAAAGCTAACATGTTGAATGTAATCAAACAGTAATATGTTCTCGAAGATGATCGTTATTCAAACTTCCTATTTATGCAATGTCGTTATCCTTTGTCGTCACCACATATCCACTTCATAACATCGTATACTGCGGTTATGATCTCATTGTCGGCAGCAATTGTCTCGAATAACTGGACATTGATTGTTCCAGTGGTAACAGAGGTTCTAATCTTTTCTTAACTTCATCAAATTATTGATTATCTTATTTTTTCTTTATATAGTTTACTGCATTGCTTTCTGTGCTCTCTATTGACTTTAGTATATCTCCTAACACTCACGGATCAACATTTATGCGAATGAACATTATAAGTCATTTATTGATCATAATCAATCACCATTAACATTTTTAAGGCATATGATTACTGCAAGTAACATGCTGTATGAACTATATAATATGATAAACTATAAGGTGGTAACTAAAAATTAAAAAAATTAAAATAAATGCTCTGAGAAGAAAAAAGAGGAGTAAAAAATAACTTTTATTAGGAAGAAATATTTATGTAAATCAAATACTTGATAAGTGATACGAATTAGTTGGAATATGACTATTTTACAATTGTAATACTTTAATGAAGAATCTGGTTAGTATTAGACAATTTTATAAATTTGAATAGTATCGTTATTATCTCAGTGAGAACCCCATTTTCGTTTGTTTATTTAACGTATAAATATATTCTCTTTATCATAGCAACACATATTCACAATTTCTAGCTCATTTTTCCCATTTTAAGTTGCCCACTTCACGAAAACTCTCATTTATGCATCAGCTGTAAAATTAACCATATTTATAATAATATATGGTTTTAGTTTACAAATTATAGGTAGCCCGGCATGCGGCCGTTGTCCCAACTACTTTTAGCGGCCATTGTCACCACATCCCTCCCACAATTGTACGCATTCAGCATCAGGGAACTCATTCGAGGAGGAAAGCGTGGTGATAGTTCAAGTAAGAAAAGGATAATGAATAAAAAGTCTTAAGTTTTAAAAACAATAGATAAATTATATAAGGGTATTAGAGATAAAGTGAGATAAAAATAATAGTTCAAAGGCCAATATAGTAAAGACTAATAGATATTATGATTTCCTTTAGCTCCCTGTCCTACATGGCACCCATTCGAGTGTCCCTCGGGTGAGTGTGTTCCCATCAAGTATCTATGCGACGGATCACCGGATTGTTCAGATGAATACGATGAGAATAAGAGCATGTGTACTGCAGGTAATTTCCATCCTCTTGTTTTAGCCATTCGTATATTGAAAGGACTGAAATTTTAAGATGTGGGATAGACACTGAATAATAGTAATACATTTTACTTTTAATATTGTTGCGATCTTAAATTGTTTGTTAGTGGTTTTTTTTACTATTATGCTCTTCCTTATACTCGTAAATTGTTTGAGCTACCTTATATAAAAACACACTATAATAGAAAAATTAATGTCGAAATTTGTTTTTCCTAATAATAAGAATTATTTTATATTGAACCACTATAATTATGGTATCAACTAATTTTCATCTATTTATCATAATCTAAACTTGTGTCCCAAACTGTGAGAGGAAATTTTCTTACCTAGAAAATGAATGCTGATCAAAAGTTTCTTCCACATATTTACAATAAATGGACTATTATCACTCAAATGAACGTCAGGCTAAGAATAAAATATAATGTACACACAAGAGAAGTGACGTGATGCTAAATCATATACATATCAAGGAATTATTTGCAACTAAATACATCATCGTATTATAAACAGATTTTATGTGAAATAATATTATAGCTTTCCTCTCTTTATTCTTCATCATTGTGAAGTAAACATGTAAAAAATGATATGTCTAAAATTATAGTTGACAATTAAAGTAATCTCAAATATAATGGGAAGTATATTATAGTAAATAAGCACTACATACGTTTCTATACTTTCGTTCACTATAGGAAATTAGTGTTTTCTAGATAATAGATTTTCAGCCACACGTCCCCCCGTAGAGGAGACCGCTGCCTTTTTGAAAGCCCTCATGGCAGCCCACGGTAAAGATTTCTTGGTGAAAGTTTTCGGCCCTAAGGCTAAGGGGGAGCTAAACGATTTAGGAGGCGTCGACAAGGTAGCCGTGGCACTATCACGTATGTTTACCAACGAAACACTTTTTAATACAATTTTGCTTATATTCCAGATACATTTGATTTAGATATTAGAAATTGTTAACATTTTTAGTTTAAATATGTTTTTTTAGAATAGTAAATTTAGTAATGAAATATTCTAGTTTTATTTATCTAAAAAAACCGTCGTTGTTCGCAGAATTATGAATAGTAAAAGTTCTAGAACATTTAATATAGATTAACCGTCTAAAAATATATGAATACCTATCTTCAATATTAAAATTATGCGGTTACTTGTATTGAAACTTTTAAATTTAATTCTCAAAATTCAGAAGTACTTTAGTTTTTGAAAGTTCTCGTAACCGAGCTGTAAAGCAATGGTTAAGCATTAATCTGCATTACAAAGTTGTTTAAAAATGCGGGAACAAATAGCTGTAGTAGAATATTTTATCGACTCAACGGTAAATTACGTATCGCCCTTTAGGAATGGAGGCGCAAAGAAGATCATGTGCTTGGAGATAAGTCACACGTAACATGCATAACAATTACTCTTTAAATTATATTGAGGATCAAACAACGACTTAGGAGTTTCTAGAAGAATTTCTAATTTACCTGCTGTACAACAGAAAACATTTTGTATGAAGTAGAGAATTTATGATATACATTTACCTAGCTTTAGTAGTATAGAACAATAGTGTAATCAAAACCTCAATGTTAGAATTTAAAAATTTTTACAAATTAATTATAGAATCACCAACAGCCGATCTATTTGGCGCTGAAATGAAGCTATCGGAGGAAGAAACTATTCACATGATTTCTGTTCTTGAGGGAATTCTGAACGGATCGACTGATGAACTTACATCTAACGAGGCAGCTGATTTCCGCTTTTTTGTTCAGAAACTACAGGTTCGTTTACCAGTTTTATACAGTTACCATTTATTCTTATATTTTAACAAAAAAATTTGAAATAAATTTCTACACAGCATGATAAATAATGCATATGCTTACATTATGCACTGTACATACAACATTTAAATCTATAGAACAAGGTTTCATAGATAAAAATTTCATTTTAAAAAGATGATAATCATTGATTAAACTCCCTCTCGTTATTTCAAACGCGGGTTTTATAATGATGAAAACAGGTTTAGAATCAAGGCCTGAATTTACGATCTGATATATCTTTTTTATATTATTTTCATAAACACGTTTGCATCAAATATGATTTTCATTGCTTTGCTCAACACTTTCTTTAATTCCACCTAAAAAATTTGTCTTGCGGCCTATTTTCACATAGAACTTTAACAAAATTAATCCTCTAGTGCTTGATAGTGTCACATGGAAAAAACTAGCCTACTGGAAAGATTTGGTGGTAATTTAGTCTTAATTGTAATTCATTTCAAATTTTGACTACAAATTTAATTAACATTTGTCAATATTTAATGATATCCATTTTTGCCCCCAAACATCGAAAATTCAGACTTTACAGACTCGCCAGGCACATATGCAAATAATTCTTTATAGCTGAATATAATATTGTCTCCTGGTTTGAGTCACTTTCTTGTTTTAGTCGAGTTATGATTATGCTCAAAGTCGCGGTGGTTTTTAAGTTTAAATTACCTCTTTAATCAACACTACTTTGCAGAGAACACTCTCTTGCTCCAAAGTTTTAAAGGAAATAAGACAACCTATATTTTGAATCTCTGTAATCGTTGATCTCTTCGTTAAAAAAAAGATTCCTTTTTCTAACTTACTATGAATATACAGGTGCGCTAAAAGTTCGATTACAGATATAAAGTCGCATAATTTTATGATGAAAACAGCATTCGACACAAAACTTATCTAAACATACATAAGATAACAAAAAAAATAATGTATTTCATTAGGTTCTTGAAGTTTTCTCCTTTTGCGATAACGTAAGCTTGTAGGCACTTCTTAAAGTCATCCACGATGGGCTGCAGCTCTTCTTGGCTAATTTTGTCTCAAGATTTAACTAAGGTCACTTAAAATCTAGAAAATGCTGCTAACACAATTCGGCAGTTGTTTTGGCGCCATGAGTGGATGCTCAGTCGTGTAGAAATTCCAAACTGTGATCCAAAATGTCTTGAGGGTCAGGGAACCATTTCCTTTAATAACAGTTTCCCGTGATAGTATCTGATGTCAGCTTTGCTCCTTCTCTCAACGAATGCCAAAGAAAGTTATCTACCGTAGTTATTCCAGCTCAAATCAGAATAGATAATAGAAAATGACTTCTGGTATCTATGGATACTTTCGCAGACCTCCGGTGGCCACGTTGAAGAATTTTCCTGCTGTTCTGACTATTCTATGCCGAGTTGATAGTGAAAATTTTCTCAGCAGTGAAGAGCACGTTCGGGGCGCGGCCCTTCTGAACGATTCTTAGAAGGTTTTTTGATTTTTCGTAACGGTTGACCTTCATTTTTTCCGTCAACATATGGGTCGACGGATCTTATATGGGTAGAACCGTAGTTCATGCTTGACGATTCTCCTCATTGATGTTGGACTGATATTTCCTTGAATGCGAAAAGTGTTCACGCATGTGGGTTTCCCAGCCCTGGGATGGTCCTCTACTAAACTAAGCTCCTGATATCACTTCACAATTCGGTGAAGAGCCATTTTTGTGACACAGAGCTCCTTAGAAATCCCAACATTTTTCTCTCCTTGCTCGTAGAAGTGGATTATGGTATTGCGTAGAGCTTTGGACATTATACGAAAGTTCATAGATTAGAGCACTGAGTAAATTTTGAATTATATGGTATAAAAGGCTTTAAACAACACGTTAGCATTAGCATAGCGAATTACTGTCATATATGCTAATTTAGCTGCACTTACATTTTGTATCAAAAACTTTGACGCACCTTGTATATAGAAATCTCTAATATATACTTTGTATATCGTTTATTTCATGAAGTTGCACCTTTATCCGTCACAAAAACTAATTACGTACTCTGTATAAACGTTAAAATTTCGATATATTTTGTACTTCGTAACGTTAAATATACTATTTTACCTAATTAAACTTAATCATTTTCAGGAGACTGGATTTTTCTAAGAAGTCAAACCCTTGTTGCTAGCTAGCGAGACCAGATCTCAAATTTTTCGACCATGTATCTCATTACAGCTGTCTACGAGTTATCTAAGTAATAAATCATTGTACTGTTAAAATTTCCAGATTTAAAACTTTGTAATTTTTGTTTATGCTCACATAGTAATTCGATATTTATTATTTCTAATAAAACAACTGACTAGCATAACAGACCAATTCAAATAAAAATCAAACATACGTAAAAACGGTTATTCTTCGCACCCTAAAAAATTTTATAAACAGGAAAATACATGTCTATAAGTTCGATGAAAATGACCGAAAAAAAAATTATTGAGACAATTAAAAGTTA
Source organism: Heterorhabditis bacteriophora (assembly GCA_964036235.1). Lineage (NCBI taxonomy): Eukaryota > Metazoa > Nematoda > Chromadorea > Rhabditida > Heterorhabditidae > Heterorhabditis > Heterorhabditis bacteriophora. The sequence goes on along the minus strand of OZ038426.1, from coordinate 12,373,876 downwards.
ATTTAGATTTTATGACCTTAACTGGTCTACACGTAAGTCATTGAATGAGCGTTTGGAGCTTGAGATAAGAGGCAAGTAGGTACACGAGAGGAGTCATCGGATCTTAGAAAAATTATTAAATTCACAAGTGCCTTTTGAATTTTTTACAAACATCCTATTGTAAACCAAAAATCTAAGCCCAGTAATAGTTGTGCTGAAAGAAAAGACAAATAGTTGTGAAGCAATAAAGAAAAAATTAACCTTCCACCGCTTCCTGGAGGACTCCTCCATTGTCTGCTAGGTGTAGTACCATAGCCGCTTTCTCTTCCTTCTGCTGATTGTCTTGATCGAGACTCACCTTCATCCCATCGTGGTGGTTGAGGGGAATCAGTAGGAATTCTGAGGATAAGTAGTGATATCAACATGAATTTGATTTGACGGTACACAGTACAGTGCGTTTCATAATTATAGGACACCCCCCATTCGTCGCTCTAACTTGGGACTCAGTGTTTCAAATTTTACAAAATTTTTATCCTGATACCCTGTCACATCGCCAAAACTAACTACACGTTTTTTTCTTGATTGTCAATACATTTTTTTTCCACGAACGCAAAAAAAAACGCATTTTTCCACTGTTTCATAATTATAGGCATTTAGGATATGCGAGTTTTAAAATTATAATACCACATGGAAAATATGCCTTTTGTGGATCAGCGTAGAAAACGTAAAGTGGCTCGTGATTTCCTTCTTACCGATATTGAAAAAGCAGAAATTCTAGCATTTTCTGATGTTGGATTGAACCGAACGGAGATTGCAAGAAAAATCGGGCGTTCTAGGAATGTTGTCGCCAATTTCCTGAGAGCTCCTGATGAATATGGAATCAAAAAAAGTGGAGGAAGGCCAACCAAGTTGGGAAAACGGGAAAAAAAGATAACGATGATAGCATCAAATAGCATGGCCAATCTGGATGAAATCAGAAGTAACCACTGCCAGATTGTGTCAAAAACAACTGTTTGGAGGGCACTGAAGGCAAATCCATACATCAGGTGGGAAAGTGTGATGAAATGTCCGACTTTAACAGCAGATCACAAGAAAGCTAGGATGGATTTTGCCCGTGCACACATGTCATGGACTTCGGAATGGATTGAGGTAATTATCCCTTTTCCCATGTGCATGTGCCTTTTCAGTACAAGCTTTATTCTATCCAGGTCATCTTCAACGTTGAAAAGAAGTTTAACCTAAGGTGGTCCAGACGGGTTTACTTCCTACTGGAGAGATTTGAGAAAGGAGCGAAGGTTTTTTTTCCTACACGAAAGTTTGGAGGTGGAAGCTTGATGGTATGGGCTGCATTTTCATCATTCGATGCTAACGAATATTTCCATTTCTAACAAAGTGAATAGTGTCGATTTTTAACAAGTTCTTCAAAGTCATCTACTCCACTATTACAACAGATTCCCTCAGAAAAGTTCATATTTAAACAAGACAACATTGCCATCCTCGTGCTTTGCAGCACAAGGGATTGGTTTCAGAGCTGGAACACAGTCATTATAGACTGGTCGTCTCGGTCACCGAATCTAGATCCCATGGAAAATCTTTGGAGAATATTAGCCCGTCAAGTTTATGCCCACAACAGGCAGTCTTCTTCAATTGAGAAGACTGGAGAAGACAGTTTCAGAAGAGTGGAGCAAAATTGACCCAGCCATCCTCAAAAATCTGTCAACAAGTATGACAGAACGCATGTTTCAAGTGATTAGTGGAAGGGGTAGTTGAACCGATCATCAGAAGTCATTTGTTACACGTTATGAATTGTTGTTGTTTTTTATAAGTATTTATCCTAAATGCCCTATAATTATGAAACAGTGAAAAAATAAATTTTTTGCGTTCGTGAAATAAAAATGTATTGACAATCAAGAAAAAAAGTGTAGATAGTTTTGGTGATGTGACAGGGTTTCAAGTATAAAAATTCTGTAAAATTTTAAAAACTAGGCCCCGACTTAGAGCGACAAATTGGGGGTGTCCTATAATTATGAAACCTACTGTAGTTTTAGTTGTGAAAATAGGAATTATATTACGAACTAATTTATAATTTAGGATTAATAATTGTCTTCCTTCATTATTTATCTATTGTTTTTGACTATAGTTATTATATAGACTAACGACAAGTTTTTATAAAAAATTATAAGACTTTGGTACATCAATATTTTTGTTGCATTTTATACATTTACTTGAGTATCGAAATATGAAATTATTATTCTTATGGCTCTAAATAAACTTATATGTTCAGGACAGTTAAAGGTAAAGCTAAATACTGGTGAAAGATGCAATAGTCATTTGAGCCCTAATCTACGAACCTGCTCAGTTCCTTTTCTATACTGCAATCGCTGCCACCTGGACTATATTCCCGCGGCGGAGGAGGCGGTCGACAAGTGGGAGGAGGCTTACGAATTGACATCCGACCATGGGAAGGCTTGGGGTTTTTGCTTATTGATTGAATATGAGGAGATAAGCCTAAATAACTTAGCATAATTAAAGTAGTGAATTAAATAATATTATGCTAAATAAAATAAATTATCTAGAACATTTATCTTAATAATATTTTAATCGGCAAAAGCAAATAAAACAATCCTGATTGCTTGAAATTTTACAGATTGAATACGAACCTCGTGGAGGTATCTCTTCATAGTATTCCGTAGATGGAATAGCGTGCCGCCCTACGCTATGATAAGCAACAGAATGCTCAGCTGGCTGCAATCGAAGGGTCGTGGATGCAGAATGACGCAATGGCGCTGGTTCTAACGGTGCACCAATGTATGATCTAAAGTAGTGTAAACCGAGCGTTTTAATTTTTAAAGCATATTTACATTCATATAAAACACGTACAAAGACATTAAACTTGTTATGTAATTAATACTTCTAATTCAACTCATTAAAACTTACTGCACATTGTCATTTAATATTAACGAATATAAGGATGATATTTTATATAAAAAGAAAATAAATAAATAAAGGCAAGTCATAATTTTTTTAGCTATTAGTTTCAAATGTTCTATATTATATTTAACATGTTTTATTATTTTTCTTTAGATCGAAAGAAATGTCATTTCCAAACGCTCTACCTATGCATATTGTTAACATAGAAAGATACAGTGTGTCACTGTATTTCCACAACAGCAAACTGTTTCCTATCTATTCTGAACATGTAGTTAAAGTATTGCTTATACTATTAATGTAAAAATAAAAATTCTATGTCTTTGTACAAAAAAAATATATCATAACATGCCTCCTTATGACCATGTTTCATAACTGATCGATTAGCTATCAAATATGTATAGATTAAATCGAATAAGCAGTAGTGTGCATTTATGACTTAGCTTATTATATAAATCTTACATTTTAGTCTTTTAATAAGAATAAACAAAGAATAGGCATTTGATTCTAGTATATAGAGTGATAGAGAATTCAAACTTTCAATCCACTAAGTATTTTTTCGAGAATAAACAAAATATTGCTACAGTATATAGAAGATCTAAACTTTATACGATTATTACCTAAAATATTAAGCTTCTCTCACCTTAATGTTGCTGGTGTTGTTTGATGAAATACTCGACTTCCTGAATGTGACCTATTACCACTATACATTAGAATACCCATTGATCCCTGGAATAAAATTTCGATTTTTCTTTCTATCCTATTGCATTTTCTTTGACTACTTTTGCATAATTTTATCTATTAGTTATTCTTATACAAATATTATTTTCCACTCTTTTACTGCAATGTTTCCCTTGTATTTAACTAAGTTCACATTCACATTCTTCTTACTTACTGTATGAGAAGTTTTCATGGAGTTATAAGTCCAAACACTGTCACCAGCACACATGATTGCATCAGAGGAGGCAGTTTTCGATTTCGTTCTTGTTTTAGAACGCCTGTAAAATCTCAGATAAACTTATCCCTATAACTCTGAAGCTTTCTAGAGCATCACGAGCTTCATTTTCTCGTAGGCGCTCGTGCAAAATATGTGCCATTCAGTCGCTTATGAAATTATGTCTGATGAAGTGGTTGCGCATCTTTCCGACGCTCAAATCGCATGAGGACTAATAAACAAAGGGATTTAGAGAATATGAAGATGCATTTACGTATAAGCATGCTGAAGCACGCGACAATCATAACGCATACAAATAGAAATTAGGAAATATAAAAATAATTGGTTCTAAAGTCCTCAAATTCACCATTAATCCAAGGAATCAATCGATTTAAAAACTATATACATATTATATGTATACGATTATTTCCAAGAAATTTGAAAAAAAAATTATGCACTTTTCTTCTCTCACAAGATTCAAGTATTTCTAATTGGAATAGACATAAAAGAGGCACGCAACATTTCCTTAGTAGTGAATCGATTAGCATTCATGATGTAGTAGTTAATTGTTTATTTTCTGTTTGAGACCACAAATCTTAAGCATTGTTCTTTCTGTTAAAACATTGACATTATCAAATCAATAAATAGTTCAAATTTATATAATTTTCAACGAAAAGGACGATAAAACATCTTATCTATTATTCTAGTACTGATGCCTCGTTGGAAGTTTATCTAGCTATCATTATTTTTTCAAATTCCCTAGTAGTTCTTTCACATTTGACAATTTACCGACCAATAAAATTCAGATACATGTCCTTTTCTTTCGAATATCCCGTTCTGTTATCCTAATATGAGCATCCCGCTGTTCTCGCCTGGCATACCAAAACAACATACATAACTCGATTGCGAATCAGCATTCGATAGGCCTAATCGACCCTTGACCCAAGCCGATGACAAAATGCATTCGTCACGATTATGAGAAGTCAATAAATTTATTAGTTGTCTTTTCTATAACTATGGAAATGAATACATAGCATAGAAACTTGATATAAAACAGAATCACCTTTACTATAAGTTATCATCGTAATCTATAAATATACTCTAGGATGAAAAGGCTGATGCGAAAAATAATATGTAAAGATCAATGATTTTATATGAATGTACAAGTAGTTCCCATGTTATTGGTGGCTATATCGACCATCCGGAGACAATCTAGAAAATCTGGTGGAGATCTGGACGTTTATGATCGTTTACCATATAACCTGACAGAACTGTCATTTATGATATATGCCCACTAGAGATGAAACGTGTGTTGGCTGATCAGTTCGTAAGTAAATAGTTGGATAGCTTTTAACCGTACTACTATTAAATTAAATAAATTATAAAATAACTTGTATTAAGTAACCATGGTCAAATGCATTTTGCGTGCCCTAATAATACAAAAAAAAGAATATTCTAAATATTAGAAGTGTGGAAGGATTGAATATATATGGGAAAAATGGTATCTTCTCTAAATCTTGAAAATACGTTTTTCTTTGTAGATATATTTGCAGCTCCTAGTAATTTCCATAAATCTAGAGGGATTTGAGCTATGACCTCTCTCTGACCCTGTCGAGTCTGACTGCATCATTGTGCCCAATAGATGATGGATCGAGTTGTCAAATTATCTTCGACAATCAGCAAGAGCTCATTAATTAACGTAGAATATAAATTCGAATTCTACAGGAAAATTTGAATTAAGAATTTATATAAAATTATTTTTTGAAAGTAATGTAATCTTTAATATGAAATTGCAGCACAGAAACTTGTCAGACCTTTTTGAGAATTTAGAGCTTGTTCACAGTCAATTTTTCATAGCTCAATATTATTTTACTATACATAGTAGTAGTTGTTAGAGTCAAAAATTCAAAGACCACTTTTATATAACATTTAAAATTCACTTATTATTTAGAAAATAATGTACCATTCGCCAATTTTCTCAAAACAAGTCTAAGACACGAACAATGAATCAATATAATGTATTATTTCCAAAATATAATAGGAGTATAAATAAAAAATCAATTCACTGACCTTTTCAATTTATAAATCAGAGTTAGAAGTAAAATAATAAGTGCTAATACAGCTATCAATGCCGTGGCAATAAGAGATCGGCTGGGAAGAGGTAGTTCGTGGTTTGTAGAAATATCAGAAATTGACACGAACGGACTCCATTTACAGTCTGGAGCCTAAAGTATCAGATTACAACATAGTTAGAATGTATTTTTGATGACATCTGCAAATATTGTATTATGCTACGTTCATCTTAACTTTGGCCTTTCAAAATATTATTTTGCTCATTCTTCACATTTATAGTCTAATTTTTCAAAATTGTGTTATAAACTTGAATTCACTGTACAGAGAATTATTTCAAGTAGTCAATTTCCTAAATGTTGCGTAATTTACCCACATTCTTATACCTAAGGACTAGAATGAGTACGCTCTGCAAAAACAACTTGATGATTATACTTGAGAGGATTGCACTAGACAACTAGACAATAGGGCTGATCCGCAACTAGCAGATTTGCACATCTCATGTCGATACTCCACTAAAGCCGTACTTGTAATGCATTATCGCCTCAGTGAAAGATTAAGGAAGTTATGTAAATTAGTGACAAAAGTGGAATTAGAGCTGGATAAAATTTGGATTAGAGATATGAAGACAAGTCATTAGCTGATAATCAGTACTATGGTAAACTTTTATACTAAAATACAATTGAAAAATACTAGTAGTACACGAAATCTATAAATATAATTTATACATTTTCAGTAGAAAAACTATTATTTTCAAAGCTCAAGTATATTAAGAGCTAATTCAAAACAGCTGCCTGTCATCGACACTGTTGACTACTTGAAACACTCTTTATTCCATGTTTAAATATTATTTGCGGTCTCTTTTATCATGAGAAAATGTAATTTTATCTTTCTTTTCGGGTTAGAAACGTTAAATTTGCATAATATGATGATTCATCAAAGCTGCAGAATTCATCTGATTCTCAAGGGGTAGCTGCGAATTCTGGCAGTGAAATATTTCATTGAAGAGCTGTCAGTATGATAGAAAAATGAAGCTTGTTTATTGAATCTAGAACTTTCATAAGCTTTAATCTTAAAGAATAAATATAACTAACTAATATTCTCCATAAATCACCACTATTTCTACATTTGCATTTTTGTGAAAGATAGTAACTTTCTTGAGGAGACTTATATTAAAATATCTCAACATGACTAAAAAACAATAAGGTTACTATAATGAGATTTGAACTCCACCTTTTCATATGGTTCATCGCTCAATAGATGCCATACAAGTGATAGGTCGGGTGGCGGCCCTACATCAAAGACAGGAGGGTTCGCTATACATTCACAAGCCATAATAACATTGGTAAATATAGTCTCTGAAACATTACATAAATTCATATAAACATGAAAAAATAAAAAATGAACGACTTAAAATAGGTAGAAAAAATGAAGGAATTAAAATTACAAGATTTTCAAAAATGGGTTATTTGGGATTCCAAAAACGATTAAATTCATGTCAAATGTTCTATATATATATATATAATATAATATAGATGAGAATAAATTTATATGACGTAAAGTAAAGTAAATGTCTAGAAGAACAGCCGTAAAGCGCGAATAGAATGGAGAACAAACAGATTCTATGAAAGACGACATGAACGATCGTCGAATAGGATGAGATTACCACACTAGAATATACAGATAGGTGGGAAAACTGGAAATAAATATTCCCAAATAATCGAAAAATATATATGAAATAATTCGAAACCAGATATTAATAAACCATAATGGTATTAAAAGTACGAGATAAAGCAACTACATTGGATAAATAAAGTAGATCCGGTTAATAATAGAATGTTAAGCACTCAGAACTCTAACCACTATATTTGACTTCCAGTAACTTTCAACTATTACTATCAGTAATGTAATATTCCAAAAATACGACTAATCTCTAAATAAATTATAAACTAAACTCCCTATTATAAGTTTTAAAAAATTGATTGTTTAACTTAGACTGAGATGAACATCCAAAAAAATTAGGTTATAATAAGGAAAAATATGCTAGTAAGTATAATACGAATGTCCTGTTTATAAAAATCAGAAACTGCTTCACATATCATGATGAAACTATAGTACTATGTCGTATTGAACTAAAAGAGGACAGTCAATATCGAACCTAATTATCGGTCATAACTCCCAAGTTTACGATGGCGAACAGACTCGGAGGAGTTCTTGATTCTATTCAAGCTATTCTCATGCAATGGCCTTGGAACGTTGACGAGACGATATTACCGCACATGAAATGAGCCACGTAATTATCTACAGATTGAGGCATACTCCGGCAATTTCACAGGTTTTGTAGACTGAGTGGAGTCAATAAGAGAGCGATAAGAAACAGAAAGAATAAGAGGAAGGGAAACCACATTTTAAACAGAAAACTTGTTTATTTATTTAAATTGTTAGTTGAGGAAATAAACATTTGATAGATAGCAAATAGCACTGAGAGTTAATCTAACATTGATAAAACTAATTACTGAGAGAATGAAACGAAGAAAAGTCATTTTTGTTTCCAATCATAGAGTAACTGACCCTCAAATAATGCTCAGGTAACAGATGTTTGAGTGATCAGGTAGCAATACGGCGGAAAATCGCTGGCAATATTATGCAATTTTGAGCTGATACAGACTATATGGTGAAAGCGATAATTAGAAATATAAGATGGTATAAGAGAGAATACATGAAAAAAAAAGAAAATTTCAAAGTTGCCTACTTCAATCATAGATTTTTTGTGAAAGACATATGCTAATTTATGTAATACATACGGTTAATTTATATATTATAATATTATTCATACATATGAAAGACTAATAACAGATCTATTCGTTTTAAATATATTTATAGAAAGTGAAGGTGAAGGAAAGTAAAGCAAATTACGCTATAAAATACTATGTATAGTGAAAGAGGAATAGATCCCTCTGGTTAAAATACAAAATATTTTAAGCTATAAATTCGGCTTCAAACACCTTTAATTAAGAAATGTTTCACACTAAGCAAGAAAGTTATTACAGATTAGTGGCATAAGAGAGCGTTAAAATGGCCAAAATCTCTTTGCTAACGAGACGAAATCGCATTTTGTTATCGACAGTCCTGGCGAAATACTAGCAGAATTAGTGGTGTTGCCATGATTAGCTTCTCAAAATGGGCGGGGAGACAAACCCGCGCATCTGCTGACTATTGTTATTTGGGCGGTACTTTATCATAGGTGGGAGGAGCTTGGTAGCTATAAATGAAATTTAACTAAGTCCAAAATATTACACTGGACAAAAACTCGTCGTTAACACTGAAATTCTTCAAAGCAACTGTTTGGTAAAATTAACTAAATTATTTCTCACTACTTTATGGGGCAATATGTTTAGACTATAAGTGGTTTTATAAATGCTTCTTCATCTTAAACATTAAAAAAATCATATAACTACTCAATTTTAATTTATAGTTAAAAAATAGTATTCTGCTTGGTTAACTCAGACAATTCACAGTGATAAAATTATGCAAAAATTAGTTATGCTACTTATCTATATTAGCAAAAGACTTGGTTAAGATTATATACAATTTGAAAAGCATGAGTTACCCATATTCAAAACAGCTAAAACTTAAAACTCCGAGCTTCTAAGTGTAGCAGGCATTATCTCGATATTTTGAAATATTCCTTTAGAAATATGGAAACAACTAAATGAATCACGGAAATGTTTCTTACATCCAAGAATAAATTATATGCGATAATGAGCGACTAAAGTACCAACTTGGTCTCTAGTAATTATTTAAACTGTTCAACTAGCAGAGTGATATTGGTACATAATCATTTTTATTTGATAACTATACAGGATAAAGTATAAACATTCAGTCAGAATACACAAAACAAAAAAAGAAAAAACTGGTCGTTGATTTCGACAAAAGTTGTATATTCAGTCTTTACCATTCTAATTCACATTTCCACAATTTATACTGAGACTGAAGAATCGGTACAAATCGAATAGCCAGCGTGTTGGCAACCAGCGCAAACTTAATTTGGCGTTTGTGGGCTGAAAAGCCCAATTTGCGCATCCTTAAACAGGGTAGAGAAAAAGGACGAAAGAAAAATGGAAGATTGTTAGAGAGAAAATTATGAATGCAACATTAGACGATTACAGGATTATAATCAAGTCCTAAGTATAAAAGAAAAGAAAAGTGTGATAATGGGAAAACAGCGGTAAGTTTGTGGGATAGTGAGATAAACACGTTATTCATGCTACTAACCATGCACCTGAGTGAGGTCATCGAGGTCATTATGCTACAATAATATCCCGATAAAAAGGAGCGGCATCCCACATAAAGAGACATCGTAAAGAACATGTGTGCACATATGGCATTGACAAGGAAGCGAGTTTTTAGAGAGGGAGCGCGTTTTTCACAGCGCAAAAGACCTTTTTAGCCCTTAATTCGTGCTACGAAACAGGAAATCCGTGATTTCTACACTAAGATCAACTGGATAGTTACATCATTTGGCTTACAGCTTTAACAAAGTATAAGAGGACCATGGTAAAATAAAAATAAAATGCTTAATGGGAACAATTGTAAGTGAGGTATATAAGCGTAAAGTAAAAATTGTAATAGCTGCTGTTCTTAACATTCTAACATAGTAAAGAAAAATGCGTCGGGAAAATGGAACATTAGACAATACTCTGTGCTTGGAATTCTATTTAGGACGTGATCCTAATTCCCATGGCGTAACCTTCAAAGAGCGAAACACAGGGCTCAAGCTGAGCTCGACCATATTAAAGGACAAATGTAAATAGATGACATCAAAAGAGGCGCATACTTAACCCAATTGACCGCGCATGGACACAGTGCGTAGAGGTTACAGTAAGCAAACATGGGATTCACACTAATGCGCTTTGAAGGTGTAAACTAAGTGTATCCTTTATATTCATATATGTATGTGTGTAATACAAACTAGAAGACTTCTAAAAATTTAGAAAATATCTAGCAACCTTATTGATATGAATAGAAGCTGTAGGTGCCCTATTTAATAATCTCAGGGTATAAAATATAAAATAATGGTACATAAGATATAAAGATTATATTATATTATACGGACATCATATCTACATTACACGCTAAATAGAATAATATATGAAATTCTTATAGTAAACATCAGTGATTTCCCAACATTATAATTGGAACTCAAAGCGCAGGTGGACATGGTCAAAGACCCTGTCTGACATGCCTAGGATGGGTTAATTGGGGCAATAAAGACACTATTGTTACGGGACGGTAATTACCTCTTCAGGATTCCAGTGAGTGTTATGAAATGGAGTCAATGAGAAAATACTTAAGAAGAAAAAAGATATAACCACAAAATTTAAAACATAATAATAATTCTTTACAAATATATAGTAAAAGACACATAGGAAACGGTTAATAATCTAGAAATCACAAATGATGAATTTTATGGTACACTGGTTGTGAACGCGTCAGTGAGCTAATCTCCTAGATGTTGAGAAGGTACAAGGAAATGTGAGGTCAACCCGTGGTGTGACCTCTGTGACATTTTTGGTATGAAATAGTTATATAAAGTTTCAAGAAAAACGGAAAAATAATTTGAGAAGTTAGTGGGAGAAATAAGTTAAATAATTTTATCTAAAATTACCTATGCTATTGTATTACTAGTTTGATGGACGTTAATACAGCAAAAAAAATGAAATAAGTAGGAAAGAAGTGAGTTAAAAATGAAATATTCTTATATTCACCTTCTTTAAGGTGTTCGAATATGAATACATTAATGGGTCCGCCCTCGCGTGTCCCGCCGAGGTAGCTTATCCCATGCAATTCAAACAAACATATGGATAAACGAGCAACGTATAGAGTTACCCACACGGGTATCTATATAACTGGATTAACAAATGGTATACACGCCTTAAACATACAAATAAAACTTGTTTTGCCAAAATGCCAAGATGTATATTAAGTAAAAACAAAATTAAAACCTATTTGGAAATGAATAACGGATAAAAATAAAATTGAAACGTAAACTACAGATGAAAAGATGAAATGGAAAGGCTCCTAGCAAAATAAGTAATGAAAATTAACATCTATTGGTTCATCGTATATCTGCTCTGAGGTCCTTCAAACATGTGTCAGACATAATGGCGCAATCTTTTTTTAATAACAAAAAGACTGAGAACGGCCTGCGCCGCTCTGGTAACAATGGGAATGTATTGAATCATACGATATAGCTGTTACTGGCTGAGCGAATAGATTGTTAATGGCAGTTTTGTAATGAGGAATAGAACAATATTATGCCACTTCCTATTTACGGATCCTAAACTAACTCTCATATGCCCATATTTTTAACTCTGTTATAATTATACTAAAAGAAAAGAGTAAAACGTAATATTGTTTACCTTGAGCCTATTTATTCAAATTAAAAATATTATAGCTGGATTTATTATTTTACCTGATATTGATAGTGTAGTTTAATAAATCTTTTAAAATTACTATGAATATGAGTTTCTCTTATAGTTTTTTTTAGGTATTTCACTTCAAAATTAATATACTAAAGTCAAAAAGCCAATTATATCTATAACTATTAAAATGTTAATAAATAAATGACAAGAAAATAATAATAATCAAAGAAATCTTTTAATGGCAAAATAGTTTTCCAAAATTTTGTCTGATAATCGTTTATGATATATTTTATAAATGATTATTTGAGATAAGCTGATAAAGTTGACAGCGCTGACTAAAAAAGCCTATAAAGTAAAAAAAAGCAAAGGATTGCGTTTTTGGGTTTTTATAGAACTATACTCGAGAGAAGAAGAGCGGTATCTTTTCATTCTTTTTATCTGGCGCTACGTTTTATATAAGGTAGAGAACCGTAATTGGCAACATAAATTGTGAATGCCGACACTGTGAGGTAAGAGAGGATATTATTTGTAGATAAGGTGCTAATTAACATAAAGATCTAAGATTTACAAAAAGTGTGCAAATTCAATAAGATTTAATAGAGAGTGGGAATGAGAGGTACGGAAGTACAATTCATAAGTAATGAATTGATCAAAGGCATGAAAGAAGGTGAAGAATATAATTAAAATTAGTACTGAAGAGAAATATAGACACTACCCTTCACTATAGCGCCATCATAACTGCAAATAACGTACAGTATGCTATGAGAGATATGAACTGCGAACAGTTCGATTCATCATTGTCGATGTGCGCCGCCTACAGTGACCGAATAGGGCGATGAAAAATAGGTGATAAGTTAGTGATAGTATTAGTTACATACAGCACCATAAATATTACTAGTCTACTATTAAACATAACTAGGAACTTCCTGTTTCTTTATAATTAATAGAAAGGCATATATAGTGCGAAGTTTAACAAAAGGAGTTAACCATTTAAAAGATATATCATTATATTTATACATTAAATACAAAAATTGAATTTCAGAGTTTGCAATTAACTGCTGGCATAGATTTAAATCAATTAGTATTTAAGTAAAAACTAGGAAAACGGGCTTAATATTTAATATTAGATGGAAAATGCCATTCGGTAAGGGCCAGATGGTGTCTGTTATGTTTTACCAATTAGTAGGTAGTGCCGAAGCGAAAATGAGAGACCGGCGGTCCACTTGTAGCATGCCTTCGCCTATAATTATCAACTCAACCAAGGACAACCGCCACGAGAAACAACACAGCGACCCAAAGCGAAGATGGGAAGATCGTGTACAACAAGAACTATATCAATGCACTGCTCATACCTATTTAAGTTTTCATGTTAAATATAACTACGTAGGATTTTTGAAATTTCAGAGAATTCCTGGGTTCGACCATTCAGAATGATTTTTTGAATAAAAGCAATGATATATAATATTCACACCAAAATCTACAAGGTTTTATTTATGCTCATAATTAGTATAAGAATTAATTACATGCCTACAACAAGCATGATATAAAAAGCATGTATTAAACATGAACATTTATGTGATCTTAGAAGTACGTAGAATAACAAAAAAATTCTGTGAACCACACTCAGTTAACTCCTTCTGTCAATGAAATCAACAGACAACTATACAGTGTTTCGCTGCAAGAGCTTATTAAAATCTGAATTCGGAATGTGAATAATATTTTTCGATTTTCGAATAAGCGCAAACTTGCCACTATTCCAGGCCGTACATTTGGAACTAATAATTTTTCTATTTCAATAAAGATATTTATGTCCGCATTAGAAATTTACTTTTAGGGATTTTTCAAAAAATGCGTGGTATAAATTTTCGCATAACCTTAGATGTATTATTAGTACAATGATCTTCTTAAAAAATCATTACTTATATACAATATGGTGAAACGATTAGCTTTCCCAATATAATGCATATTCTGTCACAAACATCCTCAATCTAGTTGCAATTACCAAGCAAGGATTCGACTATTAAAAGAGAATGTAGTTGACAGCTCGAAACGATTTCATGCGAGACAATAAGAAGGCGCATTATAACACTGTATCATGTGAAGCGTAAATATTGATTATTGTAAAAAGTGAGAATTTGTAGGACGAAATAATGAAAGAGAAAAAAATTATACACTATTCTAAAAACTCAATTATCTATTAGAATTATTTTAGTGTTGTTTGATTGAAAAGAGAAAGGAAATATAATAACATAGTACAAACACCTTGTAGCAATATAAAAAACCATGAAAATGACATACTTCTCAGCCAAAAAGTGAAGCAGGTGTTCAATTGACCTATCTATTTACCTGTAATCCACTATTATACCACCCACCGAGCAGGGACTATTTCTATAATAAGGTACGAAAAGAGTGCTAATTGACTGACTGAATCGGTCTACAGCTTGAAACGTGGAAGTGGTACCTAGTCTAAGTCCCATATTTTCGTGGGTGTGAATGCAGTATATATATAGGTTTTCAATATATATGCTTGCAAATAAAATAGCAGATTTTTTAATGCACTTAAAACCACATTAGCCACTTTCATGGCATATTATCGATCGTAATAAATGAACACCCTTCTTGTCAAAAGCAACAATGGTTCTCTTCCGGCGAATATGTGCAGAATCGTTATAATTGTCTTGCAACCTGCAATTTGTGCCTGAATTCACACCTTGCCTTCGAAACCCTATGATTTACTGTACGCAGCATTATTTATACATGGTAATTGAAAACAAAAAAAAAGGGATGATATATATGAAGAGAAAGACAGAAAATATATAGTTTGAGATTTAAATGTCAGTCTCAGAATATGGTGAGGGGTTTAAACCTATATCGATGATCTATGGAAAATAATAGAAACAATTATAGTTCATCAAATGAATTATTCTTTAAAAGAGATAAACTTATACACCTTATTTTCTTCAACTAAATACACCAACGTAATAAAATATACTAAAATTGAGGAACTAAGACGAAGGTAATAGGCTAACAAGTTTTATAGTATCCCTTTTGCCATATAACTAACTGTTCACTGGATCTCACTAGAGCCTATTTGAAAGTTTTCAGTTGTTGAAAATATCACGTAAATAATGTTTCGTATAAACACGGATATTATGGCATGTAGTAAACATTAGTGTTACTAACGGAATAAATAGTGTATATTTAGTGATAAACAATTACACTGCAGAAAATAAAACAATATTCATTTATACCACATAAAAATCAATAGTGTTTAAAAAGGGAAACTGTGTTGATTCATAGAAATAAATACTAATTAATAAGAAACTACCTTATAATCTATATTCATATCATACAAAGAAGGAAAATAAATAAACAAGGACTGATTAAAAATAAGAAAATGACGAGATTATGTCAGACTTAGTTATTTAACGGTAAACTCACTTCTTTTTATGTTAAGGAAGATTAGTTTTGTGAAATCCAAACTTTTATAAAGATAATCTATAAGTTCATTTTGCCGAAATTGCGCATTATAGCCATAAATAATGTTTGATGTTTAGAAAGCTGCGAAAACATTAGGTTATCTTGCAAAAAATCGGGGAAGAAAGAAACGCTGAGAAGCTAGCAAAGCTATGTTCAGTCTAATTGTGTTCATACGTAAAGAAAAAAGTAATAATGTTACTGTGAGTTTAAATAACAGCATCTCAGGAGTAAACCATAATTTTATAGTTATATAACTGCAAATATCTATAAAAAAATCAACTGTAGGACGATAAAAGAACAATGCTCCGACAGAGATGGAGAAACAATGCGTCTCTAAAGATCAAATATGCCGCCAGGTCAGGTGTTACGGTAATTAACACTGAAGCGGGTGGGTTACACGTGTAGATGGCGATAAATGTGAAGGACAGCTGGTATAAGACACAAAAAAAGTTTTAAGAAAGAATTTCGCTAAATAATTGAATATAATATTGAAGTGTAGTACTATGATAACTGTAATGAATACACGTAGTAAATAAAGTGTCGGTTAACATAGATTTTTTTAATATTAATCGAATATTTAGTCATACCAAAACGCTAATACGAGGCAGGCGTGACCTTGACGATTCGGCTAGATTTAGTGTTATTGTTTGACAATAGCTTAATGTGCTAATCCAAAGTGTGTATTGAATCGTGTCGCGGCGACCCTGTGAGGCACAAGTAAATCCAAACAAATCAACAGATCACTAGATAAATACTCGCTCTCATGTGGATGCACTGTATTTAAGCGTATAAGCAGCTTAATTTTGTCCATATTTATTTTCTTCTATAATTTGAGCTAAATCCTGATAATTATTACTTACTAATAAAAATATAATGTTAAAAAACTTTCAGAACGTCTTTCATAGAATTGTGATCAATATGAAAAATAATGAAGTTCTTCAATAGTGCTAGGATTTTTATTGTTTAAACATAAATAAGCGCTAATGATTAACTTAAATATGTAAAACTCTGATGCTTTATTTGGAAAATATCCAGTATGCTAAATTACAGTAGTTCTAAATTTATAGCACAAAAAGAAATTTTACTACTATGTAGTTTTAATCCCTGAGTACCGTGAAAGTAGTAAATCCTATAAATATTTGCAATTAATTTAATATTGTATATATATATATATATATATATATATATATATGGTTCGTTGGAACACCTTAATATGGTAAGTACTCAAAAGTGTTTTGGATAGATTATTTATATCATAAAATATAATCGACAAATATTTTGTTTAGATGTAAAATTCTTTGGTTCTGTTAAAAATCTATATATATGAGCTAGATAGGTTATCAGGTTGCCTATAAGCTTTATCCTTATAGAGGAAATTGAGTTGAGCTCAATTCTTAGCTTTATAATAAATTGCAAATAATTATCAGCAGGTATATAAATGAGAGCAAACGATAAATTAATACAAATTACAAATTTTTATCATATTTTCCAGAGCTTTTTATCAGAGGGGCATTTTAGTAATGATTATTTTCAGGAGTTGTTACATTAAACTGTTTATATGGCTAAGTAATAATAATTGCTCAAATTTTATTATAATATAATAACATCAATTGTTATAAAGGAAAAAATGCTTGTAACTTTCATTTAGAATTAAATTGCAGTGTTAATTTACTTGTGGCTTGGAAATAAACCTAGTTCAACGTTTTAGGAGTAGAATTAGAATATTAGAACCTAGTGGTTCCAGGTCGACTGCCTGGATTTGGCGATTTCGCGCTCGGCGAAACTAATAGACTTGTTTTCCGGGCATGACCCTCAACAGCTTTGCTATTCTGAATACGTGATAGAAAATGTTTGCTTAAAGCTGCTTATATAGATGGACAGTATTATCAGATTTTAAACATGCTTTCGCTATAGAAAGATAGAAAATATCACTAACTTATTTTTAAAAACATATAGAATGTCAAATTAAGTTCATATCATAGTAGTCTTAGACATGGTGTCTAGGCGGCCTTCAATGCTAAAGTGGTTATTCCGCGTGAATATGTTTCAATTTGCAGTTGAATGGTCTGAAATGACCCCACACGGCTTCTAATGACCGGCAGACAACTCGATTTGCTAATTGCGGAAGCCGCGCATCATTTCGGGTGTCAATGAGTTACAGAACAGTGAAAACAATTTAAGGTGTTAAAAACGAAAAAAAACTGAGAAATGCTAAAGAAGTTATATGTAAGTAAATTAGTAATACTAACCTAAAGCAGAAAAATCGTTATATTTAATTCTTGATCCAAAGTACTTTGAAAAATAAGGAACTAATTGCACATTCCTTATATGTTGTGAATAATGATAAAGAGTTCGAAGAAATAAGAGGCATTTTGAGAAAAAAGAATAGGTAATGTTAATATTATAGAGTTTCGATCTTCATGAACTCTCCAAGAGTACGCGAATAGAGTGCATACATCACGCTAGCAGAAGACAATACTCATTAGAGGAATAATTGATGAATACTACATGTGTCGCCCAAATTCGAGTTACGACTTGACTAGGAAATGTACTAAAACAAGATAGCTCTTATATATGTAACACAGATTATCTATCATCTACTAACAAGACAATTTGCTTAGATGAAGCCTAGTTTCTTGTGTATTATTAAATGAACAAATACCGATCGGTATTATCTTATTTTGACAAGTGCTTTGTGTTCGGTCGGCCTAATTCATCACAGTGGCCACTCTGGTGTTATATGACCCTATTGGAGCCTCTCATTAAAGGACCACATGCCCAACTAATGAATACTCCTAATCGGGATGTCATTTTGAAAGGGGAGAGAGCACGACAGGTAAATAAATTAATGTAAATTAATAGTAATACTTAATTATTTGTATTAAAGAAAAGTAGCCAAGTAGTGACAAATAACTAATCATGTATTACATTAAATTTATTTGTTCTTGTATACTAGCAATTACTTCAATTAAACGCATATTGACAACATTCAGATGGTAACCACGCTCCAATGATAAATTTCATTCCTAATCAAATGCAGTTCGCCGGTTGGCGGCTTGTCATTCTGTGCTTATAATTATTTCTAGCTACCTTTCAAGAATGGTAATAGTTTATGTTAAATATTTCGATGTAATTAATACAATACAAGCTATCTATTGATAGTTTCTATAATTATTGCTACGTTTAGAATTATTTATAACTAAATATATATTTAAAGGTCATTACTTAATTATTGTTGTGAGCACAAGATATATTTTTAAATAACATCAATCTTTCCTAATTATTATTGATATTATTAACAAATTATCTAGTAAGTTTTCTTAGAATTATTTACAGATTCAATATGAGCAGTGAAAAAAGATTGGAAGAGCTAGAATAGTTTGAATATGTTACTTGTAATAATATTATCATTATCTCAATGTTATTCTTTAGCATTATGTTATTATTTGATAGAAGGATAAGTGCACAATGTTAGGTAAATATGAACCTTGTTATCGCCATGGGAGACTTGCTATCAACACACTTAATAAAGATGCACTTAAAGAAATTTAAATTTATTATTTAAGTATACGTATTTTATTTAGTCTTTTCTGAATAACTATTTTTTTTCATATGGTACTATTTTGATGAACTGAAATACGCACCAGCAAGTTTTTTTTAGATTATTAAATAATGATATCAGCGGTGATTCTTTTAAAAGTTCAATAGTTATGAATTAAGAATAAAACGTGTAAGTCTTAGAATTTATAAAGGAAAACAGAACTTGACAAACCTAAAAGTTTAGCAGACCACTTAGATGAATACTATAAAAACGAAGAAGGGATTAATTTAATTGACCGATTTAATCTACATTTGTGAAACCAAGATGGGCTATCGTTCTTAAGCGACGTGTTTATAGGAAAATATCATGTTTATTTTAAATTTTAGTTTTATATCTGAGTATTTTTTACCATGGTTAACTTGTTCTTACTACCTTTTTTGATATCTTTAAGGTACTTATCTATCTATTGCTGCGGTTTTGGCACAAATCAGTTTTATTTTTATGCATTTATACTCTTCTATTCTTAGTTCAGGCTAACATAAGCGTTAAAAATGCCTACATTCAAGGCACTTCTGTTAGATATTGAAGGAACAATTACCAGTATTTCATTTGTTAAGGCAGGTGTAACATTTTCGTCGTTAACTTTCTTCTATATTATTAATTTTTAAGCCTTAGTGTCATTTGTACTTGATTTATCATAACATATGAATCTTTTTGGACAAGTTATATAGAGAAAATTTTTATATGAGTCTTAATCTTTTAATTATAATTCCCATATTCATCTTAGATACAGATCTACTGATCAATTTATTTTTGAGGATTCTCTGTTCCCCTATGCGTTTGAGAATGTTCTTCGTTATATCACTGACCACTTTGATGAAGTTGATGTACAGAAGGTTATTCTTGAACTAAGATCACTAGCAGTGGATCAATCCAAAACCGATAGTAATGTTAGGTAAGAAAAAAGTTATGAGGAATGAGAGACTGAAGGCAAAATGTAAATATACTTTAGAAGAGGATTTAGTATTCTAATATTCTTGACTATCATTATAGAGCTGGACTAGAAATTCATTTTCATTATAACTAGTAAAGATTATTTTATTTATTTTTGCTATATGTCAGTATTTTAAGCATTAGATGCATACATACATGGCTTCGAAATCATAAATTATCGAAAAAGTAAAGGAGTTATACTTAGAGCAAGTTAAAAATAATATTTCAAAGATGTAGAAACTAAAGAATAATATTGCTGTAAATTATATTGACCATCAAAATTTACTTAGGATAATTCGAACTGAGAAACTTGAATGTATCGAAGATGTGACTTATAACGTGAGATACTGGATAAAATTGGATAAAAAGGTATTATATTTTGTAATATAAATAACTTACACGTTATAAATAGTTTTGTTGTGACTATTTTGGGAAAAACTAAACAGTTTTCGTTGTTGCTCAATAAACTTATTTAATCAATAGTTAATTTTTAGTTTACTCCTATGAAAACATTGCAAGGTTTAATTTGGGAAGAGGCTTACGAAAGAGGTGATGTGAAGGGACAGTAAGTTTTAATTATTGGTTGCTACTTTACTGATTTTGTTATTATGCAAAAAAGCTTGGTTTTAGAAATATGTAAATGACTATTTAAATATTATCTTCTTGACTAGAAAGCTTTTAATAATTTTGTTAAATTGGAATGCTTCCCGCGCATATATTGGTATACTGTACTCGACTAAGATCTTTGAGCTAAGTGACACACTACACTTTCTTATTATATGTAGATATCTAATAAAATTGGGTTATGATTTTTTTTGAATAGGTTAAGCAGACTTGATTTCAGTGTTTATCCGGATGTGCTACCTGTTTTGGAAAAGCTTAATGTGCCAATTTTCATATACTCATCTGGTTCAGTTCATGCTCAAAAATTACTCTTTAGTCATTCTATTAATGGCGATATGACTAAGGTTATTAGAATAACTAATTCTAGTTATTATTTAGCATTTTAATCTTTAGTAATATTTTATTTTCTACTTAGACTTTTATAGTTACTAATGAATTAATATATTATCTTGTATAATTTAGATAATTTCGGGTTACTTTGATACTAATATTGGTCTAAAAGGAGATTCAGACTCATATTTAAAAATATGTAAAGCTATCAAAATGAATCCAACTGACGTTTTATTTCTCACAGATGTAGAAGCAGGTGGGCAAAATTAATATTACCTAGTGAAAAAATTAGGAAGAAGAGAAAAAGAATTAGGACGGGGAATATAAGCTTATATTGTATAAATATTGTAAATACGATGGATATTGAATAAGACTTATGTATTTAAATTTTCAGAAGCTCGAGCTGCTCGAATTAGTGGTTTACAGTCAAAGATTATTGTCCGAAATGGAAATGCTCCTCTTTCAGATGATGCAAAGAGAGACTTTGATGCAATCGAGCTATTAGATGCCATATTGTAAGCTTTATAAGCCAAGTTGGACTATAATCTCTTAGTTTTTCCCTAGATATCATCTAAGTTAATATCATGTAAGTTATGCTTAATGGATACAGGTGTTTTATTATTTTACTAGGGTAATATAAATGAAAAACTAGTGATTATCTTCCAAATACTAAGGATTGTCTTTTTTCTGAGGATTAACGCCTTTAAAAATTACTTCTCAGTCGTGTGAGAAATGTTATTTTGTTAGGTATCGCTTATGACTCTTATTTTGTAGAAATACGATATGGTCAGTTTCATTTACAAGGTGAATAATGTTTTTATTTGACCAATAAATGATGTTACTTTGCATAATCCAATTTGCATGTGGTTAACACGGATTTGTAATGATGTGGGGTTTTCTGTAAGCATACACTGGTCTTCAGCAAAGCTAAGAGTGGTATTTGCTTTTATTTCTCACACTTAAGACATGAGAGTTGTTGTTGGACTCATTCATGCATTTCTGATGGTATTCGCTGGTTTGGATATCATCCGTTTATTGCGATACACAATTTGAAGAAGTGGTGGATATGTGTTCAGTTTTCCTATTTCTCTTAATTACGTCCTATATTATATCTGATAAAGTATTAGCAAAAAGTAAGTTATTAAATGAAGTCAATAGATATTTCATTGTCTAATAAAATGAAAACATTGTCGCATATATGCGTATATAACTTTAAAGAAATAGAGAGATATGATCACCAAGTTGCTCTGAATTAAACATAGTTGTTAGTATGCGAGTTGAAATTAATTCTATAGTTCTTTCTATCTAACTGATGATTTTAGAGGTTGTATACTTAGTTCTTAATACAAATTACAATATATAAAATTTTACGTTTAAAAATTTATTGACGTTTCTTATCTTCCTGCTCTTTCTCTTCTTCTTATCACTGTCCAAATAACATTTATGGATGAAGGAAAACTATTTATATTGACTATATCAAAAATTTCAGGTCTTGAAGATCGATGCTTAGATTCTGTGGATCCTGGTCCATGCCAATATTACCAAGTAACGCTAATTTTAACTAGTCAGAATATTTGAAGTAAATAATATATGTAAAAGTATCAAAATGGTTGCATGCATGTTAACAAGGAATAAGTAACCATTACACATAAAATTAAGATAATTTATTTTAAGACACGCTGGTTTTGGGACACGTTCGATGAAAGTTGCAAGGAGTTTCATTATGGTGGTTGTATGGGTAGTAAAAACCGGTTTAATACAAAACACGAGTGTTTAAAACAGTGCAGATACAAGTTGTTTAATCCTGTGGCAGTACCAGGTCATCTTATTTATTTTAATTATTTTACTAGTTATACTTCCAACTTCTCTATAAATCAAAGTTCTTTACGAATTATTTTTTGTAACTTATTTTCTATATAATAGAAGCAAAATTAAAAATGTATAGAATATTAATATCTCATCACTTCAACAGATCTCTGTCTCCTTGAACCTGATCAAGCTCATTGTAACGATGAACGAAATGGTCAATGGTGGTATTACTTTAATTCAGAAAGTGGAACTTGTGAGAAAGTAAGCTTAGATCTTTCTAAGCACCATTTACTTATTTAAATTATAGTTATTAAAATATTAGATACATGAAACTGACTGATTAATATAATATGGGATCATTTATTAGCAACAATGTAAAAAAAAAACAAGTAAAAAGCATAATTTAATACAAAATTCAGAGGTACTATAAGTTACAGCATCGTTAGTATTATATAACAATATTTTCATAGTATTTTTGTCTCATGTATACTTTTAAATATTACTTTTATGAAGTTGAATGCTAAAGAATATTTGCAGTTTTTTTACTACGGATGCGGAGGAAATGATAACAAATTCTACAGTCAGCATTTATGTCACAAAGTCTGTGCTGAGAAATTGTCTCCTCAAATAGGTGAATTTCTTAAAATGCAGCGCTTAGTGTTTGTGGGAAGCCCAGCAAGCGTATTTTAATAAAATAAGCCTGAATATAGATAGAGTATTTCAAATTGATATATGCATTACAGTCAGGAAGAACTTTGCTACTGTAAATATTTATTTCAATGATTATCTCCATATATGTTGAGATATTAAATTACATGTTTGATTACCATATACTATAAATGATTGCGATTATCTACATCCAAAGGATTTTTATAGTTCGCCTCAAAAAGTAGTGGCATGAAAATATTTAAACTCAAAAAACTTTCTTGTAAGTTCCTAGTTTTACAAGAACAATTTCGCTTCATTTTGCAGCCTGCGAAACTTGTGATATTCGAACTTCATTCTGTAAATCACATTCTAAGTATAATTATACTTGTGAATGTCGCATTGGATATGAGAAGAACCGTTATGGTGATTGTATTGGTCAGTAAAAATATAGACTCATTTTTTAGTTTTTAACTTAAGAATATCATATTATTTGAAATCTATTGCCTTCAATATCTATAATTTACTTTTTAATTAAATAGTTATTTGCTTATTTTAATAATTACACCACTTTAGAAAATCTGAAGATGATTACATTAAATAGTATAGTTATCGATACATTTCTCTCAAAAAACGTCCCAAATTAAATGAAAATGTTGTTAATGTTTAGAGATCGTACTTAAATGATGAATAAATTGCAAAAACAAAGTGAACTATTTATTTTTAATTTGAGGAGATTTACCAATGTAATTTTTAGGTTTTGAACTATTTGTTTTCCTTATGTGAAGTTCTCTAAACAGAATTATATTTATGTTAGAAAATCCTCTAGAGCATAAGCCCTTAACGACTTATCGATTAATTAATTAATTTTGGTTATCCTTTTATTAACAGTAGTATATTTAATATAGATACTATAAAACTTAAACTTGTAGATAAATTAGTATCATCTAATACTCAGTAAATGACCAGTAATGGTGGCAAACAAACATATATTTAGACTGACAATGACATTTTAGCAGTGTTATACTTTTTAGAAGTAAACAGACTAAGAACTAAATAGACACATTTCGATGAAGGACATAACGAAGTTATTCGAATATTCACACATGTAATATTATGTTTCAAATATTGACGAATGTCGCGGCTACACAGCTGTCTGTGATAGAAATGCTTGGTGCACGAATACTGTAGGATCATACTCTTGCGAGTGCATGGCGGCTTATAGAGGAGACGGCAAACACTGCAGTTATGTAGGACTGGGTAACTTCTCACTTTTACATTTAAATTTTCTTCTAACTAAGTGAAAACTACGTAATTTAATCCAATCTGTGTTTATTACTGTTTTTATGCGTTACTAACTAATAAGAGAATGATTCAAAATCTTAAAAAATTTAGGAATAAAAGCTAACTTGTTCTTAAGTAATTTCTAAATGGTTTATAGGACGTTCTTCCATTGATTGCGCTGATTGTTCTCCCGATGCGACGTGTGTAAACGGAATTTGTCAGTGTAAAGAAGGATTTCAGGGTGATGGATTCAACTGTACGGGTTAGATTTTTCTTTTTATCTAGGAAAATATCATCTATCTCCTTCTGTTCTAGATTTTTTCGAATGGGTCCCACCGTTTATAAGCAAGAATGACAAATTATGTGTATACATTGTCAGGGTGATAAAACGGAGTAGTTATTTTGTCTGTTCCCGAGGGAGAAATGGGAGTCGTAAATGGTGAAAAAACGACAAAGACAACATGAAAAATTTAATAAAGTTTAAAAAATATAATTATAGATGATATAACATTGATAAATACAAGGAAAAATTAGAACCAATGTTGATTTCCTGGCAATAATTCGGATTTTTAAAAATATACGTAAAATTCCATTCTTTTCTATTTTCAAATTTCTTCATATATTACTTGTAATCAAAAAATGAATTATTGTGGGGAAAATAAATTGACTTAATTTTTAAAGTAATTATATTACGATATATTTAATAAAACACCTGAAGTTCGTAAAAAAATACATAATAGTCTTTAAACAAAATTTTGCAGATGTTAATGAATGCTTCAAGATACCCTTTGTCTGCGATAAAAATGCGGAATGCATCAACAAGAGGGGATCATTCATTTGCTCGTGCATATCGGGCTACGCTGGAAATGGGTACAACTGCTCACAGTCAAAGAGTCCGTATTAAATATTTACCTAGTACTGCCTTTTGTGACAAGTAGAAGTGTTACATTGTTTTTATTAATAAACTTTAAATATATTAATTAGTTCAATTCCGTTTTTTAGACGCATGTCTTGATAAATTTGATCGTGGATATCAAGAAACATGTGGTAAGGAGAACTGGCGAGAGCATTACTTTCTGGATCACAAGTCTAAAACGTAAGTAGTCACTTCATTTCATCATAATAATTAAATTAGTTATCATCTCAGGATTATTCATGAAGTTTCACTATGTATTTATTAATATTGGTGGATATAACACCAGATTTTCGAGAGTTCTCTAGAACGCACTACATTAAAACTTGATTTTCCATCTTTTAAAAAACCTCAAAACGTTTATACTACTATTTAAATATGAAAGTTTCTTTAAAATACGTAATGTACTGATATATATAAACAAAATTTACCTGCTTTCTTCAAAATCATTACATTATAAACTGTTAAGAGAGTTCTAGTATTGATTTTCTAACGACAATTTTTAATTAAATTATTAACGGAGTATTAGCCATAAAAACAGAAAATAATGATTAATGGTACAAATTTCTTTGCAGGAATAGTTTACACATTTAGTAATCTATAAAGTCTTTACAATAATTAATGCTTTTTTAGCTTCTTGGATAGTTTTAATTTGGCTTAACCTCTTATCTTAAGCTATATAGTAAACATTTATCCTTAGGTAATTTCATCTATACGAAATAGATAATGCAACAGTATTCTTCATTTTTAGGAGGTTTTTTTTTGTTTATTTTATAACCGGGGAATTAACTCTCAAAGCGAATACTGGACCATCATTGCTTTATTCAAAATTATTGTGTTTTTCAGAAAAAGAAATTTGCAGTGATTAGAGTGTTGTTTTCATTTGTTATGGATAGATTTATTTTTAGCTGTCGACAATTCTGGTATGATGGATGTCATGGAAGATCACGAAACATATTTTCAGAATTGGAAACTTGTGAGAAGATGTGTGAGCAAACCAATGTACTTACAAGAGCAGGTAATCAGTATTAATTTAAATGTTCTTTTTTTTACTCGATATGAATGATTTCAGCCAAAGCTTTTTTGCACTATTTTATGAACTTTCACAATTCACGCTAAACTTAAAACGTCAATGCAAGTCAGCTTTGTGTTTCCCATTAAATTGCTCGTAAACACGCTACATAACTGCAAATGTACTTCTCACTTTATCAGTTTAATGTAATGTTAGTGACATTTCTATATTTACGTTGTATTTATCTTTTCTCAAAATGTTGAGATTTAAATGTATTACTGCCTTTTGATTACATTCCCATCGCCCATCTTAACTGTCTCGTCTTTTTCTCACACGTCAATTTGTCATGGTTGATTCTACGACCTCTTCAAAGTATTATATAAACCCCAACTTCGCTTCTGATGTGCTGTATCTATGTCATCCAATAAGCATTTATCCGCCCTCTCTTTTTAAGGGGCGTTCCCCAGGGATACTTCCAAATCAATGCCTCCAGCTAGCGCTCCGTGTTCAACATCCTTCACTATTACATAAATATGAAATGCATTTTATCTGCAATCTCTCCCTAATGGATGTTAGCAGTTCTACTGCTTGTTACAATTATTTGTCGTGTGTTGCTCAAATTCTAAAACGCACAAGTGCAGGCTTTAATTCCTGTTTATTAGATGAATTAACATTACTTCATCTTGAGTGTGTCTGCTTAACTACCCAGCACATTGTATTTGAAGGTGATGAGAGTGATTCCACCACGAATAGTTATTTGTTTACAACTTCAATCGCAAGGCCGTGCTGCTTTAAAGTATTGAGTTATAGTATTTCACCTAGAAGTACTATTCAGCAGTTCACTCAAAATAATGAACTTACGTATGGTTTGAACTACTCTGTAATTGCTATGGAGTCTATTATTACGCACAATACAGCAACAACAATAGCATTGACGGCAAATCCAGAGACCAAACCGGAAGAAGAATATTTACATTATTACGGGTCAGATAACTTCCTGCTTTATTTCGACATTATTCGCATGTTTTGGCACCTACTTTGTGCACTGTATTCACTATTTCCACTTGATTTCCGAATATCTTTTATCCTGGGTAATTTCGTTTTGATATATTCTCGTTCAGAGGTCTGCTGGGATATGTTCGATTTGAGCTACAGGAACCAATGTTTAAATGGTAGGTGATTACGTGTTTATGTGGCTTTTTCTCAAATAGATGAAATTAAAGTAATTTGATAGAAATTTTAATCTTAGCAGTAACATGCTGATTAATAAAAATGTCCCAGTTTAGGTTAAGAAATGATTATTATTAGAGTCCTATGTTTTCTTTCTTAGATTTATTAGGAATTCTTAGATTATTTTGGGAATGCACAGTAGAAATACGTATTTTAAACAGCTGTGATAATTTGAAAACCATTTTACTCTCGAGTTATATTTGGGTTAAAGCTTACTTATAATTATTAATAGAAAATACTATTCATAGTGTTCGTTATAGATTATTTCATTCTTAAGTCTGTATATCATAACAACAATATTAATTGTTAGCATCATCCTGTAGATTTTTAACAATTATTTGCACTAACACTATATATGTATATTATATTTATTCAATAAATTGATCAAAATCTGTCAATAGGTCTAAATTAACACTTTTGTTTTATGTCTTTAATAAATTTGCGGTTAAAGGTACAGTTTAATACTTATATGAAAATGAAAAACCAGTGTTGGACACGACATGAACTTTAATTAATCTTCCCAAACATAAATTAGTTTCTACAATCAATCATTGCTTATAGAGAAAAAAAAGTAATTCGAGTGTGAGAGCAGATGACTACTTTTAGGAAATTGGGAACAGCGATTCTACTTTGATCATGCGTCTCTTACTTGTCGACAGTTTTGGTTCGATGGGTGTCGATCGGATTCTAGGAATATTTTTGAGGATCTTCTTACGTGCCAGTGGCTATGCGAGTCACAACCTATGTATAAATCCAGTAGGTGTTATTTGGAACCCAACTGCTACATAAATATATGCTTACTTGTTTAAATCCTGTATATTTCAGGTTTTATACTAAAATCGATGTAGTATTCAGAACAAAATAGCTTTAACCGCTGCTTCGTAGTTCCATTGCTGCGACATTACCGGAACACTACTATATAAATAAGAATACTTAAATATTTAGATTAACGTTTAAAAATTTATTAACATGTGCTAGGTATTATTGCGATAATATAAATGTTAAATTAATAGGGATGAGAAGTAAGAAAATTTTATAAATGATTTAACCTTCGTTACAAAAGTAATCCAGTAATAGTTAATTGTTAGATGAATCTTGCACGTACAATTTTTATAACAGCTTAAAAATATACAACCCATAATAAGTTATTTATTCAGGAGCTTGCTTAGAAGATTTCGATAGTCACTTTAAGGATGAGTGCAATGGCGGTCGGTGGAGACAGCAGTGGTACTTCGATAGGAATATTAAAGTATCTACTAAAAGTTTCATTTTAATGACTACATACTTTAATAATATTGTAATTATTATAGATAATATTAAGAGATTCATAGATTAAGTTACTAGTATGAAATACTTTTCTCAAAAAAAGAATGCATATCGCTCAGGTACTGTTTTCAGTGCTCTTATACTTTCTAAAAAGTATAATATTTTAAAAATAGTGTAGAAAATGCAAATTTATTTAGCGTTGTGTCGCCTTTTGGTACGATGGTTGTCGAAGTGAGAGCGAAAACATTTTTAAAGATCAACAAACCTGTCTACTTGCATGCGAAAACCCAGTTAAAAAAGATCGTGGGTGGTACTTATTATTTCTTCATTATATATCTTTAAGTTTTTTTAATCAAAGACGGTGGATTATGAAGATATTATACTATTATAATTTGTTAAATATCCTATTCATGGAAAATTTTCATATAGATAAACTTATAAAATCGAAGTTTACAAATATTTAGCAAAGAAGCCATGGAACATCAACGACAAACGTAAAATGATTGGAGATCTCAGTAATGTATCCAGTAGGTTCAGTTGTTTAAAGACTTAAATATTATGTAACACGATCCAAAATATCCACTTATTTTGCATAGGTACTTTCATCAAACTAATGCTTTGCGATGTAATGCAGATATATCTTATGTTATTTTAGGCCATTGTGTCTCATTTTCTGGATCAATTGCGTAAATTGGTAGTTCTTTCAAATCCTAGGACTATTGCAGTAAACAATTAGTTTCATTTGACAATCAACGCAGAAACGAGTAATGCATAACTCTAGGGTGAATGAGGATAAGATTTACTCGGCGTCGCTGAGTGGATTCTCCTATATCTCCTTTTTAATCTTAAATACTTTATTCATTCAATCGTTTACAGAACCCAATCTAACTCATATTTGTGCAACATCTAATCCATGTAAAAATAATGGGACATGTATATGGGTATGGAAGAAGAATATGCACTACTGCAAGTGTCAAGCTGGTTATACAGGAGATAGCTGCACAGAAAAAATCGGTACATGTTTTCTTTTTTCTGCTATATACAATCAAATACATCTACTTGCCGTCCTTTGGTTTATTTATTCATTACAATATTCTCTATGATTAAAGAATAGACGTGAGCACATTTTCATGTTAAGAAGATCTGAAGGAAATAAAATTTAATGCCTTAGAATTAAATTACCCAAGTTTGCAAAGAAATATTCAGTATTCATATATACAAACACTGCATGGTAATTTTGATACATATGGTACCACAGTCTGTATAAAATAATAGAATTCGTTTTAGATTTCGATCCCTGTGCTATTAACCCCTGTCTAAATGGTGCCACATGTAAAGCCAAGATAGATAAAGGAAAAGCGTCTTTCGAGTGCTACTGTGCTTCAGGTTTTGGAGGACCTAATTGCGACCAAAGTTGGTTAGACTTTCTTCTTTTTGCTAATAAACAATATTTTATTGTTCACTATTTAATTTCAGAGTAACCTCAGGAAAAGGTGTTATTATTGTTCAGATAAACAGCAAAAGTGTTATATCAAAAAATAGCAAATATATGCATGAATATTTATTTGTTGATACCACCTGAGCGTATCCTAGATAGACCATTCGCAGGACCATGTGAGGTGAATCCTTGCTTGAATAACGGTACTTGTCGTACAACTCGTGGATTCAGCACTTACTTTTGTGATTGTAAAGAAGGATTCGGAGGCAAAAACTGCGATATCTGTGGGGACTAAACACTTATAGTTTTAGTTTTATTTATTATTTTAAACAAATACATATTCAATTTCGAAGATAGTTTTCATCGAATTTTATAAATTTTTTGATCTTTATTTACTTCTTTTGCACTGAAAATACAGTTAGCGGTTGAATTTATTTATATTTCAGCAATTGGTTCAACCCCTCCAAAAGAACGATATGGTTCAAAAGTTTTGTTAGTATCCAGTGGAAAAGAAGAATGGATACAACAAATGAAGGAACGACTCGGTGCAGTAAAAAAAGGGACAACATCAAAAGTTGCCGATGAACCATATAAAGGTATTACTTCATTTAGGAAGAGTTACTCAGTTTTATATCACCTTTTATTAATTAAAATTAGCGTTTTATACTGCCGATATTTTTTGTATATTCACATTTCTCTCAAATATATGTAATTCCTATATCCATATGTAAAATGGATTTATAAGAGAAATTAGGAATATATTATATTGGTATACCGAAAATTTAAGCAAGGATTTTGAAATTTCTTTGAAAATGGCATTAAATTACACCCATAACCATCTATTTATAGATTCAAAAAGTAAGAAACGTGAGCGTGAAGAACGTGAGAAACAAGAAGCAGAAAAGGTAACTAATAAAGAGGAAGTTGAAACAAAGAGAAACAATGAGAGCAAAGTGGTGGAAGATGATAAGTTAGGCCCTCAGAAACACATGAATGAAACTCAATCGGTGAAAGGAATAGTCCTCTCCAATTTTGGATACCTTGTAGTAACCATTATAATTTTTATTTCTTTTATCTAGTTTGTTATGTGTGACGCTCCACAAATCTTTCCGATATTCCTTTGTTAGCAATTCAGTGCAAAGAATTAGACAACGTTTTTAATTTGCTATCAGAATTGTTACGTGTATTGAAGGTATACATATTTTATTTAGAAATATGTGCATAAATAGATAACAACCTTGCAATGTATCTATCTTCATCTAAATTAGTTTTATTGGAAAAATTTCTTTGTGGAAGACTACTTTATTAAATATTCTATAATAGATTATATATTAGACCACCGAAGTCTAAGCATACTGATAGAAAACTTCTAAACGAGTTGAAACTTTTACTTGTTTCCAAACATATGTCCTGTTTTTCAAACTTTATCTAACATTTTATTATCTTCACTGTTAAACAGCGTCTAGTTATTCCGCTTGCTTTTTGTCAAACAAATTTGTTTTAATTATTACAAAGTAATTGTTTAGAAATATTTTCAATAATGTAAGTAGAATATATTCCAGAGGAATGAAAAACTTTAGATATCTAAAAAAAAAGCTTGCTTAATTCATTGTATAGATAGATATGATTTTAAAAAACCCCTTAGAATTCAGATTTATTAGTTCATTGTAAGTGAAGTCTGATTACTAGTAAAAATTATTTGAAGATGTATGAATAAAAAATAATAATTTTTAACTAAGTAATTCGGCTATGATTTTAATCACGTTTTCCTTGTAAAATATTTCTCAGTACTTTTCAACACGTTTATTTAGAAATTTCTAAGTTGAATTCATCTTACAACCCACATTTATGGTGAATCAAATGAAAAGATTTTATTCCATTCAAATTAAACTATGCTGAAACTTGTTATCATTTCCTAGCACTCAAAACTTGCTGAAATTAACGGAAAAATTAGGATTTTAAAATAATTTTAAATACCTTATTACTGTGGTTACCATACATCACATGCATAGTTAAAATTTTACTCTATGATATTCTCTTAAACTATATTAAAATGTGCTTTTCCATATGGCAGTGATTTTTGCCAAATTATTTTCAAAAATCTTTCTGGATTTTCGATTACCATCACATCATAGCACTTACTTTGCATATTCACAGTTTTCTCCCGTGTAGTCATTTCAATAAGGGTCCCTCTTTTCGACTTCTGGCTGTCACTAATTGAAAATGTTTGATTCGGATGATTTTTAAAATAAATAATACCTTAGCATGTGAAAAACTGACGATACTTTGAGGCTGAATATTTTTAAACGTTTAGATAAAATTACTAGGATCAATACGTCACCAATACAAAGTTTTATGAGTTGTGTTAATAATTGTAAATTTAAAATACTAGGATGTGAGGAATTATACCAATAGGATGAGTTTCCATGGAAGCATGTTAAACATCATACACAGTCTATCGTTAATGTTATTGCAGAGAAGGTCTGACATATTCTATTTTTAATAATACTACTGCTGCTCTAGGTTGTTGATCTAATAAAATACTTTTCACATTCTCTGAAAAGAATAGATTTCCAGTAGATCAAAGATTGCCTATCTATTTATTTAGGAATTCAACAATATTTACTAATTTGAAAGCAAATACCAAATTTATTCATAATTGCCTTAGGATCTTTTGTTAACCGTTATTTAATATTTTCGTTTAAAATAATGATTAATTCTAACAAGATTATATAGTGCCCAATCGCCTATATCTTTATCCTATTGATAACATGTCCTATAAATAGTTGGTTAGCGATCCACTTCCAATCTCTACATCTTCTCGCCCGGTTGGACGAAGTGCACTGAGAGCACCATGCGATACGTTCTACTTGTCGCTGTAGTCATATTCGCTGTGATTGTCACTTTCCCAGGCGGTAGCTGTGAGTTCACTTTATTATTTCAAGTTCTAAGTGTTCAGTGTTTTTTAAACTAGCGCAATTATCGCAAAGTACCTTGACAGAATGTGCATTGTTTTACGTAAAATTTTATGACCGAAGTTTCATATAACGAAAATTATTAATATATAGCGGAGATCTTGGTAGATTTTATTTACTACAGCTATTAAACTAATATTATTAGTGAATCTCTTTAGTCGGTAATTTTGTAGATTTACAAACGATCGATGTACTGATCTTAATGAAAGTGAGAAGCTAGGCTCACTTACATGATATTATCTCACAAAAATATGCTTTATAATACGAGCGAAAATTTTAGGTGATATCGACGCTATTCGAATGAAAAGAGATGAAGGTTCAGCTGAAGATCCTGTTGAAGAAACTACATCCTATTACTCAACTCCCGATACGACGACCGTGTCTGCTACTGGTTACCCCTCCTTTGCCTGCTTCTTAATGATCATTGGTGTTATTCTGCTGCGTTAAAGTATTACGCATGCTAGCCAGGACGTAATGTTGTTTACAATATTTGCATTTGATGAGTTTTATACTAGTTTCGGATCAGAGATCGAATTTGCAAAAACTCATCGCATCAAAACATCTTGGGTAGGCAAGTCATTATACGTGGTATGTTAGCAATATCTATCTGTTTGTTCATTTTTAGTAGTTTTATTTAACGAGGATAATGTGAGAGTGGTTGTCGAATAAACTTAGTCAGGACTTGTGGTATAGGAAGTTCCATTTTCAAGTACAAAAGACCTCATAATAGGCTTCACAGCAGGATTGTCTTTGAGCTTCAGGAGGAGAAATGAGTAGGTAACTATGACGGAAACGAGCTGAAAGTGCTATTTATTGACTCTGTTGTAATGGTTAAATTCGAGATACTCACCGTGAAGAATGTTGTCCTTTCTAAAGGAAAAGCTCTCCAAACGGTCATACCCCACATGAACTGTGTTGACATTTTGTGAACGAAACATGATATCTATAATGATTAATGGACGTCTTAAGTATTTTTCTGGATGAATTGTTATCAAAAAGTGCTAACCTGAAACCGATCGAGATCCGCATTTGCATCGGGTACGATCCTCAAGACTGCATTAACAATTGCACGAGTCTATAAGTGTTTCATCAAGTTTTCACTAGTTAAGGTTTCTCATGTGATTAGTCACCGTTTCATTTGTAGTCATTCCTGTGTAACAAATGATCACGATATGCATCACTGCAACTACGACTTGAAGGCCTGCCCAGCATATAGTGAAATGCACACCTCTTGTTAGTCTTCGTCTCACATCTGGTATCGTGATCTGTTCGGATGAAATTGGTTCGATGAGACTAAAATTAACAATTGGTCAAAGATGAAAAATTAAGAGAATTTTGAAGGAAGATAATGAGTAAAATGTCCAGACCTTGAATGTGGCTGTGTCATAAAATAAATAGTGAGACAGAGTACCAACATTGACCATGCCAGTGAGAAAAGAATGAGAGGATTAAATAAATTGCCAATAGCTTCCTATAAATTACTAATTTCTATACCTGGAAAAGCTGACATCTGATTTTTTTGAGAGCGCAGAATTTTTTCAGTTAATACTGATTGGTTTGAACATTTTTGTGGTTACTGCTACTACAAATTGGTAATAGTAGTTTCTTCTATTTTTTTATCCAAAAGAAACTAATGAAATGCATGTTATCATATGGAAATTTCCACTCGGAATAAACTTATACTTTTTCATTCACGTTACTAAACGTTTAAATGGTGTTTTGCAACATGAAATAAATCAATAGTAACAATCTGGCTGTGAAGATTTTCTCAGAGAACATCATTTAAGCCGAGACTGTCTAAGATTAATTACGCTTAACTAACATAGTGAAAATAATGGGTATTTATTGTAATAATTTCATCATAAAGTTTCTTTTACTTACGCTTAATTGTTTATGTGTTCAACTAGTTCTGTTTAAAAAGCTAAAACTCTGGATATTCTTGGTCATTAGGATTTTTTTACCTGGACATTGGTTATCCTAAGAAATTGTTCGTAGTAGAATTTCAGACTAAAATGCCGTTTGCAATGTTCTTTGTAGAGAGCTTTAATAAGAATCCTTAAAGTATATGATTTGCATTCCATGAAATATGAATTAAGAAACATGCTTTTACAATGACTTGAACTTTACTTTTACTATCAATTTAATATTAGCATAGACCATAGCTAGATTTCAATCTTTTAAAAGTCGTTAATATATATGTTTATATTCTATCCAATATTCTCTATGAGTTTTTACAATCTTGCTATCTAATATAATTTGTAAAAGTAATAGAAATATCTTCGAAAGGTCTGGTTATCATAAACATACTAGTGGAAAAAATTCAACAAACTTAAAATGGAGCACATATCTCACATTTGTTTGAGAACTAGTACTCTCTCAATAAATGTATTCAAATCTTCTTAATATTATTCTACTGCATATGTTGAGTCTTAAAAAATTAATTTCTATAATATCCTTTTATTCATAAATAGATTGTTTATAAGTTATAAAGAGGAATAGGCGTATTTCTTTATGAAAATTGAAACGAAACTACACCTGCAATAAAATCTGATAATCCTATTGTACATATCATAATAGAGCAAAGGAATGAGGTTCCACAATGTAAGTACAGGCACAATAATAAATGCGGTATCTTGGATTACACTTGATCCAATTCTGCAATATTATTTTACATGAAGCTAAACAGGGATACTAGATAACGCATACTTTATTATGTAGTTCAAATCGAGCAGATTGTAGGTGTGGGTCATTGAAAGCATGAGGGCTTTCATAAGTTTAGGATAATTATCTTAGTGATTTCCTTAATTGCTTGAATAATATTTACTAGTTCATATTTATCGCATTACAACATGTTTACAACATACTTATGAAGGCATCTATATGAATACGTGCCTTCCAGAATATTATAGTGGAAAGGAATAATTAACTTTGAAATAATCTATTAAATTCAATTTTGACTTTAGAATAACCCAAAGTAAATAAATTTTAAAATATTACCTTATTAATGGATGTTTATATGGTCTTAATAACTCTAGAACCATGAATTTAAATGAGAATGTTTCAATTAATCAAGTAATTTATCCAAGTTAAGAATTAAATTAAGAATGCGACCAAAGAAAAATGCTTCAGTATCCATTAGAAATCCTGAATAATTTACTTACTTTTGTTCTGTAGCTATAAACTCCACAACTTTGAACGTGAATGGAAGCAGAAAAGCGACTATTACAATGAAGAAGAAAATGTATTTGTAAATTTGTATTGGTGGTGACAAGTGAAAGGCGCTGCGAAAACATATATCTACTGAGTCCAAAGTCTGTAACACAAAGGAAAATTAGTCAAAAACAGTGTATTTATAAGAATTCGAAATATACAATACTAGGATTTGGATATATGGATGTGGTTACACAATATTTATTTGTTTTAGCCTGATTTCAATTTTTTGCTCCCTCAAATAAATATTAGGTGGCAGATTGAAACCATTAATTTTTAATAGCAACCTATTAATCTAAATAAAGAGTATAAAAAATGCGAGGTATTCACAAGTGAAACGAACTCGAATTAGTTTTAGGTGCTCCTTTATTCGTAGAGTGAAGAGAATCAGAATAAAAATGTTTATCATAGGCTTAATGCCAGTTATTATGCAGGATACAGTGGATGCGTGCATCAAACCAAAGCGCTCCTGTAAATATAAATTCTCTTATTGCCCTTTTATTTTCATTTTCCGTTTCGTGTTTCTCTTCGTATTATTTTATTATTTTCTTACCTTATACGCAGTGATCAACCACATATTCTTATTGAGTAGATACGAGTTGAATATAATGGCCAAAAAGGAGAAGTTGAGCAACAATATGAATTTCTTGAAGCATTAAAAAGAAATTAAACTAGTGCTATGAAGAAAAGAACCTATTAATTAGTTAGCCAATAGCTAAAATGTTCTTTTAAATATCAATAATTTTAAAATATTTGAGCACAAATTAACATTAGATCGTTGATAATCAAATATTTTACTAAAATATTATTTCTGCTTTTACCATACTGAGTAGCCAAAGAATACAATAATACGATAGTTAACAAAAATATGACAGGTCATTTTGAATTTTAAACAATCCATTTAAGACACTTTTTTCTCATATTAGTACTTGAATTTTATAATTGTTCCATGTAGTCCCAGGATAAACTGAGTCTGAATTTTTCTATGAAACAAGGAAAACAAAGATGTGTATACCACAGTTCGTTTCCATCCTTTCGATCTGCTTTGCACAACGCCTGGGAAAAGTGCCAAGACTTTTAGAAGCAATAGAACATGATACATACATCTGGATACGCTGTTGAGACCTCTGTAAATAATGTAATAAATATCATTAAAACTATAATTTATAATTTAGACCTTTCTTCTTAAAATTCGAATATATAGCATAGCATATACCTCCATGCTCTCCCAATTCTTGTTTGCTGGTTTTCTCTCAACTCAGCAATACATTTATCATCAATTAATGACATTTTCAAGATACTGTCCACATTTGTTTTACATGCATTCTTTGAATTTCGTAGTCTACTATCGTTAGCCATTTCCATGCTGTGCTGCTTGTCAGTTAATTCATCCTTTTCTGTGTCCATAAGAGTTAGAGATTCTGTTCGATTGAAAGGGTACATAAGTGACTGAAATTGACTATAGATTTGCATCAATACGTACGCGAAAATTTATTTTAAAACAGGAAGTATTACTTGAGGTTATGACTAAACATTAGAGACATATTATATCAGGATTATGAGATTGAGTTATAAGAATTGAGTGTTTTTATCCACTGATTGCTATCAATTCAATGAAATTGTATTAAGCAACTAGTTTGTAGTGTTCAGGACCGCCTCCAATGATGAAATAGATTAGGGGGTGATGAATATTAACAACTAACGATTTTAGAATGAGTTATTATGTAAAAATAAAGGTACATTTTTGAAAAGAAGTTTGTTTACAACTATTAGCGTCGTATAGTAATCCCCAAAAAATGCTTAGAATGTTCATAATTCCTAAGTTGTTACGTATTTTATAAAAATTTCGTATAGAAAGCTTATTATACAAATTTGATATCTAGTTCAATAAATATGAGAACAACTCAACTAAGAAGATGTACAACCCATTCAAAAAACCAGAAAATTACTCAAGGTGTATAAAAGTGAATGAGGAACTATCACTTTTAACTTATATTAAAGGTATTTATATATGTCGTAATTCCAATAAATGTCAATTTTTTTAGATTCTCCTTTAATTTAAATGAAAATATTATTTTAAAGTTAAAATTAAACTTTTCATATGATAATGATAATTTTATGTTGAACGCTACTTCGAGATTTCCAAAGTTAACTGTTAGTAAAAGGCTAAATAATTATTAGTTGTTTTTATTTTAATGAAGAAGATATTATAGTGATTATTGAATTAATGGGAAAGAGGCAAATTTAAACCAAAGGGATTACTGCCGGATGTTGAGAATTTAGGTCGAGTAGACGCCATGAAGGATCCAATAAATTAGAGATACGAAATAAATAGGCATACAGAAATTGAAGGTTAATAAATGGATATCAAACTACTGCATTTGATGTCACTGATTAGTATACTTTAAGTGCCTTGAGATGCTTATATAACTTATCTCCCACTTAGTACTTCGTTTTAAATGAGAAAATGCTACAATAAAATTCAGTCTTCAAGAACAAATATTTTCTTACTAAACAATTTATAAATAAACGATTTTTGCCTAAACAAAATTTTAAAAATATACTAACAGGAAATGATAAATATAAACGAAAAAATAATTCGAGAGATTATGGGAAGTTTATGGTTTTCTACTCACTTCATGCGAACTGAGAATAAAATATTTACTACACATGATTAAAGTAGATCTATATAGCTGTAATAATCTCGCCCGAGAACAATTTAGATGTTTTGTATGAAATACGCAACAATTATTAGCGATCCATTAACATTATTTATAATCGATACAGTACAAAATTAATTTCCACATTTTATTTCAAATTGAAGCTGAAAAGTGCAGAAATACAAGCTACTTAATTTTAATTAATGGTATTTATATATGTATAATTGCAATTTCTTGCTCATGGCATAATTATGATTATTATACAATATAGAATGAGGACTTCTATGAAGTACAAATTACCCATCACTGCATATGAAGAAACATTCAGTTATAAATATGGGAGATATCTAGCTTTCTAAGACGGACAATATGTACTAACTATATTATTATCTACTTCATTGCCCACAAATAAGGATTCTATTCGATATAGATACATATTTTATATTAATATATGTGATAGGAGGCCTCATTAATTCTTATATGCCCCTAGAATGATTTGCCTGTTCTTGTGGTGTTTTCAATGGCCAATTTATAGTTTATTCTTTTGTAGCTGGAATACTATATCGAAATTTGTATTATAATGTTAGCTAAATGATAACGAAGTGGGGAGAATATGTAACTTGAAATCCGCTATTTATGTAATATTCTCGTGATCAGACAATTTATTGACAGAATGTAGGAAATAATGATAATAATTCCAAGCTATTAGTTAGCAATATATTAAATAAACATCAGAAATCCTGTAATTAAAAACATTGCCCTTAGTGTTATTGGTTGCGAAAAGTTGTGAGGCCTAATTGCCATGTGAGCATTTTTCCACATCTGTTCTTATATTTTAAGCTAATTGCATTCTTAGGGTACTATTAACTAATGCATTCTTAAGATATGCACAGGTATTTTCTCCTTATATAATTGTGTTTAGGCAATTCACATTTGTAAGAACAGACCCAATTGTAAAAGCAAAACTACCATATAAAAACATTTTCACCTAATAATTAGCCCATATAAGAAGTTATATAATTTTCATTCCCGATTATTTTTTGTCTCATAATTACACCTAATTGTTAAATATGCTTTATTTTCAAGACAATGAAATTTTAATCTTTCTGTATTTATTAGTATTTGTTTTGTTTATTTTGCATATTTCTGCAATTATATAATAATATTAGGAGTTTTGAAGGATTTATCATTCTACTTACATGAAAACGAATAAAAAAAATTATTTCATATTTTAATATAGATTTAATATCTAGTATATTTCATGGATAGGAGCTATCGTCATAGATTATATTTTAGCTAAAACTCGTTCTGAGAGTATATAATCTTTTATTTAATTTTTAATCTTCAAATCGTAGATCGAAGGAAGAATATATAGCGATTCGGATGGTTTAATTTTTCTATTTTATTTAAACTCTAGTTTCAATTAATTTATGAATTTTTCATACTAGGGGTGCTTAATAATGCTATGAATACGTGAGAAATATTGAAAGTGGACAGAAAAGAATCCAGTATTTTATTGATTGTAAGAACAGCAATAAGTAAAACAACCATTTCGTTTAAGTGGGAGAAGTCATATATCTAGTTTTAGAAAGACTAGTTAAGCCTTTTAATTACATATATCATTACAATCCATGCTTTATTTTCTTCAGTAGAGTTATAATGCATATAACTATTACTAGAAAAATTACATGTTTGTATGTGATTTAGCATCCAGGTGATTTATATACAGAGAAATATGATATCACACTCGAAAATATATCACTTTTTCAGCTGTTGTAATTTACAAGTCTGTGTAGGAAGAATACAACTATGAGCTATATTTTTATTTGCAGGAATAATCAGCTATTATTCAACTATTCTCCAATTATTTCATATGAATGCCCATTGGGCTTTAGAAAACAATAGTTTTTTTAAAATATAGTCCAGACTTTTTATCGAGATATTCAATGAAATTGTAAACCAAATTCCAACTTTTCTTAAGATCCAAACAATATTTTGATATTAACGAGATGTTTTTATAATATTTCTCAATGTGCAGAATATTGTTTACTATATTCAACAGTGATGAAGCTAGTTGGTGATTTTAATATGGTAATTGAGAACGACACACTAGCTCAAATTATTATTAGGACGTAGTTCATCAATCACGCGTTACCAACAACCTAAATTAATATAAATCAATAAGCATTTTAAAGCCAACAGATGGTAATCACTACATATATATTATTGTTATGACCAGTATTATTGCGCTCATTTTATACTACTAGTAATTCCACTGATCTATCAGATGAAAGCATTTTCAATCAAAAATTTTATACAAGTTAAACAATTCAATGCTCAACTATCTGATTATAGAGATCAAAAAGAGAACAGTGGAAATAATTCCTTTAGGAATTATTTCATATGTGAGGTAGATATATGAAAAAGAATAAAAATTATTAACCGATAATGACAACTGAGTAAGGAGAGAAATTTAATCGAGATATCATTGTTATTATTAAAGATTATTTAAATGTCTGAGAAATCGGACACGACAAGTTGAGGCGTAATGAGAGGGGCGGAGCGTCTACGATCTATAAGCTTACGAGGAAATAAGCTTAATTTGAAACTTCGTGGTGCGGTTACAATATTGGAGGGTTGAAACACTTTTGTAGAAGGGATTAATGCATTTGTACTTGGAGTTCCTAAAGACGTTGAGGATGATGGTGGTAAATTTGTTAAATAAAGTTTAACAATGTTAGTGGCTTCTCCATCAGACTCTGTTGTCCCACTGATCAAAGAATAACGTTCGAATGTATCTCTCTGCAAAAAAAAATATGTAAAAAATAATAATGAATATTTAAACAAAGATTTGGTATCTTTGAGAGATCACTGATATTAACTAATTCCGGATTATTATAACGATTCACTTGGAAAACCAATAGTGTAAAAGTTATGAGCATATGCTATATATTTTGGTATTCTACAGGAAAAAAGCGCACAATACCGAACTATTATATATAATAGAAAATTGTCATTTGAATAACAAAAAACAAGGATTCAAATGTAACCATAGACTATGAACTTTGAATGTCAACACATTGGCTTCCAGAGTTCGCAATACTGTTTTGATTGCTATCTATTGACATTGTTTAAAGAAAGTGATAGAGCTCTTCTCATTAAGCCAACAGTTAACTATATATAATTTAAGTCGCTAACATATTTTTGTTGCATCCATATTTCTAGTAAACACAAATTCATATACAAAGTATTTTCTTGTAATACAGTCTTTTAAAATGACAACACTTCGTTTTTCTACACTTTTTGTTCTCTATTGTCAGAGGGACTCAATTTTTTTCTGTGGTGAGAGATAATAGCCTTGGAAATCTCTAAAGTTCATCGTTTTTCATAAAGAATTACCACTTCTAT
Source organism: Heterorhabditis bacteriophora (assembly GCA_964036235.1). NCBI lineage: Eukaryota > Metazoa > Nematoda > Chromadorea > Rhabditida > Heterorhabditidae > Heterorhabditis > Heterorhabditis bacteriophora. The sequence continues at coordinate 12,330,722 of OZ038426.1, read as the reverse complement.
AGTATTTTTTTCAAAACCACCCACTTTTCATCGTTTCAACATGATGGTACACTTAACACAGTTTTGCGTTATTTAACGAAAAAAAGCGTAAATTCCCTAATATTGGACCATCATAACAATGGGTCGTGTTTCTACACGGAGTCTAGACGAAAGAGGTCAAATTAAAGTACTGTCAACTACCGGTTACACAGTGAAGCAGATTGCTGATGTTGTCAAGCGCTCCAGGAAGGCTATTATGAAGTTCCTGCGTCTTCAGGAAGAATAGGGACAAGAAAGAGTAGTGGAAGACCTGGCAAAATGAATGGCCGTGAAAAAAAGGAAATTCTGCGGACTGCGTCGAATAACACGATCAGCATCGTTGGAACCCGTAGGACTTGTGGCATTGATGCTTCAAAAACTACGGTGTGGAGAATCCTGCACAAGTGTCCCAAATATTGTCCGATCACGGATGAAGAAGTGTCCACAACTGACACAAGGACATAAGGACGAAAGGCTTTGCTGGGCCAAAATATTCATGAGATGCAACTGGGAAAAGGTTCGACTTTTACGAGTCTTCAAAAATAAGCCAATTAATTAATTATTTCGAAATTAGGTGATCTTCAGCGATGGGAAGTTCAACCTAGATGGTTCTGATGGTTTTCACTCCTATTGGAGAGATTTGTGCAAGATCTGCGACACTTTTCAACTCGAAATTTCGATGGAGGAAGTCTTATGGTTTGGGGTGCGTTCAGTGCTATGAGACTAGTCGACTTGACGTTGTCTCGACGAAGATGAACAGCGTGGACTATCAGAATGTCTTAGAACATCGTCTAGTCTAGTATCTCCAACGTTTTCCAAGCGCTATCTTCACTTTCCAATGCCACCATTCATGTCTGTCAAAGCACGAAAACGGCTGAAGAGCAATGAAGTGGACACTCCGGATTTAGATCTGATGGAGAATCTTTGGGTAATTCTTGTGTGGCGGATCAAGGATCTAAAATCTGCCATTAACAAATCATGGAGCGAAGTAGACAAAGGTGTCGTCAACCATTTAGTAAGCAGTGTGGCAGAACCAATTTTTCAGGTTATTAATAAAAGTGGTAGTTGTACTGAAAATTAGGTAATTGTTATATACATTGGTTATTACTGTTTTTGGCATAAAAACATATCTTAATAAAGTGTGCTATCATTTTTAAAGACACTGTATATACATCTTTAGAGTAGATTGACGTTTGAGCTAATTCCTTTCATGTTGAACAGTCTGTTGGCAACAGAATATCAGATTTTTATGTATAATAGCAATATATGCGAATTTCTCTCAGCAGTTGTATAAAGAGTTCTGAAGCATATGAGATGTTAATTTCTGGTGTTTCGATTTCTTCTTTGTACTTACATTAGAAAATATTACCATAATTCGAAACTCTTGAAAATTATCTGATGTTAATTATTAATTCAACAACTTTAGGATAATGGAAAAATTTGATGCATAATAGGCATTCTTCATCAGATCCTATCTTTATAACTATTCTTTCATTAGATGGTTTACTGCTTATTTCCCATGTGTCTTTTGATCTATTTGTTTACTTTTTTTAAACCAGATTCCATGTCTTAATCTATATTTTAATCATCAAATTTTCCAATAAATATTATCCCATTCTATATTTCATCAATAGATTAAATTTATTTAAAGAATAATGCTTTGGTAAGTTAGGAATATATAAAGAAGTTTTTAAAAATTCTTCGTATTAACAGCAATGCTGATCACCCTTGCTACTATAAGTGTTTGTCTGAATATTTAGTGGGTGCTCGTATTAACTGGATGAGCTAATTTTCTGTTGACTTACCATTATAAGATAGGTATTTTTTAAGTGAAATTTTAAATTGTCTCGAAAAAATAAATTTTTAGTCCCAACGTGAACAATCTAGCGCTATAATAATATTCTGCATAAATTCTATATGTTGAAGATATTAGAATTAATTTGTTAAATATAGCCTATATTTTATGAGCTACTACTACACTTTTTTGATTAAATCATAATCAAATGGAACTGTGGAAATAAAAATATGATTTTTTAGAAATTTGTTAAATATACTGTTTTATGATCCAATATAAAATCTCTATGAAAATAATTATACAATCTATTAGAAATCGAAGAAAATAGTTGTTCTCACCGTTCCAATTGATGTTAGACTTCCTCTGCCAGAGTCTTGTCCGGCGCTTCTTGCACTCTCATTCCTATATCTTCCAAGTGATCGATATATGGTAAACCGCTACAAATGAAAGTTTAAATACAGAATGAACAACTCGAACTTAAGTCACCCTACGAAAATTATTTCTTGACATATTGAAATACTATCGCTAGGATAGGAAGGCATGAATGTCTAACAATTTGCAATACTTACTCTTCTTCTTTGCTTTGGAATATGTTCGTGATGGCTTTCACTTGAATGTTCTGAGAGGTCAGAAACCTGTAAAATTTTAAAATATAATTTCACTTATCTCTAAGTATCTAACATTTTATTTAAATCATTAAGTTTCTTTAAACAATTGAAGTTTCTACTAAGACAAATTAAATTTTCTACGTGAACTAAGCAAATAATGAACTAGGTAAAAATGTTTATATATCTAAAATTATAAATAAATAATATATATAATTCTATTAGTAAAGAAGAATTGACAAAGATGATAAAGATCATTTGATTTTAGATGTAATTTTAAAACAACAAACTAAATGCAGAAATATAGTCCTACTTCCGGAATTGCAGATACTGGAAGAGCCGAGATACGTTTTAGTAAACCGAAAGATCTCCTACTGTATTCTCCTGACGACGATCGAGATGTTGTTGAGAAATCATCTTGAAATGATACTCGAGGAGATGACCTATACCATAAACTTTAGCATAGTGTAGTAAAATGTACGATAAAATATATTTATCCATTTATAAATAATTTAAGCAGTACATGAAATTTGGTGCTGACGTTGTTTATTTTGCTCAACACAATATTATGAAACTAAAGTATGTAGAATATTAGGAAATTAAAGGTTATGACCCATTTCTTTTTTTTCTTTATTTCTACTAGTTTATGGCAAATTAAAGCATATCGTGCCAAGCGAAGAATAGATTTTAGGCTTTCTTTAACTCATGTTTACATGCTAATATGACGATTACTGTTTTAACACATAATGTTGACGAGATGTAAATCAGCTACTACAAAGCTCTAGAGATTAAGTGAACGTAAGATCATACATAAACAAGCGCAAAACTCAGGTCAGTGTTCCATCTACCTCTACCTCTATGTTGCTGCACAACATCTGATTATTTACTTATGTCTCTATTTTCTTGCTATTTCGAATAAAGTTGTTAGCTGTTTACTCTACTAGCGGAGAAAAGCAGAACGCCGTTGAGCCAACCACCTCATCCTACAAATTTGCTTCTGGTTTTGCCGGCATTATTTCCCTCTGCACATTCCTTAAATTTGTTAGTTGGTTACAAACAAGGAGAAAGCTCCCGAAAGAGACGGTCTAGTCCTTTAACATTTATTGTTTCATTGATTTAAATAAAACACCGTGTGGTGCTAAGAAGGATTAATCTATTCCCAGAGTATATTAAAATTCTTAACTGCGTTAGCCATATACACATAGCGAAATTATTGCCTAGACCCCCTTGTGATATTTAATCATTCTGGAAGTAGTTTAATTTAAGATTAACAATAATGATGTGTTAAATGTGGGGTATGCTCAAACCTTCTCGTATTATCAGAAGGATCCAGAGAGTCAACTGCTTTGTGACTAGAACAATTCGATTCCCGAGGTGTACTGTTGAGGGATGTCACCTGAGTGACTGCCAGTCGAGATGGGCTACTACTCAGATCATGCCTTGGATTGCCAGGAGGTTGTGAATGGTAGAAGTTAGACAAGGAACTGGAAAGCAGCTATTCTGCATCCAGTTAATTTAAATAAAAAATATGTTTTGATTATATATTTTTATAAGAATGAAAAATTATTCAGTTGTGTTACTTTTTAAATATTCAGTAACTTCACTTTAATGCTACTCCTGATGTGCTGGTGATCCTTCGGATGACAGGCATCGCTTTCGTCTTTACATTTCTTTGAATTACCTATATATATATATATATATATATATATATTAGTAATGAGTCTCATTAAAGTTACGAAATACCGTTATTTCAGAACAAATATTAATATAATTCAGCATTCCTACAAATAAATAAGTAAAATACCTTAGTCTGTTTTTAATCACACATGTTAATATGAAATATCATATTTAAAAAGAACAAGAAAACCCTAAGAGTTTTTATTGTTCTTCTTTGATTGGCACTAACCTTTGTACAAAAAACATAAAGAAAGGGATTCGCGAATGCATTGATAGGAAAGAAGACAACGAGTAGAATCTTTGCGTCGCTAAGCGAAATAAGGGGTTTGCCCATTGCAGCAAAAACACCTAGAAAAACTGTACAATCTGTTGTGATAACATTGTAGAGAAATGACACATCAGAGGTCGAGTACTAAATTATCAAGTTTTTGTCTGTAACTCAAGCAACAGTTAATCAATCTGCTTGAAATGTAAACATATGATATCATTACTTTATAAAGAATAGTGAACTATGGATCAAATAAAGGCATCATAGTCGTTGATATCCGAGGAAATAAGCAAGGGAAAATGTAGGCAAATTTGAAACGAAATATGAGTGTTTAAACCAAAAAATGACTGAATAGATGTCATCCTAAAGTTAAATCTATTTTCAAAATAAGCTAGACGGATTGAAATTTATCATAGAAAATAATCACTAAACAGCAACCGAGTGGTTAAAAGTTCTTTAAAATCGAAGTATTTATTTGTAGGAAAAAAATTCCATATGTACATCAATCAAAAGTTCACAGATTCTTATATATATTACTTTTTATTCTAATATATAGTGGGGAAGCGTAATCGTCTATGAATGCTTTCACAGTGATTTTTTTAAAATTTCCAGGTTTAGGAGAAATTAAACAGAAGCTATAGCAATATCATGGTGAAGCTAGTTAAATTAATGTTTAAGAAGTGAATAGCTTTCATTCGATTAAAAAAACTTTTAGTAAACTACTAGATCAACATATTTTCATGAACATATGTGACATTTTTTCAATACAAATTTTAGTATTAAACTTTTCGTACTAATATATTAACTTTTGAATGACACTAAAACCTGTAAGATCGTGAAAATTAAAATAGGTAGAATCGATTTGATTTAAATTAAGGAATATTTTAGACAAGAATAGATAACATTCCCGAATATTGGGACCATTTAAAAAAATCTAAAACTAATTGTTCGGAAACTTCTGGAAAATTAATGGGAATTTGAGATATAGATATGTATAGTGATTACATTAATGCTTGCAACAAATTTAATTAAAATAAAGATAAAAATATGTTTGCAAAACCAACCAACTATTAAAGTGGGGAATCGACAGAGCATATCAGTACCAACTAATAATGCCATCTTAAGCATGATATCTTTGTCTTCTGCCCTTGACGGAGTACGAGGATTCTGTTACAACATTATTTATCGTTGTAGTACAACCACAATGTTTAATTAAATGTATCTGACCTTGAGCATACAAATCAAAAAAGCATAACACACTGCCATACCAGCAAAGGCAAAAATGTTGAACATCAGGAATGAGATAATGTAAGTCTATAAATGGTAGAATTACTGATCTAAAGTAGTGATCTTTTGCTGTGTTTATTTGTTGCTTCTCACTCGTCTATATTCCAGTATATACACTAATGCGTAGCTTCCATTAATCATTGATAGCTGTCTAGTTTGAATTTTACAAATTTTTTTGGGCAAATCATAAGTGTAAAACCCACTCACTCTATCAAATACATTTTCCATTCTTATGGGTAGACAAATGCTGGTTGCAGAATAACTGGACACACCCAAAAGAGGAAGAGTGGCCATAAATATTGAGAAAAGCCAACCTCCAACCATTAAACCCCAACCTGTTACGTAGTTCATTCGATGACCATAAAAGGCTTTCCTAAAAGAATTGCTTGTACTAACACCTTCATTTATTTATATAGGAATATACCTAGTATTTAGTGAGGGCTAATTAACAATTATAATGAGTGGCTAAACATAGAAGTTGTGCTTACTACTAATGAGAATATATTTTAGATTTTCATTGATGGTGTTCTACCTATTGGAGGGATGTGATAATGTGACGATAATAAAGATTATAGGCAAGGAATCGTTAAATATAAGACGTAAAATATTTCTTCCAGCCTAGATAATAAGTGACAAATATTTAAATTTATGTGCACTTTCATGCTTCAGATGGTGCCATGTTGGAACAATTGATTTACAAAGATTAACTGAATAGCCTTTGTACAGTCGATTATCTATAAATTTACTGAGGCTGCCTATGATCGCTGATTTAAATAAAGCCCACCTTGTATTGTAAGCCATCTCAAAAGCAATTAGAAACATTGATATTATACTCAGTTTCGACGCGAAAACTGCTAAGAAACCAGCAGCATTGCACCCTATAATTTGTATATATCTGGATGCTAATATGCATGCTAGTATCTAGAATATGTACTTATACTAAATTTAGGTATATTACTCTAATTCTCGTCGTTATTATTTCATTTACTAGCCATTTTAGTTTGTATATTCGTTTTATTTTAGGTTTTGTTTCACCTAGACTAGTTTGCCAATCGACTGCGTGCCTGTAGTATTCATCAGCTGTACGTACATCTTGAATAGCTAGAAAGGCCAAATATATACCTAAACAAAATTTGATTTATAGTACTATTATATTTAATTAATGCAAATTTCAATTAAATACCGTTTGTTTTTAGAGAACGATTTATGAAAATGTAGTCTATGTTAATTAAACTTTAAGAAAAACAGATAAAGCTAACCTGTTATCAAATCAGCAATTGATAGATTGATCATAAATAAATAATGAACTCTCATCCTTCTTTCATAGGCTAAACTGAGAATAATCCAAACGAGAATATTTCCAACAAAAGCCAGCACCCAAACAACCCAAATCGTTTTGCGAAGAACCCAGTAACTATAATTTTTTCACTATTCGATTTTACGTTGATTTAACATCAGCATCGATTAACAATTTAAATGCTTTACCCAACAATATTTTCACAAGGGTTGAGTGCATCAGGTTGAGGAGTGCATGTAATATTCTGGTAGAATCCTTGCACCGTAGCCACTTCCTCAACGGCTAAACACCGCATTACACCAATCTCTGATGGATCGTAGGCTAAATAAAATTATAATGCTACATACATGTTCAAATTATTAGAAGTTTTTTCCATTAAATACAAGGCATATTTTTTACGATTTTCTTTTACATATCTATTGTCGCTCTCCATGGCAAACATTTCATATAATGTCTAACTACAAAATAGATGTTCAACTTTTAATAAGTACTATTATTTTGGCCTAAACGCATATACTACGGAATTCACCTGGTGGATCATCATCATCAAGTGGTAAATTAACCTCATCGACATCCTCCCTTAGCCACTGTTCGAAGAGATTAGACCAAAGATCATTGACTGGTGATGGACTTGGAGCATGTACCTATAGAGGATAAAATGTGTATAAGAAGGCGTTTTTATCTTTAGAAAATAATTTTTAACCTGTCTAAGTATCCTCTTCTCTCTTCGTTCTGTTTTTTCTCGTTCTTTACAAATCCTATTGTGGATCTCCTTTACGTTATTTTTATAAAGCCCATTCTCTCCTTCTACCACATCATCCACGTACTATAAAATGCTAGAGATTAATTCCTATAATTATTTGTAACTATAGTTATGTATAGTTACCAGAACATATCACTGTATAATGCATCAACAATTTTTACCTATTAAAGTTAAGACTTCTACAGTATTTCCCTTGTTTCATTACATTTAATGTGAATGTTACATGTAGACTTTAAAAATCTGAAGCCTTAAGCAATAAGTTTAGATTCATATAGTGTATAATAAAGTGTAACCTTAAAAAGGCAACAGTGGTGTGGATAAGTAAAATATGCTGTCTCCAGGTGGGTGAAACTAAGAACAGAAGGAAGCCGTTTCAAAGTGTGTACGTTTCTTAGAGTAAGTGATTTGAGATTCTTCAAGCCATTTATGGGCAATTCACGAATGGAAGTGTCGGAAAGATCTCTAAAATCATTAGGACTTAAACACTCATTTCAATCCATCCCAGTCTGTCTCAAAAATAGTATAAAGAGTAGAAGATATTAATACTCTGATAACAGCAATTCTCTATGAATTACATAGAATTTATCACTATTAATTCGTTTTTAATGATCATAAAGTGCGTTTCAAAATGATAGCACATTTTGTTGTTTTGCATTTTTTTGTTCTTTGTGGTCAGATTGATCCAATTTTTTTACAGATGGGGTGTAAGAGCCTTGAAAATCTCCAGTTTAAATTTCATCGCTTTTCATAAAAAATTACCACTTTTATGCTAATTTTTCTCAAAACTACCACTTTTCATCGTTTCAAAATGATAGCACATTTTATTATAATATGTGTTTATGACAAAAAAACAACAACAATCAATGTACGTAATAAGTAGCTAATAATTAGTACAACTACCATTTCTATTAATAACCTGGAAATTCGTTCAGTCATACTGTTAACTAAGTTTTTGATGACACCTTCGTCTACTTCGTTCCATGCTTTGCTAATGGCACTTTGGAGGTCATTGACGGTCTCAAACTGACGGTTATCGGCATAAATCCGTCGCACGAGAATTGCCCAAAGATTCTCCACACCGTAGTTTTTGAAGCATCAATGCCATGAGTCCTACGGATTCCAACGATGCTGATTGTGTTATTCGACGCAGTCCGCAGAATTTCCCTTTTTCACGATCATTCAACTTGCTAAGTCGTCCACTACTCTTCTTTGTACCATATTCTTCTTGATGACGAAGGAAATTCATAATAGCCTTCCTGGAGCATTGACGACATCGGCAATCTGCTTCACCGTGTAGCCGGTAGTTGACAGTACTTTAATTTGACCTCTTTCGTGTAGACTCAATGTAGAAGCACGATCCATTGTTATGATGCTCCAGGATTAGTCAATTTGCGTTTTTTTCGTTAAATAACGCTAAAATATGGGAAGTGTGCTATCATTTTGAAACGATGAAAAGTGGTAGTTTTGAGAAAAATTAGCATAAAAGTGGTAATTTTTTATGAAAAGCGATGAAATTTAAACTGGAGATTTTCAAGGCTCTTACACCCCATCTGTAAAAAAATTGGATCAATCTGACCACAAAGAACAGAAAAAAGCAAAACAACAAAATGTGCTATCATTTTGAAACGCACTGTATAATAAACTTGCAAAGGAAACGTTTAATATAGTTGTATTTTATAATAAGTTGTAATATATCGGCGCAATTAAATTATATTAAAGTCTATATCTTTTATTTAGTTGTTTGGACTAAGATACATATAGTTTAATTAGGTTCATATTACACATTTTAACCAATGGTAAGTACATAGAGAAATTATTTTTAACCCACAAATGATGTAGTTCTATTATGTTCTTAAATGCATCCGTAGAGAGATCTGACAATTCTTCATTTCCGTTTAGTGCTCTGGAATATTCTTTGCATGAATTGAGAGTGGAAAAAAGAACTGCCTCTTTTCTTGATTTTGGAATAAGTAGGTATAAAAATACAAATTTGATTTATAATATATATTGATTTTAAAATAAACTTTTATTTTAAATAAATTATGTTGTATGATTCAGTAGCTTGTTACAAATCTTTTTAGTGCGTGTTTACAGGTTATATGGGAATATTAAACCCAAAATATCATTGTTTAGAGCCACACTAGAATAGCTTGCACCTTATCTTTGATTTATTGATGTTCTCCATGATTAAAATACTTTTACCAAGAATAAGCATTTATTTATAAACTGAATTTCTGATAAAGACTAGTTAAGCAAAGAATTTAAGAACGGAACTAATCAGAGCTATTCTCAGCTGTTATATTAAAAAATAACTCTGACCGCAGTGAAAGAGCATTACCCTGAGAAGTAAGTATTAAGGTTGGCATCGCGGGACTCTCGATTCCCCGAATCCCGGGAAATACCTAGCTTTTCAAAAATCTCGAAAACCGGGAAACCCGATAACTTGACTTATTAAAATACCACGAAAATCCGAAAACCCGGTAACTCAAAATTTTAGTCTCAAATGCCAACCCTAGTAAGTATGAATAAATTAGTTACAAATTTTTAAAAAGAATAACGAATTATGAATATTTTAATAGGACTGAGATATTGTTACTATTGTGAAAATAGTTAATTCTATTTTTAGTAATTTTTTACCAAACGTAACACTACAAAACATAATTAGTGGAAATTTTATAATGCAAAGAACGTTTAATAATGTTATTAGTAATTTTCAAACGTGTACTATATCGTATAGTTTAGGATGGTGTATCGGATTTGAGAAGAAGTGCACATACAATTTTAAAAAGCTGCTGCCGCTGAAAGCGTAGCCTGCGATTTCCTTGATTTTGTTATGACTGATCCGTAGGCTTCGAGCTCGAACTCCTCGAACACGTCCATCCCCAATATATCCGATCTGCGTACAGCATTAAGATTTGTAGCAAATATGCAGTTAAAAACAATTTTAATAAGTAAAATTATAACTAATCAGCGATTAAAACGGTGAATAGATGACATTGCGATTTACTAGAAGTCAATGAAACGCTTAAAAACGTTTGCAGCTTTCTTCGAAATGAACTGATATGGTAAAAATATAGTGCGTTCAAAAATGGCGAATTTTTTTCGAGTTATATTTGACTGTTTCAGAAGTGAAAATATTCCTACCTCACTCTGATTATAGAATCATAATACTTGGTAAAAGTGTCTAGAAGATATAGCTATAGTTTTAGCATTAAATGTTTGCAAATTCTTTTGAAAGGCAATTTTAGATTTTTTCATAAGATAAGATAATAACCAATAATTCCTAATTAATTACTTATCTTTAAACATAATCTTGCTTGCCTAAAATGGCTTATTCGAAAGCGTTTTATTAAATTCTTCTAGATAAAATATATTTTCGCGAAATAAATTTTTCAAGCAAGATTATTTAATGTTATAAAGTAATAACTTTCCAGAAAATTATTTACAACTTCTGAATAAGCATAAACTATGAAAAACCTGATTTCCTGACAAATCGACCTCAACATCCATTTTGTGTTCTTCAGACATTTGTAAACCCGGCATTCTCTTTAAGCTGTTGTCACGAAGAATTCTTTAAAAAAATTATTTAATAACGTGTTTCTGTTGTGTATGCATGCATATATTTTACTGTAATAATGTTATTTGAATGGCACTACATCTTTCATTTTACGCAAACCTAAAATATTTCATAAAAGCAAGAAACTAACAGAGATTGTATTTTGAGATTTTTCTCAAGCAGAACTTCCGACACTTCTTCTAGCTTCCTGCACCAGGTAATAGAACTATTAAAAAATACATATATAATAACTTTAACTAATAATTACATGTATAGTTTTGCATAGATGTACGTTAACTGAACTCACAATTTCCGCAGATTCGTTAAATTTCTTAATGAATTACCATCGAAGTGTTCAAGATGAGGTGAATCATATATTTCTCTAAAATGACTTCAATAATTCCACTGTAGCTAATCTTTTTACAGTTTTAAAGTACTGTTTCAATAATACCATTTCCTAGTTTGCCAAATTAAAAAGCTATGTTTTAATAGTGGTAAAATTGAGCACTGTGTATTGAACGATATTTTTAACTATTAACCTTAGAAGCATTATTTGAATCCTCACTTTCAAAGCCTAATTATTTGCTTATAAGTATCTTACTTTACATTGCAAACCTAAAAGTATGTATCTATGACACTGTTAGCAAGCTTTTTCCTATTAATTGCAAATTCAAAAGTTTAATTAAGAATACGTAAAGCTTCACATTATATGAAAATAATAATATTGTTTTTGTACTATCTGAAAACAACAGCTAAATGTTTTATGATATTGTTAGGAACATTCAAACATTAATATCTGAAACCACATATATGCTAATCTACATCCTTACCTGCTGTTCCCTAATTAGCATACTAATAGCTAAGATAGTTACGCCCCCGTTGTAGCTTGTATATAAGAAACCTCATTTTCTGTATAAGTTGTCTCCCATATACGTGTATTTTATAAACTATTCTTGGCCTACTATTACACAAGGATATAACAGATATTAATCTAGTATAAATATTAAATATTACAAGATTATTGAATATACATAGTGAAAACTTACATTTCCTCGAGATTTGGATAATCAGCAAAAAAATTGGAACCCATTGATGAAATACTCGTATTGAACATCACTCTGAAACAACGCTTATAGAGCAGTATTACTATCTGTAATTCTCAATAATACTTCTATTGTTATATCAAATGTATGCTAAAAATACAGCTGACTTCCTTTCATAAATGAAGAATAAAAATCTATTCTTATGTCTTAAATACATAGCTCACAAATAGTAAAGTTTATGCTAAAAATATTTTTTACTATTTAAAATGTTTTAGATACCCACAGCACTCGAATAGTACTTGTGAGGTTCTGAGGTAAAGACATGACATCTGGTCCTTTGCAACAGCACTCTCCTCGAAGACGAATAATGCATTTGCAGCCACTCTCTTCAAATCGACACGATTTCTACATGAAATATAAAATTTAAGTCCTGTAAAATAAGGTTAAGAAAAAGATTTTATAATTGAAATGCTTTGTAGAAAAGTAGTTAATTAAGGACATAATCTTGAAAAAACTAAATTAAATAAGGATTTCGTTGTTTTCTAAAGAATCAATTATATATAAGACCTAAGCAGTTTAATATAATCAACTTTATTCTAGATTACAGTATTAGCATTATATATTTGTACACAAATCGTTCTACTAAACATAATGTTTCAAATTCATAGGGAAATGTACCTTAACTAAAAATCTTGGCGGATAGTTAGGACGCGATGCTTCAACTACAGAGATCAAGAAGATCTGAACAGATATACAAGTAATCAATAATTTAAGCTTCATGCGCCGGCGCGCCCGGAGGATGATAAGAAGCACATAGCTGACTAGACAAACACACCCACAACTTTATGTGATAAGGCTATACTCCTTTGAAGATATCATTTTGACTACCGGTCTCAGTTCTGAACTAGAAGTACACTGTAGAAGGAAGTTGTTCAAGATCAGTTGCTGATTGATGATCAGCAACTATGAAATTATTGCTCACTTCTCTATTTGACAACTTTCTATTGCTTACCAATTCTTGTGGTTATTATTAGCAACTCAATAATTGATGAAAAGTGGTGTCTGGCTCTCCTATAGGATTTATTTTTGCCATGCAATTTATATCCTTAGTGTTTCAACTGAAAAACAATATTTCTATTGACATTGAAAATATAAATTATTACTGCTGATTAATATGCTAATGAAGGTATATACGTATTTCATTTTTGAAACGTACAAAGCAATATTTAAAATGTTGATAAGTTTGCAAATCTGAATATGCAGAAAATGACAATTTCGAGTATGTTCTATAATTTCCTTAAGCCTTATAAGTTAATTTTTACATTAAAGTGATTTTAGCTTTCGATGGTATTACAATGTCACCCTTTATATTTATAATATTGTAAATATGAATATGACAATTGTATGCTTTATTTATTAGACTTTTGAATAATATGCATTATTTATATGGATATACTTGCAATTATGAAACAACATAAATAGAAAATGATGTATCAAAATTGTTCACGTTTTTAACAACAAATATGTTTTTGAAATTTCAAGTGTTTTCTTATATATTTTTTTATACATAGAACTTAATAATTGTACTATTATGGATAAATGCATAAATTGTAGTAATTACTAAAATAGAGCTTCTGTTATCATATTTTTAAATCTGATATTTTATCAAGAACTACTTTGAAAAGACGAAGATTGTATTATAACAGTTTCTTCGTTTTGTTCTCTTGGATAATCACTAGTAGTTTTAGAAGAGCTGTCATGCAGTGAACTATCGCACATCGTGGAAGTAGTACCATGTTGTGCTTGTAATGCTGCGTTTCTCATATTAAGAAGTGCGTCTTCATAGCTTGGTGGATTGGGATCAAAGGTTTGAGAATCAACTGAGAGCAATGAAGGATCTAAAACGTAGCCTGAAAACAAAATAATTTAAAAAAAAATAGTTGTTTGTAAATTTTTTTCAGTTGGTCACAAAATTTTCATATTACTGATATTGGTACTTTTATTTGAGATTATTCCATCTATCTAATTATTTATTTCTGAACCCAAATCATTCGAATCCAATAGCAATTACAAGTGAAAATTTGCGTGGATAAATATACTTATATCGGATTTATCCCAGACATTAAAAGGCTCATGTAACAAAAGAATTAATGTAAGTTATTGTTGAATAACAAGTTTCTTTTACAAATTACTCCAAGATTATACAAAATCAAAAATGGCAAGATAAAAATAGCTACAGATTTAGATACAGTAGTTAAAGCCAGTTTTCAATCAAAATGAAAAAGAGGGTACCATTGCTCATATCAAAAAAAATGCATATCCAATTGTTTATCATATCTTCAGGTTTTTCCGAACTTATTTTTCCTATTATTGATAAAATTGATTTAAACTAAAGTCGTAAATTTAAGGCAATTCTCGTTATTTTAAGTAATATCAATACAGTAGCTACCTATTATCTGAGGATAATAGTCATCATCTGGCTGCGCTCTAGTTGCAATCATCACAGTTCTCATATGACTGCTATCATCCAGATAAATTCTTCTACCTAAATATTTATTAGAATATGAAATTTTACACTTTAGGTTATTGAACTATACATTTACTGCTGAAATATCATATTTTCAAATATTTCAATTTAAACAAAGAACAATGAAAAAATTAAATTACCAAAACGATTTTTATGAAATATTGACTTAGGATCTAATGTTGAATGGTTACGTTAATATCTATTTCTCATCTTCTGCATTCATATATTAACCAACACATGCTAATTGTTTAGATCTTTTTTAATGAAGGCAAATTTCTATTAACACTATTATTTTTCATATTGAGTTTATAAACTTAATTTTACAAAGTTAAATACAAGTGAATGAAATAAAAAGTAATTCATACACTGATGTGAAGAATCGGCTATGTAGTAGTGCGACCGATAATCATTGGGTCCTCTCTCTCCATTTTTGCCGCAGCATCCACGGATGGCGTAGCGAACACAGTAGGTTATTACAATAACCATAATACATAATGGTGTAAAATAAGTAACTAATTCTGAATCCATGCTAAAATGAAGTTTAAAAAAGTGGCTAGGCTTAAGCATTATATCAAACTACAATATAAAATGATCCTTTGGAAAGATTTCTATCATACTGTAAATAGATTACATTTAATATATTTGCTCTAATAGGTGCAATATTTTAAATAAAATCCTAGTAATGTTCGATAATAGTACAAATGTTTTCTAAAAATAAATATGGTTATTTTATAGATTTTTTTCCATGTTATAGGGTAATAGTAAGTCCTCGCTACTATTGCAATCCCTTAAGGATAAATATATTTAAGGGTAAGTTAATTTGAAAATATACAAAATATATACATTTATCATGGGATAAATTATGCACAGGGAAATTGGCTTTATTACTTTTGAATATGGCAAGTTTAAATATGCATTAATATGATTTATTAAATAGCTAGCTTCAATTTACCATGCTTGAACAAAGACAAACAGATTGATAAATAAATATGTTAAATTATTATAGTTCTTCTATGAACATACCTACTGATACATGTAAAAAGTGGATCAATATAGCCATCAACACAAATTTTCCTATAAATTTAGTAGTAAAGATATGATAAATTTCATAATTTGGTTTAGTTAGCTGTATTTAACTGAACATATAGAAATTATATACTACCTGTATTTCTAAGCAAGCCGGTTTTATCGCTTCTTAAGTGTTGTATCTCTTCTGAGGAGAGAACGTAAGTAGACCAAAGCAAGTTCATTATCACTACTAGATGAGGAAATAACAATACTCTACAAGACTAGCTAAAGAGCATGTCATTGTGTTAGGTGGTCTTCATATACAAGGTATAAGGTAGGGGCGTCACTATCTAAGATAAGGTTATAATTGGGATACAACAGATGGTGGTGTTAGATTATGTTCAAATTAAAGTCTGGTCTGTAATAGCTCCTTAGGCATACAATAAAAAGGGACGCCTGTTCCCAACAGTAAGAAAATAACAACTATATTTTATTGTTATTAGTATTTATTACATCACTAAGTATTATATTAGAAACTAGAGATTGTTGAGATATTCCAGAAAAGGAATATGTGCATTACGAAAATCAACAAGTGCCTTTCGACAAAATTTCGGACACAACTGTACTCATCAACATTGTGATATAAATGTAAACGTAATGATACTAAAAAGGGAAGCTAAGTAAGTTTAAGTGTTGGCTAAGAGTATTCGACTATTATGGCTATACTAAACAAAGTAAGTTATTTCCGTCATTAATTAAAAACTGAAGAAATATCTCATTTATTATATAGTCCATATAGTTGACGTAAAGGAAGAGCACGTAGTTATGTACATTAACAGAGATGAATCAGAAGCAGTTATAATAATGCTAAGATGTATTTCATGAAAGTAATATGAGTTTATCGACTACGTAAAATGTTCATTTATCCGATACAACGAATTGTGGACTAGAGATTATAACGATTCAAGACAACGTTCTCTGAGTGGAAAATGAGCTTATCGATCTAAAGATATGTCCTTCGTTTTATTCGTCCACTATACTGCTGTAACAAACGAATTTTGTTTTATCTCATGACTAGGATAATATAAATAATCGCTATAAACTGTGAATAACAAACATGGTTTTAGAAATCGGATAGGCTTGCCAATACAGAAGTAACAATAAAACATGCCTCTAAATTTTCATTTCCATGCATTAGATACACATTATAAGTAAAAATGGCTTTTGAACTCTATACATATTCGTACAACACTGATTAAAATATCAATTATTCTCCTATAATCGTAGAGCATGCATTATATTAAATATGTGAATACAATCAAATGAATTGCCAAACTACCTCTGCATTAGAATTTACTTATTATTTCTGAGGTACTTAACAGTTTTTTCCTCAAAATTATTCTCATAAATATTTCTTCAAGCATTGCCTCTTAAAAGAGATTGTTTATGATAGAACCAACTAATAGTGAAGTGGAAAATAGTCAAAGTGATGATCTTAAGATTGGAAGAACTTCACTATGACGTTAACACCAGATCAATTCCTCGTATTTTAAATTTCTATGTTATCTACAAAACACTTGAAAAGTTATATTTAATTTAGTTGTTTAGGCTATCACATTTAACTTCACTTTGTCACTCTTATTTTTATATAGAAGAGGTTTTTGAATTCTTCACAAACCGTAAATTATAATCCTAAATATCTCTCGCACTGAATAAATGCCATTATCTGCTACTATTCATTGTCTTCCATTTTCGGCTGAGTTTGAAGACTTCAATATCCTAGACGCGAATAAGATCTGTCATCTTCTCATGACAGCTCGCCATAAGTCTATCCGGAGCTTATTATCCATAACAAACTACGTTCGACTACTCACTGCATGTGTCCTCATAACGCTAACCAAATACTCAATCTACATGATCTCACAAAAACTGCAATATTATGGGATATCATTAAAATTTACTGAAGTTAAACTACGTCTAATGGCATATAAATATGGTAGAAGGAAAAAAATAACTAAATTAAAATATTAAATAATTCTTTTAGGGAATGAGACATTCTGCTTTTTTCAGAAGTTAATTCAACCACTTTAGTTTGATTTAGTAATACTAGGAAATTATTAATCAAATAAAAAGTAAAAGTAAATATAAATCAGGCTCAAAATAAAAGTCTTAATATGCCTAAGTATTACTTGTATGTTTTTAACATTGATTTGAATAATGATAAGAAACTAATCAAACGATAATAGATTGAATTAACATATTAATTACAAAATCAGAAAAAAAGAGCTTGCGAGATGAGAGTATAGTGGCATGATAATATATTCCTCAGATTCTTAAGGTTTTTTAATTATAATAATGTAATAATACTAATAAATAGTAGTATAATTTACATATGTGATAATGAAAATTGTTTATTAGATTTGATATCTCTAGCATATAGTTTAAGAAAATATAAGAATATCATTAGATAAGTTATTAATTTATATAAAGAATGTTAGACTATAATTCTAAATATATTCCAAAATGAAATATAAATAATTAGCTAGGCTTAAGATGTGATTATGGTATAAGCTAAGATATTGTATTATTGCTAATAAATTGAAAATATCTAAATACTAGATATAATAATTTTATTTGATCCAACATATTAAGGCTAGTATCAATTATATACTTAAAAATATAATATAAGTGCCTAATGATTGCAAAATACTATGTTCTATAAATTCAAAATTAGCAACGAGCAGTAATAGGTATAGGGACGCACGTCTCCGGGTGGTCACATAGCAAGCGTAATTTACAACTAAAATTAAACATCTAGAGTGAATTATCTGCTAGTTTTTGTAATGTCATAAACTATATTTATCAAAATAATCAATAAAGTAGGATAAATAAGTGTTTAATATTACACATGAAATATGGTGAGCAAGGATAGTCCAGGCTTTACTAAATCTCTGCTTTATCGAAATGGGATTGACTATAATTATACCTATATGGAGTTTATGTGTGAAGATCACATCCATATAAAGCTGAAGTAGAATTCTGAATTCATGCAATATACAAACATAGCTGTAATCACTGCATCACATTTCACACCAATAATCTACATAACTAAAAGATAACAGACTAAAACTTCGGATAAAATTCTAGATATTATAGTAATATGTAATTAACTAAACATTCCCATTAAGGAAGCATCTTATGAACATTCTAAATTTTACAATAATTCGCCTTTTATACTATCTTATAAACTACTAAAAGGTTTTATTCTGAAAAAATTTAAATCGTAATGATTTAGGCATTATGGATAGGAATAAATTTGAAATTTGGGAAGCAAAAATATGAACGATGCTCGTGGTTATTATGATATATATTCATTATAGAGCAATTTTAACCAGGGCACAATCTCAAAATTTCATGTGTAACCACCGGTCATCATGGAGGCTGTCAAATTCACATCTCTGTTGCCCACGCTAATATATTGCCAGAACTTACAAGTTTCTTTCTTAGGAATATTTTTTGAAGAGAAAGTCCAATTTAGTACATGACTTATTATTTAAATATTTGATGACATTTTTGATTTTTGAACTCTAATTTGTTTATCTGCTACATATAATCACATTTTTCTAAACTACATAAGATTTGAACTAAATACGTCATTAGATATATTGCCATATATATATAATATAAATATTTTAGACCAGAAATATAATGACCCTCATTCCTAGCAATAGTTTCATAGATTTCCAGCAGATAGTTTGTAGCTCACTGCCAAATGAATGCTCGACGAAGCAACATATCATTAAGGGTTCACGATTGCAGAGAATACGTAAGATGATTATATTTCTTGTTGTTTATAAAGCAATGCTTTTATATTTTGCCAAAAATTGTTTTATATTTGGTAGTTTTTTATTTCTTACGAATTTTAAGTTGCACCAGTAGAGAGCGTTGAAGAAGACTGGAGGAATACACAGAGGCAAATGTTAAAAAACAAAATATACTGCAGTTTATACTGGTATCTTCTAACAAAAGAACAGTTGAGAACAAATGGGTTAGTATGATAAAATACATCAAAATATTAAATTATCAGAAATAAGATAACAATCTTTTAAAGTTACTTTCTAATAGATGCTATTATTAGGTACAATGTATACTTTAGGTTCCCCAGATGGACTAATAGATATAAGAATTGTGTGTCTATTGAGCTAAACTATTTTGATAAGCAAAGTGGGAAAAAAACCTATGCTGAATGTGGAGGTAATTTATAATTTTTTTATATAACACATAAAAAGTTAAATGTCATGTTCATTACTTAGATCTTGAGCGGAAGTGTGCTCGCTGTGGGAAAGACTATAATTTGGACAGAAATGGCAAAGTTGTAAAGGCAGCATGCATTTATCATCCAATCCCTATAAAATACATCGGTCCAAGTTCGTTTTCATATCTTAACTGAATGCTTCGATTACTTAATATTGGTATGGACGTATATTCTCTCATTGCTGAATTAGTTTTTAGATGTTCCAAAATATAATTGTTGTGGTGAAGAAATTGGAGCGAAAGGTTGCACGCAGGCCTGTTCTCACGTATCTGACACACGTCTAGAGAGTACCCTACGGGAATTCAAGCAAACAGAAACCCCACAAAGCTCCTTGGACCCAAGAACAGGAAATGTAAGTTTAAATTAAGCTCTATGTCCACATATAAATTTTTTTATAATTACCTTTTTGAGTTTAAATATTTGCTTTCATATTAAACGCTCAATTTTTCACATTGAAATTATAGCTTTTTTAAAGGTATACGCGCTAGATTGCGAATCAGTTTACACCGTGTGTGGCCCAGAAGTTGCAAGAATTACTTTAGTGGATATATTTGGAGAAACTGTACTTGATTGTACCTTCCGACCTCGTAACACTATTGTCGACTATAATACTCGATTTTCCGGTCTCACTAGAGAAAGAGTACTTGGATCAAGGCTTCGTCTTAGTGATGTTTGATATAAGATTTCACTTTTTAATCATGACGTTTTTGTATTATATAAGAAGTGATTTTCCCTACTTAATTAACGAATTTCAGGCTCATGCATTTCTGTCTCATTTTATAAATTCGGAAACTATCCTAATTGGTCATGGACTCGATAATGACTTAAAGGCTCTTGGTGTGGTCCACAATAAAATCGTTGACACTTCTATTCTGTATCCTCACTGGTTAGCTAGCTTTACTTTACTCCTATTTTATTCCTTCTCCTTTGTCCTCATTTACCACTCACTCTTTCTATTTCCACTTTTCACATATACATTACTAGAAAAAAGGAGCCATGGAACTCCAATATAAGACTCTAAAAGAATAAATAAGAGCAACTTAGAACCCATTCTACTTCTGTGAATAATTTACACATCCTATCAGGATATAGGATTTCATCTTCATATTAGTAAGACACTAGGTAATTTCACATTGTTCTCTAGCACAATTGCTTTACAGATACTAATTTTTCTATTTGAATAAGATGAGCAGACAAAATAGACCAGATACTTGAATTCTAGAGATGTAGTGGGAATAATTTATGAGAATATTATAGGAAAGGATCTCCCTACAAATACGGTCTGAAGCTACTTACAAAGCATATTCTTAACAGAGATATTCAGCAGGGTTGTTAGTTTCAATCTTAGATTACGCTTTAATATAACATCTTCGTGTATAAAACTTGATAACATTATTATAGAGTTTTTATCAGATAGAATTGAATCTATTTTATCAATATTTTTTGTTTAGCAATGGGACATGATAGTAGAGAAGACGCAATAGCCACAATGGAACTCGTACTACACAAATTGGGATTTGGTTGCTGATTTTAATGAGGTCACACTTTATCATTACTAAGCTGTGATCAGTTTAAAAATACCTTGCAATTGGTCAACCACTCGCACTAATAAATCAATCTCTATTTAGTGCATAAACACATTTTCAGTTAAATCTCTATGTATTCTGTAGAGGTCATGTAACATGTAAACTAAAATATTCTATTAAAGTGTGATGTTTTTGTTCCTAACTTTGAGAATTAACAATATTGTTCGTATATTCTTATACATTGTACCTTGTTAAATATTTTAGTTTTGGTTATGTCAATATACCAGCTATTGTGCTCATTCTAACTTATGAATATTGTTTTATTTGTAACCACTCAATCAATAAACTGTTTTTAATGTTATATTTTACAGGGTTATAAATCAGTTAACTGTTTAATTAGTAACACTATATCTACTTAACATCTTCTAAAAGACCTATTTTTTTGCAGTAAATGTTTGAAGAAATATTTTATTTGAATAAAGTATATAAATAAAGGAAAAAAGTAGTATAAGTAACGTGCTATAATAAAGAAAACGAGTTAATTGTAAAAACAGTTTTGGACCTCATTTTACAGCATGTGCCGCGCTAAAGAGAAATCGTAGTTGTTTAAATATTGCTTCCCCATGAAGAATATTATTCTGTATGCTGAAAAACGTTTGTTATAGAGTCAGTGTTGGTATTACCTATTTACTCCCAATTTCTGAAATACCGTCAGGTCGCATATTTAAGGTATGTTTATACTTATTTGTACTTTCATTGTTTTCTATCTAATTACTTTTATTAGTGTTACTACTATTATTATATTTAGTCACACAAAGGTTTTTGAGATTCATATTCTTTTCGATTTTGGCCTTATTTTTTTCTTTACAATATATATAATCTCTTAAAATTGGTATATTTTAGAGACAATTTACTTTAGAAAAAAAATAATTTTATCAGACATAATTTCTTGTTTTTTATTCAGATTCTTTCTTTATTATCAGTCTTCCGTTTTAGTGGAATCATTCACTACCAGGTGTTCACAAAACTTACAAGCGCATATACAGTGTTATGAGCCAATTAGAAACAAACCAACCACCTTTGCCTATTAAAGAAGCTGTTAATACCACTTCAAAGCTGGCACTACGTGTACCAGATCATGTTCGAGGAATGACTACATTAGATAAGGAGAAGTTTACGTTAGTTTATACAATGAGCTTAATAGTTGTTCTTCATATAAATATACCAAAGTTTTTGTTGCTCCCTTGTAGACAGTCAAAATATCTGTAACGTTTAGTACTGTGATTACGTTTCCTGTGGTGACGGTTGAAGTGAATGACATAAATAGGATTCGAAGCAAAGTTCGGCTGGAGAGATATTTAATTAAGAATATGAATAAGCTCAAGGTCTAATTTTGGTCATATTATTTTTTATTTGTCCATATTGGATATTTTAAGCCTATTATCATATAAATGTATTATAATATTAAAAGCTAAAACTATTATGAAGTAGCGACAATGACTTATTAAGTTTTAGAACTTAATGGACAGTGAAGATCCGTCTTTGAAACTGTTAGTATTCGATCCAGATACTGTTAAAGAGGACGACGGCAAATTAAAAGAACAAATTATCAGGAAAATCGAGAATGTTTTGTGTGGTGAGGTTTTCTATGAAAACTATTGATGTTTTAATATATATGCCTCATACATGAATGTTTTTATCTGGTGGATATATATTAACCTTGAATTTTTTCTTTGCACAATAAAGCATTTTACTCTTAGAGTGACATAATTCTCTCTTTTCATTTTTTTTCCCTATAAATTTACTATATTTGTTAAGTAGATAATGTTACTTCATATGATAATAATCTAACACTAAAATAATTTAATATCATATAAATCATGTGTTTATGTCCTGATATTAACTATATTATTTTTGCAGGTAAATCACTGTATTGGTCAGTGAAAGATTATGTGATAACCTTTGAAAATTGGGATATGAAACGGATATTGAGAGCGGTTCTTCCAAAACATCTTGAATTCAGGTTACATTCTGTTTATATTGTTATTTATAATATATCTTTTTTCAGTTTTAAAGGATAATTTGCTTATGTGAAAACTAAATATCTAAGTGAAAATAGATAAATTATATAAATCTGATTTATTTAGTAGCTTCACACAAACAGGGCACATAATTCATTGTAATTTCCGTGATGATTTATCGTTATATAAGACTATTATTGGACAAATATTGCTAGAAAAAATTAGTCAGTGCAGGTTTGTTAAGAATAATTGTTTTCTCATTGAATACTTTAGACTTCGAAATAATTAAAACTTTAATTTTTAAAGTTTTTAGTATTCATAGTTTCAGAACCGTTGTTAATAAACTAGATGGAATAACAAATAAATATCGAAATTTTGAAATTGAACTTATTGCTGGAACTCCAGATTATATTGCTGAGGTAACAGAGGGGGCCCTACGATATGAATTAGATTTTAGCAAGGTATGTATTAGCCTCGTTTTTGTTTCTTCCGTTTCCTAAAATACTATATCCGTAGCAAGTTTTTCTGAACTTTATTTAAGGCTTGTGTAAAAAAAGAGGCTATAGAAAATGAAATTATGATTATTATCATTATTATTATTATTATTATTATTATTATTATGTATAGAGAATTTATTAACTCAACATAATAAATTAATCATTCTTTTAGGTTTTCTGGAACTCACGTCTTGGTCACGAACACGATCGTGTTTTGAAACAATTTGACTCTAGATCTCTCGGTAAATTGATGAATTAACTGAGTGGAAAATTTGGGTGGTAGTTAGTAATATATTCTTAGAATATATACTTTGTTACTTATAGTTTATGATGCGTGTGCTGGTGTTGGTCCTTTCGCGCTTCCAGCTGTGAAAAGAATACGAGCACGTAGAGTTATAGCTAACGATCTCAATCCTGATAGCGTTTATTGGATGCGGAAAAATGTGACTCTCAATAAGGTTACAATAATTGTCGACTTTTACTGAGATTATAGAGTGAATACTATTCTTTAAATTCCTATTTTATAGAGATATTATTATTATTTTATATAACTATATTAGATTGCTTCGAATAAAATTGATATTCACAATCTTGACGCTACTGAATTTATTCGAGGACCTGTGGCGGATGATATCATTAACGTACGTCTATATTGTTTTTCACATTCTACTTAAATTATATTATATATTGTGGGGAGTTAGAATTCATATAGTCGTTTCAGGAGATATCGAAATGCATTAAGGATCCAGAACTAACACCACCTACAGGTGCTCATATTATGATGAATCTCCCAGCTTACGCTGTTAACTTTCTTCCGGTATTCAAAGGAATGTTAGCTGAAAAAGTTGCTTTAATTTCTAATAGAATATCAGAAGTCAGTCTATTTCCTGTAACGGCCTACTGCTATCTCTTTGCAAAGGTTAGTTATCTCTTGGTGACAAGAGTTTTAATTATTTGTTCATTTATAGTCTATAATAGAGTAGCCACCTACAACAGTGGAGTTAATTGAAAACCAATGCTATTTTATTTTTCTTATTGATGAATTATGCTTTCTTTGTTGATAAATTTATTCTAAGGCTCATGAAGATGTTCCATACGAATGGTTCGAGAAACAAGCAGAAGAGATGGTATTATCCAATTTGGACTGGCCTACAGCAAAAATAAAACTTTTACATCATGTTTGTTTCGGACATTTTTTGAAATGATTTTATAAGTATGATATTATTCTCACATTCGTTAATATTTAACAAAGCAATATTGTTAAGGTAAGGACAGTTTCTTCACGGAAAGAAATGTTCTGCGTACATATTGAATTACCATGGGATCTTCTTGTTTATACTGAAGGCTTTTCTAATACTACTACATATGAACCTCCTCAAAAGATGAAGAAAACTACATGAATTTTTAAAATTCTCTACTTTATTCCTCTTAACTTTGTTTTATAGTTTATCCGAACCACAACTAATAATCCTAAAGTTATACAAATGGTTGTTTATGGTTGTTGTTTTCTATTAAATGTTAAGTTATTGCTTCCATTTACGACTTTGACTTGGTTATCTACTAAGCTTTCTTATTTCTTTTCGCTGTCTTTGTTTGACCAGGTTTAGGTATTTTAAATGTTTCAGATGTTATCACTTTGTTACATACGTTCGTTGCCATTTCTTGTACATGGGGGAAATTCTTCTCATGTAGGTTTAGTTTTATGGATTACTACGACTATCTGTAAATTTGTATATTTTGGTAATTTTCGGATGACTCTTATTGGTCGAAGGTCTATTGCTTCTTTACCATCATTGAATATCTACAGTCTACGGCGACGAATAGCAGAACGATTGTCGAATAAGTTAGTTTTATTTTTTGGAGATTGCTTATTCTGTTCCTAAGCATTTTAAAAATAGCTCTTGATAAGAAACAGTTATCTACCTTTAAGCGAAGATTATTAAATGCGTAAAGAGCAACGAAGAGTTGAGAGTAATTGTATTTTTGCCTTAGAAATAAGTATACTTATTAATATGAGATGTGTGCTATTCTTACACTCAGTGTTATAATGGACTATGTGTAAGATTTGCTGTGCTTCGTTTGTACTTTTAACCATTGGTATTTAAATTTAGATTTAATGTAAATCGTGTTGCTACAATTGGCCCAGATCTCGCTTGTTTAGAGTGGCTTATGGAGTGTGGCGCAACTGAGGTATTTTTTAATAGGTGCTTTAACTTTTGAACATTTATATTTATCTTTATTGTTGATATTGTACGTTTTATATTTAGGTGGAAATGAGCGATAAGCAGAAGATTGGATCTATTTCGCAAATGAAAAAGTATATTTTGGAAACTGTTGACAAGAGCAGTGTAAGTAATTGCGTCATTTCATCATAATTTTAGTGATATTATTGATTTAAGGAAGTTTTACAGGATGAGCTTCAAGTACGAATGTCTACTGGAGATCTAGCTTATGAAGAAAAGTGGCAAAATATACCAAGGACATATATTGTTAAGGTTAGCATAATAAGTTATAGTAAATAAGCTAAAATTCTTTGAATAATTAAATGCTTCAACTAACATGTATTATATTAAAGTATATATATATATATATATATATATATATATTAGGTGGACGCGAGTGATTCTGCTATTTCCAATGAAGGATTTACATATTTTCGTGAGCTACGACGGCTGGAAGTTTTAAAAATGAATTTTTGTGATTATTTTGGCGATGAAGGTTTGCGAGAATTAGCAATGGGCCGTCCTGCACAAACGCTGAAGGATATTTTAAGTTTTCTTCAAATACTATAAAATTATCTTTTAATATACGCTATAGGTGCCCTAATGGTATTCCATTTCTATAATTATATTGAAAATTATTTTAATTTAGGACTAAAATTCCTACACGATACAATTCAGTTCGATCATATTTGCTTGTTTTAGCTCAAGTAGTTGTGAATTCCTGATATAAAAAATTATTTTAGGAAATTGTTTTAAATCCATGCATGACAGATGGTGCTGTTTATTGGTTAAGTCGATTGAAGGCATTACGAAGAGCACACTTTTATTTCCTACCGTATGTTACTCACCGGCAGGCTTTTATTCGGCAATTAAAACTTTCTATTCCAAGGTAAGAACGCCATTTAATATATAGATAAAGACGAATATTGCATATTTTATAGTTTTTATGTGTTTATTAAATTTTATGCCTCATATAACAAGTCACCTTAAATTAATGCTAATAAAGAAGCCTATAATAACTTTTTTAAGGTAACTAAGTATTTTTGAAATACTTGGTAAAAAAATTATATTCTAGGTGTAATGTAACATTTCCTGAAGTTGATCACGTCGGATATGGGTATGGAAATAGCAAACCCTAATAGGTTATTTCGTATTATGAATAGAATTGTATGTCATTTTATTCCATGAAATTTCGTTGCTTTTCTCTTAATAAACAGTATAGGAATAATTAAATGTTAAATATTTACTATCTTCCGTTTAACATAGATACGAAAAAATTGTCACACTAAATTTTAGAAAGCGCATATAGTGAAAGATGCAACAACTATTGTATTAATCTTCAGGATGAGGTATTCATGAATGAAAAGTGAAAGTTTAAGTAGGAAGTTATCCATGATAATCTGCTTATACTGACTATATATTTACCTAGCAACTTAAGCACATCAATGTAAATTCTACACTTAATTTCAAATTCTTGTTTATTTTACAAGAATTTGATTTTTTATATAGATAGACTTACCAAATATGTAGTCAAGGTTTTCAAAATTTCATGTTCGTAGATGAGAGCATAAGAATGTTTAATTATATTATATAGTAAACTGGACCTCTACGTTTCCATGTTATCCTATTTCCACATCAAGTAACTAACGATATTGTTACTATATATTGTAACTACTAGACTCGTGTATTCATTTATTAGACAATTGAAGTAAAATTATAATATGGTAACCAATATCCCTAGGCGAAGACGGTTGATCTGTGATCCGATGCCCTGTCACAGCTACTGTCTAGAATTTTGTATCCCAATCAAACTTTCACTATAGAATGTTGATTTCCAAATTATTCGTCTTGTAGGCTAGAAATTTACGAACACGGCAGCGTGGTCAATAAGCGCAAAGAGCATAAAATTTATTAGCATGTTATTCGTTATGGAACTGGTCGTTCAATGTGTAATTCACTTGGTGATTTATTTTATATGTTTGAGTACGCTATTGCAGGCGGAATACGTTACATTTATTTTATTATTGCTATATTCCTCATCCATACGTGTATTTTTGTCCTTCTAACATTTATATTATAGACAATATCACATAGGAAACATGTAAGAAATGAAGTCGACAGGTGAACAACGTGAGACATTCTTAGAAATTGTTCAGACTAATGGAGGAAATTCGCAAAAAGTATTCACACAGCTCATTAGAATAGTATCAGAAAATACTTATATCGTGTTTTAAATTTGTGCTCCACGGGATTTTTACTAATACCATGAACGTACCAAGCCAGGATTAGCAAACCCCAAATAATCTTCGAGGGTACTTTTAAGGAGCTCATGATGTTTAGCACCGTGCAACTATTTTTTTTGCTAATTTCTTAACTACATGCATTTTTCACGAGTTGAATTCCTAATATTTGTGGAATATCCTATCTATAAGGAAAATATCTCGTAATTTATTGTGGAGCTATATTAACTTTATTGTAATTTGTATTTTATCTAAGTTAATTTAGATTAACTATATGTATCTCAGTATTTATCACAGCCAAGAATACTTCATAAGCTTATGGAATATCGTAGTATTTATTTTCCTAACAGTAAATTAATTAAACTGTCAAGATTAATGCTAATTTAAAAAAGACATCTGGGAACAATTACTAGATTATATAAGGTTTGATTGAATATTCTGATTTTATTTACCGAATATTGGGAGTGTATAATAGACTGAGACTTTTTGGTAGTTACCAAAAGGTTGGAGATCTAATTAACCTTTCATTATTATAACAATTGTTCTAATAAATTATTTCCTAGATTAAATGTGTCGGGACGTATGTATTTTCATATCAGTGAATTTTTAGAAAAATGCTAATTATCTTAGTCTGTGATAACAGTTTAAGAGCTGAAATTAACAGCTACAACTTATGCAGCTTTAATAGTCCAATTTTAATTTCCGCGTTGTAAACTAAACACTAGATTCTATAGATTATTAAGGTATATAAAATGTGGACGAGTACAACAGGGCGTTTAAATAAAGTACAATATCTTTAGCAGGCAGATAATATATAAAACAAAGCCTTCTTAGATAGAAGCATCTATTTTAAGTGGCATTCCGTATATTGCTTCTATCGAACTTTTGTTTTCGTTCCTTTCATAAGCCACTTTTCTGTTCAACTTGATGGAGTTCTAGAAATTTCTCGGAAACTCAGACTCATGGGAAAATGCTCCCTTATCTTAAACATATCCTTAAACAGAAGTGATATTAGCTGGAATATTCCAATACTTACAATAATCTATTGTTATTCCTAGATGGGATTTGAACTGATTGATTTCGACGTATTAGCTAATCAGTTCATATTACTCAGTAATATTAAACATGGCTATCAATTATATCTTATTTCAAATAGTATGCATTACTTTCTTTCTATATTTGGTTAACCCCGTGGTCTCTGACGTACGTACACTCAGTATCACTCTATATTCTCTATTTTCTATGTGTCTCATTGTGAGTGATGTTTGAATTTTAATAATTCATTAGATACTTGCTTTGTTAACGAATGCTAAGCCAATAATTTCATTTGTGCCACTATGATTTTCTACGTATTGGTTATAAAAGATATAAAGTAAGGAACAGCCATCCCCGTTCCATTTTAAAACCATTATTATTAGATATATTAGTATCAACATATGATACTTATCTTTAATATGGCAATATATCTGAATTCTAGATTTTTTTCAGGCTTTTTTTCTTTTTTTATAATTTCTTCCTACCTTCTATATTCGACCAAAAAAAACACTTACTTTCTTAATAAGACTTTTTTAATGTTTAGATATTTTTTATATTCATTAGTTAAATTTGAATTATTGAAATTTAAGCTGATTTGCCGATACAACGGATAACTTTTTTTTATAGGTATTTTAACATTTGGTCACTGTTCAATTTATTAATAGATTACGTTAAAACTTTCATACATAAAATATTAATGTTCGCGAATTCTTCATCTAGATCTTCAATGAGGTAAAGTTGGTATTCGAGAATAAGTTCCCACTACTCTACTTTCTACTTCTATGAATATCTTCTCTTTTCTCAATATATCGATTTAAAATGTGATTTTAATAAAAATATGGCATGACACTGTTTTGAAGTTTAGACAAGATCTATTTGTTCATTTAATTCCTAACCATGAAATAAAATCTAAAATACCAATATATTAGGATGGCGGTGAGATACTCTTTTTTATATAGTTTTCTCGCATCCATTAAATGTAATTTTGACAGTCATTTTATGTAAAATCACTTGAAAAATAGTAGTATGATAACGTTAAATCAAACATTTGTTCTTTTTACTACTTATTCTATTGAACTACCAAATTTTTAAATTCTTTAACTAACTAAAGCACCATAGGTCTGACTTATAAATTATGCATAATTGGTAGGGTTGACATTCCAGACTAAAATGTCGAGTTACCGGGTTTCCAGGTTTTCGTGGTATTTTGATAAGTCGAGTTATCGGGTTTTCGAGATTTGGAAAAGCAGGGTATTTCCCGGGATTCAAGGAATTGGTGGTCCCAGTATGCCAACCTTAGTAATTGGACATATTTACGTGTATAAGTTCCTGTTGTTGGCGCAAAGAATAAGATTCTGAGTACTTTGATTTAAACCTTTTAAAGTCTTATTTTCTTGTCTATTATTGAAAATTGTTTAGATATTCAGAGGACATTGATTTAGATCATGCTATATAAAAATTACTTTAAATACAGCAATCTTTATTACTATTATATTACTAATATAACTGAGTATAAAAAATGAAATGTGGGAATTAAGTGAGTGAACTTAAGTACGTGTAGATCAGAATAAAAACATAATGACAAAAATATAAAGATTTATAGGTTTTTCTATTATGCATAAAACCCGATACAGTTTCATATATTTCTATTGATACATAGAAAATAATTCCGTCCTTCGCTTACCTAGTATTTAAGAGGTGAGAATTTACTAAGTAATTATGAGATTATTTAAAAAGGATCTTTTAGCATGATGACTTATTCTGTCGATTATATAATATTATTAAATGTTGTTTTGTAATTTTCAATTCTATTCGCAATTCCAATTAATTGACATATGCCATTGTTATACTGATTTCACTCACAATGTCCTTTAGTTCTTCTTTTTGTGCAACAGTTTTATTATACAATAATCTCCCTAACTTAAATCTGTGGTTTACTCAGTACTTTATCACAAGCTAATACATATATATATATATTTATAGTATATACAATTCTGCACGTGTCTTTATCAAATATAAATGTGTCATTACATTATCTCAACAAGATTTTTTATTCTACCTAGTATGTTAGTTCGTGGAACTAAAAGGGATCTTGTAATAAGCATAGTGCCAATTTTAACAAATTATCAGTTTTTAATTTTCCAGGCAGCCTTACATCCAAGGTTCTTCTTTTTTTTACATTTTCTTGATTTATGAATTATGTTGATCTCCCAATTGTCACTTAGTATCTTGTTTATAGCAGTAGTTTATCTGTATATGATTAGATAAATCATTCTAATTAATGACACTAATGCAAATATTTTTTGCTATCTCAAGCAGGGCTCAAAATCTTTGATTTGAGATGATAGGTCCTTTTATTGTTATACTATAATTTGGATTGAATGTTTTCCTTCCCTCGTTCTAATTTAGTTGACCGCCTTTCGTTACATTCGTGGCTCGCCTCAATTACATCAAACTCCAAGTCCACTAATTGTTTTTCTCCGCCCCTAATTAGTAATATGTTGCTGGCGCTAAGCGACTTTCTCGATTCCTGTTTAAAACTCCTACAAGCGATTATTGCCATTCATATTCATCTTAACTATAGAATCCTCTTATACAAACCTACTTAGACATAAAATATACGATATCTATTGATAAACTATAAGGATAAAATTACATTTTCCTTTAACATTAATAACCGTATCCTATCTTACTCTTATTTTTAAGTATTTAAAGCAAACATTATGAAAGGTTGTTATTTTGTAGAACGTGTTACTGTTACTTGTTGTTAGTTATGGGCACTTATATTTCCATCACCTTCCTACTGCTGTTACTTTGTCTATAACTGTGAGATTATTATAAATCACTGTAAATTGAGGAAGAAATACTTCAAGCAAAATAAGGTGAAACATGCATTATAAGTTATATATTTCTTATTGTCTTATAATAAACCCTGATATAAAATATTTTAATCGAATGTGTTTTTCGTACTTATGCCGTGGTAGTATATTTAAGTCCGTTATTTTTAGAAATGTTGTCCAATGGCTTCGACACATTATGTGAATATTTTTCTACTCGAGAACAAAGTGTGAGTCATTTACATATTTTCATTGGTTTTCCTAAATGTTTATACTGCTAAAATCCATATTTCATATTTTATGTTTAATAATAATGTAAGTAGTACTTGTTCAATAATATATTTTCAAAGCACTTTTGTTTAATAGGTTAAGGTGAATGTATTAACATTTCATGTAAGATAGAACTTTATATAATTTTTTTTAAAAGATCTCTTCCCTCTATTATTGCTAATAAAAAATTTCAAAAACTAATTATGAAAAACAAAAATCTACTATTAAATTATTCTTCAACAGAAAATTGATTGGAATTATCATATGCACGTGTATTATAATACTTCAACAATTGGTACATGAATATTTTTGATATTATTTATCAGTTACCTTCTCTTGTTTTCTTACCATATTATACAGTAGTTGCAGAAAATCCCATACAAAAGACTAATAGAAAATCATTATTTTAGGGATATACAGTATTATTTAGATATTCTTTTTAAACGGACCATTTTATAGATAAAATAAATTGCAATATTAAGACAACAAATGAATGGTATCCCTTTCCTATTTATTGGACTATTTTCCCCCTTACATTTTCTATTATATTCTAGCATAATTCTATTGGCTTATCTGTTGGGATTGCTATTTAACGACAGATATGATCGAGGTCAGGTTAGGTCCACCTGCTGACCAATCCTGTTTTTTACAGAGTAGCTGTAGTGAGTCCTTAAAAGTGAACAACATAACCTAAAAATAATATCAGTCCTAAAGAGAATAATAGAGACGAAAGCCTAGAGAAGCATCGACCTAAAACGGGACAACCTCATAATTATATCATATGCGTTATACATCGTATCACCACTTCATGACTATAAGAGCTTTCGTATCTTGTACTTTAAATTACATTCATCACTCTCAACAAATGATTTACTATGGGAGGGAAAAGAAAAAAAGTATGCATTTGCTCATACCAATCAGGAACATTGTTAAGAAGAGAAATCAATGTTCAAGCACAGCATGTCTTTCACTTAAACTACAAAATTTTTTTATAAAGGACAGTTTATTTGCTGGAAATCAAGAGATTTTATAAATAAATATAGTAGCAGTGACTTACGTTATCGCGTGTGTTCATTGAAATTTCTTGAATTCATCTGTAGCCAACATTTTTTATGTTGCTAGGACAAGTAACAACATTCTTTTATAAGTTTGTTAGATATTGATAGGAAAGATAAAAATGGACCAATACTTAGTGAGAAATTTTGCTGAAGTAACAGGTGAAAATTATATAGATAATTTTAGGAATACAAGATTAAGGAACAATATGTAAAATAAAATTGCCCTTTGCAAAGTCTGTTTTCGTGTCTCAAGAGGAAGTTAAGGATTTACTTATCGCTTAATTTGAGTACTTTAACTTTATGGTATGGTCAATCACGAAATTGGAATTGGAATCACGAAATCTCGTCACGCTAATCTAGAATCACTGAAGCGTTAATATGAGACTTGAAACGAAAACGAGACAGAAGTAGACTTTACCGGGTTATTTTAAAGATCACAACAACTACCACTTTATGAGTAGTTGTATGGAATATGAGTCATAAATTGGAACATGACTAATGCATTTATTAAATAATTTTTAACACAACCTAAATAAAATTGGATTATCTCATAAAATTCAGTTATTACTTGTAATATTAATTAATTTCGAATTTTACTGAATGAATTGAGTAGGCATCAGATTAGTGATTATCATTCTCTTTTAAGGTATTCAGTAGATATAATGCTTATGTTTATAGCATTTAGTAATATCTAAATATCTACTAATAGAGTAGCAAAAACATAGATTGCAACATCACAGGACTTACAAACAGGATAAAGGAACATAGGAGGACTAGTAAACCAAGGAAACCCTTATACTATATGGTAATATTATCTTCTTACAGGATAACATTGCATATTAAGACATATTGAATATATTAATTAATGTTAATATAAGTTGGCGTAAGTGGAAAACAAAAAGATAATAAATCTTAAAAACTCACTAGGATATACTATAGATAGGTTCCTATAGAACACTATTTACAATATATTCAATTTTTCCTTTCATTTATGGCATAGTTTCCCTGTATATATTTTTGATTAGGTTTATGCTAAAGGACTAAAATGGGAACGTGAAAATTCATATTTTTATTCTCATTCACTGTTTCGTTTAAATATGGATCTTAATTAATAGTACAAAATTGTTCTCACCTAAGTAGGTAGCGTATAGAAACAAGAAACTCATGATATAAAATAATTTTAACAAGCAAACTTTAAATTCCGTGATGTATATTTATCCACAGTATAATTTATGAGTTCTGATGGATTCCAGAATCTATTAATTTATTTGTTTCTCAGTTCTCCCAAACGTCTCTTCTCTAACACGAACTATTATAAGTCTGCTCTTATCATTTTCTGCAATTAAATTTGTGAAGTAATTTTATGTATCTCAGTAAATTCCTTAAGTGCAATATGTGTGGTATAAAAATGTGATAAGTATGTGATACATATTGGGAAGGATTTGTCTAACGATTTTTTTGAAGGCTTCTTATTAGAATTAAATAAAGTTATATTTCCACCCGTATTAAATTTAAGTGAATCTAGCAAAAAAAAAATAAATAATATGAAAATATAAATCTGGTGAAGTGGCTATAACTTCTTTTAAGCAATTGTTGGTATAGTTCCTAGATTATGATGAAGAAAGCAAGAATGAATACTGAAAATATAATTCAAAGAACTATAAGCCAGCTAACTTTTTAAAATAAGCAATTATTTAGAAAAATCAACAAGTGCGTTATACTACAAATAGGTAATCTCTGTTTTCTCTCACTATCTATCCCATAAAAGTTAGTTATCCTTGCAATAGTTTTATACTATAGTTTAATTTGTGATTAGTTATCTGCTATACTTTGACTTTTTATGGGATATCCATAATCTAAAACGAATAATTGTCAGTACTAACGTAAGCTACTACTTAATGAAATTATCAGAGCAACCAGGCCTTCACAATCCACGTAAGAAGAGTCTATTCTATAAGTTCATTAATCTCTTGCTTTTTAGAGTTCATATAGCATTGACATGCAGGTAGGTACTTAGCCGATTACACTATCTGTTTTCATTAGTGCTAGGATACCTGGCTACGTGTGCATGTATGTGCTTCGTTCGTAGAAGTCACATAGTATTTTGCTATAACAGTTCATTTGGACAAACATTCGTCTTATGACCAACCATACATATGGTTGAATAATACATCAAATTGCTGATCTTGGACTAGTGAACTAATTTCAAGTATTGTATAATTATTTGAGTTTTCGCGGATAATTAACTTGATACTTGTGCTCACAGTAATTACCTTTCTGCGTTATATTATGTTGTATAATATTTATGCTCATATATCTATAGCATTTATGCGTATACTAAGTAAGAACAGTGGTATTCGCCACACTAGGACTTCATCTTCATTGTTCTTCATTTCTGCTTTTCTTTGATGAATTTACTGCATGCGATTTGTGGACACTACATAATTTCACACTGTCATTATATCTATTTCAAAATCCCAAATACTTAATGAAAGTTGGAGAACTTTAGTGAGGAGCATTTATCAACCCATCGCTCTGTTGTTTCAATATTCAGACCACAACGGTAATTTATAATCAACGATATGGTGATAAATCATCCCCAGTGGCTTAAAAGAGCATTATTGAGTGCTGAACACTTTTAGCAGAGTGTAGTTTAAACGCTACAACTTTGTCCTTGCTACTTTTAACTCACAATTGCTGTAGTCTGCTCAACGTAAAAAACAAAAAGGGATATGACTTATTTAAATTCTCTTAACACGTTTAGACAGTCCTTTTTACATCTAAATTACTCATTTTGCTTTGTTTTAAATATAGTGAAGTTAGATGATACTACCTATTTATCTCTAATAGTTCTTCATATTTCCTCTATAAAAAATTTTAAAAACGTGAAATATTTTACAAGTATAGTAATTCATTACTTTAACTCACTAACTTATTACAGTTATCAGAACAGCCTTATTTGTCTTGACATAGTTTATAGGAAATATTGTGGTTTTTCAGTATTTCAAACATTTGGAAAGACTGTTTATTTTTGGCTTAAATCAAAAGTAAACGAAATATAATTTAGCTCTAACCATCCCCACCCTTGTATTAGGGATAATAATAATAATAATAATAATAAATGCATATTACTTAGCCTGTTTATATATAAAACTCTGAATAAACTTGGTGCTATTTGGTTATGTAAGTCATATTTCATATATAATGAAGTTCTTAATTTGTTTTTCATAAGAATCATTCCAGCTATTTGTGTATGATGTTGAATAATAAAGGAAAATACATAAGAAACTTATGTCCTAGAAGCCTGTGCCA
This sequence comes from Heterorhabditis bacteriophora, assembly GCA_964036235.1. Classification (NCBI taxonomy): domain Eukaryota; kingdom Metazoa; phylum Nematoda; class Chromadorea; order Rhabditida; family Heterorhabditidae; genus Heterorhabditis; species Heterorhabditis bacteriophora. Next base: position 12,293,545 of record OZ038426.1, on the reverse strand, counting down.
TCAATTTCAATAACTCCATCACGAAGAGTGTCAGTGAGTTCGCCACTTCGTTTTACACGAACATTCTCAGAGGATTCCCTAGATTCAATTGAAAAGAACGGACGGAAAGAATTACGAATGAAACGAAATATGATGCAAGAAGACAAGGTATGATAATACTATATAAGATTACTATAGCTTTCCCTAAATATGGGTAATGGTAATCTACAAAATTTCTTCAGCCAACCTCACATTTAGTATTACCAAAGTTTTTTCTCAATATCTTTCGCTCACAGGAAAACAGTATATTTATTTTATAAATCTTATATAAACTTATTAATACGGGGCTAGTCGTTTTTATTTAATTATATAATAGTTCTTTACTTTTCATGCTTTACTTAGAGGATAAATTATTAGTTAATTTCTTATCTATTCATAAGTTTATATCAATTAAGATTATTAAGAACTCTCCCAACATGTGTTTCCTACCTTCTCCATCCATGTGTCCTCACTTACGTGAAGTGGGTCGATCACGTACGGAACCGAATGAACATGAATTTCCCATTTCGGTAAGATCAAACTTTTATTAGTTTTGACTAGACTCATAGGACTATCGTTCAAACTATTAATCTGAACTAACTAACGTCTTTATTTGATAGTAATCAGTGATTAAGAGATCTAAGAAGTAGAAGGTTCAAATATTTTATTAAATTCTGTACACTTCACATGTGATTTTTCTTATCTGGTCGCCGTAATCACTATGAATTTGCAATGGAAAAATATCTATAAAATGTTCAGAAATGCATAAGTCTATCCTATTTGTTAATAGAAAAGTACATAGTACCTTCTCCTCATAATACACAAAGTTTTTGATTTTATATGTTATGTCAAAGAAAAAGGTGAAATTTAAAAATCCATTTTCTTATAAATCTCAAATAAACTTTATTATTCTAGCTTAAACACTCAAGTGGAGATCTAGCCAGAGATTCCACTTCTCTAACAAGAAGAAGTTTAAGTGAATATATTGGTAAGTAATATTACAAATTATTTAAAAATACCTTATAACAATTGAAAATTTAGATACCTTCTATATTTACTAGGAATGGACAACTTTAATATTTATTTCCTTGTATTATATAATTCATTTTGAATTAATGTTCTAAATACATAATATATGAACACAATGTGTTTTCGACTCAGGATCTTTTAGGTCTAACACCATATCAGCAAAAGCAATTGATGCAATGCTGGCCAAATATATATTCAACGGGACTAAATGGACAATTTGCTACGTCAATATACAGTAATCTGACAAACAAAAGTGCTAAAGCTAGACAACTACTGGCCAAAGTTGGTAAAATTTTTATAATAGTTTTATTAGAAAAAGTTCAGCTAACTACATTAGTTCATTCTAATTTCATACCATAGTTAGTAGCATCACACTAAACATACCGTTTATAGTCGTAGTTATACTTTATATGAGAAAAATTACTTGGAGGAATTAGTTTCTATTAGATTTCAATATAGAGAAATCTAAAAACCTTAATATAGCATTAGAAAATTTATCTCGACAAGTTTAATGTTTTTCCTATTCTTATTCGCTTTATTTATACGCATTATTTTAAGAATAGTTTTTATAATCTTTTTTAGTTATTTTTAAAATGTTTCCTACCCTCTAATTATTCACCTTTACCATTGTTAGCTTTCAATAATGAAAACAACAATTATTATAGCAGAATTATTTTATACCAATGTGTAACTAGTATGCAAACATTTTCTCCCTAATTTTTGTTTAAAAATCACTAGAACTAAAGTATCCCAGTCTATGCCCTTTTGATTTATATTGATATTAATTTACTCGTAACAGAGGTGATTGAAAAACTGAAGTCTTCTAACTCATGAGACATATCGCTAATATTGGAGATTCTATGATTTACATAATAAATAAAATGATACAAGTGATAAGATAGGAAATGAACAATACTAAATTTTCGACAACAAATATTAGAGAAAAATTAGTCATAAAATGGCGCATATTTTTTCTTGACTTGCTAGTTGTTAAAGTTTTTATCTGTAATTTATGCTTTAAAATAATAATAAATGCAGTTGTATTTCTCGAACACTTCGCAGTATTGTTTATTACATCAGTTCTATATGGAGCTGTGGCAAATATAAATAAATAAACATATATACAGACAAATAGTAGTTATATATTTACGTTTCTTAGTATTTTAAATCAAATCACTATAATATCAAGATGATACAACTAATACATGTCAATTGAAACTTTTTAATTCAATTTATTTTGGTATCTCAAATTCCCTCTACACCCTAAAACTCCTAATAATGCTTATCAACGAAGAATATTTCGTATTAATTATCGATTTGAATTATCAATATAATGTGTAAAGTTGAATAAAAAGAAATGGAGTATATTTAAAACAAAAAAATTGAAGCTGAATGATAGGCTCATTTTTACATCACTAATCAAGTTTGAATCTACGATAGTAAGAATAGTGATTGTTATTATTAGTGTTAATAATGATTATTACCATTAACAATGACTTCAAGGCCAACGGCGTCGCAGTATTCGCTAATAACGATGTGGACTGTACGGCGATGCACGGAAGAATCACAGTCGACTTAATTGATGCCGCAATAAGAAACATCGATGGTGACCACAATAGGCTAACGGCGTATATTGTTGAAGTTAGTCTCCGTCACCCTACTTTGATAGTACATAACTTTTAGTGTCATACATTATTCATGACAAAATTCACCTCGTCCATACGTCTAATATTTAGATTGGAAAATGTCACCGTAATCTACGACAACAGGGGCTTGGTATAGGCATGTGGGATGAGTTTGGTAAGAGTTTATTTTACTTTATTATATATGCATTATAGGAAATATAATGGCAGTAATTAACTCGTTTAAACTACTGAGTATTTGAAATACACTTACCACAAAATATTTACAAAAAAACTTACTGTTTAAACTATTATTTTGCATATGCATATTACTTCTAGAAATTTCCATCATAGAAATATAGGAAATTTACTATCTATTTTGGCCATTATGTTAAAATTCAAATAAGATATATGTTAATATAGTAAAATAATAGTGAATTTAGGAGATTCTTTAATAGACTGTCTGCGAAGGTACGATAGTGTAAGGAAACATAAGGAGTTGAGACGTGCATGGCTGGCTCTAATAGCATACATAATCGATAATTTGAAACAAGTTAGTTGAAAACTATTATATTTTGTTATCTCTAAGATTCGTAATTCATTACTTACACATCTAGGAATTTATTTATTATTTAGGGTCAATCTCTACAACGATCTGGCTCCAGTTATGATCTAAGCACTGATCGAGGAAGTCCATCATCTCAGAAGAGAGTTTAAGGTTGTTAGAACACAGCATATTATTTGTAAAGAATATTTCATACACTTTTACAGATGTCTTTTCTCACTATGCTATAAGATAATGTCTTTACGTTTGCTTTAATATTATACTACAACTTTTACTGCAATTCACCTGGCAAAATATGTCTTTGTTAATTAATAATTATAATTATAGATAATTTAATCCCTATTTTTTCGTTATTTTTCTTCACTAATTCATTATTATATTAATATCTAACCCTGTAATCTTGGCTTGAACAGTATCCTTATAAACTTGATGCAGATGCCACTTTAACACATGCAATGTATTAGGTCTTTTTAAATGGTAAAAATTTACTCATTTTCAACAAGAATTATATTCTCTACATTTATTTTCTTGTACATAATATTCATCTGAAGATTCCACTATTACATATTTGTTGCACATGTAAAGTTGATTTGCAATAATTTTATTCTCACTGTTGCATGATATTAACTTTATTTCAAAGCGACATAATATAATTTATTAATTTTTGGAAAATAATATTTTTCTGATGATGACTTAATATAATACAATTTTATCAAATTAGAGATTATTAATTGTTGTTTTGATGTGAGAGGCCAGAAGCACTGCGTAGCTTCTTGAATATATTTTAAAAAGGCTTTGCTTCTAAGCTCATAATAGGGAAGAGTATTATCGTTTTTCAATATATAATCGATAATATTATACTACTCTTTTCAAAAGAGCATTGATGAACTTCTATACATCATAAGGCACATAATTTGTAATTTTTATTATAGGGGATTTGTATAGTGGGTTTAATTTTTGATTCGTTTCTCCACTGTGATGAAAATATGTTTGTATTCCAAAGTTACATTCAGAAATTCATTTTGTAATCAGTCTTTATTTATATTTTCTCTATGATCTCTATTTCAAAAAATAATAAATCAAACTACGTGGTTTAAGAAACATGGATTCGCAAGGTCTGCCTCTGTTTACAATTCTCTTTCCAAACCTTTTTATTTATTTATCCTAGCCTTGTTTCTACTGGAAAACACAAAACCAAGCAGTGTACATCTACAACAATAGTACTACTTTTTAGATTTATATAGGTTGGCTCTCTCTTGCGAGCAACACGTTTTCTAAAAGTCTTATCTAACGTGAAAATGAGTACTTCGTAAGATTTAAATCTTACAAAGTAATGTCTGCCTCTTGCGTCGTTTTGCATACATCTAAACATGTCTTATTGTCTAAAAAAATCCAATCCATGTTTATTCTAATTATCTATAATGTTGATAATAAATGTACAAAAATAAACACATATAATTAAACCTGAGCGAAAATGAAGTCGCTGGGATCTAAAAGTTTAATTTTATTAACAAGGCCTTATTTGAGCACCAGCATACATGTAATTTCTTCAATATAATGAAATTAACCTAAATATTGAAATACCCTAGAAATATTCAAAATTTTCTTTTATAAACTTATAGAGTGCTACAATTTAAAATGAAGGATGAAAATTTTGACTGATAATGTCAAATAATAAACCATGAACAAATATGCACAATAAACATATAAATGAGATTTCACAGACGTGGCCAGAAAACTTACCCTTTTAAATCAGACGACTGGTCTGGCAAACACATTTGATTCCATATTTCATAAGAAATCTTATACTAGCTCTAGTTTTCGCGGTTCTGCATCAATAGTCGTTGATATCAACTAAAGATTATAGGGCTATCATATATATATATATATATATATATATATATATATGTCAAAAGAAAACCCAACAAATGCTAGGATATAAAATTCATGCTATTAACTATAATTACAGTAAATGAAATAAATGTGAATGTTATTTATCAAGAAAAACACCCATTGAAATCAAAAAGAATAAACGAAAAAAAGACAGACATGGAAAAAAGATAGAACACAAACCTGTGTCCTTGGACGCACATAAATGGCGTAGGCTAACGGAAGTAGAGCAAAAGAACACAGTTTGAGCATTGTTGATGTACTATAAAATATTCTAAATAACTTTTTCCGATAAATAAGTTTTAATACGAATTATATAGCTAACCTAAATATGTCATCCCAAGACCGCAAATCTGAAATAATATAGCCAGCCTGCACACAGATAAAGTTGTACGGTGCCAAGCCTAAAGAGTGAATATATTTAGTCTACGAATTTTTTAGTAGTATTTATGGAGTTTTTCCCATTATTTATGAGATTCACTATCTTTTTTGGTTACACCTTTATAAGTCTTCAAAACTCACAATGTATTTTATATTTATTATCACATTACTTCTTTCACCAATACAATTAAATTCATTTTTGAGGGGATTTGGGTCAATGATCCAATCCAAAATGATCTAATTTGGACGGCCCTTTTAGATGGAGATCTTGACAATATCGATGTTCCTTTATCGAAAGTGGGTGACCATCAAGAATTAGATATTTCGAATTTACCATATTGAGATTAAAAGTGTAGTTTTAAAGTTTGGTAAATATTACTGCATGAAGAAAAATCAACTAACCTATCAGAGCCGATACCACAAATATTGGCAAAGGTATATTAAGAAAAGGAGCAACAATATTCAAAAGCCAAGAAGGTGATATAGGGAACATTCGTGCAAAAAGAAGAAATGGGAGAAGCCGGTTCGAATTGTCATCGATCTGAAAGCTATTAAGCCATATAATTGACTTCAATAGGACTTTTATTATCGTACTTTTAAAATAACTATATTTATATTATATAGGTATCTGTGAAAAATTTTAAAGGCATTATTTTCGTGTAGAAGAAGTCAATTTAGCCGTTACCAACTATAATTCCTGTCAATGCATATTTAAAAATAATGAAAAATCGAAAATTATACTTGGATTGAATCAATGTTTTCATGACCTAACAGTGACATATTTTAATTGTTAATGCATCCATAATTCGATATAAGGAAAAATTTTCCGTTTCAGTGAAAATATACCTAGAATAATAGCTATTTTAATAATTAATTTAAATATTATTTCCTCAGTGACTTGGTTGTACAGAAAAAAATTAAAAAATTGAAATACGAAGATCCAATTTGAGCTGATCAAATGTGGATAGTGAAGAAAAATCAATTTAAATTTTTAACTTATTGCCTAAAAGAGTTTTATCATCGACTGGTTATTTTTGTGTATCTACAAAATTTAACCTGTTATATTTTTAACAAACCTTCTGTTGCAGATAGGTCAACTTTTGGCCAAAGTAGTAAAGTACGTATTCTCGACCAAAGAGTTCAGAAAAAAGATAACATAGCGTTGATCCACCTGAAATTAACATATAAATACTGTGGTCTGCAGTTTATTCTATTTACTATCTCATCTTTTGTATTTTGTTTTTTATGTAACCAATAAATTCAACTAAGTTTAAATCATAGCGAGAAACCTATTCTGTTATACCTTTAAATATCTGAGAAACGTACCTGTTGTTAGTAAACAACACAAAATAAACCCAGACCAAAGATTATAAACTACTCCAGCAATGACATTCTGAAAGATACGTAAATTATATTTAAGACAATGTTTAAAAAAGAAGTTAGAAAAATTTTCAGCATTATTTTAATTTTAATGGATAATTCAAGAAAGCATTTTAAAAAGTGCATTAATACTCATGCTATCCCTTATTTTCTGTTTTGTTTATTGACAGCCATAAAAACTTCTAGAAAGGAAACCATTAGATTATAGGAAAAAAAATTATGGAAAAGTGAATTAGATAGCACTATTCATGATATGAATGATCGAAAAAATATTATATGTGAAAAATTACTTATGTTCTACTTTATTCGCTAAACTTTAAACTCAAAGTAGCGCGAAAACTTGAAAATTCACCTAATGATATCACGAGTTTTCACCGACCGACAGGAAATAAGCAGAAAAGATATAATGGGAGCAAAGTAGTTATATAATTCGTCGGCTAAGAACTATTTTCAGATGACGTTGGAGTTTTCATTATGCAATATTGTCTGGGAGAACCCCAAAAATTTTAGTGAAGTTTCTTGGAACTTCTAATTGTTATATAGTAAAAGTAAATATTATACTAAGATATAAATAAACAACACAATAGGCAGATAGATTAGAACAAACTTACTAAAAAAAATGATCCTGGGATTGCAAAAGTTTGTTTATATAAATACGTGAATATGAATACAGTGGTAATATATCTGAAGTGATCCTCTTTGTATTGGCGGAATTTTTCTGCTAATGCAGTGAAATTCTCGAATTGTTTCGGTAGTTCCAAAATAGCTGAAATAAATTAGCTATTAAATCTCAAATATATGTAAAAAGTAATTTATTAATATTGTCAAATAATTAAAGCAAACTAAGAAATTTAGATTAACTGGTGTTATAATAATTCACCTTCGTTTTCCCATCCTGGAGCAGAACATATCATATACCATAGTGAAAGAGAAGAAAATGCGAAAATTGCAGGCAGAATAAATAGTCGAGTCATAATCAGTACCTATATGGGCGTTACGCTCTGGTTACTGTAGCAAATATCGAAATTAGAATCAACTTTTGCCGCAAACTACAGTAATCAGCGAATTATGCAATCTGGTTATGGTATCGAGTATCGTCGGCTAGTAGCTAGCCATCAGTGGGAATTCGCGAGAGAGCCGCCCATCCACACAATAAATCTCCACTCGTGGCCAAACCGGATGAGTTGTCTGAAACAAGGCTGCGGTTAATGTAGGAGATCAATCGATCAGTGACGTCGCAATGAGGAAGAAATACGTCACAAAGCCTAGACGATCGTTCTCTGCTACTAGTAATAAATGATTGACGTATATTACCGTGACAATTGAAGTGATTATTTCATAAATAACGAAGTGACACGCATTTATGAAAAACTGCTAATAGATGAATCAATGCACTGTTAAACAATTTTCAGGATATAATTGAACGCTATATTAATACACTTTGTTAATATTTTAGACACAACTGGTGAGTTTTAGAAATTATATTATAGCAAGTTGATGACATATTTGAGGTAATCATATTAGCATAATTTCAAATAGTGAGGCGCACACATTTTTTTATACAGAAGATGTTATTCATCATTATTAGGTTTACCTTATACTCTTGAATTACTAGTTCACATTATTTGGAATAATTATACATGAAATCAATCTGAGACAAGAAAACTGTTAAATTGACCTTTTATCTGAAGTATTTCTTGTCTGAAAAGAAGATATAGATGCAGAAAATAATAAATTATATGTATATATATATATATATATATAGTGTCATAAACAGCAATAATTATATTTGGCGATTTTCATAACGTTGACATGTCTTTTGAGTGCCACCGATAATGTGGTCATATTCCTAGGAACTGATAAGCCACATAAGTAGGCCAGTCAAAATTCTCCATTCCTATCGAATTGCTCTTTAATCTAATGGCTTTAACACTTTCCTATTGCGATTAACTAGGCAAATTTTGTTAGTAAATAATTTTACGTTGAACAACATTATTTATCTTATGACAATTAATGAATCATCAAAACAATTTATCTCCTGTAGATGCATATCAAGTATGAGAAGATATACATATATAACTATACGATACTAGAAGCGTTATATTAATAACCCTGCTAAATCAATAAAAGTGTAATCTAAATTTATTTTGTATTACGCCCTATTATGTCTAATTCTTTGTTATGGATGTAAACTTTTTGAACTGTAAAAAAGTGATGGCTAAGATCACAGTAAACTTGGTAGTATATTAAACAGCATAATTCTAATAAAACGTGCAAATAAGGGTACAAAAGGTATTACCCTATCTCGTAACACGTTTTGGAATAGAAGTGGTTTAAAAAAACTGAGAAAAACTATGTAAGAGATACATAACATTAAACATATATCCTTTGAGAAACTTGGAAATCTTTAAATACTAAAAGCATTTTCACATTTTGCGCTAATTATATTTAATTACACAGATTATTCATAACATTTAGTCAATTAAAGCGAACGCAAGAAAGTCAAAAAGGATGTCGCTATAATAACCTCAAAACCCACCTTGATCGATTGAACTGCGCCCGACTGCAGACTACTGAGGTCGAACGGAGATTAGAGAAACTAATCGCGCGGTAAAATCGCTGCGATCGGTTTGCGATTCGCCAGTTTCTTAGCCAACTAGAAAATAACTAATAGTGTGGATAACTGAACGACTACCAGAAAACCTATTATTATAGAAAAGTTTTAGTCCTACTTAAAAAAACCATTACAAAACCACGTTTAATCCAATAATTATGTCATTTCGGTCATATAATAATATAATAGACTACAAGGTAATTTATGAACCATATTTGTATATGAATGTCATGCCTAGTTGTCAAGACTACGACCACTTTCACTTAGAAGCCAAACAAAACTACATCTGTCCGTCAATATAATTCGGTGATGGAGAGCTACCGCGTGAAATCCATAGTAAATTCCTTCCAGTTTAATAATAGTAATGAATGATCTAATATAATAACTTAGAGCATTAAACGCTCATTTATGCAAAATATAAGCTTTTACAGTAATCTTTTGAAAAAGAAGAATTATAAATGTGTCACAACTATTATCAAAATAACCTACCATTATAACACTTCCAGCAAACTGGTATGATCATGCATCAAACTAATTAGTACTTAATTATCAGAATAATTAATTATTTGAACATACATTCACTGAATTAAACCAATAAATGTTAAAATAATTCCAACTGAAATTGGTTATATTAATTTATATTTTATTCACATAGGAAATTATCATCTGTGTAAAAGTACATGAAAGCAAATAATTAAATATTTTAATAAATTGCTTAATTCCAGCACATTATTAAAAATAATTAAAATGATTATTATATGTTCCAGCACCAACCAGTGTACTTATAATACATAAACAACAAAACTAAGTTGTATAATAAAGCCAGCGAAGTGGTACATAAAATAAATCAGTGCGTTAATTGTATGCACTTGGAAAGAGAGGACTCAGTTCGCTGAAAGTTGAAAAATGCATGTAAATACGAGTGAAGCAACTGTTAACGGAAAATTCAAGTTTAAATAATAAAGAATCAACTAGTTGGTGGAATGGAAATAATGGGATCTAGATATATAGAGAGCTGGAGTTAACAAATTCTCTTGTATTTACTACCTCTCCCTCCTCACATTTATTGTTTTCTAACCAAGAAGCTATATTATATTTAAGTCAAATCTATTCTTATTCCTGTAAACTAGACAGAATCATGAAATCTTATCTGCTGAGTACAAACAATTTAAAAGTGGTAAAGATTGTTTTCAAGAAAATAGATAAGATTATATTATAGAAGCCAAATTGATTTTCTTACACCATCTTACAGAGATTTTGGAAGGCTTATAATAAGTATTATAAAGTTCGATGTTATTGTTTTGACATAAGTAGAATAGGAAATAGCAAAGGATGTGAGAATGTATGGACAGTGGAGTATGCAGACTAATCACCTTTTCAATTGCTAGAAAATAAATAACAATCATTACTAGATACAAAAAATTGAAGAAATTATAAATGGAATGCAACATTTATAGAGATGTAGTTTTAAATTTGAAATTATATTTAAAAACGTAAAGGGAGTATTATAAATTTAAGAATTTCAATAGCTGCTCTCAACAATTTTTAAAATTACTATGCTATTATCTTTGATAAACTCAAATTGGAATATCAAAAATATACAACCGATATAATTAAGATTTGCGAAGTACTGATCTACTAATTCGTGGAAGTTTTTACAAAGTACGGAAGGCAGTACGCGGAAATCAAGACATGATCTGTCCAAAGAGGGATGTTGTGACCATGAAAACCAGAAACAACGCCTGCGCCTGCGATATAGATCAGGATATCATATGGGAATGTTTTTCGGTTGGGAAATGCATTTAATGACATGGGGAAGTAAAGAAGCAATAATGACTTATCTATGCTTGATAGTATGTCCCTACATACCCGCTGAACTACAAGTACTTAACAAGGTACTCATCTTTTTTAATAGAGCGGTCTCAATAATACAATTTATATAGCTTGCCTAAGTTACGAAACTAAATCAAAATAATGCATCTAAAAAATAAGAAAAGTTTATAAACTCGGGTATTACTTGATTTGATCATCTAAGTAAGGAAAATATGAATTACAGTAATTTCATTCACAAAGGGTAACAAAAAAAAATTGGTATTAGCAATTTGATACTTGATGAGTTAATGTATCTCTGATTGAAATTTAGTTGCTTTTTTAGAATATAGCAATATAATAATTCATACAAAGTTTATCTTATCAGAACAAGATCTTCCGGTACTTAAGAAAAAAGTTCTCCCATTCGTAGTTTATACAATGAATCCTTAAGTAATATTTATCAACCTAGAATTCCTTCAGCATTTATCGAAAAGTGCAAATGTTTATAGTGAACCTTCTGCTAGTATAAAGAAGCGAGAACTGGAACGATTCAAAGACTGGGATATCGGATATCTACCGGGTTCACCTTCAAAATGATGAATTATCAGTAAGAAATTGCTGCGGTTTATCTGTTTGAGAGATTTTTTTATATTAAATATTTTCTTATTCTCATAATCACTATATAGTTGTGAAATTCCTTGTACTAACTTATCTAAAATAATATTGTAAATAGAGATGACTAATGAAATTCATAAAGTAAAAAATGCTTATTGACTTAGAAAATCGTTGTTCATTAAAACCAACAAGAAAACCTAAGACAGCCACCATATCTTGATCTTTCCCATAGAAATTATTCTTAATATCCAACTCAAATAATTATTTATAGATCAAAAAAGCAATTAAAATCATTAGGAATCTTTCAACGTTGCAAAGTCAACTCTCGAATGGGTCCAAATGTCAATTGGGAGTAACATTACTCTTAGAATTCGCCAGGAACTATATGTTTATACAGCAGAAACTACAAAGCGTCCGTGGTATTTGAAGTTTGATAGAAATATCATTATATGCGTGTAGTTCATTTATGTATTGTTTTTTATTTACTAGTGTTGATGTACTTGGTACTAAGGGCTTTTGAAATTTGACAAATTTTTGCGATCTGAGAAATCATTAATCTCAGATTGCCTGCCGTTGCATTTATATATTATCCTATGTCTACAACTAGAAACAGACAATAATACATGATTTAAACCTGCAAGAATAGTTTTACGAAACTTGACACAATTGAACCAAAAAGTATCTAAATGGACAGTGAGAGAATTGAAGGAAAATAGTTCAAAACGAAGACAAAATCATAACAAAGGATACGGATTTGCTAATGTAACATAAAAAACGAATATTTATATATGTCCAAAGCTATAATAGCTCTAAAGTATTATAATTGATATGATAACTAGCTTAGACAGTGATGGATTATTTACCTTCAAGAGTTTGGTTATTCGTGCCAATCGACGCGTCGGACGAATTCGTGTGTTTTGGGCGTGCATTGTGGAATGCAGATTGCCAACTGCCACAATGCGGATGTTAACTACCAAACCACTAATATTCATAAATTCCGATAAAAAGTATCCGGAATCTTATGCCTACAAAATGAGGTGAATAACGAAAGTGCGTGTGTATACAGGAAGAGAAGAGCGCTGTCAAGATTTGTTATACAAGCACAATGAAAACCGGTTCATAAATGGAAATCAAACATATAAAAAGAACTTATTATAAGTGTTAAAGAGATAAGATATACGACATAATAATAAAGGAGGAAAATGAACTTGCTATTAATTACATTAGATTTAAAATATTATACATATTGCAGATATAATCTAATAATGAGGAAAGGAATGCAAGTGATAAATAATGATCCAGGACTAGAAGATATCAAATGTTTTTTAGTCCAAAAAAAAAATGGTGTACGGAAGCGGTGATGTATTCATACAAACTCTTGACATACATAACGCTTCCACATACTAGATAACCATTGAATTTCATAGAAAGGTGACGCATAAATAACAAAAATCTATAATTAGAACAAATGCCCTAGTATTAATACAATATAAAGTTTCGACTATTAGAAATATTTGAACAATAAATAAAACTACTGAACATCGAAGATTTTTTAAGTATTTCATAAAATCCCATATCATTATTAAATTTGAATCTTTTCTTTGAATATATAAAATAGATCAACCCAAATGCATTTGTTTTGAACATTTATATAAATCAATGATACGCTCAAGATTAATGTTCTTCATAACTGCATTTTAGTGGAAGTTCTACGTCAAGGGACTTTATATACGAACTAAGACAATTACTCATTAGTATATTCTAAAAAATACGGTGATATGATCTAGGTTTGATGTAATTTTATAAATAACTGGCCAAGAAAATATCGGAAATATATCTACGAACAATCTTCGTGTAAATACGACTGAAATAGTCTTAAATCTGTAGTTGTACTACTGGATATACTACTTGTCCAGTGGATAGCCCTTACCATCTCAGTACCAACAACAGCAATTCAAAGAACAAATTTTGATTTCCGAATTAAAATTCCCTTAGTATTAATTAAGGTTAACTGTGTTTACAATATTTTCTTCATCTATTATGAAAGTCATCCCAATATTGTGCAAATAACAAATAACAATTCTAACATTCTGCATCATACAATATAAAAATATTTAAAATATTTGAGTGATATATTATAGATTTATAAACACACTACTGTATAGAATATATATTGAGAATAGTTCTCAATCTATTTGACAATTTTACATAAATACACGTTTTCAACCAATCTTACAGTATTAAGAAAAAAGAAAGTTTCCCCGCGATAGGCACTTATTGACACAGGTATTGAGTTTGATTTTGCTAGAGCACCCTCTGATCCATTGGCAAACTTCAAACCACGAGGGTTCAACAAGAGCTAACTTTTGAGTGAAAGCTTGTACCCGGTTAGATTCTTATTTTTAATAAATACTTTTTTAAAATTATATTTTAAGTAGGTGTAAATTTGATCTTAAACTCGAAGTTAATGCTTTCCGCTCTCTCTTTAGTATATGCCCTTAAAATTAATGAGTATTATAAGAATGATGATAGAAAAATGGCTAATCAAATCTTTAAGTAATATTCGTACGGCTTTATAGATGAACCCTCGAATCTCCAACAATTGTGTAGATTAATTAAGCGGGCAATACCGATCCTTATTTAGCAATGCATAGAACATAAGAGAAAAACTATTGGAATATGAAAATTTATCATCTACATTACAACACAAGCACTCCTTATTTCCAATCATATCTTAGGATAGCATAGAAAACTCAAATAAACAAACATTACATGAAAATACTGCATTAAAAATCAAAAACACCCATACCCTAATGTTCTAAAAATGAAATACAATCAATTATTGCATTAAGTAGTTGAGTAACTTGTCACTTGCAGCCATTTGCCGTCTTTAGACTTCAATAAAATAATACAACAGGTTATTTCATTAACTATTTCCTATGAATATGATGGAAATTCGGGTAACTTAGTTACCACTCTGGAAATTATTCCCTTATACGCATTGAGTTCCACCAGATCTCCTTAAAATAAGTAGGTTTCTAAAATAATTGTAAGCATTTAATTGTTATATTCAGAAAAAATGTCATTTTAAAATTTGAATTAGTAATAAATAAGAGTGCTGTCATATAATTAGATATTTATAAAAGTCGAAGAAAATTATTTATGTGGGAAATCGTGATATGTTGAGATCTTGTCATTTAAATACTGAATAACATCCGAATAATTGCACAACCTTATACTCTTTTCAATAAATTCTAAGCTTGCTACAAACATTGATATCTTTCAGAATAAATATGGCATTATAGTTCTACGAATTCTACTTTATATCATTTTTCTTCTATCCTATAATTGTTTTCATCTGATCCTGCATTTATCATAATTCACCTACATGATATATTTAGTTAAATAAATTACTCACCTCCTATTTAATCATTTATGGCTAATTGCTTACCTTAATACATGTCTGTGAATTTTCAATATCTTATTTAAAAGTCGAGATTAAATTATTCAAACATTCTATTATTTAATTGAATGTATCAAAATATTTCGGAAAATGTGGACCGAAATAGAAAGCAATCATTGAGTTGAAGAAATCTCTAATAATGATTCTTATCATTAAAAATATACAGAACAACATAAGAGTACAACGAATTTGGAGACATTTGAAATTTCGTTAATTGGTGACTGCATGATCTCCACATATTCTTAGCATGGTCAAAAATTAATTTAACCAACAAATGTTCTTTAAGTATAAAGGCTTTTTAGACATTGAATCAGCAAGGAATAAATAGAACAATTTAAGAAACCATCTAAGGTTTATTTTCTATAAGAATTTGAAGTGGCAATGATTTGCGGATGCTACTAAAACCAGAAAATTGGAAAACTAGAAAAAATTGTTGAAATATCGCGACACTTGGGCTCTGAGTAAAAAATATTATTTGTTTCATTTTTCTAACCTTTTAGGACCAAATTGATTTTTGCAACTAATCAAGAATAACGTTGAGAAAAAATACTTAACCTTGCTATTCTGTGGAGAGGAGAACTTAAGCAGTTAATATAATGTACTAATTCTTATGCTAAGAGATATTCTAGAAATTGAATGTTTTTAAAATGTTAGTCATGGAAAACGAACACGTATAATTGCTACGAAAGCAATGGTATACTCTGAAAGATAAGAATTTTTAAATTGCCTACCGGTTTTGAAAACTTCAGTAGCAGAATTAACTGCTATAAGGCTAGGTAGACCATATTCACGAGCTACAACAGCGCCTGAAACAGCATTTAAAAAAATATATATATATACTCTTCTTAGATAGGATTTAAATAATTCAAAGAAAAAGTTGTATATTGTAAAGGATCGCTAAAATACTTGTTAATAGGCCTCTAATCTATTAATTGAGGTCTGCTTTAATAAATTACATTTGAGAGAAAACAGAAATAATCTACCATGACTGAGCAGTCCTCCAATTTCTGTGACAATTCCCTTTATAATGGGGAAAAATGGTGTCCAACATATATCCGTGCAGTGGGCTATTAAGATCTCGCCAGACTAAACGAATCTAATACTATTATTTTATCTCCATTCTTATTAATACTTGTACTTACATAGTTATTTCAGAAAGGAATACATTTTAAATTGTAATTTATGTTCTAAGGTAACGTTTACCATACCTGGATGTCTTTCGCTTGTTCCAAGTTTTTCGCAACTCTTGCTCTTCCCATAACAACTCCTTCACAGACTACTGTCCCAGTAAGTGATTCTAGCTTGGTAAAATCGATGTTTATCGTTTTATTGTACTGAAAAAAAGCATTTTTTGCTGTTGTTATTATTCAGCAGCATTGAGCTTATAATTAATAACACTTTTCCTAGAACAACGAACCTGTAACTATATTTAGTGATAAGAGGACTTATACCAATAATTTAAATCAAGACAGTGTTTGAATGTTGCAACTTGGTATCTCTAAATACATTTGAAACATACTGTGCTAACATTTCCAAAGTATATATGCTCGTAATGACGGTCTTCGAGTTCCGAGAAAATTTCTCTTCGTTTGATCGCTCTAAAGTAAGGAAATAGTAAATGCTTTAAATATGAATATTTAAATGCCCTTTCCTTTAAACTAAAATAAAAGTGGTAATCTAAAGGCTTTTCCCCTATGAAACTAAATATTTATATAAGAACTTGACCAAGACTTTAACGAATATTTTAATTTAGATAGAATCAATAGGTTTTACATGTGAAAAGTATACAATTCTAGGGTTGTCAACCATAAAGCTCAAATTAACACAAATGTAACGTTTCTATCATATGGAATTTCGAAAATGCAAGTTGATCAAAATCAGTCTGCTATTGATGAGAAACGAAAACGACTGCTGCACCTGGATATTAACTTGGCATTTCTCGAGCAATATAATTCCTTCACTTCTTCAATGGTCATGAAATAATAGAGATCTTCATCTGCTATGAATCCCTAGAATTTATACTGACAAACAAAAAGTTATCGAATTTTGTTTTATACTGTGTTAAGCTAGGATTTTGCTAAATGTGAACCTATTTAGGGTTTAGCGTAAAATATAGAGATCAGAATATGTATCACAGAAGTAAAATAAGAGTTATATAGTATTGTTTCCAAGAAAACTTACTTCCTGAAAGAGTTTGTTTCCAATAAGACGAATTGTTTTTCTTAGTTCGAAAGTTGCTTTTACTAAACAACTTTTAGCGAACTCTCTTCCTGCCACTCCCCTATGAGTCTGTTTGACCATGTACTTCATTAGGATCCTTTAAATAAAATTTAAATTATTAGCGTTAATAAAAATGAAATATTGTGGTATCAAATAAAAAATAGTATTAAAAGAAAGTGAACTGGCTGAAACATTAGATATCTTGTAAATTACATTTTCATTTGATTCTAATCTATGCATCTTGCAATAATAATAGAAAAATTTATCCATCATGAATATCCAATTAGAGATACTAATTTTCTAGAAATTTAAGAAGTTACAAAAAAACCTTCTTCCTTTATTACCTTCGGATGCCAGTTGGTGCACATTTCAAAGTATCTATGATATCACCATTTCCCAAGGTTGATGTGAAGGGAACAAACGTTGAGATCATGGTCTTAAATATAGCATAAATGTAATATTTAACGATAAAGATAAAGATGTTTATTAAATACAAAAAAAATATCTATAGTAATTTAAATGCAATAACTGCATGATTAGCGCAAATATTATTGACTTAGCAATTAAATGAAGTTCTACTCAAATTATAATGTGCCGATGCAATAGACAATGAGCAGGAAAATACCAGTAGTTAAATACTAGTAATATTTTAGTATTAATACTGCATTAATCTAATATTCATATTAATCTATTAGCCTAATACAATAATTAACGCTTTTTAACTTTATATTCTTATAAATACCTACTTGAAGTGTATGGACTAGTAACACGGGCTGTTCTGCCCAATCATTAGCTCGAAGATACAGCTCTCTAGGACCCCTGTAATTAAAGGAAATGTATAACATAGTTCTATAGCTTAAATTTCACGAGATTACTTCACTAATGTTTATCTACCTGTGACCATGAGTTTTAAGGAACTTTTCAATAAGTGGTCTAGTAGTAACTCCTCTTCGCAAAATATCCAGAGCGCCGGCTCCTTTTATTCGAAGAAATTCTTCTTTGAGATTATCATCAATAACTGCACGTGCAATTTTCTGTAAAAAATCCGTAATATAGTAGATAGCTATTTGATTTTATGTTATATAGTAAAATTAAAATATTATTTGAATTGATTAGAGAAACTACACAAATATGGTGCAAGAATAGACTTCGTTATCTATAGCAAGCGATATATTTTTACCCCTTTATGATTTATAAATGAGGTTAATTGTGGATAAAACATGGAAAAATATAGTTTAAATGAAAGTTAACCTTCAATTCGTTTGGCACTTCAGCACTAATGACGTGGCTGGAGCTATTTGAAAACAAATTTGCGAAATCAGATACCACCTTGGGAGACAAGTCACCTTCAGAATTTTATAATTGTTGAAAAACTTCCATGTTACGTTAATAATTATATAAAATTTTATTTTCTAAAGTACTTTATTTTTATGCTTTTAAACATAATATTGTAAAACATTATGTTTTTTGAACAATTACCTATTCTTTAAAAAAAAGCTTGACAAATTTGTTAGGAATTTCAAATAATAATTTCTAAAGAAAAAATATCCAGAAATACAGTAAGCTAACCTTCCGATCCTCTGATTAACATTCCTACAATTATATAAGTAAAGCTAGAGAACATTGTTTCGATACCGTGTGCGTTAATAATCTACAATGAATATCAAATTTATAATTATAAAACGACTATCAAAATAACATTAAATGTTTTAAATTCCCCAATAGTTTGCCTATAAATTGCAGTTATTATTTAAAAATGAAAGTTGTTTAATCTGAAACTAAAATCACTTGCATTTTGTAACAAATATGTAGCAAATTATAATATTTCACCTGAGCTTTTATCTTTCTCTGTTCTTCTTGCAACTCGAATAATCTTTCCATTGATACTTCTCCACAAGGACTAAGACTCTCTATTTTGCTCCTCAATTTTTTGATCTCTTCCAGCTTTTCATATGATGTAATGAACATCACCTGCCAT
The DNA here is from genome assembly GCA_964036235.1 of Heterorhabditis bacteriophora. Taxonomy (NCBI): domain Eukaryota; kingdom Metazoa; phylum Nematoda; class Chromadorea; order Rhabditida; family Heterorhabditidae; genus Heterorhabditis; species Heterorhabditis bacteriophora. Next base: position 12,273,958 of record OZ038426.1, on the reverse strand, counting down.
ATTCTAATTATTAAAAGAAAATACTAATTCTATCTAATAACTAGGAATAATAAGAATTTTATAAACAAGGATCAAGTCACAATAATTTGTTTACTTTTATCATAGTAGCCATCCTCAGGAATATAAAACTTGGTGAAAGTCTTGGGTATCGAAGTTCAGCCTGGATGATTAAATTTCTTTTAGATTAGCTGATATTTTCTTTTTTATCAGCTTCTAGTCCCTTTTACCTCATCTATATAAATTGTTATAAAATCAAGAACTAACTTGCTTGAACATTTCCTCAGTGAACACTTGGCATCCAGCTATTGCTAACTCAGTTAAGCGATCCTTTGAGATCAACTCATACTGACGAAGGAAAGTCTTTAAATTACCATAAATAATCCTTATTATCAGATAAAACTTTGCTTCTTTGTTCTTACTTAATTAAAACCTTAGATATTAGACCTACCTCTCCCATATTTAAAAATATCCTCTGCCCAGTCATATGTACAACTATTGGGAAATGACGTGCGCACCATCCAGTTACATGTTCCAAAGAAATAGCCTTGGGATAATTGTTAAAAGTTTTTAATAACAATTATGGAGATAATCAAAAACTTTTTGTAAATATAGAAGTATTTTACCGTTAAAACTTTGTCATATAGAGGGAATATCAAACTTCGTTCAAGTGGAGTTAGTGGATGACATAGCACTTCTCTTAAAATATATTTCTATTTCAATCTGAAATCTGTTGTGTATTAATTATTTAAACTCGGGTGTTATTTCCGACGAAACTCTGAGAAATTTGCTCTTAGAATTGCGTTTTACAATTTTACCTATATCCAAAACATTACGCAGTATAACAGTTTCGTATTATATGGGTAAAATATTAATAATATCAATTAGAATAATTTCCCTGAAGATATCGATAGTAGTTTTGTCATAATGGACGATATTTTGTTTGTATAGAGCAAAAAGAATACTATGCATTCAGAGAGAAACATCTAGTTGACTTTTCATAAAGAATATTTATTATTAGAAAATCTTCACCAATTATGTGATGGAATGGTTAATGTCAAAGAATATATCTAGTAATAGCACACAAACAGAATATTATTTCTTTTAGTAATTATGTAAACGCCTATCAAATTCTAATAACGTTTAGCAAACGGCAAAACGACAATCAGGAAGGAATCAGGGATTAAGTTAGAGGAACACCCGAAGGAAAAATTAGTTTTCCATATCTCTTAAGTATAATAATTTACTTAGCATATGAAATAAATAAAAGACTAGATACTATGATTTTGTGAGAACACCTAAATAGTTTTCCAGCATTAGGAGAGTTGTAATATATAATCCTCTACTATAAACATTGTTAAACTTGATTTGAAACTTCACAAGTTAACTAAAGTGCTCGTTCAAGCCTCTGGCTAAAAGAATGAAAATTTTGCATCTTTCGAAATATAGGAAACTCGTAAAATTATTCCCTTCTGATCTTTTGACTAGGATTGTCTTCTCTAATGAAAAAGTCAGCTTCTCATAACTGTAAGACTAAATTGTTTTTAGAGAAGAGTGTGATTTTGACGTGATTGAATAGCTAAGCAGTTTCAGATATCAGTTTCAATAGAAACACATTAACAAATTTAGTGAAGTCTTGAATAAAAACTAATTCAATCAACCTATTACAACAACGTTATTCTCAAGAACTGTTTTACTTTCAGCTGCAGATCTTTGTATTCAATTTGATTAGTTTTTATGGCAGTCGAAAAAGGAGAACCCGTACAAAAATGAGAATGGGTTTTTTTCCGTAATTGATAATTACTTTACACAATAGTATTTTTGCCTACTCTGCGTAGATTACAAGTGAATTAACCAACGAAGCTTATGTTTTCTGGAAAATATTACGTTTAACAATAGGTCTGCGAGAAAACAAAACACATTAATGAGTATAAGAGGAACAGAGTTATAAATAATTACCCGCCAAATAATTTTCAACAAGCAACTTGTAATTATAAGTGAATAATCTGATAAAATTATTCTTAATACTGACCCAACATTCGCGGTACTAAGAATTTCCTTGTCGGTGAGCGTGGCATCATCGAACTCAGTTAATAGCTCAAAATGGGATTCACGGTCACTACCTGAAATAGAGACAATTACTTTCTTCTTTAGTATTTTTCTTACTTTTAACTTTACTCTTCTTTAATAAAGCTTTTTTAATGCATAGTAAACTCAAATTCTATATTCACCCGTAATATCTCGGCTCTGAACAATGTAGACATTTCCATCTTTCATGATAAACTCAATGTCTTGTATTTTCCCAAATGTGGATTCCAAGAATAGACCGACACTAGTTAGTTTGATGATAGATTCGTCATCCAAACAGCAATTTTCAGGCTAAATTTATAAAAATAATAATTTCAATTAGCAATAAATCTACGAAAATTCAATTTATCAGTAAAAATTAACAATTAGCAATGCGTATTTGCTTATGTCGAGCCAAAATATTGTTCCAATAGCACATACTATATACGCGCATTCCGCGCAGGCGGTGAATCAGACATCGCCTGATAGGGTTAGCTACACAATCGGCGCCGACCGGTCGGTGGTTCTAACCCCTTAGAGAGGCCCGCCATGGAACATTCCAGCCGGACGGAATATCCCCCGCTCTGATACCTAACCCGTCCTTGCTTTAGCCCCTATTTATTTCCTAGTATCTCACTTCTCAGATAGACAGAAGTTCTATGGTAGTACTGTCCTTATTGTAGCTATTTAACCCAAATAAACCTAGTACTCTTGTTAGCTATTCTTCTATAACATATACACATCTATATTCAAACTAGACAATATTACCATAATAAACGATATATTTACAAAAAACTAATAAAAGAAAAATAGGAAATAATATTGAAAGTATTATTCTATAATATTGAAATAATTATGATATTAATTATTCATTTTAACTGACTTTTTCAACAGTTCTTGTTCTTTTGCATACGACAATCTCATCAGGAGTCACTGCTCCACTCACTACTTGTTCTCCTAGACCTCTCACAGCATTGATAATTACGCTCCCAACATCATTACGAACAGGGTCACATGTGAACAACACTCCTTAAATTAACAATTCAATATCTTCCTTATTTACCACATACATATTAGCGTAAGTTGCAAATAAATAAGTGCATTTCTAACACATTTAACTAAGGCCAATTAGCGAAAATTAGCTCTGAGTATAATACGAATTATGTAATAATGAAATGAGTGATTTATACATTGGATTTTTGAGTATAGTTGGAACAAATAACTACTTAAAATCTACTGTTGAAATGCTATCTTTGAAGAGGAAATATTTGAAAATAACGTACCACCTACTCCATCTTTGATCATCTTTTGTATAATGACAGCAATAGGTGGATTCAACAACTGACCATGAGTTCTGATATGATATAATACATAGATTGCATTATTTCACAAATTATCAAGAAGAACACAATATACAAATATTTTAATATGAAAATACCTCCGATATACAATTACTTCCTTGCGAAAGTTGGAAGCCCAACATTCTAACAACTTCTGCCCAATCTAAAGTAAAAATTAGTTTTTGAAACTGACATTCAGAGAGTCTAAAATCTGTAATTATCACCTGCTCAAACGTAATATCTAAACTACTTTCAAGCTGTCCAGCGCTTGACAATTCTGACCCATCTTCTCCTACAGCTGAAGATCGAACAGCCAAGCTGCCACAATTGGTGGAAATACCATAATCAGGAAGACTATCAATTAGATATTGATCTAGAGTTGAAGATCGTATAGCAGATTGAATCCTCAAAACGTGTTAGGATGTTAGGTACAATATGTAAAACCTGTGTAATTCTTAATGTTATAGATTGAAGCGTCAAAAGAAATACTTAACTAACTCTAGCTATATTTTTATAAATAGGGTTCTAAACACATTAGAGCTAAAAGTCCTTTACAACTTTTACTATATATTTATCTAAAGAAAAGTAACATGATTCTATAAGACCATATAATATTATGTACATGCATTTGGTATGATTCTTACTTTTCTCCAATAATTATAGCATCTTCAATCTTCAGTCCAGTACCATTTAATTCCTTAATGAGAGAAAAAACGGTGGGATTATGTTTTAAATGTTCTTCGTAACCAGTCGTCGTTATCACAACTCCCTCGGGCACAGAAAACTAAAGACAAACATTGTCTAAATATCCTTAACATACAAGGTGAGCCAAAATACCGTTCTCAAAAACAGTATTACTCTTTTTACAATTATCATAAATCATTGTTTAAGACTTTTCTGAAAGCTTATTTTCTTAGCATTCCAATTATCTTAACTTAATTTAGTATATGTGGAAGTGAAAGTGTAATTATCATTTCCAAGAAAAAGCCAATCTTAGTGTCATGAAAAAATTGAAAATAACTAGGCTTTTTGTCTCGTATTCTAATTAAATTAATATAATTGAGAGATATGGAATACTGCTTTTTTTTTCGGGTGTTTCTTTAATTTAACTTCTGATTTCTTTCTGATTGGGATTTACCACACTTCACAAAATCAATGGTTACATATTTTGTTTATTTCATATACAAATTAAAGCCATGATGTTCTAAAAGGCAGAAAATAAGTCTTTTAGAAATGCTTGTAACAGTAATTTTTGTTTATTTTTAAGAAAGAAATAGTACCTTAATATTGATATTTTTGGCTCACTTTTAAAAAGGAGAAAAATTGGTGAATTATGATAAGATACAAGAAATTGACGAACCATATTTTCAAAACTTTTCATTTTTGCTAGATTTGCACCTTTGCCTCCAGAAATTGTTTTATCTTGACAAGCTCGATGAGTAAAGGGAAGAATAAAGTGAGACCGTTCATAAGGCGATGCAGTATAATCTGGAATATTCGACAATTGGAAAGAAGAGATAAAAGTTAGAAACTTAGAGTTATTAATTGTTAATTATACAAAGGAGTGTGTAACATACTCGGTATTGTTTCGAACTGAGCTATCTTCTGTTTTTGAATCGTTCTATAAACAGTTTTGAACAAAGCCATACCATTAGCCAATGCATGATTTACCTAAATTAATGAAGAGTTTTCAAATTAATTTTATTAGTTTTTTTGTATAATTACAACATAAATTTAACATAACCTACAGCACTTTCCAACCTTTATTCGTGAAATTTGAACAATTTTCCCGTTTCCCTGGAGATATGAGAATGACGATTGGACTTCATCCTTTCGAATTGTAAATTGTGGTACTATAAAGTTATTACTTAATATTTACTATAGTTAGTACAGCGAGCTGCAACTAATTGAAAAATAAGCCGATCTAGTGGTTAAAACAGAAAATACACTCTAATAAATAGCTTTTTTGTTCAATTATGTACTTTCATATCCTCTATTAATGATAACGTTGTATGACTTGAGAATTAAAGCATATTTTCAAATAGATGTATAATCCTATTTACATCTATCAACGAAAAACTCCATTAGAACTTTAGAGTCTCTATCCAAAGTAGTCATTTCATTTTGGAGAACAATACTCCGGACAGTGTGGTCTGATTTAGAAATTATGCCATGCGAAATCGAAGTATTCCCTTGATCAAGATAAGTTTTTCTGTAGGATAATTTGTTGCCATCCTGCAAATAAACAAGAAAATGAACATGAGATTTCCTCTTTCTATATTTAGATCACTGAAAAAAATAACATAAAAAATATTTAGTAATTATACTAAACCATCTAATTCCTCAATAAATAGTCTAGTACCTCCAAATACACATGGAATTCATCAAATGCATCGACTGATTTGATCGTAGTACGTTCCCGAACTCCTATAAACTGATGTTTTTAAAGAGAAATATTAGTTAGGATATGTAATAAGTTGCCGAGCATCCTCAAAACTAAAGTAACTGAGGTAGCGGACAAGTTTCTTTCAAATCAAATTAATGAGTTAACTATAAACTATTCGTTTTAAAGAATTGTTCTTAATTGCTTATCCTACGTAAAAAAAATATCCAAATCGAAAAAGAGTAACCAGTATTGACTTAAAGAAATGTCCGATGACGATTGCTAAAAGGCTAACTATCTAAGTGGTATTAGACCAACTAAACGGCACAAGAAATTTTAAAAACTGATAGATCATTTGAGCTATCGGAGGTTTTCCGGAAATACTACTATTCCCTAGTCCTTTATTCATCGTGAACTGAACATAACCGCAACTTATTACCAACAGATTATTTTAACGAATGTGTTTCAATAGTGGGTCCCTTTTCCCTTTAAATCTTTCTATTAAATCTTTTAGAAACCATCATCTAAAATCTAAGGTTTAACTATCAATTATATACTAATAAGCCATATCGGAAACAATGCAGTAATCGAAGTTTCTCGCAATTTTCCTTCGAGCGTATTTAAAGTGAACAAGCAAGAGATAAGTTATAAAACACACTGTGCAAACATTGAACTGGAAATGAGCTAATTTAGTGCAGTTTATTTGTATTAAAATAGAGTTATTATAACTTACCTCGTAATCTTTTCTCAGTAAGCATTTCCGCTACTCTAATTTGCAGATGCATTTGTCCAAATTGAGTTATAGCTTTAGAATGCATAATTCTTAATGAAAGAACCTCATCATTATTATCTCTCTATTATAGCCTATTCAGTTAGTATATTATATTCTTCATAATTATAAAATTTAATGGATTATTAAAATAACAAATGATTTGGAACTAATGCTATTAGTAATATTTTTACTATTACTAGCTTTTGAATCTTACCTAAATATTTTTTTTAGATTTCCCATAAAATCAATAGGCTTCTTAAGAAGAAGGTCCATAAAGCAATTTATTTTTGCATTTGAATAGAAATATCTGGCATCTGTTGTTGGTTTCCACCATCCACCAAATGTTATGAATTCTTCTTGGTTGGTTAATGAATTTCTAAACATCCAACTTCATTTATTAAAGTTATAACAATACTTTGCTGAAATTTACTAATATTATCTTAAACTTACTTTAGATATCCCTTAAATGTAATTCTCCAACGTCTAAATGGTGATCTCATTTCAACTAATAGCGGTCCGCACGAAAGAATATGGTCATTTTCAGTTAAAGGAGCAGAAAACTGTCCTGAGAAGTACCTATCTTGTTCACCTAAGAATACAGTAGTTGTGGAGTGGTTCATGTGAATAATAATTTCAATATAGAGGGAAGATCCATCCTGATCAGTTCCTTCGAATAAAATAATTTCCTAGAAAATATCTTGTAATAGTATTTAAATAGTCCTCTGAATTAGTTTAAGGGGATTGTAAAAAGAAGAGTAATTAATTCTCGATATTTATGCTCATCGATGAAAAGAAATAGTTATGGATTTACTTGGAGCAAAAGTAATTGCTTTTAATATCTTCAATGAAGGAAAATTACTTACGTCTGTTTTGATTTTCTCAAGATCCCACTCGATTTCTTCAACATTTAATAATTCCATAAATCTAATTCCCTTTAGAGTGAATTTTTTCACTGGCGCAAACCAACTGCCAATCCAAAAAATCATAGTATATATTAACAATATAGGATAGTATAGAAAACTTGATGTGTGGTTCTCCATTCCCTCTGAAAAATTGATGTAAAACGTAATTATCATTTTTATATAAGTCAATTGTATTAGTTAAAGAAAATAATATGCATTTTAAAACATTATGTCACATATATCATGTTATTACTTATGAATACTAATACAGTAGTTTTGAGAAGCAAATAACTAAAATGTTCTAACAAAAAAGCATTTATATACCAATGAGAAATCTTTTGTCGTAAAATCGATTATTGTTTATCAGAATAATCACTTATGCATACCAATAAGTCTGACAGTACTTGTGATTCTGTATCTAATACTTTTACTTCTATTATCTAAGCCATAAGGGAAAATCTATTCATATTGATCATCCTTTCTAATGTGTAATATATTTTTCAATAAAGATAATATGCACTAATTAAATGTATATAAATTCATCGATTGCCAAGAAGCGACAGCAATTATTTAATCTTCTTTAAAATTACAACTAGTGCCCATAAACATAAAATTCAATTCAATTCAAAACAAACCACAATTTTTATGTGATCCTAAGTGGGTTACATTACAATTCAGAAAATGAACCAAAAAATAAGATCACTGGCTAAATGCATGTGACAATGCCTTATCAATGCGCTTACCTACGATAACAAATGTACAAAATAATAGATTCAAGAATTATTCTTTCATTTGCGATTATTAATCAAGTTGAAATAATGGGGATTAGAATACTTTTAAATTGTTTTTAATATAACTAAGAAGCAGGTGATACAGGTGAGATTGCAAAGCTCATGAAGTGCATTTGAATTTCGTTGTTTCCATTAGAAATCCATTGGAATTATATTTAGACGTACATAAGATTCAAGTATTTTGAGATCAATACTGTGATGAAAATTCAGGCTATTTGTATGCTTACCCAATGTACTTGCATACCATACTAAGAAGTTTTACTTAAACGCATGAAGATTTTAAAAATTGAGAAATAAATAACGGTGTTAGTCAAAATAGTTACTTAATCTTATCCAAGTCAGTTTACCAGAACATGTTACACTCTATCTACCGCATTGTTGTTTACTTTATCACCTATCAAGTCATTACTTACTTATTGATAGGTATATGAACAGGTGTAATAGCTAACATTTGATATATTATATTTGACTATTATTGACTGTTTAAGATTTAATCAATCACTTTTCTAGAAGTGATAGCAGTACGAAATGCGCCTATATTTTGCATCAATGAGGAAGTATCGAAAGTAACCCTTACTAACTAACTTAGGTCTATGTCGTTAAATAACTATAATACTTCTAAAAGTTTGTAGTTATATTAATAGTCTAGACTGAAATCTACTTCTAAATGATTTAATTAACAATCGTGGGAAGCCGAGCTTCCTAGAGTACAAAAATTAGGTATAAATATAGCTAATACAAAATTGCAAAGAAAATAACAATGAATATTTTATCATAGCCTTGAATTTTTGGAATACTTTTAAAAAAACGATATTTTATATAGGTAATTTATTTATACTCTTATTTGATTTGTGCTAGTACTCTTCCATCAAAATTTTTAATAATATGAGCGGGTGTTCCAGAGGAACTCTTGACCCATGTCCCACGTATTTGAACAAACATTACTTACAAGAGAGAACACTGAACAAACACATCAAAAACTCAGACCGCTCTTATACCCTATTTCGGTTTTTAACTTATAAGAAGAATGAATAAATATGGTAAAATATACGAGATTAAATTGTAATAAAAAGAACTTGTTCAAATACCTTTTAAATATCAATGGCTTTAACAAAACAAGATTTAAACATTTTCAGATGTAATTTTTGTATTTTTCCGGAAAACCAATCTTTATTCATATAACCATCCATCGTCGCTGATATTATTGAAAGGGGCGGCTGTCGCAACTCAGATGATTGACTCGCGTGTCCAGGTGTCCGCTTGATTAGTAATAAACTAGCCGAAAGACAATTGGATGATTTTTTTCTTACTTCTTTTAATATCCTTTTTCTACCTTTACATATGGCATCAATTAGCTACTTTTAATAGAAAGTTATTCAATTCCATGCATTTTATTTCAACATTGGCTTAGCTTTTTCAGAGCGTAAATAAGTATAGCATCTTCTTTTATGTGTACTGTAGTTGTAAAACATTTAAATTAATAATCACATTGTAAATTACGTATGATGAAGATAATCTTAATGTGCTATACTTTTAAATCTATATATTTATAGCTCAAGTTGATACATACTTACTCCGCATATTGTATATATGTTTGAAGAGTCGAATGTTTGTCATTTTATCGGCGAAAATGTACCAATGTACAATGTAAAATAATGCGATTTCCTTCTTTCAATTTTATTTCTTTATTTATTTTTGAGAAGTAAAATATAATTGGCGGGAACAAATTGAGGAAGAATTACAACACAATGTCATCGTGTTTTCAAAGGGATTATGCAAATTTCGGATGTTTATTGGTAGCCTGCAATTAGAGCCCCATTCTGGCTTAATGCAATTCTTGTGCGAGACGGCCCACTACATAGACGGTGTTGGATAACATATGAAAGAGTGGAATTACACCAATTAACCACTAAGAACTTGACTCGTGTGTCTACGCTTTGGGAGAGAGGTATCTGATATCAATCTTTATTGCTGTGCGAAGGCAATCTACGTCTATATTTCACTTTTTCCTACTTGTTATAATATATCCCTTTTTTGTCTTTTCATTACCTTCTTGTTCTACTTTGTAACCGGGATTCATTATGCCTTATTTTGGCTGCTGCGGCTTCCTAATTCCTAATTACATAATGCAATCGCTGGACTGACCGCCACACATGTTACCCTAAGAGTATGTCCACTGACCGATTAGGCAAATTACCAGCTTTCTCTCTGCTTATATCGTTTTAAAAATAGGCCTCTGTAAACCTTTCTTCAGCTATATATTGATGTAAATACTATTGTCAAACTTTCCAATATTTAAATATACCGACATAATTTTTTTCATTGTTCGAAATTATTTAACATAAACTACATTAACTCGTAATCTTCAGTAGCTAGTGTAAATTGATGTAATTACTAGTTACTACTATCTGGTATTAGCTGAAGTTATTTTGACAACTTTTCTTCTAATGCATTGTGGCATAATACCAATATGAAAATAACGTGTTTAAACTACTTCTTAGAATCCGAGTAGGATGATGGAACCAGTATTGGCACCCTTCTTATCTACTCCTGTCAATCATCGCATCCTCTGAGAACCCCATTTTCAAGCGGTTCAAGATGAGGAGATTAATCGCTGAATTCTTAGTTGACTGTTGATATAATACTAAATTTATGCGTTATACTGAAAGTGAACTCACAAACTTACACTATTCTACAATTTATGAGCATATAATTACAATATAATCGATTCCCAGGTGCTCGACTATTTTCCAGTGCCTTTTCTTTTCCGCCTCTATTGTAAGGACATCTTTAATTAACTAGGCATAGACCACTTTTGTGTGGAACCGCCAAAGGTTAATAGCGACAAATCAAGGCTCATTCGTATTCTTTTCCCAGCAAATGTTTCAAGAGGTAACCTCATCAATGCACTAAGGTAAATTATTTGCTTGTGTTTCAGATGAGTCTATGTTGTAGCTAATTTAAAAATAAAACCTGTAAAACTATTCTATTATTCAATGATTAATCTTAAAGATAGTACATGTACGAATTAGGAAATGTTAGAGAACTATATTGCTAAACTTCTAATAGAGGAAAATGCTTCATAGGTTAAAATAAGTTCGTATTTGCTCGCGTTTTCAATCCATACCGTCTTTCCATCTTTTTTTGTCTACCAATGTAAATATTGTTTTCATCGACGTCTATACTGTCTTTCCCGTCCCTGTCGTATCCTTCTCAACTCTTGGGTTAATTTCAATTAGTGTATGTGTCACTCAACACTGCACGCCGTGGAGGCGCTCATTTGTATCTCGTTCGAGTTTTCAAAGTATCGATTTTTGATGTGAATTTTCTACAAATTTATTGGCAACTATTTAAAATAGTTATGAATTATCTTTCCATATAATAGCAACTTCTTATTTAAACTGAATATTTATGCTATATTACGAAATATAAGTATAATCATCTTAATTGCCAATTTGTGAGTAATATACTCCTCTTTAGAGTGCGGAAAATTAATTGCAAGATACGATTTGGCGCTATTTGTAGAAATCCTTTATACTCTCAATCATTAAGCCTTTAGTATTAATGCTCTGATTTTTTGGTCTTATAATAATGTCCTAGTGGATAAATTAGTATTTATTAAAACTACTAAAAAGAACTTCGCAATTTAGTAGTGCTTTCCCAACAGACGAACGTCTCGTTAACCATCCATTCTTCTGGACAGCGTCTGTTAATGCCTTTGAATGGTGCATTTTGGCGCATTTTCAAGTACCATTATCCTCCTCAAAATCAATTACGGTAGAGTGCTGGGAGGTTATTATTCATTGCCTGCTACACTTGAGTTACAGCTGCACACTACTGTTATCGGTTAATGTTTTAGGTCCAGTTTTAGAAGCACATGATTTTGTTATTGGTTACTGTTATTTATATTATATTAACTAGGCTGTTTTCTATCAATTTGGCCTCTAACAGAGTACTGTGAACTAGGGGTCATTCAATAATTAGCTGTCAATGCCCATTTTCAACGCTTCTATGCACTACGTAGATATTATCTCGCAAAAAAAGACGACTGACTATTGTACCTCTACCACCGACAGAATCCTTGTACGATTTCTAGGACACATTTTATTACGCTTAATATAACAAATCATTAAAAATATTTCGGTTGATTTACTTTATCGTCTTAATTTATACTTTCCATTATAAAAGCTGTTGTCTCTAACTTCTATACCTCCTCTTATCTCTTATTGATTGTTCACTTGTTATCCCTCTCCATTTCTATCTGCTCTTTTCCTATCTCGACCCAATGAGAGCCCTTCTGTTCACATTCTCACACCACTTGATCATGTGTCGCATGTCATCTGGGCTTTTACAGGCTCATCCCAAATATTCTCTTATAACTAAATCTCTTGATAGCATATTTTTGTATTTATTTTATGCCTTTATTATTACCAATATATTTTCTCTTAAATATTAATCAAGTATTACTGTTTACTTTAGTTGTTACAAAGGACAATGTAAAATATAATTATTCTCTCTTCATGTATTTAAAGTAAATGGTAATCTAAGAATACTATTTATATAAGTAAAAGTAATGTGCACTAAATCTGGCATAATATTGTGATACATTTATAATAGTATTAGGTCGAAACATTAGATACCTATAGGCAACAAAACTTAAGCCGCAATGCTCACAGAAAAAACGGACGAGTTTACTATCTGCTCTTAATTCCCAATTCTGTGGACGCTCTCATTTTCTCTTCGTTTCATTAGTTTTTATTACCCTTGGTTTGCAATTTAGCGTTTTTACAGATGAATTCTCCAAGAATTTCGTTCTTACTTAATTTCCTTGTGGCACACACGTATATTTGTCAATTTTAAGATCATATATTGTTTGAATTTTTTGAAATCATCACATGCTAATTTCAAGAGGCATGTTAGCCTTGTTCCTACTAATATTAATGTATATAGTAATTTCAAAGTTGCTGTCGTAATTTTTTACACTTGAGTGCATATATATTTAAATATATGGTAGGTGCTTCATTCTCACAATTTTTTATATTTTACTCGCTAATTGTCCTTCCATATACTTTCCTTTGTATTGAAATCATATCTTACTTTTATTTATCTACTTTTATACTTATTGTTACTTATCCTTGAAAATTCCCTCCTCCTCTCCCACTTTCTCTCAACCGTTGCCTTGTCATAGCGATTAACAATTTGGATGATGTAGAAATTCCGCTGTCCATTCAAATGATGTCCCGTGTATCACCGATTGCTTTTCTGCTGCTGATTAAACACCGTTTTTTCATAGCTATATATAATTTTACAAAGGTAAACATTCAAGAAACTTTTTCTTTATTACTATATTTGATGACATCAGGTTACAACAATATTCCTATCACGTCGGTCATCACTTGTATTATTTATATAAAGTTATCCCACCTTATACTATCATTGCTTGCCTCCATTCAGTTTAACCAATGCGTATTCCTCTAAATACAACCAACAACATTATATTAATAATCTTTTGAAACCATTTTTCATCTTAGTGATAAATACAGGTAGTTCCGTTGAGGTGGCTTGTTTTGCCATTTATGTGTATTAGTACAAAATTAAATATATTTCGGCAATTTATTTATATTTCTGTCTAAGGCTAAAATAATCTGAATTGACTGGAAATATTAATGTTTAATTCAGTGTCTAAGCCAGCGTGTCTTCACAAGGGAGCACAAAACATTTGTTGTTGAAGGAGCTGAAGATAAACTGAGTTCATAAACGATAGACATATGTGGCGAGGGGCTACGTCAATAATCATTTGCATTCACCCCAGTGCGACCTCAATTGAGTTTGACGCGCGAAACATCCTCAATCCACAATAATAACTGATCTGATTTGCGGACAACTCTAAGTCAGGGTCGTGTTTCATCACAAAACCACATGCACTAATAAGAACTGATTTTTATACTTTAGCACACCGTCCTTAATTGAACAGTTGAACTCTCGACTAATCGCTTCCATAGCTACACTAAATCACATAGCCTAGATTGTGCTTCTTAAGATTGTTCTTTCTAACGTTCGCTGTAATTTATCATGTAAATAGGTAACTAGATAACTATAAATATACCTAGGGGCAATAAACTAATTTTTCACTGTTCGACGCTTAGTTTAAGGTAATGACTTCAACCAAAACCCTTTGATGAAAGTAAAAATAGACACTCGGAATATCACTTCATTCCTCATCTCTCAATACATTTCTTACTTACTTATATATTTAGCTTACGTGTGATTTTAGTCCCTTACGAAATCAAGACTTTTTCTTAAATACTTCTCTTTTAAGATAACTTTAAGAATATCCATAAACATTATGTAATTTTCTAATTGTGTATTTGTCCCAAATTTTCAAAATATTTTTTAACACCGTTCGACTATAATATTCATTAGTGTAAAAGAAAATTTCTATTGTATAAAACTGCGCATGAAAGTGAAGAAAGAGTTTGTAACGTTGTTTGTATTACGGTATTGCATGGATTATTCATCAATATTTGTTCTAAAGTAAAGTTGCATACTAAACATTTAATTTAAAGTATGAGCTGATTTAGAGATGCCCACATTTGGTTGTGCTCGTTAGCTATACTAGCTCGTCAGTTATGCACAACCTTTCAGTCTCACGCCTCGCCAACCCGCAATAGCGTGTGTGCTTCTTTCACATATGACATCAAAATACATATTTTATTAGTGTTTTAAAGCATTTGTACAATTGTAGGTAATGATTACGAAGTAGTTTATACTATTCCAGCCACAAATTTGCACATATCTGACACGTTCATATCTTATATGACCAATATATGTATAATCGACATTAGAAAATTATTAAAATATTAACACTATTGACGCAAAATTTTATTAGGCATTCTCAACATTAAATACTTATAATGATTTTTCATGAAATTCCGTGTTTATAGGCCATTCATGGTTGGGCTTTGCCCGATTTGCGCTCAAACTTCATTGCATGCGTAACCAACAATGCTAAACCTTTTTCAAAGAAATGTATGCTCTTTATTGTTTATATTACTGTAAGATTATAGTTATGACTCCATAAACATTTCTAAACATGTATAGTAATTACTATTATTTTTTGAATAGTTTCGCTTTTTAATTGGATAATAATAGTTTTTAAAAGTGAAAAAAAACAATGTTCCGACTGTAAAAAAAAACTGGAGTTCTGTTGCTCTATTTTAAAACTGTGTGAACTCTTAAAGTATCTGCAAGAAATCTAAAATATGCATATTTTGATATAGAATTAGTTAGAAGCCCGATATAAAGTGTATTATAATAATAAGTAGAATTAATTTATTATAAATTAATTAATAATAAATAAAGTATCGAGCGCTCAGTTAAATATGTTGAAGCGTTTCTGATTATAGCTGGCGGCGCAGTCCATTAGTATAAGAGGATATGTCATACACGAGCTCGATCCGGCCGAGTCCTCTCCGTGCCTTTTATCTGGCACCTATCTTTTGATGTGATATTTTGTGTACAAAAATAAGTTTATGTGAATTGTTTTAATTTTTTAATATATTTAGGTACGACTATGCTAGCATTCTTTATTTTTAAAGTTTACTACAGTTGATCAACTATATAAGCATTTTACTATATTCAATTTCTATACTGATTTGGCTCCATTTTATCTGATAAATACCATTATAATAGCGTTGGGTAAATTAGTGTATTGTTGTCTTTCTCGTTCATACCTTTGTTCTAAATTTATGAATTTATGTATCAGTACTAGCTATTGACAAATAGCTAGCAGTGTGTTTACAATCTTCTACATAGCAAATCCTATTTACGAAAAATATGCGATTTTTAAGCATTAAGCAAAGATTTTATTGTAAAAACAAATAAAGTAGTACCGCTAAAATAGGTTTGCCCTAAACATTCACACATCTAAATTGCAGCGCCTATAGTAATCGTTGTTTGGCAAGTGTTGTTACCCATTTCTAATTAGAGTTAGAATCGGGCACATTTGGTTAGGCACTTGTTGTTATCAGCCAGATTCCCTCAAAATCCATTTTTGTAAATAATTCAGATACAGTTCATGGATTATTTTATTTCGTGTAGTAGCATCTTAATACAATGCATTCCTATGTAATATTATTATAATATAGTCATTTATCGGATTTTACTAGTAATTTCTAGCATAATCGTCGAATCATTTGTGGACATTTAAATATTTCAGTGAAAGCTATGTGGCCTAAAGCCCATATGATAACTATATGAAAACACGATGCAATCAATTGTTAATTGCCAACTTTCGCAGAGCGGATAAATTCTTAATTAAACCGAGTCGAAATTAATGGACAAAGGATCTTAGTTAGCATCGGAAGTTTTGTTTTGAATGTGTCTCTTGGATATTTCCATGTAGTCTTAGGAGTGCTGTTCCTTAATCCATTCTAATGGTCTTTCTAATAATGGCGGAAAGCGATTAGCGCCCACAAATTTATATGATTGCTGGTCCATTTGTTCGCAATCTACAGAGTATCATTTTCAATGTATTAGTTCTGTATTATTTTGTTTATTGTCCAGTGACATAAGTTATTTATCGAGGTTTGTATGGGTTTAATTTTAAGAAATATAACGACAATATGTTAATGATGTTGAAAAACTCCATATGTGAATAGCACACGAATGAAAAATATTTTGTAGATTGGTAGACTCTTGTTTATTGAAAGGAAATTACTGTTATTTATATTAAGCTACTACTTTAAACCATTGTGTAGGGGGTCAACCTGAGACATGTTCCACTTAATTCCATGTTTTCTACGTAATCCTTCCACCCTAGCATTGTTCGCAGCGGGAGGCAGCAGAAGGTCCATTCTCCATGGGAGAGCTATTAGGTACTAGAATTACTACACCGTTAGTAAGTGGTCCCTTTAGCTAAACAAAGCTTAGCGTCAACCACATTTTTTTAGAGCAAATTTAAAACAATCATTTATTGTAATTTATTCTTGTTGATTACCCATTTAATGACTTTTAAAAATATTCTAAATTATATTGTTACAATTAATTTTACTTCTTCAAATTTTGCTTGAATATTTACTACTTTAAAATAATATCTGTCGTATAGATGGCAAATAATGTAGTCGCAAAACAAAACTTTTCAGTGCACGTCATCAGTTATGCAAATTAATGATGGCTCCCTGTGTTGGTTTCCATAGTATTTCGCGCCCATACTTTTAAATACATTATTTAACTAATGTGTCTCCAAATCCCTTTTGTACTAAATAAATTGGTTTTTCTACTTACATATTTCGCTGAATAATAATTGATATTATGTGCTATATTAGTATGCATGCATTATATATCCATTTCCAACCCTTTAAAAGCTAGAATCGATATTACATATAAATAAAAAAGTAGAATACTACCTAATCTCATCTAAAGCTTAAGGTTATTTCGTTTGCAAAGCAAAATATAGGATAATAATGTTCACCTTTAGTGCTACAAGTCATCAAATATTTGAGACTAGGCCTAGCCAAGTAGCATATCGAATAGCCGACAACTGTGGGGCTCAGTCTTAGTGTTTACAGAGTTAATTCCCTCTAGCACCCTGAGCCAATAGGTCGTATTAGGCAAACTAAGTTCTAGTAATCTATGACAAATCTATGTTATTAAAATCTATTCCTTCTTTATATTTAATAAATAGTCCTAGGTGCTTAAAAGGTTGCTTTTCACAAGGCATTTTATATATTTTTAAATATACTTAATAGAATAAAGTTAGTACTTATGCCACATTAAGAAACAAAACAGAAAACATTTTCTTGGACTATTTACTTTTGGTTGATAGACCTACATCTACATACATTGTCTTCCTGCTGTCGTATGACAATTGAACTAGGACAGTTTTGTTTGCACTCTTACCGTGTTTACGAGGTTGTTTTATAGAAAGTCAATGTGAACGACGCTCCACTCTGATCTAACATCGCTTGTAATTTGCACGCTAAAATAATGTGATAAATTGGTAGTGCTTCTTACTAAAATATTGAATAAATAAACCATAAATTTCTTGTAATATAGTCCTTTACTTAATTCGAAGTTTGTTTGCTTCCATTATAATCACAGTTCATTTCTATAGATATAAATTAAGCAATAATGCAGCCACTTTTGCGCTAGAATTATCGATAGATCAGTTCTCAAGTGGAGTCACTTGAGCGATGTAACCTGCCCAGCTGTTAAATGAACGTAAACCGATAGAGAGTTGGACCAGAATTTTCTCTTAAACCAAGTTTCAAAATATAACTTATTTGGTTTTTTTATTCCTATGATTTTGTACTTATACTATAGATTTTTATCTAGTAATTTATTTATCTTTGCTAAGTAATTTAATTAATTAGTTATTTTCTTATTAACTTCATCACTCCTAGAACTTTATTTCTTTATCATTTTTTAATTTCCCTCTTTCCGTGGTTTTATATTGCGGTTCGTTCTGTGTTCTCGAGTGAAACCTGATCCCTTGATCGGTTAGACGTGCATCCGCTAGGTTTCGGCAGCATCTCTTCAGGTCACTATTTTATTTAGCGCTTTATAACAAAGAAATAACATGCCTTGATAGCTGTGAAATTAAAAAGAATAATTATGGAATGCAATTAAATTATATGAAAACTCTAGGAAAAACACTAATGTTTAAATAAAAGTAATATGTTAACTATGTTGTATGCTTAGTTTACGTTTAATAATGTTTCACTTCGTAGTATTAACAAATATTTATAAATATTCTTTTCAGCATATTGGAACTACTGAATATATTGGTCAAATACATATTGTGCCACGAATAGTGCTGAGATGCGCTTTCTTATATTATTTTCTAATCTATTTCTAGTCATTTTAAGTAAAGGTTGCGAGCCTATTACTATTCCATTATGCAAAGGAATTGGATACAATATGACTTCATATCCAAACAGTTACGGTCATGAAAAACAGGAAGAAGCAGGATTGGAAGTTCATCAGTTTTTTCCTCTAGTTGAGGTTGGCAAAACTTTATGGCCTTTATATCCTTTATCGTCTTTATACTTACATTATTAGCTCGCTCTATTGATATTATGACGTTATTAATTTGGAAAAGCATATTGTTCGCAAGATTATTGCTACTATAGGAAATGTTCCTGTGAAATATTATACATGATTTTTCTTGAATTGCCTTTTAATGTTGATTTTAAACGTTATGTATTTTATTAGTCGAAATCGAAAGTCACGATAATTGTATGATGATGAGTAGTATATTATGATTAATCTTCATATTATAGTAAAGCAATAATTCAATTTAGGTTGGATGCTATCAACACTTAAAATTCTTTCTCTGCACACTGTACACGCCAATATGTCAAGAAAACTATGACAGACCGATTTTGCCTTGTATGGAACTCTGTCTCGAGGCGAAGAAAAGATGCAGTCCAATCATGCAGAGGTATACATAAAGTAAAAGATTAAATTTGAAAAATTATAGCTTTAAGGAAAGAAAGTACTAGCAATAGGGAACAAGAGATTTTAGCCTCTCACTAAGCCTAAGATATGTTAACAATAAGATGAGTTTGTATATCACATAAATAAGTGAGAAAAATACATCCGGAGTAATATACAAAATTAAGGCATGGTTTTCGATGGCCTGAGACCCTATCTTGTGATAGTTTACCAAAAATGAGTAATCAGATAACGTCAGGAGAAATCTGTGCAGCTCCACCTGATACACCAAACCAAGCTAAAACTAAGGTGAATTCTTGAAATTAAAAATACAGTGAAGCCTTTTATTAGATTAGCTTATCTTTAAAAACTTGTTTTCTCAGACTCCTCCGTATCAAGCATTTCCCCCAAATCCTCACGTAGGAATTTCTATTAATGAAATTCATGATGAATGTGAATGTTCATGCTCTACACCTTTCCAAAGCGTCAGAAATAACAATATTAAGGTAAAAAGATGTTAATTCTTAATTTTCTACACTTTCTAGACATTGATAGCGTTAATATACGAATTGACTAATTTTAGGTGGTGGTATATTATAAAAATTCATTTTATTTTTCAAGCATTTGGTCTGGAAGTCTTCTATTTAGAATATTACTAAACTATTTAATAATGTAAAGTGAAACTTCTCTTAGAGACTTGTATAACAGGTAGGAAATGTATCTGCCTGCTCATACCCATGCCGATCTCCCGTTCTCAATAATGAAGGGAAAAAAGATCTCCTTTCTGGATGGATGGCAATTTGGTACTTTTATGTTTTTAAAACTTAAATAAAATAGCATTTACTGCTTAGATACTTTTCTTCACTTTATTTCAGAAGCATAGCTTATCCAATTTATGTAAACAAACATATCCATGAATTTTAAGGGCTTTCGCTTGCTTCTTCCTGTCTGCCTTTACTTTTCTCACATTTTTGATTGAGACGGATCGATTTCAATACCCAGAGAGACCAATTTTTATGCTAGCATTTTGCCAGTTGATGGTAGCAATGGGATTCATTATTAGAGTATTTGCTGGGCATGAAAATGTAAGTATCTTCGACATTTCTATTATTCTAGTCGTCGTATCTACATATGATTTTCCTTAAATCATTTTGGTTACTTTTAGAGATACCAATAATTTATAGGTCGCATGTGATTCTTACATGATTAAGGGTACTGAAGGTGGAAGCGGTACTCTCTGTTTCGTTGTGAGTACTTTTTAATATAATCTATGCTTAATATATGCATAAATCCTTTAAGATTTACTATCATAATAACAATTTCTTGCAAATATCGTTTAACTCCATAATAACTTAAGGTGTTCCTGCTCACCTATTTTTTTGGTATGGCTGCTTCGGTATGGTGGGTGGTTTTGTCGCTCACATGGGTCTTAGCAGCTGCTTCTAAATGGAGCACTGAAGCTATCGCAAGTTATGCCAACCATTTCCACTTTGTTGGTTGGCTAATACCTGCTGGTCAAACAGTCATTGTCATGGTTTGTCTAGTTACTATGTAGATATATATTCATCAATACTACTATTTCTTTATCTAGTTTTAGTCATTCTTCTTGAGATTATTGTAATAATTGACGAATTTATTCAGGTTTTTAATGCTATTGACGGTGATCCAATCACTGGCTTGTGTTATGTTGGCAATACGGATGTTACGTTTTTGAGAATGTTTGTACTTGGTGAGACTAACTTTTATATTTACATAATCTTTTAAAACACGACATGAATGAAAGTGATAACTATGTTTGTTTTTTGGCAAATATAATAACATATATTGAAAAAACATTCTCTATAATGTTTAATAGACCATTATTATAGGGCCTTTGATTATTTACTTCTCGTTAGGAGTTTTATTCCTATTTGTTGGGTTTTTTAACCTGTGGAGAATTAGAAGCGAGGTATAACTTCGTTATTCATATTTTCATCGTCTATTATAATAATTTGTCAAAGTTCTGTCGTTATTATAACTATTTCCAGGTCCAGAAACAACACCCAGGACTGGGCAATGCCTCAAAACTGACGAACTTGATGACAAAAATTGGAACGTTCTCTGTATTATACACTTTACCTGCTCTGTTTGTTATTTTAGCTCTCTTTTATGAACAACACTATCGTCCTCTTTGGGAACAAAGCCTAATGTGTTTTTGCGCAGATCGTAATAATCACTCAGGTTGGTATATTTTATTTTAATACATTAGATCCATATGCCATATACAAACAAGTACATCAAAATAATACCGCTTAAGTAATTTCATGAATTTCCAAATATATTGAGATTCAGTAATCCCCAAATTTCTAAGATCTTCTCTTTAACTAACTAAATTGTTCTTGTTGTATCTAGGGGATGCTGCGTTCGCTCTATCTATGATCAAGACATTTTGTATGTGTGTGATGGGGCTAACCAGCGGTGTTTGGGTCTGCAGCTGGAAGACAATGACATCATGGGCCAGTCTTTTCTGTTGTATTGGTCAGTGTTTTGGATGACTGTACTTTTCCACTTTATTTCATTTATATAAATTATTTTTACTATGCAGGGTCATAAACCACTTATAGTGAATAAGGCTATATTATTAACGATTGTTAGGTCATACTTCATCGACAGCCAAATATCAGCCTGCAGATATTCTGTATGCTAAAAGTGATATCTCAGCACCGCACTTCTACAATACCGCATTGCGACAAAGCCACATGTATGGAGGTATTCCCGACAAACTGTGACCACTATGAGTAGTTCATATTATGTATCATAATATTCTTAGAATCCAGAATCATAAACTGTAAATTAAAATCCTTAATAGAATGTCTTATATATATTAGCATTATTTTATTTGTATTTATCAAACACTAGTTTTCTACATAATAATCATTCTGATGATCTCTTAGCTACCATCTGAATTTAATGCATAAGTATCTACTAGTGATCTATTACCATTAGTTATTAAAAGAGTAATATACCTCGTTATTTTATTAAGGATTCAGTTTATAAGTTAATTTTTTAAAATGAAACATTTTAAACGTTGAATGGTGGCAAATTTCCGCTATTTCAGTTTTAGGAAAGTATTGGCTAGATTCTTTGAAATCCATTTAATGCAATTATTTAGTAATTTAATTCTGCCTGATCGAGCTTATGAATTTTGAGTTTGAATTGAAGCTATTTACACAGGGTATCATTTATATGAATAAATTATTTTATATCCATAAACTGGTAACGTCAAACAATAGTTTTTACTTCGTTAAAATATTACAGCATATATGTACAACTAGCTGCTGCTTTTCTTAAATCTACAAATCAAGATGATAAATTCGATAAATATCAACTATCATAACTAAATAATACCAGCACACACATTATTTAACTGTTTTTGATTATATAGTTAACATGCCAGTAATTAAGTAGTTAAGTTAAATTATTAATGTATAGCCCGTTATATATTTATTTGTCGACCTTATTCGTTGAATTTTATCACAGTCTATAAAACTAGTTCGATATAGATATGAGATGAAATACTACTATCCGCTTTAAAGGATTATCTATACGAAGCGCGACCCCCTAACCTGTGACGATCATTAAATACAGTAGCTAATTGAGGGCATGTCTGTATTTGAGATTTTAGTACTTATTTCGTTTTTAATGGTTAATTTTATGTAATTGTTTCACTATTCTTAAATTAACTACCTTTGCTCTAATTTCTAACAGTCACATCACTTCTTCACTTGCATTCTATTATAAGTGTGTTTCTGTCCCTACTATCTCAATCTGCGTTATTTATAGAAAAGTACAAAGTATTAAGTTGGTGTAAAAATAATAACGAATTTTAAGCATTAACTTTAAAGTAGTATATCTCAGCTCAGAATAACGTTTAGTAATCGAAATAAGAACCATCAGAATCTACGCATGTTTGCCAACTCAAAACAATTTATTCCGATTACATAGAATTCTGGAGTCCTGGAACCGATGAATTCTTCGAAGGCGTTTTGAGCAGCTCCTTTGTTGTTGAATACCTTCTCTTATAGGAAGTTGTCGAGATGCTTGAAAAAGTGATAGTCGGTTGAAGAGAGGAATGGTGAGTAAGCTGGGTAAGGTAGAGTCTCGTAGGCCAGTTCATTCAATCTCTGCAGAGTCTTTTGCGAGACATGCGGTCGGGTAGTCATGGAGGAGGATTGGTCCTTTTCGATTTAGCAGTGATGGATGCAAATGTTGCTGTTCTTGGTGCACTTTGTCGATTTCCTGGCAATACTTCTCTACTGTGATGGCTTCGCCAGGATTCAAGAAGTTGTAGCGGATAATTCCACTTGTCGACCACCAAACAGTGGTCATTGCCTTCTTTTAATGCAACTTCGGTTTTAAAATAATTATCATAAATCAGTAGAGCAAATTTCACGCTTTAAAATGGTTTATCGTATGAACTTGATTAAGTAATAGTTTTAATCCGAAATAAGCACCGAAGTCTGAAATAACAAAAACCACTATCTTTGCACCAACCCAATATTATCTGGTCATTGATTTTCTCGATCTATAATTGGTATTTGTACAAGCACTCAACGTCTGTCTAGCTATTCATTTGGTATTTCTATTGATCGCCACTGGCCTAATAATATATATTTCTTACCTTATTCAATACTAGTAGTAAAAGTATTTTGTGTAAATAAAACATTATAGCATTGATAAATTATGTTTTAAATAGTAAAAAATTTATTTTGTTTTATTAATCATATTTTTGGTCACCTTTAACCAACCTTCTCTCCTTTCCTGTGCTAATTTAAAGTTCTTGATTCCTAATAGTTTAAATCAGTTGTTCCTTAATTTCTCCTTCGTACGGAAGCTAGTTGATAGTGTTTAAAAAAGTAGCAAAATGTGTTCCACCCAGTAAGATATTGTATTATTCTAGATATTATCGAATAACGATTTCTATGATTTGATCGTTAATGTATATAGGCAAATTCATTCAACGTGTAATGGGAAAATGTGTGATATAAATCCATCAGAATACCTATGAGAAAAATATACTATAATTTTCAAAGATTTTAAAATCAAATCTACTGATATGATGTGCTTGATGGTTGATATGTATGATTTAACGGTAACAGAAAAATTACTTCTG
Organism: Heterorhabditis bacteriophora; assembly: GCA_964036235.1. Lineage (NCBI taxonomy): Eukaryota > Metazoa > Nematoda > Chromadorea > Rhabditida > Heterorhabditidae > Heterorhabditis > Heterorhabditis bacteriophora. Next base: position 12,249,118 of record OZ038426.1, on the reverse strand, counting down.
AAACCAGTGAAAATTCAATGCAGTTTCCCGAAATCCGAATACGTAATGCTTTAAGCGATATTAGTTGTAGGATAGCTACAAGTAATAAACAACAGAAAAAATAAAAGTAGCATATTAGTCCAAACTTTACTAAAAATTTACGTACAAAATTTATATGGCATTTTAATATTGAATGTTGTGATATTTTATGTAGTCAGAACCTTTTTTTATATATTTTGTGGGAAAGGCTACCCCAATTCCGCAATCTTAAAGCTATAACAAAGCCATATAACAAACGAAGGAATATTAAGATACCTGTATTTAGCATTTTTACCATGACAACACTGCGCTAGCTCACCATCATATTAATCGCTTCAAAATGATTTCATTTTAAGATTATCATTTTTCGTAGCTCTTGAAATTTGAATTAGAAAATTCTACTGAATTTTCAAACTAATTTGATCTTGTAGTTTTATGGATAAAAAATATTATTTGTCTGACTAATATTACACATCGAGTCACCATACGTTTATTATAGTATGATTTAATCACAAGCATGGCAATTCTGGTGTCTTACGAGATTATCCGTGACCTGACCAACATGTCGTGCATATATGTCTATTTTTATCCTAAATAGGCATTCTACAACTACTATTCCTTAGAATTTAACTGATCAGCTAATAAGTTACCTCCGCCATCTTTGTGCGACTTGCGATTAGCTGTATTGATTAGGTTTCCACTTCATATGACCTATATCGTAGTGATCACAGAATTAGCTCCGCTATATTTATTCAATATATAATTGACATTTCCATATCAAGTATCAAGTAAAGTACTTGCTTCTACCTATTATCGATGAGGAATTCTAGTGATGGTATTTGTTAATAGCATAGATAATTACAATAGCGAATTGAACTAAACTAAGAATACGCAACTCCTACTCGCCGCCGCGCCGCCGCACTTCGGTACCCTCAAGTATCCCGTTCAGTATGCCTTGTTCTTTATTTGGGACGCACACTGATAACCGCCCATATAAACCGCCTTCATATGACAATTACTAGTGTTGCTGTAAACTTTATTACGTCAGTGTCCGCACAGTATTAGTTAAGAAATTCTTTAATTAATATTGTTGGAAATATATTCTGTCATGGTTAAGCAGCGATGAAATTAGCATACGCTAGTTTTAAATAGCAGGTAAACGAGAGCGCATCAATTAGCATAAGCATCCATATAGATAAGTACCTTTGTAATACTTAACACTGTTTCCTATTCTTTGTCTATTCCACATTGGGCTAATAAACCGTACTCTTCCTTCAGCTCCTAATCCACAACATATTATATTTAGTGACTTATATAATTGTCATATTTTGTTGTTCCTTACTGAGAAAAATACTATGTTAGTATTTATTTATCAATGGGGGAAAATAGATAGTCTTTTACTACGGAAAACTTTCGAATATTGATAAGAGATCAGTGAAGTTATCTACTATTTGGAAAGACAAATATATTTCAATGTGATGTTGATATATAATATCTTATTTAGGAATATATTATACTCGTTTAAATACGCAAATTATATTAGTCAAGCGTGCCCTTATTTCCGTTGTCGCACGAAAGCTAATTAGAACTTGCGTTCTAAACGGGTTGAAGAGTAATTACAGATTCATATTCACCAAATCTAAAACATGTTTGGAATTTAATTAACATTCAATTTAGCTAAAACAGTATTGGAAAATTGATTTTCTGATGGAAAAAAAAACTTAAGATTCTTCGATAGCAATTTTTGCACAACAATATATCAGTTCGTATAATATTGGACATAACCTTTCAATTTTTTCCATGAGAACTTAAGTTAAATTATGAACTACTTCAGCAAAAAATTTCAAGGTATAGAGTGGAACCTAATTATATGCATCTTTTTGAGATCTTCACTAAGATTAGTTAAAAGGTAGTTAATTTTGGAAATGTTAATCTTAAAGGTACCACTTCTAAAAAACAAAGAAAATGCACTAATGTATGTTCCTGTACATATGCATCAGATAGCTCTGATTTAAAATTAACCACATTTTAAAATAAAGCCATTCATCATGCACTTTAACCATACTACGTATAACTATGTAATCAGAAACATAATCTTTCTTTCTCCTATTTTCGTTGCTCTTGTGACTACTTAGATAAGCTGTAAACTTGTCACCAGTCATTTATAATTACAAATTGCTTAAAAATAATCTTCTGATAATTTATATTAATCAATAAAATTTTGCTCAAAAATATACAATTATCTCTAATTTTTGTTCCATAATTCTCATTAACGGGAACCTATCAATTAAATCAGAGCGACCTTCCTCCGCTCTACATTTAGGTAGGAATTAGTGCTTGACTTGTATATCTACTCACTGTTTACATTTTAATTATAAACGCATTTTTCCGAAATCCAATAGACGCTTACTACTAGTAAATTCATAGATACTTAGTAATATTATAGTATTAATGTGATCTAGTGTGATTTTAAAAAATATATTTAAATGAAAGTTGTAATTATATGGTCAACTATATCTGTTACTTAGCACTATCTAATAAAAGTTCCTCTTATCCCTGAAAACAACATGTTTGTTTCGCGAAATTGCTCGTCCGATTTTCTGTAACTATAGCAAACATTTCAAGTATTGTAAAACTCATATAACTCATTTAACATAGATTTCTAAATCAAAATTGGTTACGTGTTTGTATTCAAACGTTTCTTTTGCGCCTGGGAGAGCCTAACATTTCCAAGGCGACAGAGGCGTGCTCCCTTGATATAAGCTACATAAGCCTCTTCGTTATTCTCAACGCTTTTTACTTTTTGGTCAAATTTTTTAGATCTTAGTCTTACCTAATTATATCCATCATTATGTATTTTTAGGAAGACATGTTTCTTGAGAGCTACCTATTTTTGCTTACAACGTCTTCATTCTGTACATACATTTTCTCTTAATATGCATACATTTATAAAATATGATTTTTAGAATCTTTATTTATTTTCTCATAAACAAGACTTTCGGATTGTATAATAATTAGATTTCATATTGAATTTATAATTTGGTACAGTTTTTTGGATAATATTTGTAAACTATACATACTCAAAGGTAGAATACTCAAGAATTTCGTTTAATCAGTTGATTTATCGGTGAAATAGAAAACAGGAAATCATAGATTCTTTGTCATATTACAGAATATGATTTCACTTCAATGCATTAAACGACGGAGGATCAGTTTTATTTGCAAGATAGTTTTCGTATTTATTGTCATTGTAATGCTTATAGAAATTACAAGCTCATATCCAAAGGGAAAGCCATACCATACTGTACAGGTAAAACAGTTTCATGAATAAAACAGTTATAAAAAAGTGGAATTAGTATGCTCTTGATTTCAGAATATGTCAAACTAGAAAACAGACTTAATTTCTATAATTAATGAGAAGGTACAAAAACAATCTCACTAATTTTGCAAGACTATGCTTATATACATTGATCCCATGTGGTGAAATATGATAATTAAATAAGCAATGAACAAAAGAAGTGCTTCTTTGTATGATTCTTCGTATTAGGGAATATGTCGGTAGTGGTATTTGTTCTAAAATAAAAGTTTAAAACAACTTTCGTCCCAAAATTACTCACACTCTAGTTTTAAAAGATATATAAACCACCAAAATTTCAGTTTTATTTTTAATAGTGAGATAGTTACGCCAGAAATATAAAGGATTAGGAATTATTGAAGTTATAGACTGTTGAACACTTCAGTCAATCTACTGTTATTGAAAATCATGGAACGATGATGAAAAAAAATAGAAAGGTAATCATTAGCGTTAAGACTCAGTCCTTTTATACTTGTTATATATATACATATATAATATAGTGTCTAGGGTGAATTTTACGAGAATGTGTTAGTACATTTCGATCTAAAAGGAGCGCCTCCAAGGGTACAGTACTTTCTTGATCTTCTCAAACTTATAGCAAAATCAGGAGCTACAGGTAAAGTGCAAGTATCAATTATTCAGCTTTTCGATATAAATAATGAATCTCAGATGCATTTGCAAGATTTATATCAATATTATATAATGCATTTCATTCTTTAACTATTTTCAATTTTTCAGTTTATACATTCATATAGAGTATGTCAAATGTTCTGATACAAAATGTATCCAATTCTCTCGTCTCTGAACTGCTATTTAATGTCCAAAGCCAAGGTGAATCGTCAAGCATGAACTGGGGTTCTAGCCATATGAGAACCGTCGAACCTATATGCTGACGGAAAAAATGAAGGTCAATCGTTACGAAAAAGCAACGAAACTCGTAAGCATCGAGCGTGCTTTTCACCGATGAGAAAATATTCACTGTCAACTTGGAGTGCAATAATCAGAACAATAAGCAAATTTTTCTACATGGTCACCCAAAGTCTGAGAAATTATCCATAGATGCCAGAAGTCATTTATTTGTCATCTGTCATGGTTTGGTTCGGAATAACTGCGTCAAGCAAAAAAATTATCTGAGTAGAACATTCTACAATAATTTGAACTCTTTTAAGGTGGCATCAGTTAAATTTTGATACGAAATTAGCCAAGAGGAGCTGCGCCCCATAGTGTGTAATTTCGAGACGCGTCTATAAGCTTGTTTGACCGTAAAAGGGGGAAACTTTAAACACTTAATGGCTAAATTATTGTTTGGTATCGTATGTATGTCTAGATTAATTTTACTTTTGAAAGTGGTTATTATCATAAAATTAGGGCACTTGATTTCCGTATCAGAGCTTTTGGCGGACTCTATATAGTTTTTCTACTTGAAAAAAACTTCTAAATAATAGCATGAAAGTTAGACAACATATGATGGATGATACGATTATCCTAATGGACTAGAATCAACATATATACATTTAAAGTGCAGTTAATCACTTAACGTGTAATATATATTATTTCTTTAGGCATACTGCTTGAATGGGAAGACATGTTCCCCTGGATAGGTGAAATAGAGATAGTCCGGAACACCGATGTGTATTCTCTAACAGATGTAAAAACAATACTTAATGAAGCTAGGTAAAGTTATTGCTAAAATTCACTTTAGTAGTTTATTTCTGATGATATATGGAAACCTAATAAAATAGCGCATACTTCGGTAAGTAGATACACTGGTACCAGGTGTTCAACTAATTTTTAATATATTCGCCTATTTTTATAGTGTTGAAAATATCTATATCTGTATTTGATTATATTAGTACAGTTCAGGAAGCTCAATTTGGATGTTATTCCTCTTGTACAAACTTTTGGACATCTAGAATGGCTACTAAAGTTTGAAGAATTCAGAAAATTCAGAGAGAATGACACTTATCCTCAGGTAAATTCTTTCTTACTTTTCAAGAATAAAGTTGGAAAAAATTATTGCTATCCTTTCTTTTGTGAAACCAGCACAATTCTAAATTATAATTTATCATACTAAGTAATGCATGAGTAGTATTTCTATGTTGTGAAATTGCATGTTCATTTAACTTAGAACTATCCTTAGGTTCTTTGTTTGGGAGATGAAGATGCTGTTGCTATTGTGAAGGAAGCATTGAAACAAGTGATCGACGTACACAAGGAGTACGGCATACCATTCTTTCACATTGGAGCCGACGAAGCTTTCGAAGTACTGCGTTAGTTCTGCTATTGTATACTATAGATATCCACACATATGTTTATGATTTCCAGCTTTATAACTATAGGACTTAAAATATAATGAAATTTGTAAGAAAATAGACCAATATTCTTTTTATAAGGAACAAGAAATAAATACCAATTAATTTAATAAGGAATATTTATGGTTTAGTTTGGCGTCTGCGAAAAGTCTAGAAAGTGGATAGCGGAACATGGAGTGGATGTAGGGAAACAGACACTAGCACTAACTCACCTAAAGAAAATGGCAAGCTATGTCAAGGATTTAGCTGGAAACGAAACAGTGTAAGTTTTTTGTCATCTCGTATTATCCATTCTTTTTTCTAACTATGTTTGTTATCAAGTCCACTTTTACCAACTTTAAAATTTCTGTCACGCTTTCAGTTAACATTATTTTACTTAAACTGGCAGATTTTTATCCCATCAAGTTCAGAATACTTGTATGGCATGATATGCTAAAAGATTTTGACGGTCTTATCATAAAGAAGCTAGGCCTCGGAGAACTCGTTGAGCCAGTGGTTTGGGATTACTCGGAGAACATTGTAACAATGAACGGTGAATCACGATAGCGTTCAATATTATATAATCGAGTTTAGCTGTAAAATTAGGGTACGTAATAAGTTTAAACTCTTGGAATTAGCATTAATGAAGTATCGGGGTGTTAAAAGGCATAACAGTTAAATTCATAAACGTCGAATCTTCCAGATATGCCTTTTATTTTTATTTTGTCTAATGTTCGAAAAAGTAGCTAACACTGACTTAAGGAGATGTAAAACTATGATTGCTAAATAATTAGTTGTCCTGAAGTGAGAGATTGTAATTGTGTTTGATCTACTGGAGGTTTTCTGCAAATACTACTCCTCAATCTTTTATTCATCGCAAACTGAACATAATCGTGACTTATTGCCGGCAAATTATTTTGAAGAATGTGGTCAAAAGTGAGTTTAAAACTCTATACTTTTTTTAGACACTATAAAGGAATTCAAGTTTTTGTTAAACTTTATTGATAATTTTCGATGTTCTTGGGAAAAAATGTCTATTAATACCCTGATGATACTATTTAATAATATTTTCTGTGGTAGGGGTTGTGTCGAACACAAATCATTAATATTAAATCCTCTGAAAGTATTAGACTTATTACGCACTTTAAAATCGTAGCATTTTATTGGGTTGGTGCAAAGATAGTGGTTTTTGTTATTTCAGACTTCGGTGCTTATTTCGGATTAAAACTATTACTTAATCAAGTTCATACGATAAACCATTTTAAAGCGTGAAATTTGCTCTACTGATTTATGATAATTATTTTAAAACCGAAGTTGCATTAAAAGAAGGCAATGACCACTGTTTGGTGGTCGACAAGTGGAATTATCCGCTACAACTTCTTGAATCCTGGCGAAGCCATCACAGTAGAGAAGTATTGCCAGGAAATCGACAAAGTGCACCAAGAACAGCAACATTTGCATCCATCACTGCTAAATCGAAAAGGACCAATCCTCCTCCATGACTACCCGACCGCATGTCTCGCAAAAGACTCTGCAGAGATTGAATGAACTGGCCTACGAGACTCTACCTTACCCAGCTTACTCACCATTCCTCTCTTCAACCGACTATCACTTTTTCAAGCATCTCGACAACTTCCTATAAGAGAAGGTATTCAACAACAAAGGAGCTGCTCAAAACGCCTTCGAAGAATTCATCGGTTCCAGGACTCCAGAATTCTATGTAATCGGAATAAATTGTTTTGAGTTGGCAAACATGCGTAGATTCTGATGGTTCTTATTTCGATTACTAAACGTTATTCTGAGCTGAGATATACTACTTTAAAGTTAATGCTTAAAATTCGTTATTATTTTTACACCAACTTAATATAAATAACAAATATTGCTTATAATTATTTTATAAAAGTATTTGTACTTCCCAGATCACTCATTTTCTGCTTTGGCTACTAATTTTCCTGTTATATGGGCTTCGTCTGCTTATAAAGGAGCTAATTTCCCCTCAGCTAAATATAGCGATGTAAAACATTATGAAATGAATAATATAGCGTGGATCATGACAAAACAGGTATTGAATTAAATGTTTATAGACTTTTCAAAATGCAAGTTAAAAACTATGTTTTCCCTAAATTGCAGAGTCAACAACACAAGTTCAAAAAATTTCATGGAATAATAATAACAGGTTGGCAGAGGTAAGTTTTTGTTATAGATCACAAAATTAGATGAAATATTTATTTATAATAACAGATATGATCATATGGCACCTATCTGTGAAATTCTACCAATTGGCACTCCATCAATGGTTCTTAATATTCAAATAGCTATACACGGTGTTGAACAGGTTGGAGTTCCTACTTAGATCAAAATTGAACATAAATACTCTTTTATCGTTTTTTAGCTGATGTAGTACAAATATAACAGAAGTGCATTGAAAATCTTTCTCTATGAAGATATTTAATTATAAAATAAGTATGCTTCAAAAACCAGACGTTATCCTTTAATGTGTCTATCAAATTCTTTTCGGAAAAAATAATAATTTCCTTATTTCTGTTCTTGAAATAGTTTTGAACATTCTACTTAAGCTTAAAAAGCTTATAATTCATTTATTAACCTATACTGATTCATTTACTAACACTTATGTTTAATGACAATATTATAGAACCAACCACTCATTCGAAATATGGCAGCAACGATTCTTGGCTGTACTGGGTTTACCGTCTCCAATCTAGACATCATTAGTAATAATTGTCATTTTCCAGGTATGTCGACTTTAATTTTTATGAGTTAGTTTCTACAACAACTACAAGTAGACTAATAATTATTAAATAGTAACATACAACTCTTTAAGAGATATAATTATTAATCTTTCTAATATCTCCATAGTTGAGGCTTGTTTCTTTAAGTTATAACGTATTAATGCAAAAGTAAATATGTGGTTGTTATAAAGTTCATAATATTAATGATGATTTTAATTATAAATTTGAAGTTTATTAACAGGTCGATTTGCTAATTACTATATATTTTTAGGATTCACTCTCTATGTATTACTCCAGGGTATAGTAAGACAAAAAATACAACGAATTGAGAGTGATTTGAACTTAAACCACCATATCATGGGCTGGCTCTCTCCATATAACCAAAAACACAATATAACGCAAAACTGGTAAATAAAAACTAATTTTGTTAACTATTCATAATGAGTTTGATTTACTTAGCAGTAACTAACATCAATCTTATGATTACATTATCCGACTCACATAATTGTTCAGGTACCTAAATCAAATCCAATCAGTTGTTGTACAAATGCATAACGAAATTGAGACAATTGAAAGCGAAGTTAGGTGAGTTCTGTATCACATACTATCGATTCTATTTTCTCTATAAGGAAAGTGAGCAAAAAATCTGCCTTATTTACACTTATTTAAATTTATATTAAACTCAACACATTATTAAAAAATGATTAAACCAAACTCCAATAACATTGTGTAAGTAAGCTATACATACATTACCTTTTTATATTAAAGGGAGGAAATGTCAAAACTATTCTTCGATAATACTGTGGAAGAATTTATTTACCTAACAATTACGCCAACTGCTGACAAACTGAAACACTATCTCAGAGAAATCAAGAGACTTTCATTAATTAAGACTTATCCCAAACGCCATTTCAAAATACTACGAAAGGAATTATGAATTCTTTTCATTAAAAGGTAAAATATATTAATAATTAATGTGAAAAATTCGTAAGTTGTAAAACCTTCCCCATCATAACTTAAGGAAACATTGTTCTATTCATTAGGAATATTTTAATTTCTACTGAACAACATTTTAAAATAGGACTGGATTACTTCTGGAACCAGTTAAGTATTACATATTCCATTACTTTCGTTAAGATTTTAATATTTTAGTCAATATATTTTATTTTAGATGACTTTAAAGCAAAAAAATGACTTCAATAATGGGTAGCGTCAAAATTATACTTAACTTTTCCTATCTCCAGTTAAAGACCATGGCCCTATATAATATAGTTGTTTAGCCATATTTGTAAATTAAATATTAAATGAGCATAATTTTAAACTGGGTTCCTAGGTCTAGAATAAATATACCAATGATGAACATGAGAGCATATAAACTCATTGTTTCCATTTTAGGAATTCTAGCTACTCACGATATAACGGGTACTACTCATTATCGTTTGAATCTATTTAATAAATATTTTATCAAGGCATTATTTCAAACATTTAATGAATGTATTCGTAAATTTAAACTAACATTTTACAAAATGCAAATCTTTCGTTCCTCTCTATACTTAAAAAACATGGTTTATACACAAACTACTCAAATATAATATTAATAAGACTACTTCAGATACTATATTTCTTGATAAATTTAACACTGAAAGAAGCGATGAAAATAATTTTTTACTATCTTAATAAATTTCTCATGGATATTGAATACATGTCATTTAGGAATTCATTTGTTCGCTGATTTGATTATAGTTCTAGTTAGCTGATTTCCAACTTGTTAATTTTTAATTGTCACACTCATGTATGCAATTATGAAAGACCATGATCCGTTGATATCAATATTTAAACGAGTAATATAAAGAACGAATGATAGAACAATTAATGGGGTTAGGTGAAAAGACAACTGGAATATGTGAAATACATACTAGATAAGTGAACGATGAAGTATTGTGTTCAGATTTCATTTTTAAAAAATACTAGCAGTATTTTAAATGTTTATTCTCTTGCCTCCAGGATAATAAAAAAAGGTAGAAATAAAAATAAGTGGATCGAAAACTGGGGGAACGACTTTGTTGCTTTCATTTCTTTATTTTAGTCAGCAGATCTAAATAACGGAAAACATTCTCCTAAAGGTATATTCTACTATAATACTATTGGAATCTTTAAATTATATATAAGCAGCCCAAATGGTGCTACGTGATAACTTAAAAAATAGGAAAATCACTAACCACTTTTTCTGAAATTTAATTTTGTTCATATAAAGGATATATTTATCTTTCAATATTATATTATTTTAATAGTCGTAATTGTTAGTTACTTCAATAAAATAAAATGAACTTTTATCACCAACATAGCTCAAATAGGTATACATTTCAATAATAGTAAGTAGCTTCACTTAAATTTCTTTTCAAGCGTCTAATAGACCTAAAGATACGAGGAAGGGGTATAGCGTCAGCTATTCTGCACAAATCACGCCAATAAAACCTAACCATGCCTCTACGCTTTTAGTAGCCCAGTAACCAGAAATATCTCGCATAAAGTATATTCATTAGTCATTGAAACAATTGTGTAAAATAATGACGATTTTTAAAAAATTCACTGTACTTTTTGAATACAGGAAGTAATTTGGGAGAAGTAATTTATCTATACAGTATGCCATTGAGCTATTGCATATAAAATATGTTGTAGGAAAATCGTTTTAACTGACGAAAAACTAAAGAATGAGTACTTTCAATAGAGTATTTATGAGTTCCAATTCTATTGGGCCGAACTCATTTTATGACAGAACAATTCGCAAAAATTACTGAAATATCTTATTCCTCAGAGAAAGTATTGCATTTCATAATCACAAACCTTCGATTTCCAAGGCAAACGTGGCTAATTGTTCTTGAATATATGACACATTATTTTGATACCCAAAGAAATGCATTTAGGAGGCGGATCATTATCTATTTACATAAAAAAATACGTAACTGCTAATTACACCATCGATTATTTTAAACTCTAGTTTTGCATTCCTCTAGGATAATTTCTGGCATTGTATCCAACACGTTTTTTTTATAAATGTCTGGAGACTTATTTCTTTATAATTTGTCCTTTTGATGTTTTGCTTGGTTTTGATTTTCCCTATCAACTGACGACAGAATTCTTTGTAGTACCTAAGGAATGCAAGTGGTAAGTCTATAACACTAAATGTTTTTGTTACTATTTGTAATTAGATTGATGAATTCTATTTCCACACATCTTAATTTAAACAAAATCAACCTAAGTTCCTAAAAATATAATTACTATTTATACGGTTTTATATATTGGCAATTAAGAGGAACAAATAATGTTTATAAAACAGAAATAATTAAAAAATACCCATATATAATACGTCTAGAGATATTTTTCAGAGTAAAATGTTTTGCTAAATTTTTTGTTTTCAATTATTATTTTTAGACTAATTTATCTTGGCACCCACACAAGCCGTGCATTCTACTTCGGTGGCCAAATGTTACAATTTTGTTGGACTGTGCTTTAGATTTCTCTTCATTTAATCAGTATCTACCTTATGTTTATTCTGAATCGTAAGTTCCTAGGCTTTTCTTTACTGTTTCTCAAACCTAAAATATTTGTGCTTTCTGTATGTCACCATGCTATCCTATTTCCAAGATAACTTGTAGAATGCGTCTCAAGAAATTGCCAACACATCAATCTTCGAGTCCTCTCAAATATTTAAAACAAATCCGAGAAAATGTATACGTTGAGGGTATTCCTGAGGTTCACCCAACACCAGTGAGTTTTAAAAATCTTAGTTGAAAAGTGCAATTTTATTAAAATCACTAGGATTTTTCGTTAATTTCTTGAAAACCGTAGAAATAACACTTCAGCTTGATACAATTTCAATGGAATCTGTTGACTGCATACTTGTTTCGAACTGGCAGTCATTGGTAGCTCTTCCATATTACACGCAGAATTCTGGATTCCGAGGTGTTGTATTTGCTACTGAGCCTGTTGTGCAGTTTGGGAGGTAAGTTTTTAAAATAAAGCGTTAATGTATAATATAGTTATTAATTATGCTAAAATTCTACTTTTTAAATGTAAATTTTTGAGCGTAAAATCTCGAACTATCCATTTTTCTGGTAGATTTTTTTTGCAAAAAAATATTGGACGTAGAAATGCTACTTTTGTCTATCTGAAATCTTCTAGTGGATAAGGTAACTCTTATTATAATATATTGTTTAATTTACATATGATGTTTTCAAAGATTTCTTTGATAATTCGGAAAGATATTATGTTTGCGACAGTTCACAACTGTAGTTTTTATGATTATAACCAGAAATCTAATAATGTTTTCAATGCAGAGGTCAGGCTTTGTTGATAATGCTGTCAGTAAAATGTTGGTAGTTAGATTAAGATATAGTTATCCTATTTGTTAATATTGTATTGGCGATAATTACGAATGTATTTGGTAATATTACGCAAAATTTTTAACAGTAAGCTGTGTTTAAACAAAGATAAATTCATAGTAATTCGTTGTTTTCTAATTTTCGCTTGCCACTCATGTTTTTGGCCAATTATCCCAGAAATGAGGGGACTTATGGCTATTGTTTTAATAAATCACAAATATCTAATGATATAAAACTGATAAATAGTAAAGTGGATGAGACTTTTATGGAGTTCAATATTTTTAGATTAATGATGGCTGAGCTTATTGAATATTTTGAAAGAATTGTTCTTGATGATATAGGCGATAAATGGAAAGATCCCCAAATATATTGGTATGTTCCTTATTTGTTTACTATCGATGTTTTAATTTACTAGGTATATCGAGAAGATGTTATATTTATACTGCCTTACAATTAGTAATTTTTCAGCACGTTTCCAAACTATCTACATCGTAATCCACTTGAATGGAAGAAATTCTATTCAAAAGAAGTAATGGATGAAACTCTTGCTCGAGTGTCCACTATTGCTTTTAAGCAATCAATGGTTAGCAAAAAAAAATAAAGGTTTAAAGTACAATATAATTTTACGGACACATAAAAATTTTTTTTTAAATTTTAAAATACTAATTTTTCAGAAAATTGAGGGAAATATCATTGTTACTGCCTATGGTAGCGGATACTCTATAGGATCTGCTAACTGGGTCATTAAAACTGAGTATGATAGGGTGATTTTTATTAACCGGATAATTATATATTGGTGCTAATTTGTGGTTTTTATTAGGTGTTTAAATTTATAATAAAGTTGCAACTACGATTTTTAAAATGTTAAAGAATATTAGATAGGATATCTGTCCTCTTCATCATGCCGATCGAGTCATACGCGATCAGTAGACTGGGAAAAGTTGCGTGAAACTGATTCTCTTATTATGACGTCTCTAACAAATACTGATCATAGTCCTGAGGTTAGTACTGTGGATTTTGTGCACTATTTACTGAATTTTGCGTAATTCTGGTTGTCTTCTTTGTTAATAATTATGAAAATTAGATGTCCGTTTCGGGAATGTGCCAAACTGTGAACGAAACACTGAGGAATGGAGGCAATGTGTTAATTCCTGTCCACCCTGTAGGGCTAGTATATGATTTAATTGATTGTGTTTCGAAGAATATTGATGCAGCGGTGTGTTTTATGCTTTTAACAGTTTAGAATTTCATGTTTTATTTGTTTAATAGAATTTTAAAGTAAATGAGAAAAAGTATTATAATAACATTATCATTATGCATAAATAGAAAATGTTGAGGGTGGTGTGTCTATGGATACTCCGATCTATTTTATCTCTCCTGTGGCTAAGGGAGCTTTAGCATACTCAAATGTAAACGCTGAGTGGTTAGCAGACTCCAAACTTAATGCTGTTTATGTACCTGAAGAACCTTTCAGTCACTCAAGCGTAAGTGCATATATTTGTTAAACTTTGGAATATTTAATGTATCTTGTATTTTCTTGGATTTTTGTTTATATAGTATGTTATACACATTTTTCAGCTTGTTAGATCAGGTCGGTTGAAAATATATGAAAATATCTACGAAAGTTTTTCAAAAGACTATAAAACGCCGTGTGTCGTAAGTCATTATACTTAGAAGTACCATTAGATATATAATTTGTATTTCAATGATTTTATTTTTCCTCAGTCAGGTCTTTGCTGGTCATCCTTCTCTCAGAATTGGAGATGTTCCACATCTCTTGGAAATGTGGGGAAGTGATTCAAGGAATGCACTTATTATGACAGGTATTCCCGAATAATTTCATTATACGGACTGAGATTTTTCCCTCATTATATCAAGTGATTAAATTTAGCCTTTTATCAGATCCGGATTATCCTTTAAGCGAGGTATATGGTCCCTATCTTGATCTTGCTATTCGTGCATATCATTTTCCAATTGAGACTCGTCTGGATTTTAACCAAGTGAATAATACCGTGTTACCAAATGAATTAAGACCAAAGGTTATTAGTTTTACTACTTTATTTTATTTATAACCTGTTTTCATCATCTTCTTTTTTTCGTCTTAATGTAGAAAATTTTACTTGATGTTATTTAAATATGTATAACTGATTGAAATATTCTAATGAGTTTTTCAGACGCTCTTTATTCCTGATGCATATACTCCGAAATCTTCCATATATGGCCGACCGGATATGGTTGTGCAATTTGTATGTCTTAATTTTTAAAATATGGAAAAACATTTTTAACTTATGTGATCTAAACTACTTTTTTTATTAAATACACTTTCAGACTCCGTATACTCCGATGAGATACGATGAGCCTATTACAATACCATTATCAAAGAAATCAAGAAAAAGGAAAATTAAAATTCATCCTGATGTAATCAACTACCTATTATTCTTTAGTTTTGCTTGATATTAAACTACATATAGATAGAATTTGTATAAGATTATTTACTTATTTAATTTCAGAGCTTTTTTTTTATAGCTTATCAAAAAGATCGATATACGGGGACACCATGCAACTGGAGATTTTGGTATTTGTGCATTAACAGGGCATCTTTGTGTGTATGATGATGCATTTGAACTTCTGGTATGTTTCTTCTTTACAGTATTTTGGAATTTCTGGTATTTTATTGGGAAAATGGTCATATTAAATATTTATAAAAGACAGTCTATTATGTTATATTTTTTTTAAGCCAGCGAAAAAGAAAATGGGTGCTTTGAGACCAAAGTTCATTGGAAGATTGACAGCTGATATGGTCCTAAAAGCTTTACAAAAGGTAGGAAATATATAATTCTCGAATTATTATATTAGTTAATTACAATGCTATTATTTATAGCGAAATCTATCCGGTCGAATTGTAAAAGGCGAGGAGGGGAAAACAGTTATCAGGATTGATGCTATCAATTCTGTTGTTACTCTCAGTGTTGATGGATTGAAAACTAATATTCAAGCACCTAAAGAACACAGAGCTTTACTTACTGATGCTGTTACATCATATTTGCAAGCTCTATGTTGAATTTTACTATAGTGTTATCTATTCTTTTTTTTGTTGATATTAATGGTTGTATATATTCTCACAAATTATTTTATTCTACAGTTTTTATAGTTACTCTACTATTTGTTTTTTTTTCTCTTTGTTTTTAGTTAATATAAATATCTAATTTATTAGTTAGTGGTCATACATGTGGTTCTTTCCATAATTAATTCATAGATCGGTATTGTTCAGTTTTTGCAAAACCAGGTGAATATCCTCAATGGCAGCTTGGTCACAGTCGTCAGTTATAACTTCTTTTCGCCAATGGTATTCCGACAGGGATAACTACTCATCACTCGACGTGGTTCGAACCCTTAACCTGCTGAGCAGGGTATATGATGTTCGCCACTTGACCATTAAAATCCAAGAGGTCTCTCTCAAATTCTTTATAGTTTCTAATTGAGTAATTATAGATATGTGAGATGTTCAGTAAGCGATTTTATTGTCTTTGGCCAACTGTAACTGGCTCATATAAGCCGGAAAGAGATTGCTCTTGTACTATGGTTGGTATTTGTAATTATCTAAGTTTTATGAAGTGAAATCATTGTGCATTAAAAATATGAAAGCAATTAATATGTATGCAACACTTTTAGTTCTCTTGAGTTAGTAATGCAAATCTATCAAGTATATGGATTCTAGCCGTGCTATTTTTTCAGCGTCAACAGGATATTTTTGATCCTCTTCTTTTTGCTAAAGAAGATGCAGTTGTTGAAGAGGTCATATCGAAAGATATGACAAAGAAAGAACAATATAAACATGCTGATGAATTGGCTATTGCAAAGAGTGATGGATGTGCCCCCACTAAAAGAGCTTTATGTGAGTGTATGTGGAGCACAATGATGTGTTGTTGCGTTTTCTGTTTATTTAAACTTTTATTTAATTATCTTGCTATCAGAGGTTTTTAGTTAAGATTAAACTATTGATTCAGCTCTTCTTCTAACTACGTTACAAAGTCGGTCACAGTTGAAGACATCATTATCTGATCGCAGTGTTACATTATTCAATTTTCATTCAACTCGCTTTGCTGATCATCTCATCCAGAGGAATATACGAAGTCTTGTAATTGTCGAAAGCGCTCACGTCTACGCTAGGAAGGCAAAGATATGTTTTATTTTAATATAGCTATAAAATTCATATAAGGATTCTTGAAACGAAAGTAACTATTGTGGTTAATATAGCATCAATCTTTTGGTTGCAAAATAACAGTGATATAATTCAATAATTTGTACTACTTAAAATTTGTTTTATTGCACATTTTATTCATTTTTAAAATGAATACTATATAAAATATGCTGGTAACGTATAATTTGGGCTATAGTAATCCAATTTTAAGTAAGGCATAAAATTAAAAAACTAGCAAAGAGCGCAATAAGTGAGATCAGATATGATTGAGCGTTGCTTATACTGTAGTGGGTACTACGTGCTCGCGAACGTGGTACATATAATGGTTCGTCAGCCATGCTCATCTCATAGTCTATGGATGCTTGCGCGTGTGGAGTTTGCAGCAAAGGTGATTGCCTGTCGAACACCACAGTATGTGGTCTATTAGTGTCCTCCCTGTAAGAATATGAATGTAATATAAGAACAAAACGACTTTTAAGACCTTTGTTAAAAATGTCCTATTTTTTAGAAATGATTTTCAAGAAATGTTGTTCGAACACATACTTAACTTTATTACCAACCTACTAATCTGAACGGTATCTTGATTGCTTCGAGTAAATGAAGTAACCTTAGTTCTAGCTTTGTTCAATTCTCTTCCTTCAAGTTCCACTCTTTGCTTTGATTGTGGATAACCAGAGGTTCGTCGTTGGCTAAACATTGCATGGGGCAGTTGTCCAGTAAATGATGTGTGCGAACGTAACTAAATATTCTGATTTGTATTGCAATTCATTTATATTGCTTTTGGTGTTTATAAAATCAATTCTAAGAAATATCTTTAATTCTAAATAATGCTAGTTTTATGTTATTCCAAATTATTCTTGGTCTATTAGACCATTCTTTTTATCCCGAGTATACGTTATTTTGCTTTCTTTGACCACGAGTATTGTTCCGTCAATTGAGTTTTGCTGGTGCCTAGCCGTTGTCGATCATCGTACCTAATTGAATCGCTAAACTACACAAGTAGAAGGTCAAGTTGTGCCTTGATTTCTCGAGAGCAGATAGTGTAAATTCCATTAATTAATGTTGCACAGAATATTAACGGACTCTTATTGAAATTAACCATTTCAAAAGTGTTATGGAGCTGATGTGTGTTTAAAGATCGAACTACGTAGTAGCAGTCAATTAACTAAATCATAAATGTAGATATTAAGTGCATCATTCTATAAGTAGAGAATAGTGATTTATTTATGTATCAGTACTAGCATTCAGCCTATCCTATTCTTTATTCAAACTATCATCGTGTAATTAAAATGTTAATCAAAAGGAAATGTACTTAGCATTTATTATTCCTGTAGTTTATTAAAGCATTTATTATTTCTCGCTGTTTATATATTTTTTAAATCTTTATTATTATATGGAAGATATGTAAGCCTATATATCATAGTATTCATAAGAGTTGATTCATGCACATGCAAATTATTTGTCCGGAAGCGCTAGACTATGCTTTCGGTTGTTGGTAACAAATTGCAGCAGCTGCTCGGGAAACAGCGTATACATACATTCACAGAAGGTTCAGACAAATGTAATTAATCGTCAGGGTAGGTTACTGTTCGAAAAATTCTTGTCTTAACAATTTAGCAAATTGTTAAGATGTTAATCCATTAGGTGGGACTCTAAACCATTTAACTACAATATTTAATGGACATGGCTAATTATATATCAATCTTTTTCAACAGGGAGTCTTGTCAATGCACAATTTAGAACGAATCTATCATATTTTGAATTCATTTAATGATATGTTACATAATCTAAACTGCATGGCTTATAAACCTAAGCATTAAAAATTTATTTAGGGATCTCTAAATACTAGGATTTAGAGATGTTTAACAGCTGTGTATAAGCCAACTATTAGTTCATATATTCTCGTATACTAACTGAGACTCCCCCTATTTATTAGAAGTACGACTAACCGCATGAGATGTTCTAACTCTACTTCTGCTAGTAAGCGTGTGCGTATTTCCTTTTTGATGAACTGTTACATGACACTGCCAGACACCAACATCCTCTCGAACATGAACAGGGCGAATTTCCATAGCAAAATCACCAGTTAACTCATCGTAGTCGAAAAAGTAACGTCCGTTATTAAGTAGAACTCGGAGGACTGTTTTTCCTGTTGAAATATATTTTGCTCAACCCAATTAGGCTAAAAAATATGTCGCTTACCTGCTACTGTTCTCTTATAAAATCTAGTCAATTTGTTAAATATTCTTTTTTCACCATCTTCTATCTTTAGCCATATTGTGTCATTTAGTGTCCATGTTACTTCTATTCGCACCTTAAACTTAGCATAATATTAATGTGAAATTACTTTGATTTTTCTTTATTTATGATAACCTTTATAATAAGATCACTTACATTATTATTATTAGCATCAGCCACATGCGGACAGTTAAGAGAGAAAGATTCGTACTGGTTGGATTGTGAATTAGTGGTCTTTGATGCTGCTGCTTTGTAAGGAAGCGCTTTATTTTCTGAAATTTCGTTTATGCGTTTATAGTATTTTATATTGCAATGGTTGAAAATTATAGAAACGTTTCTTTTGGTGACCTAGCACTTAGTGAATCATTGTGTATGGCGTGGCTAGTCGTCAATTAGCATTAGCTTGAGCACTTAGTTTACTTCGGTTTTACTCTGGAAGTGCGTTTATCCGTCATTATCAATTTTTTTGATCCATGTGTATGGTATAATTTCCTTCTCACTAAGATGCGAAAATTGTGAGATATGTACCAAATGTTCACTATTTAATTTAGTAACATACTATAGATTAATTTCTAGATTTAATATTTATTAGAGCTAGGTTAAAATATTATTGAAATTTCAAAAATACACCTTGACTAAGATACGAAGGTCTGGCCGAGAATAGTAATTGCCATGTATCCCGAGAGGGCTAAATGATATGTCGCGTAATAGGGTTTTACATGATCATGTAAAAGGCAAATGTTGATGTATTTTAATATCTGCTAATAATATATACATATTATCTTTAGATTTTGGGTATTTCGCTGAAATATTTTAAGTATATCATGAATTAGGTATAAATCTCTTTCAAGTTTCGTTAATTAGTTCTATAATTTTACTTTCACATTTCTTGTGTGTCACTTTTCAAATGAAAGTCTTGCATGCTCGTATATAGACATTAATCGTGCAACATAAGACTAGAAATATAAGCAATTACAAACGAGACTTTAAATTACTAGTTTAGACTTATTTATAAGTGATGTACTGGGATATGTTTTTGCCTCAACGGGTGTGAATGTAAAATAATATTAAATCGACGTTTTAATAATCTGTGCCCATCATCCATTACTTATCTTTTGTGTAACCCTCTGTTGCACACGCAATTCATTTCTATATGATACTTGAATAAAGCGTGGTTGGATCACTGCAGTGCGCCTGTCGCATCTAACCATTGTTTTACAATTTTGCTCCTCAATTTTCGAAACCGACAACTATTTGAACAATAGATGTTTTGAGTTTTGTCTCTTTCGCTAGTTCTAATTCAGATCTGTTACTCACTTTGGATTTTTACAATTTAGATGACAAAATTTCAAATGTCGGCATTATTGAATTAAACAAAGGTAGAGCAAGTTTACTAAATCCTACATATACTATATAATGTATTTTGTTTTGCATATTCAATTACTCTTTGGTTCTGGTACTTATCTACTGGGTTACCTGAAAAGGAAAAGTAGAAAAAACAACTAGTTGCAAAATAATTACTTTTTGAATACTCACTTTTCATAAGATTGAACATTGCGCCTTATAATATGTTCTAAAGACAACAAATGAAAGCGTAAGAAATGGTATTTTATAAATTGTGTAAATTTGATGCATTACATTTCTCTGAAATTTGGGGGTCTTTTGAACCAATGGAAATTGGACTCATATTGTTCAAATGCAATGATCTAGTGTATTGACGTAATTATTGAAAAATAATACAAGTTCGCTTGTTGGATTACGCTCTAAGCCTAACCATTTTGGTCTAAGTTTACTGCTCGCCGAAATATTTTTGTAGTTCAATTCCTATTTTTATATATTAAATTTGGTGGCCTATAAAAAACCTATTTATTAAGTATTAAGAGTTATACTAGTTTAACAAAAAATGATATTTCTTCTCAACTGTTACGCAATAGCTTAATGGCATTCTACCTCTTATGTGTCGTATGCGGTGTAGATGCCGATCAGCTTTCGTCTCATAGTCCTCTACCATAAATTCTATGACAGCTTTAGAATGTGCCAATAGGGCACAGTAAAAGGTACATAGAACAAGAAAACTATGACTTGATGTGAATAGCCAAAATATACGGCGATGAGCCTAAATTGCAAAATCTTATAATAATAGTTTTTGTTTTATGTTTATTTATGAATTTAAAAAAGAAAATTTCGTCAAGTAGTGACGTTTCATTCAAAAATAAGGAATTGATACTGTAGATTTGTTAATTTTGATTAAAGTAAATACAGTATATAATATAATCAATATTCTCACCATCTTATATTTGGGAGTGCTTTACTACAAGTTGTTCATATTTGTATTCCATTGGAGAAGATACATCTCTAAATTGAATACTCTCTAGAACTGTAAAAAAATGTATAGGTGTAAATTAAGGAAATTAAAATTGAGTTGCAAATAATAATATTCGTCAATAATTAAAAATAAGTGTAGTTTTAATACTATGGAATAGTAGAATATTGCTAATTTAAAACAAGTTTATGTTAGAAACATACTCTAATCAAAGAATAGCTTACTGGTGAAGTTACTTATCAAAATTTATACTACACCTTGGACTTATTCTAATTGAACTTTTATAGCTTTTTTAAATGAGGGTATGATTAGTAGTTCTAATATCGTGTAATCTTGGAGATTGCATCAGGACGATGTGATACTGAAGATATTTGGTGCTTATCTTATGAATCTTACCACATATCGTTTTTTTTTTTTTTGAAATTGGAAGATAGATCCAAAGACAGTGGATTTCTACGTCATTTTCATGAAAAAGAAATTAAGTAATACATGGTTTTGAAACAAAAGTTGGTGAGAGCGCTCAGCCGTTCTTACAGCAGCTGCGATGAGCCATTTCCTGGCCACGCCTACTTGAATGTCTGCGAGAAATAGAAGTGTAGTTGGAATTAGTATGTTCCATATAATGAGTTTATTTTGATATCATATCTAAAATAGAGCTTAATCTGAGAAAACTACACTCTCGTTACTGACTGATCTGGGTATTATTGGAATTAACAGTAACTGAGACTAGAAGGAAGCATCCTAAATCAATTGTTCTTCATTTGTAATTTTTTGAGTTAGATATATAGATTAAAACACCATGTATCCATAGAAATTCTAATGAAAAAACTGGTAACTCGCAAGTTTAAAAGTTCTATTATATAAAGGCATGAATTATTTTGTTAAATGAAAGTGCCTTAGCGTGATATCACTCAAGTACTAAAACTGAATGGTTGGCTTGTCTTCAATTGTTGACTTCCCTAGGGATAGTAGCTAAGTAGATAACGCCTCAGCGGTCAACAATCGTCCAGGGGATGGCAGAGATAAAGGGTTACATAATGTCTTGAGCTGAATAGATCAAGAACGGAACTGGAGTGAAAAATTTCTTAAAATAAACACCGAGCCTATTAAAGCAAAATCAAATAGTTAAATGTTTGAGATTTATTTTGAGAACTACGGTAACGTGCTCCAATAACGATAAGAAATACTACTAATAAATTTATGATTGTTGCTATATAATAATTGTTTATTTATAATAGTGAAAACCAACCTTTTATTGCAAACATATTTGTAAATGAATTTAATAAAACGTGCAAGTAAGAGATTACTATAACTTCAAATTAGTATGATGAATTGGTTTGGGAATTCATGCACCACATAACTGGCACACAAGCATGGCATTAAATATCCATGGGAAGAAACCCCTTTCTCGTTAAGTGTTTTACTTTGGGAGACAAATAGATGATATTATACAATGAAAGGAAAATAGAAAATCGTAATTTTAGGAATTTGCTCGTTCAAAAAAACAACTGTCTGGAAATGTGGATGCCTATAGAGCAGATATATGCTCTCTTTTAGGAATTGGTAGGAAGAAATTATCAAGTCTACCAGTTCAATTGCTTGAGGCAGGAAGGTCTGCTGAGAAAAACCCTCTTTTTCTCAAAACAAGAGATGCGCTAGGTACACGTTTCTCAGACAGATTTAAGTATTTTTGCAAAATTACTATTAATTTTTTTCAATATTTTTTGAATTAATAGTTTCTATCCAATTAATTTTCAGACGAATCTGGTAATTTATATAGCCGTTCGCCTATATTAATTAGTTCTTTACCTCTCGTAAGCCAGCAGACATCTGTGCTTGACTCTTTACAGGTTTAAACATACTTTCCTCCTCTACCTCTGTTGGTCTCTGTAATTATCCATTGTGTTATATTAAATAGTCGTTCCAATTATATTTACAGAAAAATCTTCTACTTCACTTTGCTAAAATCGATACTGAGACGATATTTGGTTACGGAGCAATTGAACTAATAACTTTTCTTAGTGCAGGGTAAGTTTTTAAGATATATGATTCATTTATGGCATTTAGATATATTTATCATCTGAAAATAAAAACTAGCAACAAATATTGATTAATTTTTCAATTTTTAGAGTACTCTCTCATTTACTGTCGTCACTTGACAATCGTTTATCATTCATATCACATGCACATCGACGATACTCTGCAGTTTTCACAAAGTTGTTCCAACTTCAGTTAGTTTTTCTACTTATTTATTCCTTATTTTAACCTTTTGATTACAGTTTTATATAATCTTAAGCAATAGCAAATGTACCTTCACAATGTGCTCACTTTAAGATCTGTGTCATCTATTTAGCATGTTACCACTGATATTCCCATTTGTTAAGGGTGCTACACAGTAGTGGTTTCTCACGACAGTCCTTTCATCCCCCAATTCCTCTTCAGAAAGCTTTGCCTCACGAAAAAAAATTACGCGAGGTATAGTACTATAACCTTCCTATAACTATTTAATATAGTAGCATTTCTATATTATTATATTCCTCTTTATTTCTACATTCTTAGTTTAATATTAACTGGTTGTTATCTTCTTGATCCTGTGTAATTATAATTTTCTAATTTTTCTCGTATTACAGCTTAGTTTTACAAATGGAGTTCAATACGCAGTTTCAATCCGTCCTTCTTTATCAGTGTCGCTATATGATCGTTTTATTGACTCATATGATGGTGAGGGAAATACTATTAACGAGCGAAGCCTTCTAGCTTTTTCGTTATGGATGCATTTGATAGGAAAAGAGAAGATAGTAAAAAAAACTGGTGCCGTAATAAGGTAAGGTATATGAATGCTAACTGCATATATTTATTTTTTTATTATTAACTTTCGTGTGAAATTATTTATGCTGTTTTAACAGTAAACTTTCATAGCTATTCTATCTAACTAATTAAACAATTTGTATCGTCTGGAACTGTACCTCACGAAATTGCCTACAAAAATTCGCTAATACCTTATATGTTTACCATTCAAATAATGGCATGCGAAATGACAAAAAACGCAGCATCGAACTCGAAATATATTTTATCGTACACGAGGCTAGTGAATGTAATAGAAATAGATACAATTAAGTACTAAGATGTATGAGCCTACTTCCCATTATTCATATAATAAAAATAAGTTAATGATATAATGCTATAAATATTAACATCGTAACAAGAGCAGTAAAGGAAATTTTTTTCTTTTTTACAGTAACATTTGTCCAGAATCTGCATCCCGTGCTTTACAAATAGTTGATGGGTCACAAAGAATTGGTGAAATACCAAATCTAGTCTTGGAGCAAGTATTTTTGATAGTTCAAGAGGAACTAGAAAATTCATCTCATTATGAAAAGTATGTTGGATCATTGACGATTAAGAGAGATATATGAGGTGCGAAGTAACCGCATGACAATATTATTTTCACTTATTTGATTTCAATCTATTATTTTGTATGTTTGTTATTTTCACTTTGCAAAACAAAGAGTGCTTTAAAAATGCTATTGTTATATTTAATTTTTCGTTTCTACTAATGATTGGTAGATAGTGCGTATTTTGGAATCTGATTCCTGTAATATTATTATATAGGAATAAAAATTGTAAAATTTCACATTTTTAGTGGTTAAGTACTTGATATACCGTAGATTTTCACTTTTTAATATGTGATTTATTCACATTAAATAAATATTTTATGATAATTTTTTTTTTTCGCATCAGTTAATATAAATTTATAGTTATCATGCACGACGTTTTCATGAATGGAAGTGGGTTTTCTTCTCTATCCTAACCAAATCATGCACCATTATCTAGTTTTTGAAGAATCAGGCTGGCAGCGATGTCATACTTGTATCTAATGCTAGAACGGCTGTCATAGTTTGTATATTCTCAGCTTATATTATCAATGGTAAAATTATTCTTTAGCTACATTAAACTTATAGTTATGGGTTTTTTTTGTTTATGAATACTAGTTGTGAGTGGAGGTATTAACTTAGTCATTTATATCATAAGTCCCGGTACAGGTTCAATTTCTATTTGATAACTACTGATACTTCGTTGGTGAGGTAAAATAAATTTAGCATTAGTATGTGATTTTTAGTTTAAGTAAATATTCTTATTCAGATTAGAAATATCATAGTAATGAACATGCATTCCAAATCAAAAAAGGTTATTTAAAGTATTACTCATATTTTAGCCCATAGAATAGTCAGTTTCTGGTAAACAGTGTTTAAATCTTGACATGAGTAATTTTTAAGGAAATAATCGCAATAGATACCCAATTTACTCATTACAAAAATGAAGTAAACAAGATGGAATTATTCGAACCATACTTACGTTGCTATTCGGAATATTTTCAATTCACAATATTATTTCAAAATTTTAAAAACGAAGGAAAATTAATAGCTTTAAAACCTCGGTTTTACTGTTATTCAGTAGCTCTTTGGGAGTCATATTTAACGTAATCGTACTCATTTTGAACTAAGCAATTATGAAACAAAGTACTACCTGCTGTTATTTGCCTTATGAAAATCAGTTTTTGCCGTATTAATTCCCCCAGAGGTAATCGATTTTACGCCTATGATGTCCACTCCCTTCTTTAGATAAGAAGTTTAGAATTAAAGAACATTCTGTGTGGCCTGATTATTACTGTCAAAGCTGTAGCATACATCATAGATATATTTACTTGCGAATTGGCTAGAGCATTAGTTTTTTATGGCAAACGAGCAATGCTTCATATTTGCAAATTAAGGTTAAGAATTTAAGCTAATTTAGTCGTCATTATATTTTGTAATAAAATTGAACGGTAGGAAGTTCACCATTCAATCTCTTGTTGATATTTGTGTTTTCAGGACGTTTTAAGATATTTATTTTCCACTTTTAAACCACTAATAACCAACTTTGATAAGATATTTTATCTTGAAATCAAGAAAGTACCTCATATTAGCACTTATACTGAATAGGAAGCATAAAGACGACGTTCTGAATTGAAGTGTTCGAAGTGTTAAATATCTGCTACCAATTATATGTCATATCAATATTTATTCAGATATTTGGATATATTCAACGTGAGCTCTTGTTATCTTTATGTCTCACACAGATATTCATGTACCTTCTCAATTCATAATAGGCACGAATTTTTTGTTATTAGGAACCTCCAAGGTAAGTATTTGCTTAATGTTACTCATTTAATTTATAGTATTAAAATGTCGGGCTATATTCACTTAAATTGCAGGTACTCTTCAAGCACAAAAAATTATTTCCAATGGTTGTTTCTCTCAAAATTGATCCAAATGGACATATACTCTATTGGATATCTAAGGTAATTAAAACCTTACAGAATAATTCCCATCTAGTAAGCATAATTTATGTTATAATAATTGTGCGTTTATTTCAAATTTTCTGCGGATCAAAGGAGTCTAGGTTACACCATCTGTTTACGGTTTCAAGCTCCTATTTCAATGTCATCATCTTAGGAGTGCAGTAGCTCCTAATTTAAATAAATACTAGAAAAATTAATTTTCCAATTTCTCTATTTATTAAAAAATTCCAACCAGTGGTTACAAGAGTGCAATATTAAAGAGTTTTATCTAAATACTTTCCCGTAAAAGTATTTTCTTACTCATTGGATCTTTCTGTAATGAACTCTTAAACATTTAAATATGGTTTTAATATTAATGTTATTAATTTTCTCTAATATTTTGATTTTGAGAATGTTTTAGTTATGCAATATTATGAAATGAATAACTATTATTAACCAAATTAATCTTAGGTTAAAATTTGAGGTTATTTTTAAAAAACACAAACACTTTACGAAAACAGTAAAATTTTAACAGACACTATATTTGGCCTGATTTGCCTAATTTGCAGTGTTCGGAAAAAGAGGACTAATTCTAAAAGTTCTAGAACTTTCTTCAAACCCATCTAAAATTGTCGTTTAAAAGCGTTTCTGAGTGGTTGAATATCTGGCTTTATAACTGTATTAACGTCATTAGTACATCTCGTTGGTGAAAAGTATAATTATCGATTTTGTGAGTGTTGATTTTCGTGCTTTTCCCCCGTACTCGACCTCATTTATCTGGGATTTTCACTGCTCTAGTAACTGAAAATAGTCCTTATATGTCTTATTAGAAAACCGATAAGATTTTATTGATCCAAATTAAAATGCTGTTATATCATAATTGTAAATGTCCTCCTTTCACGACAACAACTTTCTCGATTCCACTCACTTTTATACGATTCATAACTTGTGCAACAGATGGTAGTAGCGAAGTCCGGTGTTATTCCAAACGACAGATGGTAAGAAGATTGAATATTTCAGAAACGCTTTTAAACAACAATCTTGATCGGGTTTAGAAAAAAATCATCACACTTTTAAAATTAGTCGTTTTTCGGGCACCCTGTATATCATCAATTTAAAACTCTTTATACGATAAAGCTTAAAAAAATATTGAAGAAAATATTTGATTCTACAAGTCTTGTCGTTATGACATAATTTTTTCTACTAAGAAAGAAAAATCTGAACATGGAATGTACTTTGAAATTTTCAAATATTTATATTAAGCTCTCATGTTAATTTTATAGATGTTTATTCTTACAGCATCACACCACTCATAATTTTATTTTTATTCAAGATATCGTCGACATAAGAATGGGAAAGCAGATTGATAAAATTCATGTGAGTTTTTAATTAAAGGAAACTGATATAAAAGCCTTTAAATTAATCAGTAAGTATATTGGTAGTAAGTTTCTCTACATAATGTAATCTTATAAAAATAACATACAGTAAAAATTGAACTTAATTGTTTTAGGTCAACCGTGAAGAAATCATGAACAACTTACATTTAATGATGACAATAGTCAGCAACGTCGACTTTACGCATCCTCAATTTACTACTTTTATTTATGTTGAGAATCAGCCGGTAATTGGAATTGTCATTTTTATCTATACATTTGATAAATATTATTCTATTAGTTAATATCTTCTAGATTCTCTCTCACTCCTCTAAAAGATACTAGTGTTTAAGGTTATACATAAAGGCAGTGTTTTTCATTCAGCAATCGCTTTTGGAACGATTCTAATCTTATAAGTGTCGGTTCCATTATATTTCGATGCCCGGCCATGATCTTAAATTGAATGAATATTTTAAGGATATTTTAACTATATTGATTCGAGAATACGTATGAATGTAGTTCCATCAAACTTTACTCAAGTTCCTAAGAGTTATTCTAATTATGAAGAAGAAAATTATCAGGATCAACTGAAAGCCTGGGTGGAATTTTTATTTCAATTCTCCCAGAGAGTTAGAAAACAATATTTCGGACTACTATATCACATTAAGAAAAAGATGGCTCCGTTGATATATGCAACTGAAGCAAATGTTATAAGCATTGAAGAGTGCGTTTTTAAACAATTCAATTCAACGTTATATGAATATAAACTATAGTTATTTGAGGGAAATTAATTTCTACCAAAATATTCATCGGCATTATTAAGTGATTTAAATATTGAAAAAAAGTATTATTTTATCATTTTCTTCTCTTCACAAAATTATAGGGAAATGGAAATTGGCATGTTTTTTTAGCTTGAGAACTGTGCTTTCTTCTAATAAGAACTATTCAAAGCCATTTTCAAGAAGTAGTCCATCTAAATCAAATGAAAGTCTCGTATGCATAAAGGTTCGCCCTTTACATTTTCCTGATTTATGTTTTGTTTTGGTTACTAAACAATTATAAACGTATTAAAGAAGATAAGCATTTCAGTGTCAATTTTCTCTATTTCAAAAAGCAAGTAGCTATGTAAAGCGGAAAGTACATGCATAAGGACTTCTATAGAGCTTTTAAATGTCATCCATCGTTGTATAGTATTACACATTGACACGAAATTTTTTTTTTCAGAATTCTGACTTTTCAAAGAATACGTTAAATGATCGTGTTCTGATTGGATTAATGTTATCTCTATCAAAACCAAGGGAAAATCACCTTAGATCAATATTCCATGAAGTGTAAGTGCTCTTTCTATCATTAAATTATAAATAATTATTAAATTCTTATTAGACTATTCTCTTCTAAATTTACTAAAAAAATGGAACCTTTAAGCCTAGAGTTAATTCCGAACTGCTTTTGTAAACTAGAACATCCTGTTCATTTTCTATTTATCTTCAGGATATTATGTCCTTATCTAGCGCTACTCAACAAATTCGTTGTTCTTTTGATAATTACTATGTCTTGAATCTTCCAATTTTGTTTAACTTAACAGGAGTGGAAGCCAAAATAATATTCCCCGGGAGAAGTTTTTAAAATATTTGCGAACTTTTCAAAGGGATCCGAGACTGAATGACGAGCTTTATCCTCCAATATCTAGGAAAGGAATGGATAGGATGTTGGAGAACTTAGGATGTTCTCAAGGTAATTGTAATTCTATATCCATCTTTCAAATCATGCAAATTGAGTACTATCCGATAATTTTTAGGTGAAAATATATCATTTGAAACTTTTGTAAGCTATCTATGGAGCGACTATTGTGCGGATTCGTTAAATTTTCAATATGAATTGTGTAGGTTTACTATTTTGATAAGTAAAATTTAAAATCCTTACATAAAAATATTTCCGTAATATTTTAAGTTGGTTTTACGGTTTTAATTTTTTAGAACATTTCAGCAACGAAGGCAATGTTTCAACCTTTGGCACACTACTACATAAACTCATCTCACAATACATTTTGCATTGGTATACATATATTTTTTAAAGTTTATTACATTACATAGTGCGTTTCAAAATGATAGCACACTTCGTTCTTCCACTTTTTTTGTGTTCTCCGTCGTCAGACTGATCCGATTAGAAGTGAGAGGTAATAGTCATGGAAATCTCTATTTTAAAGTTCATCGTTTTTCATAAAGAATTACCACTTCTATAGTATTTTTTTCAAAACCACCCACTTTTCATCGTTTCAACATGATGGTACACTTAACACAGTTTTGCGTTATTTAACGAAAAAAAGCGTAAATTCCCTAATATTGGACCATCATAACAATGGGTCGTGTTTCTACACGGAGTCTAGACGAAAGAGGTCAAATTAAAGTACTGTCAACTACCGGTTACACAGTGAAGCAGATTGCCGATGTCGTCAAGCGCTTCAGGAAGGCTATCATGAATTTCCTGCGTCACCAAGAAGAATATGGTACAAAGAAGAGTAGTGGAAGACCTGGCAAAATGAATGGCCATGAAAAAAGGAAATTCTGCGGACTGCGTCGAATAACACGATCAGCATCGTTGGAACCCGTAGGACTTGTGGCATTCATGCCTCAAAAAGTACGATGTGGAGAATCCTGCACAAGTGTCCCAAATATTGTCCAATCACGAATGAAGAAGTGTCTACAAGTGACACAAAGGCATAATGGTGAAAGACTGCTGGGCCAGAATATTCATGAGATGCAACTGGGAAAAGGTACGACTTTTACGAGTCTTAAAAAATAAGCCTATAAATTCATTATTTAGAATTTAGGTGATCTTCAGCGATGGGAAGTTCAACCTTGATGGTTCTGATGGTTTTCACTCCTATTGGAGAGATTTGTGCAAGATCTGCGACACTTTTCAACTCGAAATTTCGATGGAGGAAGTCTTATGGTTTGGGGTGCGTTCAGTGCTATGAGACTAGTCGACTTGACGTTGTCTCGACGAAGATGAACAGCGTGGACTATCAGAATGTCTTAGAACATCGTCTAGTCTAGTATCTCCAACGTTTTCCAAGCGCTATCTTCACTTTCCAATGCCACCATTCATGCCTGTCAAAGCACGAAAACGGCTGAAGAGCAATGAAGTGGACACTCCGGATTTAGATCTGATGGAGAATCTTTGGGTAATTCTTGTGTGGCGGATCAAGGATCTAAAATCTGCCATTAACAAATCATGGAGCGAAGTAGACAAAGGTGTCGTCAATCATTTAGTAAGCAGTGTGGCAGAACCAATTTTTCAGGTTATTAATAAAAGTGGTAGTTGTACTGAAAATTAGGTAATTGTTATATACATTGGTTATTACTGTTTTTGGCATAAAAACATATTTTAATAAAGTGTGCTATCATTTTGAAACGACCAAAGTGGGTGGTTTTGAAAAAAAAATACTATAGAAGTGGTAATTCTTTATGAAAAACGATGAAATTTAAACTAGAGATTTCTAAGGCTGTTACCTCCCAACTGAGAAAAAAATTGTATCAGTCTGACAATAGAGAACAAAATAAGTGAAAAAACGAAGTGTAGTATCATTTTGAAACTCACTGTATCACTGATAGTGGTTAAAAACAGTTATTAATTATAAGAATATTATCGTTATAAATTCGAATACAACCTAATTATAATTAATAATTAACTAAGATAAGAGATTTTGTTTGTATACGAATGTTATAAAAAACAGTTCTCGATGTAATTTAAGAGGAATTTTATAACAACAGACTATATATTATGCATAATATAATAGTAGACAAAATTTCACCGTCTTTCTACATAAATTTCTAAAATCTGTCGAATCTACAAATATATACAAATATGATGATAAGTGTTTTTATATAAACTACATTTTCCATTAACAGATATTTATTCAAAATTTTTATCGAATATAGTAGCATTGGCATTCGGGAGTAAAATGTCGAATTACCGGGTTTCCGGGTTTTCGAGAATTTGGAAAAGCCGGGTATTTCCCGTGACTCGGAAAATAGGGGGTCCCGGGATTTGAAGCCTATAATATACATCTTATCATAGAACGGCAATAGTATGCGGAAAAAGATGGCACAACGTTTGAAACCTTGTCAGTTTTCCGATTGAGCCTAAAACCATCATAACTATCCGGCGCCTCATTTCCTCCTACTGGTACACTACTGGATTTAAGTCGAAACTATGTGATAACCATTCCAAGAACGTATTTCCTTTCCACCTAACCACGTCCTCACAACTTCTAGAGTGTACTTTGAATGATTATCCCTTTGCATGATGACGCGAATAAGAGGGCATAAATTGTCCGTATAGTTAATCTTATCCATTATTCCATTAAAAACGATGAAGTGGTCTAAGTACAGACATGGAAAAACACTTTCTTCTTACCGCCTATCGTCCACTGTTCGTACCTTGTAGCAAATTCTATTTCAATTCTTCGGGTTTTCTCTGTAATTAATGGCTTCTTCTCTGCAGGCCATCTATGAAGTTTGACATCACTTACTCGATGCTGTAGCGTCCTGCTTATGACATCAATACCGCAGTTGAACCATAGCTTTCAATTTGTGTCAACTACGTTTAGCCGATGGCCTTTCTTATGCATCATTACGATGACCGTATTTTTGTCATTTTTGTGGATCTAACGAAATAATTTCCCTTCATAATACATCCATGTATTCGAAAAATGTGTATTAATTGGAAAATAGTTGAAATACCAACCTTAAATTACTCCGCAGTCTTATGCAACTTCATTTCGGACTTTCGGTATTCTAGTATAGCTCTTTGGAGCTTTATGTGCAACTTGTTTCCCTTTATCATGATATAACGCAAAAATATGTAGTGTGAAAATCCTAAAACCATATCTCCAGTTTAAAAGCTCAAATTACAAGCATGATAAGATAATATAAATATTTACGTAATTTAATCTATATAAGAATGAAAATTTTAAGAAAAATCTAATTAAGTGATTCAAATTTCAAGTATTTGGTAACTTGATCTCACCAACTGGATGCAATCACAGCTATAACATGATGCTAATCAATAGTCTTTGAAGCGAGATATAATAAGATATCAACTTTTTCTGGCAATTTTGTACGATACTGTATGTATCTCAGGAAGGTTAATTTTATGAGAATTCCAGGTCTTCAGGTTAAAGGAGCCAAAATTCTAACATCTTCAGGTCATACAGAAGCTAGAGCCGACGTGGAAATATACAGACAGGTAAATTTTAGAAATTATATAAAAATATCTGAGAGAGTGAATCTAATACAAAACACATGCTTTAAAGAGATTTCCTTTTAGTAATATTGAAGGCGTAGTTTTCCGTAGTGGACCTATTTTCCATTAACTAATGCACAATTCAAAAACAAAATGTGTCGAAAGAAAATGAAGGATGACAGATATTACTCTCCGGCTGTCGATGCATTGAGCTCGATTGCTGGGACGGCACTGATGGTTTGGTGGTAACACATGGACCATCTACGGTCATGATGATGAATGAAATTCCACTTAAGGTATGTCATTAACTTCTACTGAATAAATTATTATTGAAAGTAGTTGATTTTACTGGTAAATTATGTTGAGCTATAATTATCTTATAATTAGATCTTAACTGTTTTGTATTTTAAAAATAATCAACATGGTCTTTATTGGCTAAAAGAAATTATTAGGTGGTTGCAAAAGTCTTAGTCTTTTTTTTCAAAATTTCAATTTTATTTCCATAATATACAAAATGCAGTTCAACCATCAAAATATTTTCCCTCGCTTTCTATGACCCTCTGCCATCTCTCACGTAACTTTCGGATTCCTTCGTGATAAAACGACGTCGGCTTGGAGGCAATAAAATCCTCGGTCCATTTTCGCACCTCAGCCACATCTCAAAAGCGCTGTCGCCCTAGACAGTTCTGCATCGACAGGAATAAGTGCTAATCCGAAGGTGCCAAGTCTGATAAATTCGCCGCGTGCGGAAGAATTTCCCAGCCAAAACTCAAACTGCTCTGCTGAGTACTAAAAGCAACGGGAGGCATAGTGTTGGCATGCAGCAAAATGACCTTCCGACTTCCTTGTCCAGTAAATGGTCTTTTCTCTCCCATTCCATCGAGCAAATCAATTATTTGACGACCGTAGTGCTCGGTAGTAACCGTCTCACCTGGTTGAAGGAGTTCAAAAAACATCACACCCTTCATATCCCACCAGACACACAGAAGGACGTTCTGGCGTCGATGTTGTTGGCTGTCCGGGGTCTACCCCTGAATGTGTGCATTTACGATTGTTGTACATAATCCATTTTTCATCATCAGTAACAATTTTCCACAAATAGTTCTTCTTGCGTTGTCTGGCAAGCAACGAGACGCATGGATTAAGCTGGCGGCCAATGCTGTTTCTGGGGAGTTCATGAGATACTCATTTTCCGATCATCCAAATCTTCTCCATCTCGTGCAATCGTCTCGTAACTATTGCTTGATCAACTCCCAACTATTCCATGAGCTTCTCTTGTGTCTACGACGCATTTTCATCCAATAATGCTTTTAAAACATCACTCTTTGCCGTTCGTGGCGTCCCAGAACGTTGTCGGTCATCGACATCAAATTCGCCAGCTTTAAAACGCTGAAACCAATAGTTGCAAGTACTATGAGATACAACACACTCTCCTAGTACAGAGCATATTGATTTGCATGCTTCAGTACCACTTTTGGTTGTTGGAACTCGTAGAGAATACAGTGTCGAATATGCAGTTTTGGTGGCTCATCTTATTCGAATTATTTTGTGAGGTTAAGTTTACCATTAAATCTTGACTTATGGCTTTTCACAAATTACAAACCCAACATTACAAATATGCAAAAGAGCGGGAATTTATTTAGGTTTTAAATAATTGTACTAAAGCGCTGAACTAAAAGACTAAAACTCCTGCAACCACCTAATATTTGCATGAAACTTTGATAAATTTTCTTATTCAAAACTTTATTTCTGCTTTATTTTTCTTTCGTTTGCTATATATGAGAAAACAAATAAAAACGGCTTCAGTAGAATAAGTCTTTTCTACATTTTCTTGATATGCAGGAAGTATGCGAAGCGATAAACGAGGTAGCATTCAAAACTTCTGAATATCCTGTGTTACTTTCGATAGAAAACCACCTAAAGCAAAATCAGCAGAAGAAAATGGTCGAGATATTCTTGGAAGTTTTTAAAGACAAGCTTCTCGTTAGTCCTCTAGAAAATCATCCGGCAAGTCAATTTTAGTATATTGATATGTAATTAATGTACGTATTATTATAAGTATTACCAATGAAAATTTCTGGTACAGATGTTGTAGTGCATAATTTCACAGTGGCTACTGTATTCGGCATGGGAAATTTCTACCAGTGAGAAATCATCCTCTGCATAGATCTCCCGCTATCTGGATCTTCTTATTGACAGTGTTTTGAATGCGAGAAGTGTTCAAAGCTTAGGATTTTCTTCTTCTGGAACAATCCTCTACTATACGGAGTTCCTAGTATCGTTTGACAATCGGGTGGACAGTTGTTTTGCTGATAACGGGCTTCTTAAGAATCGCCACCATTTTATCTATTCTACAAGTGGACGATGACAGCTTTTTAAAAATATTATATAGCCAATCGGAGACGGCAGAATTGGACGGAATTTGAAAGTTGACCTATGGAGGCTTCAAACAAATATCCTCGATGACAATGAACTGTTGCGTCAAATATGTTTATTTAGATGTACTTACACTTCTGTATCAGAATTCTTGGTGTACCTTATACATCAGCCTCAAAATAAAATATATGTTTTAGAAATATATAATATTTAAGTTGAACGATGATCAGCCCCTTCCCTCTCCTTATGATTTGCGATTTAAGATCCTAATTAAAGCAAAAAAGAGAAAACATATTAAAACATATCAGTGTGATGGCTTAAGTACAATGATAAGTAAGTTTAATTTTTAGTTTAAGAAGTATTATTTAATTTTCACTAAAACTATCTTGTCTTTTCTTTCCTAATAAAGTCCGAAAAATGGATGTAGATATATTCTCTAATATAGATTCAAGGAATATCAGATCGGAGTCATCGCTAGATTTATATATGCCTTCTGTCTTAAGGAAGAACAGTAATATTTCAATATTAAGTGAGGTTCGGTAATTTAATTCAAACAATTAATTTTAGGAAATAAATGTGTACTAGTAGAATTTAAAATATCCTTACTCGTTTAATTGTCTTTTTTTACAAAATTGTTTCGTTAAAGTTGCATCAAAACATTACACAATTTTAGTAAATTAACACAATTTTTATAGAAGGAACTGGATTTAGCGGATACTAGTGACAGAGATCAACACTTACAGCCATTAAGAGAAGAACAAACTTCTCAAGATTTATCTGAAATAGTAAACTATCTAGAAGCAGACAAACCTCCACAGAACTGGGATTGTAAGAAATCTAATTAATCATTAATCTTTCTAAGCATACTATTAACTATTTTTCAGTTGATAAACGAAATTACGTTATGTGTTCAATTAGTGAGGATGTATCCAATAAAATTTATAAAGACTGTATCACCAAACAGGCCAACAAATTTGTGAAGCATACCAGCAAGAAACTAGTTAGAATATTTCCGGCTAACATGAGAGTCACCTCTGATAATTATATGCCTCTGGTTAGTGATAGTTTGGTATTTTGGAAATTGTAATTTTAGTATGTCTTCTTTCTGGAAGTAATAGATAAGTAGATAACAACATTTTAAATTGCTCATAGATTCTACGCAAACTACTAGTATTATTTTTGTGAGTAAACTACCCCTACTAACCTTATTATTTCTTTATTATTTTAAAACATTTTTTTTAGTTTTGTAAAGTGACAAAGATTAATTATTTGGATTTGATATTTTAAATCATGATGTGTCTTTATAAAGCAAATATATTTAGAGTCACTGGATAATGGGTGCTCAGTTAGTTGCTCTAAATTTCCAAACAAATTGTCAAGAAATGTTGATGAATCATGCCATGTTCGAAAAGAACGGACATTGCGGGTATGGATAATTTTTCGTAAATTCCACCTTTTTTGTAACTAGTAATTCCTCATTATTTGTTAAGATATGTGCTCAAGCCTGAATGCCTACGGGACACGTCACAGAATTTTGACATATACAGTCATTATGTCCCCCACAGAATTCCTGTCACGTTGAAAGTGATGGTAAGGACTGAAATGTATAAGAAAAAATATAAACGAAAACGAATGCTTAAAAGTATCGAGTGGCTAGTCGTGTTTAGGTCCTCTCCGCTAACTTTCTTCCTATTCTATCAAAATACTCCCATGAAGACATGTGTACCTATGTAACGGTTGAAGTCTTTGGTCTTCCACCGTATGATAAATATTCTGCTTTATAAACAAAAGATGGTTTGGAATCAATGATGTTCACTAAGTATTCCAGTGAGCAGATGGTTTTCGACAAGGTAAGTGGCAGGGAAAAGTATTCATTTCTATGTATATGAAAATAAGTTTAAAAAAAAGCATAGTTTAAGGACAAAAACATCTTATTCAGATTTTGCTACCTGAGACCTCATTTCTACATTTTTGCGTATGGCAAAAACAACATTCCGGAAATTCCATTCCTATTGCTCATAGGATGTTACCAATTGATAAATTGAACAATGGTACTTACGGAAGGATGACAACACTTGTATTTCGAGAAGCACTACTACATAGTTACCATTTAATGAATGTGCTCAGTCTTAATTACATTTAAAAAAATCATTGTGGAATATATTATAAATTATAATGTTAAAATCATTCTAGGTCACCGACATGTTATTCTCCGCTCTTCTGGAAATCGAAATCTCGGTCCTACATCATTATTCGTTCATTTCGATATTTACTACCATGTTTTAAAAACTCAAATAGGGGAGTTCTGCACTGCTTATTCTATGTCTAAAATAAAAGTTCATAATGTTCAATAGGTCCCTCAATTTCTTAAAAAAATTGGTTTTATTAAATTTGGTAATATCGAACATCTCTTTTATAATAATCTAAAATATCTAGATTTATCACGAACTAATTATGTTAATTTTAAGAGATAATTATTGATACTAATGATAAAAGTAGGAATTTATATTTAGATATCCATAGTGCTTTGATGGATCCATTCAGCAGTGCTATAAGAAGCGAATCGCTTTCATGGGCCTTAGGTAATCCATTTGCTGATCCTCAAGAAGTTGCAATAGTTGAAGAAGTTGACGTGCGTTATATTTCATGTATAAAACAATTTTTTTTACAAACATAGTTTGGACTATACAGCTATAAAACGATAACATAGCATTTATTTTTATGTTCTAGTCTAAAAATATTTATTTAGGAACATTGTTATTTTCAGGACAGCTATCGTCAGTCAATTATAGGAACAACAAAGCAATACACAAATTCGATAAGCACTTCTACTTCACAAGAAAGAGAATTTCGTCCGAACACAAAGTGAGGAAAAATGAGACAGTTCCAGTGGTAACAATAATAAATATATCTAATGCAGTAAATTTTCGGATACTAAATTCTTTCATACCAATATGAATTTTTATTCCAGGAATATCTTCTCTCTTCGTAGACTCTTCAAAAAGTAAAGTATCCAAATAAATATTTAGCATTACAGTACCTAGTGACGTTATCAGTAAAATGACTTCTAAAAACGATTACGTGCTATATTTTTAAGTAACCAAAATGAGGAACCCTTTAAATACTTAAAAATACAAGCCATTTTTAAAATTTTTTGTGGGAAATTTATGTTATTAATATTGTTATAAACACAAATAATTTGCCATACATTAATAATTAAGGAAGATTATGTGTTATATATACTTTAATAGCTAAATTCCAAGAAATAAATCTATCATAAATTACTAATCTTTCCAAGAAAACCGTATACCATAATGGAACATATTTGTTAGCTTTATCAGTATTTGTAATGTACTGAAATAAAATAGTTGTCTTATCACATATTTTTCTGTAAAACTGTTCTTAATTAATATCACATATTAAAAAAAAACATTTAAATTTGATATTGATAGAACCCCCGACAACTTATTATCAGCAGTAATTCTGCTGAACTGTGTTCCACTACCCATCGGTGACACCAGCGATAACCTAATTTCAAAAATGCGACCCCTCAATTGGGTCATTGTCTCAAGCACAGGCCTTGACCTGTAAAAAGTGAATCTCTCACTCTATGTTCATTTTATTTGATTCGCACCTTTATCGTCTAGTACTTTTGATAACTGATCTTATTTCAGATTTTCATCGGCTTCTAAAAAAGCTTGTACAATAACTGAACAACCTATATACCATCCATGATTACATTTACCTAAAGTTCTAAGTTTCTAAAATTTATTTCAATATTTTTAGTATTACCACCAAAAAACAGGACCTTCAAGCTTTATTATAGTAGAAACGTAGATAGCTGTTCGAATAAAAATTGTATTCACCTTCCTTACTGGCAGAGTTAAATTAAGTATTTTGAACTGGGAATTACACTAATACCAACGTTTTTACTCTATAGAGACGACTTTAATCAATATTATTAGAGAAAATGATGTTATAGGATAATAATTAAAATCAAGGAATAGATTTACTTATACTTAGTTATACATATTAATTTGATATATTTGCAGTGTTTAAGCTTATATGCTTAAATAGTCCTACCATGATTACTGTTTCACTCATTTTCTACAATTATTGAATAATTCACAATTAACTACAACACTTAATAAGTTTAGAAATTATGCATTACTAATCTCAAACTTTCGCATGGATTCGAAGGTGTTCTACATTAGTTGTTAACAAGAAAAATTCTAAATTTGTGGAGCAAGATAAACGTAACCTATTTTTAATATAATCAACAAGAGAAAATATGACCATCAACAGCCACTTTCCATGCTTCAAACAATATTTTTAAAATCATATAATCTTTATAATCTTTGGAATATATTCCGTTTTTTTTTGCAGTTTGCCTATTCTATAATTAAACCTTTTTATTTGCTTTCAATTAGTCTTTGGACCTAGTTTCTTAAATCCTGTCTACTATAAAAGGTTTTTACAATTTATGCCTTTGTATAGCATCTGTATGAAGTATAAGGGCGGCAGTGACCTCTTAGATCATCTAATCTCTTTCCATCTGACAAAGAACTGCGAATCAATCTATCTCAGACCTCTAGCTACGACCTTCAACTTTTGTATTTAGAATGCATCCATCGTGCACCTCAAGACTAAAAAAAAATTAATTATTAACTTATTTAGAGAATTTAAGATATGAGATACTAGCTACTTGTTATGCTTTTTTCTGCAATAAAATAAAGGGCTAATAAAATATGGTTATTTCATTTATATCACGTAGAGCATATCCAATATTAATACATATTTGGTTTTCGTGATATTCGGAGAGAGAAAGGGACTTTGAAAAATAATTTAAAACAAAATAATATCTAAGTATTAATAATAATTCTATACAAGAGTACTATGAACCTAATACATGAACTGCGGAATAAATATAAAACATAAATCTTTATGAAGAGATAAGCACAACAATTAACGCCAAAAAGGTACCTTAAGTTTTGCACCATTTACAAAATATAATAAACCGAATATTTTATGAACGGTTAAATTACTTTCTTCTCAACAGGAGTTCCATAAAGAAATACGAATGACCTCTTCTGTTAAACAAAATTTGTTTACTTCATATAGATCTGTTCAGATTCCATGTCACACTTTTAACGCTCGAGACCTAGTTATCGTGAACGCTCTTGTTTATCTTACGAATTGGAATATTTTGCTTTCGCTAGAATAGTATGGTATTCACTGCATACGGTACCATCTTTTAGAAAATAAACACGAGCTTATAATTTCCGTTTTCAGGCGTTTACCAGTTGTACTACTAATATTTGTTATTCCTTTAAAATATTAGTGTAAATAAAAATCTTACGAACTTCCTTATAGATTTGAGATAACTAGAAATAACAAATTGCCTCTTAAAAATAAAATGTACTCATTTCTTTATTTTACAGCCGCTTTTCCAATAATTTAAGCCTATTAAAATATAAGTTGTTATAGGAGCAATTTTCGCAAAACTTAAGAAGTTTAAAAGTGCTAGTGAACTGGAAGTGCACGAGCTGATATCATTCGGATAGCATTGCTCGACCCAGATTCCAAAGGGGCGAATCGTCTTTTTTCTTGGTATGGAGGCAACCACGGAAATTCATGGTTAACCAAATCGCAGTATGATTTTCACAATTTCTGGAATTTTTTATATATCTCCTACATACGGAAATTCCTTAAGTCGTATTTATTTTTTATTATTAAAGAGTAATTCTATTTTTCCAATATGTTCATATGCAAATACCATTAAGCGATATTCTATAAATGTAGAATGTGTGACTCTTACTGGATATAGATTTAATTGCCCATTTGTTTGTACCTTATGCAACACACTTGAGTATACCCCCACTCAAGCGGAACACTCTTTAGCGAGTCAGTAGGGTGACGGGTCAAGGTTGCCAGAAAGATCTACCCAGATATGCACTACCAACAACCGTCGCGGCACACTTTGCACAGTTGGAGTATTACTACATTATCAACAATGTGTAAAGAGATTCAAAGTAAGCAGTAAGGTTTTTAGGAAGATTAAGTTTTACTAACAGCTAATATCACTTCGGTACTTAAATATCAGTTTGAATATTTCTTAAAAGGAGATAACAGTTCGGTCGTTACATTTTCTGGCAAACTTTAATCGTTCTTATACTACTTAAAAGAAAATTCTTGTTGCTTTAACAATAAAGCTTATCGTAAAATTTGCCTTTAGCTCATTTTTGTTCTCAGCTAATCTATATATTACATCTCACGGATACATAAATCGCAGAATTTACGCACATTCACTTGAGCATTAGCTGTGTTAATCTATTTTTTGTTTATACTGTTTTCTTTCTCATAATATCTAATATTTCTTTCATATTCTTTCAAAATCCTTTTTCCTACTAGTTGTCTTTTTCTTTCGATAGTTGATTCTTTCGTATATGTTTACATTAGTTTTCATGTAGTTAATGTTCATTGATATACATAATGAATTATGGCCTTTATTTGAAATTTGATATAGACAAGACATTACTAAGTATTCATTCGCTAATTATCCACAAGTACTTTTTTACATTGCTTATTAATATTTTAGATCCATGAAGCGCTGCATAGCGCTACTAGCGGCTGCGGCCCTAGTACTAGCGACTAGTGAGTCTCATTATAACTAATTAAGCTATATTTATTATAAATAACCAAGCATATTTTTAATTAACTGTTAATCTTTTATATTAAACGGTGAATGATACTAAAACACCCCATATGTTTAGCGGCAGTGAACCCTTGCAAGAGACAACCGTTCAGGGGTAGATGTCCGTCAAAAAATGGTGAAACTCCTAAAAGATCACAATTCGTTCTCAGATATTATATGAGAAATGGCGAATGTGTCAGCTATCCTTATGGTATGTTTACTTTTCCCACAGCACATATTTAAAAAAAAATAAGTCTATAATCACATTCTGTTATTTTCCTTAGGGTTTAAATATCTGTATTCCATCTCTGTATTTAATTAATTAATATATTTTCTCTTCCATTAAGTTATTTTTATCTCCTCTGTTGGAAATTAGCACAGGATATCTTTGCTGACACCTGATCCCATTTAGCGCCTCATTTAATCTCTGCATTTCCTACGATAGATGACAATAGCTTGACCTAGTTATAGCACGTTAGGTTGGGTTTCGAAAATAGCTCTGAAACGAAAACCGCTATATGTTTTGATATAAAATTATTAATGATATATAATAAGGAGATGAAGTTTCAATTTTTACAATGTAATTTTCTTTAGGACACTGTTCAAGTGACGATGGTGAACCCCAACTCCATCGGTATAAAGAGGAATGTGAGGATGCTTGCATAAACCCACCACCAGGTAATTAACCTAATTATTATTCAAAAGTTTCAGCTAACAATAGTTTGTGGTGATTTGTAAAATTTTTTGAAGATTTAAAGGATAATATAATTAATAAGAAGTGTTTAAAGCATTTAAGTCAATATGCTCATTGGTAACACTGATCAAAAAATTTATATACGAAGAGATGTTTCAGCAAACCTCGGGTTTCCAAAAGCTTTTATTGACCAAACCTATGGAACAGTGGGTCCACTTCCAAATTTAAATGAATTAACCGAAGCTGCCGCAGAAATGGTTGAAACCACTTCAATTACTACTACAGAAGGAAAGACAACTCAGCAGGTACAGTGAAGAACCTATTATTTTAAATATTTCATACAATATTGAGTAAAAAATGTTTTATATATTTTAAATAATTTCCAGTGGGTAAATATTGCACAGCATGCATTTTGTTCTAATATTCATGCATAATTTATTCTATAAAAGTGATAAGATAGATATGCATGGTTTTATTAGCATGGTAATCACATCACTGCACAGATCACCTCGGAATCAACAAAATTTACAACGAGTGATTTGCCGACAACAATAACTGATCTCAGTACACAACAGCATTCTGCTTCCACCACGGAATCTTCTACAACTGAAGTTATCGTTACACAAGCATCCACTATAAAACCTTCCACCACAGAAGCCTCCACTACAGAAGCTTCCATCACAGAAATCTTCACCAAAAATTTTTCTACTACAGAAGCCCTCAGTACAGAGGTCTTCACCACAGCTATCATTGCAGAAACCACCACAGATGTTCCCACCGTAAAAGTTTCTACAACAGAAGTTTTTCACGATCAAGAGGCAATTACCATTCCTATTAAGAAAGGTAGTAAACAAGCCA
Source organism: Heterorhabditis bacteriophora (assembly GCA_964036235.1). Lineage (NCBI taxonomy): Eukaryota > Metazoa > Nematoda > Chromadorea > Rhabditida > Heterorhabditidae > Heterorhabditis > Heterorhabditis bacteriophora. The sequence continues at coordinate 12,204,998 of OZ038426.1, read as the reverse complement.
CATCTACACAACAAATCCCAGCATCCCCAGTCACTGCACATAGCACCATTACTGATAACGACAGTTCTAGTGCTTTGAACATTCCTGAGACAACTATTACTCTTCAGGAATCAACTGAAGAAATTATCATTCAGACAACAACTCCTACCACTCGCACTGGTGAGTTAAATATAAATTTTTTAAAATTAGAAATGGTAATGTTATCTCACGGTTATAAGACTTAAATTTGACTAAGATCATTAAAAGTATCGTTATAAAGACAAAGTACAATGATATTATTCATTAAGAATGTCAACGTCAGCGTGCAGCGGCCACAGCTTCGACCATCAAAGGAGGATTTGTACCTATTTGTACTCCTCAAGGAGCTTTCGAAATGATGCAAGTCAGTGATATTAAATAAAATGAACAAGATAGTGAATAAATGCAAAGATAGAATGATTTCATACAATAACTTGATAATAACGACTTATACATACAGTGGCGCCGTGGTACACTATCACCCTCTCGATCCACGGCGCCACTATATATATAATATTTTTAAATAGATTAAAATTTACAATAATAGTGTGAGCCTGATGCTCGGCAATGCTTTTGCGTAGATCACAATGGCATCACAATAGCTAACAGTCGGACGAAAAACGGACAAAAACCAGACTGTGCAAGTTAGTCTTTTCATTAAATACATCCATTTTTCTATCTCTTTTTTCTTATTTTTCACTAGTTTTCATTTATTAATTTGAAGTGTAAGTATTCGAAACATAAAATTAAACTATCCTTCCTAATGTCTATAAATTTGTCCAGAAATTCAATCCGCCATTTCTCCAAAAATTGAAGAATGCATCGGCGAAGCTTCCCGTGGTCCATGTGTTTCGACTTTTAATAGGTGGTTCTATGATGAAAACGAACAGATTTGTAAGGTAAATTATAGATATTGATATTAAAAATTTGAGTGTTACTAATAAATGTATCCTTCAGTGCTTAATTTAATTCCCAGATTTAATCATACGTAGTGAAGAATTTATATGGAACCAGTCACAACAAAGTAGAATCCTGCACATAGCCTTTTTATAACACAAATCCATAATATTTAACTGGGCTTAATTTCTAGCAATTTATATATTCGGGATGTGGGGGCAATGGAAATAATTACGAAACAGAAAAAGCTTGCACGCATCGTTGTGCTCCTCCTCCTATGGGACTACCGAAGTGTGATAAGGTGAGAAATTTATTAAATAAGAGTGTAACACAAATTTTAGCTGTTATTCCAAGAACATGGCAAAATAAGTATTTATCTAGGGAGAACCACTGAAAAGTAAATCCGGTGTAGCTGTTAATTGTGCCAAATCGAACTGTCCAAGTGGATATAAATGCAGTATTGTGCAACAGGCAAGCGTATGCTGTCCGGAAAACGACAAGATTCGTTAGTATTAAACATACTGAATATTTTATTCTCTATAATCTTTTAGACTTTTTTTATAATGATTCCTTAAAATTGTGTCTTAATAATTTCCTTTATCCTTAAGATAAACTAAAATTTACTTTCTATATTTACAGTGGGTCTCCAGACTTCGGAGCCGAATAATATTTGCTTGATGCCTAAGGAGCGTGGACCATGCGATAAGTATGAGCTACGATTCTACTACAATGCTGATTTAAAGGTATCTATTCGTTTATTTCTGTTTTTACCTAAAATTACCAATTAAACAGCTGGCATTACTGAGAGTATATAGAAGTATGCTAAAAGTCCGAATACAGATGTAAAGTCGCATAATTTTGCAATAAAAACAGCATTCGACACAAAAATTATCTAAAGATATATAAGATAACGAAAAAATGTATTTCATTATGTGTTCGAAGTTTTCTCCTTTTGCGATAACGTAAGCTTGTAGGCATTTCTTAAAGTCATCCACGATGGGCTGCAGCTCGTCTTGGCTAATTTCGCCTCAAGATTTAATTGATGTCACCTTAAGAGAGTTCTAATTGTTGTAGAATATTTTATTCAGCCTATTTTCTAAGATTGACCATATTGCGAAGTCCATTGGATTCAGATCAGGCAAATTTGATGGTCAAATGTCTTCATCCCAAAAGTCTGGAAACTGCTGCCGTCACAGCCCAACAGTTGTTTTAGTTCTATGAGCGGGTGATCAGCTCTGTTGAAATATTGAATTCTGTGGTCTAAAATGTCTTGAGGCCCAAGGAATCACTACCTTTAATAGAATTTTGCCCTGATAGTAGTTAGCGATAATTTAGACTTTTTCTTCGACGAATATCAACGGAGTTTCACCTGACACATTTACTCCGACCCAAACCATGACAGATGATGGAAAATGACTTCTGGTATCTGTGGATGCTTTCTCAGACCTTTGATGTCCACGTTGAAGAAACTGCCTACTGTTCTGATTATGGCACGCCAGGTTGACAGTGAAAAGCACGGTTGAGGCGTGGATCTGTCGAACGATGCTTAAGAGTTCCGTTGCTTTTTCGTAACGATTGACCTCCATTTTTCCCGTGAGCATATGGGCTCGACGGATCTTATATGGCTAGAACCTCAGTTCGTGTTTGCTGATTCTCCTCATTGATGTTGGACTAATATTGAGGTTAGAAGCCATCTTCCTCATTGGTCTCTTGCTATCTCGACGGGTTCTCTTCCTGACATTTTTCGAACGCGAAAAGTGGTCATAGACCTAGGTCTTCCACTCCTAGGACGATCTTATACTGTACACAACTCCTGATATAGCTTCACAGTCCGGTGAACAGCCATTCTCGTGACAGAGGTTCCTATCAAACGCAAAATTTATATTTTCTAGTTCGTGTAATTAAGTGGTAGTTCGTAGAGCTTTGGACATTATATAATAGTTCAGAGACGAGAAAATTTAATAGAATTTGAAACATTGTTCAAGGATGCTTTAAGTAATACATTAGCATTAACATAGCTGCGTCAAATATGTTAATTTAACTACACTTACATTTTGTATCAGATTTCTTGGCCGACCTGTCGTGCGCTTAGTCTAAGTCAATTAAGCTCGGCTAAATCGTAATAATTCTAATTTACTAACTTATCATCAGCTCATCTTGGCCAATATATCTGGCCTGTCAGTTTTTATGAGCACAGTTTTTTAATATTACGTTATTATTTACATCTATAAAACTATTGCTATTTCAGGAATGTAAGTACTTTTTCTGGGGTGGATGTGAAGGAAATGGTAATAACTTTGATAAGGCAGAGGACTGTGAATCTACATGTGGACTAGCTAAAAGTGAGAATCTTAACCTTATTTTTAATAAATCAAATGTTACTTTATTCAATAAATTCAAGAAAATAAATAATTTCCAAACAATACGTTATGCTTTCTAAAAAAATAATAACAAGTTGCAGTTTTTTTTCTCATTAATTCAGTTCATATTCCTATTTTCATCAGACAAGGAATCTTCTCCAATAACAGTAGCTACCACTACTGCTATACCTAGCCGAAGAGCGAATATACGAACAACTCAGGGAATCAGAATAACTCCAAAAGGGCAACATCTGCGAGAAGAGACAACTGAGGTCACCACTCCGATGTGTGTTTTTACTCTAAACGTACTAATATATTCCAAATGCAGTTTTTTAATTAAATTAATAATATTCTCAATTTGCACTACCAGCCAGGATTTTACAGTAGATTTCTAAAATAAAATATACAAAGAGAATACATTTATTACTTGAGCTTAATTTTTGCAGAATAAAATCTTGTAAGCAGTTACATTACAATAAAAATAATATATTATAAATAGAACATTAGTAAAAAAATGAAAAATTACAGCACGTCAACAACTAGTCAGAAGCCAGTGCCTGTAGTACACATACATCAAGTTACTCGTACTCCTCCAGTTCCCGAAACTGCTCTCCTGGAAGGTAGTGAGGAAACAGCTGACAGCGGTAACTATACGCCTCTTATAACATATTGACCATGACACGCATGCTCTGAGCACTATACACTTAAAACGCTTTTAGCAGTTGCATGTTTTTCTTATAAAATTCAAATGTTCGTGGAAAAAATACTAATATTTGCTAACATTATTTGTATGAAAAATTTTATTATGGAGTAAACAATCGAATATTAATTGTTTTCATATTTTTATATTATCAGTATCGTATTTGAAAGGTTGCATATGCAATAAATTCTTGAGTAGAACCATTATAACAAAACAATTACAATTAAAAACGACTTACAATTGTTATCCATAAAAATAATTTTACTGTTCAGTGAATTTAAATGTTTTCTTTATCTAGCGTAACTCAAGTTATAAGGGAAATTTTAAAAGTAAATTTTCCAGTGAACCGCTGTTTGCACCCTAAAGATCCTGGAAACTGTCGTGGACAATTTATTCGTTGGTACTGGGATAACGATAGAAAGGTTAGATTGTAAAAAGAAATCTTTGTGTAAATACAAACGCAATTTGATAACGGATAGAAAACTAAATAAGTAGAGAAAATTCAGTGTTATATGTATAAATTCTTTTTTAACTACAACATAACTAGCTTACGTTAAATATATATCCTAGTGGTACAAGAAATGTTTCGGGATAATATATTTGCATTAATCATATAGGTATGTGATGTTTTCACCTATTCTGGATGTCAAGGTAATGGAAACAATTATGCCAGTCGTGAAGAGTGTCTTGCCATCTGCCACAAAGAAGGTCAGCTCTGCATTACATTCAATATTTTATTTTATAAACCTCTTTCATTCAATATTACGCTGTATTTTTCTGCACCTTTCAAGTCTTTCTAATCTTGTTTCAAAAAAGATTAATTGAAGTTCTAATAATATTAATAGGTGAACCATACCAATTCCTGGAAACCTTAAATGGTGGAAGAATCCTGGATTCTTGCATAAAAGAACCATTTGAAAAATGTTATTGCTTTCTTCAAACTTAACAGAGATTGTGGTTTAATAACATTTCTAAAAATTTACAACTCTGGCTTTCTACTAATTTCAACTTTATTATTGTATGTAACAAGAAGAAGCGCACTTGTTGATTCTGTGAAATCACCCACTTTTATTTTTCACGCTGATTCGGCAGTATTTATCTGTTTTCTACTCATATATAGTTGGAAGTAGTATTCTCTGGACAAGACCTGAATATTATTGGAAACTATCACGATATTCACGGATTTGCAGCTCCTAATACTTTACAAAAGCACTAAAACTGCAAATTGCTTATCGAGATTTGCTGCACAAGCGATCACTAGACTGGAATCGCGCCTTTATTCAGAAGGTGGGTTCTTCGCTGAGGATATCATACAGATAGTCGTTAAAATATTGGACAAACTAATATCAGAGATGTGCAAGACATAGTGCTCAGACTTTGAGGAACATCTCAGACGGCTGTTCGAGAAGGCCTACAATTACAAAGAGATAAAATATTATGTCTAATTTCTAGCCATAATATAACATATTTGCTCGAAATAACATATCAGAGTTACCAGTAAATCATTTTTAGTTATTATACAAGTGAAAGTAGAAATAAGGTAGAATACATTTGAAAAAATATATAAAAACTGATGGTTTCTCGAAATCGATAGTTTCAATTTTTCATCTTCATATTTGTAAATAAATTTGAAAGAATCGAAGGAAAGTCAGGGAAAGGAGCTTTCAGGAATATTTGTGAACAATAATTTTTGGTGACTTTCGATAAAGTTATAAAACTTTAAATGTCGGATTTTTTGGCCACACTGTATATTACTTTATTAAATCCATCAGTCATATCACATAGCGTTGCGAATACATACAAATTATATTCGTGAAGATACTGGAAAATTCTATAAATATTTTAGAACTGAAATGCTTGTAATGCTAGAGTTTTGCCTTTATATTCTCATTCTAAAATGCTTAAGTCTTTTCTTTCTTATACCAACACATTTCTACCAATATAAATATATCTGTTTTTTGAAACGAAAATCTAGGTTAATTCTTCATCTTAAGTATTAATATTATGTACATAGTATAATTTTCAGCTGCTCCTATTGTTGTAGCTGATTTCTCAAATGTTTGCAAGCAGGACGTAGACGCAGGTGAATGCAATGGAGTTTTCCAGGTAATTATATTTGGATACTTTTTTTGTTATTTCGCATGAAGATTATGTTTTGCAATTATCTTCATATAACGGAAAAAGCGTTTTGTGTTCCTACTTCAGCGATAAATATTTTTTTGGAATTTATTTTAAAATATACTTTAAAATAAGAAGCAGAATGATATTTTTAGTGCTTACAAATTCTTTGTATCAAAGCAATAAATTTTAAATATCTCGTTTAAAAATTAGGCTCAAATGTTCACAAACTTCAATAAGGTACTAAAATGTTTAAAGAAGTAATAAAAGAACATTGTATGATCATTATCTAAATATAGCATTCTATTATTAATCTGTCAATGTGGTATGTGAGCATAAAGTTACTCATCTATCTGTTTACAATACTTCAATTGTCTCCAAATTTCTTGTACTATTTCATTGTACGACACCATTTGGATGTTTAACATTCTGGCAATCGTTGTTAAATATTTTTTAATGAATAAATGGCATTCCTTTCCAATTTAGACTTGTTTTAGTTAATACAAGATAATATAAATTTTTGTTGCAGCGTTTTGCATTCGACACGGACTCAGGTGAATGTCGTTCATTCACTTACGGAGGTTGCGGAGGAAATGGGAATAATTTTGCTACTATAACAGAATGCAGAAATAAATGCCAAAAAGGTTAGTTATAATACAGTAATATTTTCTTTGTAAAGTAGTGATAATATGGAACTAAATCAAAAATTTAGTGGCACAGTCACCGGGTAATTTATGTGAGCATGAGATCGAGACCGGCGAGTGCAGTGGAGTTTTCGTTCGTTATGGGTATGATAAGACCGTGAATGATTGCCGACAGTTTACATACGGTGGTTGTGGAGGTGAATAACTCTTGCCTTCTAAGTATTTCCTGTTCCTAGATTATATGTTAATAATTCCTGGGAAAAAAATGTTCTATTTCTTTGTCGTGCTCAAAAGTTACATAATTAAACTTTATATTTAGATATATTGGATACTTTTAACAATTTTTTTAAGAAAAATATATTAGGGAATGGAAACAACTTTGCTACTGTACAAGAATGTCGAAATGTTTGCGTCAAAAAAGTTTGCAATCCAAACCCTCAGTGTGACTTGGCTCGGTGCCAAATAGTAAATGATAGGAATGGTTGCCCTTTCTGCAGTTGTCCTCCAGTGAAACAGCCTTTACCTCCAGGTAAACTTTAATATTTCATCCATCTAATCTTCGATTATTTTATTTTAAGTAGTTTTGTTTCACTCTTAATCATTCAATGAATGTTATTGAGTATATCTACACATTTCATTTTTTGTAATAAAAAGTCCTTTTGCTTTCAACCAAAGGTTTGTTTAACTGATATATATATAGTAGTTGGCAAAAAGGAATTATTATGACATGAGCAATCAAATGTACATATTAATAACACAACTATTTGCGTGTATGGTTTTATCAGCATACCTTATTTTGTACAAAATGTCGAGGAAATTGACGAAAAGAAAAAAACAGGGTGGTCATATTAGGCTATGCTTTTATTTATTTTTAGACTCGGAAAAACCACACTGTCCTATAATTGATGTCGATAAGTGTAAGGAACCGTGCATTCTTATTAACAACCGAAAAGGATGTCAGGTTAGAAAATTAATCGTTAGATTTTTGTTAGAAATCCTACGGTTTTAATTCTATTCAACCATGGATTCTCATTATAGTAGTACTTCATATATAATTTAAAGGAATAAAATATTTTTCTTAATGAATTTTTTATTAAGGACTGCGTTTGTCCTGCCTTAGCCAACTCTATTGTCCCACCTGTCAACATCGGGCTTCCTCCTGCTCCACATATCCAAACAGGCCATTCTCCTTCTTCGAAAACACTTGGTACATTCGTCTCAGAACTTTCTGAACGAAAGTCCTCAGTAGCAACTCGCCCCATTATTTCCGTTGACGGTCCATCATCTCCTGGCACAGCAGGACCTCCATCATCTCCTTCATTTGTTGGTCCTCCTTCTGGTCGTACTGCAATCGCTCCTCCAGCACCTAGTGTTTCACTTGTTTCATCACCGATTTCTCTTCTACCAGTCAAAGCATTTCCTTCTGTTAAACAGGGTAAATGACTTAGAACTATTTTAACATTTTATATAATCATTGCATTCGAGATTTTACCGTATTACAAATATTCAGAATCCATTGATACGCTTCAAGTAAATCAGTTTGATATTGACGCCAAGCAAATTCTACCACCTCCGTTCACGGCTCAATTACAAGAGAAATGTATGCAGCCCGTTGTAAGTGTGGTTAACTAATTAGACAATAATCAAAGTGGCCACGTTTTCAATCCAGAAGAAAAATTGTAAAAGTCTATCCATGAGTATTATTTTAAATTATGTAATACTAAGTGAATTTCATACATCAATTACTATATATGATTGAAAGGATTTATTTTTAACTTTTTCTTCATAAGAATCCATATAACTATGTTTTCGATAATTTAAAATAATATACAGGAACCTGGACCATGCAAACATTTTGTGGATCGTTGGTTCTTTAATTCTGATGATGGGACGTGTCATCCCTTCAAGTACGGTGGCTGTGCTGGAAACAGAAATCACTTTTTCACACAAAAAGAGTGCGAAATTCACTGTGCCCGGTTTTTACGTAAGTTTTCATCTATCCTTCTTACAAATCCTTTTATCAACCTTCCTGAGGGATTAATCTAACAAATTTGGCTAGCTTAATTATTAAGTATGTGTATAGTCTGTTTGGGAATAATATTCTTTTATTTTAACAGCATACACTAGTAGAAGATATGTTTAGTACTTGTGAAAAAAATAAACATTATATTATACCTCGCATTGCTCCAGTTTTTACATCCACAGCATTACTTCGCATGTATATTATAGACCTAAACAGACTATTTTAGATGTTTTACATAATTTTATCAACCAATAACGCGTTTCAGTTACTTGCTAGTCTCGTTGCACCTTTCACCTGAGGCTTTCGTATAAGGCACTCTCGGATTATCACCTCTAATTTGGTGGTGATAGTCTTGACACCCTCACTCAGCTTGGCATGTTTTTTCGCTTTGCTTTCACCAATTCACCTAGCACCAATTCATATATTTTAGACTCGGCACCTAATGAGTTGCATGTGCATGCCCCTATTCAAGGAATGGCCGATCTGGATCTCTCACCAGCTATCACTCACCATAATGTTGTACCTCACTTTGAACATTCTAATGTTCTTGATCATCTAGTAGAACAAACAAGCAATCATCAAACTAATCCAAACACTTTAACTTTTTCTCCTACTACGTCTCATTATCAGGACTTCAGTCTCCTTCAACAAACGAATTTAACTAATATGACGTCATCACAACGTAGACGTATAACGGGGCAAATAGAATATATGCAGAATCCTATAGCTACATTACCGAAATTTTCATCAGTAGCACCTTCTAATGATGAACTTCTACCATTCCGAAAGTCTACTAACGATAAACTTGAATTAAAATCTGAAGGACAGTGGTCTTCTGAGGAACATTCCTTAGTCACTACCACTTTACAGTACCATACAGAAGACTTACAGTCAACTGTGCCCTTCAGTGGTTTATCAAATTCTAAAGCACATGCTTTTCCGCACCACCAGTTTTCTTCTATTAATCATTCTTCGAAAGTATCTTCGAAATTATTATGGAACCAACCACCACTGTACGAAAATCGAACTTTGGAAAACTTAAAGACTACAAATTTGACAGATAATTTGTTTAAAAATCCAGAAGTCAAATCAAATAACGAACATATATTATCTCAGTCAATCGTTCGAGATAGGATATTACAAAATCATAATGAGCTTTTTTTGAAATCCAATGAACTCTTAAAAACAAGGAATTCTTCAAACAAACGGCTTAATAATAATAGTGATCAAAATATAAAAACTAGTACTAGTCTTCCGTTACAGTCGACAATACCTTCGCAATCCCATGGCAAAGATGAAGAAACCATCCATACGGAAGTTTCTGCATTTTCTTTGAAAGAAAACCAAATTTCATCAATCAAAATATTTGTAAAACCATTGGAACGTCAAGATATTATCTCAAAAGAAAGTCGTGAAAATTTGACTGATATGAAAATGTCTTTACCCCAATCCGAAAAGTATACAGATCTTAGCGGTTTGAACATCACGCAAGAAGATAAAGCTGATCTTCCTAAACATCAAGAGAGCATCAACTCATCTAACTTTAAAAAATACTATGGAAAACAATACTTACAGCATAATTTAACCATTGCTAAAAATGACGATATAACAGAAGATCATCCAGAAAAGGAATTAACTAATGAAAATACTACAAAGAAACTTCAGAAAGGAAATAATTTGATATCACCAAGATTAGTATTAGATTCTACCACAACAACAGATCCTCTACCACCTAAGAAGAATTTAATACTCAGCATGCCCTATATGCGTCATTCTCCTAGACAAGAATCTGTACTAGTAGAAGAAGTAGATACACCAATTGAATTACATGTATCTGCAATAGAACATTCTACACCAATTCATCAAATATATGGGATGAATACAATTAAAGAGTACAACCCACAAATGAATCCCAATTTATCAGGGCTTTCACCACCAGTAGATCCAACTTATTTCACATATAATTCTCAAAATCTAGGTGGATCACCAAAAAAACTACTTTCAGCAAAGCGATTAACATTTAAGAATATATCTATGAAAGAAGAAAACACCAATACTCAGACTAATAATGTAGTACAGCCCAATATTGGTCTACAACATAATAATCGACAACGAATACAAGAAGATTCCTTCCATCCACAATTTTCTTCAAATCAAGTACCCTCCGATAAATCGAAACCAGTGATTAGTGGGGTACAACAGCATGGTGTTGGTGTTCAACACGGTGATCGGCAAGGAATACAGGAAGGTTCCTTCCATCCACAATTTTCCTCAATTCAAATACCCTCCAACAAATCGAGACCATTGATTAGTGGGGTACAACAGCATAGTGTTGGTGTACAACACGGTGATCGGCAAGGAATACAGGAAGGTTCCTTCCATCCACAATTTTCCTCAAATCAAATACCCTCCAACAAATCGAGACCATTGATTAGTGGGGTACAACAGCATAGTGTTGGTGTACAACACGGTGATCGGCAAGGAATACAGGAAGGTTCCTTCCATCCACAATTTTCCTCAAATCAAATACCCTTAGGAAACACCAATGCTCTGTCCAGTGGGGTACAACAACATAATGTTGGTGTACAACACGGTGATCGGCAAGGAATACAGGAAGGTTCCTTCCATCCACAATTTTCCTCAAATCAAATACCCTCCAACAAATCGAGACCATTGATTAGTGGGGTACAACAGCATAGTGTTGGTGTACAACACGGTGATCGGCAAGGAATACAGGAAGGTTCCTTCCATCCACAATTTTCCTCAAATCAAATACCCTTAGGAAACACCAATGCTCTGTCCAGTGGGGTACAACAACATAATGTTGGTGTTCAACACGGTGATCGGCAAGGAATACAGGAAGGTTCCTTCCATCCACAATTTTCCTCAATTCAAATACCCTCCAACAAATCGAGACCATTGATTAGTGGGGTACAACAGCATAGTGTTGGTGTACAACACGGTGATCGGCAAGGAATACAGGAAGGTTCCTTCCATCCACAATTTTCCTCAAATCAAATACCCTCCAACAAATCGAGACCATTGATTAGTGGGGTACAACAGCATAGTGTTGGTGTACAACACGGTGATCGGCAAGGAATACAGGAAGGTTCCTTCCATCCACAATTTTCCTCAAATCAAATACCCTTAGGAAACACCAATGCTCTGTCCAGTGGGGTACAACAACATAATGTTGGTGTACAACACGGTGATCGGCAAGGAATACAGGAAGGTTCCTTCCATCCACAATTTTCCTCAAATCAAATACCCTCCAACAAATCGAGACCATTGATTAGTGGGGTACAACAGCATAGTGTTGGTGTACAACACGGTGATCGGCAAGGAATACAGGAAGGTTCCTTCCATCCACAATTTTCCTCAAATCAAATACCCTTAGGAAACACCAATGCTCTGTCCAGTGGGGTACAACAACATAATGTTGGTGTACAACACGGTGATCGGCAAGGAATACAGGAAGGTTCCTTCCATCCACAATTTTCCTCAAATCAAATACCCTCCAACAAATCGAGACCATTGATTAGTGGGGTACAACAGCATAGTGTTGGTGTACAACACGGTGATCGGCAAGGAATACAGGAAGGTTCCTTCCATCCACAATTTTCCTCAAATCAAATACCCTTAGGAAACACTAATGCTCTGTCCAATGGGGTACAACAACATAATGTTGGTGTACAACACGGTGATCGGCAAGGAATACAGGAAGGTTCCTTCCATCCACAATTTTCCTCAAATCAGATACCCTTTGAATTCAGTAAACTGATAACAAATGTGCTAGAGCAAAAGAGTGCTAAATGGAAGCAATCATCAGATGTTATTCTGAATTCCCAGTTAATATCTGCACATAATGTTAGACCTTATTTTATTCAATCACCCTTAAGCTCAGTCATTCCGTCAAAAGATCCATTAGTTTCCCAACAAAATTTTTCTCTTCACAGCGATTCACCTCTCACTCACAGCAATTTACATATAGAGAAATTTATCTCATTAAAACCACCTTCGGATTTAAATTTAGTAATGGCATTTAATAAATCCAACAATGATACTGGAAAAGATAATATTTCTCATCCTTTAATGACTACGTTGCGGTCGCCAAGTTTGGAAAATGAAGGTAGCACGATTAAGTTGTCTGCCAAATCATTTAATAGCTCAGCTAAACAGCAAGTTGTTGGCAATATAAATAACGTTACTCACACTCAGAGTGTAGGAAATAATCATCAGCTATCATCTTCAGTTCATGAACGCATTAGGGCAATTCAGCATAATAATTTTTCTGAGATTAGTCGGATCGATGAAGCCCCAAGCACCAAAAAATTTAAGAATCCATTTAATAGAATTCTATCACAATCTAATGAACAATTAGATGTTAAAGAGAAATATCTCAAAGCAAATGCTGAAGAGAATTATCCAAATAAAAAATTAATATCAATCAAAAAAAATCCTTCTCTAGAAGTTGAAATTCAACCGTCCCAAGAAATAGCTAAGATTGATGAAAAAAATAATGCAAAACTAGAATATTTTTTTACTTCTCAACCATCTTTTACTCTTGCTCGTTTTGAAGTAGATGACACAACTACTTTCTCTCCAAAGCATAATGAAGTAACAAAAACTAAAGATTACATAGGTCGCAAACCATCTCAGGGATATACATATCCAGAATCAAAGTATGAGCAGAAACAATTCATTTTTTTCGAAGGATATAATTACACTCCAACTACCACCGCTCCCATAGATAGCGTTGATGGTACTGTAATGGTTGAACCGAAATTGTATGGACCTCTAATAGACACTCTCAATGAATTCAGAGAACGCTCACATGCGTTTCAGAGCGCTGCGAAAACAGCTTTTCAGAGTGTAGGACAAGCAGTGAGTAATAGAAATGACAGTACTTTCCTGATGGAACAAGAATTTATAAGAAATGTCCCAGTACTTCTTACACCGAACGCTAAATCTCGTAAGCTTGAAGAACTTCCTGAAGAAATTGATAACGATTTGCCTATGTTTCTTCGTCCACCACCACCTAACCGCACTCTTTTACAACCAGCTCACACTCTTAACCATCCTAGTACGCTCTATAACATTCCACCCGATAATTTTCCTACACAGATGCAAAAAGTTAACCAATCAATCACTGACATTTTTCCTAATCTTCTAGAACCAGCTGCTAACCTACTTTCCAAAAATCCAAACTTTCAATCTATACGGGCAATTACAGGAATTTTACCAGAAGATGAAGATAAAGAATTGGTCGATGAAACTCCAACCCCTTCTCGTTCGGTTGTAGTGGCTGGAGTAACTCAGGTGCACATAAATGAACCACTCACAGTGGAAAACTATAATTCTCCAAATCCTCCTTTAAGGGCTGATAAGGATGACAGTTCATATGGTGAGACTATTCTACACACCCATGCAATTTCCAATGCAATGTCTACCACTGTTATCAGCACTAAATCAAATGACTTAAACGAGTTAAAAGAAGTTGAGGTTAAAGACGAATCATCATCGTCCACTTCATTCAAAATTCCACTCAGCACTCAATTCTTTGTTGAAAACACAGATATCACGAGAAAAACTGTCATGAATGCTTCAACTATTTCCGTTACACCATCTCCCCTTATTACCAATGAGCCTAGCACTACTGCCTTTGTTAGCACCGAATCTATCACTAATGCAACTACTTCTATAACTCCTATTCTTTCCACCGAACTACCGGTTAAAAGCACATCTAGTTCGGTTGACTATGCTGTCAACCCCACTGTTACAACTACACAAGACAATCAGCTAAATTATGTTAAAAGCACTTTTTCTATAACCAAGCAAGAGAGTGTTGAACAGGTTACAAATGTTATGGGTGAAAACACCAATGAGGATTTTGCCACTACAATTACAACTACTACACCTACAAAAACCGAGGTAGAACCGTCTACTACAATTACGAACGAGATTGAAAGTATAGAAGATGAATCTGAAGAGTTTACACCTAGCACCAATTCTAAAGAAATTTCATCGCTATCTGAAGTCACCAACATACCTAGCCAGGAAGTACAAGTGAGAAATATCATGACTTCCAGTAAATTTCACACTGAAAATGTTCTGAAAGAGACTGAAGAGAAAGTTGTTGATGAAAAAGTTGAATTCTTCAATAGATCATCAATTCAACCACCGTCATCTGAAAACGAATACAAACCTATATCAGTGTCTAAACCAATATCTGAGAAAATTCATCAAACAAATAGTGCTACCCTTAAGAAGATTGTGATTGCTGGTAAAACTAAGTCTCCCATCACCAGCACTCTTGTTACTGAGAATGCTACCACACCTTCCTCCACCATCACCACCACTACCACAACCACCACACTTCATTTTGTTCCGAGCACTACAGTAGAAACTAATGAAATCACAAGACATTCAGATGCTAAATCCGAAAGACTACCTGAGGTGAACGCAGCTGGTGTTTCACTATTTGAGCCAAAAGAACCTGAGAAAATCCTAAAGCCTGATATTTTCGCAGTTAAGCACGTAGGGAGAGAGCCTGTTCCATCGGAGGCTGTAGGAATCGGAAGAAACATGGCTAGTTTGGATATTGATAATCTGGGTAGGTTTTTTTAAGGTTTATTATCATGATGAAAAGAAAATTTGATAATATATTAAGTAATTATGATTATTATAATTCATCTATAAACTCCTTATGACAAAGGTATTTTAAAACATTCAAAAAAATTGTAATTTCAGACGAACCTACAACTATTATTCCAATTACCACTACAACAGAGCGATTACGTAATACTACGTATAATCGTGCATCAACTTCAACACCGTATAAAAGTTCTTCCACAAGCATCAGTCCACGTCCTGAGTCTATTACTCAAGGCAATGAAGTGATAGAACGTGCTAAGACCGCACAGCCTTCCAATCCTACTCACGCCGAGAACGTTGCTGATCCTAGCACACACACTTTAAGAGCTGATAGTTATGATCCGAGAATTATCTGTGCCATGCCTCCTGATGCTGGCACCTGCTTTAACTACGTTCCTAGATGGCACGTCTTTCCATTTTATATTTACGCTAATCAATTTCATATTTGTTATTTTTAATATCATCACTTTTATTCATTTATTGATTTCTTCTAGTAGATTTCAAAAATATAACTATTTAAATTAGTTTTTCCCATAATTTCTGCTTTCTTCAATCAAACATTAATGCTGTTTTTAGGTTTTTTAATGCTCAAACTGGACAGTGTGAGCAGTTTTCATTTGGTTCTTGCGGGGGAAATCTTAACAATTTTGCAGATAGAACAACTTGTGAACTTAAATGTATTCAAGGTGAACTTTGGAGATATTTATGTTTTTATTGCAAAATTAAATTCATAATAATATGAATGGCATATTATAATATATAAATATAAAATAAAACTCGAACTACTAAGGTAATAATAGTCATTCAAAAAATACATCCATTTCAAATTAATTTAAAAATCATTATTTTGAAAAGAACTATTAATCTATAAATGTCTTTAGCACACTCTTCGGTACTATCTCAAGTTCCAGAACGTTGTTCATTCTCTAAAGATGGTGGATTCGGCAAAGGATATAATGTCAAATGGCAAGACATTGATATCTACTATTTTAGGTTAAAATAGTTTTATAACTGATAAATTCTAAGGTATTTCAACATGCGTAATCTGCGATGTGAACAGTTTGTCTATGAGGGACAAGGGGGAAACAGTAACCAATTCGAGACGCTGAGTGATTGCGAAAGATTCTGTTCTCGTGAGTTTTTAGCGAAGTTTTCAGTTACGCTTACACACATGTACAATGTATAATGTAGTATCAACAATTTTATGTATGTTCAGTAAATAAATAGTCAAATTACTATAAATTGAGCTTGGTTAGTGGTAATTTCATTACTTTGTTTTATTATTGTTTTTTAGCTCAGCCTGGATCAGTAAAGCATTTGCCTACCACTACTGCTCTTAAAATTCGCCCTGAATCTCATAATTCTGAAGTCGACTCCAAAAATCTTCCCTCTCTTATTCAACCACCTATAATCTCCACTATTGAACAAGCGAAGAACGTTGAAGATATTAATGAAAGCGATTATGAGAATGATTCGGCTGAAGTGGGTTTAACGAGAATTTTGAATTTGCTAAGGTATTAGTAACACTGGTTTTGAGTTTTTAAATACCTTTTATATGGCTTTGTTTTGTCAACTATTAACTTTTTTAGCTTCTGGATCCTCTCAGTAAAGCTTATAAGCTTCATTCTCCAGTTCCCGCAAGAGCAATTCCAACTTCTCTTCCTACATTAAAAATCCCTGCTATTCCTAGTTCTTTACCCACTGTACTTCCTCCAATTATTCTGTCACCAATAGCTCCATCTACTATCGAATCTACCCAACCACCTTCTACGGAGCCACGACCGCCAGCGATTCAGGCTGCAAAAACAGTCACTCAAGATGAGGTTGATGTCAAAGAAATGTACGTTAGGTTAATGAAGTTAATATTTAATTAAAAAATATTTCAAAACAAACAATGCATTACATATTGGTATTGTTCTTCAGTGAATAAAGTTAGTAAAAATAGCTATATATTTTTAGTCCCATCATTTCTGCTGTAATTGACAACGCTAAGAAGGACATCTACAAGGTTAGAAATAAGTTAAAATTTTAAAACTATAAACATCAACATAATAACTTCTTGAAAGTTATTTTTAAAGAATGAATCATGACTTAAGAAACGTTAAAAAGGACATGAATACCAATGAATTTTTTAAATGTTTTAGAAATTGTTTCACAACAAGATGTAAAAGCATTAGCCACTTTAAAATCAAGGAGATAACAATCTAGGATGTACAGTGGAATCTTATAGAAATAATGCATAGCATCCTGGCATTTATGATGGAAAAGTATATGGATTTTTACAAAATATTTTGAAGGCTGTACCACTTCCTTCTAAGCCTATTTTAACTGGTAACGAAGATCTACCTATTGTCGGGCCTAGTCCTCCAATGTCTGTCAATTATCAAACTGGAGCGGTGGGTGCATAGTTTCAAGCGTAATACTCTTTTTCAGTTTTGATACCTTATTTACTGGTATATTGTTATCTCTGATTGTTTAATGACATCTATTGCGTAAAAGTTTTAAGATATATTATATTGTTCAATATTCAAATGAACTAGTGTAAATAGTTTTTATTATTATTTTAGATATCACACCGTGCAAGTGGCATTAGAACTTTCCAAGAAAGTAACGGAAGAATAAGTATTGATAATTCGGGCCAGTTTTTGCTAGAGTTTCGTCTTTATTTCGAAAAAAAAAAACTATAATGTGACTTAATTTAAAGTGATCTATTTTAGATTTAAATGAAAATCTAGAAAAAACTCATTTACCGTCATGCCCCAATGGTATCCAGGAGATAAGATATGCTGATGGAAGAGCGGTTATGTGCCTTCCTGGAAAGAATCAAGTAAGAACCAAGCTCAGTAACCTATTGAGTATCAACTAACCTTCAAGATATTACGTGGCATTACTACTTCTGTGGAATTTTTTTTACGGAATTTTATAAATTTTAATCTTATCCTATTAAATTGCCCGTCTTTTGTAAGTTATCTTTCTTCTCAGTGCCCAGAAAAATCTGTGTGCTATTTCAATGGTATGGACTATTTCTGCTGTCCCAACGAAGAGGATCCATATGACAAGCATGTATTTGGAGGTCAGTAGTTCTAGATTTTCTAACTACTTTCTTGTTGTTATTATAGTTAACTTCAGTGCTTTAATGGACCGTACAGAAAAAGTGAACAATTCCGTACCAAAAGTATTTACGGAACTACTTCTTTCATGAGAAGTTTATTGATTACTCAAGATCTAGGTCTTTTAACTAGACAATAATTCTTACTTATTAACATGTTGCATCTCGTTTCGGTACTAATTGCTTTATTCGTCAAGTACTGCTATTAATAAATCTCATTTACTACCGTAGCTTATGTTCTAGGATATAATGGAGAAGAAACAAAGCATGGTTATAAAGTATTTGGACCACTCAATATTCGACGTCTGATGGATGATATCCCCATCAGGGCTAGGCGAAATTCTCTTTTTTCTCGTGAAAAAAGAGAAGCCGTAAAAGCCAGTGCATCTGTTTCCTTCAACATTGACTCAGTAGTTGCCCCACTTAGATTTGACGGTAGGCTCATTGATATAACTTTGGTACTAATACATTTTCACTATTTCTATAGTATAATAATCATGCTATAAGGTTAGTTTTTAATATAAACCGTTATCAGAATATGGGGGATCGGTTGAACAGAATAAAGAGGATGGCATATTATATAATAAGAGTATGAGATCCTACCAGAAGATATATTACTTTTTACACTCAAAAAGAAATGTATTAATAACAAAATATATACATTTAGTTTTTCCTAGAATCAATATAATTTTTCAGATGAGAAGCCTCGCCAGGTTTCCCGAGCACTTCATATGCGAAATAAACCACGGTCACCTGACCATGGCAATCCTATTTGTATATTACCGCTAATTAAAGGAGCTTGTAGTGAGGCTCATCTGAGGTAAAAATAAATACTAAAATAATTGATATCAGTTCTATGTCAACTTTATGTATTATAATGCAATTAGTAGTTTAGGTATTATTATGATCGCAACTCTGATTCGTGTCAACTCTTCTATTATACGGGATGTCAAGGCAATGGAAATAACTTTGGATCACTTGAGGACTGCCAAAAACTTTGTGTTCTAGAAGGACAACGTTAGTCTGGTCATTCATACTTTTATTGTAGACTAGAAACATGATGTGTATTTTAAACCGATCAAAATTACCATAGTTCATCTTAAAATTGCACTTTTTAATACTACTGTTCTAGAAGTAACATCGTCACTTTCTTCAATTATATCTCCTGGTCAATGTGGTGATGGTAAGCCTCCACTAGGTGGGTCGACGCCTGTACTATGTGGAAATTCAACTGATTCCATTGGATGTCCTCTGGGATTTTACTGTCGTTCCGGACCTCCTGACGTTTGCTGCCCTGGATATGACATTAAAAAAAGTGGTAAGATCTACATTTATTTAATTGGGAAATTTCTTCTATAGAAAACACTGGTTTAAAGAATCCTTATTACTACATATAACAAATAGAACTATGTAAATTAAGCAACGACTACAGAAGTCCGATTTGCTCCAGAAGCTAATGGATCGCCTCGAGGTATTGATAAAATACGTTATTACTGTTTTATGAGCACTTTTAAATAAAGTGGTCTTAATCTTGGCATGTTTATTTCCAGTAATAAAAATCGCATTTTAAAGATAAAATATCAATAGGGAGATATAAACAAATAATGTCTTCACAGGATATTCACGCGTTAATCTTCTCTCTACTCCAAAATTTATGTGCCCTGATGCCTCAGATCCTTTAATGAATAAGACGGGAGAACCAGTCCTGTGCGGAGCTGGGTTTGATGGGATGAAACTATGTCCCAAAGGCTTCTACTGCGCTATTGATGTGGAGAAAGAGTGTGAGCGAGCCTATAAATATTTCATAATATATTATTCACTATATAGTATATTTTTTGAGGACAATTCTTGAATAGCATCAAAGAATGTTATTACTCTCTAACTAATACATATTTATTTATATAATCTTCGTAAAAATAGTTGGAGAGCAAAAATTACCATAATTATAGCGCGTCTCTGCTGTCCTCTCTACGGTGCTGCTCAAAGAATCCCTGCTGAACAGGTAGTCGCTCCTTATTTTGGTCGCCGTCATTCCAACCCTGGAGAAGTTATAGAACGAGGTTCGCTGCCTTTGGATCAGGTTCAGTTCCAGAAAGAAAGAATAAGGAGTTTCACTGAAGAAAGTGAGTATTTTTGCTTAAAGGAAGCACGTTTACGTAGATATATAGAATATAATTACTTTAAAACAATAATAGTAAATCAATAGTTATAATTACAAAATAAGCCCACTAGTAAACAACTTAATATCTCATATAATATAACTATTTTAGTTATATCTAAATGAATGCTAGCACTATTGCACTTTAATAATTCTAGCCCAACCCTTCGAGAAAATCACTGAGAAGAAGGCAGAACCAGTTAAAATTACATTATCCAGTAAGATAATCATATCGTTATCATAGCCTGTTAAATAATCTGCATCTTCCGAAACATAACCAGTTAAATAATATTTTAGCTCAAGCATCTGTTTCTATTTCATTGGAGGATGAAGATGTAGATTCCACTGATGAAGACGAAAAGGAAGACGATATGGCCCATTTGATGCTAAAACCACTTAGCCCTCATGGCAATACTCTAAATAATGGTAATGGTATATTTTCAAGCAGAAAGAAAAATCTCGTAATTATACGTAAAATGGCCCTTATAAATTCGACTCATCTTCTTAATCTTAAGTTCTTCATTAACTTAAGGTACTCCTGAAGTATCAGTATTTGAACCTGATGGTTTATCAATTGATATTGGAAGTACGAAGATATCTACTGTAATTGAGGAAGTAACATCAGGAAAAACTACTAGTGATAAATCTGTATGCTACATGAAACCCAGCGAAGGTATACTAACTACTTATTCTCGATAAACATGATACTATCATTGATACTCTACACATGAACTTAGGTCGTGCATGTCGCGAAGATGAAAAACCACCTAGGACGAATTTGCACTACTTTTACTCATCCAAAGACCGTCGCTGCAAACTTTACTTTTACAAAGGATGTGGTGGAAATGAGAACCGATTTGAGAAGAAGGCTGATTGCCAAGCACTCTGTCTCTAGGTATTGTTTGAAGATTTCCGATTAACTTTATACTTATTATTGCTGTAATAATTCAAAATTGCAAATAATGCTTTATTAAAACATGTGTGGATGAAAATAAAAATAAAAATTTCACATTACAGGCTTTTGCTTACATCAATTCCTCTGAAAATTTTCGAAACGAGTAGACTTGTGCTTTCTCAGTTATTCACATTCCATGTATTGGTGCAGTTCTTCCATATTTCCTATATATTATATAGTATGAATTATTTTCTAAAAGTGTTTTCAACAAAATTAATTAATAATACTTATCTGGACTGTACTTTACTGAATATCTAGTATAATTGTATATTGTTGTTGCATCTTCAGCTTGCAGTGTCAGGTCGTGTCACTGTGCTATTGTTATGTGCCGTATCTACAATTCATGCATTTAATTTTGACATTATAAATAAACAAATTCATTCTATAATAATTTTGAACAAATGTAATGAACTAAATGCTGTATTTCACTTTTTAACTATGCATTAAAATCATCTCTCAAAAAAATGCCGATTAAAGCCAAGCTAGTTTCATCAACGTAAATGCATCCATATCAAACATTTGCGTGACATACTATACTCTACATTTTATGTTTGTCCTTTCTTCTAATCCGATATGTTTAGGCATATTAAAATCTTTTATATTAGATTTAACTTTGCTATTAAGGATAAATGCTACCGATTGATCATGCAATAGTATCATACTAATTAAATAAAAAACTATCATGTCGTAATAATATAAGAGTTTCAAATGTATAGATGGTGATATATTAAATGTATTAATGAATATTAAATACAATACTGACAAGCTTATTATTGGATTTCTGCCTGTCCTAGAGGCTATAGAAGGGGAAAAAACTAGACGGGTATTTATATACAACGACTGGTTGGGTACCAGAAAAGAAAATACTCCGTGCGACTAGGTGTTACACACAGGCCTCTCTCTAGTCTCGCACACCAGAGACTCTCTCCCTTTTACGCGTGATTTGCTCTTTTTCTCACTCCTAACGCACAGACGTGACATTTATTGGTGTTGTGTTTATAGTTATTAGGAAATTGATAAATAATTTATGCAAGATTAAACAAAATACAATATTGCATTTCCTCAGAGACTCATTGCCGGTGATCACTCGACAGTTAAGTTCAGGAGTATGAACGCATAATGACGAGAACATTGCAGATGGGGTAGAATCGAAACAGTTCATTCCAAGGAACACCCCCTCTCATGATCTAATCGTACAGGACCCCTCTAAACTTCCTGAGACCCTGAAAAAGGTGTGCTTATTAAACATTTGAAGACTTAACGATAATCAAATGTTTACCTGACGCCATAATTAGCCCAGTTTGCTGAACTTGCGCGCTCGGCAACCTAATTTTTTTTAATTTCAAAAGAAATGTTATCCTATATATTTAATAACTTAACTTACCAAGTTAAAGTTGTACTTTGGATTAAATCGCTTGTGTCTCAAGTTCCCATTTGTAGTTTCTATTAGACCGCCCTCCATTAATTTTTCAATAGTTGCTGTGTCACGATATCCATGATTATGTAACTTATCAACAAGTTCTTCTTCTAAATGATATTTCATACAAATATACTAAAAGCAAGGAATAAGTCAGGTTACCTGAGAACATCATCTGGACACCAAGTACACGCCTAAGAAAATCGGTCACTGTATAATACTCCTCCATATTGGCTACAATTCTAAAACCCACTTATATATATACTGATTCACGTAGATCAAAAATGCAGTCGATTAGATATTATTGCCTTTCGCACGTTTTAATTCCTAGTATTTGTAGTTTGTATATTTGATCGAGTCAAAGTACGCCCATATCTCAGTGGATTGTCTTATACTCTGTTAAACGGGTGAAGTGTGTAGATTTGGTAAACGTTCCACAGCTTAAAACATTGAAGTGAGCGAATAATATGGCGTCATCTTGTGACCCGCCCCTCTCGCTACGACCTTATGAATTTGACAGGCCACAATTTGAACAGATTTACCTGCTCGAGGTAAACTTTGTGACAACTTTACTCCCCTTTGGCACAGGGGCAGCTATGATGGTCGAATTGGAGGTGAAGCTCCTATATATCTTGCTGTTGAGGTTCTTGAGTTGGCCGTTAATGAAGCTTATGACAACAAGAAAACAAAAATAAATTCGCGATATTTGCAGCACACTACGCACACATTTAAATCTAAAACTAGTTCTGTATGGAGAAAATGTACGGCTGACCACGTCAGGTATCAGGACCAGAATGAGAACTCTCGCCCACAGCAGTAACCACATTTCACTCTGCAAGAATCACTGTAAATATCGTTCACGTACCTTAAATTTAGCAAATTTATTCAAAAACGAGTCAAATTCCTCCATCCGTAAATAGCACGAGAGTCATCAAAATGTTCTCATTACGATCCGTAGAAACATTTGTTGCACAGATTGGTCTGGTATTTCGTCACCTGTGGCTCTTTTTTCCTTACTTTTTCTGACCTTTGGGAATAATGCCCGTTTGGATGAAAGCATGCCTCACGAGAGTGGTTACCAGAGGTGCTGTTCTCCCCCCGTAGGTCAGCAACTGCCAACCTCAAGTGACATCATCTGTGGTAATTATACGTTTGTTTTCAATCGGTTCTCTCTACGGGGTAACAGTTGAGTATTGTTTTCTGTGCTGAGCAGGTGATCACTAAAATATCTAATCCTACGATATCTATCAGTCTTCTTCCGCATGCCCAATATTTCTGTGATACATTCACTCATTTTTCTTGTTCTATTGTAATTTATTCAATAACTGTATTTATTCCATGTAAACATATTTAGATGGCTCTTGTGAATGTCGCCCATTGTGACGTCGATATCGAAGCTAAGCAAAAATCAGATATCACAGTGTTCACGAACGAAAGAGATGACAGCCAACTCGTAAATGTTGGTTTTCTGCTATTTGCAAAACTTTCCCTTGCTTTTCAAAGAAATGTATTATTAAGTTAATAACAACACTTCCAGAGCTGTTCTTTTCATGATCTTCCGCCCGAACTTCAATGTCACCTCCTAAGAGAGGTTCCTGTTAATACTTATGCCATCACATAAATTTTAAAGTGTTCGGAAATCATAAATTTACAGTTAAACACCGGCGAAATTCGAGAATTAAAGGCAGTTTCAAAGCAACTAAAACGCCTGATCGAAAGACAGTGGAGGCCATCATTTTTTATTCTTCCTCCAAAGATTCAACTTAAGATCCTGACGGAGGTAAAGCTCTCTTGGAAATCACTATTATACGCTAGTTGCAGCTTTAAATTATCCATCCCACACATTATTAAATATTTTTCAGACACATATGAACTCTTCAGAGATTCGAAGCATGAAACTCGTCTCTAAGGATATGAAATATCTAATTGAGAGAGGCGCACGATATCTGACAAAGCAAAATATGTTGAGTGTGTTTATTTACGAGGTGAGCAGAGCTTTGTACGAGTGGATCGGGCAAAACTAAAAAGTTTATTCTCCTGAATCGTCAGATTGCGTCTGGTTTTCATAAAGTCACCGCAGGGAATATGTGCCGGGAGGAGACCGTTAGCCTTGAGGATTTTTCAAGAATTTTCACACATTGCCATTTTGATTCAATTTGGATCAGACATGTATGTTTCTCTTTTGATATGTTCAAATGCTAGTCTAGTACTTTCCTTATTTTTAGGCTTAAGAATGTTTTCAGATTAATATAACATTCGACTTCTGTGATCGGCTGCAGGACCTTCTTCCCGAATATAGAATTACCTGCGAAATGCTGGGCTTTGAATTATGTGACCTCGACGACGACGAAATACGGACTATCGTTGACAAACTTTTAGGTGCAACAGAAGCAAGTCATTTAATCATATCAGATAATAGAAATATGACCACCGTTTTGAGAAGGAATTCTTTTGGATGTCATCAGTCAGAAAAGTATGCCATTGTCGAAATCTCAATTTTTTCACTCTCTTTTGGATTAAATTGCCATATGAACATTCCAGATAAAAGTGCTGTGTCTCTACGGAGAATGTGATTTCTCCGATGACGACTTATTAGCAACGGATTACAAAATCCTATCTCTTGGACGATGTCGCATATCAGAATACGCTCTCAAACAATTTCTTGAGGTTATTTTTGTATCCATTGGGATTTATTGTGCTTCACTGACAATATTTCATTAAAAGAAATAATGAGAACGATGATTTAGGAATTCTTTGAGTGTAGACGGGACATTAACATCTTTTCTATCGAACTTGAAAAGAAGATTGATGTAGATCGTCTACTGAATGCTCTGCCGAATATAGAGAGGGCTGCGGAAAGGCAGTGGGATTTGCGGAATATTAGGGGTAAAATTTTGCGACTCTGTATCGAAAATGATTATTTTAGTTGTCAGGCAATTTAGCCGTTTGTACATTGTTTACTAATGTTTGTGTTGTGTTTTGAACTTGTTAATTTTCGTTAAAAGAACTACAATAAATCTTGATCTACAAATGAACTACGTGCTGACTCAGCTAATTTGTAAAATAAGAGGTATGATTATAAGATGCGTTGTGCGTGATAAGCTGAATGCCAGCGGCAATATTTTAGAATACAGTCGCGAACGATTACGGTAGCCACTTCTAGGCCGTGGACATGTTTCAAGAAGCGATGCCCTCGGATGGGAGCCAGTTAGCTTCCAGAAAACACATGTGTCAGAGAACATATGCATTAGATAATCTATACCCTGACTATTGTTTTCGTGGAAAATGAACATAATGCGCTAGTGGACAAAAGTCTAACCAAAAAAAAAATCCAAAACAGTATTATTGATCCCGGATGAGTTCTAATTTGCAAGTTCGGACAATACACCTGCCGAAAGAGATGTAATTCTAAAGCTCAAAACGATATAATAACGTCGTTGCGCCCAGTAGAACGACAACATGGAGTTAATACGAGAAGATCTAAGAGGACGATAGGCACAGCACAACGACAGGAGATAGAAGAGACTCATTAGAGCATCCTGTTTTTAAATCACTTTTGTATTTCCAAAATACCAGGCGTACTAACTTACTCGTTCTTAGTTAAAGCATTTATTATAAACTACCTCATATCATCACTCCTAAACAATAAGGTTTCTTTAGTCAATACCTTTTAGCAACTCAATGTTGTATTATATGTTATTTAATCATAGGTAATTACGAGGACGCAATCAAAACGGTAGGGAGGGAGATGTTCCAGTAAGTATAACCATTATATCAGTAGGTGTCACCCCTGTGCGTGTGGAGTGAGAAAGAGAAAGCATAGTACATGCAGTAGAGAGAGAGAGAGAGAGAAAGAGAGTCTCTGGTGTGCGAGACTAGAGAGAGGCCTGTGTGTAACACCTAGCCGCACGGAGTATTTTCTTTTCTGGTACCCAACCAGTCGTTGTATATAAATACCCGTCTAGTTTTTTTCCCCTTCTATAGCCTCTAGGACAGGCAGAAATTCAATAATAAGCTTGTCAGTATTGTATTTAATATTCATTAATACATTTAATATATCACCATCTATACATTTGAAACTCTTATATTATTACGACATGATAGTTTTTTATATTATTGGAACAGCATATTATATCACACGATATCCTCCAAAGAAAATCTACCATGTATATTCCATTTCGTGAAAGTGTCAGATAAGCAAGAACAAAATATTTTTAAAAGTAATACAGTATATGGTTAATGATGATTGCTTTCTCGCTTTATTATTTATTATGATTTGCTTTGCATTACCATCTTCCGATACAATGAGTCTGGTTTACTGAGAAGGTTTCCAGGAGTGTCAAATTCCACCATTTCCCCATTGTCGAGTACTAACACTCTATAAAAGTTTATTTATTTGGTAGTTTGCCTAATGTTAAATTTTTATGTCTCGAAAGTTGTTTATATTATCTGAGATTACAGATAATCATATTATATCATAATAGACTAATTATAATATATTAAAATTATTCTGTATGATTTATGTGGCTAATAATAGGAGTTCGTACTATATCCGTATTTCCGGTGTGCCGTTTATGGCTTTTGGTTCGTTCTTTTCATCATTTTCACATAATAAAAGAATCTTTACAAAGCTTAATATGTATGACTATGCGTTTTCTTGGCAACTTTTCTATTTTTTGATTATACCTATTTAAATTGTCTAACCTGTCACAATCTTTAATCGTTTCAAGCCTATGTGCAATTGTTATAGTAGTAGATTGTTTGAAGTTATCTCGAACTACCTGTAAATTACTCTTATTTATGTTTCTGCAACTTCGAAATAAATTAAGTAAATTAAGATATTACAGTTTAATAAGTGAGGAATAATTCCATTGTTAGGAGGATGTAAGACTAAAGAGTATCCTACGTTGTATACATATCAAAAGTGTGGAATAATTATATTGTTGAAACATGAGAGGCAATGTACCTGATACACTAGTTCTTCCGTGATTCTATCTACAGCTGCTGTTGCTTCATCGAGAACGATGATTTGTCCGCCCTTGAGCAACGCTCGGCAGACACATAGTAACTGACGATTACCCAGACTAAAATAATTACGTAATCACAAAACTTGTGAGATTTCCAAAAAGGACCTATGCACAAAACTTAAATTGTATGCATCGAAAGTGGCCTGCGTTCAAATTTAAATCTCATAAATTGCGTATTTCGTAATATTCATATTAAATAGTTTTACACCAAAATCTAGGTATATTTCATTGCACCAGATTCAGATAGATTGGATACACTTTTAGAAATTTAGTATAAGTTTATACTAACCGCAAATTTATTTCTAAAAACAATAAGTTTATTCGTATGAATTTTCATACCTAATTTCCTTCCCACTTTCTTCGATGCTCCACAACAAGCCTTCTTTCTGTTTTGATACTATTTCCTTCAACTGGCAAGCTTCTAATGAAATCCATATGTCACTGTCTGCGAACTGGTTAAAAGGATCCAAATTAAAACGAAGAGTTGAAGAAAATAGAATGGGATCCTAAAAAAAGTATCTCTTCAAAATACACTTCTAATAAAGTTTTTATTTTGCTAACATGTTGTATTGTATTATAAATATTTTTGCTTTCTGATAGGGAAACTTACAAATAATCCATGAAATACTTATGCATTTGTTTATAGGTATAAAAATATTACTCCTATATGGGGAATTCAAAATGGCTGAAATCGTTAGATTAACTTATAAATCCAGTTATGATTTTATTTATGAAATACTTTATTGTTTTACATCGAAAATCAAATTCCACTATAATTTTGGTAAGCTACAGATGTTTAAAATCCTCCAAAATATTTAAAAATGAGTATATTTTGCTTACTTGTGGTATTATTGTTATCCTTGCTCTCAATTCATGTAAACCTAGTTCTGTAATGTCAACTCCATCAATTCTAATAGTGCCATTTGTAGGCTCAATAAGGCGAAGAAGTGCAACAGCCAAAGATGATTTCCCTAAATTCATTGTAACCACTCTCAAATAATTTTTAAAAAATTAAATATTGGAAAAATCAGACTTTTACTCTAACTTTGGATAAAATGGTGTTTACCTGAACCTGTTCTTCCCACAACTGCTATCTTTTCTCCTCCATTGATGGATAAAGATATATTCCTAAGTGCGTTTATTTTATCTTTCCCATAATTAAGTGCATATTTGCAAATGTCTATTCTTCCGGTATGAGGCCAAGCATCAATAAGTGGGTATTCAGAGGTCCATGGACCCTAATATTGATAGATAAAATCAACATTTAAAAGGTAATGGTTTATATATTTATATATTGCTATATTAATACTTTTTTGATTGAAGTATAATTATGTAGCAGATTTGGTAATTCAAGAACCTATTTTCTGATTCCTGTGAAACTAGGATTTCCAAAAATCAATAATACCCATCTTTTTTTCCCGAAAACTTAACATATAAGTGCTATGGTAAAACTAGCATGCTTGAACGACTAAGTTAGCCATTACACTCTTCACCCACTGAAAAATATAGTCCAGTACAACCACAGTTTTTTGAATTTTTCAAAAGTTATACTCATCTCCTCCTTTATGTTATGATACTCCTTTATCCTCTCTACAGACACGATATCGGCTTCTGACTGTCCTATCATTTGTACAGAAAAATGAATTATATCAGTTATCTAAAAACTAGAAACGATTGAAAAGCGTATTAAAATTACAATTAAATAATGCTCAATTAAAAACTAAATAATAAGGTGATGTCGAGTTCTTGAGAGTAATTTAATAAAATGCAAACTTAATCGCACACTGAGTGCATAAGACACGCAAAGTCCGACTTGTCCAGAGGTAATGAGATCCATATTTCGGATAAAGGAAACCAAGACGACACATAAGAGAACCTAAATTATGGCACTGACATCAAAACAGTATCTTGTTCATAAAGAAGATTTTTTTCAGCTAAAACATATTTTACGAACTGGACTAGAAACTTATTTTAGGCTTAAAAAGGATCCTAACAGCACTATCATTTTTTGCAATACTTTATTACCATTAAGTTTCCCAATAACTGGAGTCTGAGAGCGAGCCATCGGTCGATGGCTATAGCAAGATATCGACATCTTATCAGTGCGTCTACATCATCGTGAAAGGCGAGAAGCGTTAATTTTGTCTAGAATAGTGTAAAAATGTATTACGCATATATCGCCAACTTCTCTTATTATTATATATTGTTAGTTGGATCTGCTAGTGTCTCACACATGAAATTGCTATTAATTTATTAATAACTATTTCAAACACCACTGTAATTCTCGTATGAAAATATAGTAAGTAAATGTGATAAAATAATTTATAGATGTAAAAATATACCCTTTTGAATGCTCTGATATTAACAACTCCATCTATATTTTGAGAAAGAGTAGAGAGGAGGTGAGATCGCTGTGCATTCGCTATCCTGTGTATCTGACGATATGATGGGATGAAAAATTTCTAAAATATTGAGAAAAATCTCTTTTCCTGCTATTTAAATAAATGATTTACGCTTTCAAGTTAGTTTAGAACAAACTATATAACTAATTAAATCTCTTCAGTGTTGTTATTATGGTTAAAATAGGATATTTGTTACAATTTAAGTCAATGGTTAATACTAATTACTTCTATTAAACAAGTCCCAGAAATGAATTCAGGATTAGTATTTTTCGTAATAAATAAATAGTAAATTTTTGTTTAAAAACTTACGAGAATAATTATATATCCAGCGGTGAAGGGAACAATAAAAAAAATGAATACTGGCATTGTGACGGAAATGAGAGTCACGACCATACCTATCTGAATCATGCTATTTTAAAGACTGATTATGCAGACTTTTTAACTGTCTAAAGACTTAGAATTACCGCAATTATATTAAACTCACATTAATTAACGCGTCAATGACCAATCGGAGGTTAACTGGAAGTTGCAAATCTATGACATCTAAGTCCTAAAAAAGTAATCTGTCCCACCGCTATCTTTTATCTAAAATTACATAGAGTTACGCTGTCATGCAAAGCATAAACCATAGTACATTCTTTAAATAGTGTTGACAACTAGGCTCTGCAAACTGTTGTTAAACTTCCTCGGTGTAGCTTAATCACTAACGGCCAACTGGTAGAGCTGCATAATTAATGGATATAGGATCGTATATAAGAAGTGCCAAACATAGAGACAGTCTCTGTGTTTTTAACCCGACCTGGTCATATTCCGACACTTAAGCCAGTCTTATTCCAAAACATTGCTTGCTTATTTACCTTTTCACTAGCTATTTCAATAAAGTTCTCTAAATCAATTGTTCCGGCACAATTGCAAATTATCCTTACTCTTTCAATTTCTATATCACATATCCTTCTACAAGTACAACCCTTCCTTCCCTAACTCATTCGACTAAGTTCTCCTGATCTGAAGTATTAGGAAAACTCACTATTCTGTCTATTTCTACCCAAATAAGACATACGCTATTAAAAACAATTTTATCATAGCAAGACCATTCTATTAATAAATTTACTTTAGCTCTTTATTAAGTGGTGCAAAATTCTGAGTTCTGAATTCTGAAAATTATGAGCCACTTTTTTTTGTATTCAGAATTCTGACTTCCAAAGATCTAAAATTCTATCTTACACAACCTTAGTATGTATGTCTAAAGAATACTTTTCAAGAACTTTCAGGAATCCAAAAAATCATTGCAGCAACAGACAATTAGAAATAACTTCATATACAAGGTACACCAAGAATTCTGATACGGAAGTGTAAGTACATCTAAATAAACATATTTGACGCAACAGTTCATTGTCATCGAGGATATTTGTTTGAAGCCTCCATAGGTCAACTTTCAAATTCCGTCCAATTCTGCCGTCTCCGATTGGCTATATAATATTTTTAAAAAACTGTCATCGTCCACTTGTAGAATAGATAAAATGGTGGCGATTCTTAAGAAGCCCGTTATCAGCAAAACAACTGTCCACCCGATTGTCAAACGATACTAGGAACTCCGTATAGTAGAGGATTGTTCCAGAAGAAGAAAATCCTAAGCTTTGAACACTTCTCGCATTCAAAACACTGTCAACAAGAAAATCCAGATAGCGGGAGATCAATGTAGAGGATGACTTCTCAATGGTAGAAATTTCCCATGCCAAATACAGTAGCCACTGTGAAATTATGCACTACAACATCTGTACCAGAAATTTTAGCTTATCTTGAAACGATATGGTTTATAAATTAAGTGTAAATACACATAACTAAAATAACCATAATACTTAATCCCATTGACTTATTAATAATAGTTTGTGAACATTAATAAACCGGTATGCTTTAGTATATTATTATGCTTACATATAGTTGATACATAGAATTCGTTCAATAAATGTACCAGCCTTATAACCACTTACATTATTTTCTGTAGATATAAAACAGACTAACCTCAGTGAGTCTACTTAATAACGTTCCAACAGGTTTTTGCTCGAAAAAAGTTATGGGAGCTCTCATTAGTGATTTAATTAGTGGACGATGGAGAGCAACAGAAGCTCTCATTCCACCGAAAGTGGATGATACCAAGGCCACAGCGCTCAAAACTACTAAAACAGTAGAATACCCTTGGATAATTTCTACTACTTAAATTTTCTCTATATATATTTTTAATTTATCAAACATATTAAACTTGTCATTGCTGTAAGTTGATTTTCTTCAGTTCGTAATGTTAAGATATGAACGAAAAGACAAAAAAGATGGATCAGATTAATTTGATATAAAAAATTATTAGAAGCAGAATAATTTTAAATAAAAGGATAATAGATTCACCTGTCCCAACTCCTGTAACAATGTAAATATATAGATATCTTTCCATATTTATTTCCTCTCCCAACTTTTTTAAGATTAAATTTTGGTCTGACCATCCTGATAGCCATATGCCACTCCATGCCTAGCACAAAAAATAATCGTCACTTTGAATAAATGGTATCTGCAGTCATGACTTACATATACACTGGCCGCCACTGTGCAGTGCGTTTCAAAATGATAGCACACTTCGTTCTTCCACTTTTTTTGTGTTCTCCGTCGTCAGACTGATCCGATTAGAAGTGAGAGGTAATAGCCATGGAAATCTCTATTTTAAAGTTCATCGTTTTTCATAAAGAATTACCACTTCTATAGTATTTTTTTCAAAACCACCCACTTTTCATCGTTTCAACATGATGGTACACTTAACACAGTTTTGCGTTATTTAACGAAAAAAAGCGTAAATTCCCTAATATTGGACCATCATAACAATGGGTCGTGTTTCTACACGGAGTCTAGACGAAAGAGGTCAAATTAAAGTACTGTCAACTACCGGTTACACAGTGAAGCAGATTGCTGATGTTGTCAAGCGCTCCAGGAAGGCTATTATGAATTTCCTGCGCCACCAAGAAGAATATGGTACAAAGAAGAGTAGTGGAAGACCTGGCAAAATGAATGGCCATGAAAAAAGGAAATTCTGCGGACTGCGTCGAATAACACGATCAGCATCGTTGGAACCCGTAGGACTTGTGGCATTGATGCTTCAAAAACTACGGTGTGGAGAATGCTGGACAAGTGTCCCGAATATTGTCCGATCACGAATGAAGAAGTGTCCACAACTGACACAAGGACATAAGGACGAAAGGCTTTGCTGGGCCAAAATATTCATGAGATGCAACTGGGAAAAGGTACGACTTTTACGAGTCTTAAAAAATAAGCCTATAAATTCATTATTTAGAATTTAGGTGATCTTCAGCGATGGGAAGTTCAACCTAGATGGTTCTGATGGTTTTCACTCCTATTGGAGAGATTTGTGCAAGATCTGCGACACTTTTCAACTCGAAATTTCGATGGAGGAAGTCTTATGGTTTGGGGTGCGTTCAGTGCTATGAGACTAGTCGACTTGACGTTGTCTCGACGAAGATGAACAGCGTGGACTATCAGAATATCTTAGAACATCGTCTAGTCTAGTATCTCCAACGTTTTCCAAGCGCTATCTTCACTTTCCAATGCCACCATTCATGCCTGTCAAAGCACGAAAACGGCTGAAGAGCAATGAAGTGGACACTCCGGATTTAGATCTGATGGAGAATCTTTGGGTAATTCTTGTGTGGCGGATCAAGGATCTAAAATCTGCCATTAGCAAATCATGGAGCGAAGTAGACAAAGGTGTCGTCAACCATTTAGTAAGCAGTGTGGCAGAACCAATTTTTCAGGTTATTAATAAAAGTGGTAGTTGTACTGAAAATTAGGTAATTGTTATATACATTGGTTATTACTGTTTTTGGCATAAAAACATATTTTAATAAAGTGTGCTATCATTTTGAAACGACCAAAGTGGGTGGTTTTGAAAAAAATACTATAGAAGTGGTAATTCTTTATGAAAAACGATGAAATTTAAACTAGAGATTTCTAAGGCTGTTACCTCTCACTTCTAATCGAACCAGTCTGATGACGGAGAACACAAAAAAAGTGGAAGAACGAAGTGTGCTATTATTTTGAAACGCACTGTATATGTATTTTCAATTGTAAAATGATATACCTACAAGAAGATAGGTCGAAGCAGGTCTAATGTCTACCGATTAACTAGCTTTTATTTTTCTTCTGGTTCTAGGAATATTGATATAATTAAACATATTTTTAAGAAAACCACCTGTACACTGTATCGTGAAACAAGAAGTGCTAGGAAAATAAAGAACCACTGGTACGAGAACGCCTTCAGATACTTGAGATAGACATTACTTGAGATCTATAATTAAACCTTTGACTTTAAACATTACATATAGATACTTTTATTAAAACTCGATAAATTCTTTTGACGCAATTTTTATCATGATTATCTGAATAAAAAACTTGCACGTTACTGTAATAAATTATGTGAATTTATACTTGAACGATAAATTTTTCATCTGATTTTGAACATTATGTTTAATAATTTGTATATGCTTCAGTGACGTTTTAAATTAGTTATTAATGTGTTAAAGATTAACCAACCGCCCCTTCCTCCACTTTCTCCAAATTCTTTGATTCATCAGGTTGAGGTTGTTCGAACATTACTGCTTTAGCCTTCTTCCTTGGTTTCATTACTGAAGCAGGACATATTTTGAGATCCTTTTTTGATTCTCCATCTAGGTTTACATAGCAATGTATTCAAACCAAATTAAATGACACACACTGCGGTGATTTATTAGATATCATTAGTGATTCTCTGATCAAATACCTCTATTTAAACCGGAACTCTATTTAATAAGGGCAAGTTAGGAAATATCCTAGTTTCGTATCACATCATTTTCTATATTAGACCAAGTTTAAAAAAATATCAATGTTTACCTAGTCATTTTACAATTAGTTCTTTATAACTAACTGAACGATAGAAAATAAATCAGATATTTGCTTCGTTTTTTTTTAAAATAACCTCATAAACATTAACTAACATTCTGAGCTCATGTTTATTCCTTCCTCGATCTTTGGCTCCATTTCATTTCTAAGCCTACTGAATATTTTACTTCTCAGCAGTAGTTCTACGTAAACTCCGTAGTCAACTATACGGCCATCTAAATAGGTACCGATTTTAGAAAACTGTTAAAATGTTTAGAATAAAGTATGTACTTAGACCTTGCATAATATGAATTGTGTCGGCATTCTGAGTGAGAGCAATGCGATTAGTAGTTAGGACAACAGCTTTCTTGGAGAGAATTCCTTTCGGCCCAAGTATCTAAAATACGGAAGAATAAAACAGTTATCAACAAATAGTTTAAAATAATTGTAGGGTAATACATTCCTTATAATTAATATTAAAAAATTAGGCTTTTAATTTAAATAGAACAATAACATAAGGTACTGAGATTTACCATATCATACATAGCCTTAGCAATAGTTGAATCTACTGTTGAAAAGGGGTCATCAAGTAGGTAGATATCACAATCCTGAATTTTATATTAACAAGAGAAAGTACTATGTACAGTAATAGTTCAATAATTAAAAGAGCTTTATCTAGGAACATGAATTAATATTAATGATGAATTGAAGTAAAAAGTAACTGTAGGGTAAATGAAGTATACTTTTTTTTCTTTAGAGAGGAAATAATTAAATATAAATATTAAAAATATAAATACATTAGCGACAACTTAAAGTTTTGAAATTATATGTTTTTAAGAATTTTTATTTACAGGTTGTATTTATCATTGAACCTTAGGTGGTCACCTGGTAAAGAGCTCTGGCTAAAGCAATTCGTGTGCATTGTCCAGTAGATAAGAAAACACCCTGAAATATGTTTCGTTATAAATACAAAACCATAATTTTTCATTTAATTGAGTAATTTTAAATATTATGAATATATGTGTTACATATTTAGAATAAAACTAACTGAGTAATGTAGACAATTTAAGACTGAGGTCTAGAAAATGTAGTATTGAATTTGCAACTAATTCTATCTTAAAAACTCTCAGATCTATTTTTTTTGACTTCTATATAATCGAGATGTTTGGCTATCAAATTAAATCTGCGTCTACATCTCTGCTGAGCTCACATTTTCTCCAACCATAGTTGCATCGCATCTCGGAAGACTATACAGGTCTTTCTTCAGATCACATGCTCTTATTACCTAAATAATAATCTAATAAATATATTAGCATCATGCAAAATATTTTAGCCTGTGATCTCAGTCCGCTAACGAGGAATCAATTTTGAACTAACGATAATAGTTTGCGTCCAATTATTTATTTAGAAGGAACATGTAATATTCACCAACCCTATCATATTTGTTTTTATCGAAATCATTTCCAAATAAGATGTTTGCTCTAATGGTATCGTTTAAAATCCATGGAGTTTGAGGAACGTAGCCAATTGTTCCGCTGACTTTTCTATGGCCATCGAGAAGCGTCATTTCCCCTAAAATCTTAATTTATAGCGATACTAAAACAAAACATTGGAAACAGTAGAGTAAATAAACATTCACTTATGTTCACCCAACTTAATCTATGAATATAACCATAAACTAATTTGCTATATTTTAGGTCTCTTTTAAAATTAATTTAAAATTGAATGGTGGATTGATGTTACGAATAAAATGCAGGATTCTTCCAAATAAGTGTCATATTTATCCTTATTATTAGATAAATCAGCTATTTATATATTTAAATAAACCTATTAAATTTGTTAAAGGACAGAAATTATATCAACAATGCAAAACCCTCACCCAGAATAGCAGCTAACATTGACGATTTTCCAGAACCAGTTGGACCAACTATAGCATTCAATTCGTTTTTCTTTAAATTAAAAGTAATCTATAATTGTTTTAGATTAAAATAATTATTTTCAGTTGAAAACCACATATTTCTATTTATTTCGTCTTATTATTTGGTTATTAAAATGAATTCCCTCATTTTTCAACTGTATTTTAGACATGTAAGATGATTCGTTTACATTAAAGATGTTAAGAAACGTGATATTTATAAATAATAATACGAAATATTAATTTATTAAGCCAACATACATCTTTCAAGTCTTCTTTCTCTTTGGACCATGAGAAAAACGCATTTTGCACTTCAACTGACACTGTAAAGTGTTCTCCTTGTGGCACTTTTTCTTTATAAATATGTAATTCTTCAGCATCGAAAAATTCATTAAGGCGTCTGCTACATACAAGACCCTAAATTATAAATATCTGTAACCCTAATTTTTTCCGAAAAATATCGAAGCGAGTCTAATAAATTCACTAAAAAAAGAGATTAAAATGTTAACCCTTGTAAGGAAGTGAATTGTCCGTGCTATAACGGACATTGGCATCCTTAGCTGGTTTAAAACTGCAAGTGTTACAAAGGCTACCTAGAACATTCATATTTTCTTCCTTTTTATCCGATAGTATACTTTTTTTCAACTATTTCACTGTTTTTTTTTTAGAAAATTTACTCTATTAATTATAATCGATTTTATAGAAATGTTACCAGGTGTGAACTACTTATAACAAATCAAAACACAAAGACAAATTTATGAGATTAAATTTATGGAATAAATACCTGAGGAGTGAGAGAGTTTGCAGGTGAAATTAACACAAACCACGTGAAACAAATTATAGTTGCCTAAAAAAGATACTGAGGATAAATTAAAATCAAGTTATCTGGTTAATCTTTTTGAGGCTTATTCTACATTACTAATAGCAGTAAATAACAAAGAAAATATGGACTACATATCAGCAGTACTCTAATTAAATATGCTTTTTTAGAAATTAGAATAATTATATGTTTCTAAGTAAATTCAATAAATTAAAATTATGAAGTTTTATAACATTCATTTTATAATTATTGATTTTGCTAAAATGATAGATGATCTGTTATTGCATTCTTTATCAAATCGTTAGTTTATTTATAATAATTTAATTGTTAAAGCTGATATTATGGATGAACCTTTATTTGTCAAAATATCAGAAAATTGAAGAGTTATAAAACGTTGTTCAATTCTACATGTGATAGCAACACGAAAATCGGAGTTAATAGGTTATAGAGCCTTTCCTAAAACTTTATGAATGATTTAATTTGAAATTAAGGTACAATAAGTCCAACTTACGAGCAAAGGTGCAACCGAATTAATTTCTTGGAGAACTCGCGATACAAGTGTGCTCCTGTAGAATTTATTTAGATATTTGATGAATTATATTAGACGTTGAAATGTTAGCTAGGAATATGATATTTTAGAATCACAAAACTTTTGCTTATTTCTGTAATTGAAAATTGACATCTAAAATAATATGATAATAGAAAATGAGCATGTTGCTATGCCATCTCTACAAACCTCGTAAGTAGTTTCACTTCCTCATTACGTAATCGGTTGATTTCGGCTTCGAAAGGCTCTTCCCAAGCATATAATTTCACCACTTTCATCCCATTCAGAATCTAAAAAATAATTCATGGAAAAGTCCTGCGACTACTTTTTAAAAGTAGGCTTTTCATTGGAATAATAATTGGAGAACAATGAAACCACTCTTGATTTCACCTCTTTTGTAAGTTTCAGTCGTTTATCTTTGATCCTCATTTGTCTTGCCTGAAATGTGCATATAAATAAAATGTATGTTTTTTAGAGAAACACGGTTATTTTTAATATTAAACAGCATACACAAATGATATTTTACCTGCAAGGAACGGATGAGTCTAGAGCAAAGAAAGTTTAATGGAGCATAAATAATCACAATGATTACTGCGGCGAGGAATGGACTGCCAATTGTAAAATATAAAAAAATAAGAGCAAGAACAATCTGAAAAAATTGTGTTGTATAACAAAGTTATCAATATTAATACAGTCTAAAGGTTCATATAAAACTATTTCGAATTATTATCCTATGAATCACCTTATCTACTTAAACCCATTCTGAACTAGAAATTTTTTATAATTATAAATTTACCAAGATATTGATGGTATTAAACAACTTCGAATGAAAGTTGAACTGAGTGCAGTTTCAAATAATACGTTGGCATTTATTTTTATATAATTCACCACAAAAGAGAAGATAGTCAAAAATTTATCTCAATAGAGCTAGTAATAATTCTGCTTATTTATAGAAATGTTTCTTATCATAAATTAAACGGATTTATCATTGAAAAAGTACTATGCGGAATAATTGTTTTCAAGAGGATGACTCAATACTTGTAGTGATCATCCATCGATCATTGTTACAATTATATTATGGAAACCTTGGAGGAAACCAGCTACTACATGATTTGATTAGTCTTTTAGTTCATTCCCAAGCTTAACGACAAATTTAAATACCTCTAACTTCCCCCAAAACCGTGAAAAGTGATTGTTCTACAAACCTCAAAAAGAGAAGACCATGCAAAGTGTACATATAAGGCTGCATCCACTAGTGCTTCTGTGTCTACCGTAGCCAAGTTGATAATTCTGGCTCCAGGCCACGTACTTCTTCCGCCATTCGAAAGACGAAGACTCTTAACGTTTATTTATGAGCTTTGCAATTTTCCCTCCATTATGTAAAATTCCATTTTTAAATTACAAGAAAAATTTTTTAAAGTTTATCAACTCTTATTATCCGTACAAACCTATTATTTGATACTCATATTATCCATCCAATATTTTCATATTCCGATTAATTACATTAATTATATTCGCGCTTTGTATTTTATTTGATTAATAGAAGAATTTACCTTTTTCAGTATTGTATTAGTTAGAATACTCAAGGCAAGAACTGAATCTCTGGTGACAACATAGGTATGAATTCCTGCAAAATCTAGTTGTTACTGTTCTTTTTAATTAGTCTAAGATTTGAAAAAATATTGGTGTATCTTATTAAATTAGATTTTTAATACTGACTCATATTGAATATCAATTATTAGGTCTAAACTTAATTAGTTTCATCTAAGTCTTCACTGAAATTTCTAAAAATATCTGGAAGCAGCATAAAAAGATAATTTAAAATTGTTTACGTTTACGACTTTTTACATACAATTTGTAATTCCTTTACCTGAGAATAGTGACTTTAATTCTGCACACATAAACATCATAACAGCTATGGTCAGACATCTCGATAGGGGAGTAGTAGTTGTTGCTTCGATTAGTAATCTACGCAGTAATTTACTTAATATTTGGCAAATTTTTATGTTTAATTTCCTCTGATTTTTCAGTTACCCGTCGCCCGATTTATATATAATTTTTGAAATGGTAGTTTTTTTTCTTATTATTTGTCGCTTATAT
Source organism: Heterorhabditis bacteriophora (assembly GCA_964036235.1). NCBI lineage: Eukaryota > Metazoa > Nematoda > Chromadorea > Rhabditida > Heterorhabditidae > Heterorhabditis > Heterorhabditis bacteriophora. The sequence goes on along the minus strand of OZ038426.1, from coordinate 12,164,220 downwards.
TTTAGACTAATAGTTGTGGTTAAGTGTTTAACTTGTTTAGATCAATAAAATAGAAAGTTTCCTCTTCATTAGTCATTTTATAGTGGTCAAGTCGTACAAAAATAGTTGATCTATATACAATCCTATATATAAACAATAGCCTACAGATTTTCGATTGGCCAAATTTTAAAAATACAGGTGGCTTTAATAGATGACAAAAATGGGGAAAATAGCACTATTTCGAGAGTACTTATCTGACTAAAAACCATCCCTATTACTTAGTAGACATACGCATTTAGATTTTGAGAATTTTGTTCAAGTAATTATTTGCTAAAATTCCAAAGTTCCATTGTTTAGAGTTTAGATATGAAAATATTAGATTAAACAACTTCTAAAAATTTCAACTCACTTGAGAAAGAAGAGATTTAGATAACTGAAGATGATGGAAATTAACTTTGTAATGAATGCAGTGAACACCGACCATCTATAGTGTACTAATAGGACCCAGACTATGTTCGCTTTTGAACCTGAGTTATTAATATTGACATTTCATCCTTCCATTCCGTTAAAGGGATTTATTTATTCTAATTTCGTCGATATTAAAGTAATGTAATAAAGAGATAGAACAAATCTTTACTAAAAGGGAAGTCTATTAGGCTTAGCAAACATCTTAGTTGGCTTCAAAAAATAAGCCTTAACATATAGTATTTGCATAAAATATTGATAAAACAAGATTTTTAGATTTCAAAAAGCACGAAACTATAGAATCTTAAGTTTATTCTAAATAAACTCTTGGCTTTAATAAAAAAGGAATTGAAAAACAGTTATAAAAATTTTCATGAAATAAAAATCTCTCACCTAATCTCCAGCACCTCAAAAGATTGATGGATCTGTACTTTTGTTTTAAGAGAATTAGGTCATCATATACGAGTGTTTTATCTGATCCTTTCTTGAGTAGAGGACTAAGCCAAAGAAACAATAATTGAGAAAAGAATGAATGTCGTTCGTCAAATAGTCTAAGAGGTAGGCGTGATGTTTTACTTATATCGGACAATGCTCTGCCATGTTTTGATATGGCTAGAACGGCTGGAATTTTTGCATTATAATATATAATCTTTATAATTTTATATGTGAATATAGTTAAACAAAAGCACTGATTAATATTCACGATTGCTTTACGATTTATTTGCACCGTTAATGGAGGTAATTTTTCCACAAATTTATTCGTTTAAATATTAAATGAAATAAGAAATAATTTTTATATTTATAGACCTCTTTGGCGTATGAAATAAACATACCATAGAAACTAACCACTCATTGCCTAGTTTACAACCGATCAATAAAATCAATCGAAATTGTGGTCAAAGAGTTAACCAACGAATCGTGATGCGGTCTATGCCAGTATGGAATTACTTCATGCAATTCCGATGTCATAATCCCTACTAGAATTATGCATGCACTCAATTGTTTATAGAGGGACAAGCAATTTATGATGACAAACTTAGTGAATAATGAGTGAGGACGGTCTGCGATACAAAACCAATACGAATTCCTCGTTTACATCTCAATGTTTCTAAAATTGGTGCCCACCTAATAATATATTGTCCGTTATAGTTTTATCCAAAATATTTTTACTATTAGAGATGTCAATCAGATTTCTATAGTTACATTTATATAAATATCTTCAATAATGAAAACCTGCTACATTTATAACGACATCAAACTCAATGAATGTGAATCGATCTTATAATTGATCAAATACTAACAAAAAGTTCCTATTTTATAATTCATATTCAGTCAAAAAGTAGTTATTAGATAACTTAGTAGGCTTTGAAAAAGTAATTTCTTAACTATTTCATATGTTTGATAGATTAATTTAATACCATAAATATTTCCTGACTATAGATATAATCTTATTCATTTGGCATCCAACCTATGCTATCTTCTTTATTTACTTCCTTAAGAAAATAATATAATTTATCGAATATTTTCTCGTTATCAATATCAAAAAGGCGCATATAGTTAGTGGGTGACAGTTTAAGACATACATATTAAAGAAATTATACATAAATTTAGAAACTGTGATGTTGATCTAATATTTAATTGAAACTCCTGTTAATTGGGATCGCCGAAACATTTATTTAATAAATTTTGCTATGTCATTAGAAATGTTGTGTTTATTTTTCTCTAAGACTGAGACAATTATGATATATTAGTGATCTTTAATTCTTTAAGTCTTCCTAACTTCTGTTATAATTTTTCAATGATATTCAACAATAAGATAAGGCGTTATGATTATCACTCTAAAAGAGTCGCTTACCTTTTCTTTATCCAATCTTCCACCTAACTCCAGGTGTTTGAAACCACTACTTGTTAGAAGAATCACCCACGAATTTTTTTTGTACGGTATAATTATCTATTCGATAAATCTCCTTAATATCCTCTATGCATTATATCTCGTACAATAAAGGAATGCTCGTCTTTGGTTCCTTTTGAAATTGGAGAATTTTTTTCAAAGACGATATTTATTTAATCTTACATTAACTGTACGACATATAGTAGAAACACTGATATTGATGTTTAACTTTGTCTGCATCTCTCTTTGGATATCAACTGCGTTAATGCTTCCACTTGATCACGACAGATATACAATAATTTTATTCTCTCGATATATAGTGGCTTTTAGACGAGTTTATATTGGTTCATAATCCACTATTTTGAACTTTTATTTATTGAGTCAATAGTAGATTTCCCGATATTGAACTGCAAAGTATAATGCTGTAGATTCCACTTGATTAGCAATGTCTACGAAGGTGATTTTAATAAGTTATGAGGTTTGCCATGAACAATTTTGTACGCACATTTAGATGATCGCAAACAATTACATCATAACACAGAACATGATATTTTTTTAAAGTAGAAATAGTGACAGTAGGATAATAATCTTTACAAAAATGTAGTCGCCCAAAAAAGTAAAAACAACGTAACTCGGCCCAGGGTATAGTTTGATATATAAATTTTTGACTGCATATGCCCCTACTTGGCTCATATCAACCTGAGTTATAAATGAAAGTTAACGAATTTAATTGAAATATAAATAAGTAATATGAGTCATTTTAAAGCGTAACTTTATGTATATTACCTTATATGTTTGAGAAAACTGACATAAAATAGCAAAATTTCATAAAACTGAAATTAGTGAAATACATGGTATTAAAGATATTTAATCCTCAAGCACATGCTACCGTAATGCACTGAGAGTGCTGGTAGCGCTAGAGATGCTAAGTCGGTGGCTAGTCCCTGGTACTTGAAGATAACTGCTGTCTTCGTCTCCCCACCAACGCTTCGTCCGAAATCGAATTGACTTTGACATTGCGGCTAAACCATAGTTGTGCTCCGCAGAAACACAAGCAATGTACCTGACAAATTATATATATTAGCCTTCATTTTTTATTGTCTAATATTATATTATATATGACGCAAAAAAATTTCTAGAAATAGAAAAATATTTTATATATTATGGAATTTTTTCAACATTAAGAATTTCTTATTTATACTTATATTACAATACCTAGTATCTGGAAGTAAGTCAGTAAGTGTAAATCTTGTTGACTTTCCACACTTGTATCGACTCCAGTATAAGAATTGCGGTGCTGGTTCTTGAGTGAATTGGATGACATAACTCTAAAAGACACGATGACCTATGAAAATTTAAGTGATAAATATGCTTAGATTTATTATTATAGAGGAAAATATAGTAATTTTATTTATCAATGGTCTTAAATGTCGTATGACAATACAATGGTCTCTTTCCATCTGTCTACGATTCCATTTCTAATAAGATTTCCTGTTTGTTTACAACTAGTTCAGTTTCTTAATTGAATTTAAATGTCCTAAGTCAATCAACATAACAAAAATTTGTCGATTCAGATTAATGGCTAAAATCCATTTACCTCAGGCCCATTGTTCATTTTTGGAGGTCTCCATGAAATTGTCGCGGTTTCACAGCTGAATGCATCAAGCCTAATTGACTGTGGAACAGTACATGGTTCTGTCAGAAGAAAAAAAAGTTTATTATGAACATAATTATGCTTGTTGTTTATATTTCAGTAGCTCTGAATATCATCGATAACTTGATTTTTGTATTTAACTTTTACAACCTTCCGCTTTTTAACATTTCTTTCTAAAACTAATATTACCCGTATATTCCTGTGCCTTAACGGGTTTGCTGCTGCCGTATCTTGTAGTAGTAGAAATACTAAATTCGTAGAGCGTAAATGATTTAAGACCAATCACAAGATATTTCTCTTTATTAATGAAGTCCACAACAACTACGTGACATCTGCGCTGTGGTGTTCTGAAATCCATATTTCAATCGAAGAAGTAAAATTTCTCTTACTAATTCAACTATACTCAATTATTTCGTTACAAAATGGATAAAAAAATTAAAAGAAAAACATCCACAATAAAAGAGTAATACGACTTATTTGATATACTTACCTTGGTTTATAGGTCAAAGTGTACCAATAGCGTTTTCCCTCATCTACATACAGTGGTGCATTCCACCTGAGAAGAACCGAATCCGCAGTAGCACGAGTAGCAGTTAGATTACGAGGAGATTGTGGTGGGTCTATTAGAGATTTTCTTTCTCCAGTAACATTGTAAATTTTTAATATATATGGTGCTTTAAGCTGCTTGTATTATTTCTTGTTTTACCTTGATTATGATAAGTTTGTTTACATACATGTCACACAAAATTATAGCAAATTTTTTTCACATTAATATGGGCTTTTCACAAATCATAAAACTGAACAAAATATTACACTAACCTGGTAACAAATCCGTTTGGGTTAGATGTTTAAGTGCTAAAATACATTTATCATATGCTGATAAGTCATGATCATTGGAATAATACTTAACTTTAGATCAGAGAAAACCATGTTAAATATTTATATCTCAGGAAGATACTTCTTTCGTAAAAAAAACATAAACTTTTAATTTTCAAATGTGTTACCCACTTGTAAATCTAATATGATGAAGTGCAGTAACTGTTTCAAAAAGTTTTCGCATTGCTTCTCTTTTCATTGCTTCTATCCTTTTCTGCTGGACCGCTTTTAGCCATGATAGAGGATCCTGCAACTCAGAATTATAACTAATTTTTCCGAGTTTCCAAATGTATATTTATTCAAATACTAAAGAAAAACCCAAAAAAGCAATGATGCATTTAAACGGAGTGGTGAAAACATAAATAATACCTCAAAATGACTGTATATTTACAGCGAAAAAATGTCTGGTATAAACTTACGTCATCTAATCGTCGACCAAAGAAGTGTAGTCTATCAATATAGTATGCTCCAACAATGTCAACACACGTTGTGGTCAGTACTAAGCCTATCAATATGAGGACAAGCACTGCCAGAATGAAAGCATCGTTACGAGGAACCAAATCTGAAATATGTCTGTTACTATATATATATGTGACCAATATAGTGCATACAGTTAAATAAAACAATATATAAACATATAGAAATTGTGTATTATCTGTAACGGTTTGATCAGAGTAAAACAAATTTATCTATGATTATTTATTTTTAAATCATGATATTCCTAATCACGCCTTCACAACTTGTGAAGTCCTGGTTTGTATTTTTAAATAGCAGTAATTTCCTTAGTTTGACGTTTTAGTTTGATTCTGCCTACAATGTTTGATTTCTTTTCCTCTACTTTTTGAAGTTTAACATATTTATCCCCTTCCCTTAATGCACTACAATTTTTAAAAAGAAAAAACTAACCTCCAAAACCTATGGTAAGTACACTCATCATTACAAAGTAAAAGCCATCGGACAGTTTCCAATGCTCAATATATGAAATAATCCACGATGAAAAAGCTATATATACAAGCAATATACCTGAAAATAGAATGGTATTGTCCTTATTGCTGAAGAAGAACTCAGTATTTAGAATTATAAAGGAATTTAAAGCTTGAGTTTTTATAATTATAATCGCTATACGTAAACAAGATAACCAAGGTCCAAGGAATAGCTAAAACAACCTACAGTACTAGTACCAAGATAACAGGCAAGAAATTTTGAGATGGAAACTGTGACTATTTATCCCATACAAAGTATTATATATATAAAATGTTTGTTATGGCAAATAACAAACAATTATAAAATCAGAACCATACCTATTTCCTTCCTCTTAAATAACCCTCAAATAGTTCAACTGAACCAGGAAAACGAATAACTTAGGTAGAACTTTGTTACTTCGTCTTATTGATATGAGTGGATAACCTTCGTTTTCAAATTGGATCACATTTCACATTACCTTCGGAAATATATATTTACCCACTATTCATCATTCCAAAAACGCATTCCCAATTTCGTTAACTACTATTTAATAAATTATTTAATTCTAAATCATGTTTTGTTAGCATATATTTTGATTCTTTACAATACCTAACAAATTATAAAGGGAAATTAGAAGACAACCAACCTATTACCAATAAAAATGGTACTTCTACAAATTGAGCATGTTCCAAATGCGTCCAGAGAAATTCCGCAACCTAACAGAAAGATAAAAGTCTTGATTATATATAAACATTAAATGGAATATGGAAAATACATGAGACAAATATTGACTTCATCCTCTCCTCCAGCAATGATTACTTGGCCAATATTCACTGAGTCTCTCCTTAACCTTCCTGACCAACGTTTATATTTCCTTTTAATTTGAAAATTATATTTTAATATTTCAGTATAAGTTCGACTCATAAATTCAGTACAGAATTTAGCCTATAATGCAATTAATTAATTAAAGTACATATTTAATCTTTTTCAAGACCATAGTGCAAATGTAACGTACCAAATCGGCTAGAGTAATTAGATAGAGGGGAATTCCAAAAAACAGATAAACTAAACAAAATAATCGTCCAATATGAGAATCAGGAGCATCAGTACCATAACCTCAATTATTTAATATAATATTTATTAAGGGCAGAAAGTGGTAATTCTATAAGCAGTGTTCAGTATTAAAAGGCATATAAGCCAAATATATTTTTGACTTTAGAAGTAAAGAAAAAATTGCAAACCTATAGATGTAAGTGTAGTAGCCGCGAAAAACAAATTCCATGTAATATTCGTTAATGGATGAGAATCAATTGTTGCCTGTGAAAACTTTATTAAAGATATTTACTGTACTGCGACTAGTTCTTGCAAAATTTCCCATATTATGATTTTTACGGTTTTCTTTGGCACCTTTTTGGTTCCAAGAGCAGATCTCAGTTCAAATTTTGAGTTTTGTAATATAAATGAATGAGGTGGATTCCGGAACTCAATTGCTAGGTAGAACATTATTGTTCTTTTTCAAAATTCGGAAAATTTGATACATAGAATATGATAGATTTTGAGTGATTTATATCTGCCATATTTCATTGTAAGGATACTGATTTTTTTACTATTCGTAGACCACAACAACGCATGTTCAATAATAAAAAAATGCTATTTATTCATTATATAGATTATTTTTTATAACTAGTTTTTTTTTGTGGTTATTTAGGTATTGAATTCAGTTGTTTTTGAACTTTTAATAATGTTGTAAGAACCATTTTATAAACTTACGACATGCGACTTTTTTTAGCTGGAACATCGTGATTAACAAAGTTATCAATAAAGAACTCTAATAAGCAGATTTAGTACTAGAAATTACACTGAGATGTAATTTTAAAATTTAAGTTTTCCATGAACTTACTGAAATATTCCTATTCCATGAAAATGGATTTTTTGAATAGACGTTGTGAACTTCTAAAATAAAATACGAGAACTGATGATCGAATGTTGAACTTCTCGTGGCGTTAAGCGACGAGATGAATTGAGTGAAATTGTGCTTTGCTCTGAATTTTTCTTGAAAGAGATTTTACTGACTCATTTAGCTTTTAAATTATTTAAAAATAAACAATTTATTTGCAGTTTAAATCTTTAAAATATATAAAAAATATGTGTAAATATAATAGTGTACCTTCTAAGATTATCTTGTATTTTCATTGACTTAAATGTTATATTTGTATATATTTATTAATGATCAAACAACTAAATCTTTATCACTATCTTATAATTAACCTCTCTAATATTTCAGCGTAATGAGTTGTTTGATTGCTGTATTTAATAATAGTGAGTATCCATCCACCAAAGGCAGCATAAGAAACCGATACCAAGAGAAGAGTCACATGGGGAAGAGCCAGTCGCAGCACCTAGACTTTGGATTTTTTCCTTTACTGATAAATTCTTAACACGATATTTTAAATGATATGATTACATATTACAACATTTTGTTGACTAATGAAGTGAAAGGTACAAATCATCATAACTTGAGTTGTTTGTTTAAAACAGTCCCAGCGATATATTTCTAATTTAGCATAAACATAGATCACAAATATAATTATTAAATAGAATAAGATATTAAATCATGCCATATTAGAAATAAAAATAAGCAACAACTAGCCTGCAATAATGATAACTAACTTTACTCACCATTGGTTTCGCGCCTTGCATGGCACGAGTGCGATGAATCGAATGGGGTAATTTTTCTTCAATATAACCGGCTGGGGCTCCCATTTTTATGGGTTAATAGAACTCAAAAGACAAAGGGAGGAAATTTAAGGATAGCTATTCTTCTGATTTTTTGATGATAATTTGTGATGAGAAGTTTGAGGAGAGATTGTAACACCAGGGGAGAGCACGATAATGAAAGAGTACAAATAGCTAGTCAATGAAGATACTGAAACGTCCACAAGATCACTGGAAGACAATACATGAATTAATCTATAATAACAAAACACATAAAACTAAAAATCAACGCATATTATCGTGCATAAGAAAGACAATTTGCGACCATAGTCACAATAATAGTACATTAATGTATTAAAATCTATCTATTGAAGAAAATTAACAACAACCTTTTGTTGTATATTACAAAGCATAGACCTATAGTTTTAAACGTTCCTTCCCTTTAGAAAATGTCCATATGGTAAAGTAGCACTCTGACAAATATGGGAAATACTAAATTAGAACATGAGGATGAGATTACCATCACATAACTGTTTTCTGGATTTTGATTAAAAGTTAAAAGAAGGTTACAAAATTTTTGCACCGAATTCCTATTTAAAATCATATTTTCCGCAACAGGAGTCAACTTAACTAATAAATGTGTTAACAGCCAGACTTGGATAATATTGTATTTTCTCAGTCACATTAAAATAAGTTCAATTAGCACGAAATTTTCAACCAAAATAGACGTTTTGAAGATTTGGAACTATTAACGAATATCTAGAAAGATCAACTTGTTATTGAAAAAAGTAAGTGATAATTGAGGATTTATTCTATTATTATAGACATTATTTTCCAATATATAGCTATTAAATACATTGCCATCCATTATATTATATAAGTACAACTATTTAAACATTTATATGGAAAAACACTGCTTATCTAATTACAATTAAACAAATAATAGTAATTCTCTCCAGAAGCATTAGCTGTTTTGGATTATTCAATCAATAAATAGGAAGTATTACTTGAACCAAAGCCTTACCAGCTGTTTAGTTAATCCGAACTGTCCTGGAGTTAATTCGGAGAATCGACACAGTCCACTTCGCATAATGCCGCACATCCTTCTCGAATTAATGAGACTGACACACCTTTAATACTGAGATATTATCTCTAAATTGATTTGATCCATAAGTACATAGGATTTTAAGTCAAACACACTATACATCTATATCTAAACATAAGATTTTACGAAGATTCTGAGACCAATTTTATAGGCTCGCATCAATAATTCTTAACCATTCTAATGGTCACCCACTTATAAAATTCATCTTGTCTTACCAATGTAGATATTTCCTCTCTGACATCCATTAATATATTTATTAATGTATGAAAGTATACATTATTTAATTCTATATTATATACCTTATGGAATATTACTCGTTAAATGCTACTATTTTGAGGAAACATTCCATTTGTGAGTTTCCTTGAACTCTATTAAATGAAATGTTCATAAAAAGTCATAGAAATCAACTATCACGTGAGACTAACAACGATTACAAATGATCTGGAATGTTTGAGTATATTATTAGGCAGACTGAGTACTATTCCGTAGTACCATGCTACGTCAAGTGTGCCACTCTGTGGTAGCTCCAGTTATCTAAGCATTTCATTCAGTATTTCTAGATAGATGTTAATAACTGTAGGGCTAGGATTAATGCGTAAAACTCAGTTTTGATAAATATAAAATGAGCAGTACCACAAGACAAACATTACATTTTACACATATATCACTCAGAAGCAGCATCAATATGGACTGAGCGCACTGGGCATCCTCTGAATGTGGTGGAGAAACATGTCCGACCCTCCGGGGAAATCAGTGACCTATTAGTCGCCCCATCCACTACATCTCAGCTAGTTACCTCTTACGACATGAAATCTTAAAATTTATAGCAAATCTTAAAAGCACCGTCAAACCACTTCCGGTATTCGATTAACACTATTAACGCAATTAACTAACATTGAATTATAATGAAAGCTAGAAACTAATACTAAGCTAATCATACTTCCGAAGACCAAATCATTTCTCATCAACACGACCTCTCATCTCGAAAGCTAATAAAGAACACAATTTTTATCAAATTCAAAACTACACTACTCAAAAAAGAAACCACCACAATGATAAGCCTTAAACCATACACTAGCTTCCAAAATTCATTAAGAATATTTAACGTTACTTTGATACATTACTATTAACTTACAAATAATTTTACCGACTTAGCATTGTAATTTAAGTCATTTATAATTAGACAATAATATAAAATAAGAATTTGATGCTTTCAACCAATCCCAGTACCAACAAAGCTGTAATTAATCACTGGCAAAGGGGGTAAAGCAATAAAGGAATGAGAGCGCCGCTACATAATCACATAAAAAGAAAGAAACGACGAGAATTAACACGAAATAGGTGAACCGCGGCTAGGATATGGCCCAAGATTTTTAGAGTATTATCACAAAAAGTTATTAATAAGTCTTAGGTAGCAAGAATAAGGCTATTTGTTATTCTTTCCTAGCTAGGTCAAAAACTCCGGAAAATTAGTTCATCTATAAAATATAGTAACCCATTAAGTGGAATAGATAAGCGACTAAACTATTGCTCCATATGAAAAATAGTTAATACAATACAAGATCCTACTAAAGCAAAAAGGCGAAATGATAGAATTATCCAAACAAATGAGGCACCGGTAATGCAACTGGAGAAGAAAAAATAACATCACTTCATTAAAAGCACCTGAGTGCAAAAAAAACGAGTTTTTTAAGCGAATACTATAGAAGCTTCAGTCCACCAGTAACAGCATCCACTTGTTCAACAGTACCAAAGACCCCAAGAATTGTACGTGATCCGGGTGGGATCTGAGTGTACCCTGCGTCTTGTACTAGATAGCAGAAACAACCCTAGAAGAAATTTAGTAATTCAAAGCTAACAAAAAAAATTACGATAATAAATCGTGAACACAAATTCTATCTCATTATATATCAATAATAAAAATTAAAAATACAAGAAAATTCCCATCTACGTAAGAAATAGTAATGCTTCATGCTATGAAATTACTGTAAAATAAAACCACCAACTGTGTCTTTAGCAGTCTTGTACATATCCATTAACTGTTCAGTACTTTGTCCCTTTACTACAATCTTTACTTGTCCATGTCGAATCCACGCACTTACAGCTTCTTGTCCCATCTCACTACCCATCGCCTTAAGCGTATTACATAAGTCATTTTGTTAAAAATTTATGTGATACAAACCTGTCTATAAACTCCTAGAGTGGCGTGTCCGACCTGTGCTGCCATTTTACCTGTGCCCATCTTTAAACTGGTATTTACTACCAAAACCATCTTATGTGTACGACCACCTGATAAAGTTTAAAATAAGTACAAAGATAAAATAAGACACAAAAGTATCGAGGCAAATTTTATTAATAACTTAATACATTAAGGAAGCGTTTCTAATCGTTCTTGTAGTAAGTGTTAATGATCTGGGAACAATCACACTCTACATCTTGATATTAATTTTATAAGTAGTTGCGGATCAATAAAAGTGAAAAAATATTAAGCATATAATGATAAAATATAATAAAAGAACACGCTAATCTGAATAATATCATTCAGGTAGACATTTTTTGAATAGAATTTATCATCACAAGCTAGCATCATTTGCCTAACATCCCTAAAATTGACTCACGATGTACCAGTGCTTGTGGGAACGCCATGCGTTCGACCCCTGTTCTTAAGGGTTGCACATTCTGGAGCTCACCTGTGGAATTAACGGCTGAAATAGCGACAACGCCATAAAAACAAAAAAATATCACTATTAAACTTCTATTAAGCACTAAGAAGAAACAAAAGCATAGATAATCATAATTAACATACCTCCCATTTCCTCGTTGTCTTCACTTTCCGAAGAATCTTCGAAGTCACTCAAGTTTGATCTTTCTATGATCCAAGTAACTGCCTGTTTATATGAATAATCATACTCTCTTAACCAAATGACAAAGAAATAACACGTCTTCAAACCTGCTCCACGTCAACGTTGCCTGTTCTAATAAGAGCCAAACGAGAAGTGAAACTGTCGAAGCCAAGATCGAGCAACTGGGCAAGATAATCACTATTTACCTGTAACGTAGTTCTGAATAAAATAAACATAAATGATCTAGTCTAACAGTAAAGTTTTGCAAGCAGTTTTAAAACAAAATATATTGTATTAATATATTCAAAAAAAAAACCGTGTTTTGTGCGTGTGGATCAATGGGATGTGGTAAATCAGATGTACTTGTTGATGGAAGTCCAGGAGGTAAAGCCTACATATAAATTGGTGACAATAGGGTTGTATAAATATTAATTAATAAGGTAATACAATACTTTGACATTTGAATTGAAAATTGCAACCAACGTGCTGATGCTCCTGAACGTCGCCAAATGGGTCTGGAACTACTGAATGTGAAAAAGAGTCGGGAAGGCTGGGGAGATTATCAACAGTAACAGACGATGGGGTTGGTGATCCTACAAATTATTAACTTCAAGTAAATTAAATTAAGACGTAAACAATTATTCAATTGTAATTTCAAAACTCCTCAACACAAACCCCTTTCCGCTCTGATTGAAGCGTTGTCCGGCTCTGGAGGGTTACCTATATCAAGGCTCGACGCACCACTAAGACGAATTGATTAGTTTATTAGTATTTCAAGAACAAAAGAATCTCTAATTAAGAAAACAAACAAATATCAGATTAAATGAACGCAGAAGAGACTACCCATGCTGTAAGTTTAATATTCTTTCAAAAATAGTCAACAAGTTCTGAGTAGTATTAGACAGATGAATGTTCGGGATATGTAGTTGAATGTATGACATTAATGATAAGTTGTCTACCAAAATAAATGGATAAATATACATAAAATAGAGCATACTGACCCTAATTGATCTCCCTCTGGAATCTGCTCAGCCATTCAAAGATTTCAAACGACTTTCCCGTTGTAACTTATTTTGTTCTTGTTGATGAGCCCTACAGTAATGAAATCCGTTAACAAAAATATAAAAGCAATTAAAATAAAACTACTTTATCTCAAGATATTCAGAGTTATCCTCAGATTCTCTTGGACCACGAATATTCTCCCAGTTATCAGTATCGATACAAGACACCTCCTGAAAATATGATTTCAAAACAAGTATCTAATAATCAAGCTAACAAAAATACCTTGTAAACACTTTCAACGGTAATACCTTCTCGAATGTTAAAACCGCTCTCTTTCAGGTCAGATCTCTGAAACAACTAATGATATGAATGTATCCCCAATATAAAATAAAAATCCATTAATGACATTTTAATGTTCATATGAATACAATTAAATGAATTTAAACTGAAATGCAATAAAGCAATCCAATATTGATTCATAAACGTGGTTAATCGGTATTAGTATTGAATTCGAAATAGTGTTATACTTCAGTCGACAGAAAACAGAACTGTAATAATTATTTAAAACTAACCAGTTGTTCCAAATTTGAATCCAACTGTTTGATTTTGCGAAAATCAAAACGAACTTGTTGAAAATAATGCAGACCAAAAGCACCACCAAAAATTATTGAGAAAAATGGAAGCCCAACTCGAAAAAAATTGAGCTTTCGATTGCTCATCAAATTTTTGGATAGCCAAAACCCAAATTCTGAAATGTGAAGCGACAAATCTACCGGCTTTTAAATAGCAAGTAAATATTTCTCTAGAACTTAGAGGTTAAAACAATTATAAATACAACTAGTAATTGACCCTCCTAAATTGCTCTCACCGTATTCTATTCATCCAAATGGGACAACGATAAGCAAGCTAATATTAACCTTTAATAACACTATTTATTTTTTATTTTTTTCCAGTGTATTACTGCTGTTGAATAAAGTATGTTCAAATCCAGAATTAAATGAGTAGTACTTGTATTTCTTAAAGTTATGTATGAGTAAAATCAAAGGCTGCTTTAGCTGGATTGTGCCCATATCAAAATGTTGATAAACGGTAATTAGTTAAAGTTCAGCATCATTATGTATACTAATTTCATTTTTTTTTAAAAACTAGTAACTGGAATTTTGATAGGAATTCGTAAAATGTGTATAATTTACAAAAAACGTTTGAGAGAGTTATTTGTATTTTTTCTACGCTATTCTTTCTTAATGGATATATTAGATAATTTGCTTAAAAAAACTACATAGATCCAAACGTCATGTAAAACCATCCAGTCAAATTAGTGAGCACTCTTGTTTAATTAAGTGGGTACGGTAATGCAGCAAAGAAGCGTCCAAGCAAGATTGACCCAGGATGTGTGCGTATGACGCAGTCATTATTCAGGTTTACACATTTGAATATCGATTGGACCCCATTGTGCGACTTTTTAGTAATATGTATTTTGCATAAAACTCCAGCATGTACCATTCAATTATGGGTTATATAAACTACTAATTCGGCATCACATTAAGCTAAATAGATATATTTATATAAGAAGCATGCTGTTTTGAATAAAATTAGTTAGTTGCACTTTTAATCTGCATTTGTAGCCTGATAACAGGAAATTCTATTCTTCTTGAACTTAGCGATACTATATTAATAAAAAATGTTTAATACCTTGTTTTTTCGCAATATTTGTTAAATAAACGTAAGTATTTATATTATTTCAGGATTAATTAATAATTTTGCCAAACATGGTGGACTTTTTAACTGTTAATTAAAAGTAACAAATCGAATACACTATTGGTACAAGTGCATTTTTTAATATAAATAACTATTGCATGTTTTTACAAAATTTCATTACATCACACCACTTATTACGCATATTCACCACTAGCATTTAAAAAAGTACTATCTACGTGTAAATATTGGTCGTACGCATATGCAAAACGTAGTAATTGATTTCCTCATTTTCCATTTCTTAACATTTCTATCTTATATTGATGCTGTGTTTGTTTACAGACGAGAATGTCATCTATAGCAATAGTGAATGGGCAACCTAGAGATCATGCGATAACACCTAATAAAGAGAATCAGAATCCTACAAGTAATAATTCCACCCCTCACATAAACAATGTTACCCCACAATTGCAGAGAGATGGGCGAAGAAGTGAAATTTATAGGTACGTGTTGTAGCAAAAAATATCACAGATACTAGTGTAATACAAACTTCATCTAAATTTAATTAATGTAATTTATAATACATTAAGTAAACCAAATGTTATTAGAGCGCTGAATATTAAACTGTATTAAATTCTACTGCTTTATTGTTTTGGGATATAAAAGTCAAAGTATAAATGAACCAAATACTAATTGGAATTTTTAAACTCCAGATATAATTCTCCAAAACCATTATACTCTGCTGCATGGGCTAATAAGAATGATAGACGGTTTCGTCTTGCAGTTGGCAGTATTGTAGAATTAGATCAAGGAAATAACGTAAGTGAGAGTTAGATTTAGTATTTAAAGTATATCATTCCATAAAACAAATAACGTAAATGCTTATGTTGTTTAACTTTTTGTTAAGGTGACGATAATTGAATTAGATGAATCAGCTGGAGCATTGGTTGAGAGAGCTACTTTTAATCATGAATTTCCTGCTAATTGTATAGGTTTTATTCCAGATTTAGTAAGTCATTTTCCACATTGAGTATTTAGGAAATATAATATTACGCTCTTCTTTATGGTGACTATAATCTGATAACTATTACAACTAAGTTCTACTCATATCTCACATCTTAAGTATTTTTTATAGGAAAATAAGTACCCTGATTTAATAGCTACCAGTGCTGATTTTTTACGATTATGGAGGATTCAACCAAATAATATTGTTACGGAAGAAGCTGTTCTTAGTAGTGTGAGTTTTAAGAAAGTACTTATAACTTCGATTTATTATAGAAGAAACGTCGGTTCATTTATATAAAATTTTCAGAATAAATCATCTCAATTTACTGCTCCTTTGACAAATTTTGATTGGAATGAGGTTGAGCCGCGGTTGATTGGTACATCAAGTATTGACACCACTTGCACAATCTATGATATTGAAGTTAGTTTTATTTTCAATAAGGATTGATAGCTCCAATTAAGCGTTATAAATGTGTACTATGCGTGGTGTTAGTTAGATTTCAGTTTTCTAAGCTAATATACTCTTTACCAATTTGCTATATGCACATTTTAGACAGGTCAAACGGCAGGTGTTGTTCGACCTACAACGTTTAATGTGAAAACACAGCTGATTGCCCATGATAAACCAGTACACGACATTGCTTTCAGTAGGGTTTATAATGGAAGAGACCACTTTGCTACTGTTGGTTAGTGGTTATTTGTATTCATGTATTTTAAATTATCTTAAATTACTGAATGGAATATATTTTTATAGTTTTATTTAGCAACGTTTTAAAATATTTGGTGTACATTATAAATCACGTTTAAATTTGCTGGTATAACTTCCTTGTGAAGGTGCTGATGGAAGTGCTCGGATGTTCGATCTACGACATCTAGAACACTCTACAATAGTGTATGAGGATCCTTTGAAACAGCCATTAATGCGTCTTTCTTGGAATAAACAGGATCATTATCATTTAGCGACATTTGCTCAAGATTCTACTGAGGTATAACTGTTGATTTAAAATTGAAACTCATATTTATTTATTGGTTTTACGACAGCAGAAAACACTTACGTAAATTAGGTGATCATTATCGACATTCGCATGCCGTGCAGTCCATTGGCTCGCCTTAAAAATCATAGTGGACCTGTGAATGGATTAGCATGGGCTCCCCATAGTGCACATCACATTTGTACTGCTAGTCAGTTTTTTGATCTTAATTATTCTTTAAATATTATAAAAAAAATTATATAACATTAAATTCTATGGGATATAAGTAGTAATGCGGGTAATATATAAACACTAATATACTTACATTCCATTTTATACTTACATGGCTATTATTTCTTTTGATTGTGATTAAAGCATTTGATATTACTACAAATATTATTTAATAAATGTAAGTCTAATATATATATATATATATAAACAGGAGTTAGTGATATTATTTTTAGACATGTTTTATGAGGAATTATAAAATAGAATAGGAATATTTTTCACAAAATATAATGTTTAGATTAAAACGATTTATAAATTTAAAATTACTAACACTATTCTAAATGCTCCAGGTACATACCATCTTTTATTGACATTTTGTATAGGTGTTTGCTCTCAAGATGAGGTTTTTTGCTGCTACTTGCGCTGTTAGCACAAGATAATTACTCAGTTATACACTACAACTATCAGCGAACTAGTGTTCCTATTATAAGAATTTGTCAAATTTTTGTATTGACCTTTTTTTGATATTTAACGTAATCATAGTTTTCACATTTGGGAATTTTAACTATTCCAGGTGATGACGCTCAAGCACTCATATGGGATCTTCAGGGAATCCCTCGTCCTGTTGAGGATCCAATTTTGGCTTACTCAGCCGGAGGAGAG
The DNA here is from genome assembly GCA_964036235.1 of Heterorhabditis bacteriophora. NCBI lineage: Eukaryota > Metazoa > Nematoda > Chromadorea > Rhabditida > Heterorhabditidae > Heterorhabditis > Heterorhabditis bacteriophora. The sequence goes on along the minus strand of OZ038426.1, from coordinate 12,146,165 downwards.
GTTCGTGACAAATGCTTGATTAAGTCAATTTCTAACTTTAGCAACTTTTAATATTTACCTAAGGTATGTATGTTTCTTTTACAATATACTATAAAATGATTTATTAATTTCAGGTGAATCAAGTTCATTGGGGACCTGCACACAACAACTGGATAAGTATTTGTTTTAATAAATCACTGGAGATCCTGCGAGTATAACTATTTTATTATTTTTACTTTACTTTAAAAAATTTTTTTTGCTACAATTAATTATTGACTAACACTGAAGTATAAAAAATCTTGCGGTAGTTTGAATTTAGTTAACTTTTCTATTATTTCAAATGTTCATTGTATTAGGTGGTGTGATAATTAAACACTTGCATTATTTTATATTTTAGATTCTTTACTATAAATTGAACGATCTAGTCTAATTACAAAGGTCTGATAGGCTTTTACTAGGAATAAAACTAGTATGTGGAAATCACGAAACATTTTTGTTTGCGTTAGCTGTTTTATCTCTTTCTTAATCACAATTCCTTTGTATTTGTAATCTATTTTTTCAATTGTTTATAGTTCATATCTTTGTATAATTCTAAATTTCTTTGTAAAATGCGACTTAATTAATTTTATGTATTAATAAGCGTTATATCTTTTACATAGTCTAAGATTGCTGGGAAATGCTTGTATTAATATTGTTGTCATATTTTTCTATTGTTTTCTTTCTCTAAATGTGTATCTCATTCGTGAATTTGTTTTATTAGTTATATTTTACTTATTTTTTCTATACCTATATTTTTAGGTAGGGCACATAAAAATCTGAAATAATTACATCACTTATATTCAATTTTAATACTGAATTTGGTTTACATCCGTTTTATTTTCAAATTAGATTTTCTAAAGATATCGACATAATTTAGATATTATTCTAGGTCAATTGTTCATAGAACAAATGATAATTCTCATGAATCTGCTCTGTTAACTTCAGATGCAAGCGGCAGGTGGAGTTCTTGCTCTCATTGCTCCGAAACAGGTTTTTATATATCCATAGTTTATAAATGACTAACATAATCAGTATATCTATATTACATAGGTCATGGATCATTCACATTCTGTGGCATTACCTTCTCATCAACCTTCTTCATTTGCAATGATGAGTGGAGCTGGTGGTAGTACTGCGTCTGCATTACAAGGTTTATCGATTTAAGTAGTGTTTTATTCATTAAAATTATGTTAATTAAATCATTTTTAGGTAACATCGCTACTATAGGTATAGGCTATTCAGTGCCTAATGCACATCATAATTTTGTGGTTCAATCGCAACCTACACCACAGATGATGCAGACTGAAACATTTGAGGTTATATGGTTTTTTCAGTATAGTTTTGGAGTGTGGATTACATCTCATTTAAGCTATAATATTTTTATTGGTAATATAAGTATTATTGATTAAGATGAATACATTAGTTATTAGCTTTAAATAATTAACTCCTGATATGTAGTCCTTTTTGAATTTTTCTATGTGACAATCCAATTTTGTAAAATATAAACAATAATTTTAAAATATCACGACCTAGAGGTTGCATGATAATAGTAATTTGGCACAGATTTTAAATGTTTTTCATTATTAGGTTTACAGTTCACAACGTCTAGATGGTATCAGGAAAGAAAAATGCTTAGTTTGGTCTTAATTTTTCTTAAAATGAGAATTTTTCTTGTAGTCTATGGATGCTGCCTCCGCTGGACCATCAAGTCAAGATGTAAATATGGGATCTGTTACAAGAGATGAGGACAAACGGAAGGTTATAATAATTTGCTTTTGAAATATATTTACTTTTATTATATATATAATTTTTTAAGGAAATTTACGGCTATGATGCTCCATACACCTTATTTTCGAGTGCATGGAGTGCAGCAACTGATCCACAACGAAGGTTTCGGTTAGCTGTCAGTAGTTTCATTGAAGAATACAGTAACAAGGTTTGTTTAGTATTTTTTGATACTTCATATATATTTCTAAATATATCAAGTTAAAATGAATATTATGGTATAAGTACTCTTAAATTTAAAGTTTATAGTTAAATATTTAGGTATCAATCGTTCAGTTAGACGAGGATGCTGGCGAGCTTATTTTGAAAAATACCTTTGATCATCCATACCCTGCTACGAAATTAATGTGGATACCTGATTCGAAAGGCAATTATCCTGATCTTATTGCAACCAGTGGAGATTACCTAAGGCTATGGAGGGTAAGTGTTAATAGATTTTGTTTAATATGTATATAATTACCACAGGGGACTTGTAAAGAATAACATATGATTGTATAGAAAATATGTCACTTAAAAGATTACACCTATATTTTACTTAGAGTGATGTTGCTAATTGTATAATTTATAATATACTACTATTAGTTGCAATTTAAAGTCTACATCTAAAATATCTGTAAAGTAGTTAATTTTAAATGTATTATTAGTGCCACTTATTTTTTTTAGATTGGCGCAGATAATAGTGCTAAAATTGAATCGTTGCTAAATACAAATCGAACTGCTGAGTATTGTGCACCTCTTACTAGTTTTGATTGGAATGAATTGGATTTAAACTTGATTGGAACAAGCAGCATCGATACAACATGTACTGTTTGGCAGTTGGAGGTATTTTCCTTAAATTCTTCTCACTTTTTCTCTGCAATTGTTTATTTATTATTGCTGCAGACTGGACAAGCAATAGGAACTACCCGTTCAACTGTGGATGGTACAGTACGCACACAGTTGATAGCACATGACAAGGAGGTTTTCGATATTTCATTTAGCAGGGGAAATAGAGATGTTTTTGCATCTGTAGGTGGGTATTTACCAGATAATTTATATAACCTAAGGAGAAACTTGAACTACTCCTTCAAGTTTAATAAGTGATGCTTTTTATTGGTTTATGTAAATTAATCAGGAAGAAATCATGGTATAGTATATAGCATTGGGGATTAAAATGTCTTCAAATTATATAGGCTTGTTCAAGTTGCGAAAGTATAAAAGACTTACATTATATTCAGCGATTGCTGCATGTTATATATTATGTAGGAGCAGATGGAAGTGTTCGTCTTTTTGACCTACGTCACCTGGAACATTCAACCATCATTTATGAAGATCCGCAACGAACACCGTTATTACGGTTGGCCTGGAATAGAAATGATTACAATTATATTGCTACTTTCGCAATGGATAGTACAGAGGTATAAATACATGCAATAGTATAATTTCAATGTAATCACGAATGCTATTTATCATTGAAATTGATAATGGTATATTATATACTTTCGTTTTAAGGTTATAATTTTGGACATGCGTATTCCATGTACTCCAGTAGCTCGACTTGCTAATCATCGTGCTCCAGTTAATGGAGTTTCTTGGGCACCACATTCTAATAGTCATCTATGTACTGCCGGTAGGAAACAATAATTTTAAGTAATGCTAATTAATGTTTTATGATATTTATTTATCGCTGAGTTAATACGTCTAATGTTATCAGCTGATGATGCTCAAGCTTTGATATGGGATGTTCATGAAATGCCACGGCCAGTAGAAGATCCAATTTTAGCCTATCAGGCGGCCGGCGAGGTGATTAATATATCATATTTTAAGATAGAAAGCTCATAAATTGTCTATATTTTTAGGTAAATCAAATCCACTGGTCATCCACGTTTCCGGATTGGATATCCATATGTTACGGAAATCGGTTAGAAATTTTGCGAGTATAAAATGGAAGCAGGGAATCAATATGGTTTCTTATCTGGTCGTAATTGAATATTGGAAATTTTCGACTGTGATTCGTACTACTTATGCAAAATAGCGGCAGTTATTTCTTATGCGTTCTATGTGGGGAAAATGTGCTTTAATTATTTCTTTAGCAATTTGAAAACATGATAAACTGGCTCGAATAATTTTGAATTAGTTGAATATCCAGTGCAAGTGCATTGGCTGTCTTCTCAATATTATATTATTGTGGTTAATAACTACAAATATCCGTTCTGAAATCCTATATGGAGCTCTGTGTTTCTTCTAATATAATAATAATCAAATCTTTGACTATGAATTTCAGATTTCTATTGAGTTGCCTTGATGCTAAGTGCTTTTCTATAATTTTGCTCACTTTTATCCGTTAAATAGCTCTTTGAACAGAGACAATGACCTAGAACTGATCCATTTTGCTCATTTGGATGAGATATATATGTATCGTGCCCTGTAGATGCTTAAATTATACTAACTATTTTATGACTTTATTGGTCTCACTTTTTTTTCGAAAATGCAGGTTTTGTTTAAATACCTTTTAAAACAAGACATTTTCACAATTTTGTGTGATTTGTATACATTCATACGGTGAATATTTTTCTCGCTCCAAACGAAATCTGTTTCTTCAAAATATTTAGGGTTAATAATGTTTAGACGTGTGTTCTGTATATATAAGTCGTATTGTTTTATCACCTAGTTTTTAAGTTTGTAATCCTAATGATTGTTGTGGTGCTTGAGTGTGAATAGGATAAATATATTAAATTATTTCCGTATTTCTGTGTTTTTACTGTTTTTTTTCCGGATTTTAAAAGTTGCGCTAGAGTTTGTATTATTACATCACATTCCGTGGTATATATCCTACATTTAATCAAATGAGCTATGGAAAATGGGATAATCCTACTTCTCTTTTGAGGTACCGTTCCGTTTTCTGTAAACAGGAAACATGGGATCCAAATTTATGTATGGATATGATATTAACCCTGATGATTCCGTTGTTTTAATGTGAAATCATCTTTAGTTAAGCATTAGATATATAATGGTTTTGAGATTTAGTGGATTTATCAACATGGAGTGTTTAGTATTTCTAATGTAGTAATAAAGGTAAGAGGTAGTTGCGAATCTTGCTTGCTTGAATAGATCTGCTTGAATGATGCTATAGTTCTTCATGATACGATGTTTTTTCTTGGAACTGGAAGAAGTCTTAAATTACATTCATCAGACTCATATAGATTATAGTTTTTAAAAAGTTATTTACGCGTTTATATGGAGCTACTGTGAATAACCTAAGGTGAGATTGTACTAAAAAAATGAACTAAAAGAAAAGTTCTGTCATTTATGCTATGCACTGAATAACTGGGTGTCTCCTACCGGTAACCCGTCGCTGCGGCGGGCGGGCGCAAGGGGTGGAATCATAGACCAGAACTGTCTGGTAATTCTATGTATTCTATCCATTCACTTATGAGAAATCCTATTATGCGAATTATTTTGCTAATATTATGTCTTGGAGGTCTAGGAATCTGTAAATGTAGGTAAAATTATGTTTATGATATTTATACTATTTATTGCAATCTTTACAAGATAATCAAATAAAAAGTACTAGATAAATTGCAGTTATTTATAAATCTATTTCACATATTTCTAAAAATATGTATACATAAATGACTTATGAACTTAACATCCATAAAATGAAGTTTTAACTCTAACTACAGCTTTCGCTCCTACATTGGAGTGTTCCAAGCATCCATCTGTAATAGGTCGATGTATGAGACCTCTTCTCGATGTTTGGGAACAAATTCGAAGCCTTGAAATTCATGCTGCTAATCTCTTGTTTCCGGTAAGTAGAGTAAAGTTTTTGTAAATAATAGGTATAATTCGTAAAGAAACAAATATCTTGAAGTTTATATGCTGATTCTTTTCCATAAAAACAATTTCATTTTATGTAGAAATTTAAATTACATATGATATATTTACTATATAATTACATAGGTTTTTAAATAATGGAACCATTCGTAATATTTCAAATTCTTGTTGATTATCTTTGTTCTTACCAATCTTTTCTTATTTTCTACTGTATTACTTCTAAAAAAGAGAAATAGTGAGAGATTATTAGACCTCCCATAACTATCGCTCATTCATCTCCATTACATATCGTGTCCGTATTTTTATGCGTCGCCCGTTTAACTGTCGTTTTCGAGCGAACGATGTGGAGTGACATAATTCGAGAAAACAACAATGGGTTGAAAATGACTAGCGTTTTATCTCAAGAAAAGGGGATACTACTGTCTTTACCATCCATTCTTTCCCAACTTCTATATGTTGTATGTATTATTTAGTTCAATGTAGTAAACTTAGGCTATTTTGCTGTAAAAAATATTGATATACTTATTCCATTTCCAGGTCTGCAAATTTAATAAATCAAAAAATAATTGGAAAGGGGCAAAAATTCATTCTTTATCACTGAATTATTCGGTTTTTAACCATGAATAATAGTTGCTCAAGAATAAATATAGTGTTATAGAACAATTAAATGTGGATAATTAACTATATTAGGTTCCCTTTTATTCTCGACAATCAGTTCTAACCCTGTGTAATATTTATATGGAAAGCATGGATAAATGTCTGAATGATGATGAAGAGAAGAGGTACGTGTTTTCAAATCAAAAATATTTAATTTACTAGTTTAAAACTACATTTCAATATTATAATGTTCCAGCTGTTCATCAAATCCTTTACTGATTTTCCTTAGAAATCATTTGCACTTTTTTTGCGGTACATATGGTCCAAAACTTTTAGGTATGTTTACAGTATTATAATTAACAATTAGTCTAAATACTTTCGTTATTTTAAGCAACTTAAATGAACTATCTTTTGTTTAGAATTATGACTCCATAATATAGTTTTAAACTGTAGCCCTAAGCATGTTGAGTGTTCCTTTTAGAAATTTCTATTGTACCTAAGTAACGTATAAAAGAATTTTTGCAGAGCAATATTCTTGTATGTCATCATCTCTAATGAAGTCTAGGCGATGTTGGAAACCTATCTTCGGAGTTCCCAACCCCATTCGGAATGCAGGTTAAACTACTGATTAAAATCAGTAAATTTTATTGCAAATAATTTTTCTTCCTAAGGTTTTACGTAGTGTTATCTATGTTATTTTAATTAATAAGCGGATATAGCTTTTATTAGCATTATATGCTTAAATAACTAACGATCTACACAAATTAAAAATATCAGTAACAGCATCTTTTTCAATAGGCTTCTTTAAGAAAGATTTTATTGAATTGACCAAATTTTAATAATAATAATTTGACGTATAAACATAGCAATACTTTCAATATCTTATGGTACCACTCATATCTCTATAATAGCAAGTCGAAGGTGAAGTGAGTATTTTCCCCAATCAATAAGTATTAATGTGTAATGAATACAGTCCACTCTCTATAGTGGATAAATAGAGAACAGTGCAGTAGAATATTTATGATTATTATTGAAATATTATAGAAAATTGCAAAGGCATTGCTGAATTTTACGAATGCGTTGAGGGTGATCTAGTTAATTCATGCGGAGAATTGACTGCCGCACTCTTGAGAAGGTCACTTCAAGAATTTGGCTGTATGGATGGTTAGTCTATTCGTTGATTTCTTAGTTATTTTTACATTTTTTCCCATCGTTTTTGTAATACCTCTTTTCTCTGTCTTTTACATATGCTTGCGCGTCTGAGGTAATTTTCACAGCTTACTCCTTTAAATACTGATTGTCGCATTAAAGTTATTATATTAATTTATATACATTTGTAAACAACTATTCAATTTCATACTATAACTATTATGTGAACAATTTATATATCCATTGTTCAGTATTGGTCTTAATGCTTATATCTCTTGGACATTGTTATTTTAACTGATAGTTTAACATTCACAGTAATGCGATAATAACATCGAACAGAATGTTTACGTAATATTTATGTTGTAGAATCTCCACTTTTTAATAAAATTCTGGAGAAAGCAAATTCATCAGGATTACTGACTGAAGAATATCGAAGAGGTATAATATTCTTGTTTTCTAAAAATTGTTTAATATACCTAGAATTCCAGCTATAATTATAGAATCGTAATAAATTTTTATAAATGAAAAATTTTGTTATATGCTCAGAAGAAATATACTTGTTTTCAGAGTACATTAAGCGTGAAAACTCATACAACTTAAACACTACAAAACCCAGTAAAGTGGAGATGGATGAAAAAGGTCTTTTTCTCTAGCAGAGCATATATCTTAATAAGTCTGGTTTTTTTAAAATAGAAGACTTAATACATTCCAAGATTGATAGTGATATAATTTAATGTAATTGTATTATTTTTTATAGATGCATCACTCTTTCTCGACAGTTCTAAAAAGATTGAAATCGCATTCATAAGTGATAACCAGAAGCCAGGTGTATATGATCTATAAGCTCTTTTTAAATATTTGATTACTTTGAATCAGTATTTACAACAGTTTCTAGCGTTGCGGTAGCTGTGTTGTCTACAATCACGCAGCAATTTAACCGTTGCTGAATATTTCTTGTTGCCTTGATTTATTAGTTGTAAACTCCGAAGGGAAAACGTTATTATTTCCGCAATACGAATCAGATTATTGTAAAAAAAACTGGTGAACAATAGAATGACTGAGATGTTGCTAACGTTTTACGCGACGAGAGATTATACTAACTGAAATACTTTTATTTGTAATACCTATCTTGAACAAAATTACAAATAGTAAAATACTGCGCTTAGTCATAGGCGACGTTCGAGGATCAAAAAAAAATCAACAAGAGTTTTAGTTACTTTTAAAAGTCGCTTAAATATGTATACATTTTCTTGTTACTTCATTTAATATTTTTAGCATTTATTATTATTTAGGGAATGTTGCAATCACACTACCCCCAGATTATAAAGCACTTAATCACTTCTGTTTGATATTATTATTTTAATATATTATTTTAGAAATTAAAGGAACTGATATGTCTAGAACTGACGAAGTCATCACTAAAATTATCGAGAATAATGAAAATCCTGTAAACTCTATTGCCATTGAAGAAGTTCTTGATAATCAGTCCACTACTGAAACTTTAGAAGGTGAGATTTTCATATTTTTAGAGCAGTGATAAAGCAGAAAGTTGTTGTTTTTTATAAAAAAAAATGACATTCTACAGATATATTCACCAAGACCACTATAGAATCTACAACATTACCTCCATGTAATGTTGACGATAACATGTCTATCACCAAATGTTACAGTACACTAATGGGGTAAGCAAATATAATTAAAAGCATTTAAGTATTGCATTGTTAAGTCTTTGTCATTCAAAATATATGTTGTGTACTTTTAATTTGTAAACGGGCACAATTCTAGGTTTATTATTCAATTCTCGAGTGTTAGAACAATTTCTGTATGCTTTAAAAAATAAATATGATGTAGTCTTTACAAAAATCTTGCTTTTAGTCAATAAATGCATAAAAATAATACTCTATATAAAACTATTATTAATTTTAGTAAACTAGCTGGTATTTCGGTGGCATCGCCGGCTTCAACATATATGCTATTTCCTTTGTTTAATGTGACAAAGGACGACGTTAAATCTATGTGTCGCGAATATGAAACGGCAAATAAGTGTGTAGGAAATCTGAAGGATCGATGTAGCCGAAATCAGGTTCGTATCGCCAAAAAAAGAAAATTGGTCCCTTTGATCCCCCATTTTTTTTGCGATTTATTGAGTAATAATAGATCATAAGTGCTTGTACCACAGTTAAAACATTACTTCCTACCGCATTAGTTGCATAAATCACCGAAGAAGATTTTCCTATTGACCATAAACAAAATAAATTATTTATGTTTTTCCACTGCAATGCCAATATATGTTCTGACTAATTTTTTTCCCTTTCTAGCAGTAGATCAAACTTGATATTTTCAGATTATGTCTTTGTTAAATTAATTTTAATATTATTAATAGAAAACACATGCATATATGTAGGTATAATTTCTATTTAAGCTTTTAAAATTCGCCAACGTTCAATTCGCAATTATTTGTGCTAGCTTATCGGAAGTCGATTTTGACCAGGAATATGAGTGTTTACAAGAACAAATTCTGATCAGTAAAGTGAGTTGAGTTTGGATCTCTCTTCAAAAAATCTATTATTAGATATTTATTAAATTTGCTATGCTAAAGCAATAAAATGAGACAAATTTTGTGGGTAATGGCTATATGTCATAAGATGTTACAATTCTTTTTTATTTATTAAATATAATTTCTACCTTCTAGCGCTTAACTATAGCGGCGTGCTTTATAAAAATCAGAAATGAGGAAGACAAACATTTCAATTAAACTTTGATGACATTATATGGTCTTATAAGGTTATAAAACTACAAAAGAACTTTTTTTCAGAATTGTTTGCTTCATATTAATGGTACAGTTCAATTGAACCAGGCTCGATGCAAAGGTCATTCTGCTTTTACAGAATGTATAAAAGATACTATCACTATGAAATGCGGAAAAGGTTCTACACTTCTAATGAATAAAATAATAAGTGGATATAGATGTCATTTCAAAGGTAATTTCAAGCTCAATATATAATAGACATAAATGTTAAATTCAATTTTAATTTTTATAAGATAAAGTGTACTTCTGTTCTAGAAAACGAATCCTATGCCCCTCTGTCTAGTTTTTCAACAACACTAAGTCCTTCACGAAAAAAAGAATCGGATGAATTACTGGATTCAATAGTGCATATGTTGATAATTTCTAATTTGGATTCAAAAAAATTGTCTGCTCAAGGAACTAAAATAGACGAAGATTTCTCTGGTCCTAAATTACTTACTGAAAAAACAAGTGCATTTACTAGTGATGAATCAAAGCTCAGTCGTAAACCGAAATATTCCGAAAATATATATGTAGTAGGTTTTCATGTCCGAGAAGGAAGTGGAGAAGACATACAACCTATAAAAGAAGGTTCTGGCTTTGAAGAAGATGATGATCAATCTAAATCTACAATTCCTTTATTAATATCAGATGAAAATTTAACTAATAAAGAAGATCATGACCAAAATTTAGTTACCCAAACTTCTATTGAAACTCCTGTATTAATCTCTTCTACTATTTTCTCCACTCCTATTAATTCATTATTCACGCAACTATCTACTACAAGACCAATATTATTTGATAAAAAAAAGTTACTGCCTGAAAAACCTACTATTATGGAATATGATCCAAGGAACGAATATATGACATCTAAAATGGGAAAAATGCAACAACTTGATTCTAGTGAAGAGTTTAATTACACAATTTCTACGGATTGTACACAGCCTTTGAGAGATAAGGCAAGAGTTATAAATATATATCTATTTATCATTAAGTCATTTTTAATTAATAAGCTTACTAAGTAGGCAGAATTTAAAAAAGAAGAAGAAGGGTAAATTTCAAATGTTTAAGTAATATCCAGCTTAAAATTTCATCGTTGTAAAAATGGTTCCGTTAATTTTATAACTTTCTGCATTTACATTAGTAATATCATAGTTTCCAGGCTAGGATTTGTATTGCACCTTTAATGAGGACTTTGGTTGCTCTACGCGAAGCTAGACCTGAGCTATCACAGGTGCCTTATTTCATATTATACTGTTAGTCATATTTGGCTTTCATTCTTTCTTTTCTTTCTTTTCTTCACATATTTTGCTTTTATTTCTGGTTTATATATAGTGCTAATGATTGTTATACGGGCAGTAGTCGCGTACAACACCTTTCTATTTTGACATCATGTCTGATGAGGAAGTTGTAATGCTAAGTACCTTGAAAAAATCGTTGATTACTCTGCCACTGTAACAATTAACTATATTTTTTTACGTAACACGATTACCGAGAGCAAGACATAAGTTGACTGAAATTAGATTCAAAAAAATCGGTGCCTATATACAATTGTTATTGTTAAATGGATAAATACTAAGTAATTCAGAAAATTACTTTAAAATATAATTGTTGGTGCTTCTAATTTATTCGACATGTTTACTGTAATATTGATAAGCCGCTTCGTATAGTTTCTAAAGGTGTCCACTTTAATAGAAGCAAAATCTAAGTCACCTTTCTTCTTAGTCTAAACATACTTATAGGTCTCTTTTCCAATCTACAAATACACTCGGTTTGAACTACTGGAATTATGCGATGGCTATGCAAATTCATTCCTCTGTGCAGGCATAGATCATATTAAAACTTGTATTATGGATGAATTGGTTTGTTCCTTTTAGCTTCAAGTTAGTGAAAAAGTAAGAAAACACGAACATTTGAGTGCTGGTTAATATGGGAACTACTTAAAAGTCAAACAAACAGTAACAAATCCATCTACTTTACGTTCTGTGAGGCTATGCTCTAATTTCTCTTCACTTAAAACATAGACTCGCACGTGAAAACTTAATCTTGTTCCCAAGATAATTTGATGAAGAAAACTGGTCAAGAAAGATTTTTTATTAGATGTTTTCTCTTTAACTAAAGATTACTTGCGTAATGCGAATAATAATATTTACTGATATACTCACTCTTCAGGTCCGTTTCGCTCAAGATCATCTTGGCTATATTTGCTCTCCGCAAAACATACAGAGGTTTATGGAACATTATGACTGCATTATGCAACAAGAGGTGCTTGATATCGTATCACACGTAAAGCTTACAGTAGAATTACTTAGGAGTTATATCTTGATGTATTAATCAATTAATTGAGATTAAAATTAACTGATTTTATATATATATGCAAACTTAAGGTAACGGCCAAAGGAGACTGTCGTAAGTATGTAATGGGAGAGGCGATACCAGGGAAAGACCAGGTTAGATTAGGGTTTTTACGCTATTTAATTCCAAATATTTGGTTAAATAATTATACACCATAATAGACAATGTAACAAAATTTTATTAGAATGATCACATCCTATAAAATAAATTCTAGCATAAATGTCGTGGGGTTAAGAAGTACCGTTCCTGCATTTCTCCCCTTATAAAGAAACACTGCTCAGTCGCTGCTGTAGATGAATTCGATCGTAGCGTTCATCAGTTCGGATGTCTTATTCATTAATAACTGTATTCTATCAACTTTCTCATACTGGTGCAATATAAAATGTTATTATTTTCTTAACTTAATCTATAGTACCTGTGAAGGTCAAGCAAAAGCTTTTAACCATTAAAAATGTTAAACTAAAATCCTCTAGAATAAAAACTAAAATAACATTTACTTGTCGTAGGGCATCTTCATATTTAATTAATACTATTTCAAGGAACTTATATTAGCATTGAAGAAAAGTTAGGTCCTTTATAACTCACTTTTACTATAAACTACAATTCTATTTGAGTCAGTAATGTATTTCTTTTAAAAAGTATTAAATAGCCTATCCTATTTAGTAATTTGATGCGCTGCTTAGAATAGGACTTCTAAAAAAAAATACTTTCCAAAAATAAAAAATTTCTAAAAATGCATACTGTAACTCTCAAAATTATCTTTAAACATACAAAATAAAACCATTGAAATAATTATTTATGAAAAAGAGTGGGAGAAGAAGCTGTTAAGCAAGTTCAATTAACTATCTCTCTTCATAACTTTTTTTCCGTTACATCTAATTTTACAAGACATATAATCAGTTTCCTATCTACTTTTCTTATGATAGAAATAAAATTAAAAACAAATAGATAATAGTGAAAGATGTGAAGCAATGAAATGAAAAATTTTAAGAATAAATTGTATGTTATTATAACTGACAAAATATAATAGCGAAATTAAATTTAAAAACACCCAAATAAATTACTAGAATTATAAAGACGATAGCGAGTTTTCGAGCGTACTCAACCGTGACGTTTGGGACGTTCTTCAACATCGAGGCGACTAAAGTGTAGTATGTGCTCATGCAAAACGCGAGAGTTGTTATTGTCTCGATTGGAAAGTCCAAGGAATGCAGAGTACACGGGCGCGTACGTGCTCTGCGTCCGATTATCCTTTCTAGAATCTCCTGATATTCATCGCGACACACATTAGCAGTGCAGTGTCCTCTCTGAAGATTCATAGATTCCGGGTTTAAGGAATGTTCTTTCTTTTTCTCATATTATCTCTTTCAAATGATTTTTTTCTCCTTTCTAACCGATAAGTGCTTGGATATATAAATGTAAATATTTCTTGATTTCACTAGTCCTTATATTTGTTTTAAATTATTATCTATTTTCTAGAAACTGTAGAAATTGACATTTTTTTACTAAGAAAACCCCCATTTACAACTCTATTTCTGATTTTCATTTTTCAAAAAATAGGGTTATTTATGAAATTCTATATTGATGTATTTATACATAGGAAAACACTAATCTTTGACACAAATTACTTTTATTCATTATAGATATACAGTATGTGGATTAGTTTACGATTTTATTTTTCTACCGTAATGGACTAATTTTTTAAACTGTTTAAATAACGAGTCAGGCAATTATGAACTAAAGAATATTTTCGAACTCATCAATATTTCCATTTACTGTATCAATATTTATACTGTATGAAGTAAATAAGTTGCTCTATAATATCTGCACTGATATAAAGGATAACATTTGGAAGAGTTTGAATCAAAATTATGAGTGTGTGAAGGCTTAAGTGGACAAGTAATTTATTGGGGAATGCACCCACCACTTATCTCCTACTGCTGCACCAAACCTATGGATCTTAGATAACCCATAAACTAGTTTCACTGCTTCTTCCGACATTCCATTTACACCCGAACAGGCGAATAATTCTTGCTTATTACTTACCAAATTTTGCTTTCGTCTTTTTCCTTCATGTTACATAATAAAATTTAGAACATTGGCTACTCATGAAAAAATTATGCACAAACCAATAAAATTTAAATGCCCTAGTATGGTTAAGTATTGCGCTAGTTTTACTTTGGTTTTGTTATACATAGTAGTTATAGCTATAAGGAAAATATATTTAAAAAAATTTTGGGCATAGGTCTGGAAAAACTGGACCTGTCAACTTATTTCACCATCTTAATTATAATATCCACATTCATTACAGTAATTGATTGAATTTAGTAGCTATCATATAATAGCGAACGGTATCCACACATTTTGAATGGTCTCACGTTGGCCAAACTTAAAACTTGTTCATAATCATCGTGTTCGATGGAAGAATGTTCCCGTTCGAAATTTTTCCGGATAACATCTATCGAATCTTATTGTAGATCCATTGAGGGGCGCATTGTGACCACTGGATGAGCAAATGCAGCTGCGTAGCCTAACAGATCTCGGTCCCTTTTAAAATCCTTCCAGCTACTTTTACATTGTTTAAAAGAATTTCACTTATATTAATTTTCTTGTTTGACTATTTTCTCACTTGTTTAATTTATTAGATCATAAGCAAATTGTGATTAAGCAATGTGTTTATAGACGCACTACACTGTTCATATGCAAATTTCATACTACCTGCAAGAATATCATAACCCTAGTAGCACTCATAATTGTTAGTATTTTATTTTTTGCTTTAGAATATACATACCGACAACAATCAATTCGCTATCATATTCTTTGTTTCCAAAATGATTAATTTATGCTTCTAATTTTGTAATACTACACTGGTTCTGCTTTTCTTGTACAAACAATGTAAAGAATTCCAACAACCACTGCATTTCATGATTTCTTTTCTTTTTAAGTTTAGTAACCATATTTACTCATCCAATTAGAAATTTGCATTAAAGTGAAACTTGTAAAAATGATTTCCTGAGAGTCTGCTAACATAGTAAATTATGCATCCTTCGAAAAAAAACTTCTCTAGTATTTTAGATCACATATTTCTGGATTAAAATTTCATTCATAAAAGTGCTTAAATACTTTCAGTTTAAAGAGTGAAGTTTTCGAACTACATTTTCATGTATTGTTAAACTGGTTGTCTTCACATGTAAATTTATATTCTACAAAAAAAATATTTTAGATGGGCCTTCTTGGTGTCTCTATTGCGGTTTGTATAGTATCTTATCTCATAAATTATATCTACAAAAAGTCCAAATTTATTTATGAACGACTAACTGCTATGCAGGGCCCAGCAGCCCTTCCTCTTATTGGTAATATACTTCAATTTCACTTTAAACCAGAAGGTTTGTTTTAAATTTATGAAGTTAATGTAGTATTATGTGTAATTTTACATAAATACTATTTCTTAAAGAGTTTTTCGAACAAGCTCAAGGATTGTCGTACATGTTGAGAAGAGGAACAGATCGAATATGTAGAATTTGGCTTGGACGTGAGTGAGCAAAGTTTAATAAGATTATTCGTATTGTCTATTGGTTTATATTATTTTATGCATATACTTCAATTTTTAGCATTGACGAAACAATTCAATATTCTATCACTAGTATACATTTTAGTGATCAAGCACTTAATACACAATTGAAAAGTACATTAATTCACCCACCATTATCATATTTTTGCATTTTATTAAATATTTTTAATTTCAGCTTTACCTTTTGTTTTGTTATACGGACCCGAGGAGTGTGAAGCAGTATTGGGAAGTAATAAAATGCTGAATAAGCCCTTTCAGTACAAGTTTTTTTCAGCATGGATTGGAGAAGGACTATTAATAAGGTAGCATAAAATATGCTGTATTTAATACATGCCAAGTTAAAGAAGCATTTAGTGATCCGGATAAGTGGCGTCCTCGACGTAAACTGTTGACTCCAACTTTTCACTATGATATTCTCAAGGATTTTGTTGAGGTTTAGTTTTGTATTAGAAACAAATATATTATTATTAACATTTAGAAATGCTTGTAGTACATCAACGCTTATGCCAAATTATTTCGTATATATTTATTAGAGTACAAATTAGCACACCAGTTAGCAACTATATGCTACTCAACACTGAATATTTTCTGAAATGATAATATTATTATCTTTTATTTTGGAGGAAATACATTATATTTTTTTAAGGTTTACAATCGTCACGCTCGTACACTTATTGAAAAATTCAAGAAATTATCTGAAAAAGACACTTATACAGATATTTTCCATACTGTTACCTATTGCACTCTAGATATAATTTGTGAAGCTGCTCTGGGAATATGCATTGATGCCCAAAACAAGCCCAACTCACCTTATTTAGACTCAGTTTTCAAGTTCGTTACTCTTGTCAAATATTAATGTCTATTGTTTTCCGTTCTACGACAAAGACAATCTGGTAGGATGTTTAGATACCACTTCTTTTGAATTATAACATTTCAGAATGAAATACATTATTCACCAACGTCAAGTCCTTCCCATCTATTATCCGGAGTTCATTTTCAATACTTTTGGAGCCGGAAGAGAACAAGCAAAATGCGTCAAGATATTACATGATTTTACGGGGAAGGTACTTTAGCTTACTATTTTATTAACTAATATTTATGAAAAGTTATTTGCCCTATTATCACCTAGTTTTTAAAAATTTTAGTTTTAGCAAAATTTATTTTCTCGTTAAAATTTAAGGAATTAAATAGGTCAGCAAATTATTTTATATTATAACTTTTGTAGGTCATTCGAGCGAGAAAGGCAAAAGCCGATGCTGCAGGTGATGTAGAGAAATTAATTTCTCAGGAGTCTGCGGAGGGTGAGTTTTTTTTACTTCGTTTTTCAATAGTAAGAGTTGATTTGAAATAATTCGTGCATTTTCTATGCTGATACGTGGCATTTTCACGCCGAAACGTCCGGTAATGTGAATCTAATAAATTCTGAATATAGGTTTAAATATTATCCTAAATAAATTGTCACTTAGTAGTATTAACTAGTTTAGTAAATATTTATCTTCCACACTAAATATGCGTAGCCAATAAATTTTTTAAATACATTTTGACTCACCGTAATAATAGAATGCTTGGAGCTATCCATCGTTGTTTCCTAGGGATACTTTCCATTTCCTTATAACAATGAGTGGTGTTCTAGGTGATCAACTCGTATGGGACTAATCGGAAATTCAACCACTTCTCCTTCTATTATCTTTACAGAAAAATATGAAATAAACCCGAGTGAAGACAAGTGAAATGCTAGTTAGTAATAATTTGCGGATTTGCTAGAGGATGGAAGGTGCGGAAAAGAACACAAATATTAAACGAGGCATTAGGAAATTAAGCGTGTTTAGTGAATAAACAAAAACAGCCAGCTCCTAAATTATTTTTGTAGTAGGTCATATTTGATAGTAAAGTTGGTGAGAAATAAGTAAACAATCAAGGTTCGATTCAAACTAAGATGATTCAGCTAGCACTCTGTCTTCACAGCTTCTATTCTCTTCCCATCACTGAAAGAGGTCAATATAGGATAATGGTAGATATCACCGATTCTAATGAGAACTTGACAAGAGAAAAGTTATTTTAATTGGCTACAATAGGTTTTTTTTAGTTATGAAAGTTGGTAGTCAATCTTTCTATGTATTGAGAAAATGTACTGAATTTTTTCTAATTAACATAATTACTAATTTTAAATATTCAAATAGTGTAAATTTGCCTTTTCAGGAATTCTTATATATTTATATGTATCAAGTATTTTAGAACAAAATACATATTATTCCAGAAACTTGAAATTTACTGACTTAAAGTTTTTCTAGGCAGAAGACGCATGGCGTTTCTCGATCTAATGCTCGATATGAATGCAAAAGGAAATCTGGATATGGAAGGTATTCAGGAAGAGGTTGATACATTCACATTTGAGGTGAACTAATCTACTGCTTAATACTTGTCTTAAATATTACTATTGCCACATGATGAAACATCGTCGTATACAGTACATTTACTGCTGTCTAAAAAATGTTAATTAAAATGTACGAATTGATAGCAATGCATTACCATTTTTTAACATGGAATCCGTTAACGCTAGTATCTTAGGAAAAACGAATGATATATCGAATATTTATAGGGCCATGACACTACATCGGCAGCCATCAACTGGTTTCTTCACCTAATGGGAGCTAACCCCAGTGTTCAGTCGAAAGTACACAAAGAAATAGACGAGGTGAAATGCACTAATTGAAACTTTGTTAGACTTGAACAACACTGGTAGCATCGCTAATTCAAAAAAAGATTTTGATGTCTAAAAAAACTGTATATTTCTACTGTTATTGAAAATATTGAAGCTACAAATAAATACGAACCACCGTTGATAAGATAACAAATGAAATTACGAATTAATTAGTACTGTATTCTTTAAGGTTCTTGGAGAGTCAAATCGTGCGGTAACTTATGAAGATATTGGACGATTTCGCTATTTAGAAGCCTGCATCAAAGAAACACTTCGTCTTTATCCATCAGTACCTATAATAGCACGACAGGTCGTAGAGGACCTTAAAATGAGTCAGTTTTTAACTTTCTTCTTCATTATGAACTAACAATTCGGAAAATTGACTTTAAGAAAAAATCTGCACTTCCAGTATTGTTTTAAATTAAATAAATATGAATTCCTTAGTAAAGTAAGGACCGTGAATTAGATATTTTTTTGCAAGATTTTACTATTCTAGCACTCCTTTTCCAGAAAACCACCTATTGCCTGCGGGAACAGGTGTAGTGATGATCCCGTCGATGGTTCATAAGGATCCACGCTACTGGGATGATCCGGAGATCTTTCGTCCAGAGAGATTCTTAGATAGAGAACTAAAACATCCTTACGCGTATATACCGTTTTCAGCAGGCAGTAGAAATTGTATAGGTGAAATATAGAAAGAATTTGTCTTAGTGTTTCGACATTATCCGACTGTCTCTCCCACTAGCCTAGAATATATTTGAGAATATTCTTTTACATATTATGGTGTTTCGTATAAATGTCGCTAAATATCTAAAAAAAACTTCATCTACTAATAATTAATATTTCATGAAAATTCATTTTATAATACAAATTATAGGCCAACGTTTCGCGATCATGGAAGAGAAATGCATTTTAGCACTGCTACTAAAAGAACTGAAGGTGATAAACGATTTGATAATTAGATTTTTCTAGTTGATTCCAGCATTCAAATAATTTAATAAGATTAAAGGTAAAAGCCAAACTTCGTACGGATCAAATGCGGGTTTCTGCAGAGTTAATAATTCGCCCTATGTATGGCAACCACATCAAATTCGAGAAGCGGAACTATGGCGATTATACATATGCCAATGCCTGAAGCACTCTTTTAATTTAAAATATTGTTTTATACGTATATTTATAAATGAACACTGAATATTTTAAATTAAACTAAAAACTAGAAAATCACCTAGCACTGTACTATGAGAAATACTAATTTCGTAAGTACTAGTCTAATTTTCACTTTAGACAATTCATCAACTCTCAACAAGGAATACTAATGTAGTTAGTGCGAATTGGGAAATATGATTGTCACTTTATATCATATGTGGTATGTATTTAATTTCTTCTCAAATCTGGTGTCACATTCTTTAATATTTTCTAATTTTGTTGTGGATCTGCTATTAATTGTTGATCTTGAGTTTTATTTTTTGAAGTTTTTGAATTTGAATTTTTAGTTATTTTCTTGACTTATTCAATTATTTATACATGGAATGCTTATTTCATAAAAATAACATATGGGCTTGTGAATAAATATAATTAACCAATATCTCATAATACGAATAATATTAAATTGGTAGTTTTTATTAAAATTCTGAGTTTAGTCCTTTACTTAGAAGAATGTGAATAAATAGAGGTGGAAAAAAATACAAAAGTATTTACTACTGTTATTTACTACGAGGTATTTACAGTATTAAAGGCAATCGAATTAGACTGATCTATAGTTTTCAAGAAATTTTGCCTTATTTTTTTTGTCCGAAACTAAAATTTATTCAGAATCAGTTTTTTAAGGCAAAATTAGAAGCCGTCCAAATGAAAACAAAGACTCAGGGCCTTAAAATCAAGTTATACATGACAAATTACATCACCCAATGCGTCGGTCTGAAAATAGCATACAATTCATTTCTATTTTTGTAACTGGAAGTCGAAGCAGCCAGCACTACCAACAATTATGTTTATTTGAGACATCTAATAATAACGTATAGAATGCGAATTAGAACAAGTTTGGTTGAAGATTCTTCAAAAAAGCTATATTCTGTCGCATCCCTCGAACACTAAAGTACTTCAGTGCTGAAGTTGGTAAATCTTATATGTATGTATATCTATGTACAAAATGTTAAGCTTTAAATTGATAACTAACTATTCTAAAAATCGAATATATTAGTAAAAACAAATATTTTTAAATTGGCTTATAAGGTGATGTTAGCACTGGAATAGGAACTTAATATAATAATTGCACCAAGATATTCTATGTTAATGTTCTAGACACTTAATTTTTAAACTTTTCCTTCTTTAGTGTTATAATCTTTAGAGACACTATGTTCACTACATGCAGGTAGAACCTGTTATATTGTTGTAATCGAAATTTTCTGGAATTTCTATCAGCACATTGCATATTGAGAAAAATATTGGTTGTTCCTTATGACAAAAGCTTGTTTTAAATTTGCCGTTTCAGAGATAATAGAAATAATACTCAGCTATTTTAGAACGTTTATTTCATCAATGTTTATCGATCATATCATGAAACAACATTCTAACTATTTACGAAAACCTACCCGTAATTTGCGAATCGCAATTCAATTGTATGACATTTGAAAGAGAGTTAAGACATTTGAAAGCACGTGCTAAATAGGAGGCCAAACTTAAAATTTAAAACAGTGTAGACCATAAGTTAAACAACTTAATCACTAATACCAAAAGACTCACAAAATGGTCAATATCTATAAAATTACAGTACTAGTTTTGGTCTACTTTATACATTGTGAAGCTCTTTATAGATATCCTGTGTGGCTGAATGTTATTTATAGTATTTAAATCTCCTGAAGACGAGAGATCTAATGGCGCCACAGAGCTGAAAAATTCTGGCTTTTTTAACTGCTTTCGAAAAATTATCATGCTTTAAAAGTCACTTCTATTATATTTTAGTACATTTGACGAACTTTATAGTATTAATACAGTGGAACTTTACTCACCTTCTACATCTTTTTGTAACTGATGTTAATAAGGATAAAAAGACAGGCAGAACTATGAGACCATGAGTGAGGCCAAATATACTTACAAGGGTAACAGTCTGGAATGATTACTTAAAGTACTTCCTCTCCTCTCCGATTTAACCATTGATTTAGATTTACCGAACTGTTTAAAGTGTTTTATAACTATTTTAATAACAATTCTAACCTTTAAAAATACCAGTCCTAAATAACTGGGCTTGATCAGAATCGGAGTCATGGCCAACATAGTACTCAGCCCTCCTTGCATGGTTGGCCATCCAATATTGAGAAACGCATCCTCAAGTTTTTCACGCGGGGTCTGAAATGTATTCATTAGGGAATAATACTTTTTAGTTGAGCTAAAGCCAAGAGAGTTAAGCAGAAAGCAAAGGTCCACTCACCGATGCTTTTACTTCGTAGTAATGATAACTAATGTGAGCAGAAATATCAACGCTGAAACCAATACTCATAAGTAGAGCGGCCATGGATACAGGGTCAATGCCTACCCCCCAGAGTGAAAGGAATCCAAACACCTGAGAATTTAATAAATCACTTAGTCAATAAAGCTATAAATATAAAAAAACAAAAATAACCAGGTTGGTGAACAAATCGGTTAGCAAATACCTAAATGTATATACGTAATTGGATTCATATAATAACTTCCTATCTTAGGAAACGCTAACACTTAAAAGGATTCAAAATTTTAAAAAAAAACAAGGAATCTAAATAATTTGCATTTTAGTGAAATATGTTATGCTTTTCACCAAATATTTTTTAATCAGATAGATAATGAATTATCATAAAAATGAAGAAGTACTTGAAAAATGTTTCGAAAATAAATAAAATAACTAGTAAGATATATATGAATTATGTACCCCTAGATTCACACTAAGCAGACTGAACATGGCAGCTACAATAGAAACGATATCTGGCACAAAAATTATGAAGGAAAGCCCCATGCATATAACTTCCGACAGAAGTGTTTGCCAAATTACATCACCCAATGCGTCGGTCTGAAAATAGCATACAATTCATTTCTATTTTTGTAACTGGAAGTCGAAGCAGCCAGCACTACCAACAATTATGTTTATTTGAGACATCTAATAATAACGTATAGAATGCGAATTAGAACAAGTTTGGTTGAAGATTCTTCAAAAAAGCTATATTCTGTCGCATCCCTCGAACACTAAAGTACTTCAGTGCTGAAGTTGGTAAATGTTGGATTTAATCTGCATTACTGTGAAAATAACAATACGATTAATCGCCATCTATTTATGTATGATTTACTTCTACATCTTCGTTTAAGAAGCAAAGATTTGTTTGGGATTAATTATCCTACTAGGCACTACAGAGGTGAAATGGGATCTTTCCATAATTAGATTTGGTGTTTAGCTAGGAAAACGTGAACAAATGTGGTGTAGATCTTGATTAAAATTAGTTTATCTACACAGATTTTTGTTATGAAAATATGGTTTCAGTAAAATTAAAGAGTTATAAAGTAACCTGTTCTATGACTGTTCTTAATAATTATTGGGCGTATAATGTGGGAAATCCCTGGGACTTTCCTTTCATCGACTTATGAATGCACTATAATTTAGGAACCCCACGATCAGATAAATGATGTCAATCAAGAAACGCCGCGCTGACGGGACACTACATCCGTACGATTGATGGCTTAGGTTTACGATTATATTTTGTAGTGAAATATGTCAGAGCTGTCCCTAAACTAGTCGCGCAAGTGTTCTATGCTTTAGCACAATTTTATGTACCACAGAATACTCAAGACCACCTTCCTGATGAGATTTAATCTTATTTACCACCTTTTCGGTATTTATATATTTCACCTCACTTTGCTTAACTGATTTTCATTCCATGGTTTTTATATTTTATAGAGTACTTCAAAAATCACCATACATACAAAACGTGGAATATTGTATTATGAAAGATTCTAATATGTTAATTTGAGAAATAGCATTATAGTGTTTTCTTACCCAAGAAATTAGTAAAACTTTTACCTGATCAGCAAAATTGCTTCTTTCTGTGTAAGAGTATATACCAAGATCTGGGTATTTTCGGCTAATAGCTCGCCATTCTTCTATCAAAGGAAACATTTCATTGTATCTAAATTACATCTTAGTTACTACTTTTAACGAGGTAATGAAAAACGAAATTATATAGCAAAAAAAAGAAAGAAAAGAGTAATAAAGAAGTGTAGCAATAAAGTCAGTGGACGTTTAGTCCTATAGATATAGAGAAAATATTACAAGACGAACCGTACAAGCGTTGTAAAACCGGTAGTGAATAAGAAGGAACCGATACACGATGGTTGATTTTCCTCACATGCTGTTTCGTTAACTTTAATTGTAGCTTTCCAGTAGGAATCCGATTTGAGAAATGAAGGGATATCCGTATAGGTAAATTTCACCTGCTGAAAACTGGAAAGTACTTTCATCCTCTTTGTCACTTTGCGAATATGTTTTATCTTGACGATCAATCTAAAATTCGAATTTATCTCACTTTGTTTACTTTTGACGATAACGAAATTTTTTTTCTTTCCCTGTTTAATTATTATCCTTACAAACCTCCTCCTCCTCCAATCCTTCATAGAAAGCCAAAAAGTCCAAGTACGGCTTCAGAAAACAGAATGTTGATTCTGGTCCATAGCTACAAAATACATATAATTTTAAACAGAAAGTTATCTGCCTAGAAATATAAATTTTTCTTTATCAAATTAAATTGATTTTCATTAAACCACTCAGTTTTTGAGCTATAATTTCATTAGAGCTTACTATTATAAAGTTGGTAAGTATCTTAAAAATCAAGGCAAAACTTGATTTTTGAAAATTTTACCTGATTTCAAAAATAATACTTACTAACAAGTACCAGCAATATCTACTTCATGGCAAAGCTTACAAGCAAGTTAAGCACATATACAGTAAACAAAGGGGAAGGTTGGAGTAGGCTGGGCATTGTCTTTTCATCTCATAATTGTAATGCTACTAGTCAGACAGATTAGAACAGTTCCTCTAAATAACATACTAACCTATGACCTTCACCGTAGCCAGAACACTTCACACTTGCTTTTGCCTCTATTGTACAGATTCAGTAGCGAAATAACCTTTGTTGTACCACATTCATAGGTGAATGCTTATTGGCAATAGCCAAATAGTTTTCTAAAAACGATATCACTCTGGGTAATGTTACTTCCTCTGCGGCCAAACAAAAAATAAATCTATCTTACAGTATAGTGCTGCAACAGTGTCACCCATCTTTTGCATTGCTTACAATGAAAATCATAGCTCAAAAACCACGTTTGACTAAGCCATCAAATAATCATTAATATAATAGTATTTATTTAACCTGTAGCTGCTTGTTTCAAAGTCCTTTATCATTCGTTGAACAGTTTCTAACTGTGCTCTATCACGAAGATCACTTGGGTGTGTTACTACAATAGCCACTATTTGCATCATCTGAAAAGCTATAATAATATTAATATGGTTCAAAATTTCGAAATTTAAGACATCTATGATATTTACTTCAAGAGTGAATTAGTGCATGAAATAACTGAATAGAATATGTATATCTGTCTAATTTTTTAAGGAAGATAAACCAATAACGGACCTTTATGGTTTTATCGTATTCGTTCTTAAATTTGACTATTCTTGCATCCGGTGGGGCAAGTTTCTGAACCGAGAGATCTGTCTCTACAATTGATATGCCGTAGTAGGTAATGCACCAATAAACAATCAGGATCTAAAAGACATCGCGTTTTTAAATGAATTTGCATCTACAGTATTCAAATTTAATCTTGAAATTAATGGACATTAAACAAGGAAATCATCAAGAATTGAAAAACCTTAATTGATTGCTTACTAAAATAGTTCCAGTTCTCATCCATGGTTTTTCAACAATTCCCGCAAGCCATCTCCAAGCTTTATCATGGAATTTCCCAGCATGAGCAATTGGAGTTAGTTCTTCAGGTAGACATACCTTGCTAAGCATATAAACATTATAAATATTGTAAATCAGAAAACTAGATATATTGGAGAATAAACCCAACCAAAGAACAAAAAACAAACCTGCATTCATTATCATCTAGTTTCTTGTATTCATTGGGAGCCGTTAGGGTGAGGATAGCCGGGAACAAAATCAATTGATAGAGATAGCACACTACGCTGGCCACAACGGAATAAATAGCGAAAGTCTAAAATCTAACGATAAACATTTATATCAGCTTATTCTATTTATGAAAAGTATCCTGTACAATCTCTCACAAGTCAATACCTGTAGCACAGGTGTTGTAGACAGTACTCCATTTCCAAATGATATAAAATTAGTGATGGATGTGACAGTCATTGAACATCCTGATACCTGTAGTATTATAGACATATGTTTAATATAGCAAATATATGAATAAACCTTTTAGTTTTTAATTCTAACTATTTTGAAATCATATTATACGCTTCGTATAACTGTATTATTTACCTTAACCATTTCGGCGATCCTTCTAGGAATTTCCATGTTTTTTTCAGTACGATGCCATGCAGCTAGCATTATAAATACATCGTCAATTCCTACAAAATAACTAGGGATGGGTAGTATAATAGAATGAGGGAAATTAGAAGATAGAATAAGTCTCACCTATGGCCAAAAGTAAGAAGAGTGTGCTTACAACAATGGATTGAAATGCCAAGCCAGTTGCAGATACCATTCCTACAGTGGTGATTCCGGCTAAAATGGGTGTTATTCCTCCGAGCATTGCCTCAAATGGCTTTGATTCACGTCGTTTATATCTGTAACAGTGATGGATAATTAGATGAATATTTCAAATATTAACATTAAGCTTTTTTTGTTTTTTATAAATTATATGCTGAAGTGCAACACTAATTGAAAAGGCAACATTTCAATATTTAGCCACCAATAGAAAATAATTATTTTAATGTAAAAACTAGGATACATAGATTCGTCAAGAAAAACTATAAATGAATACTATGGTACCTAAAAGAGCAAAAGACGAGGAAAAACATAAGCATGGCAAGAGCTATGCTCAAGAGAGGAGCAGTCTTAGTTCCCATAGCACGAACTTCCTTTGCAACCAAATTATCAGAAGCAGCACCACAGTGAAGCAATGGATACTTCTTAGAATTGTAGAGAATGTTAACTAGCTAAAATAAGGAGGAATTGTATATCAAATTGCTATTTTCAGATTCTATAGCTAATGGAAAACTTATTTGTGAGAAATAATAATGACTTACAAGAAGTAAGAAGAAATAAAGGTACCATAGTCAACTAAGAATATGAATAAAAATCTTAACTCATCCTCCCACTGAATCATTGGTTTAATATCTTTGTGGACCATAAAATATCGAAGAATTACAGTATTAAATCCTTGGATAATATTAGTATTTCCAACAAACGTTATGCCGTACACATTATTAGCAATAAATATTTGCCTTCCCAGAATATCCATAGTTGGGTAGCTCAACTGAAAAATTTAAATATTTCTTACCATTTATTTTGCCACATGTTTCAGAATTAAATATAAGCTAATACTCGATTACATCGTTGGTTGGACTTCGTTTAAGAATAATTAGGAGTAAAAGTAAAATTTTAAGTCTAAATATACTGAACATGTTATGTTTTCTATACAATTACATGATACTCAACCTAATAGAAACCTACAGTAGAGCATCGTAGTGAAATACGAATCCACTATCTATGAGAAAATCTTATTTTTACTATATTTTGACAGAAGTTAACAATAATAAACAAAGCAGTTATCACCTCTATCCTGCTTAAATTCTGACTGTATAATTTAAGCAGTGCAAAAAGAGCATCATTTTTTTGGCAATATGGTTCACACATGTCCTTGTAAGTCAAAATATTTGAGTGAGAATCCTAAAAAGATCTAATTATATCCTTAACAATAAATATAAACCAGTTTATATGAAAAAAAAAATCCGGATTATAACGAGGACATAAATTGCAAGCCATTTATAAATTTAAGAAATGCATTTCTTTAAATAAAAATTGAAAAGCCTATATATTAACTATATGCTACAAGCCATGAAACTGATTTGCATTTTCTACAGAAGAATTAAATAAATTGGTAAATTAAGATGAGGTATGTTACTCACTTTTACACTAATTTTGTTTGAAGTCTCATATATTAAGTCCCATAACTGTTTTCTATATTCGTCTCTTAAAAGACTGCCATTATCAGACGATTTAATCATAACCTAAAACTTGGTGATACATAAAATATTACCAAGTATTATTTTGTTTCTTATAGTTTTTACAGAAAACATATGTCTCATTAATACCTCAATCATATGTAGCGTTCCATTCTGTTGCAAGAAGTGTTCGAGAACTCTACCTTCTTTATGACTGGGTGATTCGGAATCAGTAAATGTAATGCGAGCGTTGTTCACCTGAATACTTTGCTTTTCAAAATTTATAAAAAATAATGTGGTTACGTAATAATATAAAGAAGGGTAAATAGAATACCTGATGAAACCTCACAAACCCTATGGAACTTAGGGCAGTTATAATGAACAATCCAAAAATAAACTTCCATGGGTGGTAACCAATTTCCAAACCCAATTTATAGAAGAATCGCTAAAATTATTAGTTTAATTCTATATCTTCCTAAACTGAAGCTATTTGATTGAAATTCTATATCTTAACACATTTTTTCCTAATACTTTATACATACCTGCATATGAACTTCATATTTCGATGTACAGAGCTTCATATGTGACAAGGCGTACTAGAAATTACGTTGATTTAGATAACTTATTGATTGGTTCGAAAACAAAGTATCTGTTGTTAGTAAATACGTCAGAAAATAGGTAACAAACTTAAGAACATTACAATGGCAGTTCCAAATATGCAATGAAATTATATTATTTAATCCACGATTGCAACAAAATCATGACTTGTTTATTCACTTTATTTTTACTCTTAATTAATAAGATACATTAAAACACAAAGATTTAATCTTCATTTAGTATATTAAATTTTACCTACAATTAGAGTAGAACTACTTCACACCCAGCACTGCCATAAACTATGAAACAATGGGCATAGCTAAATTTATGCTAACTATATTCACTGATTATAATAAAATGGTGAACTGGCCGAAGTCATGGACAAGACAATAATATAAGAAAGTAAGATCAACTAGAAACGAGTATATTGCTCCATTTTGAGACAAAGAATTATTGTGATACGGCTGCACTTGTCGAATAACGAGGAATGTGCGCCAAGGTCTCCACCCTGCGTTCAGCCAAAAATTAAAAGATCATCTTTAACAAAGACACTATTTATGATAGTATATATTTTAGCTGATAAACTTGTAAAGAAAATATAACATTTAATATTATGTGAAACTGAATCAGTAAGGCGTCGAGTAAATGCAATAGTAATATTGGTGGCTTATTTCATCATAACAAAAGCTACACAACGAAACAAGATAGAGCATAGATTACAAGTAGTAGACTCTTTACAAGAACAGCGAATAGCATAGATTAAATTAGGTGTGTGGGTATGAAATACTATAAAATTAATGTGGTAAGTTTAAACATGAGATCATTTATACAGCTAGAATACTGTAGTGATTCACAAGGATGCATACAATATTGATGTCGATGATGGTTCCATGTGTTTACGAACTAAGAGCTTGAACAAAAATCGTGAACAGGTAAGGTATCAAAGTTTTCCGATCACATGGTGTCCACATCATAATAGAAGTTCATGAGATGATTTAAGAATTGAATTAATCATTCTGCAGATATTTAATAATATTTTTACCCATTCGAGAAGTGAACAATTTAGTATCATAGTTCAGTAAATGTGAAATAATTGCAAATTTAAAATACAATGATGTCTACTTGTAGACGCTAAACATGTTTACATGTGTGGTAGTTCTTTTTGCAAGAGATGATTTCATAGATGAAAACTCATAACTTTATAAGATTGAAGAAAAAAGTAAAATTCCTTACATTTAACTTGAATTTACGTTTTTAATCAACATTTATTTCTTAATCTCATTTATTTTATTTTATAAAAAGGATCACATACAAATAGACTAATAAATAGCAATAAAATGGTTTGTTGTGCCAACATATAAGGTTACAAGATGTGTTTTAAGGTTTCCTAACTGTTAGTCTAGCAAATGACTCTCAAGTGAGAAGAAAGTACGCACAGTTCTTATTACTAGTTATTACAGAACAATGGGAACAAAACGTACGTAGGCTAACAACGGAATAACACTTTGAGAAGCAAGACAAACGGTATGAAGGTCAAGTCACAGAACAGAGTACGTCTGCTTCGTTTTAGACTACTGTATATAGTTTTCCAATTAGTGGAATCAATATTTTACCGTATGGCACATCTTAGTTTGAAAGCAGTCCATGAAAGAAGCAAGGAGTGGAATGAAAAAACAGAGGTAAGACAAGAAAAAGAGTAGAGTAATTTTTGTCCACGAGTGGGAAAGGCGGAAGATCCCACTCATTCATTCAGTCAAGAGCGCGTATCGGTCACGCATCATGTACAAGAAGTGTGGTTATTGACAGACAGTTTCGCAACCGTTATAAATGGCTTTATTGTGTCATCGATCTTAAATACAAAAGAAGAAAAGATGGAGAGAAGAGAATATAGCCTTTCCGAATATAAAAAGGCGAAGGTTTGACGAATAACTCTTCGACGAAGACTTGAACGAGACGTGTAAAGGAGAGAGTACAAATAAGACAAATGGAAATAAATATTATATTACATTGATCTCAGAACAACAAAACAAAACAGGCATTGAGTCATTCTAAGGAAATCATATCAGGGCACACGTGTTCACAGTGGTAAACTAGCAACACTTTCATAAGCTCGGAATAGAGTTTTACAGCGATCCATCGATTTCAGACAATGATTCACTCTGAGTGTGGTGCAGCATAAACAAAATAATGTTACAACCACGAAAAGGTGAGGAAAAGCAGGTTTGCTACTCTATTCTATAGGTATAATTATACCGAAACAACCGCATAACAAGCGGTATTTCTAGAACTATTAGAAGTTAACGTTTTGGAAAGCTAAGTAGGAAAGAAACAAAAGTATTACCAGTGTGACTTCATATATGAACATATTAAGGAAAACAAAACCAATATCTCTTTCATGGAGTGAATTAGAAACCAAATTTTTAAAACTAAATTTGTAGAGGATTAAATTTAGGTATGTTTCTATTACAACTGTATTATTTCCATATGAGGACTTGTTTTGGCTCGAAGATGTAGGCTTTCATAACATGTAGAACCGGCTGACCAAAGGAGAAATCCAAAGTAAAATTAATGTTTTCTTTCTGCTGTTTAAAAAAATTCTTAAATATAATCAAGCAATATTCTGACATTCTTACAACATCGCAGTAATTAATGTTTTAGAAAACAAAGCAAAATACAATGACACTCTCTAAAATGCAAGCGTAAAACTTCATCTAAAACTGCAACTACTTATTAACAGAAAGGTATTCAATATATCGAATCCATCATTTGAGAAGTAATAGTAAAATGTTTCATATAAAAGAAGTATAGTGTAAGAATACATTTACTAGGCAGTTTTTCATCAGGAAAAAAATATCGCCATAACAAAGACCTAGTTAAGATGGTTTAAAAAATATTCACTGCTATTTTAATAGCCTAAAAATTCTAAATACCATAACATAACCTTATATTCTATTATATGAAGAGAAATGAAAGGCATTTAAATTGTGCTTCTTTCATCAAGTACTTCTATTATTTTTTCCTACAGAACTCTTATATTTTTTATATCAATTTCCAAATTCCATAGTTTGATTACTATATTTGATTTTACGATTTTTTGAGAATAAATCGTGTTTATTAGGTGACTGTTCGCGCTAAGTATGATTCTTTGGAAACTACGAATATGTGATATTGTGATCAGAGAGCAGGTGACAAATATTCGCTGAACAGATCTCGTGAACCGCTACGGAGAACATACCAAAGTAGGATAAATGTACAGATCAACTACTGAAGTCAGACGAAACTAATTTGATAATGGAAATATTGAGAGAGCTAACAAAATCATGTTCCTTCCTTCCAAAATCATTGTCGCGAGATAATGCAGTGCGAGGAAACCGGAGACCTAGAGTTTCTCGTTCGTAACAAATGAACCGACAGTTAATCTATCAACAAATCGCTGAGCTGCCTATTATGTTTTTAGGTTATGACATCAATCTTATTAATCACTTGATGAATAGGCTTTAGCGTTTCTGAAGTTGTGAGCACAACTAAAGAAACATTTATGTGCTTCAAATCTAGGCAGGTTGATGACAAATTCTTGCGATATACTACTGTATGCGAGTGGGGAATGGAGAATATTTCAATGGAAATTTTAAGTTATTTCAGTTATCACTATTGATCTGTATATTCAAATAATTGCTTCAGATGTTGATTCGATCGTTCTGGGAATTCATTTAGTAACTATCAGAAAGAAAACGGGATGGTAGCCAAAACCAATTTCGATGCAATATATGGTTCACATGGCATACAGTGCCCTAGAAACTACTATAAGACTACAATGTACACGTACCCGATATTTCAAATTCTGGATAATTCTAAATTTAAAATGTCACTATTCTATTCCATGACCTATAGTTTGTCTATACAGAAAAATATTTATCTATATACGTCTGTATGTGTTGTATATCTTAAATCACACATTTTAACCTATATGTTTAATGTATATCTAAACAAAAGAATCTAGTAAACAAAGTATCCCCTCTAACCTTTCATGAAAGATTCCAACCAAAGGTCAGCGAAATAAGTAAATATTTGTAAACAACAAACGACTCTCGAAATGGGATTGGCGTTATGAGACTTGTCATTGTATTCAACGAGCGAAGGGAAAACGGATTTCCACTATGATCATTGCCAGATACTCTAGCCGTGTAGGGCGAATGGTATGAGAATCAAATCGGGATTGAATTCTACTCACATCCTTGTCAGTGTCTAGGACAAATTATCATTTGAACTTACTAATGAAATATGTCCAATTTCTTAGAAACATTTATCTACGTTTTTAAAAAGCTTGTACATAGAAATAATTAGAAATAATCATTTATTAACATGAACACCACAATGAAATCTCCTTTTAATGCAAACATTTTAAATATGAATTCTGAATACACCGGTCAACTTTATAAATTATTTACCGACAAATGACTTATGAATTATCGCGTTTTGATACAAATATAATTTTTGAGTTAAACTTTGATTACGAGTTATCCTAAAAATGTGATCCACATATCAGCTTGCAAACTCAAAATTTAACTTATTTAAGGCTACTATAGGAGATCAAAAAATGCCAGATCTCGATAAGCTTAAACATTCTTTATAAAACGAGTCATAAATTATCAATTTTAATTGATAAACTCATACATGCTATCAGATAAATTTAATTCAACTTTCCAATGGTTTTTATTCATTTTATAAGACACTTATTTCTATTATAACTGTTAGATCAGAGCTATGGAACGCTTAATCCGTACTTATTAGAGAATTGTTGGAATTCAAGCAATTATTTTTTACACATAATGCTTCGATAGATATCTAATACACTCATAATTTACTCTCATTCATGTGTTGGGATTTTAATAACTTCTATCACGGAGAAATAAATAATTAATCTTATTAAAATAGTAACCAATAAACGAATGTACACCTGAATAGGCATTTTGTTTGTTTGATTAATTATAGAAATTGGTGATAGAGCACTGAAAACCAATTTAAATATAATTATAGATTTAAGAAGCATTATTAAACTGTATTAGTGAATTGATAAATATGGAAAATTCTTGTTTGAAGAATAAAGAATAAGTGCATAAAATACATAAACAAATAGGTGCAAAAAATAACATAAACACTTCGGAATTATGGCTTGACGACCATTTTCTCGTGGACATCGAGATTTCCCACCACCTGCAAAATTAATTCGTAATTTATATCTTTGTCTCAAAATAAGGATTTAATATACGAGTTTAAATGAGTATTGGTAAATTGTATAGAAAATTTTAGTAAAATCAAAAAACATGCACATACAGGAACAAAGGAAAACATGAACTAGAAATTATAAGATAAGTAGGAAATTTAAAAATGGCTGTCTTCTAGCAATGCATAAGATTTAACAATGGATCGCCTATATTTTGTTACTGTTGTACAAGATTTAGAGAATTGTATGAATTATGCTATTTTACTTTTAGTACCTTATCTAAAAACAAAGTTTTAAAAGTTCTAATGTCAACACGGATTTATCTCGCTTTAATCCTATTGTTAGCATCAGTGGTTCTGCTATACCTAAAGATAACATTACTCATTTCTACTTTCATACATCTTAATTAAGAAATGAATAAAATATTTTGATATTACCAAATTAATCTCATCCTTACTATAACCAATGCTCTTCATCTAAAGTTGTAATTCTAGGCTCATTACTCGGCATATTTAATATATCGTGCCAGTGAAAAAGTTTATGAGGGTAAAAACATTTTCGAAGTTTGTATTCTTTTGATAATTTATAAAAATGTTATGTTTATTAGGAAAATTTGCACATAATACAGATGTACCAGTGTTAAACACATTTATACACAAAACAAAAAAATATTAATAATGAATAATGAATTTTTGTACAGGTCAGAATGAGTCACGCCACAAGGAAGCTTGCTGTCAAACACACACCAAAATGGATAGTGACACTAGAATAATGATAACGAAAAATTTTTTGGTTCTCATTTTACAAGATATATTTTATATTTATGTTCCTATTGAAATGATGTGTGAAAGGGTGTATATTACGGTGCTCAGTGGAAAACGACTGATCAAAGAAAAGTTATAGAGTGATGTCACCACAACATCTCTAAAGAAATAACTTTAAACAAAACAAGTAGGTCGACGGGTATCGAGTGGAATCAAATGTTTTCGAGCACCATCTTCTTGTGCACTTCGGTGTGCTCCACAACCTAAATTGGTTGGGATTGAAGATATTTAAGAAATATATAATTCTATCGGAATTTCATTGACAACTTGTTCTTATTTTTTAGTATGAAAGACCATTTCAGCAAGTTATACGACATGCATAGAGGAGTGTTTTAGGATAGAGGAATGATATCATGCTTTGCAAGTGTTAAGCTTATTATGTTTTATAAAAGATAAACATTTGAAAGTTATTTAAATTGCAAGTCATCAATTTCCTGACCATAGGCAACAACTATTACTAAGTATGATGTGAATATGTAGTAGTTACAAGATAATCTGTTGGAAATTAAATGTAAATTTTGCAACATACTTATAAATTAATTAATAAGTTCTTAATAAATAAGCTTATGCTACTAAACTCTAAATACTACTCATTTTAAAGAATGTTTCAGTATTTTGCAGTTCCTGAATTTAAATAGAGAATTCAGGATGATTGCAGTAAAGCTGATCAACATTAATAAATAATTTTCAAATATTCACATACCCCCAAAGTAAATACTGACAACTACATTATCATGTTAAGTTGAACAAATCCCATTCAGAATCTCAGATTAGTCACCATGGAAACGATCAAGATAGTAAAATAACAGCGGAACAGATCTTAATCTTATCATAAAATAATCACAGATTATTACTACATTACGAAAGGAGCGTTAGGTTATTAAAAACGTCACAGTTAAAAGTATGTATAAATGAACTCACGTCACAGAATTCTTGGAAGGAAATCTTTCCATCCCCATCTTTATCGTGAAATAGAATGGTCTTATCCACAATTTGTTGCAATTGAGAGTCCTTGAGGTTGTTACCAACCATCATTTTCAATACCTATGTAGAAGTTGAATAATTCTCCTAAGCACAGGAAAATTAGTTATTTTCTTCAAGCTTTCATACCGTTCTACATAGTTAAGTAATATAGAGATATCAACTGATTAAATTAAAAGACAAGCTATGTGAAAATAATACTTGGAATACTGATAGTGTCAACAAAACAGTAATATTCAACGACTTTTGGGTTAAAGAACGATTGAGAAAATTAAAAGATATTTTGCATCGTTTACTAATAATTTTGTTGCATATCTTATTTTTTGCAATTTAACCGTCGCCGCTTTACTACTTCTTCTCACTACTTAACCCCACATTGTTGTTGGAGAAATAATTATATTTTTAGAAGGTACTTTGGAAACATCTTCCATCGACTTGTTAAATTTATGGTTGTCTTAATTAGCATTAAAATATCATTTTTTTCGTCTTATAAATACTTTTATATCACATATTACGTCTTCTAGACTGGCCTACTATAAAACTATTCCAAATAATTTAAATTGGTAATGAATTTATATTCTATTCGAACATCATAAATGTGACATATTTTAGTTAGTAGTAGTTCATGAATATTTTAGTATATGAATCTAGAGTACAAATTACTGTAGATGTATAAAACATCTTAAGAAATTGTTAGATTTAAAAATATTTGATATTTAATTGTCTCACCTGAAAGAGCTCTCCATTAGAAATGAAGCCATCTCGATCCATGTCATAAATGCGAAAAGCGACTGAAAAAAACTATTTTACTCTTATCCTCAATTCTATTTAAAACAAATGCAAACATAAATTAAAAAAATTATTTCTGACAACTCTCTCAATTACGGAGAACTTTTCACTTAATAAACTGAAATTAACTAACAGCTAAGATCAATTTGACCCAAGCCTTTGTAAATAATAAGTCCAAATATCTTAAATTACTGTGCAGAATTAATTGATTGGTTTGATTGATAGTAAACCACGGTATATTGGAAACCAAATAATCTTGCCAATTGTACTAAAACGATGATATTGATAGTTACGCTCACATTTCAGCTTTATGTTCTTATCTCCTTTAACACTGAATTGAGAAATTCCTTGTATGAATTCTGGAAATGCAAATATTTTTTTTAACCTTTAGTTATATCGATTTTTCAACCTATAGTTTTCACTTGTTTTAAGAGGTTCATTAAAGAAATATGTGAGAGCTCTAAATTATGAATCTTGTGTATTATGTTACTGTCCCAATCATCTATCCATAATCTTCTTTTATTGCGATTACTTTTTTGTTAAATTAAAATATCTTTGTAGTAAATAGAATCTTGTAGGCATGCCTCTAAAGTCGACCTCTCCATTACCGTCCTCGTCGAATATATCTATTACCCTCTGAACAAGGGGGTTTTGCTGTAACTCAGGTAACGACATAAACTCCTGCAAAATGATATACCGTAAAAATTTATGAACTTCTAGAGCACTATCGTAAAGCTTGGAATTATAAAAAAACAATACTTTACGCTGCGACAATATTAGAATGCGCGTAATCATATGTACAGGATCTTAACCTCAACAGATAGAGATCCTGAACCATCGATGTCAAGCTTCTTAAAACGACGTGCCAAGCGTCTCAGTTCATAAGCATCAACTAAACTGTTACATTGGCTTCTGACAATAGTCGTAGCTTATAGTAAAGCCAAGTAAAATTTATATAACAACTAATTAATAATATTGGGTCGTTATGTCATAAGTAATAACCTTTGGATGTGCTGCACTGGAAGAATACGTTAGATTGTATGTCTGCACACTAAGCCATATTTGTGGAAGAGCACACATATATAAATTTGACATGTTTTTGCTTTATTGCGCTTAGGCGATCTTCAGCAATAAGATGTTTCATGAATGGCCTTGTTGAATACTGCTCGTACTGGAAAAATTAGCATAAGGAAGAGCGACACTTTTCGACTCGTAATATCACTGGAAGAATGTTATGAAGTACTTTCAGCTCTATTGGACTGGTTGACCTGGTATTTTTGCGACAAAGACAAATTGCCGATTAGCGGGATATACTGGGACATCGTCTGATTCTTCAAATCAGATAAAGATTCCCTGAGCAATCCTTTTGCATCTCCAGTCTGTCAAAGACAAAATGTGGAGTGAACCCGCAGGAATTTAATTAAAAAGTTTATTTAACAGCATTGTTAACCAAATCTTTCAAGCTGTTAATAGAGATAGCAATTTTACTAAGCATTTTTCTACACTGTTTATCATCATTCTCGTTGCTGAAACGTATTTTAACAAAATATTATATCATTTACGGATGTAGAGTATATTAAATATATGTGTGCTCTTCCACAAATATGGCTTAGTGTGCAGACATACAATCTAACGTATTCTTCCAGTGCAGCACATCCAAAGGTTATTACTTATGACATAATGACCCAAAATCCATTAAATAATATATATAAATACTGAATGTTTTCTCTGTTATTTCTTAACTAAACATGGTAATATTATTTTAAACCAACAATTACTGCACATTTCCATCGGTAGAGAGCTTTCAGCACCCTGAAATATGTTTATTATTTAAAATATCTAGGAATCACAAAAACGTTATTTTTAAGCATATTCTCCACACAATATTATATCCTAATGTTACCATTGGAAAAAAAACACTAAATATATTACGACTGCTTATTGTAAAATACTACCATTTATAGAACCCCACAATTCTCTATAAGAACACCAAAATATGAAAATTTATTGCACACTAAACTCCTATATATTTCCAACAGTTTATGTATTTCTTTTCAGAAACCTATTCTGTTGATAACTAGAAATTATCTAAAGAATACTAACATATTTACCCAATTAAATTTAATAATGTCAAATTAATGAACGAAACAGTATTCCACATTCATTGTTAGAGGAATGAAAATTGTGAAGAGAAGGATATCTTCTACTATATACATTTTTAAAACCATTAATGGAATTTAAAGCATACGATTCTCAGGAATATTTAATTGAAAAAGCGCAAATAATTTGAAAACATTAGGTATATGAATCAATGGAAATAAAATAAAAAAATTTGGACTCACCATTTCATTAATATTACGTAGTTGTATTCAGATTAATAGAGTAGAGTAAAATAGAATAGTGATGGAAGTAGAAAATCAATGGAAACCAAACACGCGACGCTCTGCAGATGCGAAGCAATTTATAGAAGGTGAACAAAACCATTAAGCAAGTTGTAGGTGATGCACATGAGTGAAAATTGTGTATTAATGGAGTATATGAAAAATAGTTTTCTTGTAAGGAATTTCCGCCTGTATGCTTCTAATACGTTTATTACGAATTAATTTATATGAAAGATTTGTAACAGAAAAACTAAACAAATTTTTGAGGCTGATTTCCTAACAATGCGTTTTGTTATTCGTAAAAACTAATTCGTATTATACAGAGCAGCTTACATATAATTTTAACTCCACATATAAATTATATATATTAAAAACTTCGAAAAATATAAGATAGTGTAAAATAACTATGAAAGTTATACAGTCATTGTAATATGTATGCATTTAAACTATTTCTATATAGTTTGTGGTAATTCAATATTATTCCTGCAAATAAGTACAAAAATAGTTGAGAAAATTGACACAGCTTTATAGTATTCTAAACTAAGTCACAGCATAGTTTAAATTTTAAATATTCGCTTTTCCAGCAATTTTGCTTTAAGAAAAGTGAAAACCAAAAAATTTTTTCGAAACTTTAAAATATGCTACGGTATAAAAATCATTAATGCCATAAATTGACGACTTAAAACTGGTGTCTTAAGCGCTTTACAGAAGAAATAAATAAGTAAAGATCAAGAGTTGTATATTTTAGTATTG
This sequence comes from Heterorhabditis bacteriophora, assembly GCA_964036235.1. Taxonomy (NCBI): domain Eukaryota; kingdom Metazoa; phylum Nematoda; class Chromadorea; order Rhabditida; family Heterorhabditidae; genus Heterorhabditis; species Heterorhabditis bacteriophora. The sequence goes on along the minus strand of OZ038426.1, from coordinate 12,106,640 downwards.
AGCCAGTTGGTGGATAGACGGCAATAAGCCGTGGCGCCCACACAGCAACTAAAATGAGCAATCAATAGCAGCTTGGGGTGCGCCGCTCGGGGACACCCGATAAACATTGTAGGACTATGCCCTCCATTGGCCTCCTTGGGCGGCACTTCCTACCACTACTGCTCGTTTATTCAATTTTAGAGGGAACATGTGTGACAGCAGTTTATGTATCGTTGAAACTACCTGATAAGAAATGACTTGAGGAGAAACCTATAAAGCAATGATTTTGTTCTGTAAAGTTTATGCATCTTAAATTCCACTTATTTAGTTAAGAATTCGACATAATTTCTCGCTGAACTTTGTAGTAAAGCAATAAAACAAGTGAATGTGTGCGAATAAATTATCTAGCGTTAAACGGAATATTGATAACGATAGTGGAAAAGTATTGAGCATTTGTGTTCAGTATTATTCTTGACTTATTGAACATCAATTTAAATATTTTAGTAGTGCAACTTTAGGCGATATATTAGAAACTTTTTCCATCAAGAACGCAAACAAAATTCGCAAAGTATAAAACGTACCTATTACTGTATCAAAACCGATACCCGGCAATGGTGCTAGTGACAATTTAGTCAGCAAATAGAAGAAGCGTTCAACAGTTAATCATGTATTGAAAAGATACATTGCTACAGTAGTAGGAAAAATCCTGTTCCACCCTTGATTTATTTTGAGGTTAAATTAAAATTGCTACTTCAGAGATTCACATAATTAATATAGTTACAAATAAAGGTTAGTAAGGTTTTCAATTATTACTTAAAAATTGTATAATATAGATTGTATGGATATACCTTTCTTTACGTCAAATAAATTGGCGACATAGTGCTTAAAATAGAATGCTGCCAGGTTCAGAGAAATGTGAATCAAGATGAAATCTCTTGTGGAAATATCAACTGATGTAAAAATTGAATTATATTAAAAACCGTTCTATTTTCAAAAGAAAGAGGAGTGACAATAATCTATAGTTTTCAAGAAAAAGCTGGTCACTTATATCATCAAATGTAAATAGTCTTTGACTTCTGCTATCAATTAAATATGTGACAATAATGAACTATCCCAAAAATTTCAAAAAGTTCAATTCAAGAAATTCAAAAACTAGTTGGAAAGACTGTAGGTATTTATGTTTCAATTATGATTTATTTGAGATAATAAGTATAAAAAATGTTTCCAAACCCTAAGTGTTGTCGCATTTAGCAGTACGCCACATTAGACTTTTCAATACCAAGTCGTAATACCGCATCTGCGCGTCACAGGCAACGCACATTTCACGGCAGATGCAGCGAGAGGCGAGCATCAATTTCTCCGGAACCAGCTATGTCTGGTAGAACAGAGTTATACATTTGTTTAGTTCAATTATCGTTTTCCCACTTTGGTTCGCTGCTATCTTTGTTTTAGTTTCATTGCTCTTTTAAAGCTTTATGCATTCGATTTTGAATTATTTTCTTTAGAATCTACTCTAGAGTGACTAATTTAAAGTCATTTTTAGTCTTTTCCACTTGCAATGATTCCCAATGGTTTCTCAACTAAAAGAGTAAATAATATGGAACGCCCAGAAAGTAGACAATTTAAAGAGATATATTAAAAATGAATGAATATAGTCACATATATACTGGCATTCAGCAATCCAACACTTAAATATATAGTATAACAGAATATAAGTCTAAATTTTAAAAACAATTTCTTATACTTTTTTATGACTAGTATTATTTAATCATCAATGAAGTACTTCTTTTAATTTTTAAAAAAATAGTCAAGTATTAAAAAATCGAATTATTCTCCATTTATCAGGAAGTCTGTCCTTTAGTTTTAAGTAACTAGATGAAAAATTGAGAGAAATTTAAAATAAAAACGTAATTAATAAATGGAAAATTATACTGATATTAATCAAATACAAGGGAAAATGTAAATTTATATGCCATTTACATATAAAGACATTATACGATTTGATTTTAATTTTGATCATTTGTGTTTGTTGCATTAGTTTTATACATTTCCTGTCTTATAATAGAACTACCGTAAACCATCTAATGCATATAAATGATCTATCATAAAGTAACAGAGATAGTGACAGAGCATATTAGAGATACTCTTCTTTTTAATGTTGGCATCATTCGCGAGCACCAGACATCACCTTAGTCGAGGATGTCTACGAAATTGCCCACAATATTAGTTGACAAGGATAAAAACTCTACTTTTCAATCGATAGTAGGATTTTCGTGGACACAATATTTATCTATAATAATGCCATATAATTGCACTTCCTTATATTGAACTATTGTTATACATAAGCAAAAGTTAGAGCGTAGTTTAAAAACTTTGTTTAAGACTTAAATATTGATCTAAATAAAATGACATTTTATTTATTTATACTGGGATACTCTTTTTAATTACTATGAGTGTTATTTTATTTTGGGGTACATTTTTTATTGTTGACCAAGTTTATTTCCATTAAGACTAGGACTGAATTTCCTTTCATGAAAATATGCCATTAAACATCAGTGTAGAAATGAGGAGTCCTAGAACATTGCATGAGAAATTAATTGTGCTATAATATAGTCTCGTATGTCATCTACATCCGTTTATAATGTTTTGAGAGTTCTACGGTCATCAGATACCCACGTACTCATCTCGTATGCATCAACGCACTTTGTTCACGTAGCTACACCCTTTGTACTTGTTTTACGCAAAATATGGTTCACTGTTCATATTCCTCCCAGTTTATATAAATTACATTTACAAATTCCTGATGGTTTCGGTGGCATTTTATTAATTGCATCTCATACTTATCTACACTTATACTATGCTTTTTTATTGCTGTAAAAGCAGAAAATATATGTTGTTTCAAACTAGATCTAGATAAATTCAGAACCAAATTAGCTACATTACAAAATATTTTACTATGTTAACACGATCAATTATTGTACTCTGTAAGATATCTAGAAAAATCCCCGTTGTTAAAGATAAGTTGTAGACAAATTCTGTTCGTGTCTACTTCGAGAAGTGTCATCTAAAATTATTTCGCCTGCATGTATAATTGCATTTAACCATAAGAGCCATGACTAGAAGTATTAGCGAGCAAATACATGGAATTTCTCTTTCTTTCTTGTCTAGCATTCTTAGTATATGTGAAAGCGGATGACTATAAGCTTATTTTTTATTACATATTTTGCTAATTGTTTAAAGCATTTTTGTCGAGTTTTTAGCTTAGTTCTTTGACAACAAAATAATTTGACAAGAAGAGTTTTTATTAGAGTTTTCTTATTACGCATTCAAATTTTCATTTTTAATGAAGTTGTAATGCTAATTCCTTTTTTCCTTATTTATTTGTCACGTAGCTTGCTCAGATAAAAATTAGTTCAGAATGCAAATTATTCTGTTGACAACGCGATTTGCTGTGATTTTGCTGTCTTTTAACCAGTAATCTAATCCTCCCACCCATCAAAACAATTACATCCAAAATATGCACTCGGCCATTACTGGTAGTGGTCTACCTACTTCCGCAAATACTTTCCCCATTTATTATGAAATCGCTCCCTTCTGATGAACTAAACCGTTCCTATGTACAAGGCACACAGTAGAGTAAAATGGAGTGACACGAAAACACTGTAATATACGGGGCTATTCTCTGTTAAACCAACGTCTGCCTTATCGATTCCTCACTTTTCTCTTTTTATCAATTGTCATCATTGTAGACTACCGGTAGATCAGGATAGCATAAGATCATCAGCAATTGTCTTTGGACTCCTCTTTTCTGCTAACGAGCATATAAATATTTGATGCTACTTTTTTACTCCCCCAAAATTATTCCGCTGCTTTTCCATTTAGTGATATTTTTCCTACACGTGTGTTTGAGATTTATCATTAGTGTATTATTTAAGTAGATAGCTGTTGAAAACATCAACTCTTGCTAATTTCCTATCTTATCCCAGTCTGAGATAATAATATACATGCATGTTAATCATGGATTTTAATAATTGAAAATAATTACTTACTATGATATATAGAACCAATATTAAAAAGTCTTTGAAGTTCTTAACTTCAGCTTTTGCCTAAGCGTCTTGGTTGAGAATTAAAGTGTGCTTTTCCTTTTGCCCTTAATCTATCATTCTTTGATCTCTGTTCCATTTTCTCCCTCCGTTCCATTCGATCCACCTCTGGGACCGCCCATCCGCCATTCATCCGCAAAATGTTTCGAATGGAATCGACTGGATTGAGAGCACTTTCGCTTGTCCTTAAAATCTCGTGTTCTTCATTGCAATACTTCCGTTTGTTTTAATTTTGCTAGTTCTAAGAAATAATTCGAGAGTTTTCTTCAATCGCTGTATGAAGCAAACTACATTGTCATTCATAAATATTATGTTTACTACTTGTCGATAGTTTCATTTGTAATATTATGGAGTTATGAAATAACAAGGACTTTGAGTAGATTAGGAAAGCAGTACATACATGTTCATATAGATTATTTACTTTAAAATCACACCTTTAGCCTTAAAATCGCACTCGGATGTATTCCTCATCAAATAAAATCTTTTTTCAATTAGAGTACATATTTATTTATCTCTTCTTTGGAATAAGAGCAACGTAGTAAATAAGGGGTTAATCAGTGGTAAGAATATTAGTCCTGGCAAGTGTGTATGCGTATTTCTATAAATCTTTATATTTGTCGTACTAATCATAAGGGAATAAGGACAACGCTCCATAGAACAAATTATTCTGTCTGGTTTTCTAATTAATGACACATACTGTACTTGAAAGACATCTTTCGCCCTTTGTTATAGGTATGTATGAACAAAATTCATTTATTCGATATGCAAAAATTTTCTGTAATGTAAGTAAACTTTCTGCAAAAAATTTCATGAAAATAAAATTAGTAATATTTATAAAAAAATCTTATCCAGCGTAAAATTACATGTAAACCTTAAATAGCGCTTACCGGACTATTATGTCTCTCTAATGGCAGTGAAAGCTATAGTTCTATACAAAGTGAAAATAATACTAAGTACTAAATTTAGATTATTATTTTCTATTCATACTTAGTGAGTTTTTCTATATATAAAAACAGTAATAAAAATATTAATGGTAACTAGCCTATGCAGTTAGACATCTGTTTTAGTAAAAACTCACTCTTCGTCACCATTTTCGCTTGTTGTTTTTGCTATGTCCAAAAACATTAAAATGTATATTAAATATACCAATTAATAAGTTATAAGCAGCCTTTTAAAATGTATAACAATACCGGCATCAAAATAAGTTTCCACAATATTTTACTTGGGTTTTTCCAAGCTAGTGAAATTGCGTATATTAAGAGGCTAAAAAAATCTATAAGCTATTTTTTGCATCATTCTTCTAAATATAGTTTTGCTTACTGAGAAATAGCTATACAAGCATTCTCCTCAAAATTATATTACTTGCTATATTTCAAGCGCATGATCTGTTTACGATATCAATGGAGATATTTTCACACCTCTCGAATTTCATGTTTATTTTTATTTTGTAATTTTATGTGTACATTTTTGTAATTAAGAAGATATTTCAAATAAAAAACACTTTTTAGTAAGAACGCAGTCAAACTTATTTGCAAGAGATTCGCCATCTTTCAAGTACTTTCCCAACCCCTCAAAATCAAATCTAAAACAGTCTATACCCGCCTCGGGACCCGATCGCATCTCCATTTCTAATTATTCGCTTAATCTTGTTCGGATGAGAGAGGGCGTGGATACAGAGCATTATCCGCAAGAGTAGACCATAGTCTAGTCTATCTTTTAATTTAGATTGCTTTCTTCTACTCTTTTTTTTTGTTAGTAATTTTTACATGTCGCATATCATTTTATTTAATCGTCTTACCAACGTAATTTATACCTAATCAAACACTTTTAATAATTTTTAGATGATATTAATATATTATACATATACTAAGTATATTTGCTTACTTAATTTGATCTAAGACAGTATGTTTAAGCCTATCCGTTATAGATCTTATGCAACGTTTATTAGTTTAAAAATTTCAATTTAGAAGTACGAATTAGATCTACTAAATCTTATGTGCATTGCTGAGCTGTATTATCCTCATTATCCCTTAGGCACCGTTCCCATCTTCGTTTTACTGCATATAACCCTACTGCTTTTTGATTTCATGGTCTTAGTTTATATAAAAACCAAATCACTTGATTTATCTATGTATCCATTAGTGCATATTCTTAGCATTAATTTCGCTGTCATTTCGAATATATAAGTATTCTAATAATCCATTTTTTCCATGTCATTATTTCCACTTCTCTCTTTTTGTTTGCTCTTCCATTTGCGTAAATACCTTTCTTCTTATTTCTCTCCTCATATCTATAGAACCTTCTTGATGCCGCCGCATACTTCCATTCTACCCGCAAATGAACACATGATTAATAACTTCATCTATAAATATTTCTCTCACCAACTTATACAAATATCCACTAGCAAGTCTCAATCAGATTTTAGCTACAGATATTGTTAAAAATCCACATTAATCAAGTTAAATTGGAGAACCTTAATGAAATCATTAAATAATATATTTTCTTTTATGATACTTCTAACTACCAATCCTTTTAATATGCGATTAATTTTGCTGTGTAATTGGCCTCTAAATACAACCATTACAAAAATTGGACTTTCATATTTTATCATGAATACTTTTAATATTGGCATATTCCAAATTTTCCAAGCCAACTATTTTATTGTCTTAATGCTAGATTTATGTTTGTTTAGAGTACTTTAAAAGTAATTTGTGTAAATACTTAATTATATAGCGTTTTTATTGATCTTGTTGTGAATAAAGTTAGATCGCCATTTCATTAGTCTGAAAATGAGCCGAAAATGATTCCTAGAAAACAGGTAAATTTAGTTGGTCACGTAAATATGCGTAGAAAGAGAAGCTGCAAAGAGTAGGCATAAATTTAGAAACGGTTATGTTTCAATAGAGATCGGAATAGTACTTGATGGCATCTCCTAATACTGAATAAAACAATCTCATCAGAATATTATTAAAATCCTCAATCAATGAAAGCCTCTATGTAGCAAAAGTACGTACTATTCTCGTTGTTATTAAGTAGGATATGTCCGTCCTAACTTTTTTTTACTCATAATTTGACTCCGCCTTTCTTTCTTTCTCTCCTTCTCTCCCTTTCCCTTAGGATCTCTATTAAACACGCACTTCTGGATGCACCCCTAATTGATAAGTCCTGGTGCATTCTCGTGTGTCGATTCTGGGACATGACACCCTGTTCATATCATGTTATGTATGCCCACTAGATTAATCTTGCGACAATATGATGTCAGGTCTTTCTCTTTGCCTTTAGGGACGATGAGAAAGCGTTTCTGAATAACATTATAGCTTACTGTGTCATGCAGATTTTCTTGTTTGTTTTTAACAGTTTAATAATTAGAAGAACCAGAAACTGCTTAAAGATTAAAGAAGAACTAAAACTAAAGAAACTGTAAGAAAATCGGAATATTTAACTCATATTTCATGCATGATTCGCATTAATTTGTCATACTGTGTGGAAGGTAGCTGAGCACGAAAGTAAAACAATTCTAAGATATTTATATATGGAATGAATTATATAGTAAGTTACATTAGCCATATTCTAGGGAAAGCCATTTTAGGTCGTCGCGTAACTTCCAGTTAAAATAGGATTTAGAATTATACGTATTAACTCTGCAAAATTTTACATGAGTTTGGCCCTAATTATAGTATTGAAAATAATGTTATTTTCGAGAAAAAAATCTTAATTTATCTCCCATCTACATTCTAGACAATTATAACACAAATTTAGACTTTTTAGCGTTAGCGCACTTTATTCTTTTGAAATAGAATGTTATTTCGTATTAATAATTCATAGTCCCTTGGGACAGTTGAGTTCAGAGAGGTTAGAGAAATTTGAACTTTCGAAACTTTTGGATGAACCGTATTTAACTAAATGTTTTAAGTACTTAGAAAATAATTAAGTGATATATTATAATAAAGTTTTCGTATTCAAATTGCCCTATTGATATGAGAGCTAAAACTATCTTATGATTCGATAGTTTGTATGATATAATTTAACAGTAATTTCAGAGAAATAAAAGTGCTCGCCCTGCTATATTTTGACTCGTTTATATGTATAGAACCGTAGCATCTCTTGTATTAATAATTCGTGCTGACTCCAAAATCCGAGAGTTACCTTATTTACGCAAATAGCTGAGGATAATGCCACTAATACATTACAGCAGTCATACTGAATATAATGCCTTAGTATTTCGCATGTATTCTTACAACTGTCAGGCGTCACTGGCTCTCCCACTTAGTCGGCAGCCAGCCGTGTGTGTTCAGCTTTGTTTTCTGATAAATATTGGCATTCATGTTCCACTCCATATTCATAGTAAAAAATTAGTGCTAATTCATATGCATATATAATCATTAAATTAGATACTATACGAAGCGTGAAGATACCAGTAACTTAGTCAACCTAGCAATTATTTAAAATCACGATTTTTGGAACCTAAACTACATAATCCAGTTATAGAAATAATTATTAAATTCGATAGCGGTGTAGCTGATGGCAAATGTATTGATTATCACGAACTACTCTTTCAAATTCAAAGTGATGAAGATAGCTTTGAAATGCGATTTATTATTGGGTAAAGGACGAGAAATATCTATATTGGACAAAAATTCTGCCAATTTCTTTATCGAAAATATTTCAGTGTCCAGAAAATTCAATTGTCATTTCTTCGATAGTAATGCTAACTTCTTTTAATGGAGATGAGCTATTATTTACTGTGGATTAAGTGACCAAATTCTCAGAACGGAATTAAGAATGATTTGCTGCTTTGAGCGCTGTTATTTTAATAACCCACGATAGTACTTCGATCAAAAGTGAGCCAAATAAAATGTATATGCGATCTGAGCCGATGATAGCCAAACTATTGTACTAATATGAATACTCCCAGATTCTCCACTTTAAATATAAAATTTCTTAAACTATTGTGTTAAACCTAGGACATCTTAGGATAGTAAGAACTATAAAATTGTATTTATATAATATATTTTTATAAATTTAAGGCGAACTAAAACTTATTTATAGGGCGATTTGCAACTAAAAACTTGCAAGTAAGAAAATAAGTCTATTGTTTCTTTTTTAGTGTTTAACGTATAAATTAGACAATATGCTGACAAAATGCTTCATATTTTATATCAGTGGATATTAATAGAGAGATAAGTTAGATAGAAATAGACATAGCTCTTTATAGATAATATCACTTACTTATCTTATATTCATTATACAAGTAAAAAAAATAATTTAATAATTTATAATCACCGTTAAGCGTAACTAAACCTAAAAACGACCAACAAATAGAGAACTTAGACATGCATGAAGAGGAGAATTTTAATACCTTGCGCCATCTGCTCTGTACTTTCGCGGACAACTGCAATCATCAGAATCTATGTTTGCGATGAAACACAATCTTTGCTGCCATCGCTTGCTTAGAGACTAAATCATTGCCCAGATATTCAAGAGAGTGATTCTAACCCTCTTTCTTCTCCTATTCTCATTATTAACCCTACTTATTTAACTCCAACTCATTTATGTCTTGAATTTTGTCTACAGCTATGATCATAATTACTTATCAATGTACTTTAAATCAACAAAACAATAAAAAAATGGCAGGTATAATGAATTAGATAAGTGCAATAATCAATGTTTACATCTTTATGCTAATTTATAGAAGCAGTATTTTTAAAAAGTAGAAAACAAATATGTGTTTTTTTAAATCTACAAACGACGATAATGCTCACTTCGATTCACCAAGCTCTATACTATTTATCCTCTCTCAATACTGTATTCTTGACTTTTAAATTTTCTGACTATTTCCTTGTCTTTAGCCGCTGACTTGGCTTGTTTTCCACCGTTCAGCAAGTTAATCTCATTTATCGTACATCCTGCGATAATTAAAACGAGCTCACGAGTTGTTAGGCGAAGGAACTGACGACTCACACTAGTTTTAAGAGAAATTTATTCCCGAGAGCCAAATCTACTCGCTCAAAAATAGTGTTCTATTAAACCAAGACTCTTCATTATCAAAGCATACACATCAGATCACCCACGTTTTGATGCTATATTTGAAGCCATAATTGAAAGCAATACAAGAATGAAGCTACATAATATCTATCCCATAGTGATAATAGGCATTCACTTAATTTGTAAAGTTCCTACAACAGAAAGTGATCTCTAAATAAAACTACTAAAAATTGCATTCAGCGAAACTTTATATAGTATTTCCCCAGGGCAATTTACTTATATATAAATATATGAAATACATTTTTATCGTGTTGAATTTAGCAGGTTTTAATAACGAAAAATAATAGTAGTAAAGCTATTAGGTTAAAGATTAATAGATATCATATCTTTATGCTAATTAGAATAGTATATTCCCTTCATCAAGATTAGCAGCGACAAACAACGTCGTGTCACATGCAAGAGTGCAAAATGAAAAATCATAGATCAACTGCTTCAATTTTTCCACTGTTCTTCGCTACTAGAGCAGTAAATGGTGATAGATTTAGCTTAACTAATATGGGAAACTGTTAAATTAAATACATAAATCACCCCTGTTAAATAGAAACGTGGTTTATATCTTAACGTCTTGTTCAAAACAAAAGATTATTTAATATATGTAGTGTTATATTACATTATCATGAAAATATAAATAACTTAATCCAATTTTCTCTCCGCTTTCCTATTAATTCAGGGCGTTTTTGATTTTTCCACCAACCAACTTATACTATTTAATGAGTTCATTCTATTTCCGTGTCCAAAATTTATCAAATCCGGTGCCACACATTTTCTTGAAGGACATACTTGATTAAATGATGTGATTAGATGTGGTGGCCACTTTACGTAGAATAGGGTTCTTAGTTAATTTTCTTTAGTGCACTGAATCTTTCAGTAGTTGGTTCTATCTTTGTAATTTATTATTATTATTACTTGTGTATATTATCTAGAAACTTATATTCTCGTAAAATGTCCCATAATACCATTATACGAATATTTCGAAGTAAATATCTTTCACTCAACCAAGAAAACGTATCTGGTTCTACATATACCCTGACCCATAAAATGCTAAATTGTTTTCAGCTGCTAGTCTCATTTTTCATGTAAAAACCTCACAATAAAATTTGATTTTCATGATTATCTGAGTGAAAGGAAGTATGAACTCCCTATTATTTCACTTTCAGTAGAATAAGAAATCCAGACCTGAATAGATGAATCGTTGTATTGCATAAAAACCTTGATGTTCATGCATTGTAATTCCTAGCACAAATTCCTCAAATTAATACATAATATTAAAACGAACGCAAAATACTTAAATAATTATTTACTAGTGCTTTTTGGGTATTTACGGCAGTGAAGGCAGAACACTGACCTCATTTTCAGACCGGAATAATTTTAAATAGCAATTTGATGCCAATTTTTATAGTCTAGCCAACTCGTCTAAAGAAAGTGAGCCAACAACCCTCGTGTGGTCTTTCCATATTAGAGGCCTTATTATTGGCGAATTGGCGACTTCCAGTTCAACCGAAAACAACAAAAATATGAATGCCGTGAATGTCACCAATCAACCATTATATTTGCTTCAGCTGTGACGAAAACACAGTTCATGTGGTCTGCGTGAATCATTCATCGAGAAATGACGTTATACAGTTTGAATAATGAATTTATTTACGTTTCCTGGACATAATTAAACTAATATACGTTTTACAACCCAAATAATGTTAAGGATAATTTGCTATGTAGTTTTGAGTTATTATCATCCTATAATTGAAATGCAGATTCACTGATTACGTAATTCCTTCTTTTACAATATTAAAATCAGGTTAGATTAGAGTACTTCTAAGTAGTAGTAGGTCAAGACATATAGGTACTCTAAAAATATTTTAGTAATGTACCAACTACAATTTATTGTGTTTTCCACATAAATTCATACCTTATTGAAATCAAAATAAATTAGCTTAGCTTAGTTATTTTCTGCGACCAGGCTTCTTTAAGCTCAATATGACTATTATTCAAAATGAATTTCTAACTTCGGATTGTTTTCGTTTATCTCTAAAATAGATGATTCCTCTTTAAGAAAAGTAACGGAAAATGGACACCTTGTGTTATTAACTCACCTACCACTTATAATGTAACTGCAAAAGTATATAAAAGGAAGATAGTTCTCCTTTTTTGTTATAGCAGGAAAATTCGGAGTTATTTTTGATAATTCCTATATAAAATCAACTAATCAAGAGATAGTACACTAAAATTTGTGGCCACTAAAAATGTTTTATACACTGTTTTATAAATTTATTTTGTGTAACTCATTTGTATAGGCCAACGCAGTAAATCTGATGGTTCACCTGTTTATTAACTAAGAATCTAACTTCCTGAGATAATTTCGTATTACCAGATAACTTTAAATACATTTAGATACCTCACTAAACATTCCAGGTGTTTCTGATCTATCAGAATACTGAAGATAAAATATGCTTCTGTTTATTTATTTTTAAGTTATTTAAAAGTATAATATTCAACGTCAGTAATATCTGTTTTAAAGACAAAGTCTCAACATCTAGCACCAAGTCGAATGATCTAGGAATGTTCAGATATTTAGAGATTAATATCGTATCATAATGACATTGATTAACTAAAGCTGACATAAATGTATTGGATATGAACAAGTCTAAAATATCTTTCATTTTAAATCATAGATTATTAATGAGGGTACTATTGTGCTTTAGATAAAAGATGAGAAGCTTTTTCCTTTTATTTAATATAAAATAATAAATGCAAGCAATATCGAATTTTCGTGCTGTCATTTTCGTGAAATATGGATGAAAACAGAAATTATGCTCAACATTTTTATTTATTTTCCTAGATTATTATCGTTTACAGATGTACACTAAACAATCATTATTCGCTTTTATCTGCTGATTATTTTTTTATATATTCGTCAACACGTGGTTATTGATGTGGTTGGGAAATAAGTCGTTTGTAGATTTTTCTCTCCAAGGACCACAGGTAGTTTTTTGCACATAGTCTTCATTCTGCAATATTTTTTAATATCTGATTATCAAAAGTATTAACAGTGAGCAGTAGTACGTCAGGTTTGACATTTATCACAGTTAGGGACTCTTTGATGACTAAACTCTACTTATTATGAGCTATCGTCTCTACTATGTGGGGATAATCCTTATATGAAGCCCTATTTGCAAATAGACAATGAATACCTAATTGCTTAATTTCATTATAGTCATTGACGTTCTCAGTCTTACTTCTGACATTCGTGCTGCTTCTTAAAATTCCATTGACTTAACAAAATATATGGATGTTTGTTGAAGCAGGATCATTAACTTCCAGACTATATTAATAATACATTCTTGTTGATCTGCTTTATCATTGTGGTGGTCAATAATCGTGTGAATCGGAAACAACAAATATATGCATATAATGGTAATTAATAAATTTATACTCCTGATAAAAAATGCCAATAAGTCAAATCTGCTTAAATGATCGTACAGTAAGAGATATAATAAGGGTGCATACAAATTTTAATAGAACTTTTTTACTATTAATTTTTCGACATCTCGCAGACTGAAATTTTTACTTTGAAATTGATAAGATATCTATAATGTCAAGCAGGCTTAGTTTTTCATGAGTTAACCAGAATGGTATCCAAGTTAATTTTTCAATTTTCATCGTCGTTATTCTCGATTACTAGGCCTCCCTTGAGGCTCTTCATCAGTCCGACTGACTAAAATATATATATATATATATATATATATATATATACACATTTAGTGCGGAAGGGCTAAAGAGTCAAACAGGGTTTAACCCATATGAACTCTATTGAAAAATAGTTCTTGAAAAGTACTTTTTATTTAAAAAATATGTACTAGGTTGTCAAGATATCATTACTGCAGTTGACTGTGGTCCTATCTCACAATGATATGAAAGCTTTCACTGATTTCAGAACTGTTTTTATAATATTAGTATTTAGCTCCAATGTTTATTATATTAATAAAATAATTAAACAATGAGAAAATAACTAGTTAAACGCTTAATTATTTATGAATAAACGATCACTTCCAGTAAATACTAGGAAATACTGGGGGAGCAAAATAGATAAATAGGGATAAATACTATGTGCAACACCACATCAGCTATTACCTTTGTTTTATAAGCTATCACATGGTCCTCCAAACACACATGCAAATTTATAATTGCTTATTTGTCTTAATATTCCCAGTCCATTAAATATTACCTATTAGATTGATTATTAAAAATTATAATGAGAGTTATCTTAATTAAGTTAGAAACATGAAATTTCTTGGTTTGGTTTCGTAATTGGCGTTCTTGAAAGTGGGAGTTTTTGAATCACTCTTCAATCTAATTCTAAGTTTTGCCGAGCCAAATTGCTGAATTACCAAGCTCTCAAAAGGAAAAATTATTTATTAAACTATTGGAAAAACGCAGAGACTGAAAAATGGTGGTAAAAGAACAGTGTAAAGTTGCAAATTACATGAAATTAATATATACTATATTTCGAAATAAGAATGATCTATGGGAATATTTTTATTATACAACTTCACATGGGTAATTCAGAATGCAATATATCATCGTTATTATTATTATTATTATTATTATTATTATTATTATTATTATTATTATTATTATTATTATTATCATTATCATTATCATTATCATTATTATTCATACACCTAGTTGCGGCTGATCAGCTTAAAATGTACTATATTTTACAATGAATTAAATAGAAAAATTATGTCGAACTAATAAGTGAGTGCTCTTTGATTTAGGTTGTTGCGTAGTAACGACTTTTCATAATAAGTTAATTAATCTTTTCGCATTGAGCTAGTGTCTCATTTACGCAGGGGGTTTGATCTCTTTTGGTCTGTGACGCAACTGTGGTCTGAGATCCCTGAGGGGAAGTGGTCTGGTCACGTCCATGTTGCGATAGGACTAATGGAAACGAGAGGAGCTCGGTCACGCGAAGAATTGGTAATGGAAGTACAATCTTATTGCCAATAAGGAGCGGACAGCCAAAGACAATAAAGTAGAGCACATGCTATTTTTCCAAGTATACATGTTAAATGCATCCTTTTTTCTAGTTCATAATTTATTCTTTATCCATTTTTAGAATAGTTTTCATATTTGTTAAATATTTTATCCAATTACGGATTACATGGAAACAATAAACATCGCAATTATTGAGATTGGAATATTAAGCATTCTATACTAATAATATAATAATTATAATTTA
This sequence comes from Heterorhabditis bacteriophora, assembly GCA_964036235.1. Taxonomy (NCBI): domain Eukaryota; kingdom Metazoa; phylum Nematoda; class Chromadorea; order Rhabditida; family Heterorhabditidae; genus Heterorhabditis; species Heterorhabditis bacteriophora. The sequence continues at coordinate 12,091,274 of OZ038426.1, read as the reverse complement.
TCCTTCTGATGTGTTACAAATAAAACAACAACTAATGCGTTTAAGTAAATAAAATCTTTTCCACAGAAGTTTGACGAAGCTCAAAGAAATTGAATTTTTCTCTAATCTGCTCTCCAAACAAAATGTTAATATGTTTTTAAACTTATGTACATTTCAATTAGTATGTTTTCCAGAGTGTCCTTTCGATTTGGTTTATAGTTAATTTTAACTGGCCTTTTACTTATTTATTTATTTATGATAGCATTTAATTAACTCATTGCATGACTAATTTTAAAAACAATTACTGTTGTAGGTGCAGTATTTAGTGTGGAAATAAGGTTGAAATGATGAAATAAATAGCTTAGTAAAAAAAATTATTTTCAGTACACCATTTCGTGGGATGTGGGACACATTTTCCTTCTCATGCTCATTGGCATGGTTATTTTTGGAAACGGATTGGTCATATTTGCGGTTTTAATCGATAGAAAACTACGGACTGTAACGACAAACAAGTTCATCGCCAGCCTGGCTGTGAGCGATCTGCTAGTCGGATTAGTTGTCATGCCATTATCACTATACTCAAAGGTTATTGTTGAAGTAAAGTTTTGGATTTAAAATGTTGATAAAACCAGAAGAAATTTTCCAGCTTGTTTGGAAGTTTCTGAGTAATAACTTTTAATTATTGTAACTGGTGAAGCTAATTTATTACAATTTAAAGTATAGTGTACAGTCCTAATGAATGCTGCAAGCATTAGTTTTACATAATTATTTATAACTATCTCTGCAGCGAATGCACTGGTCTTTCTTAAATTTACCAAAAAGCCACTCTACTAAAATACAGTTATCGTTAAAGTAGATGTTCCACAATTAATGTAATTTCAATCGTCATTGAGTGAAATACAGAAAAGTAAAGTCGTAATACAAAATTATACGAAATTCTTTTTCTAGCTTCATCACGACGAGTGGACACTAGGGTACACTTGGTGTCAATTCCACTTAGTCTCGGGAGTATTCTCAACAACTGCAAGTATCGTTCACCTTGTAGCCATAAGTCTAGATAGGTCAGATATAATATATACTTAGTTTGTCACATGTACTCTTTCGGTATTTCTAAAAATAATTTTTACAGGTACTTTGCTATAATGTTTCCTACTGAGTATCAGCGGCACTCGGTGTCCACTTCGACTATGCCTTATGTGGTAATGATATGGCTGATGGCACTGGCTGTCAGTTCAACATTGTTTATGGAGCAAAAGCTGGAAACAGCTAAAGTCTGCTGGATTGATAACCCACAGTACATTGTAAGTTTATTCAGATATTTTATTCAATTAATAAGTTATGAAGTAATAATGACATGCTTCATAGTTGATATCGATCCTTGATTTGCATTCTATCTAAAAAGAGCTTTACATAACTTCTTTTGTATTCTCCACGTTATATATAGAATAAAATAACAAAAATGTTCCTCCTCTTCACATGTATTAGTTGAAAAATCGTCAAATCATACCCTATTTCATACTCATAGTGCTTCAAATTTAATATCGAGTGAAAAAGTAGCTTTCTCTGAATTTACTCTTTTTCATTGACACCATCAGTTCTAATTTTCCAGGTTTTATCATCATTCCTATCGTTCTTCTTACCCGGTGCAATAGTGGTTTACCTGTACATCAAGATTTTTAAAAAACTGAGGAACCATCAGTTATATATGTTTGGTCAACATACCCAAAGGTTAACAGATAAAAGAAGATCTCTTCCAAGAGTTATTATTGAAGAGGTGAACAATTAAAAAATTCCAAAAAAGTGGTTAATTTTGAGTAATTTTATTGAAAAATATGGACTAATTCACATTATCTTTTCCATGTTGTATTGGCTTTTAATAATAACATTTAATTAATCTACTCTCTAAAAAATTACTCATAGGATTGTATGTTATGTGATAAACAAGCAATAATATAAAACAGTGGTAACTAATTGAACAGACATTTAGGTACGTTCGCGAAGGGGATCTCGATTATCTCAGACTGGGTCTCAAAGTGGTAGTCCAACCAGGAGATCGAGTGGATCAAAGGAGCGGTCACCAAGCCAGCCTGACATACATTCAATAGCAAAACCTCCTCAGCGGCTAGTAGTATTAGTTATTATTTATTTATTTTACGAGATACCGAAACTATACATGACTGTTGACATAGTAGATAAAAATAAATAGGTTTAAGTACAGCTTGAAAAGCTATGATAGCAAAATATACCACTAATGCGGAAATGTCTCTGACAGTTGAGTAGCAGCACTATTCTTCGCATATTCTTGCAAATAGTGTTAGAATTCCTATTCTTCTTTATAATCGAAGTTTCTTGTTGTCCCCTTTGTATTGTGATATTTACTTTAATAACTTTTTTTGGACAATTCACAGTTCTGTGTACCGCTTCATCCCACGCATAGGCTTCAACCTTCCATCATTCTATCTCCAGTGACTATACGATGTTCTCTTTTCGTTCTAGTCTGCAGTCTAAGCGAAGCGTGCCAATATTCTTGTATTTAATTAACTACGTGAAAATAGTCTCTCATGTTTGGTAATCAAAACACTTTCAACCCACGTATACACTGAACACCGTTAATAGTCGAGCGCAACTATTACATAATAAAATCCTTTTAATGACTTAAGCATAAATAGAATATGTTCACCATGTGAAAATTTGTCTTGCTTTCTTAGCATAATATTTGTAAGCAAAAAAAAATTCTGTTACTGATTTTCTTTTTTCTTCATATTTCGTCATGTTTCTAGCAACCTTTAATCAGAGCTACGTTACCCCCCAATGACATCTCACTTTTCTTGGCATCTGGAAAGATTATTTTCCTTACGTTACACTCTACATATTCGGACTTATGGTGCAGAAAATATTTTGACCAGTTAGATTTACCTTAAATAGACTTCCTTTTTCTCTTTAACATAATAGTTATTTTTACTGCCCATTTTTCTATGATTCTGAAGTTATCAAAAGTCCTAACTGATAATTCATTTAGATTGCATGTTAGTTCATTTGTGAGTTTATGAAATGTTTCGTCATGTGATTTAGCTACTTTAAAAAATCCTTTTAATTCATGCCGAATTCCTAAGGCATTTGTCTCAGTTTACTAGGATACTGGATGATTGTTCTCTCGTTCTTCATAGAGTCTCACTGGAAATACTTTTTAGTTCTCAGAGTTACAACCCTTATCAGTCACGCAAACGTTTCTAATATATTCCCATGTATAATATAACTTTCAGAAATCATAGCAGTTTCAATTACGAAAAAGTTATTTTAATTCCTCTAATTAGAGAACGTAGTTCAACTTCTGTAACATTGAGCTAAAAAGGTTAGGAATAACAATAATTTAATAAATAATGATCCCAGTTAGAGATCGCGAGACTACCAAATATATTTCAACAATTTCCATATGTTAACAACACACAAGCACGAAAACAATCCGACTAAATGCTTCTCTATAAAATAAAAACAATTAAGTAATCAAGGTCTCAAGATGAATGTACGGCGTTTATTTGCTGTCCACTCCATATCCGATTTTTGATCTGTGTTTAGCAAAAATTACACCACGCACTATTAATCTCACCTGACATTATATCACTTCATTGTGACCAATATCCAAGTTTAGTTACTTAATTCTCCCACTTAAAGCTTTGCCTTATATCTACTCACTAAATTTCTCAATGCGGAGATAAGTATATAATTAGCTAAGTTTGTACAATTAACTAGGTAACTAATACAACTTTGTTAAATGAATATAAAATTATTTAGTTCGCTTTTTAGGTGGCGAAGCCCAACGATATGTGCTGAGACTTTGGCACATGACAGAAATGTAGCAGCAAAAAAGAGGGTATCTATTGTCCCTGACCCTCCATCAATGGATGTTAGCACCAATATGGGGAGCATTGCACAGATGAAAGCAGAACATGAACAAAACAAGTTGGTGTATCTTTTAAGTTTATCGAAAAGTATTATTCTCATATAAACCTTGTCAGTTTTACAATAACTTTGTTTATCTATTTTCTAACATTCATACCTCCTAAGCATATATATATATATATATATTTAGTGCTCCCACCTTTGTTTGTAGTCACTTTCTAGAAATTTTAATAGAGCATTAAAAGTTGTATTTTAGTATTAAGGCTTTTTTAAGTCTATTAAGTCTTTGTAACTATGCATCACACATTTATTACCCTTTTTAATATCTTCAGACTGAGGGAAGTCGAGATGAACCGGGAAGTAGACCCATTAAGGAAAAAAAGCGAAGAGGAGGTTAGAAAACTAAGTGCGGAACGGAGAACAAAAGTGGCCGAAAAAAGACGGATGAGCACAAATGATAATCCTAACGGTGTTCCCATAATGGCAGCATTTCAAAAGGTGTAGAAATTGTGCAGCTTTTTTTTCTATAGAAAAATTTGCAGATATAAAATAGACATAATTATTAAGTGGATATAGGACCTTTCAATATAGTCGGTATTTGAAACACATGTCATTAGTGTATTTTTCCCGCAAATTTTGACAACTTCATATTTAATTTTTTCACTGCTATTTAAACAGGAGATAAAATTAGTCAGAAGTGTTTTGCTATCCTTTGGGAATACATCTTTGGATCGCTCTTTTTATAGCGTTACAGACTAATTTTCTTTTCACACAGACGTATGAAATCCTGAGACAGCACTTTTTCATCGATAATTTATTGTAATTGCACACATGGAATGTCTAGAATAGTACAATTCTTCTCATAAATAAAATTTTCACTAAACAATTTATTTAAAAAAGTAGATAATGGGTCTATACTAATGCTCATATATAAAAACACAAGCTTATCATATTTTCCTAACACTAAAGAATATTAAGTTAGATATTTCGTTCAGGCATACACCGAGGTACGAGCTGGACGACGTCGCTCAGTCCAAGATTTTGAAATAGGTAAACATTTTTCACCACTTTAAAACATAAAATAAACAGTTACTAGTAGACACTAATTCTTTAATTTATTTTTAATTTTTATTTTCATATTAGTCAGTTCTTTTCTAATTTTTGTAGTTAATCAATGCATATTAATGAAAATTATTAGAAATTAGTAGTATAGAAACTATAGTTAAAAGTATTCAAGTAAAATGATAAAGTAATCTTAGCTTGCCACTTTCCCCCTCGACATCAGCTGACTACAGTATGTGACGAGGAAAGCCCTCCTAATGACCCAAAGAGAATGTCGGCTGAGTCAAGTATAGCAGAAACGGTAGTAGCTATAGAAAAGGTTATACATTCATCTATCTTATTTGTTTTATATTATAAGTATTGACGATTAATAAACATAAATCATGTACATTGTTTCAAATAAGTTTCTTGGGAAAACACTCACCCTATAATTAAACCTCTAGATGCATCCACGTGCCCTTATAAAAGATGATTCTCATGATGAATCTGTTTCCACCGATGCTAGCCAATGTCCTCTATTGGCGGTTCCCGCTAATCATCATAAACAGAGAAAGTATGTTCCAATGCTATTAACTGCTAGTTTATAAAAGAATCGAAACCCTTTTAAATGTTTAAAATAATATATACATATATATATATATATATATAGAATTCATTCAAAGATTCAGAATTTACTTTAGACCCTTACCTTGCATACCACCACCCACGTTCTTGATGGTACCGGCAATGATGTCATTAAACACTCCACCACTAACTCCTAGTACAAGAGATAACAACTCGACCCTTAAGGTGGTATTTTCGTAAAATATTAGCAAATAAGACGTAAGAGTTATTATTGTATATTCATTTGAGTAAATTGAATTTGTCAGGTCCCACGTCTGTTCGATTGCCCTTCTCCATGTTCCGTTCCATCAAATAGTAGTCACTCTTCATATACATCTGCTAGTGGTAGCAGTGACACTTATAGAAGAATATCTATGAACAGCTATGGGAGCAGTCTCACAGACGCCACTGATTCTACATTTGAGATTGATTCTAGGTAAAACACTTTTTTAAAGTTCTATAATTATTACTTGATATATTTGTTCCTACAGGCGTTCATCTGCTTGGTCCACTCTTAGAGCTGCTGTTCTAGAGCAAGGAACAAAGAAACCTTCAGTTGATATTACAATTGAGGGATCAAATGGTACTCCACAGAAAAAAGTATCTTCCATTAGTAGAGGAAAGCTAAGAAGAATAGCTACTCAGGTATCTTCATGTAAAACTCTTTTATCCTACTAATATATCCCATTTTCCTCTATTTATCTTCTTTTCTCATTATTCAATTGGTTTTTCTCCCAAAAAAGTATTTATTAACGATTAATGAAGCTTATCATATTTTAGAGCCTATTCTAACTTTTATTAGCAGATAATGGCATCTTTTAGAACTAAGAGGACAAGTAGAAACAAATGTCTTAAGTATAAAGTAATTAAGGTAACTCGAGCAATTCGACGCAAACGTCGAGAATCGTTAGCAATTCGTAGAGAATCTCGAGCGACAAGGGTTGTTGCTGCAATATTAAGTAAGTAGAAATTTGTAACATTTATCCGTAGGTATTTTTATAAAATTACAAAGAATGTGATAGCTTTCTCATTGTTTAGTATAAGTTTAATTTAACAAGACCTAATATATTCTCTTGATAATCATATTACTCAAGCCTAAATCTACAAATTACCTATGACAAAGGAAATGTTTAAATAAGCATGTACATCATTATAGTTTTATTGCAATTTTTACTGTTTAGTGGCATTTCTCATCTGCTGGATTCCCTACTTTTGCGTAAGCGTACTTCGTGGAATCTACACCGGTTTCAAAATTCCCATTGACAAGAATCTTCATTTGCAACTTTTTGTCGCTACATCTTGGTTGGGTTATGCTCATTCATGCTTCAACCCAGTGATCTACATGTGTTTGAATAAGAACTTTAGAGCTACAATGAGACATTTTTTGCAGAGGTCTCGGAAAGGAGAATAATTTTATCTTTTCGATCTCTGTTCTACACAAGTAACTCACTTAATTATTTTTATACGATCTCAATCTAAATTTTTGATTTATTAAAATTTTTATAAAACTCTAAGCGATCTGTAAACAGATGAGATTTTTACTCTTAGTTTCTGCCTTTTTAAATTATTATTTAATCATGCATTATTAACATTGAAATACATGTGTTCTTAATTCACTAATTTATGTAAAGAAAGTGTTTGTTTGTTCAATTTTACTTATTTCCTTAGATTATTATATATTTATTTGTTCATATCACGGGGCTGTCATAAACTATAACAGGGTGATTTAACTGTAAAGTTAAAATGTTCTCTTAACACTTTTATGATAGTTATTGTATAAATGCGATAATTCTAGACAGCGAGTCATTTCTTCTCATAAATGTAGATGTGACAACGGATTTTGCTTATTCAGCGGTGAAGAAGCCAACGATGCTTGAATAATAAGGCCAATTTTTACTATTGTTGGTGTCTGTTGGGGAAAAAGAGAGAGCACCAGCGACTGTCACCAATACAGCACCTTGTGTAGACTAATTATGAAAGTGAACACTCCGTGCGGTCAACTCATTGCTATTTACTTTTAAAGAATAATTATCATATTCACTTTTTCTCTAATATCTTTAAACATTAAAAATTTTTTTATTACTTTATAATACTGGAAGAATTCTCGAAACAAAAGTAATGCTTAAACTAACATTAACGTCCAGAAAAACTTATGAACTATTTATTTTATAAAGTATTATGAAACATTGAATAAAAATTACATATATAAGTTGCAATTCACACCATTTTACGGCTTCAAATATAATTTTCTTTCTTTCTATTTTGAGATCTGCCATCGAATTCAATAGTCATCCGATGAAGTTTTTCGCGAATCGCGTCCATCTCAGCTTTGTGCTGGGTAAGTATGGATAAGAGAAATAAACAGATGAGGAAAAAACCAACTAACCAGGGTGTGGAATGAACACATTTCTGGAAGTTCGTCTTCCCCATTAGGACAGTGTAATTCACCATCGCACAGATCGGAGTATCTAAAATTTACGAAAATTAGAGCAAATTTATTAGAAAGTAGAAATTACGTTTCTTATTGTTAATATTTGATGGATTTAATCTATAGATGATATGGTTTATTATTATTTGATCCGATATCAGAGGATTTATGACATTCATTTTATAATCATGAATTGTTCTAACAATTACAAATATGTTGCACACACCGATTTTATCTTAAGTGGCTTTTTGTTAAATTATTTTTTATCAAAGCAACCTTAACGCCAGTCAGCACAAAAGAGTGACCCTCGATCGAACAATGACGCACCCTTAGTAATTCTACTTTAAAAAATCCGTTAAGCATAGGCTGAGTGCATACTCGTCATATCGGATATTGAAATAAATAGGAATAGCAGTAACACGATTCTGCAATGTTCGTTCTTCTTAATTAGAGTAGAATTGCACAAGAAAAGAGTACTAAACGCCTCTGTTTAAGGAGGAAACCTCACCCAGAACTGGAGATTAAAGCTAATTATTTGTGTTTATTCCAGCCATATTTTACTCATAAGAAAATAGGAACCTAATTTTCTAATTCGAAAACTTTTCTCTAACCATATGGTATACGCGGTAATCTTGTTTTATCTATGCTTACATTAGATGTAATATTTAGAGATCAGATATTATTACTTATTGCCTAAAAATTAGATTGCATAAAACCATCTCCTGAATAATTTTTGCAGTGTTTATGAGCAAGTATATCACATAGTTAAGAGCATTAAAGTGTTTGGAGTTCGATCAGCTGTAAACGGAATTACCTCAGAGATCAAATGGTATTTCATAGAAAGCTACAATTATGTTATACTGGAGTGACGCTATTTACAATGGATTTTAATAGTCTTTATATAATTTGCTTCCGATAGAAATATATAAATTACGAATTCAAGAGATGAGGTAACTTTTCATTGAATTGTTCTTCATCTAATTAAAATTTAATTATTAGTAGAATTTGGAAAGTTCAACTAATCATTACTGTTTATATGCATTTTTATTTAATATCCTAATTCCATTCGATTGTCATATTTTTAATGAGATAGCCACTAAATATTCAGCTAAAATGTCATTATTTCTTATTACATAAAGATCAGAGCGAATTCAGGATCTTGTTGTTTATGTTCATTGAGTTTTCTAAAAATTGTTTAACGAAATATGGCAAAAAGATTCTGCAACAATAATTATGAGGAATAAATACTCTAGAAGTAATGAAAAAAGCTAAATACATTCTAATCACTTTTCTAGTTTTAAATATAATTTGTTTTAGTAGTATCCCTATTTAAGCAATGAAAATAATTATTTATGGCCAAATTCTAAATAGCCTATTTGTTTCATAGCATGGTTATATTATGCGATATTCTAAAGTGGAATAAATTGTCTAAATTCCTTTATAATTTCCCATTTTTTAATCTTAATTATCTAATTTATACTCTCCATTATTGAAAAATGATTTGTTTGCAATTTATATTATTTATTTAGAAGAGTCAAAATATGTCTACTTCGTCTTGACTACATATTTCTGAAAAAGGGGGAGGAAACACTACAGTTCGAAAAATATTCTATGAATTTTCTGTACTAAAAAGTGTTAGTAGCATATTTGAATGTATACACCAATAAAAAATTGTAGATCAGCTGATGCTTCAATTATTTGAAAGACTTACCTAATACATGGCCAGTTGCCGTTGAGACCAGCAGTTGGACAAGATTCCATTCTTTGCCCGTGGATAATTGGACAATCTATACAAGCATTATTATGAAGTAAATTTTACAATTTACTATCTGGATGCTATGGCTTTGAAATTCAATGAAATGGTTGTAGGGAACTCTAATCACCTTGCGAAATTTAGAGATAATTGGATATTAATAATTTATCATTGAAATAAATATAAATATCATATTCATTAGGCATTATATTTTAAAAGAATGCCAACGATAAAAATGAGACAATAGGTCAGTGTTTTAGATAGTCACTATCAATATCGTGTGTGCAATATTAAATTAATAGTTAATTAAACTCTTTGAAAAGTCATAAATTTGTATTTCCTGGTCAATACACATATCATTAAAAACATCTGTTTCAAGTATATCAATTTTCAATTTATATTAAATGTCATATGAATAAGAACTTAGTTTAGTAGCAAATAACATCAAAGTGGAACTTCTAAAGAACTAACCAATCGGTGGCCATTCTTCAGCACTCCTCGTTCTTGGTCCTGACGTTGTTGGATGACGATTTTCCTTAAAAACAAGCATTACATATAGTGGAATAAACCAACAGCATTTTATTAAATGAATGGAAAAGTAGTTTGTAATCTCATAGATACTTTGTAGATTTTAGCTTTACTTTCCCTCAGTCAATCTATATATAATTCTAAACAGGATAGTCAAAAATATTTTATGTTAATTAAAGCTGTTTCCTAGGATGGTTCTAGCTTATTACGCATGCCTGTATTTCGACAGGCTTCTTTCTTACATATTAATATGCCATGGAATTATTGCATTAACACCATTTAAAGGGAAAAGTGTTTAAAGCAAGAAGAACGAAGAAAATCAAGTGGGCTACTTAAGCTGTTTAAAAAGCCTTCACATGCCTCCCATCGGCGAACGCAAGATACGTTGGTGATAATAATCAATAGAACGGAAATCATAGTCAAAGTTGATTTCATTATCTGAAATTTATTTATGAATAAGACTTATATACTCATTATCCATATGAAAATAAATATTAAAAATACGATTTTAAATGGAAATAGAAATAGAGCTCATCTTTAAGTTAAATCATACGTTTATTGAGCTAAAAAAAGAAATGGAATCTGATGGATCTTAATAGTTGTCAAATGCAAGGAAAATATAACGAAAAGCATTTAAAAATAAGCCAGTGCAGAGATAAGTGCTTAATAATAAAAAAGGAAAGATTTAATCTTTTATAAACTTCCTAACTTCAGATAACAATAATCTCTGAAAAGACTTGTACGCCTTGTATACGTAATACTAAGGTAGTAGCAAAAGAGCCCTACTTTGACCTCATTAGATAATATAGTAGATCGTGACTAATGACTAATCACTTCGGAAACATTTAATCTCATCACTTTATACTAATTACTATGCTATGTTTAAATGTTAAAGTGCATCTTCAATTCTCGAAAAAATACCAAAAATTGTATTCAGACTTAGGTGAAAACAAGTGATAAAAGTTGATTAATGATAATGAAAATATTTCTCCAATGTGATAGTTATAATGCAAAAAACTATCTAGTCAACGCCTCTTCCATATTGATGCTGTTTATAGAAAACAATTTCGTTAGTATTTATAACAATCCTGCCTAATTATGGATATGGTATTGCGGAATAGAGTATATTGATGGAAGAAGTGATACTCTGCTAAAAATAAAATTGCATCTAACAACTTTAAAATTTATTCTTATCTAATTATTGACAGAATAAAATGAGGCCTATTGAAAGAGAACACGAATTCTAGGATGATTAACATCTAGTTTATTCATTGTACAGATAATTTCATTTACAACCTCCATCGTATTTTAAGCTTAAATTTACCATGAACCTATTGTAGACTATCATAATTCTAATTAATATTCTATGAACTGTCCAACATCTTATTCGTTATTCATACTTTTTTTTAGAATAATGGTTTATACATACCGTAATACGTCACTAATTGAGCGAAATAATATATTTGTGATATAGTTTCTTTAGTGTAAGTGAAATCGGTCAGTCAAAAGCCAACAGATTGAATCGTTAATAAAAGAAAGGAATTCAAGTGAAAAGTGAGTTTTAGTGTAATAGAAATAACGAAGGAGCACATGATGCTTAAGAGGGAAATACTATGATGCTTGCGATTGAACAAGGAGGTTGTATGCATCAATTCTGACGTCAACCTATCTTGTTCAGTGAATATCTATTCCCAGTGGTCTCATATAAATCGAGTATAGCTGAAAATAAATTATCCTGTAAGGCTCTCATATTATTAGCTACGAAGTTTTTATTAATATTCAATATTCGTAGTGTGATTTCTGGGTTAAATATTTAATATATCAAATTCATAGTGTAGTGACAAATTGAATGGAAAACGAGAAAAATATTAAAAGCAAGTAAATTACTTAATGAGACACAAGGGAGTATTGTTTGTTTTCTACGAGTAGTTGCTTCAGTTTTTATTTGCCGATTATATGTAATAAAGTGCAGAAAGAACTCAGGACAGTATAAAATATCATATCGACATTATTTTGATTAAATAATGCTTTCTTTCCCCCTTATTCATAAATTAGGTTAAATAAATTGACGTTAACCGGGAAGTTATCTGCAAGTTGTACATATCCATAGTAAATAGTAATGGCAATCATACAAGGACAAAGAATAAATTGTGACAGAATTTAGTTGTAGAAGCTATCACTAGCTCAATCTCGCCTTCTCTTGATGTAAAGTTATTGCAGGAAAATAATTCGACTATGAATGAGTCAATCAATTGGATCTGATGTGTTTCTGCTAGGAATAACTACGAGTTGTGTTTAAAATCAATTACAGTGGATAAAAATGGCCAGAAATCTATAAAGAAAAGATTATCTGCTTGATTATTTGAATAAATATCTAACTGAAATTAAGTATAAAATACTTAAAGAATTACTAAGGATAGCCCTCTAATATCGGTTAGACACAGAAAAAGTCAATAACTTATTGGAGCAGAATGCAAATTGAAAATAATTACAAGAATCTATTACCAAGTATTGACATATAATCACAAAATGAGTAATCATGCAGAAAGAAACGCTATGTGGCCTGTCGACATTCTGTTGCACTCGAGAACAAAGTCATCATGAGTTAGAAGGAGAGAAAAGAGAGCGGAGAGAGCGGAGAAAGGACAACGAAAAAAAGGATATTTAGAAGACAGTAGTGAAAAGATGCAAATGTAATGAATAATTATCGAAGTTGGGTGGCCTCTCTTTTCTAAGACAGGAGAAGCGTAAGAAGAGAGGCACGGCAACGATGGTGATAATACAAAACAGGATATATGTACGGAAGAGAACAAGCAAACGAGGGAAATCAATATTAGTATTGGGTGTAGTCTTCACTTTCATTTTAAATGCTAAATTGTTATGTTCAGCTTTTGATTTTAATGCTTTCCCTGAGGCTTTTCCTCATAATCACTATACCTTCACGTGAAATTTAAGGCTTAAACAAATCTTGCAGCCATTTTTTTACTCAAATACGATTATTTTGACATAAATCCATACTTAATTACTGAAAACAATAATGTTTTATATTAATAAATTATTGAATATTTTTCGTGCAAAATCACATTCGAAACTATTCTAGCATCATTTGCGAATATTTTCAAAATGCGAGGTGCAAAAATTATAGTACGTTATAATTTATTTCGTTCTAACTATATCAAATAATAAGGAAATCCGTTTATTAACTGTATCGTTCATGTCATTTCGTTATAATGTATTTACTAATTTTTATATACATAACAGCTAAATACAATTTTGTATCCAGTGCAAAACACTTAAATGACTGGCAATAATTGTTCACCATTGAATATATGAACGATAATTTTTTTCTCATTGTAATCGAATTGGTATTAAAATATTTATAAATTTAGTAAATAAGGCATTCAATCATATCTTATTCTATGATAAATGTGGATGAATCAAATATAAAAAACATTCATTTTTAAGCGTCTCACCGAAATCAAATACGTTCTCTAACGACATTTCTTTTCAGTACGAGGTCTTCACTTTACGAAGGGTGTTAGTGTCAACTCAGACGAACAGTCGAAGTGAATCAGATGCCTGAGTACGTTGAAGATAAATTGTTCAAAGGAAGGCTACTCACTAGTGTCAAACTCATATTGCATGACACTTTTGCCTCCATAAATACCTGTAATTTTAATTTCTGTGGTTTTGTTTAGGCTTAGCTAAAGTTAATAAGTCCAATGTACTCAGATGTTCTCTTTTCTAAGAAATATAATACTGAAAACACTCAAAACTCATTGATAGTCAGCCTCTAACTATTTAAACATAGTGATATACAAAAACTAATATTTTCACAGATGTAAACTTTAAGTTAAACAAAACAACAACTAATACACTTGTCTCTAACGCTTATACCACGAACATTAAATAATAGAGAAGGAAAGAATTTAGTGAAATCGCATTTAGATGAGTTTAGAGTAACTTAGGGATCTTAAAAATAATAAATCACAAGCAAAATAAAAATCGAAAACTTTAAAGGTTAAGTCTATAATAGAACACTAGCATGGATATAAATGTATCAATAATATTCCCCGTAACAAAAGCAGTTTCATATTATAATTTTTCGGACAAAAATTACTTCTAGGCCTATCCAATTCTTTTCGGAATTACCTCAATGTAGTTTTTCTTCATAACATATTTGTGATTTTAGTTACGCTTATATTTCTCAAAAATAGAAATTACTTTATGACTAATTACCATAATATAAATTTGGTGATTTTGTGCTCTTTAAGATTCATTCTCCAATAACAAAAAATCAGAAAATTATTAATGAATAAATAATGCTTATGTGACACAACCCGCATGAAGCGATACAAATGTGAGATCACATGGCTTACCAAGTTGGAACATTTGTAAAGAAAGTGTGTTGAAATTACACTATAAAAATTACAAATAAGTAGATATATAAGAAATAGTAGAAAAATTATTGTAGATGTTCATAATTAAGGGTTCAAGTGTTTGCAGTTGTTGATAGTTTCTTCCTATGGCTTGCTCGAAGTGTTAATTGTGCCTGTATTTAAAAGCAAGTAATTATTTCTATAATTTTTTTGTTTGACAGAAAAAACCAAGTAGAGTCAGCATTAGTTTCATAAATAAATTCAAGAAGGAAACTATCTATTTCGCAAAGTCTAAACTTTGGAAATTTTATTTAAAAACCTTCCAATAATTGATTTACATCGGCGGAATATTTGAAATATCTTGAGAACAATATTGATTTTAAAATACTCCAATTTCTCATTAGGGATTAAAAAGAGCAAAGAAAATATTTACTTTCTCTATAATGAATTCGATCAGCAAAATTGTATCACCAAAATATCTGTGTCGAAGAAAACTGGCTTAAATTAATGATGAGTAAGAATTTCTTACCTCACAATTAGGACATAAAGCGATAACGTCATCTGCTTTTGATAAAAGATCCAATGCCAAATCTTCCACAATGCACTGACCATTCTGCATTGATCTAGAATACAAATGTATAATTATTATAAATCTACCAATAACTAATATTTTCAGACAAAAATCTAAATCAAAAATGTTATCGTATGAGAAGTGGAATATCTTTAAAAAAAATTAACATTTGTAGTGTTCCATTTTGAGTAAAGTATTTTATTGTTTTAACTAAAAATGGCATAATTCTTTATATATTAAACCCCAAAATTTATACGTCAAAATTAAACTTTTACTTACCTTGTTCTTTTCCGAATCATACGTTCTGTAACAAGCACAAGTCCCTTTTTAAACTGGCTATTTAGCCGAGCATAGAATATCCAGTTAAAAGATGCTGATACAAACGGCAGAAGGTGAGAGTAGTACTGTAATCGTTTGGCCGTACTTCTTATAGATAACTCGATACTATTAATCTTCGCTTAAACGAATGAGATGATCTAGTACTTACCGTAAATGTAATGTAGCTAGGATTAACCTTATAGCTGAACACCATACAAACTATTCCATATATTTGAGGAAGCCAGAACGGCACCTGACAGGACAGGTAGAACGAGGTGGCCGCCATGGTGTACACTGTGATTCGTCGAATGGGTATTCGTGATTGAAGCATGGTCCTAAAAATCCCAAGTTTGTTACTAAGTGATTATACCTTCACCAAGATTTCTGTTGCTAAAGTTGAAACAGGAATTCCTTATTTAAAGCTAAAGTATACTATTAAATTATGCACAGCTGGACTAAAAGCTTCACATTTAGATACCACAAATAATGTAATGCGGTTACGTGCATTTTATTTCCAATTCTAATTCAGCCCAAATTTGCATAATAATTGTAATTATGAAACTTATGAAATTGAATAGGAGGTTAATTTATTATATGACCGACTGGTAATAAGTTATGCTTGTGAAATTCTCATATGACCCTAAATTTTCGCATTTATATTTATCAAGAATATTTGTATTATGAACCCTTATAAGGCAACCAACCTTTGTTGTTTCCATAATCTTAAAACTATTTTTGTATAGAAGAATGTGAGTAATGTGCACGGTAGAGCGAAAGCAAAGACAATTAAGAATCCAACTACGAGCAACTTGACGTCACGACGCATGCCGTCCACACACATGTATTTCACTACATTGAATGCTTCCTGAAATTTGTTTCAAAGAGAAAAACTAAACAAATTTCACGGAAAAATGATCTAGAGACTCATTTAAATTCATTTGCTTTTTAATAATAAACTGACCTTTTTCTGCGTTACGTATTGCCCTAGTCCAGTAAATGATCGAACTGTAGCAGAGAATACTACCGGTAAAATTAGACAAAAAGACAGCAAAGCTAGAGATGAGGTGATGAAGATTGTTTGACGCATTTGATGGATCTAAAAATGTTCTACTAAATTAATTTGTTTATATCACATAACATGAGAATGGTTTTAAGGATGTATTTGTTCGACTAGAATGACGAAATTAAGAGATCTTAACTCTCCACATGTCTAAGAAGATTAATATCTTGTAATTTCTTAAAGTAAGACTGTTTGAAATTCAATATGAAAAATTGGTATTACAATTTGGTTAAACAAAGATAAAACGTATTTTTGAATGGCATTCAGATCTAAACTCACTCTCTTGTTTTCAGGATGACATATAGCCATGAATCGGTCAAAGGCTAAAGCTGTGAGAATAAATGTAGAACACATCTAAAATTTAATAAATAATAAATGAGTAAAATGTTCCTTGGTTATTGCCTTTAAAGTTACCAAAACTCGGTTGAAATTTGGAGCAATATTCACTTAGCAAAATTATTCTTGTACTTTATATCAGTAGTAAAAGCTGATTTCTTACAATTCATTGTCTCCTAATTGTCAAAACATCACTGTAAACAAACTCATATTCTATCCTCTCCTATTAAAGATGCTATTAATGCATCATCGCTCACATGACGAGAGCACCAAATAATCTCGTCAACAAGTTAGTGGATTAAAGGAAATAATTATGTGGAAATAATACTAGCTGGTACGAAATTTCGAATTATTGAATAATAGATATATGTTTATTTACGCCAGCATATCAGAAAATAAAGTGAAATAACTAATCAGAATTAATTCCAATTTATTTCTAGGTATTGCTTAAAAAAATAAATATTAAACATTGCCGTAGCAATATTGCCTGATTGATACTGATTTTACAGTTAGCCATTGTTTCAAGTATTTATTACTACCAAATTATATTCTGCAAGAAGAGCTTTCTTAATGAAAAAATAAATAAGTTTAAATAACTGGATCTACCAATAATTTCCTTCCCGTGAACTGATTAGATTGGATTACAAACGATATTGCTTTCTTTTTATGACTAGTATTAATAGTATAGCAATCAGATAAATAGAAAGAGAGGTTCACCTATGTATCTCCAACTAAATGTGGAAAAGCTTTATTGCCAAATACTATACTTTAATATAACAGTTATAATTGTTCCGTAACTTCTGTACTCTTCATTCTAACGTTGAGTCTCCAAAATCGCAATACTTCAAGATTTTCTACTGATTTTAGTAGATCCTACTCCAATTTTATTTCAATAGTTCTCATTAATAGAACAGAATATTCGAAAGAGTCTAACCAAAGTTCAAAGTTTAACATACGCTCTCAATTTTTTTTTAATGTAGAGGATGTCGCTTCGTTAGCATTATATTATATATATTGTGTGTTTTATAATTATAGGACACCCCCCATTTGTCGCTCTAACTCGCGAACCAGTGTTTCAAATTTTGCAAAATTTTCATCCTAAGAGTGGAGCAAAATTGACTCAGCCATCCTCAGAAATCTGTCAACGAGTATGACAGAACGCATTTTCTAAGTGATTAGTGGAAATCGTAGTTGTACCCATTATTAGAAGTCATTTATTACCCGTTATAAATTGTTGTTCTGTTTTTCGTATTTACCATAAACACCCTATAAATATGACATAGTGAAAAACTGATTTTTTTGCGTTCGTAAAAAAAATGTATTGACAATTAAGAAAAAAGTGTAGATAGTCTTGGCGATGTGACAGGGATTCAGGATGAAAATTTTGCAAAATTTGAAACACTGGTTCGCGAGTTAGAGCGACAAATGGGGGGTGTCCTATAATTATGAAACACACTGTATATAACAGAGGAAAGTTATCATCATATCAAATAAAATCAGAATTGACTTCGTAAGAATACAAGTTTGTTAAATACTCTTTTAGATTCGAAACACTGTCTGAAGTAATTATGTTATCCATGCATTCAATACCATATGGTGTTTCAAAGCCTAAAAAATTGCGTAATACGCTCTGTCATCTTAAGCCTTGTAACTTTTTCCTTCACTTTCTTCAGAATTAGAAGTCCATACGCCCTTCCATCAAACTGTGTCGCACTTGTTCCAAAGGTTTATACAAATGTTCATCATTTTTGATTGGATCAAATCTCTCCTTATATTTGACTAATATTCACCCTCCCCTACCCTTCTAAAAACGGAACATATGTTTTTCCATTAATAAAAGGCTTTTTGTTGATACAATGAGTGAATAGTTCCCAGAAATGCTGATAATATCACTAAGTATATTGCCTTCTCTGAAAATGATTAAGCCTATAATTATAAACAATCTTTAAATCCTTTTTGAATTATGCCGGCATGAAAATCCCTGCCCTTTAGCGGTGTATTAGTTTTCTACAGAGTCGCCTCTACTATTTTACTACTATTAGAATAATATATCTTTAAATTTGTGACAAGTTATAATTATAACATAATATGGCTCTCTGACTATGTGAAAATAATGGTGAAAAAACAAAATACAGAATAATCTCAAAATTCCCTCGTTTTCTCATGTACTTCTTTCATACGAAATTTTTCATAATGAAGAATAATGAAAACTTGTTTTGAAATTCGATAATAATAGACATTTGTGCACCTAAACTACGAGAAATGTCGGAAAATGAGTACTTAATCGTCATATTTTTTTATCCTTGAATTAACACAAAGTGCTTTGAATATACTACCTCGTTTCATATTTTGCTCTAAACATGCATGACATATCAGTTCAGTCGGCATGAAATGTTCTCTCATAACTTAGCTCGTACTCTATGTATACATAGAAATCAATGGATGGAAAAAACAGCTTAAAAATCATTATTTTTACGTTAAATTATGAAATAAAAAGGATATTTGAAGTTTTACAATTTCCTCCAGTTCTTCGAACTGCCATATCTGCAGAAATTTAACAATTTAGTTTGTTTCAAAAATAGCAGAGATAACGGGGACGAAAAATCATAAATCTATCTTTATATTTTGCCGTACTGAATTCAATTTCTTAAGATTTCGTTTTACATTATGACATAGGTCAGTTACCATTCGGAGTCTATTTCCAATTCTTCCATTGGTTCAGTGTTTTTTCTAATCGTCATTTTAAATAATGAGGTAAATTAATAAAGTCCCTTTCGAGGTTTCTGGCAACTGTATGGTCATATAGATACTTATTGTTTCAGATAACAAATATTATTTTTAAATTCTAAAATGCATTGCTGAGGTGTGGATTTTATATATTTCTATGATAACATTAGATTATAGGAAATCAATGCCAAAAAAGAGAATAATGACAAATAAGAAAAATTCCCCTACGCAAATGCGCTATATAATGCTTTTTTTGAAATGAAGCTAATGGAATCAGTCTCGGTGAAGAAAAACTAATTGCATATCTAGGCCTTGCGCACATTAAAAAAATTTAAAACCACATGTATTTTTCTATTATTTTAAAGCAATGAGACCTAGTGATTCACAAACTTAGTGCATAGCATGTTGACTTCTGTCATTGTTTAATTAGTTCAAAAATTAGTGTAATTCTTATTTTCCCGATGATATTTTATCTTCTTAAAGAGAAAATTCACCTAATTTCATTAAATAAGAAATTAGATTGGAGTTAAATAGTACATAATAAAATGAAAATAAATAAAACCTTATTTGACAATTCGACAGCCCAGTGTATCTTGCATCCCAGTTCCCCGAACACCCAATTGTTCAGAATAGTGTTGGACAGAGAAAATGGAATGGATACAGTAACCAACAGATCTACTGCACACAGTGCCACTATATACACAAATGTATTTCCCAATGCAGTCACGGACGACTTCAGAGACCTGAAATGTCACCCGCTATCATTATTACACATTCAATGCACATTATGCAAATAAATAATTGTAATATGAGTTATTAAAAAGACTTTGGTTTTTCTGTTGAATTTAAAACTTAAAATGGATTCGAATACATTTTTTCCGATATATGTAAGAATCCAAACCCTAATCATGCTTTGATGTGTCTTGCAGATGCATTTTTTCATGTACATTCTTCAAATCTCAGAGCAGTGTTTCCCACAAAAGTACTTAAATCATGTGATTTATACTAATTTTAATCCAACTAAAGTATTTAGATGATAAATGAGGCCGAAACAAATAGTTGTTCAAACCGCCTCAGTAACTTATCTATTTTCATGCATCAAAATAATATAATTCGTTTGCATTAGGCAGAGACCATTTATCAAGTGTTCAATTATGTTTTTAATATTATTACTTTGAATAATTCTAGTATTTCGCCACAATAGTTTGAACATCGAAATGAGTAGAAATTTGAAGAGATGAATAACAATAAACGATACAAATTCTGGTATTATTAGTTAATTGTGTTTATTGTAATCATAATAAATACTAAGAATTCTTATAATTCATATGTGCCTAAGTAACCATAGTGTTATATTCAGTTCTTAAAACAAATTAACGTAGATTAATGGTAAATATATGAATTTACTGTTTTTTAATTTGCGTTCCGTCTAATTATTGCTAGAAAGGATACATTTATGTCCCTCAAAATGAGCTATGCATTAACACATAATATAACACTATGCTATTATAAAATAACATTAACACTTCAAGCTTTGAAACACTTTACTAAAAGAGAATTGCTATTGAAGGTGCCACTGACCGGACTTTATTTAAATTACAATTAATTAAGGATATATGCAAAAGAAAACTTAGGCAACTATATCTAATGCTTTAGTCTCCTATAGATTAACATGATGCATATGCAGAAATGAAAAGATTCCTGTGAATAGGACAAATCAGATATTGAAAATGTTGGTCATTTATAATGAATATATTATTATGAACCCATTCACCATGAATAGTTTTTGAATAACATAAAAAAGCCCTCGACATACGACAAATAGCACCGTTCAGAATATTTTCACTCTGTTTTCGTTATTTAATTATTGAGTGTATATAACTGTTAATGAATATACATTCTAAGAAACTTCGCCTTAATTCCTAAATTACAAGCAATAGAAAAGTTGTTCTAATCATATATAATTTTAGTATCATTGTTCAAGTTAAATTATAGTAAAATATAGGACGATAATAAATATTATCATCAACTAGGAAGCTCTATTTACCACTTAATAGCTAAATAGTTTGACAGTTTCCAGCTCTGAATACTCAGTTTGTAATCGTTTTTTATTTTGACAGAATTGAGCCAAAAATACTCAGGTAAAATTAACCAGCTGAGTTCTAATGAAACTTAATTAGTATCAAAATCATATTATTATAACTACTGGAAATCCAAAATCGCTCATAATGCAAAAATGTAGCAGAGCTGTCATTAATTGATCTATTTTTGAAATTACTCAGCACTTATGACGGATTTAATACTGGAAGATACTTGAAAACGCTATTTTGTACAAACAAGTTATTCAATTATAATCATTAATTAGCATTTTTCGAAATTAGGAGTTTTTTTTGCTTGATTATCCTATCAAAAAATTATAGTTAAAAGTGCAGAAAGCTAGGAAAATAAGATAATAATTGATATCTTATTTTAATATAATTATAAACCTTATATTTTAGTTTATCATTTGTTGTATTACTTTTCTATGATTTCAACTTGACTTTATTTCTAGAACTATTTTCTATATAAAATGTTACACATGAGAAGTATTGCCATTGTAACATCTTTCTCTGATACATTATTATTGTGCACTACTTAAGTAAATCCTTGGAAAGTTAATCTTTAGTCATAAAAGTTATTTCAAAGTGATTTATAATCCAATAATTTTAGACTTAGCACCATTGACTAATCATTGGAGAAAGCTAGTTTTAAATTAATTCACATGTTGATCACACTATCCACTGGGCCAGCGTTGGAGGTTTTACACAATTTATGGTCCACTAGGAAGTTTACATTTATACCTAACATTGTGGCTAGAAAACGATAATGAACAAAATTTATTTTTTATGGATAAAAAGATGCTATATAAATAAGTTTTGTTCAGGTAGTATATTTTTTACACATCATTAATTTTCCAGTTTATAGGTTTCTTATTATTTACACAACAGTGTCAAACAATATAGATTCTATCTTTAACTGAATTTTTTTTGTAAAACCTAACGATGATACGAAGGAAATGTAAAAATGTATCATATATATATATATATATATATATATATATATATTTTACCTGGTAATAAAAAATACGTAGCTAAGAACAGCAGTATTACCAAGTGTTCCGACCACGAAAAGAATGGAATATGGTATAGCAGTCTGTGCAAAAGGCGTCCCCACCAATGGGGGTGGTGGATATTCACCTTCTACAGCCACAGGAAGCATATTCTGAAAGTGTTTGTTGAATATGTAACTTCATATAAGTATAATGAATCCTCAACTCATCCAGTAATCTTCAAAAATATAAAGCCTGTCGCATATAATGAAACAAATGGCATGGAAATGACATAAGAACTACAGGAAACTACATCGTGGTTATTCATGCAGCAATGAAAAGAGGTATTTTATCCCATAAAAGAAGTTCTAGATATCAAACCTAAAAAGCATCACTGTTCTCAAAAATTATCATCCATAAATATTACCAAAAATCATCTTGGATAAAAAGGTGATCCATTCTATGAAAGTAGAATATTGTTGTTTTCACATAATCGAATAAATAGGAAATATAACGAAGGCCTATTCTACTGCCAAATTTGCCAAGTTATTCATTCCCAAGAGAAACGTGAAGTTGTTAAGTTGGAATCACTCATAAGCAAAAGTGGCAACGGCAGTTGACTTAAAAATGAACGATATTTAATCACGAGTTTTATTATAAGAATTTAAAGTATATCCACATATTACTCTTGCTCAAGGAAAAGTTCAATTAAGCATTTGGTAAAGAATATAAGAATCAATATCAATAGTAAAAGTTTGAAGATATACGACAAAACCCCTAAACTGGCAAGCTTTGTGGAACAATTAGTAATGCAAAAAAATATAATAAAATATTTATAAAAAAAAAAGAACTTTTATTCAGTATTCTCTAACTTCCATAATGCATGAAAAGCACTAACACTGTTAAGAACTTGGCGTAATGTCGAACTGCTTCAATCGCAAAAAATTCCACTAATAGTTAAACGTTCCGAACAACTAATTAGTTTTGCATATTAACCTAATTTTTTTATGCGGTATTTATTTGTCATCATAAAAGATGATCTGTAAAGCGGAAACAGACGTTTGTGCATATTGCTTATTCTATATTTATCGAAAGTAACTATCCAATAAACATATACGCCAATAGGTTGGCCTGGTTTATCTCATTAAAGACGTATTCACCATAGAAAATTTCGATTTTTAAAACTAGCACTAAAAATACATGCTAGATATCCTATTGAAGTGGCGAAAATTTTCAGGAGTAATCTGTTATCTAAGATAAACGACGCGTGGGACAACACTGAAATCTGACCAGCCAGACAATCATCGCCAATGGCACGTCATCAGCGAAAAATTAAATATGCAGAAAAAATCAGTAATACCAGAATATAAGCCGAATATCTTAGGCTCAATTAACCAAGTATCTGCATAGTAATAGGATCCATTAAAAACTACATTTTATAACTATCGATGCATTTAATAATAAAGTGTAATTACAAGATTGAATTAAGAACTCCTAAAATATAAAATATGAAATGTTAAGAATATTTCAAGTACATAATTGATTCAATTCGAAAACCACACAAAAAATAGTGGGATAAAACGGATAGTTTTACTAGAGACGTTCAGCATAGAAAATTGGTTTAATTACAAGTATGAATATTCTAATCAAAACAATTTGCTATTGCCAAAATACACGTCAGTAGCAATAAATAAAACGACACAATTATAGCGCAAACAACAAAGGCACCTTTACCGTTTTCAATGTTATGCCGTAAATAATGGTCCATAGAAGTGCTCCATTAGACACTCTGACGCTTGCGCAAAGCCTATTAACGTCGTGAAAAGCTGAACTGCTAATGTGGTTAGCTATTTGCTTATTTATTTTATTAGGCTTTATATCTGAAATGAAAACCAGTGTAAAGTAGAATTTCCATAACATTTGTATCTATATATTTTTAATTTGTAGTTGCTTAATCGAAATGTAAAACTAGTCGTCATCCGCAGTTAGACAAACGATCGGTGTAAATACCAAGTCCTCAAGGGGCCGAAGCATTCTTCAAGTCTAGAGACTTCAAAAAGTGCTTATGATGTAAACATGCAGCAAGTAATGGTAAATAAATTCTAGTAGCAACGATGATAAAAAATGAAGCATTATAGGAATTCATTTCCTTCATAACCTAGTGGATAATATAACTAGAGACGCCATAAATGAATACTCTAATTCTAAACGAAATTCTATCGCCATTTATTAAAATATATTGGTTGATACAAATTCTTAAAGGTGCATTAAAGTATGTAGGAACTTTATTTAAAAGCTGCATAAGGAACCAGTGAATTCAATTGAGTTTGTTTGTCGGAATTACTGACTTATGAAGCCATTACAGATACATAGGAAAGTTAATAAACACCATTAACTAAAAGTACATCCTGTATTCTCTGATCTTGTACTTAAATAATATAGATTTACATTTAGAAAAATAGTTGGTAAGATAAATAATAAATAAATTCTGTGTTCTAAGGTGTAGCGAAGCTTGGAAACCGCACTGCCGACCAGATTCATGGATGCAGAAGGCGGGGTTTCTTGAGCATAGTCATAATTAAAAGAAGTACAAGCCGAAGACGAATGAACATCACCAATCCTTGAAGACAGAAGAAATGTATTGCAAAGGTATGCATATATAAAGAAGAACATGAGGTAGTCATCAGTTTATTATTAAATGCCGGCGAAGATATAAAACTCTAGTGTTTAGAAATTAATCGTCTTATCCGGAAAAGATAATCATATTTATATAACTACTCTGATTGGTAACACAGATTTTTACTTGTTTTATAAACTATTTAAAAAAAAGAAAAACTATTCTAATGTCCATTAACGTAAACAGTGCTCTCCAGACGAATATGGCCTAGTCTGAACCTAGTGCATTTTTATTTAGTGATTAGTTTTTAATCAGTGATCTATTATTTGTTTAAGAAATTTTAATTAAGAGTGGAACTAAGATGAGTATTTTTGAATCACTAACAAAACGAAGCTAGTTCTCACATTAAAGTGGGACGGCTTATCGCAAACGAAGTAACCAAAAGTAATCTAAATCACTTCGTTAATTACAGTAAGAATAGACTATTTATAAGGTTGCTAGTGTCTAATATAAATATATAAGGTATATTTTAAAGCTGAAAACTATCAAAAACAATGATATTATTATATTTTTTCTGTTACTAATATAATCACATAGCTAATGATATTTCCGCTTTGTGCATATGCTTCTCGCATAATCAAGTGTTCTGTTACTAACTTATTCTCACGTTAAGCAACTCTTCAATCTATCAATCGTAGTAAATGTTTAATTCTCTACTTTTTCGTCTATTTCTACACGCAATATTTCATTAGCATTGTCAACGGTTGTCCAAAACAAACGTCTTAAATTTCGAGCTCATCTATTTTCATAAATGTATCGGATGCGAGAAATGACACTAACAAAAGTATAAATATTACCTAAATATAACAAAATAATGTCTGAACTAGATTGAGTTTTTTTCTTATGTGAATTGTTTCTAGTTTGTATTAGACATCGTGGAGCATACGTTTCTTAAAGCGCATCTTGTTGACTAGATTAGCAAGAATTTCAATTCTCGTTAAATAAGCCCAATTTCAATCACAGCGCCAACTCGGCCCCAACTTTGTTCGCACTCTTCCTTTCGTCAACCTTCTCATCCACATCTATATCTGTGGCAAATTAAATAATGTATTGTTGTTGGAAGTTAGGATCTGGGCAAAAAGTATATTAGACTTGCTTGTATTGATTTTAATAGCTGGATGTGCATATTGTTAGTGCTAGAATTTGCTTTCGTGATTTTTCCATCTTGATAGTTCTCCTTGTTTAGATCACTTGCTGTTTGTTTCATTAATCTTGGATTTTTGTTTTCGCTTGCTTTAGATTTATCTATTTACTCTTGTTTGTTTAGATTTAATGCTCTTCATAGTAGTTCTTTTTGTCTACAATTTTGATATGCCATGTTATTAATCGCTTATTTTAGTTAGTAAAAGACCTTAAATATTTCAATTAAATTTTTCAATTGATTTCATTTCAATTATGACAGCTTTTTGAAAGGTAAATTGATTTGCATACATTGATTTCTAACGCCATAACGATGCTCATATGTCAACATTTTCAGCGACATAACTTATGAATTATTTCCAAATTTTTAATAAACTACTCGGATTTATAAAATAAGACATTGCTGAAGATTGGTATTAGTTTAGTACTGGAGATTATGTTAGATTAAAACTTAATTTACTTTAAAGTTATCGAATGAAAAGTATAAATTATTTCTACAGTTGCTTCTAGTTACAAATTTCCCTCCATATAACTAAAAGAAGCTCTATATTTGAATTTATGTTAGAATTTTATTGGGTGTTCTCTTTAAAAAAACTTATTATTCTCTCTACTGATATAATAAATTTAGAGAAGATTTTGAAACCCAATATTTTCTTTTATAATATCATTAATAAATACTTCTATCAGAGTATTAGTAATACCAAATATTGCATTTATGATAAACTGGAAGTGATGAGCATATTAAATAAAGTTACCTATGCTGATGGAGTAGTTTCAAGGTAACTGGAAATTCGCTTATAATGGAGAAAATCTGATGATAATAACAAACGAAAGTATTAAATTTGATAAAATTTGATAAATAAAGTGAAATAGGACAGAAATACTAGAAATTCTAAACATTAAAAATATCAGGCAAGTAATTAAGCCATCGATACTATTACTTTAAAATACTTTTTCAAGGCTTTGTGATGAACCCTTAGGTTGGATCAATATTTCAAATTTAGTCCAAACATTGCTTAATAAGAAGTATAAAAACGATGAAAATTTATAGACACGTTAATCACTTTAAATTACCTTTATTACAGTAAATTTGTGGCCATAGAAAGATTGATATTATTAAGGGAATATCTAATTCTGTTTATTTATGGTATTTTAGGATAGTCTAAATTCTCTGTAAAAGAAGAGCAGACATAGAAAAAAGAATACATATATCTTTGTTTTTAATGCTGAGATTAAAATGTATTTGTAAGATATCTATATTTTACAATGGAGAAAACATTTAACTAATTCCTGTTTTCTAAGCTCCTTGCAAAAAAAATTTCGACTCGATAATTCATCTATTCATTCGGAATGGTGATAGTTTTAGTGAACTGCATCTAGTTATTGTGTACAAACACTAATTTAAATAAACATTTCAAGTTTACAGTCAATAAACATAGAGAGTTCATTGGAAGTAGATAAAATGAATAATTTTTCATTAGTATTTTATTGTATAAATTAGATATTTTATGGAAGTTCAAGGATATTGCACACTTAAATGAAATACGATTGATCAATTACCAAACTCAGACGCTCCTAAATGTAAAATTTACGGCATTTACAAAAAAGATTCAAATCACGTCTGGCTAACCATGAAGTCCATACGTAGTGTACTTCTTCATTATCGAGATAATGGAAGGGTAATCCTATTCGTAGTCCTTCGCTTTCCATCTAAATCTCAACTGATCTATTCATGCGTCATTAATAATAAATCAGAAGTGGGAAGAATACGCACCTACATCATATGCTTTCCGTCTTCAGCTGGAGGACTATGAAGCGGATATCATGGGACCAATTGTTGCAAACTGCTATATCTTTATCTCTAATACGATTCCAAATACTACACAAATATAAAAATACAATTCTTGCAAGATTGATAGAATATGGAATTATACTTACCCAAATTTAATCCACTGATTGTAATTAGATGTTTGTGGCAGACAATGTATTTTTGAAAAAGTCTGTAGAATGTTTATGCGTTTAAAATACATTGTATTAACCTTTGGATAGCATGTTATTTTGTCAGGTTATTGAGGGAAATAGAGAATATCATGGCGCGCTTTGAGTATATAAAATTATGCACTAGGTGAAGAGTAAAATAGGAAAAATGTTGTGGAGCTTAAACGACAGAGAAGTGCATTTTTCGGATGGAATACATAACGGTGTTTATGTTTCCATATAACTTTTAACGTCTTCCACATCACTTGCTTGAAAATCATGTTTATAAGCGGAACGAGAGAGGTAGATGGCCTTCGTGATAGCTCAACATTCCTACACATTCCCATCACATTTGTATGTATACACGAGTATACGTCTTCACGATTGTAAATAAATAATTGCAAATCAAAGCAATGGGTGCCGAACTCTACAATTAATTTAGAAGATAAATTGTGTCCGTATTGAATTTGCATGCATTATGGTATTTCGCGATCTAATAATATGTACAAGATTATGTGTAATAAATATTCTAAGTTGTAGATTGAAAAATTGAACTTTGGAACAATACTGTAGTATGAATTTATTAGTATACCATGATGCGTTAGCATTTTCTTTACTAACATAGTTCTGAGTCAGCACTTTGATGCTGTCACTTTCATCAACCCATGCGAAACAGGTAAACATTTTTTATTTCGGAAATAAACCATCTATAAACAGTAGCAAAAATCCCAATTGTATAGTAAACTTTGCATCTTACGTTTCATCTTAATCATATGGTGGATTAAAGTGTTTTTCCTTCAATAATCTTTAGTCTTCAAATTATATAGTTGTGAGAAAATCTGAAGTTCTTTGAAGGTTCATTTTTAAACTATTCTCCAATCAACTATTAATTCCGGCCTAAAACCTGTTGTCAATGGAACCTGCTTAACATTGGAAACTAATGTTATAAAGGATAAAATGGTAATATTTAAAAATCACTGGCTTAAGTATTCCTCTTAATTTCCTAGTAGCACTCAGAATTGTATTAGACTAACAATTACTTTGGTAAAAGGAAGATGTCCAGGAGATTCATTCACTCGATCAAAATAGTACACAAAAATAAAGATATGATAAAATCTAATGCTAAGAAATAAAATATACCACATATCGTTGAAAATAAAAGAATTCGGAATTTAAACTTACTACTGGTACTTCGAAGAAGTGCCTCGTCACAAAGACTCAAACGAAAATGTTTACTTCGAGTCCCATTTGCCAAACTAATTACTGGTATTTACAACAGTATATTTAAAGTGTATATATTTCTTATCCTTAATTAGCAAGAATTTCAAGGTCGTACTTTAACAACATAGTAGTAAAGTATTAAACAAATGAATAAAAATAGTAATAGGCCGATAAAGTTATTTCTTTAATAATATATTATCTGATAATTTCTGCGTTAATTCAATTTGGTTCTCGAATGGAATAGATTTACTCTTCAGACATCGATTAGGATGCATTATGTGGTCAGTAAGAGGAAGACACTCCTAAAAGACTGAAACAAATTCTGAAAAACACTTGTGTTCGGTTAGACGGGGAGAAACAGCTGTGTTGTTCTTTTAGAAACGCATGAGCTTAGTTTTTTTTTAATTTAAAAAAAAACTAATAATAAAGAGAACTTCTCTGTAACAGTTAGATAAAAGAAATGTACTCCAACGCCTACACTTTGTTTTGAATTTTGCCCTTCAAGTGCAACTTTTTAACCAGAAAGCATTTGATTTAATTTATACCTGAAATATACACTTTTCCCAGCTCTAGTGGTCTATATTTCCATAAACTACCTAAAATATTGAATTACACATTATAAGTAGTTCTTCCGCAATAAGTAAGGAAATATAGTACTAAAGTTTAAGGGTAGTAGTTCGTTGTTCTGTTATTTATAAACCCTATAGCTTATATTATAATTTTATAAAAAATCACTTAATACTAATTTAATCGCATACATTTATTTTTTAAATTTTTTTGTTCACGTCGTCTTTTATAACATTTACTAAATCATCTAACCTTTTCTAGCTACTTTTTCAACGCTTAACAGTTTTATACAATCGAAATTTAAAATAATTATAGGCAAATGACTAGATACGTGACAAAGACTGAGGTATACCCTTAAATTGTCCTATACTTC
The DNA here is from genome assembly GCA_964036235.1 of Heterorhabditis bacteriophora. Classification (NCBI taxonomy): domain Eukaryota; kingdom Metazoa; phylum Nematoda; class Chromadorea; order Rhabditida; family Heterorhabditidae; genus Heterorhabditis; species Heterorhabditis bacteriophora. The sequence continues at coordinate 12,060,587 of OZ038426.1, read as the reverse complement.
TAGATAGATTATATTAACTAGTCAATTATGAACATTTTTCAGAACATAACAAAACTGTTCTACTTCGATGAGCACAACTTATTTTCTGCATACAACCTATCTTATTGTGTATGTTTTTGCCTTTATATTTTAATATCTATTGATTACGATTAGACTATACTCTTAGCCACTAAAAGACTTTAAAATATATATGTCACGTTGTATATAAATTTTTACGTTGCTAATAAATTTGGAAAATCATGTAAACATATGTATTAAATACACATATTATTGGGAATTTATTGGAAATAAAAAACACCATAGGTGTATAATTCTAGATGTAGGAGAGTAGAATTCTGTGCGAGAGAATGTCAGTTTGACCTGCTTGACTTTTGAATGCAGCCATTAATGCAAGGGTTGAGGCAAAAATAGAGAACAAAAGCTTCTGAACGGCCGCAGTATTTTTCAGTGAGCACTCACCGGTTAAGGAAAATTCTTTACTGAGGGATCCAGAAATTTAATATATCGAATTAAGTGTTATTACTTCCTACTACTCTCTAGTATCGTAAAGAGTCCTAATTAAATTTGATTTATAGTCTATATTAGATCTATAATTTTAACGATTTAAAATTTAAGAGAAGAATTGCATTTTAGTGACTAGCTATGATAATTTATTAAGTCACTAATGTTCGGATTAACTGGTAACGTTACTACGGTTGGAATTCGGAATAGAAATTATATGCATTCACATATCAAAATTCGAAAAGGTCAAAAAATCTTGTTGCCCTTATGGCCTTTTAATGTTAACGTGCAAAACAATCGTACGGAAATATTTAGTTCCAGTATTAGCCTATAGCCACACTCCTAATTTCTGAATCGCCTGTTACTATTTCCAAAATCTAATTATAAGCATTCATTTAACGAATAATGTAAATTATTGATATCAGTTTCTTCATAGATTTTAACAATAGGATGTCATTTAAGTATGCTAATTATTAGTTTAATCAGTAAATTCCACACGAACTATTAAAATAAGTAAGACAGTTATTAGAGAAAAGCAGGGACAGATCGCCAATGAAGGATACTAAGAAGTGGGTTTCGGGTAACAAGAAGCTGCGAAAGGATATCCACGAAGTGACCAACAAGCGCATCCGGCGAAATTGCAGTACTCAGCAGCGTAATCTGAGTTTATTTTGCAATATGCGTTAATTATCGAGATTGTGAGAAACACCAAAACGGACTAATGACTAGAGTGAAATTGACATTCGTTTTATTTGCAGATGTTTTTGATGCATCATATTTACGTTTTTTTCTGAAAAGAATTTTTCAGAGAAAATTCCTTAAAAGACAATTTTGATGTTATATTAAAAGTATTTTGAGCGGAAAACAACAAAAAAACACATGACAACAAACAATAACAATTATTTTTTTACATCTTTCTGATATTTGTTTACTTCTGCGTGTCTAATTAATCTCTTTATATTCCTATTACTACGTTTCAAAGCAAAATCTAGTTATATAAAACAAACAACTGAAGTAATATCTTGAATAATAAAGCAGGTGTAATAATGCAAAATTTGAATGTATAGATAGTAATAAGTTTATTTTATTTAAAAGACTATTTTTATTGTAGATATGAGATGGCATAAAAAAGTGAACTAGCGGTTTGAAATCGAAAGGCGACTGCTTAGGTAAAAATATAGATTTGAAAAGTAATACGAAAAAAGTTCATTTGTTTAAGAGGTATATATTTTATAGGTTAGCCAAAGACTACTCACAAAGTACTACTGCATAATATTCAGCAATAAAATTGTTAAACTAATGTATAAAAACAAAGTCGTTGGAAAAATATACATAAATAGCGTATTTCAATGATAAATATAGCGAGAAAATAAAAGATTATGTACGTAATTACTTGACGTGTTTGCATACATATTCCTGAGTATAAACTTTTAAAAGGAATAGAAATTTATTTCTTAAAATTATGTAGTCTCCGCTTTAGATGTATGTTAACATATTTTTCATGACAATTATGTAATTTTTTTAGTAAAATTATTTACGTTCCAGGTTTATTGCTAGGTGTATAATAAGTAAACTTTTATCCAATATCTTGTGCTGAATATAACTATCTCGGGCTACAGACGATCGTTTATCACCTATGACTTGATGCTTATCGAGCTCATGTCCGCATAGTCTAACCTGGTTAGGGCGGTTCGCTACGGGAAAATCGCTTTGAACTTCACCCCTCGTAAGAAACAAAAGACGCGATAGCAAGTCCCTTTTAAGGAGCTTGAACTTGAATTCAACGTGCTTGAGCCTTCACTAGGCAATGGTGACAGTGTTCTTAAGAGTTTGTTTGTCAATTTTCACTCTCATTATAGAGGAACCTAGTTTAGTAACAAAGAAACTAAAGGGTTGCAAACTTTTGTTTATATTTTGTACTTAAGTAATACATCTATCAGACCTATTATGTTGCATTGAAACTAGAAACATTGTTTTTCTTATATTTTTCTTGTAAGTCGTGACCTGCATACCGCGTAACGACCACAATAGAATCTCTCCACCCCTTCTAGTTTTTAGGTTGCAAAAATAAAAGGCTTTCTCAATCGCATTCAAACTTGATATTATTTGAATTTCTACTTTATTCTTTATTAGCCACTCATTTTGCAGCATTGTTTCTAATTGAACTTCATCGTTATATATTTTACTTAGAAAAGCGAGACCACCAATTTCTTTTTAGTTGTAAACTCGTTTACGCCTTCTTTTCGTGGAAATTTATACTCGCTTTTCATAATTTCTCACTGATAATTGGATAAGCTGAATAGTTTATTCTTTTACTACTCAGTTTCAATTGCTGTTCATATTTGCTCATAATTAGGTATGAGATTCAACTAATAGTGCAAGAGACTCGCGGTTCTGGGAATAGGACTTGAACTCGCATAGAACTCTACTTATAATTAATACGTTATATCATATGAATTCATATTTGATTATTTGTCGGTTTGGTCAAAAATTTATAAGCATAAATATATGATTATGCTATAAAAACAGTATGCTTCGATTGCTCACGTTAGCTGCATTCGTTACGTCCACAACAGCATTCTTCTTTGGAGGAAACAATTGTGGCTGTGAACCATCTGTACCCACATGTCCTCCTACTCCCATATGCCCACCTCAATTGCGTAAGTTTAACCTATAGAAGAATAATAATTAAGTTTCAAGTATTTATAATTGCTTGAATTATAATCCATTTAGCTCCCCCGTGCCCTCCTCCCCCAACATGTGAAGGCCAATATGTTCAACCACCGATATATCAACCTCAACCGATTTATGTACCACCTCAGCCACAATATCAAATACCGGTAAGAACTCTAAATAGGTATTCCAGTGTCTTTTAAAAAATTTGTTAAACATTTAGGAATAAATAAAATAGTCACGTAATATTTTATTCGGTTCAGCCTCAACCTATTCCTCAACCGCTTCCACTACCTGTTCCTCAGCCCATTCCTGAACCCGTTCCCCAGCCTATCCCTCAGTCCTATCCACAAAGTATCCCCCAACCAATTCCTCAACCTTTATCTCAACCAGTGCCACAGCCAATTCCTCAACCTAATCCTCAACCTATTTCACATCCTATTCCTCTGCCTATTCCTGAACCACCATACCAGCAGCAGGTAAGACGAAATATATGTTCATATTCAGAAATCATATAAACTATGTTTCTGAATATATTCTTACTCAGGTCAATCCTGTCCAACAAATTCCATCTCAAGGATTCATAGAAAATTATCAGGTATATATATTCCATCTAAACTTATCAAAGTATTCTTATTCTTTTTATTTGAATTTAGCTTTATTATATTTGCTGGACATTTTAATAATACTAAAAACTATTATATAGGTTGTTTAAGTGGTAATTCATACCCATAACTATAACTTGCTTAGTTCCTTTTTGAATTAGTCTTCAATTATTTAGAATGAACCAATTGTCCAGCCATACTCTCCAGTTCATAATTTACCTGGTCCTTCTCAACTACAAGAACAGCCTTCAGCCATTCCAGCTCCTGTTCAAAATGAGCAAGTGGTGCCGAACCCAACCTATGTGAGTAAACGCCATCTACAGGTGTCAAAATACAAATATGAAGAATCTAAAGAAAGTAGGGTAGCTATTTTTCTACCTATTTTTAGAATATTTTAAAAAGCTGAAAAATTATGCTTAACAGAAATCTGTGCGAGTTATTGCTTAGCCACAATGGATTTTAATATATAAGCAAAATGTGATTCATGATAGCTTATCTAATTCGAAATCCTTCTCTGATAGTCGCAGCTATAGCGCAGACGAGAACCTGTTCTGACAATCACGTGGAAAGCTCAGAAGTTAATTAATCACTTGATGAAATATCCGGAGTAGCCAACTACTTGAAATTGATGTGTTTTGGGAGTGGGTGAAACACTAAAATATTTTTATTGAAGCAAGGTATACGGTCAAAGTTGATAGTGAGAAATCCCATATGTTCAAAAAAAACTCAATTAGCTTTATATATAAGAGTATCATTCCATTTCTTTAAAGACTGATTTTATTTGTAGCAAGAAGTGCCTCCTGCGGCAGCTGCAGTTGCAGGATCTAAGAATGCAGAAGTTGAGGAAGTTGAGGAGGCGGTTGATGAAAAAGCAAATACGGAGGAGGCAAAGGTAGAGAAATGTAAAAGACGTTAAAAAGGTGTAAAAGTTCATTTTTATGGCAAAATTATAAAGTGCTCAATAATTGTTGTTTAAAATTACAGGAAGAATCTGCTGTTGACAAAAAGTTAACTAATACCGAAGTAGTGGCAGAAGAACGTGTAGTTGACATTAAAAGTTTAAAGTTGACTGATGATCCCCTCTGTAATTCGGAAGATCTAAGAAAATTGATGGCAGAAGTTAGCACATGTTTTGTGTTATTTAATCTTCTTTCATAACTCTCAGATAATTAATGAAGCATTAAAAAAATTTTCCATATGCAGAACATCGACGACAATTTGAATAGCTCCAAGCGTTTGATACAGTTAGCAGCAGAGGCTCAATTTGGTGGAAGATTTGACGTGATTTGTGCAAATGGAGATTTCAGGTTTCCTACTTTGTTTATTTCATTTTTCCTCTATTTTAATTACTATATATACATATAATATCCCTATTTAGATTTTGAATAGATGCATTAATTATGGCACTGTTGTATTTTTGTGAAGAGTACTTTAGTATTTCAGTCAACTTCAAATTTATGGAAACACCAAACAATCTGTTTAAATGGGCATTATTTTAGCTATGTTACCAACACCGAGCTTTACTGCCAAGAAACTAAGGAAGACATTTCGTGCTACACCTATCGTCAAATTTAAATCGGTTCATGATGAGGCAAAATCGTTTTAACGTCATTTCATATACTCCAAAATTTTCTCAAATTTTCCCTTTTAGCATAATTTTATTAATAGTTTTGTTTTATCATATATGTATTTATATTTAGTTCTGTACTCATACAGGTTGTTTTAATGTTATTTTAAACTCTGTGCAATTAGAAAAAGAGCAATAATAAATTATTTTATATGGAAAGTTTGAATTGTTTGAATTTCTACTGCCATGCCAATAAAAATACTTCTATTATTTTAGATAAAATATTCTTTAAGTTACTCAGGTCAATAGTGATCTTCGCTTATTTATCAAGCAATAAACCACTGGTTCTCTCCAATTACGGAACTGCGGAATTGTAATCGGAACGATGTAACCTTACCATTCGTAGATAAGGAAGGACATTTCCTTTATAGATCGGCATAAAATGTTTAAAACTAATCTATATATAATACTGTTTCTTTATAAATAAGCCGTAAAACTGGAATGCAGTTACCTTTGACCGCTTATTTCTCTTTCCACCATCTGAACTTTATTAGTATAAATGAAAGATGAAATTACCAATTTTCTGAAGACATCAATATTTGTATTTTCTCTGCATATATTTGAAAGTAATTCTTTCCTATTGCTCTAATAATTGGAAACTATTTTAGTAATTTCATGGTGATGTACATTTTCTATCATATTTTAGCTTCATGAGTTAGTTCTTTAGATAATGAATGAAGATAAATTTGCCATCAGAGTAGCTTCTGAATCCAGTCATATCCACAATCTGCAATCATAAATCTTCAAGTGAGTTCCATGGCCACTGAAGTTAGGTTATGAATCTAGAAATTTCATTCGTAAAGTATGGCAGTTTTCTTGGCTGTATGAGTGAACTAGAATCCTTCATAAAAATGAATCCAATTGAATATAGGGACCTGCAGTCTAGAGGAAGACAGTCCACAGGTGAAAGGCCAGACATGCAGTTGCAAAACAATACAATTTGAGAACAATAAAACATCATGTAAATCTATAATAAGAGCTATTGTCAATTATTAGAATAGTAGAAAACTGAGATAAATGTTTCCAAAAACGTGAGAAAAACCACGAAACTAGATGCCTTCACAAAATCGATAACTCCATATTTCATTATAACAATAAAGTTAAGACGGTTGAAAAATAAGATTTCTAAATTGATAGAACTGTTTTTAAACAATATTTTTCGTTAAAGTTGACTGAAATATGAGTGTTTTTAAATTATGTTACTTTTAAAACTGTTCTTTTTTTAAATCTTCCTATCCTGTATGTATATATGAAGTTGATCAAAGATAATATAGCAGAAATAGTGTTTGAATAAAGCATTAGAGATAATCGGACTCATGCAACGATGATGGGATTTGTCCTATAGGCGTCCAAAAGTAAGCGATGCATATGGTAATAGGAGGAATTTCTAAATTAATGAACTGCTGATTCGATAATTTAAATAAAATGAAAATTTTGCCTTAGCTACTATTTGTGCATTAAATTTAAAAGCATAAAAATTTTCAATTGCTTTATTGGGTTTAAAAGCAGGTAATAAATAGATAAGAATGAATCTCATAACAGTGAAGAAAGCAATATGTTATAGTAAAAAAGAAATATCTTCCAAAATGCATCACTTAATATATTAAAATAAAGGTAAATTCCTGAAATTTTATGAACACACTAGACAATTGTGCATAATATTCGTAGTTCTTTCATATAATGAATTCTACCTAATTTATTTTAGACTTAAGATAGTTTGAGGACTTAAAAGCAATCCCTGAATAGCCTCTAGAAAGAATGTGGCGGTGAATTGGAAAAATAATTGTAAACCGCGAAGTGCAAACTGGTAATTGTCCTCAAACCGTACGTAGTTGATATTTGAGTAGGACTTGTCAGGTCCGACAAATCTGAAAATTTGTAAGTTATATGAATATTACAAAAAGCTGACTTCAGCTGTATTAGTTTTGATATATAATATTATAAATGGATTCTTCTACATACCACATATTCTTACGATTTAACAGAACACCATCCAACCACTTATATTCGTTGTTTATCCTATAGTTTCTCTTCACCTTATTACTTTTCCCACCCCTGCGTTCCTCTAATCTCCTTCACTAGCCCTCTACCCCGTATGTCTCAATTACCCTCGTGTCCTTCCTTATGTCACCCGAAATCCGAACCACTCTCACCTCCTGCGCTGTTCTACAAACAGTTCCAGTCACAAATTAATTGCCGATGAAACACAATACGAATAGCACGCATAGGACAGATGTGACGGGGTTTAGTTAAAATATTATAGCTGATTAAGAAATATAGTGCTGTTCACTTCTTCTATTATTCCTATCTATCACTTTGAATTTTCTTGCTCCGTCGGCTATAATTGATATATCACCGATTTTTAGCCTGATTTGCTCGTTTATTATATTTTAAGATACTATTTTTCAGTTTAGAAAGTGCAATTTACATGATCTTTTGCTCTTCTGCTTATTTGCCAAAATCGATACTTTTAATCACACTTCAGAGGTATGTTCCGTCTTAGATTTTCCTGCTGAATCATATGATATCCCAAAATTTTCGATAAAAAGGCGTGAGTCACAATTGTTTTGCCGGAAAGACATAATGGAAACGCGTCGGAAGATGGTGGCAGATGGTCAGGAATTGCGCTGAAGGCAAAATAAAAATATATATAATTTAATATATGGGTATATCTTTATCATGTTTTTAATATGAATTAAAGGGATGTTAATGTGAAATTGCGCTATTTATGTATAAAAGATTTCAACATATTATAGTTTTACACATTTCATTACATTTTTTTAGAAACATATTTTTAGATCATCTAAAAATTAGAGATAAGCGTATAAAGGATTATTTATTAGAATTAAGATGTTTAAATAAAACTAGACGTACCTTACTGTATACTACTGCAATAACCACAACGATGCAATAGCAAAAACGGCTAGCAAAGACGAGGCTAAAATTTCTGGCTTCATTTAACAGAATTTAATTTAATTAGAAATAATTTATATTGATGTTCAAATAACACAATAAGTTTAACTAAATGCTATTGGTAATAGACGTTCAAATAAGAATAAACGCACAAAATGAAATACTTAAGTATTGAGTTTAAAAGTTTTAAAATTTTCATTCAATATTCCGTTTGGAAAATATCAGGTCAATTTTTGTTTAATAAATTATTCAGGTCTTAAAGATATCGCTGTTAAAATAGTTATGTCCAGCTCATTACTTCCGGTCATTCCTGATCCCAACAGCACCTGCTGGGGAGTTCATCTGTGATGGCTTAGTATAATCTCACGTAATCAGAACAAAACACCTGCCTTTAGCTTATCTTAAAAGCTTAGATCTAATGAGGAAATAGATCTGCTAAATGCCCAGGCAACTGTTAATGAACGTTTGAAGGGCTAAAATAAGAGAGAAAATTAGATGCATAAGATAGAGAATATGGAGATCCTTCAACACCACTGTCTTCAATCGAATTCACTATCCGGTCACTCATCGTACCAATTTCCCTCATTACGCGGAACTATTGTGACCGGCTACTCTCGGTTTCATCACGGCTACAATGCGATTCAATTGAATGCGTAACGAGATACTAATTAAACGATCGCAATCAGCATATTCGGCGCATTAGGAGACGAGAGCAGGCGAATATGAGCGGGAATTGGAAATGAGACGTCACTGAGCAAAAATCCTCGAAATTTATCAACCACTTGACTGAGGTAGAAAATATAAATGCTACTTCCTTGCATGGTTCTATATACTTCTTATTATGCTATCAGGTAATATAAAATTTCGTTTTCAACTCTCTTTAATACCTAACAATTTTCTTTTAATTTACTGAATACATATTGTCTATAAAGTAGAACATTATTGTTGCTCATAGGTCTGCTAAACAATTAAGCGAAGTTTACTAGGTTGCCACATTAAAATGGTTAAACATTCCCTTCTTATATCAGCGAAAAATCTCGAGGGAGCTGCCTGTGTCATTCACGTTTCAGAGGCCTATTATGGGTTATTGGAATGGGACGATGGATGGTGGACACCGCATGACGAATGAAGATAGGAAATAGCAAGGGTTACTGGCTCAAAATTATGAAGATAATTTGCGACCTTTATGCAAAGCACACAACTAAACAGTTATCAATTAATGCGTTTTAAATGTTTTCTCTCATATTAAAGGAAATTAACTCCTTTAAAAAAAGTGGTAAAAAGTAAATCTTTGAATATTTTAACCTCTGATCATACAAAGGCATTAATAAAATTCACCTTGAAGTCCATTAGTGTTCTCTTCTTCAATCACTGGTGTTTCAGTCGTTGTTGTGGTTGTTGTAATCATCTCAGTACAATTCCTGTGGATGCAAACTGCTTCAGCTTTCCCATTCTACAAATTTGATTATTCACTTTTGTGCTTGTAAAAAATTGTCAAGCATGTATATTTAGAGGGTTATATATAGATATGAACGAATATGGTCTTAAAAAATTAAATTAGAACTGCTACATAAACTAAACACATACAGGTTGTGGCACGCAACGTTGATCCTTAACTTTGCACTTGTCTCCATTATTAGGATCGAACTGCATAGAGCAACACTTGTTAAATACCTAAAAATAATAACTTTTCATCCACAGTTTTCTTTTACATTTTCATAGTTCGGGGAAAAATTTAATGTACATTTTAATATTGCTCTTTTTTTCAACATTTAGCTAGTTCATTTTTAATAGTCCTACATCGCAATACTGCTCTGGACTTGCTGTGAAGGAACCCATGGTATTACAGAACTTGAATTTGTCACGAACGGTAGAGTCCCAAATAGAAGATTCAAAGTCACTGGAATATATATATATTAAAAAAAGATTTAAGAGAAAACGGTAGAACGAGTTTAATAAAACCTTCAATCAATAATTAATTACCTTTCCTCAGAAAGATCTTCTTCAGCCTGACGTCTAACAATACACTCAACAAAACAGAGAGTGGCGATAAAAACAAACAACGTTTTTGGAGACATTGAAAATTGTTAACTGAAATATTTATATTAAATAAGAGAAAGAAGAGATACAAACGGGCAAAAAAGTCTAGTTTGAGGGGTCAAAGTACAGACGTTATAAGGTAGTAATAATGTGTATTTTGCTATAGTATATATTTTGTAATTTTTAGTGATATACTACCATTATACAATTTCAATAGATACATTATGCTCATGTAACTCCTTAAGAATTAATCATAGAGGCATACATGGCTTTAGGACGAAAATCCAATTAAAAATTGTATGGGAACCACAGAATACACAATAGTTGGTAAATCGAGGAATGCGATATTTAATTTCTTGTAAATACTTATGTATAATATAAAAATCATATTTGTTACAAATGAAATACCAGTGTGGTGTTTTAAATTAAGCAACTAAATATATAAATAAGTAGAGCACTTAATTCATATAACAATTTCAAAACGTTTGAACACCTTTCATATTAGCATTAAAAATGCAAAATTATGCATGATGGGTTTTTGTTTTGTTCTAGGAAGGGATCTCTCTCAAAACGGTATGGAGTACCATTGGCCCAAGATGTCCCCACAGCACTGCATTAATAATAGGTGATACGCAAGAAGGCAAAGAATACGACAGAAACAAATTTTTTTTTCTAAGAACTAGCCTCTTCGCTAGCCTAGCTGGATGCTATAACTAGTTACATAATCAGCTTATGTTCTCGCAATTCAATTATAGAACAGACGATAATGTTGCCTATTCGGTTAGCAAATGAACACAAGTCTACATGGGGAAGTCAGCGTTCAGAAAATTTATTTATAGTAGTTCACTTATTATTTTAACTAAATTTGCAGTTGATAAGTATGTATAATTTATTTATACGCTTTTCTAAAATACTGGGGGAGAATTGTTGTACAGAATAACCATATTTCGAAACAACCGTGTATTGCCTAGACTATAATATTCAATTCAGTGTCCTATAAGCCATCTTAGAAGCTCGTTTCCTAATTAAAATGTTGACTAATCGTATGGTGTCCTCATTTTAATGGAAATCACAGCTGTGCAGGATGCAAAACCACCCAGGTGACATGTCAAGGAGACGTCATTCTAGAAGAGAGGGACCAGATAATCAATCAGTAGAGCATCATTCCCGGAAGCCCAACAAGAGCAGCGAAGAAGAGGAGTCTCAAAGAAGCAACGAAAATGGCTAGAACTGATCATACGAAAGGTAGCAATTTCCAATCTGATGGTGGATGGCATTTGACTGATGCATTATTAGGCCTTATTATTTTAAGCTCTGAAAAACTAGTTGGAAAAGAGTTCTTCACAATTAGATTGGATTTCACTTTCCGACAGCGAGATCTACGTCATTCCAAATGTATGGAATGAAAAAAGGACGAAGGTGCGAATAACTAACTCCAGCGGTAAAATTAGGAAATAGTAACTTTGAAATAAGATGTGTTCTAGAACATGCAACAGAAAAGCCTAAAGTGCAGAATTTTGCAAACATTAAGTGCAGTATTCTGCACCAATGCAAGTTTCAAATCAATCAGTTGAAAATTAAAATAATAGTACATGTGATATTTTCTAAAGGGCATAACTAATCTTTGACCGAGAAATAATGTCAAACGTATAGCGAATTTTGTATAAAAACCAAAATCATGCAAAAGAATGTTTGATAACATTTCGATTAATTAAAAAACGTATTTGTTTAAGAAGATATTGAAACAGAAGTCAACTCCCAAATTATCAGTGTGCTTCAAGTGTTGAAATGAACCTAATTTCACTGCCTGCTAAATGCGATGCATCTAATCCAAAATCTAGCAAATAATTAGAAGAAAACGCGCAATCGATTCTTCTTCTTGGATTATTCAGCTAGAAGACAAATGATTAAGTGGGATAAAATAGAGAATATCTATTGAATAGAATGCGGAAAATTGGATTATGCTGTAGAGCTAATGATACGATAATGATAAAACGTTATAAAAACTACTACTCTATCGTAATTAGTACTGAGTAAAAATTACTGAAGACCACAGTAAAAATTGAAATAATGCGATTAAAAATCTATGCATCTATATTATAGATGTATGTAAATATCTAAATGAGTAGGATCCTCACAGAAAGAGTTCCAAACCAATTATCTATATAAAATTAAATTCGAGAAAGACAGAAGTAGAAGTGAAAGCGACATTCAGAACTAAGACGTCGTCTTTTGAAAAACTTGTGCAAGAAGCACTTTTCCTCTCGTGTTTTCAACGAGTGCACGCGTGGTTTGCTGATTGCATCCGATTTTTGTGGATATTGCACGGGAATTTCGAAAGAATTTGTTATTGCATTTTAAAAGAAGCTAGAAATGATGAATATTTCATGAATAAAGCATACAACTGCATTAAATAATATCAAGAACCACTGCCACCAAATATGGTTTATCTTTAGTGAGATATGCAATATTACAGCAGAAAGCATGCATAGCAATTAATAAGTAACGAGCTTGATATTTTTCCGACATTAAGGCACCAAAATACTACAATATATCTCACTATTAGTAAAAAAGTTTTATTTCGAAGTAGTGGGATAAATATTTCAACAATGTCCTATCGAAACTGTTTTGGATGTGAATCTGCCGAAGCAATTGCCCTTTGGAAATTCAGAGGAAAAAACTTATTCAATTTGGTTAGGACTGAACAGTGAAGTCGAAGTGTTACTCAGTCTGTAAAATCGCTAAGCCTATTGATGTATCTTCTATATAACTGAGACTGATAAACGAGGGTATTCTATGTAAAAGTTGAATAAACTCTACATTAAAGGAAAAACTGAAACTTAAAATTATTGGTAAATAGAATAGAAGAAAGAATGATATAGCCACGTCAGGTCACAGATCAATCACTCTAATCTACCTGGGTTGACCGACGACTGCGTGTGCAAACAGGGAGTGGATACAGTCGCGGTCATCTGAACAAATCTTGCGAATGGTATTTCTTACTTCTAATTACCTAGTCGCTCATTAATTCTATTTTCTACTGCAATTCTCATTACGAGTCTATAAGTTTATAATAAATCTCATATAAAAATGTTGTCATATCTGTAACTATTAAATAACTGAGATCATGCTTGAAATTAGATATTAAAATAGTTAAAAAGTAGTTAAGATATAGAACAGTAAATATTATTGCCCGTTAAGGTAAATCTTGAGCGAGGCTCTTCATGCCACTCCCCGCCGCCTCCTGATTAGACAAAAAAACTGGTGACTAGTCCCGTGCATTTATAGCTGGGAAAATATTGAAACCAGCTTATTAAATGGTTGATGTTATTCAAATAATAGCCAATATATGTTTGTATTGTATGAAAGGATATAAATTTAGTTGCAGACGTTAGTTGTCTCATAAACGGTAGATTTATACCCTTATTAGCATATCTACTAATGATTTAAAACTCGTCCGAAATACTAATTTATGAATTGGGATTATATTAATGTCCACACATATCCTACGTTGCGAAGGCAAGAAATACCTATGAAAACATAGGAACAGTTGACTTAATGGTTAAAGTATTAGTAGAAAATTATGTTACGCGGAATTAAACAAGATTTATATTGGAAAGGAAAGAGAAATAAACGAAAGCAAAAGTCAACGGATAGAAAAGAAGTATCTAGAAGGGTTTGAATCTATTCCTAGAAGAGGTCATAGGGTCACTGTGCCATAAATATAGATATTTACAGCTCATATAAATATTTTAACCTGGCCGGCGAGAAAAAACGGTGGTGCGAATCGTTTAGCGCACAACTGGCATGACCTTGCTGGGTGGACGGAAGCACTTGGCGGCTCAGACTGATCCCTTAATGGACATCGAGGCCACGCCCATTGGCGAGTTAAAATATGAAAAAATATATACGCCTAGTCTTAATACTATTAGTAATAATTAAAAAGACTATTCTTCTTATTTTAATGAGAATTAATAGTTGGTTTGCACTATAAATAGAGTCACATTATGCCGAACTACTGCCATTACATCAAGGTATCACGCACATTGCCATGATCCAGATGACGGTGAATCTCTAATATTGCTACAAAACTGTTGCTATTTGCATATAACCAATGAAAATAATTGGGCTCTATACACAGTATAAGTGAATCAAATAAGCGTTAATATCGATAAAGCAATAGTGATTAAATTTGCTACCTAAAACGTACACCTATGTTTTGACGCTAAAACTTTTTCAAAATTATCATAAAACCTAACTCAGTGAACTGAATTAAACTTCAATTGCGTATTTATTAAAATATACAGTAATATTTGTTGTTGAAATGAAAATGTATAATAATAATAATAGAAGTTATATCGATTAGTAACAAGCAAATATCAAGATATTCTTCACACCGTGATAACTTCATGTTTTCAGTGTCACAACGATGAGAATAATTATTTTGTGTGTCTTGTTAAAATAGGCCATCTGGACCTCATAAACCGCACCTCAATGAGGCTGATAACGGGATCGTAAATGCACTTGTCACCTGCCTGCTCGTCGCTTCTGATGAAATTGATATTGTCAGATGAGGTTGTTACGACCAGTTTAGATAGGAAATAGAATCGGAAACACTCTAGTTGAATATTATAATGAAGAAAAAAAAGTAAAGGAAGAATGAAGGAAGACATAACTTTACGATTCATTAAGATTGATTAATCGAAAACTGAGTGGAATACTTCGGTTATAAATGAGGAGTAATTCCACTATGGAAGAGAATCCATAGAGCGACATAACCGCTGAGGGCAATACGAGAAGCAATAATAGGCAGAAGGAAAGCACTTTCCGGTGAAGTGGAAATGCCTTGAAGTAATGACAGCTAAAATAAAAATATATGGTGCTTAAAATACAAGAGATATCTTTAGTATAAAGAAAGAGAGATTAAAGAAAAGTAGAGTAGTTGCAAAGAAGAAATTAATATAAAAATGAATAATAGCAGTAACATAGAAAGAGAAAAGCCAATCAGTGCACGCTAGTATGGTCTGACCAACCATTAGACGGATCAGGGAAGGATTCCCACTGGCGGTTACGCTTTGAAGTCCCCGGATTAACACCGGATGGTTGATTGCTATCGTAGATTGTATGCATGTTAGGTGGGAGCCGTCAGTCGTAATCAGAAATACAGATAGGGAAATGAAACATTTCAGTAGCTTTAATCAATGCTAGATAACTGTACTTTTAAATTTAAATAGTCCCCTAAAATGCTTATATTTTCTTGGAATGTAAAATATAGATAAATTATTTAAATATACCGTAATATTAAATGTCATGAGAATTTGAAATTTACAACTATACGAAATTATAATGCCTAAACTCACAAAAATATTTATCCGCCACATGATCATAACAAAACCCATAAATTTAATTTATAAGATTTAGCTTCTTCGTCTGTTTGCTAAATAATGCCTAGAGCAAAAATATTTTCACTTTATTTCTGAATGTGTTTAGATTCATGTAGGGATATTTTTGAAGGCCTATTTCGTACTAAGTGATCTAATTCACAATAGCTTTCTTGTCACCTAAATATTTTTAAGTACACTTTCTGCACATATGTTATTTGTCTTTATATTTACAGTCCTCCCAATTTCGATAATAGAAATGAAAACAGTGAAAAGTACACATAGATGAAAGAACTTTATGGAGATATGTATAATTTTAAATTATGATTAAATTCTTTTTTTAAACAGATGTGCGATGCGCTTGCGATACTCGAGTGGACTAACAAATTGTTCCCTTTCATTCCGACAGCAACAAAGCCGCATAATGGGAAACGGCATGTTAAGACGCGACCACAAACAAATACTCGAGAAATGGAGGGTCCCATGCAACCAGTCATCGAAGAGAGAGCAGACACGTTAATTACTGGTGAAAACTCATGTGGGAGAATGGATGTTTTATGATAAGTTATAAACGGCCCGTCGACCGTGAATTCACATGCACACAAATGATTATGAAAGACCTCTAAGAAGCCGGCAAAATGCCATAAAAGAAATGATAGATAGCTGTCATTTTACTATAGCGTGTTATTTGAATAATTCCGTTTATTTTCACTGGGTGGAGATGTGCACCTGTTACCAGCGGCTGATCAAATATAAAGATTGTTATAATGTACCAGAAATCTGATCGTTACCTTATAGACTTTATTGCGGATTGCAAAAAATAGTTGTTTGTATTCATTTATTAGGTATTAAATTTTTTGTGAAACTCGCTTTTATATTTTAGACAACTATTTTCTGCAAAAAACAACCTCAAAAATTAGACAATATATAGGGAGAACAATCTACTTAGTTTTATGATAAACCGATAATGACAGTTTGGTAAATAGAACTAATAAGCATTATCAAAAAGTATATCGTGGCCAGTTACAAACTAGGATGGGAAAATTTAGAAACCAATTTGCAAGAATAACTTCTAAACAGCTTACATCGGACATTTCATGTGATAATCATTATGTGTGACTCATTGGGTTTAGTAGTGAGTCAAAAATAATATCTATCGGGCCATTATTAATCCTATCTTCCTTATTTGATCGACACGCGCCACCGATCAGCATGCGTCAGTGAGAAGCGTCAATATTTGGAAGTTAATGAAGATCAGCGGATAAGTACTGAAACTGATACAAAAATATATCTGCCGTGGTAGGGAAAGATTTCGTGTAAGTTTCGCATTCCATTTCAGAGGTGCTTTCGCATTATGTGACAACAAAAGCTTGAATTTGTAGAACACTGGTTAAATTATGCTACAAAACCAAAATATATCAACTGTTTTTACACTACATATCTCCAAACTTATTTTCTTTTTGAAAACGTAGTAGCCAGTACCATTTCGAAGTATTTAGCCCTCTTAGAGGAAACAGGTGCTCGTATAAAGTTTATCCTTTACTTATCAATAAATAATTTATTATGTAAGCAAATAGCGTAAAGTATTATCATATGCATTGTAGAGAACTATTAGATTTCAGAGTCTAGATGGAATAAATTGACCTAAATTGAAACTAACAGACTTACCTAGAAAATCTTAGTAATTGTTAGTTATAAAGAGCAGAGGTATTGTATAATATTTGCACACTTTGTTAATTGTATAGTAAGTGTTTACATTTGGCATATGTGGTCACAATTGAAATGCTAAAATATGGAGTCACTAAATCAAATTAATTATTAAAGAGCATGCACTTGTGCATATTTTATAAATAAAGTTGTGCCAAACAACAGCTTATTTGTACACAACTTGGGGCATTAGAAAAATAAAATATTGTAATAGGCAAATTTTTATTATCCTATTTCTTTTAAGTAAAATTATAGTTCTTTCACATGTGGACATTATATTTGAATATTTATTGAAACACCATACTTTTTTTAATACTTTTATTAACAGTATGCACTCTAACAGCTATTTCACTCAGACCTGAAAATAACAGTTGGAGGACTAAAACATTTGCGGGAGTATTTTCCTAACATACCATCAAATAAGCACCTTGCTAATGGATGGTGTTGTATAGGTGGCTGCTATATTAGTCGGGTCAACGCGTCCACGCAATCCACTAACCATCTGGATAGAACGCGAGAAGTAGAGGACAAAAGTAAAAAAGAGGGAAAAGCTAATAGTATGGATAAATACGAGTGATAAATGCTCAGATACATTAATTTAACTGGTTTTTCGAAATGAATCACGCAGTACTATTTTGGTATTTGTGTTTACTTGCTCGTCTTTACTTTCATGGTTTTATTTTAGGTTAGTATCAGTTTTGAGTTATTTCTTTGTAAAATGTTCTTATGAGCTATGGCACAGCTGAACAAACTAGGACGTGAAGAACAATGTGCGAATAGGCACTTACGCCGTGAATCACTGATGACAACCGCTGCGTCGGCCGGAATGTGTATTCAGTTGGAATAAGTGCGTATGATATGGACATACAGAAGTAACAGCCAATACATGCAAAGTTTGAGAAACATTTCATGGAAAGCATATTTCATATTTATACAAATTTACATTATTTCTCAAATATTGCAATAAGGACAGTAGTCATTACTATTATTAATAGTTATTTTCTCTTACTTTTGAACAATTTGAAAGTTTCAAACTTCCCCAAATACACTCAGTAAAATAACTTTTTGCAATCTAAAAAACTAGCAATTTAAAACTATAGGAAATTTTAAAAATAATGAGTAATCTCATTTTAATTATCTTGTTTTAGATAGACTTTAGTATTTAACACTTTGGTTCTCGTTAAACACTCACTTTCCCATCGTTTAAGTTAATGTTTTTCTTTCCTATTTATTTTCTTTGTTATTCCTATCTGAGTAATCCATTCAATGCGAAGCACTGCATTCAGTCAATGACACAGTGAGAAATCTTGCTTTTCTGGGTTATTTTGCCTTTGAAGTGTAAGTGAATAAATTGTTAGAGTTTAAGAATACAAGTAGACGTTTAAGTGGATCAAAAAAAACAGTTATTTATAAACATATTTAGAGAGTTACTCAATTCATTTTGCCAGTTTATCCGTTTGATGACAAAAGAAACTATGACTGTATTGCTAATCATTTTAATATCCCCTAAGAAAAGCATATAAATACTATTTCTGAAGGAAAAAATCTGTTATCATTGAAACGAATTATTCGATAACCATTATTGGCGTTCTTGCAATTTAATATCGTAATTTTATTGAATGGTGGAAACTAACAGTGATGTAACTCAGCTATGTTTCCCGAATTTTAATCTTTTCAACTTTCAAATCACGAGATGCAGGAATGGTTAAGTAGCTTATCAACCCCGTCATAAAGTGAGACAAATTCCGTTATAGTCTAGAAATTAAGAATGAACCACACAGTTACGGAGAAATAATCTTTATTGGAAAGTTTGTCTGCATTTCACATGGATTAAAACAATTATTTATGGTTAATAATCTCATATTTAAAACTATTTTGCTCATATGAAATCAATAAATATAAATTATCATTTGATTATGGTATTTATAAACATTTACATTACTATAAGTGAATAAGATTATTTTTACTCTGTATAACTACCCAAAAAACCGGGTGATACTATAGATATAGTTAAAAAGATTGTAACTTTTGATATTTCCTTAATATTTTAGACTAATCAATTTAAGGTAAAATAGCTACCTATAATTAATTAGTATATTCATTTAAGCAAATCATTCATAATTATTTTAAGACAACGGAAGTGTTAATGTATAGGACTGGTAACATAAACTGTTTGTATTTAATATTAAATACCTTAATAATAGTAGAGTTAATAGAGCATATTTATTTACTCTTTAATATAATTCTTTGAGCATTTCCATTTACTTTTATAGGTCTGTGACTTTCTATTCTGGACCATATGTACTTTCTAAACTGGACCACTATGAATTTCATTCTAGAGAACAGACCGAAAAAGCGGATCTGCTGTTATCAAATTTTATTATCAGCAACTTCGCCCTGCTAAAAGTTCTCAATAAAAGACGAACGCACCGTAGATCTCATGTCAGTCCGAAAGAACTGATTCTGCATAATTTTTATTTCTAACAGTTTAATACTTCATAATAGTTTTTAAGTATCGAAAACTTTACGGTAACAATGATTTACATTTTCACTTAATAATTAGACTGTAATAGTTTGATAATACTTTTCGTCCATATTTAACCAACTATCCAAGTACTTGAAATTAAATATTATGTGAGCTTAACATTCACAATAAATTGGCATATGAATTTGAGTTTTAGCCAATGCAGTTGACTGTGGCTCTACTCGCCTTAGTTGGCATGGCCTTAGCAGCCGTATATCAAATTCCTCTAACCAAGATAGAATCGAGAAGGTCAAAGATGATGAAGGCTGGTACATGGAAACAACACCTTCAGATGAAGAATGCTAGAAGAATCATTTTCAATAAGAGTAACTACGCTGCTGTACCACAAATTGTATGATTTTCCTACAATTAGATTGAGAAAGAAAAATCTTAATAAGAACTCATAATTCACTGCAGAAAATTTAGTAATATTAACTATATAATGCATAGGTGAACGACTACGACGATGATTCATATGTTGGAAACATCACCATAGGAACCCCTGAGCAACAGTTCCAGGTTATAATGCTGATTGGTTCTTTTAATTTTTTGATAATAAATTATACTATCAACATAAATTCATTATTTACATCAATTCTATTACTTAAGATACTATATAAAATTACTATTTTAAAATAAAGGAAAACTGACTCGTTATATCGTTTCCTATCTAGGTAATCCTTGACACTGGGTCATCTAATTTATGGGTACCAGATCAAAGTTGTGGACAGAACCATGCTAACTGTCAGGACTCGAATTGTCAAGGAAGTAAGAACAACTGTGCTCTTTTGATCATTAATTTATCAATTACTATTGGTTTTAATTGTCAAATTTTAGCACTTCGAATTGTCACTATGCAACATCAAATATCGGAAACTATATCAAAACCAAACAATTTTAATTCTAAGATAATAGAGAAATTTGTGTAAAATCAAAGAGTAAATAGATTGTTATATATAAGTACTAGATTGTTTGATTAACTAATTATCGGTTTTAGTATGGTGCCCATTGCTTTGTGATGAACAGTCCTGTTGTTCTGGTGGTGGAGGCAGCGCTTGTACTAACAAGAACAAATTCATCTCATCTCAGTCTTCAAGCTATGAAAAGAATGGAAAGAGTTGGTCCATTCAGGTATGAGTTATTTTCTGTGAATTTCTGCTATTTTTAATTACACATTTAAGTAGAAGATCTACTTATTAATTTTGTACTAAACTAATTTAACACTAATTATAAATCTGATTGAACTTAGTTTAATTATTTTGATGATTAAATAATAGTGTTAAAATTGAGCAGCATTCATTCACAACATTTTAAATAGTTACTTAATTTATAATATCTTTATTTGTATTGCAGTATGGAACTGGATCTGCCAAAGGATTCCTTGGCAAGGACACTGTTCGCTTTGGTGGAATAGGATCGCAGCAACTTGTTGTTCCTAACACTGTCTTTGGCCAAGCTACATCTCTTGCTCCCTTCTTTACCAATGTTAGATTGTAATATTATGATTTTCTATTCTATCAACGTATAGGATTTTCAGTTGTGAACACTTTAGGAACCTATTGATGGAATTCTTGGATTGGCATTCCAATCTATTGCTGTTGATGGAGTAACCCCTCCTTTCATTAATGCTGCTAACCAAGGCCTCGTCGATCCTATCTTCACAATTTTCCTTGAACATCTCGGAGGTTAGCTACTGCAATCATGTATTATTTTAATTCAAAGCAAATTTTGGAGGTAAATGATCTGCTCTTTAGTCTTGACGTCCTAAAATAAAACAGGCTTATCATAAAGTTTACTTCCATCACACTGGAAGACTTTATAAAAGTTAAAATACTTACTTTATATTGAAAATTACAGCAAAAGAAAATGTAAATGGAGGAGTCTACACTTATGGAGGCCTTGACACTACCAACTGTGGACCTGTCATCGCCTATCAGCCCCTTTCCTCCGCAACTTATTATCAGTTTAAGGTAATGATAATTATTACCCTTCCGTGTTCATTTTTCGGTCTTTTCTAAGCAATTTAGACACCATTTGACAATAATTGGATCTAAAAATAACTATGATCAATACATAGAAATTAATGCTATACAACAATCGGCCACATAAATGCAATACAACCATACTTTTTGAAATTAGGTTTTTAAATTAATTCTTGACGTTAATTAATGTTGTTTTCTAATTAAAAAATTATACAAGTACTTATATTGGTAATATGTTCCCATTTGCATTTAATTTAGATGGACGCTGTTGCTAGTGGATCCTATTCATCAAAAAGGGGTTGGCAAGTTATCTCAGATAGTGGCACATCTTTCCTCACTGCTCCTACTTCTATTGTAGACCAAATCGCCAGAGCTGTCGGAGCAACTGTGAGTAATAAATATTATAATTTTAAAACCTTTCATAATGCCAAGAAATAGAAAGTTTGTTTAAAAGCCAAGATACTTTAAAGATATTTATTTGTTGGCATACGGCGTGTGCAAATTTAAAAAACAAAAACATAAAATCCTGCGGAAGAAGCTAATTATGCAAAAGGACAATAATTAGCTAAATACACTTAAATTAGTTTAGAAATGATTTAAATATCCAAAATGCATTCTTTCAGTTTTCCGTTTCATATTTATACCCTATATGAGTTCGGCAGAAGTTATAAACATGTGATTTTGCTCAAGTCTTGCAACGTAAAAATAAATGAAAGCTCAGTAATTTAAATAGGCACAAATATATGTTTTGTATCGCCATGAAATCTATATACTTTTAACAAGTTGTAGTAGTCTTATGAATAACTATATTGATATATAAATAAGCTGTAATGAGTAAGTAGCTTTAATGGTAATTTATGTACTAATTATCGTTTTAATACTACAATCTAAAATATCTTATCTGCTTTTAGTACGACTCAAATAACGAAATCTATCTTATTGACTGCAATGCACAACCAAGTTTGGATTTAACCATTGGTGGAAAGAAATATACAATCAACGGAAAGAACCTAGTTGCACCTGGAAACGACCAAATTTGCGTACTCGCCATCTCCGGTATGAATAGCTATGGCTTTGGTCCTAGCTGGATCCTCGGCGATCCTTGGATTCGCCAATACTGTAATGTCTATGATGTTGGACAAGAGCGAATCGGTTTTGCCCTTTCACTTCAGAAGTAAAACTTTAAACTATAATATTTGTAAATAAACCTATCACGTGTTTACGTTTCGAAACGATAGTAAAGATACTTTAGTTTATAATCATTACTTGAAAACTATGAAGCATCTCATAGGGTGTATAGATAAAGAAATAAATATTTTCCTAACTATAACACATGTGTTCTACCTATAGTCATGGAATTGTATTTGAATATAAGTATTATAATGTTTAAACACTCAACAAAGTGAACAAATAATTAATTAAGCCAAACAAATAATGCATCAATCTCACAATCCAATACCATATACTCGGGTCTACTTTTATCAAAGTACTAGGATGGCTACCATATTAGAGAATGCAGGCTCACATGCTGCGGTTACGATTAGTGCGCCGATTTTTATTTCGTCCACATTTAAGAGGATTCCAAGTCGAAATAATGGTAAAAAAAGTATTGTAAGCATTTTAGGAATTTCTTCACAGAGCAGTAAGCAAATTGTAACCACATCGCTAAAGGATTACTTATTCATATCTAATTTACTAGATATACAAAAATTTAGTGCAATTATGATCAATAGTCTAAGCACAACATAATTGCATGCCTCTGTGCTAGTGTTTCAACCGTTAATTCAGAATAACTTACTCGTTACTACTTTATTTGGTTAAAAAACTGTTCCTATTGATAGCTGTAATCTATGACATATAAACTAGATTTGGGGTATTAAAAATGAAAACTAATTTAGGTCATAGTAAAGGACTAAAAAATAATTTATTACTGCATATCGTTCCGTAAAGTCAATTTATTCCAACGTCAAAATACGGTACTAATTCTCACGCTCACATGTTCTTTCCGGTTTCCTGTTCCCAGAAACTTTTATTATTATATTCATATGTATCTTCTTTTAAATATGAATAAATGTATGACGACACCCATTCCTTTTCACTAGTTTACATTAGCCCACCCGGAAGAATTTACGTTTACTTCACAATATAAAAAAGTTCTAATGTTACCTATTCATAAAGTCTAACAATACTTTGAACAATTTTTTAAATTTAATTAATTTTTCGGAATCTTAGCGTACTATTGTAAACTGATTAATGTTCGTTCATATCATAAATTAGAACATTTATTTAAATACTGAAAATGTAGTTACGCCATATACTGAACATAATGCTAGTATTCGGCGATAGCACATTTTCGCTATATAATTAAAGATACTCACACAATTGCGAAATAAATATCAGGGTATTATATCCAGTAATAGGAATATCTCCACTAAGTCCCTTAAGTGAATAACATGCATACATAAATAATCCAACTATTCCCGTTCCGTAGCTGAATAAGTGAACTAAAGGGAATGTGGGTAAAAAAATCGTCATTGTTGTAGTCTAACAGTGAGTATTAACTGCGCTACTATATAAACATTTGCATTACCGTCCGCCTATAATGAGAAGGAACACAATTTTTTGTGCAGGATATAATGAAAAGTAACCTAGAAGATCATACAGACCAATTCTTACATAATTAGGTTACTACATTTTAGCAAAACAGAAAGTAAGCAATAATTATAATTATACTAATTAAATATAAATGGCAATGAGTACATATCTTGGTCCAGTTGTAAATTGAGAACTGGAGAGCAGAGGTGGATGTTATTCATATGAAATTCTTACCACCCACCGAGTTGGTAAATGAATTTCAAAATCAGGTAGTTTTTTTGGAAAAAAATATACGCATAAACACAACCAACATTATTAAGAAATGGAGATAAGACGATAAAGCTTAACTTATTGCTTAGTAAAACTTCAAGATCTAGACTTTAAAATAAAACAGGAAATGAAATCTTAAACACAACACAATTCGAAGATGCAACAGTTCAGCTATGACGCCTAAAATTGCTCTATAATGTAGAAACTTGAGGTTTTAAAAAATTATTTTACTTGAACCATGTATGCCCAGTCAGGAAAAATATTAAAGTGGAAGAAAATATCATAAGCTTACGTTGTAAGATTTTTCAAGGCATGCGCTAAATCTTGTCCATTAACTTGTGAATGAGATAACCTCTTAACCAACTCCTCTACGAACTGATCACACAAACCAGGACTTGCCTAAAGTCAGTATTCTAAAAATACTAAAATATAGAAATGCAATACTTAGAACAATAACAACTGAAAATTCGACCTCTTCAGCTTGACGAAGGGCGTTAGCCAAGGATTCTAGATCAGCGCCCGCATGACGAGTGCGAGATAACCTCTCTAGAGCAGGTAGTAGACTATAGTCGAGAGCACCCTTAAATGTCATAATGAGTGATTTCTATAAGCTGCCCATAATTTTCTCGCTTACAAAAAAAAACTCACTCTTCGCTTAGGTGGCGATATGGCTCTTTCATGATGCATATGTATTGGGTAGCCATTTCTTATAGCAGAGCTATGATGTTGGTTCTCTCGGTCTATCTTTAAAAAAAACTTTATTTTATGTTTCTATATGATATATTCTGAAATTATGATGCTAGAGACGACAATAATTAAACAGAAAAAAGCTATTTTAAAAGATATTTTAGCAGTAGAAAATTCTCACCTCATGCTGAGTCCTTCCTCCGTTACCGTAATCTCTATCTCTACTACCGTTCTCATGATGTATTCGTCCTCCAGATCCATTCTCACGGCTTGAATTAATTTCAGAGGGACGGTTAGCAGGAATAACCGATCGGGTTCTTTCGACATTTCTTGCAGACGATGAAGGAGATTGATGATGAACAGAGTGTGAGGATGAAGTGGTTTGAGTTCGTCCAAGTGATGAGTTCTAAATAATAGTAATTAAATGTTTTTTTTTTTAAATTAGTCCATAATATTAATAGAATGAGAAACTGTTTAAAAGATATTCTTCACCGGACTTCCATTCGGACTGTCCAATGTTATCGTAGTCGCAGTCGAAAAACCAGTTAGCACTCTCCCCCCACTTCCTCCACTGCTGCCTGAGCCCGAAGAGCTGATCGAAGAATGTCGCAATTGATTTGCCACAGCTAGCATAGTTGCATTCGACTAAATACAATTTATATTACTGCTGCTAACAAAAAATAGAATAATCACTAAGATGAGAAAAAACTTCACGAGTCAGTATGTTGTATCACAGAACATACAAAATATATTTCGAGTACCTACATAAATTATTTTAAAAATATATAAAATAGGAAGTACAATATTCATTGTTGGTCCAATGAACGAGCAAAACTAACCTTGACAATTGTGCCTCCTGGACTATCATCACATTTGAGAGCTGGTCTCTGTTTTTCACGATGTCTAACAGTTTCTTCCCTGTCTCTATCCACTGGAGGTGCTCGTACAGTAGGATAGTCCCAACTATTTGTTCCACTACCACCATCCGAATCCTCATCTAAATCGCTGTCACTCGAAACTCCTGTTCGTGATCTGAGATCGAATTTAAATTATATAACTTGAAAAAACAAGTTTAATATTATTAGAATCAAATATAACGAAAGAAAGTCTATTGTTTTTATTTCATATATATATATATGTCTCCACCAGTCTATTTAAAAATGTTGTATAGTGGAACTTGCCTATATTCTGCTGCCCTTTCAATTAACTCCACCAAAATGCTATTTTTCTTCGCCTTTTTAATGAATGGATGTTTTAGCAAAGTATTGGCAGTTGGGCGCTGAAAAAAAAAACTTTCCCCATAATACTAATATTTATATAGTTTAATACACAAGTTAATAATAATAACAACTACATTATCTGGTTCTTTATTAAGGCATAAATCGACGAAATCCTTGAATGTACGGGACCACTGTGGACCATTTAGCTGTGGTGGTGGGTTCTTAGGAATCAGAAACAGCACGCGCATCGGATGTAGATCACTGTGTGGTGGCTCACCGTTTGCCAATTCTATTGCAGTAATGCCCAGCGACCAAATATCAGCCTGCAATACTAAATAAAACTACCGAACAAACCTATATAAATTGATATGATTAACTAACTATACATAAAAGCACAATAAGATGCACATAATATTAAAGGCATAAGAAGAAGTTTGTTTTTTGAATAGAGCGAAATACCATAGAAAGCAAGCTTTATCAAAGACCCCACAGACGTACAGACATAGAATACAAGCACACACAAATATCATTGCTCTGCTCTCCCGGTGAATAATGTGCATAGTGCTTTAACAGTATTTTATAATTAACTTTCATATGGATTGAACAGGATCCTAGGCTCGTATTTTCATACCTTGTAGTCATAGCTGGCTTGTTTGATCAGTTCCGGTGCCATCCAGAAAGGTGAACCCACAAATGTAATTCGTTTCTTGACGGTTTCAGTCAACTGCCCAGCAACACCAAAATCAGCCACTTTCACATCTCCGTGTTCGCTAACGAGTACATTTGCTGCTGCAACAAGACGAAATAAGCAACACCACAACAAAGGGTTTAATAAGCGAATAGTTAAAGATGCTAGAATATCGTTACAATAGCACGATTGACCCAGCATAGAATAAACATCTAGCATGTTAATTATTAAACAGCTACTTTATAATTATTTGGCAGAAAGACAATAACTGGCTAAATTGACGAACACAAAAAACAAAAAAGGATAACGGATAACGGATAACGATACACACTCTATACTGACAAACAGATCGACTAACAGGTGAAGGTGATCTGAACATACATGTAGATGCACGCAACAAATATACGAGCAACATAACAGCCACCTTCAGACCATACATCCCTTGGTTTATGACCTCTGGTGCCATAAAAAATGGCGTCCCCACGAAAGTTTCTGCTTTTTTCCCAGTTATTGTAGATAGAAATCGAGCCACACCAAAATCACCAAGTTTCACAGCAGCTGTTGAACGATCAAGCAATATATTAGCTCCTAAACATGGTGGAGGTAAGTGAGGAACATATGCAATTTGTTAGCGGAAAATGATTTTTTGTTAACAATGTTAATAACCAATATATGTACAATGTGAAAAAAGACAATTATGACACAATTCATGCATACACAATTCCACTAAAAAATACGATTAAACATACACATTTTACAAATAATAAATTCATAAAGATATTGCACACGACAAATAATCGGAAGAAAATGGGTAACGAACCCTTGATATCTCGATGGATCTTTCTTTCACTATGTAGATAATCGAGTCCTTTCAATATTTCCCTCAAAATAACGGCGATATGGCTTTCATCAAGCTTTCCACTTTTCGTCAGATCGAGAGCTGAACCACCACCAAGATATTCCATGATTATCCACAACTTAGAACCCTGCAGAATGTTTATCATGCGTAATGTGAAGGGAATGTAAATCAATCAATCAAATCAAGTGTATACTAGGAATTTATTCTCAGAAAGAATATAAACAGCACTTTAGTATAAAATGATGGTGTGTTACATACATAAAAAACAAAAAAAAGAACAAATGAATTATTTCATACCTTTAGATAACTGCCGTAGTATTTAGTAACATAAGGTGAGTCGCACTGGCTTAGTACCTATATTAGTATTACTTTCATATGGCGAAAAATTAACACCTAGTATAATTATAGTTCATAAATAATATGGTTAACATTGATATGAAACAAAAGAATGTCCATCATACTTGAATCTCTTGCTGAATGTCTTCAATCTCATCTTCAGCTTGCTCAAGATCAATAATCTTAATTGCGACTACCTAAAAAATTAAGGATTGAATTTTACTGGACTAGAAGAAAGCAATTATTCTGTGTTATAGTATATCCAACATGTATAATATTATACATACTTGGCCATTTCTGTTATCGATGCCCTTATATACTTCACCAAAAGAGCCGCGCCCAATGCGCTCTTGTTTTGTAAAGATTTCTTCCGGATCCAGTTTCTGATAAATAAACTTTTTATCTCGATTGTAATACTGTATTATACAATAATACTTTGGTGCATTTAAGCTAAAAGTATAGCAACAAAAAGCAACGTAATCCCAGAAGTACGAATTATAAATAAGCGTGGTCCGTTGTTATAATGAATACGTATTAGTACAATGTGGAAATATTTCATGCTGAACCAATCAAACGTTGTAAATTAATTTTTGGCATATATAACACGATAAAAATATAATAGATAAGAAAACTAAAATATTAAAATGAAATATGCCGCATAAACGGACAAAATCATACTTTTAAGTAGATACCGTATATGATTTAAAGAATAGCTATAAAAACTAAATAAAATATCAGGAGAATTAACATTCTAAACGCTGATTTAGAAATATTAATTAATCAGCAAATTAAGATGCATGGAAAACACCATGAAATATTATGCGCGCTCACTTTAATATTTTCATAATATAGCATATATTTAATTATGTGGCAAGTACTTATGAGAATTTTCTAAGTCTAATCTTATTGATTATTGCTTTATAAATATTGCTGATTTAACATTAATTGTTAACAGTTATTTAACAAATATATTGCAAGTTTCCAACATAAACAGCAAATGAATTCAGTATATTTAAATTGATTAACATATTACAATTCGTATTTAGCGGTTTTATAAAGGCTAAGGCTAGTCAGTATCTAATAATAAGCGAGTGCTGACTAACTGTGTCAACCATTGCACAGCGCCAAATATCAATCAATATTCGATCACCCCGTTAGTACTTCCCCCAGCATACCTGTCTTAAAAGTTATTAATTATCGGATCAGTACTACAAACGATACGGGGCCGCATAGATAGCGACTATAATTTCAAAGGTAGTTGTAAATATGTTCTTATGTAAAAGGAAAGATAAAAAGTGTAAAGAACGAAGTTTAACGTAGGTGGAATAGATCGTAAAATATATAAATCAATTTAGTTTTCTCTCATTTTGCTGAGTCAATAACTATTTGAAATATTTGTTGAATTTAGTAGTAATTTATATTTAGAAGTGATTATATAAGCATTTAGTGCTTGAAAATAGACAAAAAATTGAAATTGGAATTAATGACACCAAATATCTAGTAATCTAATTCAGACACAACCAAATGATGTTGGATTCGAACTATAATTACTTATCGACCTTCTTTTGTATATTATAGTAAAATACTAAATTAAGTAAATATGTACGGTATAATAAAATATCATTTTTTTAAAATTTAGTACTTCGTACTTGAACTACCCATAAACGTATGTTTCATATCAAAAATAAATATATTTGGATGAAAATGACAAAAAAAATTAATAAATATGTATAAAATGATTAAATTTTGACGCATATATAATGAAGATGTACGGATACGTCAACGCAAAAAAGAGAATAGATATTAAGAAAGATGTGACAGAAATGGCAAGCGAAGAACTTCATATGATGCTAGAAAAATTGTTTTATTGAAGCGAGCTATAACAACATCCAGTTGGCGCCAGGCTCTATCATACAGGCAAATTCAGATAAGAAAAACCAATACGTGATTTCAAAGTTCTTTAATAGCTTAAAACGGCCTCAATAATTTAATTATAGTCTGGACATTTCCACTTCATGTACTGCAATGAATATGTGGGGTTCGCAGTAATAGTACGAAATGCCTTTTTTATTTTAATAATATGACTACTTTTTGTATTATTGCTAATTTCATTTGTTCACTAAATATATAACAATAAATACGAACTGTCTATATGGTTTGTTAGTTTTGCTAAGATGGTCAATTATATCTTGGTTGTTGTCTGTCTCGTTTTCAAAATAATCATTTCGCATGGTAGATTGAAAAAATTATGTGGCATAAAGTCAACAATAACTAATAAATGGTATTAGATGGTATACCTTCAAAATATTAGAGCTTTGCATGATGTCTGGATTTGTGGATTGAGTACGATGCTCACAAATAGGAGTAGTAGTTAATTTGTTCGCAGTGAAATACAAAGGTATCGAATTTAGCTTGGCTTCAAATCTGTTTTCCATTGAGTTAGATAAGTAATCGATAGTTTGATGTGTACCTTTGATACCAGCACCATATTTAGATGGATTAAATGGAATACTAGTCAGTTGACTGTATCCACTATTTCTGATAATTTGGATATCACTAGAGCCTAAATGAGCCTCGTGGCTTTTACAGGACATCTTTAGCTCACTGCGAGTTGTGGGTGTAGGCACAGATACAGGACATATTGATCCTTGAGGCGTAGTTTTTCTTGGTCTTGGAATAGGCGTTTCAAGTAAAATTGGTGGATTAGTAGTAGTTTTTTGAATATATTCCTTCCCTACATTACTCTGTACTGTTTCTGGTGAAAAATTTTTCATCCGAGAATGAGGCACTTGCAACTTTATTGACTTCTGCTGGTCGAATCGTTTAATAGCTGACTGCACAGATGTGTTTCGTGATATTGTATCAGTAAATTTATCATCGCTGAGCATCTGAAAGTAGAGATTCAGAGTTGTTCTGAAAATGTTTTAAAATAAGAGCGTCAACGAATGGGGCACAAATGTAATAATTCAGAAATAAAATGCCAATTGGTGTTATCACTCAGGATACGTCTTGCAATTTGTATTCACACAAGTGATAAAATGTCGCACTACAAAACTATCATTCCATTGTAGAGATCCCATCATATTACAGATGGACCAAAAATCCTAGTGATACATCACTTACGCAAACATTGTGGGTCTATCGGAAGCCAGCGACAGATTTGACATATGCTACAGCGTTGACGGCTCTGATAGATAAAGAAGGAAACAATCACAAGATGAAATTATCAATAAACTGAATAAATAATATAGTGTGTCTAAAATATTTTACAGACCGTTTAGAAATATCTGCCCTCAAAACACTGATAAAATAGCGTAAGAGTTCTATTATTTCTGTTTTATGTTACTATATCTAAGATAGTGGACATAGGATATTTAGTGATTAATTAACGTTTATATTGAGAAAATAGGTGAATACAAAGAAAACTAACCAAAATATTGTTTTTCAGTTTGCCATAAAGAAAGCTCGCACATTCAAGAAATGCACATTAAAATATGCAAATGAAAAGAGTACATAATCATAGAAAAAGTTAAATCAGAAAAATTAGTGAATCCAAAGTTAGGAAAACTTCGTCATTTCCAAACCAGTCAGCTTTGTAGGCACACTAAATGCGATGAGATGACTGGTCTCACGTATAATACCACCATTTATGAATATAATCGGGTGCGCGAAGCGACTGAATAGTCGTGAGGACAGCTTAAGATGGACGTGAGGTTAATACGCAATTCCTATACAAAACATTAAACTAATTCATAGCAATATTAGAAAGCGCGTCAGTTCAACAGATCGCTGCGTTGATAAAGCAAGCTCAGTATTTACTTCGTTTGTCTGTCTTGTTGGCTAACTATAGTACCCAACACTTTAAATAAGGAATTATTCATTATTCAATGGGTACTTCATCAAACACAAAAGTCTGTAATACTGACTGAATAAAAGAAGACTGTACAGACAATGCAAAATTATTTCCGCAAAGCTTTGCATTTGACGTAGTCAGTAGAAACAATAGTAAGCAGAAGAGTAAACATGCACCTTCGCGCTGTCAAGATGTCACCGATCTTTGCTGGTAATTAAATACCATCCTCTCCCAAATATATAGATGAAATATTTTCAATTACTGAAATAGCATACTTCATCTCTTAGTAAAATAACCATCCCTAAAAACAAACTATCTATACAATGGGCACTGTTTCCCTACTATGTATTTTGAAGGTTTTGTGTTTACGTAATACGGGAGGTGGAAGTGTACTGCGACCATACAGATTCTTGGGATCAAATTGCTCAGGTAGACCAAAGCTTGGAGCAGCCCTAAGTTTCGGATAAAAAGAATCGATAATCAAAAAAATCAAAAAAATAAAAATGGTTTCATACATACGAATATATCTGCAGTTATTAGAAGAAAAGAAATCTAATGAAGAAGCATCTTCTAACTTTAAATTTAAAGAGGAATACTACACGCGAAAAAATATGCATATAGCCAAAAGAAACTGTACAATAATGTTTTCTTTTAAATCCGAATCTATTACTACATTAAGCAATTCATTTACCAAGGAAAAATAAAATTCAAAAGAATACGAGAGTGAAAATATACAGACATTAATGACA
This sequence comes from Heterorhabditis bacteriophora, assembly GCA_964036235.1. Lineage (NCBI taxonomy): Eukaryota > Metazoa > Nematoda > Chromadorea > Rhabditida > Heterorhabditidae > Heterorhabditis > Heterorhabditis bacteriophora. Next base: position 12,027,377 of record OZ038426.1, on the reverse strand, counting down.
GAATAATTATCATCAGTGTACTTGTGTTGTTGAAGTTTGTGTAATCCACCAATTTTACCTTCCAAAGCAATATAATTATCAAAGACTCACTTAGACCATATTTGCCTGTTGCGATTGTTCAGCAACCAACATCAAAAGCACATTTACAAACGATTAGAGGACGTGCTCACAACTACTTTGATGTAAAATTAGTTGTCGATTAAAAAAGTGGTTACCTTCATAAATCACTGATTACTGTACAGCACAACGAAGAAAATAATATATTAACAGCACCACATCTAATCGTCCATTCACAACCTTGACGCAAATAATTATCACGTTTATTAGATTTCTAATTGAAAATGGGAACAAATTAAAAACTTGAAAAAATTGGAACATCTATTACAAAAACTTTTTTATTATCCACATACAGATTAAAACAATTCCCCAAATGATATTGGGTTCAAGAGATTATTAATAACACAGGTATAATATTCATGTACTACTGAAACAATAAGGAAACAAGAGATAAAAGTGCCCTGTCGAATTTAAGGAAGTGGCATGTCGTTATGACAAAACATTTTAAACCACAAGTATACTATATGATAGTTAAAATATCTTATATCTATTATTACAAAGGCAATTTAATTTAAATTTAGAAGTATCTTTAGGTACAATATTCTCATCCTATATCTTGCACTGTGTGTGATATGAATATAAAGATAATATTACCATTAAATAATAACAATTCATTCATAAAATCTGGAGCTATAATGTATTTAATCGCAATTATCATAAGTTAGAACTCGAGAATAAAGTATATAAATACATGTTTTCAAATTTTAGTTTCTACACTCTTAGCATTTTTGTGCTCTCAATGACAATTTTCGAGAACTCATTGTTATTTGGAATACGGATGACGCCTTCGATTTTCTTTTAAAGTTTTTCAGTTTCTCAAATATTTCGAGATTCTTCTTAAATGCTTTACGGAAGTCTTTGCTCATAACGTAGTATACATAATAATTTTGACCCAAAGAGACAAGTCCAGGGAGTATCTGAAGATCATTTAATCTTTTAATTAGCTAAACTTAATAAATATCTACTTATTGGAGGAAAGAAATCTAAGTGAAGCTAATAGATAATAACGGTTTATGTGTCTAAATTTTTAAAGATTAATAAGCATTAATTTTTTTTTGGTGCTAAATGAATTTTTTAAGTGTGAAATAATTTTCTCAATTAAGCTGTTATTGTAGTTAATCAAGTTATATGATATAATTATCCACAACATACGGCGTAGCTTTTGATGAGATCTGCTGTTTCGCCATGGACCTGAGGGATAATGTGAGGTACTCGCATGAGCAATGCACTGGCAAATCTAAATTGTACTCTTGAAAGAAATACAATTTTTAGGAATTAAGATATTAAGGTACATATTAACATATTTTCAATGGAATATTACATCAGTTAACACTTTGTAACGTCGAAAATAAGGTAGGTTCCCTCTATTTTACTTTGAAGAATCCCCTCAATAATTTTCAGACTTTTGAATATTCAAACAAATAAGGGCTAGCATTAATACTTGATAATAGAAACTGTTATATTATACTATCAATACTTTTTATAAGATGACCATGAAATGTATATATTTAGATTGTTTTCACTCATATTTGTATGCGGAGTTAATAAGAATTACGAATTATTTAATAAACAGTCCTCCATATTATTAACTTTTAAAACTTACGCTGAACAAAAAAAAACCGTCATTAGTGCTGACAAGCTCTTAATCAGTTTTCTCTGATAACGCATAGATGGATCCATAATGCATGAACCGTCAGTTTTTTTGAGATTTTCATAATCTAAAATAACATAAAATTGTCTTTAAAAATATTATAGTAAAAATAGATGAAAACTTAATATCGATTAAAAATAACATCTAGCATTTTAGTATCGAATCAACAAAGAACTATGCCATATAGTCATGCTATTAATTTTACCAAAGTTACAGCAGAAAAGAGTACTGTAAGCCTAGATGATGTAGCCAAACTATGTGATCGCCGTCAAGACGTTCAGTAAACATCACTCAGCTGGCTTAACTAGGCGTAAACTAATGTGTACAACTTATAAAAATTGGAAATTCAAATATGAATTTTAAAAATAAACTATTTGAAGTACAAAGGAATTAAAGAAAAATAACTACTCCAATCTATAGAAACAAATAGGCCCATCCCCTAACGTGTCCCAAAGAAGTCTCCAGCAAACTATGAGAGGTGCTCACTAACATTTTAAGCATATATATTAACATAGAAGTCTGGTCGAGGTGATTTTATAAGATAATTTTTAGTTGGTGAAATGCGATTAAAGTGGTGAATATGTAATTAATATTCCTGTTTACAAGGAAATTACGACTAGACGGATAATAGAATGAAATGTTGTAAAAAGTAGAAAGTATAGTAATGATTCAATACTAATCAAGTTTAAAAATGACCAAAACAGCAAAATATTTAACAAGTTTTGAAAGTTACATAATGATAAAACTACTTTCAGCACTGTATATACTCTACTGGAATAATATTTCCTTCCTAAAATCCAATTCCACTCTTTATTAGAATTAGAAAATCGAAATAGTGATAAAAATTACGGTGAGGGAATTATATATTAGAAGGTTCAATCAGAGATTACATACTAGATTTAGTAATAATAAAAATTTAACTGACCTTTGTACCACATTATGGATGTGATAAACGCATAAATACCCATTATCATGATGCAAATACAAATAACAGAGAGATTCCAGTAGTATCGTATTGGAGGTGGATATGCGAGAGGTATATTACAAACTTAATAAAACTTGTATTGTTATTAATTCTATTATGCTAATTTATGATCTGTTTATATATTGTAAAGTAGTTCATATTAATATTATTATAACAATTCTGCACTACTTTTTGTCCGAACTAAATATCTAAATAATTAAATCACTAGTACTGATGTTATCTAGAACTTGCTTAATCCTAGATTGACAGGATCAGAATATTATCTAACAGTTATAAGTATGAATAAACAGACCTAAAATAGGGATATCTCTCAGGTGGAAGACACTGAGTAGCACAGCAGTGAAGGCATACACATAGCAAGGAATTTGCATGAAGCAACAGTAGGGTAGCGTTTGAATTCTTTGATACCTGTAATTATTATTTTTAACTAAATGTGCATATGTAACTTCTTATTAGAGATAGTAATTAAACATTTAGTTATAGTGCTCCATAGTATATGAGTTTCTCTTTTTGTTCGAGTATCAGCGTTGTTAATTAAACAGTAATAGGTTAAAATATAACTTACACTGTTGGTCTGAGAACGAGCAGAACCAGGTCAAGTGCTGTTATTAGCACCAAACTGAGCTGAATGTTGTTTGCCACAATTAACGGAAGAATGGAGTAGTAACAAAGCTTTTCACTAGTTTGGTATTGAGTCATTATTCGGATAGAGCCAATCAACTCAAATATGAGACAAATGGATTGGTAAAAGCAAAGTGATGCTAATAGTGCACCTGGAATTAAATTACTTGAAAGGATTCGACCACATAATCAATATTAAAAATCAACTAATATTGAAAACGAATTAAAACAACTTATGTGTAATTCTACGCTCTACTACAGTATACCATTAGAATCAAACCAGTACCATGCTTGACTCTTAGCTCCTTGCACTTCCGTACGGCCCAAATTACGTTGATATTTCCAAAAATACCAAAGCTTGAAATGATAATAGTGAAAAACGATATGATGTATAGATGGAAATTCATTGCCATAACTGAAAATTTCGAATTTCAAACTTATAAATAGTCTACATTTAACCTATGTAAAAACTGAATGGTAAGGGCATGTATGTATTAATCACTTATATTAGAGAAAAATACTATTTTTGAAGCAATAATCACACACTGACAATTGGGCGCTACACAAATTCCCAAGACTCTCACAAGATAAAAAAGCGGAAATCAGCTAAAAGATTATAACTTTAGATAATAACCGTTTTCCTTAATAGTGACTAAATAAACGACGTCATTGAACGTCTTCATATTTATTCTCATATTTAAATCACTAAATATTTGACTAAATTTTATAAAAGCAATGAGGCTGGTCACATTATATTTGTAGATTAAAACAATGTAAATAATGCCAAACAAATAATGCTTACCATACCTAAGATCTAAAGGAAAATAGTCTTGAAAATTATCAAATTTTCTTTAAAAAATATGTTTCATATTTAATATGCAAAATCAAATAGCAATATGTACTTGTAAATTATAAGAGGACATATACGCATGCAAACTAAACTTGACCTGTATAAATTGTGTGGGAATTTCTCACGATAAGTATGACTTATAGCAAAAGTGGTCAACGTAAGCAAGCCATGTTATCAGAGATTTCTTCAATCATTAAACGTTATGGTATCTCCTTAGTTTGGATCATAGTAAGGAGTATATTAAATAAAAAGAGTCAAACGTCTCCTGTCTCTCTCACTCACATATTACATGACAAGACCTCAAAAACCTCGCATTTAAATATGTAATATGTAAATTCAGTTAACAAATGCTCTATTACTATATTCTGTACGTAGTTGAAATAAAATTGCAACTGTTGCCTTTTTTCCAAGGGTTTTCTCTAAGATCTTGACAAGGACAGTCATGCCCATACACTTCAACACGTTTAGTAGATTTCTTCAATTATTTTGAAATGATTAAGTGGCTGAGTGCCTCTAAGCATTTCTTCGTGGAAAACTGGCTTTGAAAAGGATGGTTTGCCGAAACAAGCACACATAATAACTTTTCTTACCAACTTTACACCTAGAAAACATGATTTTTACTAAAATCGTTTACGTTAGAAAAATAATGTGGTAAATACCAATGAAAAAATTGGACACTCTATATAGAATATAAAAAATTCCTGAAAATTTGTAGTAACGTGTAATTCATCACTAATAAAAATACGATAAAAGGCATGAATATATCCGCAATCATGCTAAGTAGTCTTGTTCTACGTTCCAGCTGCTTTTTCATCAACTGGGTTGCCGAAACTTGGTCTTGAATTCTAGATCATATATGACCACGTAGTTTTTACAGCGTAATCGCCATATTGGTATCATTGGACGAAAAGTATAGTATATAAAGATGAAACAAATCACTTCAGTCTTATTGCAACTGATACTTTAAGCATATTTTATTTATTTTGGCTCGCTTAATAAAGTATGATAGAGACAGTTTATATCTATATTTACCGTGCTACTGTCTCTTACAAATATGCTAATTATCACATTTGTACTATATATATATATAAATGTACTTTACCTACTGAATATAATGGAAAGATAATCTCTCGATTTAGAGGTTACAGTTTAACAATGTTGCACAACTAATATAGCGTTAAAATAGGTGTTGTTATAGGATGTGTTATATTTATATGTGTACTTTCAGAGCAATGTGTAATACCAACATGATTATCTCCGTTTTTATTATCTGCCTTAGCTTCATCAGCTTTGTAGAATCCTGGTGTAAGTCTGTCTTTTTAATAAAGTAATTAAATTTGAAGGGGAAATTGTATTAATCTACAATAGACCCAGTAGAAAAAACGTATTTCTTCCGCACTATCGTAAATATTTTTAGTAAACATACATTATGTTATAGGGAAGGTAGAAATCCAAGTTTAGTTGTCAGACAATTAGCTCTGATAGTTAAATTTTAAGTGAACTTACATAATTTTGCTGAGGAAAGATTATTGAGACTTCCAATAAACTTTTAGTTTAGTGCTTAATCACATCTAAAGCTATTAAAAATATATATTTTATATTGTTTCAGTCCCGATGTATGGAATGGGAATGGGTTACCCAATGTATGGCATGCATGGTTATGGCATGGGTGGAATGGGATATGGAATGGGATATGGGATGTATCGTCCTTACGGAATGTACCGTCCGTACGGAATGTGGGGAAAGTAACCGATGCCATTACATACAATATTGTTTCTTAATAAGTATACATTAGATGTCTGAATGCTAAGAATATTTTAGTGCTATCAGCATTGTATATAATATACTAAATTGTTGTGTAATTAAATGCTTATGTCGTGTTATATCATTACAAGATAAAAAACATACATATTACGTTAAGATTAAAACATGTTTTTTAGGATGTTGTGGTTATTTTTTGCAGGAAGTTTAGAATAACTAGACTCTTCATACTTATTTCTTATTCTAAGCAAAATTAGCCTTAGTTTTGATTACACATAAAATGTACATTTCGAATGAGTTTCACAGCGTCATTTTCATTTGGTCTTTTGTTCTGCTAATGTAATTAGTTCATGACGGCAAAATGAATGTTCGGTTGTCACCATTTCGAAACGTAAGGCTTCATGTCCTGTCTGTTGAATGCTGTACTCAGCATTTTCCTAATTCTGCTTATTGTAGAATCACTTGAAGCATGGGCTGCTCTTCTAAGTGAGTGGTTTAGGTGAAGTGATTACTATAGTCATGTTGTTATAAACTATCCTTTAAATATTTACTTTGTGGAAATAATAATTAACTCTTTTTTTAAAGTATCAACATTTTTAAAGAACTATCTTTATACAGAATACATGCTCACGGAATATTGGTTTTTCACACTATCGCTCATTGCTTAGGCTTTAATATTTTATACATCCAAATTTCAAAGTAGTTTTATTCATTGTTGAATTTTTATTTAGCTAATGATTTATGAGATTAGAAAGTAGAAAGTTTCAAGAATTATAAGGAAGATGAATATTAAGAGCAAGAAAAACAAGAATGAAAGGCTAAAGATGCAAAAGATATTATTAGATATTTAGGCATGGGACCACCTATCCGATTAGGTGTAAATTTGAGCAGACTAAGTATAGGACGTCCTGCACAACTACAACACCAACCAACCAATCAATACGGATATGGTTCCACTAATGTTTTTGTCCCAAAGCCGTTTGGATTCGGTATGCCATTTGGAAAGTAATAATTGACTCTGTTAATGGAAATTAGAATGTATTTAGCCAATTTAGTTGGACATGGTGTACTTTAAATAGTCTTGATAAAGATTTCAATCCCATGTACTTATATTTTAATGGACTGTAGAGTTCTAAGATTATGAGAAATGTGTATTTTGGAGAAAGTGGGAAAACGAATGAAGACTAGCTTTCCTAAAGCACTGTACTGCATAGTAAAAAAATGTTTTCGCTGCACTAATCCAAATGAGTCCATCACCTCAAACTTGATCTAACATAACTTTTGAAACTTAACTATTCTTATAATCCTTAAGTCCTTATAATCATGGTGCACAAATATCATGTATAATACAGCCAAGGTAATTCTTAAATAAATTAAAATCGTTTGAAAATATAAGTTATATTTATTCAAGTCATGGAAGGAAGCCTGTTTACAAAATATTAAAGCGACTAATCCTATAGAATTTTACAAATTGTTTTAAGATCTTATACAAGCAATTAAAGAATGTGGGTTGTTTCAGGAATGTAATCTCCTATTAAATATTGTGGTAAAACTGTAATGTTGCATAAATAAGTGTTTTGATGTTCTACTGAGTAAAGATCAAATTCAAGACATTTAGATGCAACCTATTACCTTCATATCGGTCATAACTTTTCAGTACTTTTTTAAAAATATTTTTAGGCTATTTAGGACCTCATGATAGGAAAGTGACATGCATGTAGCAAAAACACCTGTACCAGATGTCATGGCACAACAGATCAGAGTGTAATCGAACTATCTAGTCAAGTTTAGCTGAAACTTGTTAGTTAACTGTTTTAACTATGACTGAGTCATGGTTATACGTTATTGAAAAAGCAATTTGTGAAGAATTTAATTAAAGCTTAGGATTTTAAATAAGAATCCAAATTAATATTGATTTAAAAGAATATTTGATGTCCTTGCATTCTTTGCACTCCATGCGTTCGAATTTTTTTATTTGTGGCCTATATTTATTATATTATGCGCACATTACAAAGGGAGAAAGGTACAAACGATAGCAAAGATCCATTGATGACTCCACAGCAAAACCGTAAAACCGGAATAATCAAGGAGTATAAATATGAAGATGTGCCAGTATTGTCAACTCGCCTATCAGTCACGAAATCAAAGATGATCAAAGATTTTCTACTTCCACTGGTATTCGCAGGAATAATTGCAGTGATGAATGCTCAGTTTTATACTGAGAGATCCGGTGAGTAGTATTTGCACTTTATTCACTAGAATTATTATAAATATATTTAGTCTAATACAGCTCTTTAATTTAGCTTAGAATTAAAAAAACTAAGAGATATTTAATTATAAATCTAATCAGCAAAAAATACTAGCTTTTGTCATGTAATACTTTTACCCAAATTTTCCTTATCTACTTTTAGTTAAACCATGACTATTCAAAGATATATAAGTTGTAATTAATAATCACAATATTCCAGGCTATGCAAAACCATACGGCGAGTACGGTGGATATAATAGGGGAGGTTACGATTTTTACCGAACTGGGTTGGGTAGTGGATATCCCAGTCAACATTCCCAAAACAACTACCACGGGGGATATTCTCCCCAGGGATACTACAATGGACCGTATTCTCGTAGTGTATATCCTAGCAATGCACATTTCATTGGAAGATATCCAGTTGGTGGACATTATGGTGGAGGATATCCTACCACTTACTTAGAATGAAAAATCAATTGATGGTACAAAACATCTTTCCAATAAAAACTCAAATTTACGTTTTAATGTTTTTATATTTTATAGCGACTCATTTTACTTGATTTCTAGAACTTGTTTTTTTAATAAATCTAGAATTCTGTCTTTTCACTTTATGTCGTAATAGTGAAGGGAAGTTTAAGATTAAAAATTACAATCTATTTTCTTACATCATCAATATTTGAATTAATAAAGTATTTGATACATTTTCCTCATTGATACGATTATCAAGGTTATTATAACTATTTCCAATACTGCAAATTCAGTAATTTACAAAAAAAATTACTAGAACAAGTTTATGTTTTTTCGTTCTCGTGATGGCATTTAATTCGCCCAAAAGGTAGATTTTTCGTGTCTTATTCTTAACTAACAGTTTTTAGAAATGTATTCCCATGGCTAACTAAGATTATTGAAGGCTTTAATCTACTACATGATTTAATAAATTTACTGACACTATGGAACTGTTTCTCGACAGTAACCCCGACAACAAGAATCGCGGACTTGGTGCTTAGTTTGTTTCTTGCAACTAGTGTTTAGTTATCACGTTCCAGCCTAAATACCTATGCATCATTTTGAAAATTTGAGGTTAAATACTACTCTTTAATAATCACGTAAAATTTTATTTAAACAAAATGTGTGGACTCGGATGGTTACTGAAGGAGAGAAATACCTGAATTCGATCATTTGATATCTGGGGGATCAATATAGATTCAAGAGTGTTTGTTACACCACTAATATATTTAGAAGAATTACTGTTAGCATCTTCAGTAGAATCTGAAATATCAATACGACTTTTTCAGACAATAGGGGCGATATAATCTGAAATGTTTTGGTTTTTCCATGTATTCCACTTGGTTATTGGTGACATTAGTGTTTTTAGTGACGAACCAGTTGCAACGGAATCTGGAGAACTGTCACCAACATCTAAGATCGTTGTATTACTGGGAACACTAGGTCCCATGATTGACGTAATTGTTGTAAACTGAATATATGCATTATTTAAACTTGATTCATTAATCTCATTATTAAATCGTTAAATAATGAACACTAGTACGTTTCATTTATGTACTTGAAAACCTTACCTCTCTAAAATCAGTATTATTTTTACTATTATCATCAAGTGGTACTGGACCAAAACTTATATCATTCTCAAAAGTAGGTGTCGAGTTTGAGAATGCCACTCGTTGTGCTAGTGATTCTTCTTTTAATGCCTAAACCATAATAGTTATGTAACACTAATTATTCTGGTGCTTCCAATTGCTCAGGACATGCGCCAATTGTTGTAAACAAAACATTTGTTCAAATTTATTTTACTTATGTGAAAACTATAAATTTTAAAGAGTCCATCGAACTATCTTATAGCATATTAATGTCAAGTTATATATTATTAAATGATCACAGACCTTCAATATGATTTGTAAAGCATTTTCTTCTTCTGTTTGTATAACAGGATTATTTCTTCTCTTTTCCATAGCCTCTATCTAAATAAGAGCTTATTATTATTTAAACTAAAGAATCGTTCAGTTTACTACATATACTGTTTCATATTACCTTTATTTCATATAAATATATATAAAGGTATTAAGTTTCGCAATAATATGTTTATTTTTTTTAAAAGGCAAAAATATTGCTGTAAATTTTTTAAAGTTGGAAATTACTTATAATATAATAACTCACACTTATCCCTTTGCCATACTGTGCTTATGAAGAGAATTAAGACAAATCTATGATAAATTACCTCTTTCTCAATCGCTTCAATATTGATTTGCAAACTTTCTTCATTATTTTGGTAGAAACCGTCGATAATTTTCTATAAGTTTGAAAGACAGCATAGGTAATATTCCAAATAATGTAATGATATTATAAAATAGCAATGAATTAGTAATTAAGAGCAATGATTCGAATTGAATTAACTTTATAAATCGTGAAAATTTTTTGTAAGCTTAGATCATCTATTTAACTCTTGTGCAGAAATTAATTATGGCTCAGTTAGCTCTCACACAGCATCGACCTGAGTATCGTGGTATGGAACTCCACCGATGGGAGTGATGACAGAAAGGGAATAGAATACAATAATCGGCCAAAAGGTACGCATCTGAAGTTATCATAAACACAATGAATAATGCAATAGATTGATGTCAACGAATACCTTACTCTTGATGATGTGCTACGAAATAGTTTAACTAGAAATACATCGTGTCTGGAAATGATAGGAGCCAGAAGTAAAAGCAACCAACCTTACAGACAAATAACCGATAAATGAAAAGTATGAATTACTATTTATGTTGCAGCTACAATTGATAACAATTGCTGATTTTGTAAATCTGAATTCTCTTGCTGAAGTATAGATCTTTCAAATACTCATAAGCTTGGCTTTTTCACACTGGTTGTGGAAATATCTGTTTCATAAATAGAAGTATTTGTATTAGCTATATTAAGATATATGACATTTATAGCCAACATTGTAGTAAATTGCAATTCGCACTCTTCGCTAGCCACGACTAGCGATGATGTACTCAAATCTTCAAAGGGATGAAGACGAACAGTTGCAGTTCATTGAACAACTCGGTCCTATGTGAAATAATATCCTCGCACTAGCCGATGTTATGCTTAGTTCTTGCTATCATAGTACTGTTATTTTATAATTCAACACTGAGTTTATTTTTATATTATCTTACAGTATTTCAGTAATTGATGCTCTGTTACTTACCTGTCTTATTCCGTCGTTCTTTATTGTTGTTTCTGTGTTAGTTTTGTTTCTTGAATCTACACACATTATATGTAATAAATTAAATTAAATTAAGTTGCAAGAAAATAGAAGTCTTCGAAAAAACGAAATTTGCGTGAATTACATAAGTTTATCGTGGTTATGATCTATCCCATGCGCACTTTTCTCTTCTTTGTTTTTTAAGTTTTTGAATAATTTTACAGCCTGGGTCCTTCGCATTGAAAAAAGTTTTTTCTGTAAAAAATGATATTAAATATATATTATAATTCTGATCACAGTTTCAGTCACTAATATTGATTTCTTAAATCTTATTAGATAAAGCAAGTAGATTGTTATAACGAAGTTAAATGGAATAAATCAAGAGCTAAAATTCTTTACTTGCCACCAACCTGTATTGAGTTCTCATATTGCTGTTTAATCCTTTCTTTGTCATAAAATCCAGTAGCTTGCAATTCCACTGGATAAACAACCTAGGTGTACCATGTTTGAATTCCGCTTGAATGTAGTAGAAATTAACTCAAATAGTTTTTGCTTTTTTAAGCATAATTAGTAATTACACTAACTCAATTATTAGAATTATTCATTATAATGTGGACGTAAATCACTACCGTAAGATTCATATTCTCGTAAATATCATCGATTTTTAAGTTATTAACGATGTTCTTGATGCTTTCTTCATCAAATCCTTTAGAATATGCAAATAATAGTGATATGACGAAGAACTCGCTACGGCGAAACATTTGAAATGTATTAAAATAGCTATAAGGCTAATTTAATTTCCATAGATTATATATTGATTAAACAAAGTAAAAATTAATAATTTTCATAATCAGACAAAAATAAATGAAATTGCCGTTTATTAAGACAAAGACAATATAAACTTTTAGTTTGTTGTCGTTCTTGTTATTGCGCATTTACAACGTGAAACTCAACTTTTGAAAAACAGTCACGAACAACCGAGTTTATAAGTCTGAGTTAAAAATATGTTCCTCCACATGTTTAATCGTTTCAACGAAAATTATTATTTGATTACAATAAGTTCGTCCAATTTTTCCCTATTTTAATCTTCTGTAGATCTAGATATATTTCAATGAATAGACTTGTTTGATAAAATTGATTCGTCAAATATTTTATAACAACAATTATCAGCTATTCATTCCATACGGTAGACAGGACTAATTCTCTACAGTATACTGATCTACAAATATATAATGTTCGTCATGCTCTAACCGGCGTTGTTGTGCTAATGATTACATCAGATAACATCCTATTAACAAAATGTATGATATTTTTTCCCGTTCATAAGCGTCAAAGAACATAATAGCTATTTCTTATATGGCTGAAATAACTAATTTCTTCATAAAATCAATTAAATAAATATATATTTATCCCAAAGTTATGCAGGAAACATCAAAATTTGACGTTCTTAACGTTGAACTTGATGTCGACGTTTTCATAGAATTCTTTTAGAGGCTTGTTAAAGTTATCCTGTCGGTCTTCCACTAAAGATGTACGCGCTTATTATGATTTTTAGTTTCAAGCACTTTTGTTAGTTGAGATGTAATGTTTAAACTTCATATATTGTCTAAAACTTTCTCCATATTTCTCAAAATAATAATTTCCACTCATTTAATGGATAAAACATTTGAGATTTGAAGAACTAATGTTTTCAAAATTTCTAGTTTTAACTTAATCATTTCAATGTGCTTACCGCTTCTTCTGTTTCTATTGTTTTGCAACTTGGACCGTTCAACAGCTTCGAAATCTTTCATTTTTAGCCGCATTTTTTTAATTCGATCCTCCAGAAGCCTTTTCTGTATTAAATTTAACATACGTAGATTTCTACAGAAAGCTTAGCATACTTTCAAAACGTTCGACTCTCTGGTGTCAGTTCTTTAAATGATAAACTGGACACAACATAGGGATTTCGTTATTCATTTCTATAAAACTAATGTATTAAACAAATTATTGTAATAAACAATAAGAAATCATATACATTTATTGTACTTTCAGCATGTTGAGCAAATTGACCTGAATCGTATATTCCTGATATCTGAAATTCCCTAGGAATGGCGACCTGCAAACAGTAAAGTAGGAATAATTGTGCAAAATCTATTTTGTAAAGTGATCCTAATTGACAAGTTGTTTTGGAGTGCAATAATATGTAATGCTGTAGATAGTTTCCTCATTTTCACTTTTACATAATCATTTAAGGTCTCAAATGATCTTACTTGGAAATCAACTATCATGAAAATTTGTCATAGTGGAATAGAAAATATTAGTAATATTAATAAAAACGCAAGGGTATATCGCATATGCAATTATTAAGAGAAAGGAAATTTAGAAATAGGGCGTGTTTACGTGAATGTCAATATCCTGAATTAGATCACTGATTTCTAACTTCTTCATCAATGTCCCAATTTGAGTTTGCCTCTGCTTCATCGAAGCAGATGAAACGCAACTTGCGATTGATAGAAAAGCAATAGAGAAGCGCATAATAGGGACTGTGTGACTCTAAAAACCAACATTTCCAATCTTCCATAATAATATAATATTTGAAATTTCTAATAATATTCTTCTACAAATTCGTGAAATTTGAAGAAGAACATCCAAATGTTTTCTGCTTAACTAAGCTAGACAGACTAAAGAGCTGGAGAAATAGCGCTCGAGTGGAAATCAACCAACCTTCAATGAGTATAGCCTTTGAATGGAAAAAATTAGAGAGAGATTAACTGTTGTTGGTGAACATTCTCAACTGCCATGGACATCATTCGTTTGCTCTTAAGTTGAACGCGCTTCAAACTAACAGCTCAAGTACATATAATTTTCTACGTTAAAATCAAGTTCCTGATAATTTTAGATTATATTAATACTGCTGTGAAATATTTACTAGTGGAGAAAATTTAAAGTATTATTTATCTTCAAATTCTATCTACTTTTGGAGCGATGGCGCAAATCCTATTCTTTTTTGGCCAATGTCGTAAATATTACAATATTGGCGAATAAATGGGTCTCCCAAAATCCAGCTGGGGCCAAATCCTCCAGACTCAAATGGAGATACTGCCAATAAGCAAATACCATTGCCAGCCTGTAAGATAAGGTTTTTAGAATAAGTTCTTTAAATAATTTCAATTTAAGCTTCTTTGAATATCTTTAAATTATATAACTGTCATGATTTGAATAAATAATGGGAGATATCCATTACAAATAGAAGTCCTTAAACCCTAAAATTAGTCTAAATACAAATAAAGTATTCCAAATTCTTACATTAACAATGTAATTTACGCTCTGAATACTGTAGGTATTGGTTCCAATTACAATGTCGAGGGTGGGTGGGTTGGCGTCACACGGAATAAAATACGATTCCTGGTAGTTATCGTACTAAAAAGAATTAATTTTATATTAGAGAATTTTAGATTGCCATGCAATTAATATCCACACTATGACATACTAGTGTTTAAATAATTTAAATAATGTTTGTTTGCTCTCTTAATTAAGTTCCTGGAAGATTTAACAATAAGTTTAAGACGTTAGAGATGACATTTTGTAGGATAATTCGATATTGACCTTATATCTATACATTACTTACGGTAGCTCCAGCAGCTTTAGCGAGAGCATCAGTGACAGATTTAGGTCCACACATGAAGGAAGTACCAGTATCAGATATTACTTGGTAGGATTTAGTTGTAGAGTAGGTACCCATTTTGAAAGCATTTGCCTATAAAAAAAGCCAAATAAATCGATGTTAAGAAAGGAAGACGGAATAAATAGTGGTTAAAGAAAAGAAGGAAAATAGTGAGAAAATTTATAATGCCTAACTGCGAAAGCTAATAAAAAGCAAGGACATACTTTGAATTGGTAGTACGTAGCTGATGATAGGTGCTGGTAAGCAATGACTGGTCCACAGTTTGTTGTATCAATAGCTCCGTAAGTAAAAATACCTCCAGGAGCGTTGTTCGCCTCACCTCTGTGTTCTAGCCACACAGTAAATAGTGGCTGATCCAAAAGATCTAAACTAATTTCTTTCAGTTATTTTCTTGGTTTTTAAAAAGAAATATGTATTTTGTATTTTAAATATTGGGAGAAATATATTTTTCTATAGCACCAATTTGTTATTAATAGTTACAACTTGCTTTGATTCATAGCATTAATAAGGGGAGGCACAACACCATCAACAGCTAGAGAAGTGAATGCAAGTCCAAGAATACCATCAGTTGGATCCTGAAATACTATTAATAGACGAAGTTTTCTTCGGTATTGGATACAAATACCTATTAATTTTAGAATTTCTTCTAAATTACATGACATACATCTTTGAAATCAGATGAGATATGAGTGGCTAATCCGAATGTGGTTTTTGGCACAATCAATTGGTTTTCTCCTTTGGCTCCGAACTAAAAATAAATTATTTTAACTCTTATTTCACTTTAACTTTCAAAACTCATTTCTATGAATTTGCTATTCATATTTTTTCTAAACTCCCACTATGCATCTCTGTTTTATAAGACAGTAGTATATATACAGTGGGGTCGTGTCATCGCAGCTATATATTGCAAATGATAGCACTCGTTGTATTCGAGTGCAAAAGATAGCACTTAACTGATGACAAGCTCGTGATTTTGTTCAGAGTGCCAGTTTTGCAATTTCAACCATAGATTTGGAATCAGTGCCAAATTTACAAAATATAGAGCATATAAATTTAACATTTTTCCAGAAATAAGCTTTTGCCACTCTTTTCGGCGTGAAAGTCATAGTCTATATTCTTACCTACGACAGGTTTCTTTTCCGATGCCAAATAACAGTCTCCATTATCGACTACTTATAAATATAATTGTATCCGCCATCAGTTTTGGTTTCATTTCATCTCAAACTTGGTCTTGTGACCTACAGTGGGGTCGCGTAGCGAGGAGCATAAATTGCCAAGATAGCAATCGAGAGCAATCGAGTGCTATTTTTTTACTCTCTCGCCCATAACTTCTTTTAAAATGGAAATTTTTAAAATCTAATTAGAGAGCTGTATTCAGCATTGAATTTCCGATCTGGCACCACTTTGGAACATCCCCGAAAACTCTACGAGAATTCGTGAACAAGCCAACAAGATTGCCCTATTCCATATGCAACTCCGTACACCACCAACGGCTAAAGAGCTCACAGATCTGCGACTGTATCCTGACCACGAATGATTGTTGAGGTCTGTAGGCCGCTTAGGACAGCAACTTATTAGAAAATACGAAAAATGCAGTCTTTATACCACGACGTGATCCAGCCACCCAACTACTTATTTTGGACACTCATTGTCGACATCACCACTCAAGTAAGACACATACTTTAAACGAACTACGCTCTAGATTTTGGATTCCAGCCGCACGAGCAACGGTTCGCCAAGCACTATGCAGATGTATCGCATGTAAAAGGCGTAAAGTAAAGCCATTTATGCTACCGCCCATACCTAGTCTCCCTCCCGCTCGGCTACAAACCGACACCCCATTCACAAACGTGGGCATCGACTACGCAGGCCCGTTTCACGTGTGGACCATCACAAGTTCAGCAACGAAGGTATGGATCGTCTTATTTACGTGTCTTACCATTCGTGCCGTCCACTTAGAAATCGCCACCAACCTTTCGTCCGAAGAGTTCCTACGCGCCTTTCGCCGGTTCGTTGCACGACGTGGTCGCCCTTCCTTGATCATTAGTGACAATGGTACAAACTTCAAAGGAGCTGCTTGCACAGTAATAAATTGGAAAGAACCAGAAGATTTAATCCCTTCTCTTGACAGATACTGCTCGAAGGAAGGAATTTAATGGCGTTTCATTCCTACCCATTCACCATGGGTGGGAGGAGTTTACGAACGCCTCGTGGGCATCGTAAAGCAGTCTTTAAAGAGGATTGTTGGAAACGCACTTCTCACACTCGAGGAGTTCTCCACACTGTTGACAGAAACGGAAGCAATCGTGAACACAAGGCCCTTGATCTATGTAGATAACGAAGACATCGCGCTACGCCCCATTGATTTCCTTACCCCTTACGCACTACCAGGAATCCCCATAACGGACAACACCAACATGTTCTCTCATCTTTCGGACGCCTGGACGAGTATAAAGCAACGTCTCAACAATTTATGGGAATGCTTTCGCCGGGAGTACCTCACTAGCCTGAGAGAACGATCTTCCAAAGGACTCCACCAGCCGCTAGGATGCATACGCAGACCACCACAAGTCGGAGAGGTGGTCTTAGTTGATGAACCCAATATCAAACGGGGAAGGTGGCGTCTAGCTAGAATCGTACAAATAATACCCAGTCAGGACCACGCCGTTCGTACCGTCGAAGTTCAGTTCGCGAACGGTAGTCGGAATCATCGTTCAATCGCAACGGTATACCCGTTTGAGATCTGCTCTAGAGACAGCTCAACTAAGGACAGACCTTTCAGAGAATACACCACAGAAACTCAAACACAGTCAGAACTCGACCACACCACCGAGACCAATAGAAAGCCCCAAGAACTTGAGAGCATTGAATCTGCACCACTGCCTCCACGCAACACGGTACAATTGGGAGAGCCACGTAATACAACTCGTTATGGCCTATAAGGAAAATAGAGACCCATTACGGGGTTCCCCGACTGTATTACCTATCCACTTGTTTTGATTGTAATAAATTAGTCTATTATCTGTCTCCAAGCTACAACAGAATGTCTCGATAAACTTTGTGAGGTATGCATTCTTCTTAACATCTAAGGAAATATTCAAATAGATTCATTTTTTAAAATTAAAATAATAAAGTTTTTAATAAACTTTATTTTTAAGAATATTATTACGGTATAAGATATATAGAAATAGGATTAGTCACCAATTGCGAAATGCCATACAGAAATTCCTATATAGATATGTTTATATGATATGTTATGTTTATTACAAATGATGTTATGAGAACTAGGGAAAGAATGTAATAGAGGAACAGTATATAAGAAAGCCTCATCACGTATTGAGAGAACTAGTCATGTCTTGACTTTCCTAACTGTATTTTACTTCACTCTTATTGTTATTTCTTGTTGTTAATAACCTTGTATATTTTCCATCTTGTGTTCACACCTTACATCAGTTACACCACATTCCATAATTAGTGAACACAACAATATATATTATTACTATTACAGAAAACACTGAGTCAAGCAGGTAGTCACACGCCGACGACTTTATTGACACTCGCTAAATTGTTGGTTCTAATCGGTGATTGCCGACTCGCGTGCGAGGTTATTTGGTGTAGCGCATCGTTGTCGATCCAAGGTAATTTTTAGCTTGAAATCTTTAAACATGAACGATTTATCCATTTTAAGATTTCATTCGTCTCCGTGGATTGAAAGTCTCGCTTCATTCGCATAATGGCAAACGAAATTTCGTTCAATAGCTCTCAGTTGAAATCGCAAAAAATTTTGCCGTCTTTGAATCGTAAGTTCATTATTACATTTTAAACTAAGATTTTTCTAATCAACATAGAGTAAACTCGTTCTTTAACTTTAAAAAATTTCTTTAAATTGTTTAACTTTTATAGTTAAAGAAGGGTTTACTTATAATCTTATTGTCTAAATTATACATTTTTAGTTGTCACAGCTCGTTCTACACAAACAGCCATAATCGAGATGGAGTATATTTTGCACTCGAATGCGTGAATGAATTTATTCAGCAGCTCCAAACTTTCGAACTGACCGACGAAAAGAGAAAAGAGTTGGAAAAGAAATGTTTTGACTTTTAGTTCGTTGTATTTTTTCTTCAAATTTATAGTGAATTCCCTGTATCCACTATCTTTTCCTTAATCTAACCAGATTATTAGTGAATCTAGTAAATATAACACCAGTTCTAGGCATAGTTAATTAAGTTAATATATATTGTTTCCTTCCTTATATCATGTTAGAAAGAATATTGTACTAAAGACATTTTGAATCGTGTATTAAGATGAAGCGCGATGATAAGCCGCGTAGCTCAGCAATGTTTTGAGAACAGCACAAGAATTCCAATAGCACCCGTATATAAAGAAGCGCACATGCCCACAACCCCCATTCGTTCTTCGGCGACCGTTCTATACGGTCCCTTTTCTTATTTATTCTTATTCTTATTAATTATTGTTATCATTTTCCCATTGTTAACATTATTGTTATATTTTTGTTATTCTTTAGTAATAAAGGTTTAATTACCCGTATTTGAGGTTCTTACACCGCTACTAAGAGCGACCTCTTACAACACAAGTCTCGCGTGGCAGGAAACAAACACCATTACACAAGAGGCTAACTCTTACAAAATTTCAATAAAATTATTACTTATTTTACCTGAATGCTTTGTGTGTGAATAAGATATTTGCACACTTGAGTGAACGGAGCGGTGGTCCAGTGGTGGGTCAAAAAAATTTTGTGTGAAAAAGGGGGTATAATTGTTAAAAATAGGGTAAAATTGATGAATTTATACCAAAAATTGGCAAAAAGTAGGTGATTTTGCGGTGTGGGCATGTGGGCCAGAAAGTGAGCCAGAAAGGATATATATATATATATATACTACTTAAGATTTTTAGACCATAATTGAATGTAACCTTAATTTACAAATTCGATATTTAAATAGTTAAAGTACGGTAAATTAAAGTACTGTGATATGTTGAATATTGAATGTAAAGCTCATCTGATAAGCAAAGACCTCTCATAAGTGCTTATGTAGAGCCGCGCGCTAACTAAGTTGTTACTTTTTAGGCTTAAAACTTAGTTAAAATAGTATTATTAATAATATAGTTAGTAATAATGAAGCATTCCATCATGAGAAAATTTGTATCCCATGAATTTTTGAAAAAATCATACAGAAAGTTTCCAAATTTTTCACTTAGTTTTTTAATGTCTTTGACTTATAAGTCTTAAGTAATTGCATGTCCTATTTATAAGTATTCCAGTAAGCATTTATAAAGCACTCACCCTGACAGTATCAGTACCAAGTATGCCTCTTGCATCGCCAGTTCCATACTGTATTCTCCATCTTCGAAAACTTGGAGAAAAACTGGACGATGTCTTTGACATGAATTTTTGCTTACGGTTGCACGAGTAACTGGAATATTTTTAACCTATGAAATGGTGAACTACTGGACATAGAAGATAATACCCCAAATGAGTTCAAGTTTCATAATTTCATAATTATTTCCTTATGACATATGGCACATAAACTAAGAAAAATACTCTTTTATGAACTCCAGTGAATGAAGTTAGTACTTTGTTTAACTTGGCCAATGTGAATGTATTTTGTATCCATCTAAAATCTTCACGATTTATAAGCTAAATTAAACTAACTCGCAAGCTAACTCAGGCACCCAAAGATTTGAAGAGCCGGTGTCTAAGACAGCAACGAAAGATTGATCGGGAGTTCCAATAGTTATGTTTCCTACATATTCATTATCCCCGTAATCAGAAACCTGTAAGTAGCTAGTCTACTTTCGTCCTTAAATATCACATCAGTGTAGTATAATATAACATTGTATAATCTACATGTTAGCCATAAATAGCTAAAATAAATGTCAATAAAACCAGAATAGTAATTGGATGGGAACTGAGAATAGGCATATTGGAAACAAACCTTTTGAGGCAACTGGGCAAGTGACTGAAGATTAGTCGCTCGAAGGTCGTTCTTGTAGCTAACATAGGCGGCGTATTGTCCCCGAGCAATCAGCTTGATTTTAGTAGATTGTCTCCAGAGCAGACGGTGTTGATGCACTGCAGCAGAAATTAGCCCAACGAGGGCAAGGAGGATGAATAACTTCATCTTAAATTGCTACTAAATATGATTCAATATGAAGGAAAGTACAAATTGATACAGTATAAAATGTGTATACGCATCTATTAACTGAATCGTATTAATTTTAAAAAGATCAACTAGAAATGCACTTTGAATGAATGTCCAAAAATGCTAATATGCAATGATAAAGTATAATTTCTAAATTTGATATTATTATCACATATAATGGATACGATAAACCACTAAAAGAGACTATAATTACTGATAAGAAGATAGTTTATCTACTTCACTTTTATACATTTCTAGCATTATATCAACCCGGAGCCTGCCTTTTATGACTACAAAACAATTATCCTCAAATGATAAAAGTATTTGAAATAGAAGTACTCAACGCAATTTTTTAACACACACATTTCACTTCTTATTCTAATCTGAACAATCTTATAAAATCTATTTATAAAAATTATTCACAACTTAACTGCCAATCTTTAAAGTGCATTATTTAACATGACAATATATCCTCACATGATTACTATGGGTAGTAAGTTGCATGAAAACTATATTATTTCCCATATTTAATATTTATTCTTAATATCTGTGCAGCCTATAATTCTATGGTTTATATTGTTAGCCTGTAGTCTTTGATAACTAGGTATTCTAATGTTCCCCATGTTTGACTTCAGCGTTTTCTTAAATGCTCTTAAACTGAGACTATTATCTCACTTGTACTATTTATTTTGTTTCCACATAAGCTTCCTTATAAATGCTCTATTTTAACAGGGATGATTTCACAATTTGATAGATAATAAAATGTTATTAAAAGATAGAAATTACCTTGAAAAATTTAGACCCAAAACAATGTCAGCAACACAGAAGATTCAAACGAACAAGTGCATGAAAGATAAGAAAAATACACTGCCCTAAATGTATAGATTGATAATATAGGTTTCTATGAAAATGTTATCAGTACCGCATTGGTTAATTGTTTTTATCATTTGTCGTGATACTCACTTATTAAACCTAATAATTTTACTACTTGAGAACAGTGACCATTTTTCCTTGGCTAATCTACAAATACCGAAAAAGTGCTCTTAAAATACAGCTCTGAAATATATTTTTGCTAATGCTTACACTTCTACAGGATGCTGGATTATAATTGATTATAATTTAAAAATATTTCGTATGATTATTTGTATTTATTTAACAGCTGATTTTCATGCTTGATTCCTTTTTAGATCGTTTATGGACACTTTTGCATAAATTTATCGATCATTAATTTCTGATTAAATAAATAGATAGCATTGTTGAATTACACATACTTAATGGTCATATTCTGTAGCATTTTGAAGGTGAAAAGAACCATGAAAATGTTTAGCTTTCTCTAGTTTTTGAACCTAGTATGCAGTTTAATGAGTCATAGAAGGTGGACTGTTTCTTAACATGTAGATTATCAAATCTGGTTTATTTAATCGTCTTCACTTATTAATTCGATTTTTAACCCTATAATTCAATATGTTATTTTCAATGTTTCCAGGTGACAAACAGCTTATAATGTATTATAAAATAAGCTGGATTAGGGAATAGATGTTAGAACATTATGGATAGTTAACCGTTTTTTGTAGACTAAATAAATTACATTTTTAACGACTAGTGATTCAACAGAAGAATTGCAGGAATATTAATAAACTATTGAATATTAATTGAGAGCAGTCGATAGGTTTAGTAATTCCTCACTTTACATAAATAAAGATTATTATACATAGAAATATATCATGCTAAACGGAGGACAGGTAAAATATATTAAACGGAGAAATGTAAAGTGATAAGCAGTGAAACCACTATTTTCATGTTATTATTAGCTAAAAAGGACTTGAAAACCCATGACACATTAGAAATAAAATTTAATTCTATAGAAGCTAGCATATACAAATTATATATTAAATGATGAGACGAATGCGTAGATTAAATAAGAGTAAAACATATTGCTAAAAGAATACTAGGAACAATAGTAGTCGTGTATATAGAAACGGTAGTTGAAGTATTCCATGGAAGGTTAGTTGAAATATTAAAAGGTACGACTTCAATTTCATTCGAAGGTGACAGTGTGTGTTCCTCACACTGCGGACTAGGACTGATCCAGCACATCTAAATGAAATTTTGTAAAATGTTACGTAAACCACTGGCTTACACAATAATTGTCATAAAAATTAGGCAGATATAGATAAAATTAGCAATATATTATTTCACAATGAGTAAATATTTGTACATTCCAATTTATAAAGAAATATTAGTGCCTTTAATGAGCTGTTTCAAATGAATCGAAGTGAATATTTTTTTTATTTGGATGAGAAATTTGTGAGGATATTCTGCTGCTATGCTGTCTAACAAGAATACACTCGATACTCAGTGCTAATACCTTCTAGAAAATCATATTTGCAGTATTCTTATTTAGATATTCAAAATTAACGAGACATGAAATGATTAGACAATTTGTATCATACCATAATCTAATTTGCATATATTAGTTTCACTTTCAGCTCCGTTGTTCTAAGGCTAACTGGATATTTTACGTATAATCGAAGAAATAAAATTTATCTGTAACATATAATATACATATCCGAGCAACATGCAAACAGTATTGAACCATATCAGTGAAGCTAAAGATGGCAGACTAATCAGTTCCCAATCACTTATATTATAGATAATATTTCGCATTTCTCCGCAAATAACGGAAATATGCGTGATAAAACAGATTGCATAAGTGAACCAACAAAAAGTTGTGGTTCTTGATGCAGAACTTGATTTCACATTAAATGCATTGAATAATATTTAATAACACCGGTAACCTAGAATATTTTATCTTCATGTAGCTGGAAGGCTTCTTACCTTAAGACGAAAATCTATCAGCACAGTTACTAAGCTCATTTTATTTGGTGTGAAATAGAATTCAAAATGCTGAAATCACTCAAGACCTATAACGCGCGTTAAAAGATTAACTTTATTCACAACTTGCTCAAAGACTCCGGCTTTGCCCTCTGGCAAAGAAACATCACATCCAGTTTTTCCGTATTCTGGTACCTGTAAATGTTATTAATACACTTTCCTTTAATGCACATATAAAGTCAATTTTTAGGAAATTTAATATAATTTTATGAGAGAACAAAGAAATGGGAATACTAACTCTAACACCAAAGTAATGCCTATGATCCCAGATGTAACTATTTGTTTGGTCGTAGTGGAATTTTATATGATCTGAGCATGAAAAATCTTCATTTTTAGGTAAACCAACACATTCGATGTAGTGAGAACCAGGAGTCATTGCATCCGGATACCTGAAGAATATATTTCACTGGAATTAAAGTTGTTAAAAAATTAATATATTTGTTTGTTACAAAAAGGTAATAAACACAACTTCTTAATTGTTTTTTATATAATTAGTTTATTATATCTAAACCATATTACGAATAAACTATAAGAAATCAAAACGTTTGTTTGCCCAAGAGTTTATTCCTATGAAA
This sequence comes from Heterorhabditis bacteriophora, assembly GCA_964036235.1. Taxonomy (NCBI): domain Eukaryota; kingdom Metazoa; phylum Nematoda; class Chromadorea; order Rhabditida; family Heterorhabditidae; genus Heterorhabditis; species Heterorhabditis bacteriophora. The sequence continues at coordinate 12,002,644 of OZ038426.1, read as the reverse complement.
TTAATCACCCGACCATATCTCTGTTCCATGATGATAGGATTTGTCTATAGCAGTAGAGTTACAGGGCTGGCTGTCATCCTCTGTTAGCTGCAAGTTTGACTTGTCCTTGTGACAAGGTGGGAGGTGAGGAACAATGTCCCTTCGGAACACCACACGGAAGCTAAAACAATATTAAAGACAAGAATTAAATATAATTAATAGGAGCGTTAAGCATTTTGCTTAATTATCTAACTAAAATTCACATAAATCTTGATAATACTAGCCTGTACGATATTAAGCTGTCAAAATTGCTTGCATACTTAAGATCCCCAACACGTGGTTGACCAAATGTGATTATCTTTATTTGATTTCCTTGACGATACCCTAAACTCTATACTACAGGATACTCATCTGTTCATTTATATCTGGACTCCTTTCCTTTATCCAAGATAAATATTGAATAAAAAATCAGGAGCAAAAAAAGGCTTCACCTTGACGAACAGTACGAGCAGCAGCTAATGAAGCTAAGGCACCACCCAATGAATGTCCAGTGAACATAATATTATAATCCTAAAATAATGGTTTTAAAAAAAATTGCTCTTAAAAATGCACTTTTAGATTAGTGCCTTTAAAGGGAAGTGTTAAACTATATTTTTGATAGTGTTTTTTGTGCTATACTAAATGTTATCCACACGGTCATACCTTTTAGCATTTGACTTAGAATACATTAATCTTAAGTATTTAATTACATGCCATTACTATTGTATATCAAAGTGAATTCAAACCTTGTATTGTGGATCCATAAGGATTTTTTCGATTGCTGGCCACAGTGTAAGATGTCCATTCATAAAATATCTGTTAACCTGAAAATATTTTAATAGTTTTAAATTTAAGATCATTAACAACATAATTTCTGAAAAATTAACATTTCCCATATCAAAAAAGTCGATTCCAGGACTAATCGATTGCAATCCTTCAAGTAATAGTTGTCCCTGCAAAAAATATTTATATTTTCATAATCATAACAGTATTTTTTAAATTGGAACAAAATTAAAATATTGTATATATACCTTGGTCTTAGTTCCTCTGAAAATTACGATCAGTTCCCTCCTTGTGTTAAATTTTACTAAATGAGTTTTTTTTAATAGAAGTGGTATATAAAGTAATATATGAATCTCTTGACAAAGAATGAAGTAATTTTTACATAAACTATCAATGAAAAGTAAAGTGCTTATTAATTGTTTTCATATATAAAGTGTGAACAGTGATAAAAACAATTGTGGCTATGTATTTAATAATATAAGTGGAGGAAATAATGTCATTGCTAAAATATTTAAGATTATTTTTTCTTACCTACGTAGCTCTCACACGTATTATCTAACTGGTCACAATTCTCTTTCATTGTTGCCAGTACAATTGGGGGCTCACTTTGCACAAAAGTCCTGTAGAAATATTGCATTTCAAGTACAAATGCAAACGATATGACAGTCAAAATTTATGAGTCATTACGAGTGAATAAAGAGATACAAGAAAGATAAAAGGTAAAGAACAAAGAAAAGACAGACCTATTAATGCATGCTTGCTGTTGCGAACCATAGGCACCAGCAGCCATGTTAAGCAAAGCCCTTGCCTCCATTTCATCATATTGGGTTTGCTTTCCGAAAGTAGTCTGAGATGACACAAAAGAGACGGACAGAAGTAGCGGAACCCACATGTTCTTTAAGCAAAAACCAAAATCAGCATGAACCATTGTGAATACATCAGAATATATTGGTTCATTTCAAAAAGTCGGTTATTAACTAATTTTAGTTAATATTAATGTTTATTCACTCATTCATTACTCATTCAATGTGGCTGAATGCATATAATAAATTATTTCCCATTATTATTAACAAATTTTGTTAAAGTACAATAAACTTTTAATATCCAGAACACCACTTTTATATGAATAGAAACCATATTTCTTCTATGGCCTTGGCAAATATTTAAATATTTTTGAAGTGATCCTTACATACAGCTTCTCCAAATAGACACTAAGGCAAATATCAGTTGTATTATAATATGGCATATTCATAAACAAAATACGATTCGTCAATTAAATATATGAGCTTTAAAAATGTATTTTTTTTAAATCTAAATTTCGTGATAAAAGATGTTAGAAAGAGTTTGCATAAAATAACTCGTAACATCGTTATGAATAAACTTGGAATAACTATAGGCTTATGAATGTACAATCACAATTCCACCTTGACAATTGATATTTGAATACTAACAGAACGGAAGGAATAAAAGTTGGAATGGAAATATCACATAATAACTACTGGAACAATTGGAAAAACAACTACTATCGTTGCAAAATAAGTTTATAAGTAATTCAAGGCAATGCTTAAACTGTTTGCGAATTGAAACATGCTTGGCTCCAGCTATGAATAGCAACATTAATATCGTTTTTTACAACTAGTCTATAACACCTCACTTCTGATAAAGAAGTACTGTTTGAGATTTGAAATTCGTTAGGAAAACTATTAGAAAAGAAACAGCAAATTATTCATTTATATTCAATGAGCATCACTTCACGAAAGAAAGTATTTTATAAAAATTGATCAACTAAGAAAATATATTGGGAATATAACTGATATAAAAAATCCAACAAAAAAAGTCTCCATTAAATAAAAACAAAAAGAATTGAACACATCAAACCTAAAATTAAGTCGTAGGCAAAATATTATACTCATTTAAAAGAAAATAGTGTAGATGTCCTACACATCTATCGATGAGTAATGAATCCGACCGGTTCCGAGCGGGTCGCTTATCGACGCCTGGTACTTACGACTCAGCCTACCCTCATTGTTGAATGTCCTTGAAATTGCGCATAAATAGTTTTTACCTTCTAGAACATACTCTTGTTATTTCTTCTAAAGGATCTTTAACCTTGTTTTCGAAAGTTATTTTAATCGAAAATTTTAAAATACAGTTCTAGTGAATCTAGTAAAGAGAATATCATCAGAAATTAGTGGATGAGCACGTAGCAGAATTCTTTTTCATGGCAAATCCATGATCGGATTTAAATGAGTTAACATGGAACAGGTTTCAAAGAGCTTAACTCAATGTTCCGCTGCTGTTTGTTGACGTTATATTTGCATGTTCGATACATACATTTTTATTGATTTAAAACAGGTTTGCTTAACAGTAGTTGTACGATAACTGAAAACAGTAGGTAAAGGAAGCCGATTTCACTTGTATAGAAAAATATCATCAATCAAGTTTGTTCTGAATGATTATCAGTGTGACCTTCATGAGGAACCTACATTTGAACTAGTCTTTTTGTTAGTATTCATTTAAAGACAGGTTATAATAATTATATAGAATTGTTAATCAGTTCTTCTTTCAAGCATCTTATTAATTCGAATAACTTGTTTCAATGTATTAAATTATAGAACAAGAATTTTGTCTTTTTTAAATTTCGGTTGATAGTTTCTAATGGCTTCATGCTGCACTGTCCAATGAAGGTAGCATATAAATAAATTCATCTTTAAATCAACTATTTTTAGTTCTTCTTTAATTTAGATGCTTTAAACGTCCTTCTGAGTTAGCTGAGTCTGCTCGTTGATCTCGACACGATCGATGCGTGAAACTATCTGTAAGCACATGATATTTGCTAGGAATTTCTACTCAACACACTATTTCTTAATTTTTCTATCTATTAAAAGTTGTCCTCGTTGTCCTTCTCAATTTTCACCTTTCAATACTAGCTATGTGTTAACTTACTCTTGTCGTGAAATCATAATCTGACGGTGTCTCGAAATAATCGCCATCTGCATAAAATTCCTTCTCGCGAACTTGGTTGAATATTTTAAGTTTTAGTATTAGACCTAAAGAGTGAATAACAGGTTATCTAATCGTTATATTTATAATTTAATTTATTAAAATTCTTATGGTATTAGCAAAAATTAGATCTACTTGATCGTAACAAAATTCAAATAAATATATTACCAGTAATAAATCCAGAAATAAGCGATCCAACCAACACCACACCGACTCCGATAAGCTGGTTGACGGCTTGCGTTCTAGCGCTATGCCCCTCCATGTTGATATCACTCTTCATGGCGGGATATATGATGTTTAAACTTTAAAGATATTGCTGACTTTTCATGGCTATTTGTTTACTCAATTCCTATAATCAATTTGTCCTTCTACTAAAAGTTTAAGATTTTACCTCTTCCCATAAATGGCGGGATCGTAATAGACCACAAGTACTGCTGATAGAAGTCCTGCAAGTATGCCAGGCATGCCGTGCAGATTGTTCACACCGCAAGTGTCGTGAACTCCAAAGTTACTGCTCAATTTAGGCTGAAATTCCAATAGTGATCTATCATATATTATCTGCTACAATAATCTAGAAATAAAGGATGCATTATAATATAAATGTATACAATATATGTATTATTCATAAGGACATTTTTTGACATACCGTTATATATTTGTAGCCAAGAACAGAGAGTACTGCAGCAGCAACTCCAACCATCATGGCATGTAAGGGATTTATAACCACATTAGCTGTACTGCCAATAGCTACGCCACCAGCCAAAGTAGAATTGGCGATATGTACCATGTCAAATTTCTTCTGTAATTAATAATTGCAAATAAAAATAAATAAAGTGTAAGCAATACAATTAAATAAGACATGTTATAGAAATGGTGAAATATTATAAAGTACCCACATGTTTATCAACAGCTTGTGAGACGAGAAACGTCATGACAGTACATGCGCAGAGAGAAAGAAAAGTGTTGCATACAGCTCTTTGACGAGCATCGGCTGGTTCAGCAACACCTGCATTGAACGAAGGCCAGAACACCCATAGAAATATGGCTCCTGCAAAAGGTGGGACTTTGTTTATCTAAATATTATCACTTATAGCTTCACATTTGGAAAGCCATTTTAAGATTTCCTTCTAAAAATTTGTTTACAGGAATTGTCTCGGTAAGAACAAATAAGTTCTTACAATATAAAACATCTATATGTATAAAAGAAGCCATCACAATGATAATACAGCTCTAATCAGAATAATAGAATTTCTTGCCATTGCTCTATTCTAACTCATCTTACTAAATGCTTCAGAAAGTAGTATTATTTAAGTATTTAATATGTTGTTCAAGTTCGTACTTTGTAAAATAAAGCATTTTATGAAAACAATTATTTCCTACAATGGAACACTAACGGTAGTAAAGAATTAAAAATATATATTTAGTAAACAAGATGCATAGTTTTTACAATTTTATTATTATACAAACCGTTAAATAGTAAATTTTCGAAGAGAATACAAATTTTGAATAATTAAATGTTGTTCATCTTACCGATCATCGCAAAAATGTCGCTGTGATATACTGATCCTTCGCTTTCATGATCACGTTGCTCTTTGTTTCCGAAGGCTTTCGAACAAGCCAAACCGAAGTAGGCTCCGAAAGCATGAACAATTATGGATCCTCCGACGTCATTTACCTTAAAGTAGAACAGTATCATTTTTTATTGTTTTTTCTACTAGTTATAAACATATGAATGAGATAAAAGACTGATTTTTTGATTTTGAGGAAAAAAGATGTAGCTCATAGAATTACTGTCTCTGATTTTGTAGTCTCCCCTCATTTCCCTATTAAAATAATCCATATTCTTCAATAAATATCTAAACAGCTGACTAACGTAAGAATTGCCCGATTCGATGGAGATTCGTTCACATATAAATAAAAACCCTTGTTCATTGTAATTAAAAGTAAGATTAATTCTATAAATTTTAAGAAGATGTAAGGTTTCAATTTCCTTGGTTTATTTTGTTCATGAAAGTGTCCAATTAATGTTTTCATGAAGGCTATTGTATGTGTGGTCTAAGGACGAAAGGGAACATAAGATAATAGTATTAAAATCAAGGAAATAAGTAAAACTAACATGAAAAGTATGAACGACGTGATGTTCAATGAAGATGGCTATTGGAGTTTCAATGAAGGCCATAATGAGGTACTGAACCGGAGAGAGCTTACCCAGCATCGCTCCCATCGAGATGAGCACAACTGCTGCTGCGAAGTCGGCTGTGAGCAGTCTGAATAGACACTAAGTATTACGCCTTCTTCTAAACATGATTCAACCATCACTTTGTGTTGTCTAGGAAATGTCATGTTAATGATCAACTAACTGTTCAAGTCCAATGGTAAACTTTCCCTCATTTGCGAACTCGTGACCCAGAATACCACGCACAATCATCCCCCACTCGATCGTGTAACAGGCCAAAAGAAGATTGATAGATACGGCTGAGAACCCGTAGCGCTGATAGTAAAAAAATTTATCACATATGCTTCATCACCCAACCCTGTTTATTTTTTCAGCAATATTTTTTACTACCTCCTTTTTCAACACTGGCATTTATCTACATTTAAATTAGTTCATACCTTTAAAAAAGTCATCAAAAATCCAAAGCCAATAAAGATCATGACGTGAGTATCTTGGAAAACTAAAACAACCAAGATAAATTTTTTAAATTAATGGTATCTATAAAAGTGCCACTTAAGCCAACTTATTCAGTTTTTCGAAATTCTTTAACTAGTGTAATTGTTCTAAAAGATCACTAACGTGGATATTTGCTACTCATATATTCCGGATCCTCCGATCCTCCGGGCATGACATCAGCATCGTACTTGGCAAATAAACCGAACAGAATCATGAATCCAATCTATAATAATCTAATATAATTAATTCTAAAATCATATTTTTAAAATGTCATATTTTACTGGTCGAGATAACATTTTGTCTTCCTGAAATGAAGAGTAATAGTACTAATGAGGATATTCCTTGATAATATTAATTGAATACTAGTAGCGAATAATAATATTATGCTTAATAAGAAACCTTAATAATCTTAAAATATAATAACCTCACTAAGTGAGAATTGAACGCCACTATTTTTACCAGCTTTATTTTTTATAAGAAATAATGTCATAATATGCTTTGTATAAATCTGTCGAGTAAATTGGAGTTTCTTGACTATACCAAGAATTCAATTACTCATACCATATTAGCGTCTATGAACAGTCAAGAACAGTTATTCTAAAACTTATTTCTTCACCTCCTATCCAATAATATCATGAAGGTTGTGCCCTTTGTAAGATATTCTCATCAAACAGTCTAAGATATTTCTGTGACTTCTGTCCTAGCAAAATACAACTATGCCAGTTGTTTCCTCTGTTATCTCTACCAATAACCACATCCTGCGTAGAAAAGATACTTTTGTTTCACAGAAAATTTCATCAGATAAATTCCTCTTTCTATACAAAAGTTGTTTTTAAATAAACGGAGTCTTTACTTATGATTGTTTCCATTTAACTTTTCAAATTCTGAGCATTATTACTAATATGTTCCTATTTTGTTAAATCTTTTTAGAAATAATAACTTATTTATTATCTACAGTTGAAAAACTAGCTCTTACTGAGCTTATATAGTTACAATAGATTTTAGTTTAAAATTTTGTTAAATTAACCGAATATATTGTGTAAAACTCCATGAAATATAATTATCACCATAAAATATATTCTTAGCAAGAAGCTACAATACATTTAAAGAATAACACTGGAGTATTCCGGGCAATTTAAGAGAAACATAATAATATTTATTTTTATTATTTGCTAATTTTATTCATAAAAACAAACCTGAGAAACAAGAACCAATATGGTAAACTGGTTTTTTTGGAAGGATGATGCCATTCTAGGATCACTGAAAAAGAAGACAATCCTTTTATATCAAATAAATACTTATTCATTAATAATTCAGTCATATTGCTTTGCAGCGATAATGTTTAGACGAAATAATAATGAAAATTTGAAAAAATCGTAGGATCGGTAAATAATATACAGTGTGACATAAATGTAAAGACCCGAAAGCGTTAATAGAATAGCAGAGGAGAATACGATTGTGAGTTGGGTGAAGGCCTACCAGAAGTTAATTCGAAACAACAGTTGCAATGAAATGTTTCGTTAATGCGAATTAGCAAGCTCACTCTACGATTGTCAACAAAAAATTTCAATTTTAATCTTACTAACTTTATATTGTAATCGTAATATATAAATTATGATGAAGTAAAAGCTTTATTAGATTAAAAGACTCAACAGGAGAAGTTTGGTTTTATTATGATATTATAAAAGCGAGTATGATTAGAAACAATATAAAATGCATTTCTCCAAGACAAAGTGACTATAAAATGACTAACTTAATATTAGATTTTTAATTTACGTGATTTATCACACCATGTTGAAAATATTTATATTATAGTGAAATGTAATATTTCTACTTAGGTAGAATAATATTAGAAACTTCAAGAAAGGATCGAATATAGAATTACTAAAGTCGTTACATTGGTTGGTTCTGTAGTGACAGCACAATAGTAACAATGAAAGCAAGTTGCGCAAATAATTTTGACAATGGAAGAGCTCAGTCGCGTTTTAAGAGCGTCGGAATTATTTTGGAACCAACGGAAAAGTCAAGCATCTTTAGTCGGTGCTTTAATTGGAGCCTGGCCATAATGTTAGTGTTTGCTAAGATAAGAGTTTTCGAGATTAAACTGTTTCTGATTTGTTAATCAACTTGTCCAAGACATAGTTGTATATGAACAATTATGGAAGGTTATAGATCATGTCATAAACTTAAGGAATATTAGCTCAAGTTAGGATACGGGTTACAGTCGTTAGCGATGTCGCCAAACAACAACTGATAGTGTGATAAGTATCCGCTGATAATTTTTCCTGGTTAGCTTTTAACACCAACGGTGCGTGGAGATCAAACATACTTTTGATAAACGATGCTAGTGACAAATTCGTTATCGTTTGCCAATTAATGCATTACTCCCTTTTTTGTCACTTCATTTGTATCTATTTCTTCTAATTATATTCGATATTTTTGTCTTATGGAACTTTATTATTGCTTTCGTGAAATAATATTAGTTTAACTAATGCAAATATAAATTATACTCGTATCAATAGTGAGTAAACTATTAATCTAGACAATAAATTTAAAATTTAAAAGATAATGATTAAAATGTCTTTTATAAAAGTAAATTGATAAGTGAAAAGTTGAGTTTTCATCTTCATATTTGATAGCTACGCTATCATCAGTGCCCATAACCTATTTATTATAAAGGAGTCAATAGGATCTATTGTAAGGAAAAGTACATTAGATGAATTCCAAAAATAGTCTAAAATATCAATTATTAACTACCATAAATATATGGCACAATTACAAATATTTATTTATTTACACACAATACAAAGGAGAAAAAGGGAAAGAAGAAAGAAGAAAAATATGATAGCCTTTGGTATTTACTAGTCAAGCAGTATAAATGCTATTGCAACACCTTTATTGCATCTCGAAACATTTATTACGAAGAATAAAAGTTGCACCTTTAGTTTTCTTTGATGATTTATTTTCCGACATCAATGGGGCCTTAAATCTCAAGACCAAACAACCAAGAAGAGAAAAGTTCCATTACTGTGTAATGATCAGGAACATATTACGGTCTATTTTCCATAAAGCTAAATATGTAGTTCACCAGCAAAGAGAAAAAATTTAGATGATTTTAAAGATGATGATAAAAGTGGAATTTGGAAAGTTACAGATGTGTGTAATAGGTGGAAAGAATTGTTAAAGATAAATACTCACAAGATAAACAAATTAAAAACTTCGTCAGATTAATTGGTATTTGTGAATAATGTTTTAATAAGAAAAATGGACACAAATATAAGGTGCATATGTAAATGACATAGACTTATATTAATTTGTCGGAAATCTATTTTCTTATTTCACTTCATAATTCCTGAACACCAAAGTCTATGGGATTCAAATGTAGAATAGAAAAATAATTCTTCCAAATATCACAGAAATTAGGCTTTGAAAAGCTGCAAAAAACGTGACACTTACTTCTTATATTCGTATTTTGTTCCACCATTTAACGAAAATTCCTCTCTTCCATCCTTAATGAACATTCCCTTCATGCTTATTTGACAATCTAGAACGTTTAAAATTTAATATTAAGATGCTAAATATTAACTTGCAAATTACTAAAATAATGTTCTTATGCTTTATACAAATATTCCAACGTTTTTTAAGTATATATATTGAAGTGGGAGACTGAAAAGTATAGATATCACTATAATCTCGCAATTTGTAGTGATACCTCCGTTCTGTGCCACACGTATGTCACTGGTATCCGTAGTCACTAAATCTATCCTGTGGTCCCTGAGCGTAAAGGACCCATCACTTTGTGACATTCTATAACGTTACCTCGGCAATATTGACTAGTATTTATTTTATTTAATCAGAATTTAATAGACAACATGTGAATTAGTTAAAAATGTCCTCTATCTAGAAAAAAATAAAAATAATTAGAATGGCTTTTAGTTTGACGAGACTATGTTTAAGTAGTGTAAATTTTCCAGCAACTTATATAAATTTATTTAATGCTACATATAAGAAGCCTCAAAATACCATACAACTTTTTATAGTTAAATAATTATCTCGAATTTAGAACTACTGATTTCAACAAACAACATACACAAAAAAAAATTTATAGGACTCCAATAGAAATTATTAGATCAGTATAGAACCAGACGATTCCCCGGTATTTTCTGGCCTAAATACATATATAAACAAGCAAATGTATGTTTAAAAATTAGGAAATTTTATTTACAAATTTTTTGCCATGGATATGGTATTTCGGAAATTATTCTAGTGGTTTTGAAAATTTGCAGAAGAATTCAAAGCTGCAAATTATGCCTATTATTTAACATTTAAGAATCTAGCATTGAAAGGAGCATTATATTCCCAGATAACCAATTAGCTAGTGAGTCCAACAGAAGTATTCCGTGTTTTAGGTCAATGCTTGCTAACATATTTGATCTTGTTCGATGGATGAACGTGAACTCCACAGCCTGTGCTGGATCAAGCATGAACCTTGGACGAAGTTAGAAGTAAACACAGTTAGCACTACACGGACACTACGCCAGCACTAATATCAATACAAACACAGTGCGAGAATATTTTGAAAATAAAATAATATTAAAGAGATTAGGCTATGAAACAATTATAGCTGAAAGTCCAACAAAACGATTCATTACAGCCAGCCTATAACGCTTTGGTAGTTTGAACTAACGTGTGTCGCGCATACGTTGTGTAAAATGTCATGCAACCACGAATTTAGTTACTTTCTAACCAGAAGCAGCTCCATTTTTCGAATATTTCTCTTTGTAATAAAGTTTTCCTATAAACGTGTAAACATCAAGCTTAGTATTATGTTATTTATCATCTGTATATTGTAAATAGTTGCATGTAAGCCCGATCATGTTGTGAAGAAGTAGCTAGACTATTTTGTCGTTAGAACATGTTGAGCTGATGAGGCTGAATAGGATAAATTACTGTTATTTAATCTTTGTCTACAGACCAATTATACTAAAGAAAATTTTAGCTGACCTATATTAATGCTATCGCAACCATGATCTGTGAATAGCAACATAGTTGATGATCCATAGTTTCTTACGTATAATATGCTCCAAACAGAGTAAAAATCTGTATAATGAGCTAAAATAGAGCTGCTCAATCAACTTAGAGATATTTTATAACATAACTAAATCTAATATGACTTTTTGAATCAAGAAACTCTTTAGTTCTGTATCTACTCTTGTTTGGACATACAAACTCGATAATCGGGGTTTGGATAGTATCTGTAACAGTCTATTCATGTATAAAATTCATGGGTCTTCTCCATGTATTTCAAACAGTAGAAGGGGGTTTCAAATTGCTGAGCAAAACTATCATCAGGAGAGTTTATGAGTGGTAGCATTTAGTGCGCTCCAGTTTTTGATAATTAGTTCTCTAGTAATTTCTTTATACCTGACGATTATCATAACTTTTCGAGAAAATATTATTTATTTGGAATCTAATGTTTCAGAATTGTCTTGTTGTTTCTCTTAGTTTCCACTTTTGTTTCTGTGCTTCGTTTCCCCAACTAAAGAACTGCATTTTTCAAAAAAACAAGACCACTATTCAAAAGAACTAAGGAAAAGACGAAGAATCTATGAACTTATATATATATATATATATTTGAAGAAACATAGGAAGCCATTACGAAGCATCATCATAGAAACTTAAATAGTAGGTACGCGACCTCCGAGAGTTTTTCGGTAATCTGGAGTATAAGTTACTAATCTTCACACGAATCTATAGATATGACTCTAGAACCATCAGTACTTGTTTCTTGACTCTAACTGGGTGTAGTTTATATACATTTTACAGTATTGAGAACTTGCAAAACCTACATGCCATACCACATAAATATAGGCAGTACCACTGAAAGAAAAAGCAGTGACCCACCCCTTCCACATCAACAATGGATTAGTAGTTATGGAGCTTCTGTTAGCTATCAGGAATTACACCCTCCCTCTCCGTATAGCATCTCCCAATAACTGTTCAAAACTGCTTACTACCCTAACCACTAGAGTAATCGGAATTTATACACTGTAAGGAATAAAATAAAACCAATCCTCAGTGTCGGAAATGATTTAGGAAGTAATTCATGAATGGTGATTCTTTGATAGAGGCAGGAAAGTTAACATCTCTAAAGAATTACCAGTGTTAATTTTCCTTCAAAACAACTAGATACAATTACCTTCAAATCTCTTCATATTTTGCAAAATATCTACTTTTAAAATAGTTGTGCATTAAAAAACAGTTTAACTCTTTTTACCAGAATATTACCACCAATGATATGAGCCCTGTACAATACAATGGACCGTCCTCATTATTTATGAACAGAAATCCAACCAACAATTATTCACACAAACAAATTGGGAGTTAAGCGAGAATTATTTTTAATATGCATTCTCAAATAAAATGACCATTAAAAGTCTCCGCCTCCAAAGTCTCCGCCTCCAAAATCTCCTCCTCCAAAATCTCCGCCTCCAAAATCTCCTCCTCCATAATCACCAGCTCCATAATCATATCCATCGTTACCATTATTTCCTGAATAGATGCAAAATAGAAATTAATAAACAACAATCTTCTAAAATAAATAAATGAAAAGGAAGTTCTAAGCATATTGAAAATACACATGCCTCCATCATATCCGTAGTCTTCGTAACCTATCTCATTACCTGCATTAGAGTACTGAAAACAACGAATAAAAATGTAGATGGCAATAAAACTGCACTACTACTACGACTTGATGGAATGGAATCGCCTTTTAGTAATACATACTTGCGTATTGTCACCACCACCACCACCACCACCACCATATTCCATATTTGCATCTCCTGGCGTACTACTACTCGCTTGATGAGTTCCACCTCCATCTTCTGGACCAGATGAATTGTAGTAGTTATTAGTGATGTTAGTGGTATCATTATCCTGCAAGTAACAAATTAGTTTTCTTAAATAATTCGGTAACTGCTTACAAAATAGATGACTCCATTGCTTCAATAATCATTCGATTTTAATGATGACTTGTTTTGTCATTTTTTTCTATTCCATTTTACTTACTGAGTAGTACCCTCCTCCCATTCCGTGACCCATTCCAGAGTTATAACTAGGAAACAGACTTGTTCCACCCCACATAGAGCCCAGACCATAGCCCATGAGGGATCCCATTAGCATCCCAGAACCAAATCCCAAGCCCGTGCTACCGAATCCACCTCCACCGTAACCACCACCTTAAATAATCACCATTGAAAAATAACCAAAAACCGAGCTTTACATGCTTCTTAGTAGCACTACCCTTAAAATACCCACATTTCCTGGTAGCCCACTTGGCATACCTCTATCTACAATAACAGTAGTTTGACTTGGCAAATGTCCTCCATATGTGGTTCCATTTTGATATTCGCTTGTAGGCCTTGGATATGCTCCACTATTGCCGTAGTATGGCGGTGGTCTAGCACCAGGCTGTGGTGGATAATTAGATTGGACACTAGGAGGAGCATCGGGATACTTGGTAGGTGGACCTAAATGTTTTTCTTCATTCCACAATTAAATAAAATGGTAGATGCAGATATGGTACATTGTTGTTCTTAAAGAAAGCATTCTAGGCACGAGCGGAAAATGAACAGTGATACGAAATAAAACTACCAATACCCCAAAACATCACAGATTAAAACCTACTTAAATCATGTCGTTGAGTCATGTTTTGATAAACAAACTGGTAGATGAACAAAACGACGAAAATTTCAAACTTTGTGCTCAATAAGTATAGTACATTCATAGCGAATAATGATGAAATATGGTAATTCTTATGCTATTTTAGAGCATTAATAAAAACTTACAATATCCTCCATTTGATTGCCCAGCATCAGTAATTACAGGAGATGGTTGAGGGGGCGGATTGGTGGGCTTCGGCAAAGTTTTCGTAATTTCGTTAAACCAAGCCCTGTAGAGAGTAAGCAAATATCAAACCATACGTAACTTACAGCATAAGTACCTTACGAATTTTCCTATAATTATTTTTAAGTCTTTCTTTAAAAATATTTGACTTGATTCTTAATTTCAAATATTACTGTGGATTTTATCCGTTCTTTCACTATTACAATGTAGAAATAATTTAACATCAGCTAACTCAATGTCACTATCTGATGCAAACAATATCCAGTGCACTGTATCAGCTCGAGGGTCCATTCCTATACCCACCAAATGATGGACTGAGGAACCCTCCGGAACTGAAGGACGCTTGACTGGAAAAGTAAAAATTCTTTTAAAAACCTAATTCTACTTGATTACTTTACCATATGAATTTCGCTAAATTTCTCCATAAAATAGATACAGATGTAACTACAATTGAAGTAAATATATTTAAGTGAAATGAGCTTCATTTTCAAGAAAGTGGTAAGATGTGATAAACACAATTCGCTTTATAATATTTTCATTGACCATGTCTTGGAGTGTCACTTTAATTCCTTAGAAGATATGGATATATAAATAAATGTGAACCTCAACATACAAAGTTTTGAGTGATGTCGGAAAGGCATCTTACAACTAACCTGGAAATTATTTAAAAACCCACCTGGCATTCTGTCTGTCATAAGACCAACACAAATGTACGGTACAACATCTTTCAACAGAACTGATCCTTTTGGTTTCCTATCATTCTGAAAGTAGAAATGGAGCTTAGTTCCTTAGTACCTCTACTATTTTCTTGCACTATTACTTAGATATAATCTCTTTTATACTCTTCTCAGTGCCTACCTTTTCCGCAAACCAGCAAAATCTTGAATCGCTGAATAAAACTGCATGGTGTTTCTTCCACTTATTGCTTAAAAACCCACTCTTGTACTTCAGAATTTCGCCTTCTTTTAACTTCCGAGATTCCATATCTGAATATATTATTTATAACCTTATGGATTTTTCAAAACATACTATATACGTATCAAGACGGAATTTGAATCCGATAAAAATGTTTCTATCGAAGCAACAGACTTGAACAATATGAAACCTATTGGGGTGTCCGAATTTTCATAGTTACGTTGGTCTATGAATCCAACTCAATATTTGTTTTAAATAAGAATTAATATCAACTAGAACAGCGAATCAATATCCCAGCACGAATAGAATAGAGAATTTCATCTTCTAGTCGACGTATTTATCCAGTAACTGAATTACTACTGTAAACCCGACGATCCTATACACAGTAGCATTGAATTAGGGCAGAAATTCGTCGCTACGACGATGATGAATACAATCTAACCATCATGAAGATGAATTAACTGAACTTTGACTGGTTAGAAGACATCACTGCCCTAATCTATTACATAGGACATTTTTTAGTGATTTCATCTTGACTACTCATTTAGTCTAATTTATGACCAAACATGACTGATGAGTTCACTTGCATTTAGTACGCTGTTTTACATGCGAAAAATAAATCTATAGAAATGTCTCAAAGCAGCATTTGTAATCCCATTATTTCGCAATCTAAATTTTCCTCGAAGAATACTAGGACACAAAAATTAGATTAATAATATTTGGACGTTTTGCATTTAAATATTTTGACTTTCGAATATATCATATGTGCATACATACGTACAGCTTAAATACAGGTATTAAATTAATGGGTCAAACCCTTTCAAATAAATATGATGATTCCCCAGCTTAAGGGAGGAATATAATTATTAAGTGTATAAATTACTTTAGTTTGTTTACTGAATAATAATAATAATAGTAGGCCTAATGTTTTCATGCGAAGAGTTTTCTAAAAGCACTTGTTCCGCTACAGGCTGTATATCAAAGAAAGTGCATACAATCATACAAATAACTAATGATTGCTCTCTCACCTATATCTGTTATTGACGAAATTCCACTGCACAACATGTAGAATATTCTGAACAAACAAAATCCTAATGTATGTGGCGTAAGTGTTGCTTAGCAACGTTCTTACGGTGACTAGGTGAATTTGCTACGGAATATCATATGCCAAATAATAGAAAATTTCCTTAATTTTCGAAACAATTATTAAAGGACAAAAGACTAACACGTGCCCCAGGCGGGAAAACGGAATAAGCGAGAAAGTGGAGCCAGCAAAATCAATATAGCCAGCACCATATGAACGTAAACAAGTGAAGAGATCATAGATGACTAGGTAGAGATACACGACAATGATGGAATTTCTAGAAGAACGAAGGAAGTGCGTTTTGTCAATCGAAATTAAGCCCATATTACTAGAGTAATGAGTGTACCCAGTAGATAAAGGTCTTCAACTAAATACTTGCTTCCACTATTGAAGTATAGGGGAAGCATAGTGATATATGCATTTATCTCCATTTAGGCTACTCCCATCATATTTAATTGTATAGTAAATAAAGTAAGCTACGAGGTAGGATATTATAAGTTTCTGATTAGTACATTCAAGTCAATATCTCGCAAGTTGTGTTTCGATGTAAAGGGAGTACCACCATTGAATTACTGTGGTTAAATCCACAAACATAGCGTGATATTACATTTACTACATATGCATCAAATTGTTGAGGACTTACAAATTTAAATAAAACCACCGCTTAAGAACTCGAGGAACTCTAATGGTATCATTATTACAAGAGTATCTATTTCGGGATTATCGCAACTATCTATATAAGCTATTTCTTTGTAAATCCATCTAAAAAAGGTTTAGAGAGGTAGGACCGTGATAGGAACAATTTATGATAATTGCAGACTACAAGCATTTATAATTTCAGAAAAATACTTAAAATAATATTTTAATGAACCATGTAATGTATTGATTATTTGAAAGAGAAACTAAGATAGGCAAGTAGTAAAGAAACTTAAGAAAACCTTTCTTCTTTAAATCTTCAAATATCATCCTATTGACTTATCGCTTTGCATATAATAATATGAAGAATTAGAAGTATGCACACGGCATGTGGTAGACAAGCAAATAATAGATTAATTGGAACTAGTAAACACCTGTATATTGATTATGGAGTACAATATTCTCTGCATCCCATAACCGGAAGAATTTCACAAATCTTTGAAGTCCTTTAATGATAAGGGATTTGTCTAAAGAGAAATGCTAGTATCGTTTAAATAAAAATTTAAAACCCGAAAAATGTAAAATTTTACATTCCACAAGAAGTAAATACTTAAATAATATAATCATCAAACCACGGAAAAAAGCCATATTTACTTTTTCTAGAAAAAATTCATGTTATGAAAATTAAATGGATCTGAGTTTCCCATGGGTAAATTCTTACCTTATACACAGCGGTAATAGGATGGAATAGCTGTCATTTAGTGTTATACTGATTTATTAATAAGTTTATTATTTTCATAAGTCACATTATAATTTAATTTATAAATACGCAAAACAATAAATTAGATATTCAATCTCTCTTTGAAATGCACGCTCTTGGTATTGGCAAGTAATGCTCTGAGAGCTGCATTTTTTTCGTCCAGAAAGCGATGATAGGCCACAACAAAGAACAGATTTGAACTGAAACATGAGCAATTTACTAATTTTATACATAACTAAGCTTTCATTTTATTTTCTGGACTTACTGAATTAAGTACAACCATTAATTTGAATTTTTTAGTCTTTAAATTAAGTTGCAATATGAATGTAACTTGATAGACGACACTAACGAATACCACTATAACCAATATAAGCAACTTTTCTTTGTTAATGGTCTATTTTAGATAGAATGCGATGCAGTTATGGTAATTCAATTAATATCGTAAGATTATCTGAATAGATACTATTTTGCTGAGGATACATTATTATAATACTGAAGCATAAATAAATTAACGAAATAGCAGAAAATTATATTTAAAAAAAAGATAATAGAAAATAGATCCGGAGAAACTTCTTTGCATATTATCTAGCATTTTCATAAAATGTACGTATAAAAGAAAAAAAAACTAAACTTGCAAAAAAGAAAAAGAAGGAAACGATTGAAAGGGCCATCCACGTTATGCGGGTGCCCGTTACACTTATGACGACAAGGCCAAATATTCCAGTAATATAAGCCCCGACTTTGAACACCAAAACTACGATTTGTAGAGCTACGAGTCGAGAATTTGTTAACTAGAATATATGATAATTATTCTATTCTTTAAAACTTTTAACGTGGAATAACGGGGTCTGAAGCTTCGTTCATTAGTTTAATAAGACGTCACGTTCGATTATTTTGGATTTTAAATCTTAGAACACAACAGTGGTGAATAAATAGTGATAAGTAATAATCTACACTTTTAAAACACATTTTGTTGATAATTTCCTTGATGATTTTGTTGTATACTTTTCTCAATGAATGATGAGTACCTGAACTCCAATAATTGTGCTGATAACAGTTATCAAGTGTATCAAATGTACAGATATCCAACAGAAGAGAAATATTTTATAACACAACCAGTACAAGACTGGATCGCCACGTCGAAGATACTGAAATGACTTAAATATTAACATTACAATCGTAACATATTATTATTATTATTATAAAGGAAAACTACTCAGGTATTTTAGATATTATATATAACGAATAATTAGAAAATCGTAGAAGTAATGTATTAAACCTATATAAACCTCCGAAAAGTATTTTAACGAAAGATGATTCCTATATATGGTCTAATCTTAATTGTCCTTAAGTGACTATTAAACAATTTGAAATGTTTTGCAACTTATAATGGGTTATTTTTATGATAAGGTAAGCATATTAACAAATTATGGATGACATATATGACAAGGGATTTATTACCTCAGAATGAAAATACGGTTAAATGGTTCCTCAGCTGCTCCTGGTCAACGGTAGATTGACTCACCGCCAATGTTTGCTTGTATAATGGAAATTTCTCATGCCAATCCAAATTGATCAACAGCGTAATCCCTATAGTGATGCCAGTTATAGATATCAATATGCTAACTGCACAATGGATATATATCCAAGTCTGAAAGAGCTTTATACAATAATTCAATGTTGAATAATGGTTGGATGGAGGTGTAAAACCAGTAATTATCTCTGACACTCACCTGAATATGTAACTTACAATATCTGTGAGATTTCTCTGCTTCAACAATGTTAGTAAGTGGTGTTTGCAACATTTCCAACGTACTTCCTATAGCATTTAATCACAAAGCTAATTTATAATAGATCCGAAAAAATGGATTGAAAATTCTCAAATATCAACCATAATCTACTATAACAACCTTATACCTCGTAACTCAAATTCGCGTGAAAACCACATCAAGGCCCGCAAGTGAGGTAGATCTCTGAGAAACACATAACAGCTGACTCCTAGCTGCCCACTTTCACTGGCATAGAAAGCTTCGATAAGTGCAAACAACATATGTACGCCACCCTATCCTACCAATTTATTAGATTCCTAAGTGTAGCATAGCTTTCTACTCTAAAGCCACTAAATTAAGAGCACTCCTTCTAATGAATAATAGCTGACCGTGACATTGTAACACATCACGTATTTATCTTGTTGTATATAACAAAATAAACACTTATAAAACAACTGTATTTGTGAAAAAACAAAGATTGCAGATTTTAAGTTATGGAATAAACCCATAACCAACTGTTTCTATCCGGTCCCTAACAAGACGCAGACAATGAGAATTAACATCAATCACAAGGAAAATTAGTATTCATGAATAAATTCCACAAAACAATATGAATCTTAAAATCAAATGAATCAAATCGACACTATGGGATAACCAGAAACTTTCGAATTAAACCATACGTCTTTAACTCTAGACTAATTAATGGAGATAAAAAAAACAATCAATAACGAGATACAGTATGGCTGGAGAAAATAACTAGCTCATTCTTGAGCTGAACCCAAAGGTCCTCGCAATACTTGCAACATAGTATCTCATTAAACCATTCTGAGTTTCCTCTGCCTTATGTGAAGGAACTTCACTTGCAGTAACGACTAAGCTAGTTGAGTCACCCTATAATTTGTTTGTTAAAACAGAACTAATTGGTGCTTGTACTAAATTATGAAACTATACAAACCTCATCATTAAGGCGGAATATTATATTGGCATAATGTCCTTCTGGGTAGCTCTTTAATCTCCATGATACTTCAATTTCACTATTGACATCCTATAACACAAACAGGGAAATTAGTAATTAAAAAAATTTGAAGCAATACTCGTATAAACAAATAATTTATACTAGATTAAATACAATAAAGATGAACTCACAATTCTAATAAACATCCCGCTGACACTTCCCCCAAATAGTGCGAATTTTCCACCCTCTCTAAAATCCCACTCTACACAACCATTAGCCCATGCTTGAACTAGCTGAAATTATCTTGAACTAAAATATTAATTATAATATACATGCTTAAAAAAGTTAATAAATGCAAGTAGAAAAATCTTCTAACAACTAAAACAAATATACATACTTTGATTTCACTGAGTACTTCGAATAAACGATCGGGCGTTACTTTGAAGGTATCACTAACAGATACTGTTTTAACATCGAAGTTCTCTTCTGGAAGTTATCTAGGTTTTCTAAAATACATAACGTAATGTAAAATAAGTTTCCCATACGAAAATATCTTAACACTAACTTGAAAGTCCCGCGATCTTATGATCAGTAATAACCTGAAAACAGTACGAAATGACACTCAATTAAATACCAATATAAAAAATTATAATAATCAATGTAGAGAATACAAATAATTTTTAATCCTAACGACCAAATACGATTCCATTTCAGAAGAATCACAACACCCCAATTAACTAATTAGCAATCGATAATAGGTTGTCCCCTCGATATCCTATTTGCTTATACGTCTATAACGAAAAAGAAAAAGAATTAAATATACCATATTCTGAAAACTTTTCTTATCAACAAGAGTCGTTTTGCCTTTAGAAACCACCTGTAACAAGACATACGTATATTATCTTTAATGAATACATCATGCTAGATCAAAATTAAAACTTTGTTAACTAAATAATCAAGGTAAAGTGTGAAAGAGTAAGCAAACCTGGGGTTTTACTTTGTCGGTGGGTAGGATGAGCCCTTTGCTGAACTCTTCTTTTAGTTCACGTATATATGTTGCTAATACATCCTGCAAGTCGACATTTTTGGGGTCTTACATAAAAAGTATTAGGAAAATATAGTTCAACACTACTCCTGCCATAATTCTTTTTAGATTAGAAAAGTTGGTAATGACGAGCAGATATTTACCATAATTTTTAAAAAAACAAGCTCAACCAACCTGAATTTTTCTTAGTCCAATTTGATTAAGTAACTGACGAATGTTAGGTTCATGCGGACCTTTTGTATCTAGGCTTGTATTTATCTAAACAATGACTGAGAAAAACAATAAATATGAGTAATCAGTGTAACTTAATGAATAACTCACATCGATTTCACTTGCATCATTTTCGTCACTAAGATTAGGAATTTCAATGGATCCTTTATACTCAATATCAGAACCGGAAACGCGACCTAGATAAAAATTTTTAATTCACTACTACGGAATATTTAGTAGAAACCTGTTTATTGTATTAACCTAGGTTAAAACTTCGACCTCACCAATAAAATCGATTTTGATTTCCCATTCATACAGAAATATAAGTTTAGCTTTCCTATTATTAGCTGTTGCTTCACCGTCCAATTTCTTTACAGAGCCTAGAGTTACACAGACTGGTCCATCCTGGTAGAAGCTATTATTAAAAGATTAAAAAAATAAAAATTGCCCGTTAAAACATTATATCTTACTTCAATTGTAAGGCCTTCAAGCAATGCCGTGAGACGAGTCTTAGACCAAGGAGTTGCATTCTTTTCGGACCTGAAAATAAAAAATTTACAAACTGTGAAACATCAGGTAAGACGACTGAATTATTCAGTAGCAGATAATAATATTACCAATGCCAGTTATTCACATTCGTCGCATCGGCTCGCTCTTCAACAATCCAGCGTGGATCTCCTTCGCCCCACTTGGCCATAGTTGCCCGAGTAGAGGAGCACTACAAAATATAGGGAACTAGTAATGTATAATGAAGTTTAACATTAAAGCATTAGTTTTAAAGCTGACTTTCAAGACATTATGATATAACTGAGTAGCATATTACTTATGTAAAATAAGCATCTAATTAAATTCTTAGACATAATATAAGAATTAATATAACATAATTACAAATATCACTTCTTTGAGATCAAATAAATGCAACGGCCTAGTAAATAGCATCTCACTTCAAACTAAGTAAGCCTGAAGCAGATGCAATCCGATTTATATTTGAAGTAAAGAATTTTCGCGAATCTGATAGTCGTAATTACGACCGATACAATTTCTATGTAAGGACCATATCTTCATAAATATTTTTAGACAACGATACACTATGAGTTACTATATATCCTGTGTTATACTTTATTGTACTACAAATACAACGAAGTCCTTGTTTTACGCTCAGCTAAACCATGTTTTAGGTTTATGTTTACGAGGCATGCGGGTAGTCCTTGCTCGTTGAGTTTCTAAAAGTGATATAGTTATTGAACACTGTTCGGGGAAAAGTCTGCCGCTATGAGTGAAAATTCATTGCACTAGTAATCGCAAAAGGTATTTAGTTTTTATCGCTTAAAAAATTATACAGCGTATTTATAGTAAGCTTTAATTATTGGCATTAGCCTTGTTCATAATTTCATATAATTTCTTACTTAAGGGTCGTGGAGTATATTTATGGTTTAAAGCTTTCTTTGGCTTAATTACCTATGATTTCTATTGAAGTATAATTATTTAGAAATCTAAAGTACTGCATTCATGCGCACGAACAGTTCTTCATTTGGATCAAGTATTGGATTTGATGATGTTGTTCCATCATCGTCCGGTACTACAATATCGGACTGTCCAGAATTTAGAAAAACTTTGAAGCAGTACGGAAAGTTCTTTTCTACAAGGCTCATCCAAGTTCGTTTCTGTACTATGCATTTTATTAATAGAAATTGAATAAGAGTTATTTCTGAATAGCTTTAGTAATATTGGATAATTTACAATGATATATGAAGTTAACTGGTTTCATTGCACTAAATTTTTCTGTTATTTAGCCATTAAAACTGCATATAACTATGTTTTTATTATATTATACTTTCAGGCGGTTGTTCAGTCCAGAACAAATGAACGGTTTGACTTGGCATGCGTTGTTCCACCTGCAACTCCTGATTGGTTTAATATGTGTATTGATGAGTTAGGTGAAGTGTCCGCACAAATTAAACGAAGTATTACTAGGTTGGCTATAATATTTATTGTCTGTTTAATGCGTGTTTTTATTTGTCACCTTTTGAGTTTTATTAGTTTATTTACGAATTGTCCGAACTCTTGCAATTATTTAAATTAAGGTAGTAGTTTAGATTTCCTCCCGCTGCACCCAGTATGTCAATTGATTTTATATTATACACATGTGAAGGTGATCTTCTTCCTATGGAATCGTGGTTCGTGTTTTATATTTTGCAGATTTACTAGGAAAACAATCTACTAAGAAGGTTTATTTCATGACATTTTCCGTTGATGAAGAGGATCAGCAGGGGTCATGGACTAATGACGTAAAATCTCTACTCTACCATCAACTTGGAGTTTTGTTGAGGAGCTCTATGGTAGCTGCACGAATGACTCCTCTTCATAGATATTATGTGAAAAAGCAAAGTGCTGATACCTTCATCATACTCTATAAAGTAGGTTTTCGACATAGACTGTAATTTCAGTAGCTAAAATTTTGTACATATTTTCTCTAAATAACTTATTATATGTAAGTTATGTTAATGAGCAAACTTATACAATATAACTAGTTCTAATTACTACTAAAGTTGAATGTTTGAACCAAACAATTGTAATGTGAATTATTTGTGAAACCCTTAGATCTTGTAGTCTATAAACTTAATTTGAATGAGGAAATATAGTGAGTTCTTGTATAGTTTCACAGCTATAGTTTTACAGTTATGTGAAGGTCAGTCAACTATAGAATTGGGTTCTGATGCTAAGCGGATGGAATTAGGACGATTTCCAACTCCTATTGGTGCTTTCAAACTAGAACTGGCCTACCGTACTCAGATGGAAGTGGAACGAGCGTTAACACCGGAGGTTGGAGAATCTCTGAATCAAGTGGGGGAACTTTAATACATTCTAATTGTATTTTGATGATTTGCTGCGGAATTTTAAGGTATAGATGGTAGAACTAGATCTGAATTAGACAATATCAAGTATGTTTAATTACTATAACTTATGTGGTGTGAAATAAAAATGATTTAAAATACTATAGATGAGCATAATCTTCTCCGGTACTCCCGATTTGGGAAATGTTGGATCTCCTACTCCTTCATCATATTGCGAGCTTATGAGTGAATTCAGTACAAGTCCTACAAGTGTTGTGGGTTCTTAATTTCTCTACCATTTGTTCCCAAATTTTCGTAATTTAGTGTGATTTTATACAAATTATATATTGTTTTAGATTAAGTTTCATACTCTTAACTTAGGTTGCTGCTTCTCCTGTTGATGCCTTATCTGAACAAATTGTCAGGCCTGGAAGGTTACTTATTTTTGCGTGTAATTTTTAATATTATTATAAATTATTTTAACAAGCACATTTTCCTATCTCTTATATCTATTTAGAATCCGTTCAACGTCACTCGCAAGTGATGGGGAGCAGCCTAGTGGAAGTCCCAAATTTAAATCCTACAGTAGTTGTCAGGTAGAACTTTCATTATTGAAACTATCTGTTTTACTAAGAAATGTTTTTGTATAACTTTTTTGAATTAGATGCTAGTTAGCACTTTTTAAAGCCTTGATTTGATTCATCGTAATAACTTAACGTACGCTATATGAAGGTTTATTATTATTTCATTAATTTAATTAAAGATTATTGCAAATTAGATATATTTATTGCGTTATTACCAAATTTTCCATTAATTTTGCGAGAAAATTTAGAATAAATCATAGCATTTCCCACTACAGAAACAATTTATTGCGGACTTATAAATTCTTAACCTTATATGGATTATTACATTTGGAATTGAATACATTATGAAGATAAACAGTTGGCTTGATGTAAAAGGAATAACTAGAAGACTTCTTTTAAATTTTAGAAGTATTTGTAAAACGTATTTGTTAGAGCATATTTATTTGCCATAATTTCGTATTTCATAGAAAACTACTTTCTTCATTTATAATAGTTGATTTTTTTTAAGCATATTTCTTTAAATATTCCATTCGCTAATCTGCTTACTGTGTCACATACTGGCTACTTATATCCTCTTCCGGAAGAAATTGAAAAACGGAGGAAGTTAAAAACAGGTAGTGCCTTTAATTTTTTGGTAAAAATTGACCTTAAATTCATATTATTAGAAATATCAATATTTCGCTAAAGGGATACTTCATCAGTTTTTTATCCATAGGCTTAGAAATATAATCATGCAATGATTTCCAATGGTTATACATGAATGGCATATTTTTAAGAGAATACTTGGATCTATAAAAAAGTGGTTATTTAGATGTATCATCGCTGATTCCTATGATACCCAGAACATTAGAAGCCCAAGAGATCACGGCAAAACCTGACGAAATATCTTCGAAAGATTTTCTCATGAATTTCGTAAGTAGCTGTAATGCATCAAATGAAGATCATGTAGAACCTCAGAAAATCGAAAAACTGCAGATGTTGGGTGGGTTTTGACTATGTACTGCAAATAACTTAATTTTCAAAGGATGTATTTAAGGTCTAATTCCTAAGCATCTTTAAACGAAACTAGTTCACTACTAATTTTAGGCTTATTTTATTGTACATCTACTTTAAATTATTTTTTTTGCAGTGCCTACGAAAGATGAGATAATTCGATATCCTGATCTTGCCCATAGCCAACGGACAGTTGTTAATGAGGATAGCATGAAAGGCGATGAGATAAAGGTCAACTCTGTAATAACGCAAGATGATGGAGACGATCTTGATAGAACTGTGACTCCGACTAATGAATCTAACGCCAGTGATGAAGACTCATTTGTTAAGGTGTGGCAAATTTACTCTATGTGCATAACTGCTTTTTCATGGATTTAGATATCTATATTCTAGGATATCAATGCATAATTCGTTTTACGAATTAAATTTTCTCCTTTTTACATTGCGTATATTGCTGTATTTAGGTTTTTTTAGATTCCGTTCTTCGGACCGAGCAATTTGGATCCCGGTGAACGAAGTGAAACCCTTAGATCAATAGATCGTCATCTAGGAGAATTCATATCATCCGTTAAAACGCCAGCGCAACTTGGTTTATCAGTGGATTGGAGTGAATTTAGAGATATTGAAACACAGGTGTTTATTATACCTTGATAGTTATGAATAGAACAAAGAAGGGGAAGTGGAATAAGATTAATTAGAGCCAATTATAATAACTAGTACAGTAAAAAAAACAATATCTATGTTCTAGTCTGCAACATACTATGCTATAAAAATTGATGAATTATAGTCATTTCATTTCTTTAATAGGTGGGGAACTGTATTCGTACTCTAGATGCCTAACTTACTATAGTATTTGCCAAGAAAAATGATATTATTCCTACTTAAGGTAAAAGTGGTATTAACCATTTTATTTTTTTAGTTGGAGCTTCATTTTAAGTAGCAAAATTGACGTTTATCTTATTGACACACGCAATATACTTGCCTTCTAAGAAACTGAAAATCACCGTTATTAAGGACCCTAATGGTTTTTATTTAGAAGTTATCCCATAATTAGAATTTATATATAGTAGGCTAAGCTTTTAAGTATTCATAATAGATACAAAAAATTACGTAGTAATTCATATAAAAGTAAGTGTTAAATTGCACATTACTAGTACAATCTAGTTGTGTACAAACTCACTGAAATAGACAAGCTACACATTCAAGTATTAATCCACTAATTTTAATATCAATGATGTGGCTAGAGTAATTTTAATTGTTGAAATTTTCAGCTGGGAAATTTCTCGAAACAACAAGGTATTTTTGATAAATTTGTTGCCGAGGTCAGAGAATGTGGTCAAAGCGATTAATACATGTTGTGTAAATATTTTAGTGTAAAGGTTGTGCCTGAACTCATTGAAGTTTTGAAATATGTATTAAAGCAAGCATTATACAATAAGTTTATTTTCTGTTTTATATATAGATTTACATTGTGAATTATGTGTACTTTTAGCTCTTCTTAGGCTTTGAATATTCTTATTATTGATATACATTCATGTTACATGTTACCAGAATTTGGTGCGACACTTAAAACATGTAAATATTATAATTTTTATTAGTGAAAAGACTAAATAGAAGTAAAGTTTTTAACATATTAAATTGACAGCTTGAAAATTAACTGATAAATAAATTTACAGTTGATGAATCATTCATTTCTACTGGTTTTGTATTTTGTAAATGAATATTTGTATGAATGAGTACTATAAAATTAGATAAAGTTTTGTCTAATAATAGTCGTTAGTCGAATATAATTAGATGAATTCTTGATTGCTGAGAATGGTTTTCAGCATGAGGATGTCCATTCCAAGATTGCTTTTAACGTCAATGCGGAGTGTATCGCAATTTGCTGGTGTTAGTGAAAAAGCTAAATATATTCCAAGGAGATCAGTTTTATATGTCCCTTCAAGTAATCAAAAAATGCTGGATAGGGTACCACATATAAAGGTAAGTTACATAGCTACTAATTTGTACTTTAAATTGTATGCAACTCTTTTAAGAAGAGTATTAAAATTCATAATTCTTGAGATATTTTAGCAAATAATTACTTTTATCTGGAATTTGGAATTTTGTAGTGCTTTCGAATAAAGCTAGAGTGAAACAAATAACATTTTTTGCAGGCAGATTGTATAGTATTGGAATTGGAGGACGGTGTTGCGTTGACTTCAAAAGCTTTAGCTCGACGTCAGGCTGCAGAAGCATTGGATAAATTAGCAGTGCAGCCTTTAAGTTGTTACGAACTTGGTTTAAGAGTTAATTCTGTGGCAAGCGGTTTACTTGAGGATGATGTTAAGGTGAGCAAAAGATAATTTTATTTTTACTGAACTGTAGTACAGCAATTGCAAATATTGTTCATTTTAATGGATTGTTCCTCTTGAAAAATCTTGGCAAAATGACTTTAATTAATGTTTTATATAATAAACGTATCATCGTGAACGGTATTTCACAGAAATGAAGAACCTGTGATCTTATTTTGAATCAAGAAATTTTCCTGGAAAAATATGACTATTGTATTTAACTAAACAGCAGCAAAAAAAATCTATTTTTGCTACATCTGTAGTGAATTTTAAAATTTCCAGGAGATATCTAAAGCAGTACATCTTCCTCAAGCCATAATGATCCCGAAGGTAGATTGTCCTGAAGATATCGCTACAGTTTACGATGTATTTCGGTCAAATTATGGAGCAAAAAGGATTACGGACACTGTATGTTAGTAGTATATTTTTAAAATGAGTTTGTTATTAGCCATCTTTGTATAATATCGTTGACATTTTAAGAACTCCCGGCTTGTGATCTGGATCGAATCAGCTCGAGCATTGTTGGATATGCCTCGTATTCTTTCTTCTGCACTTAATTTGCACAAAAACTCTGGATTCTTCAAGTTGGATGCCGTTGTTTTCGGTTCAGATGACTACTGTGCTGACATAGGTTTAGTTAATCAGTAGGTGCATCCATATTTATAGCAATATGAAATATATGTTTATACTTTACTTTAGGCGCAACCCGTTCTTTAGATGGTATGGAGAATTTATATGCTCGTCAAAGATTTGTTGCCTGTTGTAAGGCCTTCCAATTACAAGCTATAGATAGTGTATATATCGATATAAAAAATCTAGATGGACTGCGTAAGCAAAGCGAAGAAGGTAAGCATGGTAATATTTTAAGTTTCTGAGATAATAGTTTTACAGAGTTGACTATTATTACTGCTGTTTCGTTCTTTCTAAATCATTTTTGGTTGCTAGTTTAATGTTTGTCAATGCATTAAACTTGCAGGTCGATGCTGGGGTTTCACAGGAAAACAAACCATTCATCCTACCCAAGTTCGTTACTTGTTTGAATTGTTTGCGTAGATACTATTCTAACTATTATTTGTTTAGATAATTGAACCACGTAATGTTATTTCATCTAGATTAGACAGCAAACGTTATCGAATTTAATTAAAGTTAGATTGATGAAATAAATTATCCTAGTTTTAGACCCCCATTGTGCAGTCTGCTTTTATGCCCTCTGCAGAGCGTGTCGAGTGGGCAACTGAATTAGTACATTCATTTAGCCAGTACCAATCAGAAGGCAAAGGTGCCTTTCAATTTAGAGGACAGATGATTGATCGGCCATTGCTGCTACAGGCACTCAATATCATTCAGCTTGTTGAAAAGGTTGGCGGAGCTGTGTAGTTTATTATCAGTGTTTGCAATCATTAAGTGAATCTTCTAATCTTATTATAGTGGTGTACATATTTTTCTGATATTTTGTTATTTACCTTATTATATATCTTCATTAATTTAATTAAGAAATATAGAAATAATTGCTCAACCTAAGAAAAATGTGAATATTGTCCTATCTATGTAAGCATTTATGCAAATAAGCAATAAAAAACCAATTGAATGTATTGGCGATGAGAATTAAATTATATTGGAAATAAATTTATATATTTGTTTTTAAGGAATAGCACGACTTTTAAGTTAATCCCATTATTTTGATTAAACATATGACACTATCTCTAGGACGCTATAATAGTTGATGTTTAAATAGCATGATGCAGTGATTACTATGATAACATACAGAGCGTCCGAAAATGATAGCCTACTGTTTTTTCGCTTTTTTCTCTTCTTAGTTGTCAGATTGATCCAATTTTTTTCTGAGGTCATGCTTAATAACCTTGGAATTCTTTAGTATCAATTTCGTTTTTTCTTAAAAAAATGACGCTTTTTGTGTCCTTATTTATCAAAATCACTAACTTTTCGCTATCTATAAATGATGGCTCATATTATTAAAACAAGTGATACCGACAAAAATAGTAATAATCAATGTACATGACAAATAACTAATTGTCCGTGCAACTACCACTTCTATTAATAACCAGAAAAATTCGTTTAGGCATACTACTAACCAAACTTTTGATGACACTTTTGTCTACTTTGCTCCACGCTTTACTAATGGCACTTTGGAGGTCCTTGATGGCCTCAAACTGACGCTTATCGGCAAAAATTTGATACACGAGAATAACCTAAAGATGCTCCATTGCATTTAGATCTAGTAAGCTTGAGTACCAGTCCATAGTGTCCACGTTATTGTTCTCTAGCCAAATCTTACTGTTTTGATTGACGTAGATAGTGGCATTATCTTGTTGGAAAGTGAAGCTAACTCCTGGAAAACGGGAAATACGGGACTATATAATGCCCTAAAGCATCCTGGTAGTCCACGCTGTTCTTCTCCGTTGACATAAACGTCAAGTTGATCAGTCCCATAGAGCTAAAAACACCCCAAAGCATAACAAATTCTCCAATAAAAATTTAAATCAAAAAATATCGGGGACCTATGCGCAAATCTCTTCACTATGAGTAACATCTATCGGGACCGTCTAGATTGAACTTCTTCTCATCACTGAAGATCATCTAAATTCGAAATAATGAATTTATAGGCTTATTTTTGAAGACTCGTTAAAGTTGTACCTTTTCCCAGTCACATTTCATGGAATATCTGATACAGTGCAGTGTTTTGTCTTTATGTGCTTGTGTCAGTTGTGAACACTTCTTCATCCGTGATCGGGCAATATATTGAGACTTCGAAACAGACTTCCTCGACCGTTTCACAATACTTGCAATCTTCTTCACTGCGTAACTGGCAGTTGAGAGTGCTTTGATTTGACCATTTCTGTGTTATCTTAGCTTAGAAGCACGATCCATTAATACGATGATTCAGGATTAGTGAATTTGACCATTTTTCGTTAAATGACACTAAAACTTTAAGTGTGCAATAATTTTGAAACAGTTAAAACTTAGTGATTTTGAGAAATAAAGACACAAAAAGCGTCATTTTTTTAAGAAAAAAAACGAAATTAATACTAAATAGTTCCAAGATTATTAAGCATGACCTCAGAAACAATTTGGATCAATCTGACAACTAAGAAGAGAAAAAAGCGAAAAAACAGTAGGCTATCATTTTCGGACGCATCGTATATAGTCAAACATGTAAGATTTTCTTTAATATAAAGTCATTTCAATGATTTTTCTGCATTACTTCGTTATTACATCTTAGAGTCATTTAGAATGAAACCAAGGACTTTTGCCATTTCTTTTATATAAATAGAATTCAGATTCCAATCTTTATACACAATAGTGCGGGCAATTTTTTGAAAGGAATAATTTCTGTGGAATTTTAGTGGTTGTTCCAAAACGTATAAAGTTATTATCCTGTTGTCCTAAATTAAATAAACCTGTATTTCATCGGATAAGAAAGGTATGTATAATTTCTTTATAACTTTGTTCACAACACTAATTCATCGAAAATAACATCTCGAAAAATTTTATTCTGATAACTGAAGTATATTAACAATAGTTAGCTTATGGGGTGATTTCCATAGTACATAGTTATGTTATCAGGAAAAGAAGCATAAAAGGTAGTGATAAGCACAGTGTTCACATCGTTAGCGACAAGGACAGAGTCTCAGTTTTATTCACTTAAAAAATTCCGATTTCGAATACTTTTTCATTAATTTTAGCATCCACAAGTGTTTGTAACTATAGTTTTCAAAGAATTAAGGAATGCCCCACTCTTTAATTTCAGTATGTTACTGCTTCTAGTTGCTCTCGTTGGTGTTTCAGCTGCAGTACCAGTTAGCAATTCTGTTATTTGTCCTTTCCCCAATGGAACTGACAAAGCTATTCACTCGTATATGTGTTCTTCAGGTTTCTTGTCATTGCTTTTAATCATTAAGTTCTGAGCTTTGTTATTGGATTTGTTCAATAGTTTTCCTTATTATTTAGGAGAGCAGTTTACAATTAAATCAATTATTTGTACCGATTTGAAAGGGAATCAGATTTATCCAATCAATCCTCGTGAAGAGTTCATTTTGAAACTAGACACTTACAACCATGGAGATCAAGTTGGTCATAGATCTGTTTTCATAAAAAATTCTATACATAACCGTAATTAACAATTATAGTATGGAATTAAAGAAATTAAAGACAGGACACAATTCATATGTCAAAATGGTTATAGATCGACGATAATAAGGTCAGTGTGAGGATCTACGAATATGAGACTGGTTGGGCTGGAAAAAAATGTAGGTGGACAGAAATCCCTACATTCGGTTTGCTGTGAGTATTCATGAATTAAAAGAAATTATATAAAGTGGCAAAGTAGAACAATTTTTCACCTATAGCAATTCAGTTTCTTTTATGACGTATAGTCTAGTAATTAGCATTGGTATAATGATAACGAACAGAGAAGAAAAAGAGCCTTATCTATTTCGCATAGAAACTATAATTCTGTAGAATTTAAAGCCAAATTTAACTTAATCATAAGAAGTTAACAAATTCCAGTAAACACATAGACGGATGTGATTTCGCACACAACTGTCCTCTTACTAGTGGGGCATTAACTCTGGATCTGCCCTTAAATCTCAGCCAATTTTCTGCAATCATTAACATGCTCGCTGCATATGTAAGTTTTTACTTACATCTTAGAAAATTCTTGCATAATTATATTCCTATTTAAATAATCTAGATAAACCGTAATTCTCAAATTTAATATTCACTGCAACTGGTAACACTGCCTCAAAATTCAACTCTTATGATAATATAATGATTTTTCTGATAACATTCTTCTTTTCGATTTACTAGCATTCTTTCAGAAGCCATACCAGCTTGAGATCCGTATGTATAACTACAATAATAAAAGTAAGCACGAAGAAATAGCTTGTGTCATGGCACAAATCGAACTAAGCTAATTAATATATTGGAAGTATCAAAGATTTCCATAGGCTTCTCATTTATTTATTTAGTTCATCATAATGTGTATCATATTTTAACATTTACAAAGGAATGAACCTACTGTTTAATGAATTTATCATGAAACGATATTTCACTAAGCTAATCGTTTTATCCATTTATTATTGCACCATTAAAGATTAATGTATAAGACTGAGAGTAACTATTTTTATTCTTTTTCCAATAGTTCCAGATGAAATTAAAAACATTTTAGCTCTAGCTCTAAGTCAAATTATTCTATTAATCGTAATTTGCATAGTCTCACCCTGACGTGTGTAGACAATTGCTTCAATTAACTGAACAAAAAAGGTGAATTAAACGATATTAACCATGTTACCTTATATAAACAAATCAGTTGTTAGCTTATTAATAGCTTAGAAAATAGTAAGTACTCGCTGAAGATTTTTCAGGACAATACTCATTTCAGAAATTTGCAAAACTGTTATTATTTGTTCCTCAGCCGACAACATCCCCTTGTGTCGAAGTATGCGTAGACTATTTCTAAATGAGTCCGAATTGACAGCTTCTACTGAAATAAGCTGTGTAAACCTCGTTACAGCTGCATAAAAACTACAAACAGGTTAGATAAATGAAAATCGATAAGTAGATGAACAAAATTGAAAAATGTAAACTAATTAAAGCAACTTACGAAGAAGGTGAAATGGGAAGTATTTGGCCTTGGGAAGTGTCTGCTTAGAAAGGTTTCGAATAAATTCAGACTCTGAAATGTATATCTAAATATAACCAATTGTGGTTAAGAGATCACCATATGCTATTACAATTGTACATAGTATTTACTACTAAAAACGATAAACATTTAAATATATCTGCAAATTATCCAATTTCCAATAGTTTTGTGCAAATTAAGGTATAAAATAGCAATTTACATGAATTTAAAATGACTAAATAAAAAATTCGCAAAGCCAATATAATTTAGGCTAAAGGAGACACCTATTACTGGTGATGAATCCTTAAGAAGGTGGTCAATAACTATATATAGTGATTGAAGAAATGGTCGTAGTAAGTTGGAATAAAATATGAGCACATTCCGGGCATGATCACTACGAATCTGGAAAAATGATAGGTAATAAATCCTAAAAACAATAAACGGTAGAATTTAAAATTTGATTGCAAACATAAGAAATATAAAGTATAGAATAACGAGCAAGAAAGTATCGTCCTCACATTCAGTAAAGCATCCTGATCATCTTCATCACTATCATCGCCAGATTCCATTTTTAACAACCTACCCGAAACAGTGCCCATTTCGAGTCTTCCCACACTAGACATGATTCGATCTCTTAGGCTATCACAAGGCTGCAAAATTATATTAAGTAGTCAACTACAACGTTAATTTATTTAAAAATTAGGTTTCAAATATAAATTTTACTAGAAAATTAATAATAATACGGAGCCATAAAGGTTTTACTATAGATGATTAGTTATCTCACAGCTTTATAATATGAACTCACAAGCATATGCATACCTTGTAGAATATAACTTCAAACTGCATCCAGTCACAAATCGAGTAAATATCTTTAAGCACTTCCGTGAATGAAATTGGACCAAGCGGGCGACACACGATTGATAAACCTAATAAATATATATTTCTACACTTATTAATAATCATGAAAAAATTGATACAATATAGTAAAAATTATAACTTAACATATAAACTTTGACAACCTACTGTAGGTAAATAGCTTACCAATAGCGGATTTTATGGCAAATCTTGGAAGCAACGCATTCTTATTATATGCAATATTTATAAGCTCTTTATGATTTTGAATTGGAGTGATGTAGTCATCATTATGATTGACTGAAGAGCACATATAAGGGAGAGCATACTGCAAATTAGTTATTAATATAACGTGCAAAATAAGAAACTTACGCATGAATAAATGCATATTTTCTAAACCTATCTCATAGAATATTTTAATAGTATAAATAAGAATTAAAAATCAAGATAAATTGGTAAGTTCCATTAATAAAAATTGACTGGAATACTAAAATTTTTATAATCAACAAGATAAGCTTCAAATTCACTATAAGTGTTCAAATGAGAGCCTCTTTCAACTATTCGCAACTATACAATGAATAAATATAACTTAGCTAATTACCTTTAATGCATTCTTTCCACAAGTTTCCATTTCCTTCCAACCCAATATCTCTCCACCGTCATCCAATATCTCCTCACACAACCACTGCGTATCAGCTGCCAGTATATCTGTATTCGTTCCCTCAACCAAGCACATTGAGTCAAAATTAATACATTATTTAAAATTGTCTATTTCCAACTCCTAAATAACAAATCATAAATTAATATCGATTACATTTCGGAATTTGCACAAGAACAATGTACTGATGACAGAGACTAGCGATATAGATGCCATTGATTGAGCCTCTGCAAGTGAGATAAGTGTAATAAGACTACTTCTATGTGTTACTATATATGCTACCTTGCTTTAAAAAAAATAATCATATTGCAAGGTATTATCCTATATTTATGCATTGTTTAGTGTTACAACATCAAAAACAAACCGCATACAATATGGTATCCAATAGCCCTAATAAGAGTCCTATTATCTACTCTTTCTTTGTGCTCACTATGCCAAGGGATGAGTTCCCTATACGAGTAGGAATGAGGTATACGACTCAATTGAGATGGGACAGAGTGCAACAACGTTAGGTTCTCCGACATCAGATTTAAGTAATCCTATAACTTATATTTTAG
The DNA here is from genome assembly GCA_964036235.1 of Heterorhabditis bacteriophora. Taxonomy (NCBI): domain Eukaryota; kingdom Metazoa; phylum Nematoda; class Chromadorea; order Rhabditida; family Heterorhabditidae; genus Heterorhabditis; species Heterorhabditis bacteriophora. The sequence continues at coordinate 11,966,438 of OZ038426.1, read as the reverse complement.
CCTAATACTAAGTAAGGTTATAATGGAGTTTTTCTAAAATTATAACTAATTCATTATGCATCGAACTTACAGTAAGTAATACTGGCTTGCCGTAGTGAATTCGAACAGCACCACATCGCTGTGGTATTCCAAACCCCTTTAGCACACCCCGAAGCACTCCCAGCACACTTTCACGCATCTAAAGAACCACTCAATATTCAATGATCAGAATTATGGGTTAATTTGAATGAAACACCTTAGGTATCCCCATGAGTTCGTTAAGAAAAACACCTTCCGCAACTTGATCATACGTGTATGATACGGGCACCAAATAGCAGTCAGATATTATCCCTGAATACATTTATCTAGATAGCAATAGAAATACATGTAAAATACCATATACCTTGTTGGACAGCTTCCACTACATTAGAGATCAAGCCATGCTTAGGAATTAATGGCTTCCCGAATCGACTCCTAGGCAATATCTACATATTAACTGAAATAAAATACTATTTCATTTATTAAACTATAACAAACCTAGTTCCTTCCAAGAAAAACTCTATGCTGAGGCCTTTTTTCAGCATTTGCTCGATATATGAATGAAGTACAGCTCTAAAAAACTAAATATTGTACAACTCACATCCTATAAGCGTACTTTTGTGATATAACAAAAAGTGGGAAACTAGTAGAAGCATTAATAATGTAAGAATAATTAAATATACATACGAATAGAAAACTAGACCACTCATGTAGTACGTATAATTTCTAGGAGATATTATTCCAACCTATACAAAGCATCTTTACCACCCTCGTCAAATGGATCGAGACGTCTACGAATGAAAAATGCTCCAGTTGCTCGAAGAAGCCACCTAAAAATAGTGTAAAAGTTGATAGCTCTATTACTCAATATAGGCATAACACTCATAGTAACATGAAATTACAAGCTCAATTATTAGCATACCCGAAGCCACTTAGATTTAAATTATCTCCTGATGCTATGTGAGGTAATTGAAGTCCAAAATGCCACGCGGTCCAGGTGATAAGCAAATAATCAAGATGACTGCGGTGAAGAGGAAGATATACAAGGGGAATTCCTGACTGAAATATCCACATGTAAGAATATAAGATTATATTATAAGAAAGTTAGTATGGAATAACAAAAAGAATTAGATTTCGCCTAAATTTCGATGAAAAAATACGGAAAAAAATTGAAAATTGTCAATAAGTAATACGTAAATAACCTACTTTTTCAGCGTTTATTAATAGTTTCATTTGTTGGGGATTAACGAGGAGCTTTGTCATAAGTCGGCGAAAAACCTGTTAAAATGAAAACAATATTCCGAAATTATATATTCTTTAACAGAGAAAAAATAGTTTTAAATATTATATGCAAAATTCAAAAAAAGCGAAAATTCTTTACCTTAAATAGCAAGTAACCACATATTTTGCAGATTATCTTTGATAGACTAGCCCGTATCTCTCTGAAGAATTTGGAAGCGCGGATGTAGGCTATTGAAGAACATTGAACTGTTCCCACTATGGCATTAACACTAAAATTTCCATAATTTGGACTAATTTTAACTGTAGGAAATATACAAAATGATAAACTAACTTAATTGACCAAGTAAATTTTAAAATACCAACTATACTAATTTAGCACACATGTTTATGATCAAGACGAATTCTACTTAAATAAAAACAGCATGTGGAGTAATTAAATGATATATCTATGTACTATAAATGCCAGATTTTCATATATATATAACTTCGGAAAATGTTTTAAATATTCTTCTTCGGCACGAATACAAGGCTTTAGTCTAATACCAAATGTCAAGCTCGAGTAAAATCATTATCGTACCATTTTTTATTTGTCTTTGAAATGGGAATCAACTATTGTATGAAGTAGCATTGATCCCTGTATCGAACATAGACCAAAAATTTCGAAAAATACGGCTAGCGAACAGGAAGACTACATGTTAGTATTTCGAAATTCACCGGACTTAACTTTGCAAATAAATGTTGTTTTACCACAATAAAAAGGATGTCAGTCTTGCTGAATGTGGCTTCAAAGGTGGAATGAAGCCCATGACTTTAACATTCTAGTCAAGAAAACATTTTAAAAGATAAGTCCAATCTATAAATCTCACTAATTCAAAGAAAATCAGACTGTTTTAAAAGAGGTATTATTATTTCTCGACTTTAGATGCTCATATCTTTATCACAAAGACTGGTGGTAAGAACTATTAGAACTCCACATATAATTTTGAGGTAAATTTCATTCTTTACATACTTAAAGTTACCAGTGATGCCTTAAATACTTCCCAGCGCCTAATCACTATCATTTTCACAAAAATTGTCTATGATATAATTTTCTTCAACATTAACTATTTTAAAATAATGCTACGCACGAAAATATGATAGAACTCTTGTTATTTTTGAGTATTTTTCAACAAAATCTTTAATAACATACCGTCTTGATTCCATGACTTCCTTGTGAACACTAGGATAACAATGTGGAATTGAAGTTGAGATGGTATAGCGAAAATCAGCAAACCATCGAGAAGGTGGCTGCACCCCAGGCGCAAGTGGCCAAGGAGGTCCACCGAACTTAAAATCACAATAGAAAATAAGAAGAACTAGTATAGGTCATATGTTATTAGTACTAAATAGAGAATATTTCCATAACTTTTCACTATAATAAATAAAGGTCTAAGCTATAATTAATTCTAAATAACGTTAACATACACTAGGAATCTCGAGCATATCGATATAATTATCTTGATGATCGGGCATTGTCTGTGGAAAACATGTGGAGCACGGCGATTGTAGCTGTTTATGATTTGAATGAAACAAATCTACTGATGGAGATATCAGTGGGTACAACGGAATACGTTTGTACGGAGCAACCAGAAAAGTCTAAATTGCTCCATATTTATCATATCAAAATTAATGTCAATACATGATTATTACATAGAATTATACGAAGATACAAGCATAAAAAGTCTAGAACTCTCAAAAACAAATAAAATACATTAAATTTTAAGAATCTTGGATCTTTTGAGTAGGTAGCTTTAACTACTTATAATAAAATGAAAACAAAAGTCTCCAAAATACCAAGGTAATTTTAAATATGTTATAGTATTGGGAATATCCAGTTAGTAAGTTAGGAGTACAAGAAAATAAAAATAAAAACATTTATCACCACCATGAAATAAGTATTTATTAAAAAAATAATCGCAGCGTTAAATCATTTACTTACATGACTGCTATGTATTCCAAGTCCAGTCAGACCAAATGAATATCTATTCCTGTCCATAATGTACACTTTCAGCTAACTAAAGATGATTTTATATAGTCAAGCATAATGGAAACATCAGTAGTAATAATATTTACTAACCAAATACGGAACAGAATTATTTCTTGCGCTCCATCCACAATTGTATACTGTAATTTTCAACCACGATTAATGCGTGTAAAATTGAGTTTGATTAATAATGTTATTAGTTTGTCTCGATGTTATTTAAAATAGTATTAAGTTAAAATAATGTGGGGTTTATTTTTAACTTTGCTTGGTGTCGAACCAAAAACCATTGTAGTGGTGTCTAGTATATCTAAATAGATAGAACTTCACTAAGTACCGTATAACTGTGTATTGAATAATAAGGTTAGAATACGAAATTATTGATACGTGATATAGCAATGGCAACATAACGTTTATTTTATGTGGTTCCTCTCTAAAGGTTTAAATTTTTAAATTTCTTGAGCAATTTGAAAGCTAGCTCGCACTATTTTCTTTTTCAAAAAACAATAACTGATTTTTTTAAGTGAACCAATTCTTGTGACATGTATTTAATGTGCTTTTTAACAGTACCTTTGTATTACACCAAATCTTTTCACGTTCCTTACCCGATTAGTGACGATTAGGGTGCTTCATATGACCTTCCACATTTGGGTAGTCAACCTACTTTTTTCCACTTGTGTATACTCTGGATAAGAATATTTGAAATTAGTAATAAAATAAGTTAATCTCTTTTCTATAGATCTTTGATTACTCTTATGCAAGTGATAGTAATTTGTCACATACTAGATAATTAAAACTATAAAAGAAAGCACGAACACTGATGAAAAAAAACATTGTTTATTTGTAGTTGGATATTGCTTGTAACGAAGTAAAGAAAGCATAAACACAATTTTATTATGTCCAAATATTTCATAAATCAAATGTAATATCAAAATTTATAATCCATACTTTTAGAAACGCTCCAATCTTCTATAACACATTCGAATATCTACATTTATCTCAGTTATTTAATGCTCCTTCATGAATTATTTCATTTAGCAAGTAATTTAACTTCGATGTTGTTTTTTTTCTATTTTTAGGAATTCTTTTACTATAAATCTTAACTTCATAAAAGTATTAGTGCTCATACCTATAAACACTAAAGCGTCCGCCATTAAGCATTGATAATTGAAGTTTAAAATAAGTTAGACACTTGTATTTGTTACTTTTATCTTATAAATTATGCGTTATGGGTAAAACATACTTCTTAAAATTATTTGGTGGTTCAATAGCTGTTTCGCGCATAACAGGAGTTAAAGGCACTATTCGTGATTGAGTATGTGGAAATATAACGAAGTCAGACTGTTGTCGCTTAAAAATATATGGCTTATCGTGTTCTAAAGAAGAGTGCTTCACATACTTCCGTGCTGGGATGCATAAATGTTCGCGATCTATCGGCTGATCTTCATCCTTGATAATGCTGCTCTGTGGTAATGATTTGGAAATATTTTTCTTGTAATTAGGGATTTGTACACGCGGAATACGGTCGAACGTGGGGTGATGATGAAAGAATAAGATGGGCTGCAAAAACTGGTATACATGTTCATCAATGAGTCAGTTTTACTACGATTAACTTATTTTTATGAAAATTGTATAATACGGGAACGATTACAAAATAAATGGGAGAATTTATTGTATGCATGCATTTGTCATAATGCAGTAAAGTACTTTTGGCTCGTAACTCATTGAAACAACAGGTCATATTAAATAACACTAGTAGAGTCCACAAATATTAAGGTAAATGGTTCGTGGGATAGTTGCCCTAATTACTAATGTGTATTGGTAAAATAAATGTATTTCATGGAATATTTAATTGTCTGACCTGAGTTGATAATGAACTAGATTTCCCAGATGCGTACATTTTATCTGTCATGGCTACACTAAGAAGACTCCAGGCAGATGGTGCATGAGGATAGGCACGAATACAGTCTTGCATAAACATAACCTGAAATAATACTTGAAAACTTAGTTCTATAACATCTATCTTCATATTAATTTTTATATATTGGAACAAGGGATATAAAATTATCACTGTAAATATTGCAATAGTATTATAAAGAACTACAAAATGAGTAGAAATTTGTGACAAAATTACATTTAAAGTCAATAAAGTGATAAATATCATTAATGAGAATATTGACCTCAGCGAAACATTCACCCAAAACATGCCACATCCTACGATCAAAACCAAGCGGCGCGAGTCGAGAATGAGCAGAACCTGTATAAAGAACTGCAGTACTCGAGTTTAAACATCAAACAATTTTCAAGGTCATAAAGCATGATGGGAATTCATGGAAAATGAATATTTAAACAAATTTTTTTCAAATATTTACCTATTTTGTAATATGATCACTTTAATATTAATACAAACCAATACTATCTGGATCCAGTCCTAGTTTGTACACTGGACCTTCAAACATCGTCTGCAGTATCGCATCTATAAACTCGGCTAGAATATGAGCGTGGTCCCTGTCAACATATTACATATTCATTACTTCTACAAGTACAAATTAAATTTCATTGTTCCTAATGTGCAATAAAGAACATGATTCACCTCCTGTTAACAGGATTAATATCATTATTTCTTTTCCCACATTATCATATCCTTCTTTTTTCATATTGTAGGCTACCTATGTTAATACAGACAACTCTTTTCTACCTCCAATTCCCTTGCTTTAATAATAAATAAATAATAAATAAGTTAGGGTTGGTTGTGCAACTGAAAGCATCCTAAATTCAAGGTTATGAATCCATCTTAATGTTATAATTTTCGACGAGAGATGTATAACTAAAAAAACGGTAGTGTAAAAACTAGCAGACCGAAATTGTTCAGAAGTTCTCATAAATATTCTTGGCGGTTTCCACATTTTTTTACAGATCTTGATAATTATGAACTAAAAACTAGAAAATTTTCAACAAACTGAAGTTTTAGAGGTTTTTAATAATTTAGAGGTTATATATTACGTATAAATAATAATGACAACAAAACAAATATTGTTATAACGGTACATTTTAGAAAAGTATAATGTTCATAGATTAATGGTAGTTGAAATTTACCAAAAGCAATAGAAATTACGGATGTTTATATGGTCTAAATATGACCAAATAGGGGATCAGTTTTATAACTTTTATTCTATTTGTTATTTCCCGATTCTTCCCTTAAGAAATTGTGTATAGAAAACACGCTGGGCACAATCATCCTCATTAGTTTGTAAACTTCAATGCAACTGTTGAAAAGTTGAAGAGCTATATGTTATAATACAGAAACAATATCATATTTTTGAATTAAATAGAATATTTTAAATATATTCAACGAAATTTTCAAACAAAATCCAGTAATTATTCCAAATTTCATATATTTTAGTTCATTCTACATTAAGCTCATTGTCAGCATCAATTAATGATTTAATTGTATATTCCAAATGGCAGTCTCTGTTATTAAATAATATAGAGCATTACGAATATGCATAAGCAACAATGTATATAACACTGAAGATATAATTTGCTTTAGTCCTTGACTAAGTGGACAATGTGATCTACAATTCTGCTAAGAATTAGTGAGATAAGGTGGGACTAGTATCTATGATTACTACCTAGCTGTGATAATAAATAGATCCCTACAAAACTAATGTGCATTTTTAATTGTACAAGCGTCAGCCATGACTAGTCACTAATTACTCACAATGTTATAAAATTCTATTGCACAATATCTATATGCTACTAAGTTAATCGGAATAAAGTAATTCTTTCTCATATAAATATTTCTTGTACAACATATACATGTATATTCATACGTTTATATATAAACACAATATTAATAAAGATTGTTCTTTGCTTCTGAATACTTATTTCAGAAGAATTAGATTTTGCAAACTGATGTGTTATATTTCATTTATTTATAAAATTATATACTGAAAGAAGAAGTGAGTATACCTTATAGTAGCAATCGACAAGCATCGTGTTCGACCGCATTTCCTATCTTCTATACATGAAAGGAAAGCCGATTTATAGAAGATGGCATTTATTTCCGGCTCGATATCACAAACTTTGTTGAGCACCTGCATAATTCTTCACTTTTACGCTTTGCGTATTATGGAAATAAACATAATTAAGTACATTTGTAGGGTTATTAGATTTGAAAAAAGAGAATAAATAAAACCAAAGAAGTTATGTATTATAGAAAATAAAATAATATGATTGTTGAGCTTGTACTACCTTCTCCATAATGTGAATTGTACCTCTACCAGAAGTCTTTGGCGCTTCCGAAAGACGTTTCCATGTCACTTTTAGTGCTCGTTTCTATCATGTTTAAAGATTATCAATAGACCCACATTCAATAAAAAAAAATTATAAGAAGTTACCTGGTAATCTGTCAATTTTAGAGATAAATACTGTACAAAAACATGCAATGGATTTTCACTGTTGGGTTCCTCTTCTTGTGCAACTTTCGATTCAATGTCCGGAGAAGGTGTGAAATTAGTAGGTGGAAGGGGACCTCGAGGTGAAAGAATTGTATTTTTTTCAATTAAAAAAAAAAAAGTCAGGAAAAATGAAAATTGAAAAAGTAATAGATGGATAATAGATTTCATGGAAACAGTTTTTGATTCCACTATCGTTTAACAGTTGGAACATTTATGTGGAGACACTTACCTAGATCAAGCTCAAAGTCTTTCCATTCTTCATTCATCTCATGAATAAGCTTTTTTCTTTGGATAGCTTCTTTTATTCGCATCATATTTAGCTTAGGAATCAGTTGCAAAAGGACAATGTATAATCTCAAGAACCTATAATATAATACTCTGGAATAATAGGTACAAACAAAATTTAAAAATGTAATAAGTTTTTTCGAGATATCAAATTTAGACTTAAAATTGACTCCTTATATTATCGCTATAACTTTATACTATTTGTAACGATTAATTCAAAACATTGCTTGTGAAAGGCTTTTCACTTCTGATAAATAGCTCGTAGTTTCCCTACGTTACTCTAAAAGCGTAGCTGGGAAGCACTTCTTGTGTTATTAATGAGTCAAGATATGCTAATATAGAAACGAAGAATAGGTGAATTATAAATTCGAATGAATTTCGTATGGTAACAGGAAAACATGTGCTATATTTCCAAGCAAAATATGTGGATACCCTATATCTGAATTCAGGCGGAAGATGAGAAATTATTGCACCTCTCTGCATCCGATTGCAAAATGCTCTACGGGAAAAAGTCTTAAATATCAAGAAATTTTAATCTATAGTTCATTCCGTCTTTTTACTACATCAAATTTAAATTCGAAAATTAATACTTTTACCTTCCATCACTATTTTATGAAATATCCAAAATAATATGAGAACTATGCTTTAGTAAATCTAATTCACTGTGAAAAAGAAGCATATAATAATTGATATTTATCCATTGAACAAAATAGATGACGATATAGAGAAAACCCTCAGTAAATGAAGTCAACCTATACTTTTTAGGTAACAGGAAGTACTAGATATGTAGCATTAATAATCAGGTAACCCAAAGTTTAAAAAAATCGGTTATTTGTCAGGTTATAGCACAAAGAACCTAAAAAAAAAGAATTTGAATATCATCCTATATAGTGCACAGTCTAAAATTGATGATATAAGTATGTCTAGTTATAATAAGTTAAGGACTCAATGAAACACATACAAAGAATTTACATTTTTGAACTGCAACCTTTCATAATAAGTCGTAGTATGCATATTATAATAAAAATAATACAACGCAAAACAAATTTTAAATTTATAGAAAACATGAATATTGACAAGTCTCAAATTATATGGGGAACAGACTAGCTTTATTTCAAATTATCTTAAAGTAACACTAAGGCGAATATGGTAGCATAGAAAGAGTGAAGACATGAGCAGTTTTATTATTGCTATCTTCACTGATAATATTTCTAACTTAGATTATATTTTGATAGGCTTACTTAAGTAATCGCTTTCATCACCATTTCTGTAATATTATTGTCTTTTACCTATATTTGTGTACATTTGGAATGAGGATGAGCTACTCGATATTTTGCTTGATTTTGTTATTTAGATTAACATTTTTGTGTATTGTAGATTTGTAACGTGTATTTTCAAATTTAATTGCCAAAATTTTCTGACTGTTTCAGTTGAGTGGGTACTGAGAATTGAAATTAATTTTTACGATTTAATTATCTGAGGAATGGTAAGCATTTTTTTTCAATATATACCTTAATAATAGTTAGAAAGTAACATTTTAGTGTTTGAACAGGAAATGCATTCTTCAAGTCTTTTTGTCAGTACTAATTTAAAACCAATTTCTATCAAGCTTCTAAAATAACAATTCAAAAAATATTCATGGAAGACACTTTCCTAACAAATTTAGGTTTTCTTCTGATAAATACATAAAGGTGTGGTATAGTAGGGAAGTAGAAAACATACTGGGCTGTTATCCACTCATATTGTAGTGAAATATGAATGAATTCGCTTTCGACCGCTTATAGGTAATAATACGGACGACAACCAAAATGAATAGATATAGAAAAGTGGATGTTAGCAGCTTGATGAGTGCGTTCGGGCACTGAATCTAAAATTCATAGGTCATCTATCCACTAGGTGACAGGACGAAAGCAAAAATGTATACTTCTTTGTGACTGCAGAAAACCAACAACTGCGAAAATACCAGCAAAAATTATTATGCCCAACTATATTCCCCAAGCATTAAATAGGTGATTATCATAATTTTATTCATAATAGCGGATTACTTCAGTTTCTAGATTTCTTTCCAAGCTGGTCGTGGCTCCATAGTTATTTTATGGTAGCAATAGGATCCACAAAACGAATATTATTGTAATCAAACCTTAAATTTAAATAATTACCATTGCTAGAATAATTATGCCAGAGATCCGCAATTACAGCAAACTTCGAAGCAAATCCTTTCTAAATACTCTCCTAATCAACCTTCATTGGAAGTGCTCTTGTTAAACCCACTTGATACCACTTACGGAATTTATTAGGTTGAGTTCAGGTGCTATAACTCCTGTATGTAGGCCTTAAAGGTTAAAAATTGCAAAACTTAGTAACGATGGTGTTATAAGACAAATTATTCAAAAATATATCCTCATCACATGAAATGTACAGTATACTAAAAACTTCATTAGTGAGATGCACATTTGTATTAAATAAAAAAACCTGTCCCAAAGAAGAATAATATGCATATTTTTGAGCTTTATTGTTGTACTAACTAATGTTGATTCCTAATATATACCTATGTTCTGAATATAAACTAACAAAAAAAAATAATGTTATAGAAATAGGGTTAAAATTGAAAAATTATGGTGAAGTTATACTTAAAAATTAAACAGAAGCCTACTACGTACTTACACATGAGAATGAAAAGAAATTTACTCTGATAAGTACATAAATTGGAATTTGAGCATCAAAAATAATACCGAGAAAAATGAAAGCACCAGATCATTTATGGTATACCATTAATCCGTTAATATTCCTTGAGGCTACTAAGATTTTTACAAGATCATTTTTTAGAAATTATGCAAATAAATAATATAGGGAAAAATTTAATACATATTCACTTAAAGTTTTTCTAGAAGCACAGTCTTCAGTCTTAATTCCTCCATTCCAGAAGATGGATGTATAAATTCTTCGCCATTATGAATTGGGCCTATCTCGTGAAGCTGGGAATTGCTTTTCTGCAAATTACGGTAACTCCAGAGTCCCATATGCCTAGAACAGAACGCGATGTTTTTAACAAAATAAAATTGAGATATAAACAACTCACTTGCTTTTTCCTTGATATGCAAATACATAGAAATTATCAACGTCATCAATATCAATTTTAGACGTAGTTACATTCACATCTACACAGTCATTGTCAATGTAGAAGAATCCAACCTCATAACAGAATAATTATACAATTTATACTTTAATTAAATATTAGTAAATTTTAACAAATTAGTCACCGAGATAATTAAAATCCATTTAGCTTATATGCTTAAGATACAGTATTTTTAAATACAATACTGCGCCTAAATACCGCATTATTCTGCACGTATGTTTGTTTTTTAGTCTATATCATGGTTCAAAGTTATCCTTCCAGGTTACGGTGAATCTCTCAATCTAAAACTGAATAATTGTATGAGAGGTGACTAATTTCTGTTTTTTAGTGGAATTGTTGTACAGAATAACCATATTTCGAAACAACCGTGTATTGCCTAGACTATAATATTCAATTCAGTGTCCTATAAGCCATCTTAGAAGCTCGTTTCCTAATTAAAATGTTGACTAATCGTATGGTGTCCTCATTTTAATGGAAATCACAGCTGTGCAGGATGCAAAACCACCCAGGTGACATGTCAAGGAGACGTCATTCTAGAAGAGAGGGACCAGATAATCAATCAGTAGAGCATCATTCACGGAAGCCCAACAAGAGCAGCGAAGAAGAGGAGTCTCAAAGAAGCAACGAAAATGGCTAGAACTGATCATACGAAAGGTAGCAATTTCCAATCTGATGGTGGATGGCATTTGACTGATGCATTATTAGGCCTTATTATTTTAAGCTCTGAAAAAGTAGTTGGAAAAGAGTTCTTCACAATTAGATTGGATTTCACTTTCCGACAGCGAGATCTACGTCATTCCAAATGTATGGAATGAAAAAAGGACGAAGGTGCGAATAACTAACTCCAGCGGTAAAATTAGGAAATAGTAACTTTGAAATAAGATGTGTTCTAGAACATGCAACAGAAAAGCCTAAAGTGCAGAATTTTGCAAACATTAAGTGCAGCACTACTTATAAATATACTAACAAAGATTATATGAGCATGAAATATAAAATTGGATTATTACGTTAAACGGAGAAATGAGGTGTGCGAAATCTCAGTTTTTGAATTTTGGAGTCTTTTTGAACTACCATAGATTTGCACTAGTTTCTTGACTAAACTAGGTTCTGGTGCACCCAGTAATAATTTTGATGTAGGCATATAATTATATTTCAGTAATGAAAATTATGACTGGTGAACTACTCTTAAAAACGAGCGCACTAATGTTTATAGCGTACGAAAAATTGTCCATATAATGTTTACATGAGTAAAAATTATAGATGGTTTCACTCAATCACTGGTATTCACAAGGCACTTGGTTCAAATAACTGGAAAATATTAGTTTTCTTGAAGTCAGAAAATTAAATATATGCCTGGAGTAATATTTCCTTCCAATTATAATGTTGATTTATTAATATTAAACTAATAAAATTTTCTTGGATTCAAATGCTTACTTCAAATATTACAGATTTCAATTTCTGAATTTAATTTCGCACATCCCTGTCCCATAATAACTGACTAACAATTATAGCCCAGTGAGCAGAATGACCATTTCGTAGTGTCGGTTCAAAGTTTCGATCACAATCATATGGAACAAGAAGAGCTGAACCAGAAAGAATAAATTGACAAATTTGTGTAGCTGAAGGAAAGGGAATAACGGAAGAAGAAACTGTCCAGCTCCATAGTGACGACGCCAAAGTTGAGATCCAAGCTGCTAAAGAAGTCTTATTTCATCTTTACAACAAGCATCTTTGATTCTTACATATTTCAAATTCTTATAATTTTTCTGAAAAAAAGATTAATAGTTTAGTTATAAATATAATTATTGTCGTATAAAACAGATGATCCATTTTATAGCTAAGCTAAGGTATTTTCGGCGGGATAGACATAGAGAGAATAACAATAATATTACCTATCATCTGTTTTAGTCAGAGCTACTTGAAAGCACAAAGAAGAAAATACAGATACTATGCCTACCACATCAAAAATAATAGGAAATTTTCTTAGACCAACATTATTCGTTCATATCCCGTTACAAAATTTGTATATCATAAGTTTTAAAAACACTTAGTGCTGGTGGATAGATTTAGTTACTTTTCAAACTATATCTGTGAATACGCAATCCCATTGCATAAATAAATAAGTAAAAAAAATACCTGAAAACATTTCGCCTTGTTTGGTGAATTTAAGTTGCTTAGCTAATCCAAAAACATAAGAGGGCTCCTTTGAGACTAAGCCTATCATTCTTCCAGCCATTTGAAGTGCTACTAGACCACATCTGAATTTTTTTTTATAATTACGTTGTTAATAGCATAGATAATTACAATAGCGAATTGAACTAAACTAAGAATACGCAACTCCTACTCGCCGCCGCGCCGCCGCACTTCGGTACCCTCAAGTATCCCGTTCAGTATGCCTTGTTCTTTATTTGGGACGCACACTGATAACCGCCCATATAAACCGCCTTCATATGACAATTACTAGTGTTGCTGTAAACTTTATTACGTCAGTGTCCGCACATACGTATTGAATACATTGCTTAAAGGTAAAACCTATATTTATATAGCATACCTATTTTAAATATTAAACTTTTCCCGACAGTAGTCAAATAGTATTCAACTGGGAATTGTTTTGACTCCATTCTCCATAAAATACATATCCAATGAGAGGGAAATTATATTTTATCAGTAGAAAAGTGCTTGAATAGCAGAATAGCTTAAATAAGAATCTAGTGCATTATAAAATGCTTCCCTTTTACTTGTCAGAACTAGTTTAAAATTATATCTTATATAGTTATCACAACATAACTATCGTTTGCATATCATTTATATTTTCTTTTGCCTTCAAAATAATCAATATTTATAGTAATTATGGTATATGAAAAATCTTACATAGTCATTATTTTAGGGCTAACATAGATTTGAAAAAATACATATTTTCTCTTGTATTTATAGAGATACTTGTTTCAACAAAATTTTGAAATAAGATATGAATCTGAAATTAAAAATATGTATAATCAGATCGTAAAATTTAAAAAGTTGCAGAAATTAGGTACATTACTGTATACACATAGCAGTAAGCTCATAACTCTCAATAAAAATTGCTGGTTAAATTTGCTAGTAAAACTAGTACTGACATCGATCAAAACTGTATTTTGAATTAAAATGTCCATTTCGGTGTTTTAGTTCGGTTCAAATAATTTTAGAGCCTGAATCTAATATTCATTAAACCCACTGTGGTCCGGTTTGAGTTATGGGTTCCACGTTGCATATATGTATTTTAGCACCAGGAAGAGCTTGTCTATCGTTGAGGAAATGTCTACTTCTAACTTCCTCAATACGATTTTTCATGAACGGCGATAGATTCATCTGTGATAAACAAATGAATAAACGAAAATAATCTCAACTCTCATACTTTACATGACGGTGATTAAGGAAAAATGCAAGCATTAGGTAGCCAAATAAGGAGAAATATTGAATTAAAATGTTCCAAAGTGTACTTCCTCTACTTGTTAGCTTTTGTTCACAGATTATTACTAGTAGAGTTAATAAAACCATTCAAATTTCGACTTCTCATTTTCGGTTAAGTGTGAGCAATTTGGTTGTAATTATAGTGACATCAGAAATGGTTAAACAACATCTACAATTTATGCGACGATGTCCCATCAAAATACTTCACGTCTTCACGATGAATAAGACAGTGTAGTTGAAGTTAGAAAGAGAGAATCTTAGCTGACTTTTGTAATAAGATACATATTTTGTTTTATGAATCTAAAGGAGCATTCAATAAAAGAAAACGCCACCCAAGATCTAGTTCTTAACCATAAGATATGAGTATAGAAATGTTATGATCTGAGAACCGTTCTATAGCCAGGTGTATCAAGCTTAATCAAAAATGATATTAATGGAATGAATATTAAAGAGCGCATACTCTATCCCATAGTGTATACAATATGGATATTTTAGAGAAATAGCGATTTAGAACAATTATTTCCTTGTTTATAAATAGTCTACCAAAAGAATAATCAAACTAAGACTCCAATTATGACAGTCAGCAGTGTAGAATCCTAGTAAGAATATTTTTTCTACAATTATGTCGATTTAAAAGCTCTTAAAATATCCTGATATATCCTGAAGTTAACAGAACAGAAGAGGCCGACCCGTAGATCATTAACAATTCAAACCTATATTTGATACAAAGCTATTATAAAGTCAATAAAAACCCTACTAGATAATGATCTTTTTGTGTATCTCTAAATCCTATAGTATAATTGTTAGTTCTAAACCTATGATAAGCATTTGTATAAAGAAGTCTAATAACAATTTCAAACAAACATATGTACTTAAGAGAAATTATATTTATATTTAGACGAATATATGCCAATAGAAACTACCTCTAGAAAATCTCCTAATCACTGATATAGAAACAAAATCATGACATTCAATAAAGTACTGGATTTAACAGTAGCTGTAATGATGGTTTTTAACTCTTCTCATTATATAACTACACCATTTCCATTGATAAGAATAAAAGAATCACCCATCAACTAATCTAAGCTAGGAAATTGAAATAGTTAGATATTCATAAAAATACTAATGTTTAATATACAGTACAAATAAAAAAAAAGACACGCGAAAAATCTTAATTTGTCTAATACTTTGCTTAGTATTTCCAATACATATTTTCGTACATTAAAACACGTACGTCCTTATTCCCGAACACAATCCTCCAAGAGTTAGAGCACATTTTCCCACCAATATGTTACGGACAAAGTGTTTTAAATAACGGCTAATATTATTCTGAGAGGCATTTCTGTAGTTGTTTTACTTAATATATAATATAGTATGGACAGATTTCTTTTAACATTTTTTCTGTTGTTGTTCCTTGTATAATAATGTTTACAAATTATGAACTGGATATCTTGAAATTATTAAGGACAATGAATAGACCGGACGATCGCCGGGGATACATTGGTCAACCTCGACATCGTGAAAGATTTGAGTAAGTTAAGTTTAGTTATAAAGTATAATGTGCATATATTGGAATTTTATCTTTACTTAAAGTATTTTCACAGTTAATTTGTTAAGTTAAAGGATTCACAGTACATCGAAGAAAACCATTAGCTTAGTGATCGTTTATTTTAATAAGTTGTCAAATGAATATGCTGTCTTAGTCACGGGGATAGATACCGATCATCGCGTGAAGTCAGAGATCGTGAAAGAGATGAGAAAAGAAGAGGTATTCGGCATAATGACTATTCAGAAGCGGAGGATATGGTAGTTTAATCGTGTAATTTAATTTTTCAGCCTTATTGTAGCATTTTATTTTACTTTGCTTATTAACAAGTATTATTATTATTATTATGCAGCAAATTAGCGATGGTGGTTCTGATCATGGAGATGATACAAGTATGCGACTAGTTAGTCCTGTTGGACATAGAGAGAGAAATCGAGATGAACTGAGGAGAAAAAACAGTTTTAGGTTAAAAAAAATTTATTTATATGTTAAATAATCATTTTAAAATTGTGGAATATTGGTGGTAAGAGTTGACTATAGGTACTCAAATATTTTTCTCAGAGATGAAGAAGGACTACTTTCTGACTCGGGTATTGCATTATTGCGTGTACCTAATGACGACAGGATTCGTGATGGTGTTGTTTTCCAGTTCGAAAACTATCTTGGGGTAACTTTTGGGACTATATTTTCTTGTATACGTGAAACAAATATGGACAACTCTAGAAATAATATTGACTGGCACCTTTATTTAACTATACCTTAAGAATTTAAAAGTTTATAAATTCACAACGTAAACTATTTTCTATAATTTTTATGAATAAAATTTTCAGTTTCTACGAAAGTGGATTGAATATAGCAATATTGAAATGGAGAAAACGAGAGTCCCAGGCGCATCGCAAAAAAAGATAAATGAACATATAACAAGTGAGTAATGACGGTTCTACTAATAGTTATCACTGGTTCTTATAATTCTGTTGTACTAGAAATATAGAAAAACAATTCAAGGATTTAGTAACGTTTGCTTATTAAATATTTGCAATTGTAGATGCTACTTTTGCTGAGAAACTACGTATTATTCTGCCACCTGAAGTGTCGAGTAGAGATTCACTTGTTCATTGCGATATGGTTATCACTGGTCTTCCACCTAGCGTATTCTTTGGTAGTGGATTCGGGCATAAGTGAATTCTGTAGTATTATTTTTTAATTTAGAGTTTTGAATAAGGGTTACATTTATTAATATTAAATTACACTGTGTAATGTGAAAACATCCGAATCCTGATAAGCTTTTATTCAGAACATGGCTTGCAAAAGCGGCTGCTGCCAAAGATCTTATTGATAAGTGTCATAGAATTGGTCTGATTTCTAGTAGGCTACATGCTGCAATTGGCGATCATCCGGTGCTTGAAAAGGTTATTTCGTATTTCTTATTAAGGGTATCGCTTTTTAAGACAGTTGTTTTTCTTATTTTAACAGTAGCTTCCAATTATCATTATTGAAAACATCGTTAAGAATCGACGTTTACCGGATTTTTTCAAAGCTGTTGATGCTTTGATTCTTTTGGAGAAAAAAATGTCAAGAGGTGAGTAACTATACGTTTTATTTCCTATGTGTAATCCACGGTTTTCCAGTATGTATAGCTATGTAAATACATAATTTCTATTGCAGAACAGTGGCCTTGGGATGTACTCTTTGCTCGAGAACTGGAGTCAATAACTCTGGATAAGTTGAAGATGGTTTTTACTTCTGTGAGAAGTTATTGGTTTATTTATTGCGAGCACAGAATTTATATGCATTTATTTTGGACTTTATTCTTGTTTTTAAGGTAATGCAGAGTATTTATTTCACTGGAGATTCCGAGAAGCGGCTGGCTTCATGTCTCGATAGAGCGCAGGTTAGTTCTTAGTAGCTAATCTTGTTTTCTGCCAATTAGAAGGTATCTTTAAATAGATAAGAGAGCATTATGTTATTTTTATCTTTTGAAAGCATTGTCTAATTACGATATTTATTTAAAGTGTTATTTGATGTGAAACTTGGAAATATTATAGTATAACTCAGCATGCATTATAAACGTATTTTACATATGTCTTTTCTTCTTGTAGTCACTATTTATTTTAATACTTTTAACACGTCCTATAATAATGTATTAATTTTGAGTGTTTTCGTGGATTTAAACATCTTATGTTCATTTTCTTCAGATGCCAGCTGTGACAATGGTAGAAGATACAGACAGAATTGTACAATTTTGCCGTGAATGCAATGTGCATGGTCATAATCTCAAAGATTGCAGTACATATTATGAACGAAGAGCAAGAGAAGATGACCGAAGTTCAAGGCGTATACGTTTACAATCAAGACCTCGGTCTAGAGGCAGTACTAGAAGTGATAGGAAAGAGTTGATTAGGGGAAATAATAGAGATGATTCTCAACGTGAAAAGCAAAAAGTTCTCAGTAGTCAAACAGAGATTGAGTTGAAAATAGCTCAACAACGAGAGGAACTGTTACGAAGGGAACGCGTAAGAGAGATGATTGAACCATTAGAAGGTTCATGGAATGCCCCGACTCCTACTATACAACCCTACTTTCCTTCTATTTTACCGTATGGAAGCAGTAATGTACTTGGATCAATGAGTGTTGGAGTACCACCACTCGGTTTGTCCGGTCCTGTTCCACCAATAATGGACTCTGTATTATTAGAGCAACAACTTCGCGCCGCTCAAGAAGAAGAGATCCGGAAGAAGAAAGACGAAGATGATAAACGCTTAAAAGAAAAGGAAGAAGAACTTAAGAAAAAGATGGAACTTGAGTTAGAGGAGAAAAGGCGACAAATGGAAGAGGAAATTAGGAAACAAGTCCAACAGGAGGAACGTGCTAGACTGCAGATAGAACTTTCTAAGCAGCAAAGCTATGTCAACTTTCCTTCAGGATTTGTTGGAGCACCCAGTACGTCTAACGTTGCTTTGGGTAATGGCACTTTCAGTGGATCGAGTGGACTATCTGGATATAGTACTGGCTATGGGATTTGTGCTACAGTTGACTATGAAATGGAAGAAATCAAGCGTCTTGTGAAAGAAACTGAGGAGAAATTGATTGTACTACAGAGAAACGCCCAAGAATCTACACTATCGGCCATTTTCCAGTCAAGGGCATTTCAGACGGTGGCAGCACTTGGCGAAAATGCAAATATGTTGGATCAGAGACAAAAGCAAGAATTGCTTCGTGAGTTAAAAGCATTACTCAGCGAAGCTGTTCCTGAGAACAACCGTCGTCATCGAAAGAATATTCGTGACCGACAACGTGATTCTATTGGTCGCAATTTTGATAGGAACCACGAAGGCGATCGTAGTCGTGATCACGTAAAGAGGAGATCGAGATCGAGATCACGGGATAGACGTCGCTCTAATGATCGCAAAGAAAAAGGCAATGATTATAAAGAAATCAGAGTACAGATTGGTGGAATTACACTTCGTAATCTTACTCCGATTGAACAGCGACGGCTTGTTAGTGGAGATGTAGTTGTTGCCCAGGATATGAAAACTGGGAAATGGACAACAGCGCGTATCACCAAAGTTTCTGGTGATAGAGCAATTTTAACTATTGGCGGCAATACGACGTGGAAAAAAAATTTAAATGATCTCTATAAGGAATTGCCTAAAGGAACAATGTAAATCTGTTCAGTTTAATATATAACTTATAGATACTATCTTATTCCTTAAAGGAACTGATTGTGATTTCGTAGTTTCAGTGTTCTTACTTGTGTTTACAGAGCTTCAATCAGAAACTCAGCTTTGAATATCAAGGCTAGCTTTATTGGGAATTGTTTTCACAAAAATTCAGGACTCATTATTTCCTAATATCGCATTTTTATGATATTTATAGTATCATACCTGCTTAATATTCTATTTTTTCTAATGACCAGGTAAAAATTGATCGATGGAAATATGTAAATTTGTTGGGAGTCGTTAGAGAGGGGCGACAGAAAAATATATTGGTAGGTCTTCATTAAATATATTGTATTTATTTAATGAACCATTTATGAATTTTACGAATTGGTTGTTTAAATGTTTTGCTCGAAATCCCTAAATCACTGAATCATTGCTCCCTGAGTTAAAATCGTTCATTAGAGACCAAACTAGAATCGATTATTTGAAATTAACAGTTTATCAAACAATATTCAAATAAGCAAACTTTAATATTGTCAACTATAAGTTCAGGAGTCAATAATATTTCTGGCTACTTTGTGAAAGTTCTTTTTTTTTTATAGGTTATTCCACCACTAATTCCTCAGTTAGTTGGCTAAAAGGCAAGATTTTTATATAAGTAATTTACGAGTTCCAGCTACCATTATGTTTTATAAATATGTTTGTATTTTTTTGCTTTTTTTAAGTTGTCACGATACTGGTGGATGGTCACTAATTACACTAAGCAGAAATCAAATGACAATAATGCTCTGTTAAAGTAGAAATATGGGATACATTTCTTAGTTATCCATAACGAAACTGCTTAGAATTAGTGTTTAATAATATTAGATTTAATCCTTTGTTATAAGGAATTCCTGTATGTTGTGCGTTGTTAAAATGGTTAATTTATATATTTAAAATGAAATTATGTTAATTAGTTTTAGACTATACATGTTTTTATTTTATGCATACCAATAGCATACATACTACCATATAGTACAATGAAATATTGTAACTATTAAAGAAAATAAGTGATATATTCCTAGTTGTAAATACAATACGATAAAGTGATGGAAATCAAATTATTAAAAATTAAGCGATGAATGGGATCCGAGAGTACAAAAGCAGAGAAGTATACTTAGCTGCTATTCTACGCATACATTGCGAATAATTACTGGTCTGAATACGTTTTTCGAGGGATTTAATAAGTACAAGACACGTTTGTATGGAATATACAAACTCTATGTGAGGATTTGGCGTTAATCGCCTACATCAGGAAAACAATGGATTCTTAATATGGGCCAAGTAAAATTAAACCCGCAAAACTAACGCAGCGAGCAGGATTCGAACCTACGCGGGCAGAGCCCAATTGATTTCTAGTCAATCTCCTTAACCACTCGGACATCGCTGCGCTATGAACTTTATTAACGGTCCATAGAAGTTACTCATTCGCTCTTTGTTATGTTTATTCTTGTGATAATGCTTACCTTTTATTTTCGGAACAGATTGATGGGAACAACAAGAAAACCATTGCTACTTTAGTAAAAACAAACCCAGAGCGTAAATCTATTTTTAAAATTTGAACTTGAATTACTCATAGTAAAATACGAGTTTATATTGATAATTCTTAAATATAGCTATAACTGTTAATTTCGATATTATAGAATGACTATTGGTATCTTATGTAGTAACATTTATTGTAAAATAGTTTATTATTTTCTACCTAATAAAAACATTTGAGCTCTCTAAAATAAACATATTTTGAATACAGAAGAAATAGGACAGAAACACTACATTTTCACCCAGTATTTCTAATAACCGGATTACTTGAAACTTTCTAAGGCAAGAGGCACTGATTGAGAACCTACTAAAATCAAATAATAATTTAAAAAATACCGAGGGTAAACAAAGCCGGTCATAGCCCCTCCGGGGCAAAATAAGCTGATCAAACTCAGCTGGGAGCAAGGAGGGTTGGAAGACCTCGGCAGTTTCGTTAAGTTTACTTGAAGAGAAAAATTATTATTGAATAAAGAAATAAAAACTTTCACTGAAAAATTACTACTGTAACTACCCGATTACGAAATTGAATTAAATAGAGAATTGCATTAGTTTAGTTTCGAAAAAAATTGTCATGTTCATGATATGAGCACAAAAATGATTTGATTATGGTTAGAAAAACATATAGTATTACAGAGCACTCAATTATCGGGAACATAGAAAAGTGGTTGAGGAGGATGGGCAGAGTGTTTTAGCCATGTGAGCACTTTCGGCGAAGTACCAAATCTAACAGAAGGCATATAAGAAGAAGTCACATCAATTAGTTCGATGGAGACATCGCAGCATCTTGTTAGTAGCCTCCATAGTACCTGTAATGGCTTGTTAACGTTTAGCATAAAAAATAAACAGTAGTGAGAAGTGTTAAATAATGTTATTAACTGTTTTGTATTTATTTTAAAAACCATAACTTGCAGTGATTTATGGAAAATTATAACAAAACTGCAAAGAAAATATAGAAAAGAAACAACCTCATTAATAGGTAATTGCTGTTCTAAGTGATTCATAATTGTAACTGGATTATTGCACGTGAACCAATCGAGGTCTTTCGCTCCATCCATCTTATTTTCATAGACGGTCTTTGCCTCAAGTACAAGAAGCACTTCTAAACCTCGAAGGAGAGAAGATGAAAACGGAGTAGTTGGGGAAATATTCTGAAATCATTCTTTAACATACATAGCATTTTTAAATTTATGTGTATTTTATATTAATAATGTCTGCTTGTACTAAGTATTATTGATATTTCCACTAGGATGCTCCCCTTTTCTTTATTCTTTAAATTTCTGATGAATCAAAACTATTTTTCATTTTTACATTTTCACACTAAGCATTTTCTACTTACAGCATTCCACAATGATTGGAGATCAGAACGCAGATCACTTTCTGTCCTTCTATCTCTTTCACCTTTTCCTTTCCACTTTAAGATAAAATCACATCCCGACAAGCATGAATTAAGTCTCTGAAACCAAACATATTTTGCTTTCCATTGCTTTAAAGTATATTCCTATTTTATAGTAGATGTATTATATTCTATAAATCAACGACACATTCATTAAAAACACATAGCAGATTATAATATAAAAAATACTTTAAGGCCTAATAGCCTTTGCATTAAATATACCTTTTTGTTTCTAGTACATTTTTCAAAAACTGTAGCTGTAAATGTTGACATCGACATTATGCCAATATGCAATTATTTAGAGTCAATAATATCGCTTGCATTGTTTAGTTGTTAAAATCATGACAGAGAAACACACTGCATCACACTATAAGCCATTGATTCTTTCATGTGCATCTCAGTCTCCTGTAATAAAGTTTTCGGCACGTAGCTCATTGATGATGCTTCTTTCCGATTGCTTTGCAGTCGGCCGATGGAGCAAAAGAAAGTCCCGAGGGGAAGGAAGATGGACGATCGACCACATTAAAATAGCGCTGTTGGAGGATTTTTAATTTCCGAAAAGATAGGCTACTGGATGTGGGTGGTATTTCATACAATTGAACGAAGAAAATGATTTATTAAACTGTGTCGGAAAAAGTGATAATCCATGAAGAGAGTAGAACCCTTGATGATAGCAGTAGTTAGATTTACTTTTTGCGATAACTTCGAATGAAAAGAGAGCAAGAAGCTTGGTGGAATGTTATTTAAATTCACTTTTTCCATAGATCAGCAGTATTTCAATTCTACTTTGTTATTTTCGCATCTAACTAATTCGTCGAAATGCATTTTTAATTTAATTAATGCCAATAATGTTTTCATGAATTTAGAAAAATTTTCTGAGTATTATTTGTAGTAATGATAGTAATTTGTTGTCTCTAGCTCTAGAAATGATTTGTTTTGCAACCTACATAGTTTTTTTTGTTAGCTTGACTTATATTCGAGTTCAATTATCTTTTACCCACTGTTTAAATGTTAATTTGAATTTTCCTTAAATTGCTGTTCATATGTTATTATTATTATTGTTTCCGAGAATTTCAGATCACAAATCATATAAGCTAAATGTTTTTAAATATAGAAAGAATGGAATCCAAAGAATATGGTAGAAAATGTTTAGATCTATAGTATTAACTAACCAAATTTCTACGAATACTTCCGACAACGCATTTAAAACCGAAGCTCAACAAAATGAATTTTCTCTCAATCAACATGCCGTTCCTATCCATACTCGCTTCATTTGCATCTTGCTTTAAAAGATGCTCTATAAGGAAGATATGATTTTTTTTGAGAATATATTATTGGTTGCTAAATATGTTAATAAGTCATTAGAGTTCTCTGCAGTGATAACTTTGGAATTTATATAGTAATTATATCAATGTATTTAACGATTAGAATAAGATTATATATATTTTAGTGAAGAAGGGTTAGCATAGAATTATCTAGAACGTTATGTGGCAACCTTTGGTAACTTATCGATTTGCTATTAGAATTTGTGGAGAATTATATGCAATAAGAAAGAACAGCATATTTGAGATTATCTAAACAACATTTAACTTAATTCCTTTTTACGCGTTTAGCTCCATTATCGTCACTTCCATATTCCTACGGAACGCTTGCCTGTAATTTCCCTAGTGACACCATGGTTTCGCTCACTGCCCAGACCTATATCTCCTATCGCTACTTTGTCAGGAAACCTTTTGCACCCGATTAGCGCGCTAGTCGGCTAAATATTCCGCACTCTCAAATAGTGGATCATTCCAATCAATTACTGTAGCTAAGAGCCACGCCCACTTGGAATAAAAGGAAAGCAGGCGGACCGCCTAGCTTCGTCATGTCGCCGCTCATCGTTGTCCTACTGATGGCAAGTGCCCAAACCACCCTTGCCCTCACTTGCTATGAGAATGATAAAGAGGCAAGATTAAACTTGATTTCTCTATTTATCTTTTTATAATGACAAATTTTTTAATATTTTATATATGATTGCTGCTTATTTTTGAAGAAAAAGAAATGTCGTAATGATTTACTTTTAAATCATTACCGAAATTCCATCTAAACCTATTAGCATTCTGATGGCTCCATCAAATTATTCAGCATGAGTTATCTCGATTATATGGGCAAAAATGGCAAAAGTTTTTCTTCAGTTTTCCCAAATTGCATAATTACTGTACCACCCATTAGTGCTATAACCAAGATCTAAGCGAGGGTCATAAAACTAATCGATAGCCGGAGTTATTTTAGCAATTAATTTCTATGAGCACAATAATGGCTGCATTTACTTTAATCTCATTTGAGCTAACTTCATTTTCTGTCTAGAGGCTTCTAGTACACGGCGCAATAATGAATATTACTCTGCACTATTTTAAACCCTTAGACCACCCATGACGCATTTTCTACACTCATACATTCCTATTTAGTTGGCATTAACACAGGAAATAAGGGTTAATTGAAGTCAGCAAAAACTTTATGCCCGGGAAAAGACGCACTAGTGATTAATTCATCGAAAAAAAAAAAGAATCAGACATCAACAGGAAGTAGATATAATTGTGAAAAAAAAACAAAGAATTAAAAGAAATACTTATTAACATTGAGATTAAAGTCTTGAAAAAAATATTAATTAGAAACCTGTTTATAGGGAAATGTTTTTGAAGTGACCAACGATGCGTTTAACTATTGTGCACTAATCCCGGAAAGCGCCAATAGCGAGGGAAGATTATTTGGCATTGGTATGCCCCTACTATTTTTCCCCAGTTTAAGTTATAAGCATCTATTTATTTACCAAGTAGGATAAGATTTAGGCGAAAAGGAGGACCACCTAGCTCCGTATGATAGCTCCTTTCAGCAGTCTGATGCTATATACAAAGTACTCAGCGTATGTCTTTATGAAGTAAGTTGTTATCAAGGAATTACTTTCACTATTTCTAAAACTACTTAAGTTTTCAAAAAATATTTTTTAAATTACAGAAATATGACCTCGGCAAGCTTTCGCCTCGCTTAGCTACTCGACCTGAATTCCTTTTTCGTTGTGTCTGTAATTATGATCGGTGCAACTCCCAAAAGACGTTCCAAGGGTATCTTAATAAGGTACAAAGCGATAATGAATAGGCAGTAAATAAACTGTAGATCCAACGCTATAAAAGTAACTATGCTCTAAACGATCGTATTCTGAGTAATTTCTAGCCTCCCGTCTTTCTCGTTCATTAACCACTTCTTCGATCTCTTTAGCAAGTTATAAGTCTTAGGATTTTATATGACCTGATTCTCTTTTAGCAGCTTGCTGAGCTCTTACTTGTTAACTGTTGCTTTGTTCTTCGTAGAATATATCCTGTTGGAGGCGCAATTGTTAGAGCGATTTCAACCGTTTAATGTTCGGGTAATGGCCCCGTGATAAGTTTGTTGAAATTTTTTCCCTGAATAAAGGCTGTGCACCTGTTTGTTAACACTATAGAAAATTCATCGTATATTGGAGATTGCTTACTTACGAAACGGATTGATGAAAAGAAGTTAGGCATAGCAGGCTTGTCTCATTATTATTATTATAAAACATATATGGATGTTTTTAGTGCTTCATTATGCTGAACTCAATTCAACTAGCTACCCACTGTTCCCTAATTGTATTTTCATGCATGAAACCGCATTAAAGTAAATGCAAGTCTCATTAAAGCTAATACTTCGCCACACTATTGAAATTACTAAGGAATAGGTTTCTTATAATTTGCTCCCTAATATAAATAATAAGTATCGTTTTAAGTCTCAAATAATAGAGCTCATTGTGTTTACTGTAGCTTTTAATGGATTCGAGCAAAAAACTCAACAATTGCTTTGTTGTGAAACCTCTTGGAAATGATCAACACAGCACACGCCAAGAAATGTGCCCAAATGGTTGGAATCCACTAAATATCACATGGCGCATCTTAAAGCGATTCTATCTTGATTTCTTCACACATGTATATATTATAATAATAAAACGTTTCGACACATCTCCCCATCCGTTATTTCCTTTTTAGACTTCGTATTTCATTTTACCTTCTCAAGTGCCTCCCAAGTTTCGTCCATGATTAGAGTGCATCGATGATATAACGCACTACAAAGAAATAATCCAAGATTCCCCTCTTCTTTATTTTTCATGTATCCTATTCGCTTCAAACGTTGACGATGATACAATTTCTGTATCGCCTGAAGTTAAAATTATATTTAGATTATAAAAATATTGAAATAATAAGGTGATGTTTCTTCCGTTAACATTAACGTAATAGTGTTTAATAAAGCACAATCAGTATTTTACTTTATTCTAAGAAACAAATATTCACTCTAAAATAGAAACACCAATAAATACCAAGGTATTCTTAACTTACAGCGAACTGCGACGAAAAAGGTTGGAACTTTTCACAAGCAAATGCCATTAGATCATGGGAATTTGGAAGATAATATATTGATGAAACAGCAACACCGACCTTAAATAGTGTTTAAAAACTTAATTGACGTAGATAAATAAAATGTGAAAATACTAGAAGGAAATGCAAAATAAGCTATTCTTATGCTAGTGACCTTCTTTTAAACATGTTCTTACCTCCAGCTGTTTCTGTTCGACGTCACAGTATAGTCTATCATTTGGCAACTGAGTCTCAGCATTAATATCTCGCATTCTGAAAACGTTTAAGTAGTTGATGAAATATTTATAATAATTTTAATATATTTGTTCAAATTAAAAATTATACAATTACAGAAAATTATTAAGATTTATACTTACTGGCATAATTAGTCTAGATTAATTAAACGACTGAAGTTCTCAATAACATTTATTTTAGAACAGCTTTCTTGTAAATAATATTATATATTATATATTCTACGTACCTTAACTCATCATCAAACCATTCAAGGCTCATCTGAGAGGAGCATTCACATTCATTGAAATGCATTGAGGGAGTCCTGGAAGAGTTATATGTTTTAATAAATCACTAACGATACGATATAATATTAATTTTCAAATAGAAAAGAATTACTCAGTTCTTAACAGCTATTTTTTCTGGATGATTTTAACAGTCTTTAATAGCATAATTACATGGTTCCCTGTTAAATCTCATGTATAAAAAACTGGCAAATAAAAGTTACTCAAAATGATATTTTTTACTTATATACTAAAAATAATAGTAAACTTCATTGAACTTCGCGCCTGTCTGATTTCCTTGTTGACTCATCCTCACTCATATCATCTGTTTCAATTGCTGAGTCTAGTACTGAGCACTGGCCATGGCTGAAAGCACAACACAACATTTTAAACAATATCTTGGATTTATCTTATTTCCCAGAATTTACTTATTTACTTGTTGTTAGAAAGAGTGGTATAAAGAAATTCATATTTATTCATCAATAAGCGTAAATAATGGAAAACGTCTAAATCTCATCATGCACAAAATAAACCCTGATGCCTGAAATTTGCTTCTAATGAAGGCTAGCAGACGCAAACATCATACAATATTTTTCAGAAGGAATAATTTTTTGAATGAAAGACAACATAGAGAGAAAAGGTACCAATAATATAGAATAAAAGCATTAGATAACTAAAAAGAGTTGATGATAAGCCGATAAAATGTGATATAGATATAGGAGGGTAAAACGTCTAATTAACCATACTGCCCAATATCAAAGCTGAATTTAATAAAATAAAGCTAGGAAAATATGCCAATACCTTAATTTAGAGACAGTACTCCTCGATAATCCGCTATCTGTCATTTCATTATTCAGAACCTTCTTGCCTAACTCTGCTGTTGAGGGATCATTCTGACTTAAATCCCATAGCCTGTAACATTACCATTTCGTAGTTCACTACAAATGTCCGATTAGACGAAATAATTTAAGTAATAGGATATCAATTTTTTATTCTCTACATTTATTTAGAATTTCCCACTGAATTTTCCTGATTTAAATATGCTTTACCCTTGTGGTTCCATTGCCTTATTTATCAATTTCCTTAAATCACAGAGGTTAGATCGATTACTGATAACTGATCCACCGTAATTCGAACCACCTTCTGAACCAAATTCGCTTCTAAACAGTGAATATTATAAACAATAAAATAAAGCAGATAATGCATGTGAAGTGAGGAAAATAACAAATACTAAGATACTTACCGCGCAACAACGACGCTTCTATACATATATTTGCTATCTGTCATGCATTTAATCCTCATTAAGTCATCATTAGTAGTGTCTTCTCCCACATCTTCCGTTACATTGCTATAGAAAGTATCGTTAGGGGCATCAAGAAGCGATGTTACGGACATGACCTGAAATGACAAAACATATTCATAGTATACACATCCAAATTACTTTATCATAACTTACATCATCAAATATAGAACAGAGATCATCAACTGATGGAACCGTGGGTACTGGTTTTACGAGTCCAGGCATCGAATTGACTTTAGAGGTATTTGAATGATTAGTAGGCGCCGCAACTAAATATGAAATTGCAATATTATTAATTTTGCTTCTACCATTTTAGTTAAATAAATTATTGGATGTTCTGCTTTTGTTTCCTTCATACCTCGTATCGAATGATTTTCAAATTCATCTTCCCAGTCCTGCTGTCCTTCCCATATTATTCGAATAGACGCCGATCTGTTGGAAGAACTAGGGGAAATGTTCCGCGAATGAGAATTTCGGTCTACAATAATAAACATAATCACTTAAAGATAAATAAATAGATGTTTTATAGATGAGTTCAACATCCTACCAGGTATTCCCCACTGCCTACTGAGGACACCATCCCTATTTTTATTATTCTGTCGAATGGCATAGAGCCCACGAGTGCGACCTGATCGAGAATATCGGGGTAGATGAACTACAGATATCTAGAAAAAAAAGTATGCATTTTTGGTCTTTATATAGTTGGTATAAATATTATAAGAAGTAGCATCTAATTAAATGTTTAAATCATACCATTCCCTCACAAATAGATTTTTCCTAAATAATATTAAAGGTAAGTATTACAGACGTATATATATATTTATGTCTTGCATTCATCCGTATCTTGGTTTTTTTTTAAATTATTACTATTACGGTATGAAAGAACAATATAGTTTAAAAAAGTGACATTTGAAGGGCACAGACACCACGATTTGATGAATGATCCAAAAAGCGTATTTGTTTTCGGAGAAAGATAAGAAATAGGTATACTCGCTCAATCAAACTATACAAAATAGACTGGCATATAATATTTAGGCAAAAACTTTATAAATAGCACTCATTCAAAAGAAGAGCACCTCGCTAGTTCCACTTCCTGAGACTAAAACAGGAAATTTGTTATCTTTGCGGTAGTCCTCTTCATCTTCTCCATTAACGTCAATCTGGCTCGAAAATGATAGCTTAAATAATAACGTTAACCATTTTTTCTCCATAATCGAAGATATCTATCGAAAAGTAAAATTTGCTATTATATAGTATCCAAACTTATTTTATATAAAATTAGAAGTAGCAAGAAAAATAGGAGTTATAATAAAATAAAGAGCCATCTAACTTACACCACTTGAGTACAATAGTCGCCGATCAGCAGTGGGAATTGCATTGTATTTCGAGTTATCTAAGAGCATCCACACAAACCTAATTGGAAAATAAAGTACAGAAAATTCACATAATTAATTAATTATTCCTGGAAAATGTTTGATGTACTAACCTTCGCCCCAAAAATTTCGTGCATATTCTATACGCACAATATGACCCAACTCCTGCCACTAATAGTACCCCGCTGGTTCGTGCTGAAAATGGTTAAAAAAATTGTTCATGATTATTAAAATAAATACTTGTCACTTAATTCATGTTATTATGATTTTAGAAGACTAAAAATAATAAAGAAGAGACATTAGTAATTAATTCTGCATTTATTCAGTAGAAAAGTTCCAGTTTTCTAATACACCCTCCTTAAACCTCAGATACTTTACTGCTTTATTTCTCAATATTTAACCATTACTAGTGATTCTAAGTTATTTTATGCACAGATTCACAGCTAATGCAAACAAACTATGTCGCTTTTATACTGGCAAAAATCACAGCAGCCGGAAAATCCCGGCCAAACAACAGTATTGATTGAACATGGGATGTTGGCCCTAGATGCGTTTATTCTTACCATATATTCGCACCCCCGTAGTTAAATACTTCCCGACTTTACCCTTACCATACTACTTGCTTTCTTGATTCATACAATGGATGCTAAACTGCCACTCATATCTGCAAAGCTGTTTATAACAAAAGTCGTCAAAAGAGTCAAACGCTTGTTCCATTGCTTCGTTAACATTTAGGAAAGCCAAAA
This sequence comes from Heterorhabditis bacteriophora, assembly GCA_964036235.1. Lineage (NCBI taxonomy): Eukaryota > Metazoa > Nematoda > Chromadorea > Rhabditida > Heterorhabditidae > Heterorhabditis > Heterorhabditis bacteriophora. The sequence goes on along the minus strand of OZ038426.1, from coordinate 11,935,311 downwards.
TACGGGCTCGAACTCATATAATAGAAATATTGTAATTGTAGAACCTACCAGGTATATAAATCCTAATTTCAATCACCATTATATGTTTAATTTAAACTGTGGTAACATTTTAGCATAGGGTTTAGTCACTAAGAATAAGAAAACAGGCCAGTATTCATGATTTTAGGAGAAATTCGTCATCCGGATTGAAGCCTAGTTGGAATACGGAGTAATGTCCAAAGCAGTGATAACAGACAATGAACTAACGAAAACGTGATTGCAAGTTATAGATAAATTATTCTCAAAGCGTAGAACGTAAACCGATCAACTGCCTCCAATAGAGAGATGTATTTTTGAACAGAAGAAAACTTAATAATTCAGAAGTCGTTAGAATACCAACAGCAAAGCTGATTAATGCAGAATTATATAGGTTAATTCCGGTAAAAAGAGAAATAATAAGTCATATATACCCTTTATCCTCGTTTCTAAAATCAAACAAAACCAAATTTGCTACTACGTTAATCACCGACTAAAAGTTTTTGTCTATTTAGTGGATATGTTAAACGAGTTCCACAAATTTTTTATTCGCTTTTATCACATCGACGTATGCATAATGCCGAGCGTTTTAAGAAAAATATATATATTAGAGGAAATATTACAAAAAAACAAAAACAACGTGGAAACAGTCAGCCAAAAGCATTAATGGATAATTTCTCTAATACACTTTAGCCACAATTCCTTTTATAATTATTTGTTAATAATAATCAGGTATCATGAAAAGAACCCCACCACATTTGCATACCTCTTAAAGATGACCCATATAATGAAAATGGACTGATAAACGATAATATAATATCGTTACTATTGAAATAAACATCAATTTCTGCAGCTTCCATTAAGATCAGGACGTTCAGGAATAAATATTTTGATTAGTCTAAGAATCTATTGTAGAAAAAGAATAAATTCGGCAACGCAGATGAGAGACATTCATGAATTACGTGATCGGATCAATGGCGCTAAAGGGGCGGAACACATGGCAGATCATAGAGACTAGGGAAAGTTGAGAGATCTCTCAAATGACTAAGCCTAGATCATTTACTACCGAGATTTGAGTTTATGCAATAAGGTCCCAGCAAAAATGATCATATTTAAACTTTAAGTATTAAAGAGTATTTTTAAACTAAATAATTATTAGTATTAAACCAAATTATGGAGCGACTTAGCTCTAGTAGCAACTTTTTTAGGACCTATGTTAAACAATATTTAGCCGCTATAGCTAATAAAACAATTAATTTAAAAATACGTTTTAAAGTTGTAGAGAAAAAAAAGTTGCATTTTAATAGTTTTTTGTCTTTCCTTTCCCGTATTCTTATTTGAATCTAATGCAATTTTGTAGTTTAGTTTTTATTGATGCATAGTTAAGCCTAAGCCTACAAAACACTAACGGCAATTTAAAAGAACAAATTATTAATTACCTATAGTTGAGTACAACTTCAATAATCTATAAGACACTTCTGCTGGTCTATTTAACTGGCGAACCAAGTTGTTTTAAGTATGGCATTATCTATCAGAAAAACTAAATATACAAGAATTTAAATGAATAAAACAAAAGATTCATAAGTGTTTACTAATGAAATGTATCCTTTAATAGAGAAGAATAGCAACTCTTTCGTCTGTTTGTTGTTTCTATCGACTCAACCACTAGTGTACGAAGCGTGCCAAATGGCTTCAAAACACGGAGAAATAGCGTCATAGAATGATCAGCTGTATAACATGCATAAATTCTTTTGTTGCTTTTCACTAATATCCAGGTATACATAGGATAACAGACTATTAAATAGGTTTTCTTTGAAATATTTCACTTAATTTTTTAAAATTATTTTTGACCTTAATTTTACAAAACAAAATATAAACCCAATATTCAAAGAAAAATTTAAAAAAATAAAAAAACAAACAAAATACTGCGACATTACAGTCCAGAGCGTCAATGGACAATCCTATTTGCGAAACTATGCTCGCAGGCTGTCCGAGAATTCTCGCCTCCAGGAAAACCACTCCCGGAAATGTGCTCACGGGCAGTATAGACATCAATAGATTTGTGAATTAGCGACAGAGCATAGATGAATAGTAACACAAACAGAGAATGTAAAAGTGGTGTATTTGACTGGATTCGTCTGATGCACTGCCAGAGATGGAACTGGCAGTGGTAGAAAATCAGTCGACTCCCATATAGAGCACACCTAAAAATATAAGGTATATGCAACGTTTAAAGAAAATAACAAAATATTCTCGATAAATTACCAATATGAAACGAAGAATAAGAAACTACTAATAAGTTTACCTAATGATTACAAATAACTAACATTCTTAGTTTAAAAGAAATTTATGACCTAAAGAATCAACTGCTGTAGAAACAGTTTCATGAACCACAAGAAATATTGGGAAGTGGAATATAACCTTAAAACTTGTGTAAATGATAATATTATGAACTTACAATTTTTGAACAAGCCAGTGTTTTAATATAAATATTTTAATGGATTCGTGATAAAGCACTCTAAGTGCATCCTGTGTACTTACTATGGTAAATCAATGAAAGTCGTTCTTCATTGGAATAATCACAATCATAAATAACGGTAATAATAGTGATGAGAAATAAAAGATTAATAGAAATAAATGTAACTTAAAGGAAGAATAATAATCATATGATGGCGATATTTCAAACATCGAACTACGAGAAATTAGATGAATGTGTATTTGTTTCAAGCGATCAATGCAGAAATGCCGCGTTCTTGGAATAGTGGTTGTGTTTTAAGAAGCCGCTGGAACTTATATGTTTAACAATATCGAACTAATAATAATTAGAAAGCAATAGACTATAAATTCTTGATATTTAACTAAACATCTCATATAAATGTACTTATGAACAGTTTCATCGATACAAAGAGTTATTTAAATATACTTAATAAAATGTACATTTTTAAATGTAAAGGTACATTGTGGTTTAGACTACGTTATTAAATGGTATTGAACTTTTCATATTAAGTAAAGAAAGGGATTTAACTATAATAGATCTAGCAAAGTAATCTGCAGGAATATGTACACCTAGATGTCAAGGAAGTATTTAACTCGTCACAGAATTAAAAACTAATTAGAATAACCGCCTGGGTACAAATACGCAGTGTTAAAATTCGAAGCATGGTTACTTCCAGCCAAAACTAAAGGAAGGAAAACAGCGCCAAGCTAGAACGCAATGATGTAAAAGGACAAGAGGTTTACTACTCACCGCGACGCAACCGCTCGCAGAGGGTAATGTGCCCTAAATTATCTAAAATATATACTTTTATGAGTCCCTGGAGTTTGGGAATTACAATTTAAGTTTAAGAAAGTCTCTATGGTATATAAGATGCTGTGTAATTCTCTTAAGATTTGTTCGCAATCACAACCTCAATCAATAGTTTCGTAGTGAAAGCATGGTGAAATCCGTAAATTAAAATAACGTTTGAAAACGAGTTTTGACAGATTACAAACTACAAAATTCATTAGCATTTGAATCATAATATTAGTAGCAATAGTATTGTGTTGTAGACAAAAAAAAATTAAAGGTTATAATAATCACAATAAATTCGCAAAAAACGTATCACTTCTTTTACAATCACAGTGATGGCTTCCGAATATAACGATTTTATTATTGATTAAATATATGACCAGCATTTCTTGATGAACATCGAAAGAAATAAAGCAGTGGCAATGAGTGATTGGTTTTTTATTAAATTACTTCTAACCCATATAATTTCCAATCATTTAAAAGTTGAAGTTTTTTTTCGTAAAGTTCCATAAATTAAATCAGTTGAATAATAGACACATATAGAATAGATACTTACTTGCTTGTCTTTCTGCTTTAACAGCTTGTACCAATTACCAATCTAATAACATAATGAAGCAAATCCACCATTGTTAAATCGCTTTTGGCCTTTTCGTTCTTCTGTAAATAAGAATGTTTATTAAAATTCTTAATAATGCTCCAGACGATAATTCTTCAATATAGAAACTTTCAATAAATTTAAAGTAGCTGCTACTCATCCAAATAGGAGCCTATCTTATACGTTTCGAAAAATTTCTTGATACTAATAAAAATATCTAAAGCAAAATAATAGAAAGAAAACATTTCTGACAATCTTCACTTTTCTAATATACACCTACTGTACTCTCGTGAACATAAGCCTAATCAACGACATGGACAGAAACAATAGTTAAAAGAATAAAGACGACTTGGACACATTAAAGAAATTACTGGTGAATATCTCATCAAAAAACTCTCAATAAGAAAGTTTAGGAAATATATTGATTAAAGGTTTATTCTTTTTAATATAAATATTTCGCAACTTTATTACAGATTCTAACCACATTTGTGTAGCGAGCAGCGTTATAATATAGTGAGTTGACCCTTTTCATAAATAATATAACTGGAGAATAAAATAGTTTTTCATAAGTTTAGAGGAGAAATTTTTCCATTTCTCTTGCATACTGATGTTAGGAACATAAAATTTGACTGAGATTCGTAAGTAATTTCAGTTAGAGCATTGAATCATGCCATAATACAAGCTTGGTATAAAATACTTATTTCAATCCTTATTTATTCCAATAAATAAATCACACAAATACGTTTCAAATTTATAATAAATATTTATTCCCATACAATTTAAATCACTTAGTAAATATTAAGGTGAACATCATTTGGAATATTATGAAGCCTTTTATGAGTCTCAAATAGTTCGATGAGAGCATTACAGTAGCGAGAGTGGAGTGATTCGATCTCTTTATCAGAAGGTGTGCATTTGCGTTCAACCCTAGAAAACGGCATCTGAGTGGTGAAATAAAAACTAGAGATTGATCCAATCAGACGTGGAAGTTCAATATGAGCTAAGTAATAGTAACACTAAATACCCAACCAAATGGAAGCAACAGTACCAGTCACATTTTATGGCAATTTAAAGTAAGAATTTACATATAACTTTGTTTATAGTAAAAAAATTTCAAAAAAATATATACCTGACATAATTATTTAAGAATTCATTCATTCAGATTAATTTTATCTACTTTGATATGTAACTCTCTTTAACTAGCTAATTGTCGCATGACATCTAACGTCCAAATTAAGGTACCAAATGTATGTATGTCCATTATTTTCACTTAGCAATTTTCAAGATTATTTGTAAAGTCGTAGTAGAATGAAGTCTAAACCTTGAAAACAGAAAATTATACTGGTGGAAAAGATTAAACTATAGTTAGTTAGAGGTTGGATGTAACTCACACAGTTTACAAGAGAAAAGAATCATGCTTAGTCATTGACACACTTAATTTCTATTTTCATTACAACATATAATTCATGGATTATAATAACGAAAAAGTAACTGAAATATTTTCACCTAATAGGAGATCCTAGAACTGTCGTGATTGGTTTTCTATGTGGCAAAATACCAAATGTATAGTTGAATATCCCTCTTCCATTCATCAAGGGCGGGCAAAATCCAAGTTTATCTTTTATTAACATCTAAAAGTGTTTGACATTTAATCATCCTTGAATGTCTTACTCCAATCTCTGCGTATCTAAAGAATTCTAGCACCTGAATTTCTCTCAATCTTGATCCTCTTGGATTTGCACACTGATCGAATACGTCGTTTTCCCCAAAGTTATACATAGGTACCAAATCAGCACTGAAAAACCTTACTACTATTCACTGCAATAATAGTGAAATGTAAAGACTTTCACTTTCATGATGAGTAATATTCAAATGATAAAATATTTTTAAAAAAAAACTACAGTTGTATGGCATACATCTATTGCCTACCCATATATTAAAGCATAACGGCAAAAACCTCTACGCGAGGACAAGTTAAGATCGTGGCTACCAGGATGAGCATCTAAAGCTTCAGTGGCCCCTCCAAGTACAATTGCAATTGCACGACCTAAAATTAATATAAATGTACTACATGATGTATCAGATCTCCCATATCTGATCCTCATAATCCCTTTCCTGTGTATCTTAGCATCATCTACAAACCTTTCCCAGGATTTTCTAAGAGATATTCCAACGATTTTCTCGAAGACTCAACTCCACCTAGAAAGTGAAGAATACAATGTCTGTCTAAAAGCTCCTTAAATTGTTTGATAGTAATTGGAAATGGAACACAGAAAAAACAAAAGCCCAAAAGTCCTAATTGCATAGTTCACAAAATAATTTACCAAGGCCAATTCCTATATCCCGTCTGAATGGGAAATAAAATTGCCCGTTCAAAGTTAAAATCGTTGACTTTAGACCTGGGAATTTCTCAGAAAAACCAGTAGCATTTGTCAGCATCGATGTGAATGCACCAATTGAAAGAACACCATGAGGATGTGACCTAGAAGGGAATCACTTCCTAATGTTTTCTCTATGTGCTCTCAGCACTAACCCTTCTTTTCCACTACTTTTTAATTTGTAAGCTAACCCTATAATATAATTTCTGTCCACTGGTAGATCTGCAGTTTTAACCAGACGAAGTGGAAAGTAGTCTGCGAAATGTCTCCATATAGAGCTGTTCTTATACCATGACTGAAAAATCCCGTTAATAAATATCTAATCCATTGCGAAATATCACTATCATGGAAAAATTGAAAACAACTGTGACCCAACAACGGGATCCTCTCCTTGGTTGCTCTCTATCATATATAGTCCATGTGAAATAAACAATTATTGTCCACCAAAATGGTGTACAGAACAAGATGTAGAAGGGCAACTGAAAACCTATGAAACATGATTAATTATCTAAAACCTGAGTATATTTAAAGAAAATTAAACAATATTTTTGCAAGTGAACTCAAGTTTATGAAAATTAAATGATTATCTATACAAACCCATAAGGCGATAATTGGTAGTAATATCCAAATAAACACGAAATGAATAACTGCCAATGTCTCAAGATGTCTTTTACAGAATAAAAAGATGGGAGTTAAATCCATCCCGAGGAAGCGATAATAGTGCAGAAACATACTGAAATAAATAATTCGTTATCCTGAACGATTCCTAACAGATCACTTGGAAAATAGCTATTTACAAAATTGTACCCATTTTAAATATGAATCAATATTGTTAAGAGTTCAGAAAAGATTTGGAATTGAATATGGGAGTAGTGTGATGATTAAAATTAACTTAGCAACATTCATAATAGTCACTATCTACCTTGGTAATCCCGAAGAATAAAAAGTGCATCTTACAAAGATGCATCACTTTGATGTTAAAGAAAAACTGCAAATCAATAGTACACTTTGGTAATACGTAGAGTACACAGTAAAAAGACACGTTAAGGAAAGCATTTAGGATTTACAACTAACTAAAGAAAATTACAATCAATTGGGTAGTGCACAGTGTAGTTTAGTGTTTGAGAGGCGCTATTTACTATGATCTACCCATTGTAATGAAATATTAAGGTCAAAATGAGGGAATTACTATTAAAATAGAATAAGCCACAAGTAAATTATCTAACCATCGTCAGTACATACAACTCCAAACAGGAACAGAGAACCCATTAGTTACCATATAATTTGTGCATAGAACATTTGATGATAGATCTCTTTTGATAACTAAAGGAAGCAGGTCAGATTTATTTCATATATATGCATGAAGCAAACAATATTTTCAACGCAGTTATTGGTTTATGAGCAATATGCCATTAATTCATAAGTTTTGCTATAAAGAACTAATATCCCAAGTCATTTTAAGAGCGTAACTCAAGTTTGATAGTAATTATACGCTTATAACAAACATGAAGTTTGTCTTATATTTACTTTTGTTCTGTAAATACAAGTGATGAAAATCCATTCCATTTTATACTTCATTAAGCATTGTTTTGAAAAATTAATGTCCTAAGTTGAATAATAATGGAACAAGATAAATAGGTCTACCTATCAGTTTTAAACATTGGAGTAGTGAGTCTTTCTATCAGATGGGCCAAAATGCGCAAATTCTACGACAATTAATATTGTTACCACACATGAACAGGTGTAGAGTAAAAACTACTGTGTGAAATAGGTGATGTTGAAAACCCTAAAACAGAAGACCGTAAACCTGTTCTATTATTAGTCGTACCACGTAACCTAACTTCCAGACCTTTTACATTATGTTGCCAAACAGTGACTCATACTACAGTTTCTCAGAATCTCATTCTCGCTTTTGTTTAATTTCTTACCGTACCAGTGTTAAATAACAGAAGAATTACTTGACAATTTGTCTGTAAATCAATGCATAACACTTTCGATAAGGGTCCAAATAAACCGACTGATAAATTATTTAATAATCTGGTGAGGCAATCAATAATTAATTTTACTGTTAATTCATATATATATATATATATCCAACAAGGATGGTAATGCTGATCCAGTTGGTATTCTCTTAGAGGATGGAGTGATATTTCACTGACAGTAGTGAATTTTATTTTAAAATTTGCTCTACACTTCAAGTTATATATTTTATATTCCCCTATTAATATACCATAGGTGAGGTAAATATTGATCCGTCCAATTACAAAATTCACTATAACCTTAAAAACTGAATAAAACCTTATGATACTGAGGAAACATTATGAAAAAAAGTTGTGCATAGAAAACAATACCTAAAAGTTACGAAAACCAATAGATGTTAGTGCAAATAAATAGTCAATAAAACGTTATTTACAAACAGATATTACAAATATCACTACAACATTTACATGAAATAGGAGATTGAAAATATTCAGTTGTCAAATAAAGCAGCTATTTCTTTCAAAGCGTCAATAAAGTGCTGACGGAATCGAGCAGAGTTCTAAATCCATTAAACTTCAACTTTATCGTTATATATATATATATATATATATATAACACAAAAATATACCACGACCAACCGTATTATTAGCAGATTTATAGCTACTAATGTGTGCAAAAATACTATGATTGCCTGCGAATCGATAACAAACTCCTGTAAATAAGAATAAAACCCTTTCAGTTATATAAAAAAAGACGAAAGGAAAACTGGTACCGTATCCATTTTTGGCAACTGCTCCAAAGCATGCACCAAGCCATGAATCCTCCACATGATCTTCATTTATTTGATTTGTGCAGTTAGGAACCTGAGATAAATTACAACATGCTTCTCTTCATTTCGTTCCAGTCTAGGTACTTACATGCGAAGTAGAAAGTAGCCATGGCTGAGCAATGTAGTTATCAAGAAATGGACTTCTTATACCGAATCCCTTTGAAAGTATGAACAGGACAAACAAATGCCTGTCAATGCCCTTGCCTACCATACATTCACGATTACGTCGACTGTGATCATTGCAAGCCCTCTTCAGCGTGAAAACACGATGTTCGTTCTATAACGACTATATTCAACGAGAATTTCTTAAATTTATCTATAATTTACTAGTTAACCGTGGATGTACTATCCAACATGGCATTAACAAATGCACAAGAAAAATCCGAAACAGTTCTCAGTGTTTCAGTCCGTGAATTTTTGTAAAACCGAGCTGATGCAGGCTCATACGTAAGCACAAAGTGACCCTGGTCCTGAAAAATAGATCATTAGTTACGGATGTTGTTTAAGAGGTAATAGCAATTAGAAGCAACGAGAATGATAAACCAATCCTATAGTTCGCCAGTTGAATGGCCATTTGTACAAAAGCGTCTGGTGATACTCCACACTTTTTTATCAGTCCCTTACCGAAGTCCCTGTACGTAAACATATCTTATAAAAATATGATCAATATCTCATTAAATATAAGTGAAATTAGTTAAATACTTGAATATTGTTGCAGCAATGTCGACATCATTCATTGCTATTAAATATGTAGAAAGACAGCGGTCAATTTCAGAACTCATCTATAATAATTAATACAATAAATTAATATATCATACACCTTTAAGTTCTTGTACTTTTATTTCTCAAATCACCTCTTCATTAATTTCCAAATCCAATCGTTCAGCCAGCAACAAGTTTCTATCTTGATCGGTCATTTTTTCAGCTTTACGTTGCTCTTCTAATGTTGGATAACTTAAGCACAAACCAATCAGATATAACTAGATATATTCACAAAACCAATTAACTGGGACGAAATAGACATAATTAAGACAATAACACCTACTTCAACACCTGTGTATCAAGATATACGAAGTTCTCAAGTATATGATCAAACTCGGAACCATCGGCAATTGAATGTTCTGTTGTACCTCCACACTTAAATAGGAAATTATATAATCTAACATTATTACAATATTTCTGAACACTTCGTAAAACTGACCCTAGCATTCTTAGAGACAATGTAGTTCAGAGATTTATCTGCCCAACGGTTTGATCCGTTTCCAGTCAACATATTTCGCAAAAAATTCGAAAAAATATCGGGATCATCCTATAATTTTAATATAAACAAACACATTGTCGTAACTATATGAATATATATGTCAAAATATGTTAATTTCTAATAAAATTTGAAAACAAACCTGATCATAGCCGTAATCGTCAGCATCATCGAAAATTAGAAAGAATACAGCGCTCTCTATCCACTGTAGAGTTTTTCGATTCACAGGGTTCTCTAAGAAGAAACGCCTTCTGTTACGCGCCCATTTATCCCTGTATATTACAAATTATTAAATAATCAAATATAAATTTTAAAAAGCAACTTTAAAATCACCTCATATCAGTAGTTAGAGCAGCAACCTTAGCAGCTGAATCAATAACATGCTCATTACGATCAATTACTTCAGCAAAAATCCTAAATTTTTTAGATTCTACAGCAATAGGTAATTTTAATAAATTAAATTAAACTATCCAATTCATATTTTTTGAATCTAATTACTTTTTTTAAACAATTGAAGTACTACAACCATAAATAAAATCCTTTAAAAAGGACATTACGTAAAATAACTAACTTGGCCAGCTGTTCGATAGAGTACATATTATTCTCATTATCACAAATTTGTACCTTGAAGAGTATCCCATTATGCAACATTACTATATGTCTAGAGATACCTAAACCATATGTAACTACTCCACAATGTTTTAAAAAGAAAATAAGTTTTCAAAAATCATTATCTTGGAAACACTATCTTTCAAACATAAGAAAATAACCATAATTCTTTAAATAGTCGACTTGCTCTTCAGGAATCCTAGTAACAGCATACATCTTATCATAATGACGAGCACATAATAGGCCTCCACCAAGCTAAATAAATAAATAATTAGGGAAAAAATATACTAGAAAAGTAGTGAAAAACTAACAGGTTTAAATGTCTGCCTATCGATAGCCAGATGAGATAGTACTTCGATATAAGTAATGTGAGCTGCTCGAAAAGCACGTGTTGCTGGCTTATTTTCAATGAGATCCGTATGTGCAACGCTACTGTTGATCAATACCGATTCCCTATACATACGCTTCAATTCTCATGCACTCATCGTTCTTATTTATTAATATAAAACAATTTTTTTCCAAAACTTACCTGTTATAGAGATAAGCATATTTCTCCCAAAATGGAGTAATGAAATTATCAGCGAATAGTGAATACAGAAAAGCATATGATTGTAGCTTCCTACCTTCTTCTTTTAAAAATTTCTCGGCCTGTTCCTTTATAGAAAAATATTCTTCCTGTAAAAAATTATTTATTTTCAAGGTATAAAATCTAAGCATTAAACGTTATGTCTTGCCATGCTGTTTTGCGAAATCAAATTTAAGAGTTTAAAAAAGAAAAGAATATAAGACCTTGGTTAACAAATTTTTTACAGAAGCAAGATATTTTTCAACAGTCTCGTCTAAATTTGGTACGGATGGACTTGGCAGTAAGACGTCACAAGATTTAAGTAAACATGGAGACTTCAACAGCAACTTTTGACAGAACTGTAATGCACTTATATATTTTCATGTTTTTATAATTAATGGATAACGTAATTATAAAAATACGTACGCCCCAGATGTAGGTAGTGACGGATGGCTTTTTAGGGTCCTCAAATAACCATCCTTTATAGGAGAAGTAGAAGTGTTTTAGAAATTGACGTACAACAACGACGGGAACATATACCGAGGTTAGTGAAACAAAGGTGATCCGTGCCCACTTAAAGGGAGCATATTCGAATTAAAGCTGAATCGAGAAGATAGTGTAATATACTAGTATATTTTAGATTAAAAATAGAATTAACCTCAGCATAAATATTTTCAAACTGAGGAAATATACTGGATATAATATTCTTAGGAAATCTAAGATGATATGCTCCTGCTACAGCAACTGAAACCGTGAAATGGACAGGATGTAGAGGCCAAAGTCGATTATAAATAGTGTTCTGAAACGCTGGAATGTTCATTTACTTTATGTTTACGGCTAAAAGATTATTTTATAATTCTAATCAAATGTGAAAGTGAATTAATTTAAATTAATATTCCTGCATAACGGTGACCATACATGTAGTTTATAGCAAATTCTTTCAAACGGCGATGGAAATTTTTTGAAGAGTGGAATGGGAGGAATAACAGGACTGGACTTTTTAGCATCCATCTTTATAGAAAATCTGAAATTGCATTTAATTAAACATTCAAAAAAAATTTTTAAAAGCATATCATTAAAAAATCCAAAAAAGAAGAAAAATATCGATTAGTTTGACAATAGGCTAAAATAAAAAATACTGCTAATAATAAATAACAGAAAAAAAGCAAAATACATCTTGAATGCAGCACAAGTGATATTACAGGCAGTAGTATTATGCTGCCCGACTCAAGCCAATTTATTATTGTACACTTAAAGCATCATAGTAACTAATATTAGAACTATATATAAAAAACCGAAATTTAGCCATTTTGGAATATAATGTTTTCTAAATAGAAACGTGTATATATGTGAATTAGCGTTAAAAATCAAATATTTCAAAAGGATTCTAGTTCAAAGAATTTAAAATAATATTTTATAGAGACACAGCTCAATAGGATTTATATCTATCCAAATAGATAACAACATCTTTAAAAAATAACAGTAGTCAAATAAGCGAGTAGTAATAAAAACTACTTCTGGAGCAAAATAAGCGAATGGTTTAAATTGAACAGATTGTGGTGGTGCCTGTTGATAAACACTGCAGACACCAATTTAATCTAATTCGGTCAAGGTACATTAAACAAATAGTAATTAGGTAGTGATAATAATTTCGAAAGTCTTGGAAATTAAATTAGTAATATTTTTACTGAAAAACAATACTTCTTAAGCTATGGTTAAAAAAAAGAGATGATGCTCCGAATATGGTTAACATTAGACTGGCCAATGAATGACAAAAAATATGCATAGATGGCAAATGATAAGTAGTTTTTGAAAATTTGAGGAAAGTAAAAATTCAAAATAAAAACATAATATTAGTAAAATATATAATATGCCCACATTATCAATGCTCTGAACAACGGAGACGATTATTTCAAAAACATCAAAAAATGAATCTACACATCACAGCAAGCGTAAATAATGAAATGATAATCATCAGCATTAATCACTTTGAGACACGATGTTTTTCATCATCAAATTTTTACTTTTGCACAAAATGTGTGAGTTGATTCAGATATCTCCAATTAAACACTAAAAATGTGTACATGAGTTTATTTATAACAGCTCATGTTAAAAAAAGTGTAAACCAAACATGTGATTAATCCAATTCTGAAATACTTCCCACATAAGAAAATATTGTATAGATCATATTCTGACAAAATTATGTAATTTTCAGCAGATATACCAAATTCTTTGACGAACTCATTTAAACATTTTGTATTAGAAGAATGAAAATTGTAGTATTTACATGTGCCCAATGTATAGGTGACAGCATCTAAATAATTGAAATAAAATAGATTTCGTTACATATTACATTAGTTCCAGATATTTAAGATACTATTGAAAATAGACTCAGCGTCAGTAATTAATAAATCAGAATTCAAAATTCCCATTTGTTGTGTTTAGAAGTTATAGAAATAGATGAGTTAATTTAAACCTATAGTAATAACATGCAAACTTCGGCAATATCTATATCAATAAAGTGATTTTTGGCGACTATGATCATTCAATGAATATATATATATAGGAAGTCACATATACTGCATAATGAATGTCTTCACTAATACTCAATTAATTAGACGTGATTTTATTTCTTTACTAGTTTTCACAGACGCAGTAATCAATTAAGTAGTTAATATTAGAATAGTTAATCTCCCCCACATAAATTTATAGAAAATAAGGTTGAATAAACCCTCGTTTCAAATTCATGAGAATTTTTTGCAGAAGGATTATTTAAAATAAAACTCTGTTTCATAGTAGTATCAAATTGTTATTCTTAAAACTCTTTTTTATTGAAGTGTTTATAAAATCTAGCGTTTGGAAGTGAAAGTAGAATAATACTATAGGAAAACATTCCCAATTATCTATATACATATGCATGTAGAGTAAATAGAGATTAGGGAAAAATTGAGCAATTTTCTAGTGACTGGAGTGGAATTTATTTACCAAAATCCTTTGAATCTAAAAGTAGTAATTTTGATTCCGGAAAGAAAGCCTAATTTTTCAGCAAAATGTTCTTTGTTTTCAATATGATATGTATTCCTAAATCTCTAGCCAAGATTTCTAAAACATAACCAGTTTAAATAATGACGATTTCACAAAAGGAAACAAAATAATGGAATAATCTCTTCGAATATACTTTAGTTTATTTTTCCCTTGTGTCCGTTACGTGGGTTAAGGGAGTTTAAACTATCTTGAACACCAATAACACTAATATAGAGAGTAAATTTTAATGATATAGAATATGGCAGGTACAAATGTCTCTACAGAAGAGTAAGAAATTTCGAACTACAAGTCCTGTTTGTTGTAGTAGAAACATTAAAGTTATACCAAAAGCATAAAAATACCTTAACAATTTTATTTCATAGTTTCATAATGAAAGAGGAAACCTTTAAGAATATCAAATGTAAATTGCTCACAAGGTGTGTAAACTGTCCAACTCGAAACGTTCGTTTTGTGCAACTGATTTTCATATACAAGCTCACCCTTACAATATATTGTTTGTTCTATTATCTGAAAATTGTTAATTTACAAAAATAAGATATGAAGAATGAAATATACAATCTAATACATACTGTGGGAACCAGTTGTATGCTATTTAAAGATCGCTAGTGAAGCATCTCCGCAACAGTGTAGTCTAATCAATAGTCATTGACCCACCGTGCAACTATTTATAGTTAATAATTTTGCACGCATCAGCGCAGCTCGATAACTTTCTAGTTTTTTTTATTTACTATGTTACTTCGCTTAATTACTGGTATGTGTATATACATCGTTTAAATGAACTTGTTTAATTCACTCCTTAATATTATTCATAATTGTCATTATCAATTACTTAGCTTTATTACATTTCTGCCAAGTTTTAGGGTTTAACTTAGACTATCTTTACAGAACAAAATCATGGGATTGGTTACTTATTTCATATTGCCAAGTCTCTTGGCATTTGTAATTTTTTATGCGTATGTCTCGTATTTGACCTCTAATCAACAGGTAAGGTGAATTATATCCAGGATTATTTATATTTTGTCACTTTACCTAAGAAATACGTATTATTAGTCCCGCCATTATTGACCACTACATTATTTTCTCAATATTCTTATCGTAATAAATATGACATTTTAGGGTATAGTGTAGCTTCTTTCGTACATCGTTTATCTAAGGGATAGTTTTCTTGAAATGATAATACTTTTATCTCTTCTATTATTTTTAATGACTTTTACCTAAGGGTAGACTATGGTCACAAATAATTGGTTTTCCCTTAGTATATATTTTGTACTTCTCAAGGAAAATAGAAACATGATAAGAATCATTTGAAAAAGCATTCATTATTAAAAGACAAACAAAGAATATGACAATATACATTTCTAAGAAGTCTTCTTAACATAAATGATATTGAATGTTTCAAGTTAGTATATTTGTGCAACTAGAGATTTGTTATGTAACAGTCGCGGAGGTTTATTCTATATTCATAACAGTAAATGATAAAATTGGATCTTATCATACTAATTTAGTAAACTCAGTATTTATGTTTATTTAGTCCTAGACTATTTCTGGCTGTCACAGGTAATTCATGAAGATTTCGTCACATCTCAGTGGATAATTCTAGCATCAGGTTTCAATTTAAAATAAGAAGAAAGAATAATCAATAAAAATAGAGCCCATTTTATTTAGTAGTTGCAGAAGTTAAATAAGGGAAATTAGAAACAAAATTAAAGGCATTGACCAACATTCATTGTGCATATAAGTTATAGTAGTTTAGCTATTTTTGCTGAATTAATGTCAACTGTATGAAAACAATAAAAGAGAAAGTTTATTAGTAATTTAAGACTAACGCGTTATTATTTACATTGTCTTCAGAAAAGTGTGGAAACAGGGTTTTGTAAATTACCATAGCGGTGTCAAATGAAAAAAAAAACAACAACTAAGAGATATATGAAGATAGATGCTAAAAGCATTATATGTTTCATTGATAGTTCTCATTGTTTATTTAGTATATTATTAGTATTTTTGAGTGGATACTTTTTTCTTTTTAGGTTATATTGGAAGAAAATGGATGGTTTGGAGCAGGTGTACCTAGAAATGACAACCCTTCAATTATTCCCTTTAAAGTTGAAGTACCCGAGACCATCCTCATGGTATGACTTAATTGTTTTATAGAGTTATCAATGCTATTTATAAATTCCTCTAGGGAAAATGTTTTACAGGATCTCAAAAACCGTCTGTCAAACTCGCGAATAACACACACATTTTTGGAAGATTCAAACGACTTCTGGTATGGATTCAACTCGAAAACCTTAGCCGAGTTTAAAGATTATTGGTTACATGAATATAATTGGCGCAAACAAGAAGCAATTATAAACGAGTTCAAGCACTTTAAGACTGAGATAGAGGGTCTAAAGGTAAATAACTTGAAGTGCGTATTTAATCTCAAATTTCTAGATTTTAAAGCAAACAATGTTGGTAAAATGGATGTAGATAATGAACATTCCTACCCTATAAATATATATTGGAAAGAAAAGTCATAAATCTGTGGTAGTGTTCTGTTGTCAAAACCTAAGCCATCAAAGGAGAGAATAAATTGCGTAAAAGAGTAGTAATTTTAACTTATAAGAAACATTTTAAAGTTCGAGCTTGTTTGTATTCTTCTATTTCATGCTAACGCTTCCAAATTTCAGGTGCACTTCATTCGCACAATTCCAGATGCTAAATATGAGAAGTCTCTACCGCTTCTTATTGTACACGGTTGGCCAGGGAATGTTTTTGAGTTTTATAAACTTATTCCTATCCTGACGGACCCCATAGCGTTTGGTTTTAAATCTAATGTGAGTTATTACTTTTATGTAAGATGATAAGTGAATTCATCTTGTTGCACTTTTCATATATTCGTTAAGAAAATGTGGCTTTCATATAATATGATCATTACTGGAAAAAAAAATTAAATATTAATCTAAAGGCTCAAAGTCATGCGAAATATGCACTCATATTTCAATCCGATTTGGTAGCTCCCAAAGTTATCACAAAGGAACTCAAAATTTATAGAGAAATTTAGGAAGTTCAAAAGCATAAGAATGAGAAATTGGGAGTTATAGAAGGGGTAAATTAGAATTCGGGTTTTCAAGCGAAACAGAATACGCAATACATTATTGTATTTTGGAATACTTCAAGAAACCAACCCTAATATCTACTTACATATAGCTATTAATAAATGCTGCCTATTGTTTGGCTAAGCAGTTCTTAACTAAAATGATATACTTTGATTTCGTTATCAAGTCATATTACAGAATACTACATACCTCATTAACTTAAGGAATCAATAAATTCATTAATAAGTTTTTTAACCTTGGTGATAGTCAATGGAGCTGAAGTGGTAAATGCTGAGTAGATGGCAGGTACCCATGGAAATTACTCAACTGACTACCGTAGCCGCTCAAATTTCTAAGTAAATTTAACTATGGAATAGGTTAGAAATCATTTAAATGTCATGCTATATTTATTTATATCACGTAATACCGTCGACATTATTTTAAATTATAAACTACCAGAACTTGTTTATACAACATTAAATTAACATGAGAAAACCATGAATAAATATGGAATTTCAAGAATTATAAAAAATTTTCAGTAATTATTGAAATTGAACATGTATCCTTATACTACGTAACTAGAAAATTTCATGATTTCCAGATTGCTTTCGAAGTAATTGCTCCATCAATCCCTGGCTATGGATGGTCGGAACAGCCAAAAAAGACAGGTAATCAATGCCTTTTTTTTTGTTTTTTACAAAAAGTCACAATTTTTTTCCAAAGTATTACTAAACATTAAATACTTGTTCCTTCCTTAAAGTAATTTTGTATGCCTTCAGGTTTTAGCCAAGTAGCATGTGCCCGTATATTCCGCAAGTTAATGGACAGGCTTGGTTATGAAAAATTCTACTTACAAGGAGGTGATTGGGGATCATTAGTTAGCACCAACATTGCAAGATTGTTTCCTGATCGGTAAGCTGAAGTAACGTTCTTATATTTTCTAATCCCATATCTTTATTTTTAAATTTTAATACTATAGACCCTATAGGTAGTGTCTAATAATAAATTAACAATTACAACTAAACTTTCTTAAGAGTCTTGGGTATCCATTTGAACATGATATCTGTGATGCTTGGTGATACCATTAAGTCATCAGTTTTACAAGTTTTAGGATCTGTTTTTCCCAAGGCAAGTTATTATGTATTTCTAAGAAAATTGAAAAACAAAAAAAAGGATATTATAATAATTGTACACATTAACCAAAAGTATGGTAAAATGTACTTAATCCATTTATAGCTTCTCTTTTCTTCAAAGGCTCATGAAAACTTTAGTGTTATGGATAAGGCACTTATTCTAATTAAAGAGGGCGGTTATCTGCACCTTCAGGCCACTAAGCCCGATACTGTTGGTTAGTGTTTTTTCGTTATAAATTATTAACTAAATACATGTGGTTTTAGATCATACGTTATACATAGGAAGTAAGGAATGTTTAAGACTAAAGATTATTATTAATTTTACTAATAATAAGCGTTGTCATTAACTTGTACTGATTTGTGGTTTTGATAGCGTCTTTTTGATAACTTTAAAGTCAGTAGGGAATCATCTCTAAAATCTACTCATACTTTTTATCATAATATCAAACACATGGACGTCAAATTAGACTTTTATAACCAAATAAAAGTATAAATTAACTCCCTGGCCTTGATAAATGTTATCTAAATTAGTATTTTTAATCCTAGTTATAATTAGTAACCTGATGACACTCTTAGTGTATTCCACCTAATCGTCTAGTTATTTGATTATATGTGCTATTTTATTCTTTTTCTAGCACAATATATTACATTACTAAGTAATAATTAGATGTAATTGGAATTTTAGTATTTTAAAACCAGTAATTGTGCTTTTAATGCAAGTATCTATCAAATTCAAAGCAAACATTTAAATTGCAGGAACAGCGCTTAATGATTCACCTTTGGGATTAGCAGCATATATTCTCGAGAAATTCTCTACTTGGACAAATCTAAATAATAGGGACCTTCCTGATGGAGGATTAACTAGGTATATTGATCAACAACAAAAAATATGAGAGCTGAATATTGATAAGATCTATATAACAAATGGTATTTTTTTTTCAAACAGTATAACTGTTGCTAATATTCAGTAACTGAGATTATAAAGTAACCTTTAAAATGAAACAAATATTAATGAATTTTTCATGATCATTTTCGAAATAATTTAATACGGTTTTGAGGTCCATTATTTTGATCTTTTTATTCATTTCTTTAATATATATGAAAATATTGGAGTTGAAGTATTGTAGAGATACCGTACTTACTCTAAGAGTAGCCATAGGACTATATATAGATAAATAGATAGATAAATAGATAGATAAATAGATAGATAAATAGAGAGAGAGAGAGAGGGGGGGGGGGAGAGAGAGAGAGAGAGGGAGAGAGAGAGAGAGAGAGTTAATTGAAATAATAATGATAAAATTGTGAATAGTAATGTTCTAAATATCTGATTTTTGATATACAGAAAATTCACAAAGGAAGAACTATTGACAATAGTGATGATATATTGGATTAATGGGAACATCGTCGCCTCACAGCGTTTTTATAAGGAGGCCTTCCTCGACAATAAGAATAAGGAACTTGGCAAGTGAGTTTGAAGGAAGCCTGGCGTTTTTAAGCGGGTTTTGGACGAATGCATGGTTATTTTTTAAAGTTTTAGAAAAGCGACCTACTATGGAATTCGAAGTATTGGGTCATTGAGGAACATTTTCTTTAGTCTATATCTTAATCTACTCTAGATTTCCTATGCATTGCACTACAATAATCTTAATTTCAACAAATTTAGCATTCTTATTACCTTAAAAACTTTATTAATTGAAGATTTTATTTTATTACTGCTATAAATTTATTTTGTTTATACTTTATCAGGAATATTCATATTAATGTTGCAGGCAGTACCTGTCTGTGCCTACAGCTCATGCAAGTGCGATGAATGAATTTTTTGATCGAACGCCTTTAGAGATATCGTCAGTTCTTTATAATATTACTCACTATACGGAAATGGAGGATGTTGGACACTTTGCAGCTTTTGAAGAACCAAGAAAACTTGCTGCAGACATATTTGATTTCGTGGCTTCATTAGAATCACGAAGAAATACTGAATAGGTATTATATGATATACACCGCTACTTAGTTACTTGTTCTTGTAACATTTTTCGTCAAAGCTGTTCGATTTATCTTATGCAGTTTAAGACCTTCCTTAGATCAGTTTTCGATACTAGCCTTTTATGGTATCAGTTAATAATTGGTTATGAAATATGAATTATTGTAATTTCACTGTATTAAATGAAAATTGCGACTATTTTAAAATGTTATACAGTCGACTTCAAATACTTTGCGTTTTTGTGATTCATGCAAACAAAATGGTAAACACGAATATACATCATCTCCAATCTTGGTACTATGCATTGCAAATATATTGTAGTTTGTAGAAATTGCTACTAATTTTGGACCTTGTTTTATCAATGTAGAAGAGAAATCTTGGAAATAATACTAATGTCAACAAGCAACTAGAACATGAGCGTCTTGCATGCACATGTCTGCCTCGAATTTTATTTTTATGTATAGAGGCAGGCGACCAGAGTAATTGCACCGCCCTATCTGCTTCTCACAACAAAACCAGTTGATAAGGCGTTGCATGTGGCGTTTTTGGTTTTAGTGTTCTTTATTCGTCTCTGTGTTATTGTATTGCTATATTATGACAGTACTAGATTTTTCAATTTATATTTGTTAAAATCATAATTATCGCGTTAAAAGTGGTCATAAGTTAGGAAATTAGTATACCTTGGTTACAATATTATAGAAAAATTTAATATCATATCAAATATTCATTATATATATATATATATATTACTTCTTTTAGGTCAAAGCTGAATATGTCTTCTCCCATTCGCGTTCTTGTCACAGGTGCTGCAGGCCAGATTGGCTATTCTCTTGTGCTTCAAATAGCAAAGGGAGATGTATTTGGGAAGGTTTGTTTCATTATAAAATGAGATATTTTTAAAAGATTACCTACTACTTAAACAACGCATTTGATTATCATATGAAGGATTAATTTGAACTCTACTTATGCATTTGACAGATTTCGGGCTATATTTTATATAATTGAGGAAAGGTATAAATAAGCAATTTACCTGGTAAAATATTTATAGGAGACTCCTATTGTACTGGTTCTACTAGATATTCCTCCTATGGCGAAAGTGCTGGAAGGAGTCCAATTTGAACTCCAGGACTGTGCTCTACCCAACTTATTTGGTAAAGTAATGTATACATATTTTCCAGCTTTCTTTCTTAAAAGGAAATTATTTAAGACAATCGTGTCGAACATCCTTGTTTTATTTTTTTTAAATTCTGATGAAATACGTTCTATGCTCTTATCAGTAAAATTATGATTACTATAGTGAACATATAATCAACTGGAATTATTTTAAGGAGTTGAAGCTGTAACTAATGAAAAGGACGCCTTCCAGGATATCGATTACGCTTTTCTAGTTGGGGGTCAGTTGACGCATACGAAATAGTCTTCTGCCACAGAAGAAAAATAAGATGTTGAGACCAAAATAATTTGTTGTGCTTAGAGGAAGTTTTATATAT
This sequence comes from Heterorhabditis bacteriophora, assembly GCA_964036235.1. Classification (NCBI taxonomy): domain Eukaryota; kingdom Metazoa; phylum Nematoda; class Chromadorea; order Rhabditida; family Heterorhabditidae; genus Heterorhabditis; species Heterorhabditis bacteriophora. The sequence goes on along the minus strand of OZ038426.1, from coordinate 11,913,067 downwards.
ACTTTAGCAATGCCACGTAAAGAGGGAATGGAGCGTAAAGATCTCCTTGCTGCAAATGTTAAAATTTTTAAATCTCAAGGAAAAGCTCTTGCTGAGTATTCAAAACCATCTACTAAGGTTGGATTACATTAATTATTTCTATAATACTAATATATATATCTACATTTATTTGAGGTTATCGTTGTTGGTAATCCGGCTAACACAAATTCATTCATTTGTGCTAAATATGCTGCTGGAAAGATTCCTGCAAAAAACTTTTCTGCGATGACTCGTCTCGATCATAATCGTGCTACTGCCCAAGTCAGTTCTAACTATTTTGCTGATTCAGTTATAACGTTTTGTTTTTGTTTTTTTGCCCAAGGACTGTTGATTGCTTTACACTATGGGATCATTGATCTTCTCGTTCTTATTTCGTATCTGCTGTTCAGCTCGCTATGAAAGCAGGGGTAACGATCAAAGATGTAAAAAACGTAATTATCTGGGGGAACCACTCTGGTACGCAGTTCCCAGACGTTAAGCATGCTCAAATTATTAAAGGTGAAACGGTTTTTCTTGGTTATTGATATGCTTTTTCGTCCTACAATCATTAAAGATTTAACGGGTTAATTTTAAGGTAGTAGCTCTATTGATGCATACTCAGCAATAAACGATACTGCCTTTCTTCAGGGACCTTTCATCTCGGTGATTTAATTTTCCCATCCACAATAACTTAGTTTTGCTAGTTTTTATACCTTTTTCCTAATCCTTGTTTTTAAGTGTTTATATTCTGTTTATGTTATAGATTGTCCAAAAGCGAGGTGCTGTTATTATTGAAAAGAGAAAGCTGTCCTCAGCGATGTCTGCGGCTAAAGCAGCTTGTGATCACATCCACGATTGGCACTTTGGGACAAAGCCTGTAAATAGTATTACCGGCTACTCACTAGCTTCGAATTCTAGTAGTCTTATAGATTTAACTAGATATTTTCAATTACAGGGAGAATGGGTTTCAATGGCGGTTCCCTCAGATGGTTCGTACGGTGTTCCACAGGGTCTAATTTTTTCATTCCCTGTCACTATTGATGGTAGTACTAAAGAATGGAAGATTGTGCAGGGATTGGAGCTTGACGAATTTGCCAAGGAGAAAATGGCCATCACTACAAAGGTTATATTTTAAAAATATTTTAGAGATTAATAACTGATAGTAGTAATATTCTCTTGCACTCCAATAAACTCATTAAATATGCCTTTAAAAATTTTAGGAGTTGGAAGAGGAACGTGAAGAAGCTCTAAAAGCGTGTGATGATGCTAACATGTGAACTCCATAGATAGTTTCCACTAGACTGTATTTTTTGATATTAGGTACTATGGATTCATATTATTCTATTGTGTATAACTTTGTAATAGTAATTAAATATGTTTGTAGGTTAGTGGAACTAAATCTATGATTCACCTGTAACCTATACATACATTAATCATGTATCTATCTCGAGATCGACTTACGGATCTGATGGTTAATATTGTTCATAAATAGTTTTCTGTAAACAAAAAACGTGTTAGATCACAAAATAAATGGCTGTAATAAAATATGGGGAACATTGTGTCTAAGCGATTGTTTGATTCACGCTTACTATTATGACTTAGTGTGATACTTGGGTAGACGAGAGTTGTCCTGATTTTAATACCATTGTGTGAACTAAGTGGTTTATTCTTAAGAGGTAAGTCGCCATGGCATCACTGATATCGACTGTTACATTTAGTATAGCTTCAATACATTTGCTGCTAAATTTCGAGTGATTCATTTACTTGTGCTTACTTTCGTGCTAGATTCTCAAGTTGGTTGAAGGGTTAAGGATCCTTATCTGCATTCATTTTCTTGTAGAATTACGGGTTTGTAATTTTGAGGCGTATAATTTTCTATGGTATTTAAACATTAAAATTACAGTTTATGATCATTAAACAAGCTTGGAGTTGGTAGAACAATTAATGGTTTCTTAAAAAGTTGGGCTGTCAGCTCACAATTTTTGTTTTCGTACTTTAGCGAACTGGACAGATCCTGATTGACGCTAACTTTCTATAATAGCACTCAGTATCTCCACTTTATGATTCAGAATTGTATACGCATTCTTGAGACCTCTAGAACAAACTAATGACAATAATTAATCGTATTTATTGTCTTAACTCCAATCTAGTTTTCTTTCGAGAAGAGATCAGAGAAGAAATCCATGGTATTCTCGAGTTTTTTTTAAAAGGCGCTCTTGTTCTCGTTTATAGCACAATTACAGTCGATACGCGGGTAACTCGGCCGCCTACTGCCCCCAATACACGTTGATCTCGATTCTCACAGACTATCTCGATAATCGTGAATACTAGGTTTTCGATATGACAATATATTATGCTGTAAAACATTATCATTTTTTCGTATTATTTAAAAAATAATAATATGTAGCTCATGTTATAGGTAAGTAGTACTAATTATGAAAACGAGACACTGGTTTCTTTTTTCTAAAAACATATAATTCGAGACCTTTGTCATTATAGTCTAGGGTGTTTTTAATAAGATATTTGTATAATTGTAACTTAAATTATATAGATATTGCATTTTGACAATATATAATTTTAACATATGTTGTGTTCAATATGAATGTACGCAAGGATTGAAGGCTGGTCATCGCGTTCTGCCCTTGACCTCGTCAAGGATCTCGCTCGCCTACTAGGCCAGTCATCATTATTGTATCCGATAGTAACCACTCGCATTATTAAATCGTCACTATACTACTTTAGCAAATTATTAAAATCACTTTTTAGATAAGTGTAAAAGTGTAATGTCAAGTTTCAGTTGTCGTTATTAGTGTTATTAATATTAAACTATTTAATTATATTGCAGGAGGTTATAAGGATATTATCAGTATATTTCTTTTTCCGAGAAAAATGATTTATCACCTAAAAAAAAGATTTCATTCTCGGCGGATTTCATTCTGACCTTAGTCTCAGTGTCCAATGCAGTCTCCGTCCGAACAACTGGCTTTCTTTTTCTTGATTGCTCTCATACCATTGTCACTGACCGGTTGCAGTTTGTCGACGTGGCACTCTGCGAAATAAAATACTTATTTGTAAACCGTACATTATTCAAATATGGTCTTCTCCATTACCTATTAATATTTTATACGTTTCTTTAAAATAGATTACATAAATATAGAATTTTCTGTAAGTCTTGATATTTTATAGGAATGTCGAGTCGGATCAAGTACTGCATACTTACTTTCGTTGTCTTGACTACTTTATCTGTAGCGTCACGCACTTCTAATAGCCTTATCTCATTACATGAAGAAAACTGGACTGAGATAATGAAAGGAGAATGGATGGTTGAATTGTAAATTTAAATTGTTATTTTATTATTTCTCTTTTATACCAGAAATATCTTTCCTCTCCGTATTCATAACGTGTATATTCCACTCATGCTTAGTATGTTTCATTGATAAATATATGGGCTGAGGAAATTAGTTTGCAACATTTGTATATCTGATCTGTGATTTATTCGGGATCTCAAATTTCTTTTCTCGGATAAAATCGACGAAATGGGGTCAAACGGAACACTACGTGTATTTTCTTTCAGAAATTTTAAATTGATTATGCACGGAACGATATCTTTTTCCTAGAGAATTAAAATATTAATTGAATGAGACAAATTTAATAATTCAATTAGTAGTAAATTTAAATATTTCCTTAGTCAATAAATGTTAAAAGATAATCAAAATTATAAATACACTCATAATTATGTGTTTATCAGTTGTAGTTTTTTCCCAAACCCATTCTTCTAGTCATGCTCCTTGGTGTCCAGCATGTAAGGATTTACAGAAGGCTTGGAATGCATTTGCAGATTGGTCTAAAGACCTCAACATAATGGTTTGTTATTATTGCATATATTTTATGATTATCACTCCCTATATTTTATTATTGATATGTTCAGGTAGGTGAAGTGGATGTAACGGTTAATCCTGGCCTTTCTGGTAGATTTCTCGTCACTGCCCTTCCAACCATATACCAGTAAGTTCTGGTAGTTATTTAATATCGAATATTTATATTATTGAACCACCCATTTATGATTCTTATTCTTTTTATAGTGTGAAGGATGGCATTTTCCGTGTATATTCTGGCCCAAGAAGTAAGAACGACTTCATTTCATTCATTGAAGATAGAAGGTGGCGTACCATTGACCCTGTTCCTGACTACAAACACCCCAATAGCAAACAGTCAGTATTCATTATAAAAGAAATAGTATCCAATGACTTTGTATTACTTTTAAAATTTATCTTATTTTGGATTTTACCGTTAATTAAAACTTGTATAAACAAATTATTTCGCACATGGAAGAAGGATTTCACAATTATAGAAATAATGTAACTGAGGACTTATCGCACTACGTAATTATTTTAGAGTTCCCTGTCTGTTCTTAGCTACTTTTATAGCGTTTCATTTTCCAGAAACTAGTTCTATAGGATGTTGTTAGCGCAGTGCAAATTCCCCTTCAGGATGGCCGTTGTTGCTGTGTTTTTCAAACTTTCAATGGCAGTGCGTGATATGCACAACCATTTGGTCGAAGAAAAAGGTGTTCCATCCTGGGCGTCGTATTCACTCTTTGCTGGTGTAACGCTAGCACTTGGATGTATACTCGGATTCGTAAGCTTTTCTCATTTTTCTTTTAGTGCACATTACTTTCGCCATTTTTTAGGCTAATACTTCTTATATACGAATGTTATAGTTTATCGTGTTAATCATTGATCAAGTATTTCCCACTGCATCGAAGAAACCAGTGCAACAAGTAACAAACTCAACTAAGAAGGAGAATAGTGCTGCACTAAGTAAGAAAGGTAGGGTACAAAATTTCCTCTAGCACTATCTCTGTAAGCATTAGAAGCCCAAAAAAGTTTACGAAATAAATTTGCCTATTTTTCAATTCATACCTAGTAATAGCTAGATATTTAACGTTTTTTGTACTTAATTCTTTTGGAAATTATTTTAAAAATCATAAATAAAACTTTTTTTTTAATTAGAAAAGACTTGGTTTCGATAAAACGTGTACTTAAAAATATATTAGATGTAACTATGTTAGTTCAGTAGTCTTAATCTAAAAAGGCAGCAAATTCTTGACTGTTTTGTGAACTAATTCTTACATAAGAACATATTTGCTGAACTACTTTTCAAGGAAGTGCTCGTATAAATTTTCTTCTGTGCTATATAAATTTTTTTTTGCTTATTTAGGTAACTAAAACTCTTAAATCACTGTTACGAATGAAGATTGTAGGAGTTATCCAGGTTAAGCTTATCGTTTTTTTTGATACTATTATTGATTATAGTTAGTTATCACCTTAGATTTGTTTCAATCTAAAAATTGCAATAAAGTAAATACTTTTTAGCTGTTATTTAAATTTAACTCCTAATCATTAATATATTATATCATTTTAAATCCATAGTATTGCATTAATACTGAACAAGAAAGCGACTTTGTATGAAAGCCATTTATTGTGATATTTACCGAACCAATTAGGACATTTTCTGCTTAATTTTAAGCAGTTTTATAATTTGCTTTTGAAATCGAGAATATTTTGGCAAACTGAAATCTATATTGTTTGTGACTAAGTGAATTTAAGGCTCAAACAATATGGATATCAATATGACAATAAACTCTGGTTAATACACATTTTGAATTTTAAGAGTTGCATGGCTATGCAAATATTAGTTGGAATAGTTTTCCTAATTACTAATGTCAGTAAGTTTTTTTTATACATATAAAGGTCAACGTTCTGTTAATTAAAGTGCTTTTAGAACAGAATGGAGAAATGAAAAGCCGTAAGGAGAAGGAAAATGTTCAGCAGAAATCCGATTCACCGAAGTCTCCAAAAAATGAAGGAAAGAAGAACAAATAAATATTTGTTTCCTATTTTCATTAATCTAGTTGCGCCACAATTTTTCTTTCTATGGCTGCAGTATTTTTATAGTGGCATGCCCTTTCATTCTGTTTCTGCCTGGAGTCACTTTTTTCATGGGTCTCATATATACTCTTTTAGCCTTCTGTAATTCTGTAAAAATCTAATATAATTATTGAAAAATTCAAATGAGTCCTAGTTTTAATAAAAACGGCGACGTCTTAACTGTTGCATGCCTCATCGATCTAGAGCTGTATTTGGTCGGCCGCAGTAATGCGATTCGAAGCGAAGTTTAATTTCACTCATTTACGCCATCATGCAATTTCTTTATGGGATCTGACATCAATTTTAGTATATTATATTCTATGGCGTTATAAACTCGTGTCCTTGTCCATCTTGTTATTGCAGTTTTGTTTGTTACGAGTGGTTTATCTTATTTGTTTTATAAGATAATCAATTTAAAAGACATTTAAAATGCACGTAAGTAATAAATTATTATACAAAGTGTACATTTTCATGTTAATTATCTGTTAAATTCAGAAAACATTCCAGTAGCAAAGCGTTGTTGGCATACTTAGTTTTTGCCTTGATTCTGTATTAGTTTCATATGAAGCTTTTCGGTCACAATTCCATAGCAACATTTACTTTGTTGATTTCAGTGTAAAATGGGCAAATTTGAGTGGCAGGCTCTCGAATCTAATCCAGATACTATTAATCAAGTAAGCTACTCTATAGAGAGCAGTTATATTTGGAATTTACAATGCTGCACCAGAAATGTAAAACTAAGTTTTTTTACAGTTCCTAGCTAAAATTGGAGTTGAGAGTGTAGAATGTGTTGATGTGTTTTCGTTTGACGGCGACAGTCTTTCGTTCGTTCCTACACCACAGCTAGCCATGCTTCTTTGCTTTCCAAACTACGAAAAGGTGTGTATAATTTTGAAGCTATCAGTATTGGTAAGCTTTGCTGCAGTTTAGAAAACTCAAAGTATCCAAACTTTTTTTCCCAGGTTGATGCCATTATGGCCCCAATTTACGATAAGATGAAGTTGGAATGCGCAACACCGCCTACTGATATTTTTTTCATGAAACAGAAGATTAGCAATGCATGTGGAACGTTTGCGCTGTTCCACGCCCTAGCCAACTTGGAGGGAGTTATTGATTTGGGCTAGTTTTTGTGTTATAAGCACTTAATGGATCTTCACGTGTTAGCGGTAGTGAGAATAGAATTTGTGACTTAATATTTGTAAGTGGTTAGGATATATGTCAGGAAATACTAACGTCTATTTTATAATAGATTTTTTATCGATATGATACATGATAAATTATCATATAATTCCTAACTTATGTAATGATTTTTTCCAATGTGCCAATATCATAACTATGCATTATTCAGGATCAGGATCGTTTTATAAATGGTTGACGGTGGCAAAGGGTGTTGATGCTGACCAAAGGTCCGATTTGTTAGCTAACGGTATATGCAACTTCCAGTTTGTAATTTTTTTCATTTTATTTGTCAAAGACTATTGACTTAATGTGACCATCATCAGATGATATCTTGGCAGCAGCTCATGATGAAGCTGCTCGTAATGGTGATTCTCAACAACCTACAAAAGTTGACCATCATTTCATTTGCTATGTGAACCTAAAAGGAATACTTTATGAAATTGGTAAGTATTATCAAGTAATTATCTTTTAAGATTTCTTAAGGAATAAAATAACTACTACTATCTGGCAATGCTGTATTTATAAACTGGTTATTACTTTGGAGTTTAGATTCTCGAGCTCCCTTTCCACGTCCACTAGGGCCTACGTCATGTGATACCTTGGTCAAAGATGCAGGTTTAGCATGTAATCATCTCATGAAAGAACTGAATAACGTGTCATTTGCGGCTATGGCTTTAATCCCCAAGAAATAATGTGTTCTTTATCTATCGCTAATTTTCTTCATGTTAATTCCAGCTTTCTTTATCTTACTTTATTTATTATTGGTTGGTTAAGACATTTCTCGCCTGTGATAGTGTAAATTGTCTGGTGCATTGTATGGCTATTTAATTGTTTCCCGCTTTTTATTAATAAAACTGTTTTATATACCTTATGTTTGTTTTTTATTTTGGCGATTTCGTTATATATTATAATAGTATCTACACAACTTTAAAAATGATAAAAAAAGATATCATCAAATAAGTTTACAGTTATATTTCTCGATTTTAAACTATGAGAAGGACCAAGGAAAGTGATATGCAAGCTTAAATATAGAAGGCATGGAGATTCCCTCTGTAATAATTATTGCATATTGATTAGGAGGTGAAGACTATAAGTTTTTTCACTCCTGAAATAGTTCTTGTTTTATAAATTGATTCATATTATGCTTTCGAACACTGTTTTGCAATAATTAATTTTTCATTATATGCTATCCGCAATATATTCAGGAACTCTGTTTCGTCTGCCATTTTTGTCATTGTATTATTGTTAGTACACCCATTTGAGGCTGGGATACGTTCTGCTAAGACTAGTCTTCAATCCTGAGCATTGTCAGTAACTATGAAATGCTATATTCTATCTTCAAATTTAGTACGTTATCCTAAATCATCAAGTGATTTTCTTGAAACAAACAATTGTCTTAAATCAAATAGCTTCAGAAATTAGCACCAATAATTATGCACTAGGAAAATACTTAGGATCTCATGAATCATAGGTATTTACCACTGGCTTTACTAGTATGATGAATATTTATTGAATGCATATATATTTTCATCACACTGCCAAAACAGAAATTCCTAGAGCAATTTTTTTACCTTTTTATTTTATGTTTAGAAGTAGTTCTATTGGTGTTATCACTCTCTTTGCGTATTATTCATGTCAATCGTGATTCACACGGTAATTAACTTGTCACTACTGCGTTTCAACTAAGAATTTTATACCTACTCAGCTCATTTATAAAATACCTATGACACATTCCATTATAAAATGCTTAGGATCACCACTTTTCCCTGGCCGTTTTGTGTACTTCACGTTCCCAAATAGTTATAGTTAACCAATGTTGACATTAAGTGGGCCGTTACACACTATCACTGTTGTTCTCTTCTGCCTGGTATACTTTCCTAAATGAATATCGCAATGTGTGATCAAAATATAAATGTATGATTTCTATTGTTTCATCAAACTTATTGTCTTAACGATAAATCGAATCTTGTTTACAGGTAGTTAATTTCGTATAGGAATCTTTTTTGGTCTTATTTATAGAGTGAAAAGTATCCCTAACCACTTTAAACGAAATTCTAAAAAACCCCTTTATGTTCTAAAAACACCAGATCTTTTTATAATGTACGAAATGCCTAGGAGTTTATTATGCTCTTATTTCACTCAATTTCGGGATAACATCTAGCCTTAGAGAAGTGTTTTATCTATAAGATTAAAGCTTGTTTGTATGATTACGATTCAGAACATTTTAAAATATTTTAAACAATGGATAAATCAATGGTCTATCTTGCATTTGTTCGCTTGCATATAATTCACTTAAGCTTTAATTATTAACTACTTTAGAATTCGGATGTTCTCACTAGTAAATAGTGTTAGACGAATAACATATGTATAACCACCCAATTGATGTATTAGATTATTTTAAAAGTTGGTTATTGAGAAATATGGCTAGTAATTTTCGAAATCATGATATCATAATAACCATTGAGAAATATTGTTAGTATTCTTTGACCTATCAGATGATATTACGGTGATCATTAAGAAATATGGTTAGTTTCTCGAATAATCAGTTGATATCACATGACGTTTTCCTTTCCTCTTCGATAATGGGTGGAGCTTCTTTTAGCAAGTATAAAGAAGCTCTCCATCTGCTTTTTTCGCAGGTGGAACCAGTTTTTGCCGATTAAGTATGACTAACTAACCATTTATTGCTTTTCATATTCTGCTAAACATCAAAATCCTAAACGAGACAGTCGATTTTCATTCAATATTATTTATTTTTATATTAGGTTGATTGTATTATATCTGTATTCTTTTAACTGTCATTATCACATTTTAGGAAGGCATAATAACATTATTATAGGAAATGAAACTTGCGGACTCACTCACAAGTATGCTCGGCGAATTCGTTGCCATCCAAAAAACACCAGACTTCAAGCTTTGTTCACTATCAACACAAGAGATAAATCGAGCAGTTAAGGAAGAGAAGAGAACACACTTGCTCAAAGAAAAGGCAAGTCTTATGTTATTATATAAGACAATCATATGTTAAATTCACCATTGTTTGACAATTAGGTTCCGTTGAGTTACCTTCTATAGAATACTTTCATTTCTTTACACTAGTACATTGTTTTCCGTCATATATCACTGTTATATTTTAAATGCTCATAAATAATACGTAAGTATTAAACCATGTGAAATTCTAGGGAAATTTCATCCTTTTCTCTCTTTTTTCCTAGGTTTGTATGTTTTCATAGAAGTATTTTTGTGTTTTATAATATTCAGTTACTAGGATAACAATAAAAGGCGTACATTTATTAACTATATGTAACGCTAAGTACTTTTTTCTGATAATTGCGTAATTTTTTGAGAAAATCGGCGTTTTAAATATGTGGATATCACCACAATGCATATGAGAAGTGTATGAGACTAGAAGTGTGAGTACTCTGCTATATCGAGCATTTGTTACCTGTAATTGCGGGTAGCCTGATCTCGCCAGCCATGTATGTCATACCATTGAAAATGTACAGTAAACCATTGCAGTACAAAAACCTATAGACGGGCTGCAAAACGAGTTCTATTCAGCGACTAGATTTTGTACTCGCGAAAGGGACCACGAAAACAATTCATCATTTGTTTTGTCCATGATTGATTCTTTCTATCTGAGATCTTGACACCTGGCCAGAGTTTGCGTTCGTTCAAACTCGTTTGAGTGATTTGTGACTGTTTTGTTCTACATATCTTATAATCAAGATCACGTGAAAATATGAGAATTACTCATATGTACTTAGTGTTCAAAAATGAAGTTCTTTTATTAAATATGATCTTGCGTTTTCATTGCTATGTGAAAATGTTTTGGCAATGTTATTTAGCATTAGAGAATATTTTTTTATTTTTAAGCCCATCACTCGCCCCCGTTTTCTGTCGGTTGGAGATGTTTCTGATGTCAGCCTCAATCATAATGGCATCGTCACTATGAGAAACCAATCCACTCGGCGTGAAAGACCAACGAGTCTGATAGATCGTATCCGGCAACGGATCAGTCCGAACATGAACGAGGTATTTAACTCTAAACATATTTGTGTAAGAAAGAGATTTGATTTTTTTCTAGTATGCACAGTCTCTTTTTTATGCAGTATATTGTATAACGCGATCATATTTAAAAAAGTGAGTATGTAAGAACATATTTTTATTTTTTCTGAAAAATATATAGAATGAAGTGTTTTAATCAAAAGTATTATAACAGTATAGTTCTCTCACTATATTGCTCATCCAACCTTGAATTTTCCCGTTTACCTTTTAAGTTTCAAATAATGTTCCCATTATTGAGAGGAAATTTCGGAACTAATAACAGTGGCATCCCACAAAACCAACCATTAATAAGTTTGAAAAATTAGCATAGTCTTTGATTTTGATAACAACTGCACATAAAGGTAGTGAGTATGTAAGGCACATGCAACGAATTAAGTGTATTTTATTTCAAAAATGTCTAAGAAAATATATCAGAATATTAAGATCTTTTATGCTCTTAGATTTGTCTATATCTTGCTAATATGTTAATTACAAATGGCATTGGCATTAATATAGTTTTTTATAAACTATTCTCTTGATCTTTAAACATTGTAATATCCTCATTACTTAAATAGTCATGTAAACCATTTTTCTAACATGAAGGCTTAGTGGTAAAAATTAAAGCCAAATATTTTCGTTTTGCTTTTATTTCTTTGCATAGCACAAGATAGAAGTTCAAAAAATTCTCATAAATGGATACAAGTATCAGTTTCATATTTTACGGATTCGGATTACACTTCAATAAGGATGTTAATTTTAGTAGTGAATTAAAATATAAAGAATTTCACTTAAGAGGGGCTATCTTGTATATATCTACTACTATATATTACAAATTAATGATTATATGCTGACATTTAACGATACTATTCTGTGCAGGCAATTTCGGAAGAAGAAGAGGTGGATCATACACAACGAAAGCTCTCAACAAGATCGGAAAAATTGCATATTCCAATAGTTTAAAGTTATGATCAAGATAAAAAATTTGCGGAACAAAATTAACCATTAGTTAATTTATAATAATTTCCAGTATCAGAAGATTAAATTAGTGATATTAGAAAATCATAAATGAGACTAACGATAAAAAATGAAATCATTTATTTTGTTAGTTGCCTATATGTTCATGTATCTAATTAAATGCCTTTAGTTTAAGTAGAACAACGTGCCATATTTGTGATAATAAATAAAAGTATCTATGTATAGCCTTACTATGTTCTCATGCCAGTTATAAATCTACATGTGTGTTTCATTAGTTAATTTTCATCAGTGAATTACATATTTTGTTTGTTTTGCATTGTATTAAAGTGGAAAGATCTCTCATTAAATAAATATATGTACGTTCCACTGCACTTTGGTCGTGTCCTACGGTATATTGTTGGCGTGCTATTTGAAGTGTAAAACATGAAGTTACTTCCAGTATCAACTATTAAATCTGTATTAGTGTTTTATTGTGGAACCAAGTATGAAGTTTTCTATTGTGACAGGTAGGAAAATTATATTTCGTATATATTTTTAATGCTTATGAGATAGTGCTCTAAACCTAAGTTCTCCATTTTTATAAGTTATTCTTGAAGTATTTGCCAGGGCATTTTTTTTTGGGATGTGATATATATTACTATTTCTGATTGTAATTGGAAATTAATTGTAACTGCTAATTTCCTTTAGAGTTCTTATAAAATTCTGTTCAATAGAAGATCTAGAAAATTGTATCTATTTTTAATTCTAGGTAAACCATTTAATTGGAAATTACAGAGCCACCTATGTAATGTTAAGTTTGTAGGATACTATGAGTGATTCCACTCCAATACTTTATCTATTGAATGAATTTTTAGATTTTCAATGTTGGGTGCTTTTTGCTTAATTTTTGTGGTTTCTAGACTAAACCTTCCCTTTAAAGGGGTTAGTTTGGGTGGTGGTTCAGTAGTAAAGTGAGATTATGTGTGTGTGTGAGAGAGACAGAAAACGAGTATCTTTAAAGATGAGTTTATTAATATGAGGATATATAACAATTAATGCAAATTAAACAAAGGGGAATAAAGATAAGCGGAGTAAGTCACTCAACCGTGCCCTCTCCCAGTTCTACACACGTCTGCCCCGACCCTCTATGAGGGGCGGAGTTGACCCCCTTTTATCTGGATGTTTTACAGTAATGATTAAGGGTTTGTCGGGTCATAGACCACGACAATTTTAAGGAATTAAGTTTTTCGTGATTGTTATACATTAGTCAGTGCTTTAGCAAATGATAGTGTGGCTTATAATAAGATTACCTTGATCACATTTTTATTTCCGATCTAACAATTGGCAGTAAATTTATTCTTAATTTGACCATTGTTTTCTGAAATAAAAACTTGGCAAGACATATTTTCAATTTTTTAAAAAAACATCTATGGCTATTATATTAAGAAAAACACACTATTTATAATATACAAAGAGTCTAAATGGAAAATATTCAAAGATAATTTGTTTTTTAGTTAGTGACTCTAGTTCTACTGGCAAGAGGAAAGATGAAAGCGGTCCAACTCTTCATAATCTTATCGTAAATTCACAGAGGTACGTTAAAACACTAATTCCGTAATACTTAATGCTAGTTATCGAATGAAATTACAGACTGAGGAATCCGTGCGTATCAAAGACAAGAGTTATTCCAGATGATCAAACCGTAATCTCGCAAACCCTGTTAGAACTATGCGAATCAGCTGGTCCATTTTACATTTTCTTCACGTTCATCCCATACTATTTCTCCATCCCCTGTTCTACCATAATTTTCATCATTCTTCAGATGTCATCATAACTACAGGTGGGACTGGCCTCTCTGCTAGAGATACCACTCCTGAGGTAAATGCGAAAATATTTCTAATTGATGTAGCTTCTAATAAAGTCTAAATAGCTACCGTTAAGTTTTGGAAAATCATAGCATTAATGATTTACATAAAATGTTTGTAATTTCATGTTTCTTTTATACTTGCCTGGAATACCTCTAGTTTCTCTTTAGGCAACGATGGCAGTGGTTGACCGTCGTTGTTCAGGTTTGGAGGTAGCCCTCCATACCCATTCACTTCGTTCAACACCATTGGCCGCACTTAGTCGTGCAGTTGCTGGCATTCGTGGAAAAACACTTATCGTGAATTTTCCGGGTAGTGTAAAGGCAGTTCAGGTTATTGTTTTACCGAAAATTATATTACGGTAAACACAACTAACTATCCTAATTTGATAAATATCCATATAATATTTATTTTATATACATATTCGTATAAATGATTTCAACTAAAAAATTAGGATTTTAGGAGTACTGGGAGGTATTGGAACCTATTCTCAATCATGCAGTAGATGTATTGAACAATACAGATGATGGTACTATCCACTCATCTCTGGCAAGGGAAAGATGCTTGTAGATTGAGCTGGACATAATTAAGGATAAACCAATGTGTGATTTGTTTGCATATGTTATAAATAAAAATATATTTGTCTTTCACATGCTATTCGGATAGTCCAGCTTTATTTTTTATATAAATATTATAGTTGTTAATCTAACTTCAACAATGAAGAGGTGTAATTTTATGTGAAGATCTGCGTAGATGATTTGCATCTTTCCTAGTCTTAGTTCGTTCGAGTAGCTTGAATTGGAATCAGTATGATCTACGCTAAAACCCAGTTTTGGACTACAATAGAGGTACCGATTTGGAATAAGTGGTTTTGCAGAATGGAGTTGTGAAACTCAGTTACAACATATGGGCTGGAGTTAAGAATTTTGGGATATCCTATAAGATTTATAGTTATGCAGAAGACAAGTTAACTGAACGATACTGTCTTCATGATGGTTGATAGCGAGAGTAACGAATCGTAGAGATAACCTATTTAATCCAGACAAACCTTATCGTTCTAGTCTTTGTTAAGTTAACTAATGTTTCTTTTATGGTAATCACCGTTAACTTCTGTACTAAGATTATGTATTCTGTAGAATAACAGACTTCCCTATAAACTAAATACGATTTAATCTGGATTATCTATATGTCCGTATAGTAATGGCTTTTATATTCATAAGTCAAACAAGCTACTAAAGTGATAGTTTTCTATTATTTGTATGTACAGATTTAACTCTTTTATATTGAGACTGGAGAAAGTAGTAATTATCTATATGAACTTTAGACCTTTGATTTCTGGAGTTATCTCAAATTAATCATAAGATTTTCTCTCATTCTAGTCTGAAGCAAGTTATAAATTAGTAGCCTAAAATAGGTACTAAAAGGCTTAAAATGTGGAAAATTGCGAAAGTTGACCGCAGTACTCTACACCTAGATTTGATAATATAATTGTGATTATGCGTTCTTTGATAAGTGATCTACACATCTAACATTGTTTTTAAGGAAAAGAGAAGACTGTTGTAATTCCTAGATCCACGGTTTTGATTCTCGAAAACATTATTAGTGCATAGTATTGGATTAGGTTCATTTATGGGGAAAATTACTAAGTATTTATTAACTATGTTGCTTGAGAAATTTTTGGGGTTGTCACTGGGACAAACGATAGTTATATATATTCAAACTTAATTCGTGTAATTTTTTTCATTTTAAAAACTTCATATAGTTCATATAATGGATATATGCCTGTTATTTCAGGTAGTTTGTACAAAAGCAGCCGATAATAGAAAACGAGATTGCATGTTTCCTCCTCTATGATGACGATTTAACGATCTCTTGATTTGATTATAATGTTTTGGCTGTCACATTATATCCTGCAAGACGGAAACTACTATAAGCCAAGTATGGGCTATATTTGAAACAGACATGGTCCTACTCCGTATGATACGCTTAACTGAGGATCTGATTGTGGGTGTAACATTTAGGTTGACAGAAGTGATTAGAGTTGCAGAATGACGAAATGGGTCTGGATTGTTGCCCATCTTTCTAGGCAAGTTTTCCTTGCACAAATCCGCATTACCGAATTAAATGTTGATGAAATCAATGCCACCAGGATCATCATTCAACTGAACAAAACATGAAGAGAACGTGACTTTTGATAAGATTCCACTGTGCACTGATCGTCTGCACTTGGATTATTCATTCCGCATTTGGAACTTTCTTTGGTAACAAGCTAATCTAATTAACTTGTAAACTTTTCGGGATAGTGATTTTAGATAGAGACGGAAAATTTAGAATATATTATTTGATTCGTCCATATTTTCAACACTACATGAATATCTAAAATTAAGGTGAAAGTATCATGACACATGAAGGAACAAAAATCCGATATCACCTAACAAATATGCAATAATAGCAAAATCATTACAAAAAACAAGTATATGGGATAAATAAATTGTTTAATTATATGTGCTTCATCTGATGACAAGTTGGTTAAATAACTTAGGCTTAGCTTCGAAATTAAAAGATGTATTAAGAACCAATGAATGGTTAAAATTTTGTAAATTTTTGTAAATTATTTGGATGAACTGATATTAACAAATTCAAAATTTACGAAATACACCTAATATTTGTTTTTGTGCAACGCCCATTTTTTAGTTGTAATTTATGAAATAATGTGCAGACTCTAATTTCATAATAACGTCATATTTGAAAGTTATTTTATCTGATTACACATATAATCAATCACTAATGATAGATTTATGCCAATGGTGATACTAGAACTTTTTACAGAAACCCGAATTCCTATGCTCTAACATTTCTTTCCCTTGAGCTTTTCTGATGAATCAGTAGATGAGTACTATGTAGATCTAGACTATAATGGGATAGTTCAGAGTGACAGAGTGATTCTATAAAAGGAGCAGCGCCCGCCCCTCACCGCACTATAGTTCCTATGTTCGAATCTGTTTTACACTTTTCCGCGCGCATTTGATCATCAGACATTCAGTCTCCGTTCCAATATTTCTTATTTTTCAATAGCTCTATTATAGAAGAACAGATTTTATCTACAAATGCTCTTTAAAATATAGGCCGTCTAATGCCTTTCTAACTGTCTAATTTATATTTAATTTAAAATTAATGAATACATTTAGATATGAAATTTGCCGATTCGCTAGTGTCTATGATTGGCGATTTCGCCGCTATGAAGCGTACCCCAGATTATCAACCACAAGAAACTCCGGTACCGGCAAAGACGGAAGATGAGAATAAAGGAACAGGTTCAAGGAGACACTCCCTCAATATTAGCATAGGCACGGTATGATACAAGATACAATAAGTTATTTAATCAGGGAAAGTTCCTTATTAACTTGCTAATTATATTTTACAAGGTATATTAGACTTTAAATTGCTTTTACTTTAGCTTTGCCATTTTTCCAATTTATCTTCACTAATCAACACATTGTGCCTATAATCTCTGCTTACCACCCAAGATCCACTAGAAAATCTTTGCATATGATTTTTCGTTTCGCCATTAGGCAGGCAAACACTCGAACTCCTCCCCTCGTCTATAATGTGACATGGAGGAACCTGTTCTAGTTTGTTTTCATTTGAGTAGTGATGAAATTTGATTGTAAACAACCGACCTGAGATACATGTCACTTCTATCAAATGACATCAAAAATCAAATCCTAATCTTTGAGAAAATTAAATGAAAATTGTACCAAACGTAATTTATTGCCTAGTTTTGCTTCAGGAGGAGATTCCAACAATAATTCCCCGTCGCATCCGTTCAGAATCTATTTGCGTAACCACTTCAGGAGATCCAAGAAAGTACAACAAGACTAACAGGAGGTTTGTAGTAGTTATATATTTTAACAACATAGACAAAGCGTAAATCAGCAGGTGTTAATTTTGACAAATTTCATGCTTCGTCATCTTTTTAGATGGAAACTTATTGTATTCATAATTGTTATAATTTTTTAATATATGATTATATATTTTTTCACACAATTTAATTAGACAATCTTCTAGGAATTTCTTCCGTTTTCCACATTATAGAGTCTCAGCACCATGCATTTCATCCGTAGCCACTTCTGGTCTTCTTAGAAGAAAACTAAGGAAGCGTAAAGAGGGGAAAAGTGGATCAGAATCTGATGATGATACCTTGCGAGACGACACATTACGAGAGGTATAGTTCCTCTTGTTGTATATTTTACTTTATTTTGCTACAGTATAACACTTATTCATCTTTTACTAAGTTAAGTATTATATTTTAGGAGGAAGAAGATGATCACTTAGTCCAAAATACTGAAAAAAAGACCTCTGTCAGTAGCGCGGTCTACAGAATCTAATATCTGCCATCTCTCTGGATTGGACTTTTTCCTGTACATAATGTGTGCTTTATCCCTATCACCGGGTTTTTCTATGAACCATATATCTTCTATCTTCTGCCTCTTCATTCTATCTAGGTTTATCGACAACTTTATATAGTTCATGTTATGGTTGTAAGAATGAATTTCACTTTCATCACAATCGAGAGTAAATGAAATAATGGAAGCTCAACATAAGGCCACTGGCAGGAGCGGAATGCTTGAGGCTAAAACAGGGGGATAGAATCATTAGAGGAAATGAATCAGTTAGTTCAGAAAAAGTCACAAAGATATATAAAAATTAATGGGTTCAAATTAATTGATAGAAATAAGTGTAAGATTAACATTTTAAATAGCTTATTTTCCATTTCTTTAAGCTAACTGATCCATTCCCAAATCATTTAATTACTACAAAAGTAACAATGGTTATGGTTCCTATCCTTGATATTTTAACGAAACATCCATAAAACGTACTAAACAGGTGTAAAGACATCAGTTTTCTAGTGCTGTCAATCTTTTGATTTAGCGGTATAGTACATCCAATATATCAAATTGCAGAAAGTAAAACTGATGGGAAACAGTTTTTGGCAAAATCTGAAAAGTGTCATCTTAAACACAGTTGGCGATATGCTATACATTGTTTAAAATTATCCCATGATTGAATAACCATAATAGTATTCTGAATTTTGTGTTTTTGATCTTATTACCACACAAACGCCTTAAGTCTAAAAGAACACCGCAAACCTGTCCATGTCTTCTCCGCTCCACTTATGAAAAAGCCTGCCTGATACAAGACGACGTTTCCTTCTTCGTGATGCACGGCGTTGTCGAACGAACACCAGCATCTAAAATGTTATTTAGCAATACTTGATAGATTTTCAAGAAGATTTTAGTGGAAATGCAAGTATAAAGGGAACTAAATATCTGTCAGCATGTCTAACCTGGTTATTTGCATCTGTCTCTACCTCTGGATTTCTATTACTATCCGGTGGCTTTGGCTGCGGACACTCAACATAAGTTTTATTTTTCCATAATTCTTTTGACCATTCACCTTCTTCTGGTGAAGCACAATTTGATTCAGAAAATTGCGGCCGTGTGGGACCCTGAGAGTTCATGTTTTTAGTAAGCTGTTTCAAAGCATTACTAAACTCATTAGAAATCAGTTAAATTTAATAGAGCTTTGAAAAATGTCCTATTATATTGAAAACAAATTTTTGATTTTTCCATATCCTATGTTTTCACTTTTTCATTTAGTACTCTCATCTTTAAAGCACTTTACATAGCAAAAGACAACAGATAAGTTTCTGGGATTTCCCAAAATTCTTAACTCCAGCCCATATGTTGTAACTGAGTTTCACAACTCCATTCTGCAAAACCACTTATTCCAAATCGGTACCTCTATTGTAGTCCAAAACTGGGTTTTAGCGTAGATCATACTGATTCCAATTCAAGCTACTCGAACGAACTAAGACTAGGAAAGATGCAAATCATCTACGCAGATCTTCACATAAAATTACACCTCTTCATTGTTGAAGTTGGTTTTTAATTCTATCGGAAATATTCTGTACAGTTGGTACAAGCAGATTATATAGTAATATTTATGGAGCAACTCACATATCCAGAACGAAAACTTTTAGTGGAGAATGTTCGTTGGAACACATTTTTTTTAATTTCATCTTCGGACATAAAATCATCCTCAGTGCTGAAAATGAGTTTTAACTATCAATGATTTTATAGGAAACATTTTTTTGCTGATTATTGTATTATTTTACTGCATATATGCATACCCAATTCATTATTAGGTATAAATTATAATGAAAATTTTATTGTCATTGTTTTAGATATTTTGCGGATCTTAGACAGGAACTGTTTAAAAATTAAGTGAATAATGATACTTAAAAGCAATACATTGATTAGTTAGACACTAAGAGGCTTAAATGTATTGAACATAAACTAAAAAGTGCACTATAAAAATGGTCCTACCGTTGTTTCTTATTTTCGAGTGTACCAACTACCGCTAGTTCAACAATTGAAAGGAAAATGTAGCCGACACAGCCAAACATAAAAAGATCGAGTCCCTTCACATACGAAACCTGTTATTATTCCTCTGACAGTACAAAGCTTATATGTAAAACATACAATAATAGCACAAAGGCTTAAATCACTTCAAAACTAGCCGACAAAGATAGTATTAAAATTTATTCTTTTTATGTTTAGTCCGTTCTACCTAAAAGTCGACAGTGTTTGAATTTTCTGAATTGAATTTATCGCGTGTACCAATGAGTTAAAATAGAGCAATTATATTAGAAATAATTTCCATCAGTTTCTCTACCTTTGGAAGACTTCTGGCCACGTTACTATATTGGAGGGTAAGAGCCATGAGAGAAGATACTCCCAAGGTGACTCTGGCCGGAAGTGACTTGCGGTCTAACCAAAATGAGATCCACGATATGAGCACCATGCAATATGTGGGTAAATAGATCTGCAGGATGTAGAAACCGTACGACCGTCGGAAAAATAGCTTTATGTTCAGCTGAAATAAAAGTAGAATCTAGTCATCGATATAATTTCTACAATACTAAAGTTTGATTTCTATATCTCACTGTTTTTGTGGCTTAATGCTGTAAAAATCAGTGGCTCTCACGATGGACAAGTTTCCCGTTTCTATATTTTGGTTAGCTATATATATTATAGCTAGCATTAGCTCACCTGGTCCCAAACACCCGCTGGATACTGAAAAGTAGCTTTTTCGTGAATAAATGTTGTCATGTGAAAATCAGGCAATTTGACCTCATCGATGAATTCTACCGGTTGACCTTGACGTTTCCAATGTAAACGGACCTGGAAAGAGCATAATTAACACAACAATTTTACAGTATGATTGTAGAGCAAGATGTTGATGTTTATGCCTAGTATTCCTATCTAATATTCTGCTAATAAAGTTTTTTTTGCTCAAATATTGAAAATAGTGAATGATTACCTTTCCAACATTGAAAGAATAACTTTCGAAGATTGTTGTACACATAACGCGATCCATAGGAAAAAAACTAAAAATAAAAATTCTCAAGATGTTAAATTTATCCATATTCTAAGAATTTTATCTAATCGTGGATAAAGACAATATGTTTTGATTAATATTTGCTCTTAAAAATCTAAAAATGTAGATAATATTACTGCAAAATATTTCGAAAAATTATATTAGTCAGGTAAAATCACTATTCTATGCAAAATTAAACGTTTATAGATGATATTCTTTGGAGTAATTATTTTACATATTATTTCTGTCGTGTATTACTTTTTGATTTAATTTAAAAGGAGCCATTCATATAATGTTCCGTTTTTGATTTGTGAAAACATTTTTCCAAATTCTATTAAACTATTGAAATTGTCATCTTTGACTTTGCTAAGAAAGGGCAAAGCTACACAAAAGTAAAGTGTCAAAAGAGCTACTGGTTAATGGCTTAGTAGTTTTGGAAAACCACCAGTACATTACTTCCATGGATTGCGGATTAAAGTTAGATCATATAAGTGAAAGGAAAACTCTAATCACGTTCTAATGGATCTCATCAACTCATTACTTCGGCACCCAATTTGCGAAAAGGTTCTAAGCTAAGTATTAAATGAAAAACTTTGTTTAAAATGGAGTCATAATTTTTAGAAATTGGCTTCAATATTTTATTGTCTTATTACTGTTGTATTGCAATACTAATTTTTGGACGACGTGAAATTATAAAAAAAGTTTAATTAGAATCAATATTCAGAAGTGGGTAATGTTTTATATATTATTTCTAAGTGTTAGCTAATTTCACTTATCCCGGGAAAACTGGTTGGAAAGCTAGTCGTTAACCAACTTATATGCGCTGTTTTTACATAGTTCTATTTATTTATTTATTCCAGGGTATGCAATGTTTTTGCCCAGAACAAACATGGCAATTTATAAAGAAAAATACATGGAACAATTAAGACACGTGTATTAAAACGAATCAATAGAACATTTCCGGACACTGCTGTGTAGCTAACAAATTACTAACCTGAAATCCATTTCACATGGAGATTCAACCACGATTCTGAAAGCAGTGCCATGAAAATTTATAACAATATGATAATCTATGAAATTCAAACCTGTAATTCATCCAAACAGTCCCGTTTGGAAAAATGGCAAGAAAAATGTTCGGAGTAGGACTTTGGTGGATCTTAGAACCTGCAGAGAAATGCTAAATTTTTAAGGAATAGCAGATACATTCAACTTTATAAATTGATTAGTTATAAAACAATTGTATGATAATTACTTACTAATAATATTTCAGTAAAAACTGACTCCATTTTCTCTATTCCTATATTATTAAAAATTAAAAATTATTCTGAGCTTAAATGCGTCGTAATTAAAAAAAATAATCAAAGTTTGTGCGATTTGAATTTTGTGTATTGTTGTTACCTTTGCTATTGACGATGCATACATTTGGAAGCCAAATATTGTCAACCATTCGATGGGAGAGCGAGAGATTTGTTAAGCAGTGAGCACCCTCTTCGTGCTAGTAAGAATCAATATTTTAAAAATTGTATTGTAAAATATAGAATTAACGAAATAGTTTTTTTAGAACAGGGAAAAATCCTTGTTGGTTACTTACCTCAAAGGAGAGACCTGGATCATGCCATATCTGACTAAAAAGAATATGCATAGTGGAGGACGATTGGATCTCAGATATTTCAGATACTCTTTGTATCAATAGTTCGACATCTACATCAACTCCTTTCATCTTTGGCACTAGGTTACGATCGTATTTGGCGAACAGTTCAGTTAGTATTCTAAACTTATAATACTAATTATTTAACTACTACTTTCATTTTAATAATTAACTGTTTTTCTAAAGCCTCTGTATTTATTTGAGTTAAGTGTGATTTATCACAAACGAAACCGTCGTTTAGTATTATATAGAGAATTAAAAATAGATACCATGAGATGCGTAATAAGCTTTGTAGCAATTCTTGGAATACGTATGACTTACTGGAATTGCTAGCAAAGTTGTAGTTCACTAACCGTATTCTTATTAAATATGATCAACTTTTCACGAGTTAAATGAACCAATAAACGGTCTAATCTGAGAAAATGGGTTTCAGACTTATGAATTAGTGACAGAACAATGAGATTTCTCTGAAAAATATGTGGGTCTTATTTACAGTAAAATCTTTAAATGCTATTTGCTTAGAGATGTAATCAAAATGAGAAGTAGAGAAATTGACTATGTTCATAAAAGGAAAGATTTTCTTTATGGCTTTAAACGCCATAACAGGTCTTTTAGTCATAAGGGCAGATATTAATCCAGTAACTATGTAAGGGCACCATAAGTGTATGCACTTTTTTCATGGAGTATTTTGGCGAGGAAAATTTGTCAAGCATAAAGCACAACTGATTTTTTTAAAAGTATGCTGAACTAAAGTATTATCAAAAGGTTGCAGCTAAATTCGGGTAATTTTAAAGAAAGATGAATTCGCACTGTTCCTTTAGAAGTTATGATCACTCTTATGCACTAGTTATTAATGCTACGAACAATGAATGTATGACAGACTTTGAAATATTATAAAGCAGAACGTTTTTTAATGAGTCTTATTACCTTGTGGCTGCCTTTTCTGCCTGTCCCAAAACACAAAACGGCTCCATTGGATCCTCTAGGGGAACTGGTAGGGGAAGACCCGTTACTAAAATACATTTAAACAATATCACAGATAAGAATTACTAGGTTATTAGAAAGACTTAGACGTTATTATATTCTCTATTTGTCATGAACACTAATTTTTGTTGAGTGACATCGCGGTTTGAGAGTAAATTCAGGTAGTATAAGAAGTCTCTTTTAGAAGTGGAATACGTAACTCCGTGTAAACAGTTTGCAATATATTCTTAACACAATACTATTTTAGGATGTTAGGCCCAGTTAAGCTTGATTCTTTTTATGTACATCAGAAACGAGATCTCCACTTGTACTTATATTATTTTATTATTTATATATTTCTTAGATAAACAAATGGATTTAATGTTTTATGGCTTAAATAACAGAATTATAAAACCTTGTAAACTATAGAAAATGGTACATTTAGGTAACCGCTTACATTCTAAAGATTATAGATAAGTAGAATAAGAGTGCAGTTACAAAATAATATAAACATTAAAGTTGTAAACCAAACTAATGGAATTTCCACTCCCAAAACTTGCTAATCTTTGAGTTGATGTCATATTATGAATTTAAATGAGAGAAAATGTTGAGCGTCATAGTACCGATGAATATTAGGTATATATCCTATACACACACCTTGACAAGTACCATTCAGTAGCTGTTCGAACCCATCACGGCAAGCACATGCACGAGAACCATCTTCCAACACCTTGCAGTAAGATGACCGAAGATCGCATTTTCTGCATTCTAAAAGAAAAAAAAGTAATTTTTGAAACGCCTAAATATACTATAGATCGGGAATAATTACAACTTTGAAATTTCTTGAGTATACTTACCTTCGTCTAATGCTGCAACTAGTGATACTGTAAATGTTAAGATGAAGGAAAATGCCATAGAGGCTAACGACTACAAAGCGGGCATCTGTAATAAAGTAGGACGCTGTAGTCCAATGACGTGTAGAATATGAAATTAAATATTAAAAAAGGCTATCCTCAGGATAATTTGAGAGTACGCAGTGGTTAGAGAATATTCAGAAATTTGTAAACCATTAATTGATTATTTAACAAAGTTTAAATCTAAGAAAAATATGGATGCTTTAGTTATATTGATTAGAGACATATATAAAACAAAATAATGCCTGTAAATAGTGCCTACTATACATAATTCTACTGTAAACACTAAAATTATTAAATTTAACATGTAATCAAAATTTATCCGCATCGAATCATGCAAAAAAGAAATTCGCGAAACAACGTGGACAACGTTCAGTCCCATAGATATTGAATACGAGGGCTATGAAGTAAACTGCAGATTTATTAAAATGTACAAATGGGAATGTAAATATACACAAACGCGTTTTGTACTTTCTAATGCCAACTTTCACTCAATTTTTGCCCTCACTTTTATTCACATGACAATTTAGATGTGAAATATTTCGCTCTATTACTACAAAACGATTACAAGATTGTCAGTTTAGTATGAACTATTACAACTGAAGATGTAGGACTATAAAATCAACTTACTATTCATCAATCCCTTCCTTTAATTGCCATATCATACTACGGTGTTAAGCAATCAATATTGAACTAGTTTTAACACTAGAAATAAAGACATTCAATTTAGGAAATATCTGATTACCTAATAGAATCAAGGATCATGCGGTGTCCCACTCAAGTTTATCGGTGGCTGCTAAGGGTGATGAGTTTCGCACCCCCTCTCTCGGAGCATAAACGATTTCAAAGATTAGACAGAAGTATTGATAGTAAAGAAAAGAAACAAAAATTAACTGTTAAACAAGTGGTAGAAAGTCAGTGAGGCAATTATCACCAACGTTATAACACTATATATATATATAAGCTACATAAAAATAAAAGTAGGGGAAACACTAATATATAAAACTTTCAAAACAAAATTCTGCTTTGAAACTCTGATCCTTATTTAGTGAACATTAACCAACCGCAAACAATTACATATTTTAGTAAAAGACCACACAATGGCCTTTTGTTTCTATTCTCACGAAAACACCATTTAGCTAGAAGAGAAATAAGCAAAATGTTGGTTTTTCTATAGAATTTAAGTAAAACGCTTTATTTATAGTATATTTACCTCCGAGCATCAACAGAATTGGACATAAGAAAATGCGGCAAAAAACAGTAGCTCTTTTTTCGGAGCTCGACATTGCGTTACTCAAATTAAGAATGAAACGTAATGATATTTTCCATAGCAAAAAGACATATGCTTTGCAAATGCCCTTTCTTGATTTTCACATATTTGTTTCGCCTGCCAAATTGAGTTCTGAGTTAACGTCGGCTTTAGCAACTGGCTGCTCAGAAAATAATGCATTGAAAAGAAAACTATCATTATTTGCCTTAGGGCGACATGTGCTTGAAAATAATCAATAATGACTCCTAACAACGAGAAGAAACGCAAGACAACACTTCCTGCTGGTACATCTTGATCAATCCTAATGCATTTATATATTTTCGATCAAAGTCCTCCATATTTCCTAACAATAATCAATTACACCTCAGGAGTTTTTACTTCAATTTCTAAAATATAAAAAGATTTAAATTGGATATAACATTGAATATCTCAATTATTTTTATGCGCATTTTGAATTTGAATGGAATGTAATAATATTAGTTTTCTTTTTATTATAATATAAAATGAAAGCTCCAGTTACTTGTAACTCCTTGAATGTCATAGATAATTTTTGTTGGAAGTGGTCATAAATAATAATTAATGAATTTGCAGGCACTTCGGTTGTAACTTTAAGGTGACCGCTGGGATAATATTGAGAAAGAGTGGACAGATGGCGCCAATTGTCGAAGTGTAAGAGACGTTGGATTGCTAGGAATGATCTACCCGGAAACCGCTGGTAAAAAAGACTAAGGGAATAGCATGCAAAATCCTAATTAGTTCTCAAATCGAAAATTACGAGACGCTTGAAGGGTAAAATTTGGTCGCGGAAAGTGAAATATTGTCTTCAATATATACTTTATAAGAAGTACTCCTGATAAGGTATTATATCCAACTGTTTATTTCACTACCTTCTATTAGATAATATTTTTGTTATTTTTCCAAATTTTCGATCTTAGAATTTCCACTTAAATAGGTTATGCAGGATTACAATGTCATGTTCGAAATATCTTATTTTATATTCACTTGATTCATCAAGATATTTCTACAGCTTATTCTTAGGAATTATTTATCATATTTTAAAAAATCTATTTTCTCATAATAGAAATAAAGTTTTCGATCTCTATCTATACATGACGCGGAAGCTAATAACAAAAAGAACATAAACTAAAAACAATAGTGCAAAATTCACTTTGTGTCATCGTGGTTTGACAATATCTATAATAGATATTTAGGCGAAGCTAATTAGTTTTTGTTGTTTATATAAAAATGAAATGAGTGTAACAGCCGATGATCTACAGAAGTCGTACTATCTACTAATGCCCTGTCATTGTTTATTCCCATTAATTCTGCTCCACTTCCTTTTTCTGAGGATTTGGGCGTTTGAGTAATAGAAGAGTAGAATGGAAATCAGTCACAGTAGAACTATTAAATTACAACTATGGAAGCATGAGTTAGAGTTATCATATCTAAAAACGTAATCGCGCTTAGGTCGATGCCGTAGATTATAATGGTTTTATCTTCTTTTTTCTTTTCAAATATACTTTCTATCATTTTAACAATATTTTTATCGATGAAATTAAACAATGAGGAGCATTGTCTTCTAACTTAATATACTATGGACTAGTTAAAATGAACTAATTAAAAATATGCTTTAAACAATGCTATAATATGCTGAGTCCTTTATAAGTTAGGAAAAATTAAACATACAAAAGAGCGAGAGAAATGTGAATAATAAACGCAAAAGATTACGTTACAAAAGGCATTTAGCCTTCCTAGACAGGTGTTTCTTTCTAGGGAATAGTTGTTCTCTCTATTAAGCAAAAACGAAAGATGTAAAATTGTTGTAAAGTACAGTATTTAGAAGAAAATTTGCAGTGAGGCGTAATAATACTAAAGTGATGATGAATAAGATTATGCATTGAGCCATGATAAATATTTTAAGACCTCTGTGCTAAAGAAAATTATCCTGTGCAACACATAGGCACATTTCAGAAATCTTAGATTATATGTACGCAACAATATCTAATAAAACCTACATATAGAGGTAGTAATAGAGAAGAATAAAAACCAATCAAAATTGTACCAAACGAAGAGCAGAAAAGACAAATTGTCTCATGCATAATGGAAGAAAACACTCGAGCATACGGAAATCTGCGCGAAGTTATCGAATCATACGAGGTTGCTTGAATAAAGCAGGGAATGTCGGAAGGCTGATGGGACGCGTAAGAGAAAGTAGAATATAACACAAGTAAGAATTTAATGGATAATAACGAGAAAGAACTAATACATGTAAGGAAGCTTTGAATTTTCCTATACCGATTTCAGTATTTGGAAAAATAATCAGCAAGTAGGTTTAATAATTTCTATTAATGTGAGCTATTTGTCAGTGCATAACTAATTAGTTAAACTAGTTTTAAGCCAATATGAAGTAACTTATTTGTTTTGCTGATTTTAACTCTCGAAAAAATTTGTGAATTCAGAAATACATTAAAAACAAAAATGACATCACACTTGACTAAGCTTACAGATTTTTCTTAATTTTATATTCAAAATATTAATATATCACTAAATCTATTTAAATGTTAACAAATAATTAAATACCACTTAATACTGTTACATTATTTCTATTTAGCGATGAAATAAATTTGAAAGACATCCAAGGCGAGGAGAAAATGATAGAATATTTAGAAATCGTGCACATTGCAAATATGAACACGTAAGAAAGAGCCTCGAATTGGGTGAAAAGAAGATCTCGTAGTCGGCGTTGTTTAGGAGGGAGCAGCCGACATTTCATATAAACATTGCCTCAGGCGGCTGATTATTAAACAGCAATTCTGGACAGAGATTAGGCACGAAGAAGAGTGAGAAAGTGAGAGATTGAGTTGATCATCACAAAATTGTGCTATAAATAAAAATAAGTATAAAAAATCGAATAAGGAAAAAGACATAGGAGTATGAACTGCCATAACTTATCGCGCTGTTAGTTAAATTTGCAAATTATCGAAAATACAAATCATATATTTTCTGCATAGTATTCCAGTTATAGTATTCTCAGCGTTTTTAATGTGGTACCTATTGTGAGCAAATTAGATAAACTCAACACGACGCAGTGGAATTCCATAGGCTTTCATCTTCTTCACAGAATGTCTATTCAAAATAAACTTAACCATAAACGTCCTCTTAGATCTTTCTATTGTCCTAAACTACGTGAAATCGCAATAATAACCACTAAGCCTAAAAAACAAAGTTTCGAAGTGTAGAATTATCATATGTGTATATTTTTAATAATATATGAATAAAATATGGCTATAGATATTATAGCAAAATCAATCTTTTAAGGAATAACAGTAATGGGACTCATTTCCATGAATAAGGAGCTAGTTGTATTCAATTGAGTTAATGCTGAGAACAAAGTCAGCCCACAAGTCCGAATGGCGCTGGTAAAAGTGAGAATGAACATCTAACTCACCACACGATTTGTGTGAATCTGAAGTCTCATGGGCAGATTGTTAATGAAAGGTGCTGTGCATGTAAACCCTCACTTTTACAGCAACTTCTTAACTCTGTAATGGCATTGCATTTCAAACATAATAAGTGTTTGTGACATCCAGACTACTTTAGTCTCAATTCAAAATATTATTAACCAACATTTTAATAGTATTTATAGGGTTACTTTTTTTAAATTGCACATACAATGGTTCTTCCTAACAAAATCCAATAAAGGCTTGGAAATTTATATAATTCATGAATTGACCAAGTCACGCTTAATTGACAGTAATGATGGTCTCAAATTTTATCTAAGTTATATTTTAAGTATATATGAATTTGATCTGAAAAGTTAATGCTGCTATTGTGAATAATACAATAAATGAACTACATGAAAATTGTAATATGCAGTTTAAATCTATTAGTAATACACATTAGACTAATGACAAAAGCATAGAAATAATAATATATAAGGAAAGATAAGTGCTGGGTACGGAGTTGCACATGTCGTCGCTGCACAATATGCACTCTCCATTGCCACCCTTATTGGAGCACACGGCATACCCCGCATCGCAGTGAGACCCCTTTCTGATACAACCACGAGTTGTGAAGTTAGAAAGCACTGGAAATTTTTATTAATAAAAATTATGAACAGAGCCATTATCAATAGCTCTACGTATTATGTACCTAGTTTTTTGTTTTCGAATATTATTAAATCCTTTTAATACACTGAGTCATATTTATTATGTCGATTTGTCTTCTGTAAAATAAGAGCTAAAATTATATTATAGTAAACTCTATGAAACATAAATCATGCAGTATGCACGAATACAGTAAACTGATGCCATGCATATTTTTAGAGATACAATATTTTTTTTTAAACCAGTAACAAAAATACTAACCTTTCATTAATCTCTTGATTATATATCAGATAATTTATTCGTTGCAGTTGTCATTCTCACATCGAGAACATGACCCGCTGCCTTTACTGAATTTACATATTGCCGGGCCGGCCATGCAACCCATGTTCTTGTTGGCGCAAGTTCGTAGAACAAATGGCGCTGAATCGGTTGTAAACGGAATTAGTGGTGGAAAGATGAAAAATCCACTGTGATTGTGCATACCAAGCATGGACCACCAGAACGAAAAAGTTAGCTGAGGAACATAACAAAAACAATACTCTTACTTTCATTAATAGTACCTTACAAAATCAATTGAAAGAATCGTTCCCATGCCTTCATTTTATATTGTACTCACACTTCCCACCCTCGCAGGTGAACTTCTGACAGACATACATGCCATCGACACCAGTGTCGCACGGCTGAGATTTATAATTGTCCTTTGAACCAGAATAACAGTGCTTTGCCGACTCTTAAAAAAGATCTTTCCCAATATTTTAAATTTTTTTTTAAATCCTTATTTTTCATGTGCAAATTTACACAGAATAAGAATTTTTAGAGTAACTATTTCAAAATCAAGTTTTAAAATTTCTTGAGTCGCCAGTTTTTGATTTTATCTTCGTTCTCACCTATTAGTATACTAAGCGACATGAAAAGAACAAAGGCGACAGACATGGCGCCTTAATTCTGAAACAGGAAATGTTATCGTTTGATTTAAAATTGGGTGAACATTAGAAAGAGTGAAAAATAAGCTACTGTTTATAAATTAAGGAACATTATCAAATTGACCGAAGCAAGTCCCAATAATAATTCCAAACAGAAATGTTATAGGCTTTAAAAACTAATGTTAGTAAGTGGTAAACACTAAGTGTATAAGCACAGTGAACTATGATTGAATTGCCATTTTGAAGAGACCATAGAACGCAATATTATCCATCTTCCGTTATTATTGTTTTATATTTAATTTTGTGATGATGAAAAATCATTCAAAAGCAATAAATATATATTGATAGGCATTAAAAAAACTTAAACTTATAGACAAAGAGAGATAGAAAAACTAGTTTTTGTGCTGTTCAGTGTTCACAGGTAGAGGTAGTTGTAATTATGTTAAACCGAAATGAATGGGGGGTTTTTTATCTATTGTAGTAATAATCCATTCAGTAGAATAGGAATTAAACACTTTCATTCTTCCAAGGTTTCCTAATACGACTGTGGAGTTCTTAAATGGCCGTCTTTAGTGGGTTTATGAATATATCAAGTTACACCGCAATTACCCCACTAAGGAAAGTACTTGAAAGCTATCTCCGTCAGAAAGAGGAATAAATCATGAAATTATCTATGACAATTCATAGCATTTCTACAAGACTTTTAAAAAATACAAATTTCTAAGATATAGCCAACTATTATTCATTATGAGATGGTTATTTATCGATAAATTTCTTCTATACATGTCCATTAGTATAAAAGAAGAATTTTAACTATGTTGCTAGGAAAAACATTTTTATGGTGTCAGATCTAAACAAACCCAGAAGAAATACAGAGTACTTTATTACAATGTTATTTAGAAATTCGAATAAGAATTAAACAGAAAATGACAACACGCAAAACTGAACGAAACTATAAGTAAACGAAAATATTTAATAAAGATGAAGACGAAATAAAAACGCTTATGCAGTAAGACGTGAAAACAACATGGCTGCCACGTTCATAAAGCTCGCGGGACTATTGATTGAATATTGTAAACTGGTGGCCTTAACTTTAAAACTACTTTAGAAGCAGGAAAAATTATGGGATATAAGTGGGTATGACGATAGAATAGCAGCTTCACTCCTCTAAATTTAGTTGTGACCACTTCGAGATACTTCGCGGTGTTGCTGGAAATTATCGTTACGCAACCTCGTCCTGTAAGCGAACGACTTTCTTGATAGATTACTAACGTTAGTTAATGTGCATCGCAGAGGAAGAGAAAGAAAAGATGAAAACTAAGAAGTAGAAAGAGAGAGAGCAAATAGAGAAAGAAATAAAATGAAGGAAAGGGCATAAAAGGAATAACTTAAACTAAATTCAATTTTATGCTAAAAGTAAAGGCCATAACTCATATTAAGTATGAATTTATTCACCTTTAGACTGAAACCTCCTGTTTTATTCATTACCTGCCGATAATAGATAAATATTAGGGAGAAAGCGACTGTGAATACCACTGCACCTACAGAGAAACCGAGAACGAACGCCTGCCAAGACTCCTCTGTGAAATACATTCATTAAAAATTTCACATATCTTTTGAAAGCGCTTTCCTTGTCACCTTAAATTTCCTTCTCTCACTCATTTACTCACCCCAGCTGATACCGAGCACCTTGTATCCACCCGTTGCCGTCATGCTCGCAACCGTAAACTTCCTCTATATCAGTTTGCATGGGTTCACTTTACAGTGAACTGTTTATCGCGCTCCCTGTAAATAAACCATGGTGTCATTCATATTCCGTTGACCTTTCTCGGTTTTCTTTTTCTATAATAAACAATAGATTCTAATTATACGAAAATAGACTCACTTTTCAAGTTCAGCTATGAATGGAATTTTTGTGCATACAGTACAATAATTATAACAAACTTCACTAAACAACTTGAAATTAATTGTCTGAAATGTGTACCTGCACACAAAACCCAGTATTTATTCTTGGTCTTATGCATTGTTTCTACACTAGATACCCTAATGGATCGAGGAATTATTCAATTAAAGTACACTTCCATATTATACTTGATATAGTTTTAGTATTTGACATGAGTAGTGAAACCAGCAGGATTATATGCTTAATATATAGTAGACTACCCAAAATTTTGCAGTAGTAGCAACGCAATGAGTTGATGAAGTAAATACAATGCTGGTTATTAAGACATTTATGTCAACTTTATCTATGATGCCGACCATGATCTATAACTAAGTTCTACACTGCAACTCCTAACAAACATTTTCTCTGTACGCACCCACTTAGAGGATTCTATTAATACATCCACTGATTATTAAAACTGCTGGAAATAGCCCTAATATAAATTCATATTAAGCACTATCTAGACGTTAAATAGTTTTAATACCACTGATATTATAAAATAAGAGCCTAAACAATATTCTTGCAAACCATTTCATTATGTCCAGTAGATCTAGGAATAGTTGCCTTTGTTTTTTCTATTTTTACTAGCATATATAATCTTGCTACCAAAGCTTTTATACAGTCCTAGACTTCCCAGAATTCAAAAAGAAGTTTTAAACTTTCCAAAATAATTGTGTGCGAATTTTGGCATCCAGTTTTTTAAAAATGTTTATATAACGGTAACAAGTAATAACCTAACATTAAGGTAGGTGCTATAAATGTTTTCCGCCACTAGTTTTTAAAGAATGAAAATTACGATCTAGCAAAAGACTGATATTGAAGTGTTGGTCTTCAGATATATTAAGGGAACAATTCTTTCTTGTGACTAATATTGTGCTCCAGTTATAATGACGATTCCACGCGTTGCAATGGAATACCGTGACCGAGTCGTGCCATCTCAGCCCTTACATTGGACCTATTAGCAAGTATTTGCAATGTGCAATTGTATTTTGATATCTGTTATATAGATTTTGTTTTTGTTTAAAATAGAATCTGTGTGATGGTTAATATGCTATAGAAGTAAATTTTGTGCACAATGCATAGAATTTAAAATAGAAAATTAATAATGAAACTACTAATACTCATATTAAAAAATTGTGCTTACAATTACCAGGCAGGTTGTACTCTTAATTCTATACTCATTAATCTATTCTTTTGTGTATAATTGCAAATTAAGCCATTCATAGGTTAGACATTATCCTTTTCATTTTTCTAAATCAGCTGTTTCTAATTACTATCCATGTGAAAGACAGCACACTTCGCTTGTTTAGCTATGTTGGTTGACTTATTTTATAGTTTTCTGTTATGACAGAGAAACTTTGTTTTTTCTTTACCTTCACTTTTTACACATTTCTGCGTACGCTTTTTTAGAATTGGCCGGAATCAATGCTAAGTTGCTGTTGTTATAATTTCGAATCCTTGTTAATTTGCTCTCAGATCATTTTCATTTCAGACTTAACTTTTCGTTAAATATTGATATGTCCATAGATGACCTTCCAATTGATATACACAGTAGCAAACTTTTGGGTATGTATGTTAGGTATTTAAATTTATATTTTTTCGATCTCATTTATAGTCATATATTTCACATAATTGTAGGAATTGGGTGTGTTCGGTTCTAATGCAATTTTTCTGATAATTCTTCTTAAACATATCTGTAGACTGGTTGATCAGTAGACGTCACTGCAACAAAAATTGGCAGAAAAATGTGTTGGTGATTCGCGAGAAGATTAAACACGCGATCCTTGATATGCCTGAATCAGAAGAAATAGTTAATCTTCTTCGAGGAAATTGTGGGTACTTGTTATTATCTATGTAATATTAGATTCCTAGTTTCACCCATTATTTTTAGATATTAATTATTTTCATTGCATTCGCATCCTTGAGATTTTAAAAGAAACGGAAAAGGATACAAAGAATTTTCTAGGATATTATTCGTCACAAAGAATGAAAGACTGGCAGGTGCTTCTCTTATCTTATTCTCCAACTTATAAGAATTATAGGCTACTTTACTTTTGGTATTTTAATTTTAGGAAATTCTATCGCTCTATAAGACTGATAATGTATATTTGGCCGAATCTGCTCAAATTCTGCAACGACTAGTACAATACGAAATTCCTGGCTTAAAGAAACAAATTGCTAAAATAGATCAGTCTTTAGAGGTAATTATTGAATACTGATTTCTGTCAAAATAAGTAATTATGCACTACGTTTTGTTAGGAGAATTTATGAGATGTTATCTCTACTACTGTTTTTTAAAATGGCATAACAAAAAGTTTTCCATGGAAAGCATATTTTATTTAGCATTTTAGGAAAGTATTCGAAAAGGAAAGGACTATGAGAGATATGCAGAAGAAGGCAGAAAATCGTATGAAAAAGAGCTTATCAGAATGGGAGTAAAGGTAGTATTTTATATTCCGCTATACGAAAAGAAGTATCTCCAATACTTTACCTTTATTTTTAATAAAGATTCTATTGCGTTATACCATATAGTTTTAGGGGGAGGCGTTACGTTGCGAACTACTTTCACTAGCCGCTGATTTACCATCATTTTTTTATCTGGTATATGATATGATTAAGAAATTGATGGATGCTCGGGAATTCTATATACGATTTAGAAACTATATGAATAAGTGAGTGTAGTCTTTTTTATTATTATTAATTTCGTTTAGTTTAAGAATTTTTTGTAGAAATTGTCCGTCGTCTCAAGTTCTTCCTCTTCTGGGATTAATAATGGAGAAAGGCTCCGATGTTACTGCGTATGAATGGATGTACGGCATAGCGCCAGATCGAGTAGAGGCTCCATCATTTGATTTGCTGCTTAAGAAGGATGAGGTCTGCTGCTTTTCATGTTTAGGTAATCGTTCGCATCCAAAAAGAACATTCCTTAAAAGATGTCGAACTTTTATTCGTAATGAATTTTCCACGATTAATTTGTTCATCAAATAAAATAATGCTTTCCTTAGAAAAATACTGATGATGAAGATGATATAGATTTTGGTGATACCGAAATAGTAATGAGTGAAGATAGCCAGATCAATGTAATTGCAGACGATAAAGGTGAGTATGGTCCATTCTTCTCTTGTCCTTCTTAATATATTTAAATAAATTGTTCACTTTTTAAATATTTTTGTTCAACTATTCAGGTGTTGTTGGAGACTTAGTAGCTAGTGGAAAGGAAGCGCTTTGCGTACTGGAAAATCCTGTCACACAAAATATTGTCAAGCAAGAGTTAAATGAGGTTTATCTGTTTTTTATTTCGTTTAATATAACCTCTTCTTCAAGTACATTTTTCAGTTTAATCACTTGAAATATCACTAAGAAAACACATTAAGGAATATTAGGAGTAGTATATCCTGACTATAGTAATTTATAATTATGTTCATGATAAGGTACCTAGTACCACCTATGACTTTATAAATGTATCACAAAGAAAAAGATTCAGCTGTTGGCATTTCTTACAATGCGTAGAGAGGATGAGGATCGGGAGACAGCAGCAGACATGTTTATTCGGGGAGCAGAAATTCGACCAGAAAACATTAGAAAGGTTGATTATTAAAAATCGTAAAATTTCACTTTTATTATAGATTATTGTTAACTAGACTGTATGTACGTTATTTTTAGGTGGAATCGGCACAGTTGTATGATTGGATGACACAATGTTCGTCAATTCTTGATCGTCTTAATTGTCCGCAAAAAAACCACTTGTTTAAAATTAGATCTTTACCACAGTATGTTTTGGAATGTTATCTAAATATTGTTACTATTACTAAAGCATTTGTAGCTCCATTACAGCTATGTCGAGAGTTTGGTTTCTGAAATTGATACTAAGCGGGGTTTGGAAGAACGTTATAAAAGGTACATTTTACAGTCAACATAATTTTGTGGAATACATTGAATATTCCTTAAATTTAGGATGCAACAATTGATGTTGAGTAAACAGGATGAACTTAAAGAGCAATCTGCAAAAATGAGACAAGAGTTAACATATGTTGTCGAGGGAACCAAAAAACTACAAAATGAAGTGAGCTATGTTCAATGCACGTAAACTTGTGTTTATAGTTTTTTTCGATGGTATAATTTATTAGCATATTTGGCAATTTCAGTTGCAGAGTGAGATTTCTAAAA
This sequence comes from Heterorhabditis bacteriophora, assembly GCA_964036235.1. Taxonomy (NCBI): domain Eukaryota; kingdom Metazoa; phylum Nematoda; class Chromadorea; order Rhabditida; family Heterorhabditidae; genus Heterorhabditis; species Heterorhabditis bacteriophora. The sequence goes on along the minus strand of OZ038426.1, from coordinate 11,875,698 downwards.
AGTACAACGGACGACGAGTAAATCTTATGGGAGCTATAACAGTTGCATTGAATTCTTTGTAAGAAAAACTATTTGGTGTTTAGAATTGCCTGTATAAAAAATTTTATGCGTTTTTCGCTACTTTTCACTGTGATTTTGTTTGCTTTCCTATGTAACATTTCAAATTATTCTCTAATATCTTACTAATAAAATAATACTATGAAGTTGTCTTACAATATTTCGAAGTATGGTTTGTATTTTTGTATGAATTTTTTAATGTTTCAGAGAAATTTTAGAGTAAGCAAATTTTGTAGTTTCAAGTAATTCCGTTTGAGTGTTCTCAATTTTAGCTGACTTCATGAGTGTTTATGCTAGTGGAATATAAAATAGGGTAATCTATCAATAAAAATAGAATTCACTAGTTTGGCGTTTAAATACAGTTGTAACACTACGGAACCTAATGTAGTATTGGAAAATTAAACCTATTATTATCAGGCCATAACTATTTGAATTTTTCAAGTTGGGTAGTGAAATAGCTATCACTGACATTAATATTAAACTTATATAAAACTAAACAAAAACGAGATAGTTAAAGGCTTAGATTGTCTGTAATATGTTTATACATGTTTTGTATAAGTATTTATTTTTGTTGTTCGTATAATAGTAACTGAACTGGTTAATTTTACATATGAAAATTAGCACTTCCTTAGTGAATTTAAACGTACATATACTACCATCTAATTAAATTAGAGACTTACTATATGTTAAAAATCAATACTTCGGCGGAAACGTAGTATTGGTTGATGAAATATATTGTATACGATATAAGTATAATATCACCTTAAATCCTCCTTGGTCTTATTTACTAAGTTACCAGAGTTATCAAATTCTAAGATTGACTTTACATAATTTGATTCCCAATCACGATTAAATATCTGTTGCAGTTGATTAACTAAGAAAGATGATTGAGTCATATCATCACTTCGAATAATTAGTCCAATCCCAGCGGTAAACTTCCAGTAATCAGGCGTCCAGTTGGAGGTACCTTTAACTAACATTTTTTAATCTTGTAGCATTATTTAATAAAGCATATCTTTTCCGTAGGAAATGTTTTCCTAAATTCATAACAATTTTATGACAATTATCGGTCTTTATACTTGCCAATATATGCTGTACTCTCGGTTAGAAAATACTTATTATGAAATACTCTAGCGTAAGGTATTGAACCGTACTGCATAGGTGGTACTTCAATCATTCGAATATCAATAGATCCTTTTTTATAGCAGGTACCACCTGAAAATCATTAGATATTTTCGAGAAGGTAAGGCTTTCTTTAAATAAAGTTAAGACGTGAATTACTTAGAAAGCTAATGTTATAAGCAATGGTTTATTGCGACTAGAACTTACGTTTTTTTAAGCATGGTAGCTCACTACTGAGATCTTGGAGTGAGTGTAGGTAGCTGTAGAATTCAGGATAAGTATGAGCCCAACGAGAACAGAGAAAGCGTACCTGCAAAAGTAGAATAGGAAGATCTGTGTGGGCATTGTATTTAATACAAGGATTAAGTTTAATTTCAGGGATTAGGTGATCATTAGAATTAAATAACGGTGTATCAAATATCTATAAGGCGCTCTGAAATGTTCATATCAATGTGGTAACTTTTTCCAAAGTACTTAAACAAGGTACTGTAGAGATCATTCTTTTAAGTTATTCAATATAGTGATTGATGAATTTCGAACAAATAAAAAGTATGCTTTCTATGCTTAGCATATTTAAGTTCAGTCAGGTTTAATTCAGTACATTGCGATTTATTTTATTAATAGTAAACAGAAAAAACTATAATTAAATTTCTTTAGTTCAATAATTATAAGCAAAGTCATATATGTATAGAGAAATAAAAGTACTCCGAACCTTAACTTTTCTATCGAAAGCAGCTCGTCGTATGGCTTCATCTAAGACACCGTACCAACTAAAAAAATATGCAGCCTAAGATTTAGAAATTTTATCAAATGAGTAGCACGTAAGGAAATATCATGCTTACAAATTATTATCCTTCATATATAAAGTGTGAGGGGCATAATCCATGACTGCGAGATCCAAAAATTCCTAAATGTGGAGTTGAAAATATTTCTGTAATAAATTGGCAACGTATAGCTTTCAAATTTCTGGCTATAACCTTTCTCCCACCATGTTAAAAGAATTAGATGTTTTAAATACTTATTCTAAAAAAAATTCACTGAATACATTCTTTTCTTTCTAGATGTTTTAATCACTACATTTGTAATTTATTGTTTTTTCCTAAGAGTCTGGTTTAATTATCGCATGTGTCATAATCTTATGTAAAAGCACAATATAATGTTAATACATATGATTTTATTATGATTTTACTTAAATTATTTATTGATATCATAGATGAAGATTTAGCCATTTTTTCTTCCAAGTAGTTTAATAAAATTCCTCAGAAATTAAGACATCTAAAATATATTTTGACAAAAGTGATATTTGTTCTAGGAGAAAGACATTTCAAACATTCAATCAGCTAATTAAAAATGTTCTCTATTAATATAAGTATAGATTCTAATTTACTTAACATATCTCTTAGGAAATGAGTTGTATACTATGTTCATTCACTTCCATTCTGTCAAAGATTTCGAAGAATGTAGTAGCAATAACCATTTTAATAATAATATTAGTAGTAGTTACAAACTTTAACAAAATATATTACTTACGTTTGCCTCATCAATGGACTTGATCATCGCGTCAATATCCGCTTCTCTTCCACAAGACTGGAACCCAGGCGGAGATGCCTAGTATTTAGAAATAACAATGAATTTAGGTAAGTGTAAATAAAGTCAGACTCATTATTACAGATGCCCTATATGAAGAACAAAATTAAGATTTGTGAGAGTTATTTGTTGTTTACTCTTTAATGTTACATAATTATAAATTTACTTCAGTATTAGGATGTAGCGAATACTTGTTTTAAAAATTATAGATTTTACTTGTTTACATATTTTACAAAAATTTATGAGCAAACCGAGAAATATACTGCTTGATTGCCTTTTTGATTAGGGACGGATATCGGAGACTGGTGATTTGCTGTAGTTGAGAAACTGGTAGGCCACCTAGAGATATACATTTTCATTAAAAAAGTAGAAAAGCTTTAATATATTTTTCAACGAGAAAAACTTGGTTATTTTAGTGATATAAGCAAAGGTGTCTCCTTACGTTTTGGGCAGTTGAGCTCCAGGAGCTCCCATATTCCAATATATTTCAAGTATTTTTGCCAAATCGGTGGCCAGACATGGACAGTTGAAAGCCGCAATGCCTAATTCTTTAACCTGAAAAATATGTTATCTTATACTAATTATATGCCATATGTTGATGTTTTATTCTTTTTAAGTACTTTTTCAGATTAAGGCAAAATTAAGAACAAATAAAAAATAAGTCATATGGTAAATTACAATTTGGAATATGTAGGAAAAGGTTAAATCAAGTTTTATAGTAGAATATAATGTTAATATTCAATGTATACATGTATTTTATCATGATTTAAGAAAATGGTACGAAATTATTTCCAGTGAAAAGTAAGAATAAAAAAATCTAGATGGTACTTGTGTGAGAGAACGCCAGTCAAAGTTAGCAGACCCCAAATAAAAGTGCTTGCCATCAACCACCCATGATTTGGTGTGTAGAATGCCTTGTGGATACCTAAAGTATATGTTGTAAATATATTGATTTTAAGCGGATTTTATACTTTACCATTTACTAAAGTCCAAAGATCGTATCTGGATATTTCCATTTGATAGAGCAGCCAAGTTCGACGTTTCCACATAACCTTAAAAATAAAAATAAGGCTTTATTTTATATATATATATATAGCACCTATTCTAACTATAAATTTCAGCACCTACCGCCTTTTTGATAGTTCTGGGCTATTTTTATATTCACTCCCCTCTGAGCAGTCTTTAGTAATGCTTCATATATTTGTTGACCCTTTAAACATTAAGAAAATAAAACAACCAAAACTTGTGTTTCATAAATGAGAGGATTTGTAAATAAATATAGGTTACTGTGTTTTATTAATTTCCTACACAACAGTATTATAGATAGATTAAAATTTTTGGTACTATCCTTTGATGGAATATATGTAGGTAACTAAAAAATTATATAATAGTAGTACACTAGTTGATAATAATGCAGTTAATCTTTGTTTTATTAGATACCAATTTTCAACTTTTTCCTATTTTGCGTAAAATATATTACCAGTGCAGAATTCATTTCACATAGACCTTAAAAGAAATTCCTATAGTTAATTTGGCCTAAATTCGCGAAAGACAAGAAAAAGAAGATTTGTATGAAAATATTACTAACATTATATTTTCATCAGAAATGGTGATATCTGTTATAGGTCAGTATTTTTTGTTTCTATTTGGGCTTCTTTAACGGTAATATATGTTAGTATCCGTATGTATGATGGAAACGTGCTACTGAAGTGTAGCTTCAGTGAAAGTTTTGAAATTTGCTTTTATACAGACAAGGGAAGATGTTAATTATCTATATGAATCCTCATATAAATATAAGTCTTCATCGAATTAAGCTTAAGTAGATTATTAAATCTTCTCTCACTCTTATCTAAAGCATGTTTTGCGTCAATGACTTAAAACGTGTTCTAAAGGGTCTAAAATATTTACAATTTGAAAACCTATAACCAATAATATGTTTCCATTTGATTAAAACTGTAAAGACTGTTTAAATACTTGCGTCTCCAGAAGTATTCGTATTATCTTTGATATAATTATGATCAGTGTCTGCCGCTAGAAGATTCCAGTAGTAGCTACCCAAAATTATGTCAGATCTAGATTCACCTGACAAATATAAACATTAAAAATAAGTTTTTATTCTTATGGACAATTCAGAAAACTTGATAATTCTCTGAATCGAAAAATTAGTAGTAAATTCTAATAGCGTTTATCTATTTATACAACGAGACAATAATTAATGTTCGAATTATATAGTTTAAAATCAAGAAAATTTAAAATGATATACCATAGACTGACTCATTAGTCGCATCCAACAATTTGTAGTTTTATTGAAAATTGGGTATTTTGTGTCAAATGATAAACCCATGGGAATAGACTCGCAGATAACAAACCTGTAATTCCTTTCAGTTATTTATTTAGTCTTTTAAATTTAACATTTAAAAACATTTTCAAATTTTATGGTGACTTACTCGCAAGTATTTTCACATTTTTTGGTGTTCGGTAACTCTTCACAGTTTCCTAATGAAATCGAAGTATTTTTTAGGTTTTCTTCATATATATTTGTAGTATAGTAATTCTGAAGTTAGTTAAAATTCAACCAAAATCTTGGTTTTTCATTTCATAAACGAATTTTTACATTATACCCTTAATTTTTTATTAAACTTTCTAAAACAATCAATATACATGTCAAGTCAAAATCAAGTGGAATGAACAGCTCCTTCACTTTTATTTTATATATTTTATCAATTTAATAACCAAACCTTCCGTTCTGACACACCAATCGCCAACCATATTCCTGAAGTGAGAATAATAGTAATTGCAGCAGTAACGACATAACCCAATATGCTGACTGCCACCATCTGAGTAGGAGACTAATATTAAACTAGAATAGCAATTAAATATTATGGAAAAACTCTGGCGAATATTTATTTAACTGCAAATTAGAATGCAATTAACATTTCCAGACATAACGAACAAATTGTAAATGGCCTTTATGTGTTCTAAGGGTGTTGACTGCTATCACTTCAGTATGAAAGTGATAAGTGATTGCTATTCTTGAGCATGTTGCAAGCGATTATCAGAGAGACGTATTAGTTATACCCCATTAACAAACAGTATTCCCAAATAAAATAAAACCAATTATCCAATTAACTAGTTTTGAAAGCTATATGGGAATATTGTGAGACTCTTAAACGTAGGTTACCAGCTAATAGGTGTTAAGTTTAATTTTTCACTGTTATAATAGTTTTCTTATTTCGTAATATTCAACTATTATTGTTCGAATAGATTATTAAACAAATAAGTAGGTCTCATAAATTTATATTTAAGGTCATAGATAGGTGTAGGAATATGAGTAAATTCGAATCATTATTTGGAATAACCCACGGATAACAGAAGGAAACCCTACTTTCCATGAAAGAGCTAAGTGTACAATCCGTAAATATTATACACCTAAAGAGAGAATTCCTTCTCATTTTTTAGAGTCATAAAATATTTAGATTTTCAAACATTTAGTTTTATAATAAAACTACATAGCATTCTATCTACTATGTTAAGTTATACTATATTTCAAGGGGTAAATTTTACCATTACTTCAAAGAAGTGTTCACAGATGAGATAACTAACTTTTAATCATTTACTATAGTGAAAACTATACTAGGTAGTATGTTGATTAATCTTATTACCTAGTAATATAAAATATACCATATTTGGAAACAAAATCCATAATAGTATTAATTTAGCTTTCTTGAAGATATCCAGCAGATGTATTTTTTGTGTTGTAACACTTTAGGAGGAAGATAAACTAAGAATATTTAATAAGATATTTTGATTGTAAGTGGTAGCACAATACTCATACTTTGAAAACTACTTATTTCTTCTTATTAAAAGTGATTGTTAGATGATAGTAAATACTTTCTTACGATTAGTAACACATTGTGTAATAAGAAGCTCAACTTATTAATAAGCTGAAACGATTTTTAACCAACTGATAGCTCATATTAATTCACATATGAATAATTTTCGACCCAATTTAAAAATTTAAAAAAAATAGAGGACGAGTTGTTCAAGTTATGGCTACGATATGAGTATAGTGTGTATAGCTCATCGTATATTATTTTACTGGGCCAATTGAGTAGTGTCATATCCATTTAAAATATACCGGAGTTTTTAAATGTTCATATATTAATATCAGGAATAAATATGGTAATTTTATGTATATTTTAAAGATTATTTTTCGGTTTATGCGACTAAAACATTCTATTATACTTAAAGTAGCTAAATGTTGCTTTCTATGTTATTTGAATAGTGAGTTAAAGTATGTATTTTATTACAGGAAATTATTAGTATAAATCTAACTATTTAGTGTTATTATTATATAATAATTGATTATTAACTATTAATCGTTACTGAAATCACTATATTTTCATTAATTATATAAATACTTCCAGAATGTTACTCCGCTTGGGTTCATCTTCTATATTATGTATGAGATGGGGTTCCTCTCTCGCAGAAAGATTAAGCATTGCTGCGTTGAATGATACATATGATCAGAAATCTCAAAGTGAAAAACGATTCAGGGACAATGGGCTAGATGGTGATGTAAGTTCAGTTGAAATTTTTTATATTTCGTACTAAATTGACAGATAAATGAATTATAGGGTGAATCTTTCCATGAGATGTTTGTAATACCGAAGCGTAAACTTCGAGCACAGATTCAATTAGAAACTATGACGGGTCGGTCTGTTGTCCCATTAAATAGTCGTCCCGACATCATGGATAGGTTGGCAGTCAGAAGACCTCGCAGCGAGGAGATGAGTACTGATCAAGTAGGTACCATGAGCAAGTATTTTTCAATTCTTATGTGAAATGTATAATTCTGACACGTAGGCTAGTATTCCAGGATTGGTCTGCTGTATGGCCAACTGCGCGCTCATTCAATGCTTCTACTGTTCCTTTACCTATTAGGATGGGATCACGACCCGATCCCGAAAAGAAGGCACCATTTAAGAAACAGGTTGTCATAAAAATATGATCTAAAGAAATATTCCTCAGATACTAAGTTTCTTTCTGTTAATCATGATAACAATTATTTTTTATGATTGGTTACGTATATTACTTTCTTCTTTGGTCCTAGAATTGTGTTAGTTTTTGCCATATTGCCATTGATATCCTACGGAAAATGTTAGTATTAAACAACGTAAGAGGAAAAATAATTTTTTCACAATAAAATTGACTCTGAATATATGGGAGAAAGTAGAAAACTAGGAGTGCGATATTATAAGTGGTTAATTAATTAGGCCTAATCTTAAGCATATAAAACTATTTAATTATCATATAAATTTGATGTTAAAATTCTTTTTGGCAAGCTGCATAGGTCAATAGATGTTTATTGATTTGATTTTATTGTATTTATATTTAAAATATTGATGAAATACTTCTAAACTGTTAAGATTAAATCTTCACATTCAAAATATTTCAATGAATCATATTTCTTCATATATTAGAAGATATAAAATTCATAAGAATTGTTACTGGATGTAGTTTGCTATTTTTTCACATTTCAGGGAAATCTTGAGTTAGTTAAGATACCGAACTTTCTTCATCTAACACCGAATACCATTAAGAAACACTGCGAAGCGATTAAAAGTATGTTACGCAATTTATATTTTACTATGTTTAAGTCTTTTAATGTTGAAGAATACTATAATTTCAGAGTTCTGTACTGAATTTCCTCCTGAATTAGCTCATAATAAAAAGTTGCTCAATAAGAAATTTCCTATCAAAATTGGTTACAATACTTATGTCCACCAAGGAACAAATATCAGAGACAATAGGACTCGTGTTGTAACAATGGAGGTTAAATATTCTAAATCAAGTAAAAGTACTGTATAGCTATAACACACTTGACAATTCTGATAACTTTACAGTTATATCCTTTGTTTTCAAAATATATTTCACAATTATCATAAGTGAATATGGTAGAAGGTTCGAAACAAAAAAGTACTTGCATACGTTTTGATTACATTTTAAGAAATCAGTTTTATTAGATTGAATGCTAGATTTATTGTTTGGTTTGAAATTTAAATTATTTTTTTAGATAGATGTTGCTTCGCTTAAGTTGTCTTCTAGAGCAAGAGAGAAAATGATACGTCTCTCTGGAAATCGATTCGATGAAGCATCGAATACATTAACTATCATTACTGATAGGTTGTGGTATAATTAATTGTGTAGAGAACTTTAGTTATTTTTCTAAATATCGTAACTCCTCAATTAGTTTTATGTAAATTAATTTTTATAGATGTTACACTCGAAAGCAGAACTTAGAATACGCATATTATCTTCTCACGGTACTTTATCACGAGTCAAATGTGGGTAAAGAATCTCCTTTGAAGTATATAAAATTATATGCAAAAGTTAATAGTCCCGTTTTAGAAGGTAGAATCCTGGGAGAGCCTTAAATGTTCTGAAGATAATCTTCGAGTGGAGTTTCGACAGTCAAAAAGCCATACTAACTTAATTAATACCGTTAGCAAAGCCATCCAGCATGATGGACTAGTTAGTATCTAGTATTTTTAATTATACATTTAGATTTTTTCAAATGTTGTGTTGCTAATTACTGTAATCTAATTAGGAGACGCCTCTCAAATCACTTGGCGTAGATGCGAAACAAGAGGACATAGCAAATCACCCAACGATGGAACAATTTGAAGATATGTGGGAGTCATATAGGAACACTGTAAGTTAAACATTCCAAGATCTGTGTCCATGACTTAGTTTTTCTGCTTATAGGAGGAAACAGTGGAATCAACTAGAAATTACGCAAAACACATTAGAGCTGTTCTTGGATTGAAATCTCCAATGGAAGCTGTTGTCAATAAATGATTATCCCATAAGAAATGATTTTACTAAATGTCAAAGACATGCTAATAAAATACAGCTTTGAATTTTAGATCAAAACCATAAATGCGTTTGTTGTCAGCTCAAATACAACGTTGAAGCAGAGAGAGTAAACTCATTATTAGTACGTTAGAACTGTATCGATGTTTATGATGCACTCATCCCTCCACTCATTTATTTTGCAGAATATTATACAACATTCCTCATTATTACACAAACTTATAGCACCATCATATTAATTATTAGTTTACCTGACGTTTTGTTAGAAAGACATACCACTTAGCATAATTAAATATACAAGTAACGAATGAATGCCCATGGGCCATAATAAATTAACACGTCAAATATGCGATATTAGTATAATAGGATCGGACCACTTTGAGAAGTTAGTAAATATTATGAAATAAAATTAGTTGAAAAACTTGTAAAATATAATAGTCAAAGATCTAGCTGGGTGACATGCCGAAAGATAGACTTCCCACTCTCCGGTAGACGTCCCATGCGCTATAATTTTAGTTAAACAACTGTTGAGCAAGCATGTGACTAAACTCTTACCTGTAAAATTACGTAACTGTCTCCTGCTGGAAGGTTCGAAGCATTCGGTAACTCAGGAAATGGACCCAAATATCGTGTCATGGACCTGAATTGGACAAAACTGATAGACGTAGTCATTATTCTTCTAAATTTGTAACGAATACATACTTCGCAAAATATTCCCCGGGAACAAGTTGTGAACGAAAAGCTCTATTGAGATGTCTAGGAATAGCCTTTACTCCTGGCAATTGTGATGGTGAAATAGGTCGGGCAACCCTCTCGCCCTGTGCATTTTGCTCGGCCTCAGTAACAAAATCTTGGGAAGTATGGTCAATCTCACGTGCCACATGATTCTCAATTCTAAAAAGCTTTTAAAAATAACTGGCATTGACAATATAGAACGAGAAGTACAAACCCATCGACAATCCCAGCCGCTCGCACGAAACCTAAATGAAAGGTATGCGATTGAAATGGGTCTTCAGGAACGGGACTAGCCTCGCGGGTGTCCTAAATAAAATAACTAGAATAATTCAGTTCACTATATTAATTATTAATAAAAACCTACAACTCACCAGTAGTGATTGACTTAACTACTCATTAATTCGCTAGAAATGAATTTTTGATTAAATAAACGAAAGTATATGAACCTCTATAAAGCCATATGAAGAAAAGTAAAGTATACATTAGAATCATCAAAAAAGATGGAAAACAGCTTTCTCAAAAGTTTCTTAATCTTTAATATTTAACTTATAAGAAAACTAACTCTTCTCCTTGGTGTCATGTTAGTAATTCGAAAGAGATAAAGTCGGAAAAGAACTGAAGTGGAGAGAGCCTGGTCTCGATCGTATATCTGACTGATTGGTAGTTTATGGCAGAAGTGCCTTGAGCAATAATAGTTCGCGCCAAAACTGACCCCGCCCTCGAATTTTATCTTATCACGAAGAGGTCATAAATCCTTTTTGACCAATAACCACTAATAGTACACATGCTATCCTCACTATTAATACCTAGATCCAATGCTATAGTGATACATGTAGAAGTCGATAATTATCATTACATTGGTAGATGATAATAATAACGTACAATTCTTTACTTATAATTTAAACATGAGTTTATTAAGGCCATTTTCATAACACTCCGTGCATTCACTAATTATCACAGAAATCGAACATATGTAATTGCACACTACATAAAAGAAGACAACTCAACCAATAATACAAACACTCACCAATAAGTAATGTAAAAAGAAAATAATTTAGAATACACAATATATACCACCAAAATATGCTATACGTTTAAAGAAAGCCATGACAGTACAAAGAAGACTAGATAATTAACAAGAAAGACACTATACATTTGGCCTTGTTTTCTAGTTTCCGTAAAAATTTGCGAAGTCCGCAACATTTAAAAAAGTTGATGTACTCATATTTATATGAAAACTATAAATTTTTATATAACCGTTGGCTTAGAAGTGCTGATACTCTTGGAATTATTCTCTTCAATTTCCTGTAGTCTTAACTCTAGCTGAATTCTCACTTGAGCCAATCGAGCTCTTTCTGCTTCTAATTCAGCGTTTTGATTACGCAAACCTGAAGTATGAACAGTAATTCTTAGAGCATTTATTAGCAACAATATATGGATTAATAATATACCTTCGCAACGTTTTGCCCAACGTTCTACACCTCGGCCATTTGTTGCATTTACTTCTTCCCCAAGTAGGTCTTGGATATGAGTACCTATAAATAAATATGTATTATACTAGATATAACACGAATAATCGAGTCGTTTGTTATTTTAAAATTATTTAACGGCTACTTAATAAGCATTATATTTTTTAAACCAAAACTTACCAAACTCAGCTATGAACCTATCAATATCTGCAGGATCAGTCCACCTAGTATCTGTTTGTGTTTCTGTCGTAGTCTTCTTTCGCATAGGCACTGGTGCTGGTGGAGAGATCCTCTGTGGAAATGGTGGCGGTGGTGTCATTGGAATAGGACCTGAACAAAAAATTCCAATAAGCCATTTATGAATTAATTAATACAACAAAATATCTGAGTTCTTCACCAGATCCAGTTGCTTTATGTTGTTTTACACTAGTAAGAATTGGAGGTTGAACATTAAATTGGAGATCAGAAGTCCCAACAATAGCAGTAGAATCAGAATCACGACGTTCAGTTGATGGAAACATTGTTAACCTAAAATACAATAATCTATATAAAGTAATGTTTTAAAATGATCATTTAAAATTCAACAGTGTCCCGTGTTTCACAATACCGTAATTTAAAGCCGGAATCCACTGATTTCTTAAAAAGATAGGGTAGGTTTCAGGAACATATCTAATCGCAATAATTACAAATAATTAAATTATAGTGCGACCACAAACCCTATCTGCCCATTTACGATTTTCATATCAAGACTTGCACTCCGACCATGTCCCCTCTGAACGGGGCGAGGTGGTGGCTGCGGTGGTGGACCTGAGGGACTCTTCAGTGATAGAATCGGAACCGCTAAAGAAAATATGTAATAGAGTAGATCCTATTCATAAGACATAGTAAAAATACCAATTAAAATAATATGAGTAGCAATCAAAACACATGCTATTTATGTGATCTCACTATGTTTAACAGCGGTAGGACGACTATCAACGAGAAGCGGAGGAACATCAGAAAATTTTGTTAGAAGTATGTCCTAAAGCGTATCATATCAATTTTAATTATTTCTTTTTTTTAAATGGATACATTAATATTTAATAGTTAAATGAAACAATTACAGATATACCGTTTCACTGTTATTACCCCGAAGACCACCATCTACTGAATCAAACTGATCCCATGAGCCCTTTGGTTCTACAATATTTTCAATAAAATAAAAGTAATTTCGAGCAAAAAAATAATAGAGGATAACATTACTTATAACACCTTGTGTTCGCCACTTGGTCAATGGTTGCACGATGGGACTCAGCTGACTCTGCTGCGAACAAGCCCGTGGAGGGGTATAAGGCGGTCGAATATGTGGAGGCAGATTACATGGAATGGGCACCTCTCCCTAAAATGAAAAAAAATTATATAACTATCTACTGAGATACAGGCCTATAGTTACGAAACAGACGATTGATATTTGAGAATAAAATAAGGACAAAGTGAATAATTACATAAACTACTTATAGACTTTTTCACGGACAGGAATGAGATGAATCCTAAATAGATAGTAATGTGTAGCAAATATTATATACGTTTAGTAAATATCATATTTCAAACAAAAACCTTTACACGGAGTACAATAAGATGCATAGCAATGGAGAATTCATTGATATCGAGCCAACCATCCTCATTTACATCAGACAAAGACCAAATTCTGTAGTAAACATTATATATTATTATAAAATCGTAAACTAAAATCAACTTTATTAGTCCAACCTGGACAAAGACTCATTGTCTAGTCCGCTCCTCTTGAAGAAATCAATTACTCGACTATCTGCACCATTCAATGCGTATTCGGTTGAGGCAACTCCCTAGACGAGATTTTAAAGGTAAATAGAATTTTAAAAAACTATGTCTATATTAAAACTTAGGCCTTGAAATATTAAGAAATACTTTAAATTATATGGTAATTTACAGCTAACTAATGAAATCCTGAATAATTAATGTAAGTTTATAAATAAAAACTTTAAAGTCAATGGTGAAAAATTACATTATGCCTAATTTAATATACAACCTGTGTAGTCTTCAGAAGATGCTTAAAACACTTGGTGTAGTATTCTCGCTGTTTTTCCGTAATTTCAAATACAGATTCTTGGCTTGAAGATGCATATGCCTTCCCTCTCCTAGGACTGGATATGATATCTGCTACAGTCTTCTCAAAATCCCCATTCGCAAAGTATAATGGTTTCCCCTCAGGATCTGTTTCCATCTCAAAATTGATGGATATTTAGAGAGATCCTCAAAAATATATTTATAAATAAGAAGAACTACATACAAAAAGCAAAGAAAATCAATTTCAGTAATAACATTAGCAGTTTGAATAACTTATATGAGGAATGAGATGATATATGCAACACCGTTCCACTATTATCAATTCATACATTATCCTGTATTAAATTTTAAAAAAAGAGTTATATATTATAGGGTAAAATAAAGTAGACAAGAGTTTAACAAAAGACAGGAAATACACTGTTTCTCAATTCTAAAAATTTTTTTCATCCTTGTTGATCAGTTATTTCTCTCGTAAACAATATTTAAAAGATGCTAATTACGATCAATACCACCACAATTTCATCCATACCAATAAAGACGCAGATTGCCTCCTCCCAGTTCCTTGCTGAAAATACTCTTTAATTTATAATTTATTTAAAATCCCATTATGTTCTTTAGTTAATTCTCTTATTAGTATCTAAGCTACATGACAGATTTCCACCATGATTACTTTGGCATTTTATAGGATATTTGAGCAGTCAATTATTTATTAGTATTAGCCATTAATCACTACAAGTGTAAATTGCTAGTTTAAAAATCTTTGTAAAAAAACTGTTAAAAGTTTCGGAAAAATGTTAAACTCTTAACGAATTCTTAAGTTAATTTTAGTATACTAAATCGCAAGTTAGGTTAGGCTCTTAAATAGTATATAAAATTCGTGATAAACCTATTAGTTGCTTTTAGAAAATATTTTGAACATGTACAGTAGATATTAAAATAATATTATATACGTTAAACCAGATGAGAAAATTTTGCTAATACTCTGCAGTGTATAATGTCAAACGATATTTCTGCAGACTCCTCTAAGTTCACCACTTATTTTGTTGTATAGTATACTTCCATTAGTGTTCTTATTTTTTAATTTCCATAAATAGATAACGAATGGTTTTTTTTGGCTTGGCAAGATGTTATCACACTTCGATAAAAAGTTTTAAAGATGACTCACTTCCATGAACACTTTCATTTAGCACTAACATCTGTTGTATTTTTAAATTGTCATCAATAATATTTATAGAAGTCCATAGTCTTGTTTTAGAGGTATTTCTATGGGAATTGGGAACAAGAAAATTATGGAAAAAAAAGTGCTAAAATATTGCATATATATTATGTCTAAACGAATTTAAAAAATAATGCATTTAATCAGTGGGCCTATTTTTCCAACCATGTTCGTTTACTAATAATAATGAATAAATATCCATTAAACTAAGAAAATTCTGTTTCTTCACTGTAGTTTGTGCTTATAAGAATTTAAATATTAGGGATATTTTCCGCCTAGTTTAATGTACAACCATGCAATATTCTTGGCACTCTCGACTTACGTATTAGCTATTGATTATTTTCAAAATAAAGCGTATTCGTGAGTAGAAGGAACTGGTGATTCTTTTGATGTCTTTACTACTTGTTTGTTTGTTGTATATTTTGATTAGCAGTTTTATAAACCCGACATAGATATACAATCACGCTTCATAAAAAAAAAGTGGAAATTAATGGAAACATTTAAGAAAACAGATCTTTACATTGTGAAGAAAATACAGTGAAAGTGACAGAAGTAAATTATATATATATATATCGAAGAACCTTAAGCTCATTTAAATATACGGGCAATTGCATCCACTGTAATTCTTGAATAAAGATATTACTTAAGAAAATTACCCGAAAACTGCGAAAAGCCGAGTTAGCCCATTTAAACCATTTTCAGTATTTATACTAACTGATATACATGATAAATAATAGCTGTACAGAGCAAAAGATCGTGCATTAAATGTATGAAGAGAACTACTTGTTTCTAGTTATCTACAATCCGTAGTTTAATCATAACATTCCTCTCCTAAATATTTTTAGTGTTTTGTTTTGTTCGGTCAGTTTTATATTGATTAAAGATGCTAGTCCGTTGAAGTTCTGTTTTTCTCTCATTGATGCAGACTCCTGACTGGTCGGTTTTAGAATCTGAAATATTATATTATCCCTTTTATCTTCTCCAAGAAATTTTTACAATGGATTTAATTGCCACTTCCATATTGTATTGATATTTCAAAAATTTAACAAAGTGAGTCGAAATCAGATTTAAAGGAGGTTAATTTAGATGCCAGTAAAAACTTCAAAATAAAATAATTTTGGTAAGTAAAAATATGCTTTGAAAAGAAATAAAGTTAATAAATAGGAGCTTAGTAAGAATGTAAAATGAATTTAAATTCTATGGAATTATTTCTAATCAAACACTAATAGTAAGTATTTGAAAATATTCACTTACTTGAAACGAACAAAGGAGATTTTCATCTACGTTCATAATGGCTCCAGCATTGTCAAATTCACCGCAGTAATTAGGTGCTGAAAAAATTGTTACCAGTCCCCGCCTTCCGAAGAACTCGTATCCATCTTCCACTACCTGCAGGGGAATATAATCAAATCAGTAGTTATTAATTGCGTTAATAGTATTCCTACTCCGTATGTACCACTTGAATATGTATCAGCACTGCTTTAGAGATGTAAATATTATAAACATAAATCTAACCCTTATATGACTACATAATAAAATAAAAAAGAAAGATGTCAATAAAATGATAATTGATTAAGTAATAGAGATAAAATATAAGAGACAGAGTAGAGTACAGTCAAATAATACTATTAAACATGCCTGATGTCCTCTAATAACGATATCTAAGTCCATTTTTTGTAGAAATTGGCTTAATACATCAATTCCAAATACGTATGATACTCCACGTTCATTTGGCGCCCAGCCAACGACTGTTGCATCAGGATCAGACCATAAGATGTCGCACAATAATCCTACAGTATCATTCAAGTTTCATCTATGTTTTTTTTGAAGTTGGACTTTGGAACTGCTGTCATATATTATGAAGTGCTTTTAACATTAACAGTATTTATAGTTCACAAGATTTAAAATTAGCATTTTCATATATCGTTCTTTTTTAAGTTTGCGATACAACTTCCAACCACTTAAAACTGCTCGTTTAGTAGCTTTAAAATCATCCCACCTGTCTCCTGCACATCACAAGGTCTCGGGATCCTTTTTAGCTGGTCTAGTGACCTCAAGGTAGGGGATAATCCGCCATGGCAACAGAAAATTTTGTTGTCAATCAGAGCTGCTACCGGTAAGCAATTGAAAACATCTTGAAACGATTTCCACAGTTTGATATTGTATCGCCTCTTACCTGAATAGCCTGGGTACTTATGATTTATGGAATATACTACTGTAAAAAAGTATTAGCGTGTTTTAATGGAAATGGATGGACAGAATATTTTACAGTATAGAATCAAACTAGTAAAAAGCTCACATTCATCATAGAATCCATAAATCTTATTGAGGTTGGCTACCTCATGGTTTCCTCTAAGAATGAAGAAATTGTTTGGGTATTTTATTTTGTAGCACAATAGAAGCACAATAGTCTAAAATTATAGTACAATTGCTCTTACCATAACTTTTCTTAATTACTTAAGACTATTAATTACAGAGGTTAGCCACATGCAATACGTATAGTTTTTAGGTTGGATCATAATAAATCTGCAACGCTAAAGTAAAACAAAATAGTTAAACCAATGATTTTAATAAAACTAAAACGTAAACACGTTTTAAGGAAGAATTCAATAATTCTAAATGAATACTAGCCTACTTCTATTATATTATTCTCTCTTATTCCTTAAAATTAAAACCATTTCTTCCTAACGTTCTTTAAATAAGTATATTTTATCTACAGGAATTATATCTAAAAATATACATTCGTTTTCAAAATTTCCCAACAAACGGGATTATTAGCTTAGTAATATTGATTTATACACTGGATATGGTTTTTCGGCTTTTTCTGTAGTACATTTGACACCTTAATTAAAACAAAATGCTCAACATGATTCAATAATATGTCATAATCTGAAGTCCACTTTTTAGAGAAAATTAATATAAACCGTGAAGAGAAGTAATGAACTACAAAATTAGCACCCTTAGAATGGTAGCAGTGACCAAGCTTTAGAACACTGAACTTTGATAAAACTTTGCATTTTGAATCTCCTAAAATCAATCATCACTAGCTACTCAAATTGATTTAAAATAAAAGTTAAACATATAGAAGAAGGAAAAAATATTATTTAGTACAGTGCAGGACGTTTACCGTAGATACTTGCTTAATTCTAGAACATAATCAAATCCTTAAAAACCCTGCCTCAATACTTTTCGGCCCCCGATCAACATAATCGCCTAGAAAGAGATAGTTTGACTCTGGAGGATAACCAGCCAATGTAAAGAGGCGGAGAAGGTCTGAGAACTGACCATGGATATCGCCTGGAAACGATATTAAGATCTCAATAAGAAGAATCAGAAGAGCATAGATGGTAATAGAAATATAAAAGGATAAGGTGGCACCTGCAATTTTGAGAGGTGGCTCAAGTTCGAGAAGCATAGGTTGGTGCATGAATATCTGTCTTGCTAAAACGCATATCATTCTAATCTCGCTTTCTGAAATATCCACATTTTTCTGCCATGGCTTCACCTAAAAATTTTTCCAATTGTCAACAACATCATGCATAAATATTAAAAATGTAATCTAATCTGTAAACTATTATATTAATGACACTTATAATTAGTGACATACCTGGATTAAAACGTTAATAACTCTATTAAGATCCAAATCGCCATAGTGAACGGATTTTCGTCGCATAACCATTAATTAGAATAATTCTAAAAAAATTAGTTTAATAAATATAAGTGATACATAGGAAAGAAAAATGAGAAAATTTATTATTGGAAATATACATAAAAGTATTATAGTGTTAATGAACACTCTATTGAGTGGTCAGAACAGCTAAATATTGCAACAACAAAAAACTAACGCTTAGAATGTACGAGCTGTAAATAATAGATAAATAAACAAAAATAAATATGAGTTACAAGTAGACACATGAATACAAAAGAAAATGTTGTTATACTTATTCAACACAAATAGTAAAAGTACCCGACTAACTGCTTCTCACTGTTCCATTTAAAAGAAAAAGAATACCATTAGAGTTTTAGTATAACTAAAACGGTAGAACTAGCGAAAATGAACATAGAATTTCAAAGAAAATAATGAACCATTAAATTGAAAGTTATAAACTTAATTAAATTTACAGCGTTTTAAGTGCAGTGTTTATAAAGTTCGTTAACAGAAAATATAGATCGAAGAATAAGAAATAAACGTTGGGTAGTACTGATTGAAATGTTTGCTAAAATAGTGTGGTAAAAGTATATTTTTTTTAACACGCTAAACATTTAAAGAATTAACCCTCTAAAATAATTTATCTCTTAAATGCGATGTTATCGAAAACTATCCTAAATGTATTTATTACTAGCATTAAATGAAAATAAAATTAGTGGTGGGAAATTGCATACGCATAACCTCAAATCAGAGAAAAGATAATGCGAAAAGTACCGTAACTACCACAAAACTTCTTATAACTTGATTCATTATGTGAATAGATGGAAATAATAAACACTAAGGAATAGAGCTCAAAATATAACGTATATACTTAAATATAATATGAAAAGGAAATATTCCCTCTGCCACTCAACTGCTGCACATTTTCCTTTTTTGCTTCACAAATCGTGACTTTCTATTAGTTGCTTCTCTCTCAGCTAAACAAAAGAAACGTTACTAAAAAGCCGAACTCCTTTCCTAAACTCTATAAGAAATTCCAGATTCTGAATGAATTCACTTAATAGTACGGTATATTAAGAGTATGAGCACCAGCATTTTATTAGTTTTCAATAAAGAAAAAATAAATGTATGAGAATAATATGTATGAATATGTCGGAGGAAAATAATCCTGAACCGATTATATTTGATAGCACATTTATCAGAAAAAGAATTGCACTTTTTACTATAAAACAAATTAATGATTACACCATCCGGTCGGTACGTTAGCCAGGAAGAGAAAGTGAATCAGTGAGCAAATAAAAACTTCCTTATAGAAAAAATCAGCTTAAAGTGATGACTCGTGAAACATCAATTTGTTATAAACAAGCTATACAGAAAAGTAAAAAAATGAAAAAATTTTAACTAATACAACGTTAAATGATAGTATGAAAATATATTATTTATGAAATACAGGAATTTCAATTACTAAGCATATTATTTAAAAATAAGTTTAAATAAAAGTCGAGCCCTTGTTTAAAATATAGAAGTCCTATATAGATAGTAAAAAAGTAAGAACCAGAAATGGCAAATATTATCAATCTAACTAGAAATTTGACTTTAATAAAGACAGTGCTTTCATTCGTTGCCGTGAATGTGGCCGACGAGACACGGAAGCGGCGTTGACAAACAAAACGCCACCCCCACAAAGCCACACCTCCAATTGCGCAACAGGACCGGTTTCCGGATTGGTATTCATGTAGAAGAATGAGTGAAGGAGGGATCATACTAGAAAGGTTCAAAAAATATAATGCCGCTATGAGGACGTTGGGTAATTAGATACTTATTCGGTGTACTACTATAGGATAAACACAGAAAGCACTAGCCTTGTAGTGCCAAAATATTTGAAATGTATCTAGAGTAAATAATAGGTTGCTGTCGTTCCAGATAAGATCTAACGTAACCTATACCAATATTTAAATATATCGATTACTCTACTATGAAGCCTTATAAAATGACGAATCTATTTGCATTATACCGTTATCTTTAAATAAACGAGAAATTATCGCCATTAACTTGTTGCAGAACATAAAATGAGGTAGATTAAACGCTATGCAAAAATCGAGTAGAAACCAACACACAGAAGGTTCAGCTCCCCAGTAATCCAATTCTATCATGATATCAATCCATTACATGAAAAACCAAAGACCAATCATAAATAGAGAATGTTTAAACAACTATTTACTCAGCCCATTGCATTACGTCTGATCAAGAACTAGTGCCAACCCAGTGACAGACTAATATTTCGAAAAACCTAATCTAGAATGTTAACAAAATATTGCCACGCTTTTATGCTGCTATGTGCAGATATGTATCTCATAAATGATAATAGTTATAACTTATATTAAGAAGCGCATAGTACACTCTAAAAGTTTATTGGTTTTAGTTCTTCACAATGTAAAAAGAGCTCAAGATAAGTGCACAACTATATAATATCAATACTAAAATTATCGACGCGTGTGTCTTGAATGTCTCGATCCTTATTCGAGAGCAACTAAAAAAAGGATGGTATGCCTAAAATACTGCAGATGTCATAAGCAGCCAAGATCGAAATAAGAGCATAGTCTGGTGTAATTCAAACAAACAATAAATACAACTCAATACAGAGGTTTCATAGAAAAGATCGCACAAGTAATCCTTCAGTGATCGTTCCACGCGCCGCACAGTTGGCAAAAGTTATTGTGAGACAGACAGACAGACAATAAGAATGAATCAGCATGAACAAAATTGTAGATCAAGTGAGGGACATGTTAGAAAATCTTATACTACGAAAGCATCACTTAAAAAATCTCTAACAACGAGTAAGAACAACCATTTGATTATAAAATAAACTGTGAAGAGTGTGAATTCGAGTACATAAATGAGCTGATTCATGTGATTGGGTGAAAATCAATAGAAATTACATGTCAGTACATATAGAAATTTAGCGAGAAAGAAATCCTCATAAGAAGATCATCTTATCGCACTCATTTTAATGTCTGGCCACATCTTCCTATTTCTTGCCAGCTGGTCGATTACCGCCTACCGCGGGGCGGCCACTGTTTAATCCACCATACTGATACTTTGCTTTTTTCTCTGATGGTTTCAGAATCTAAAAAAATATATACTTAGACAGATATTGATAGTTAACTTTTTGGAAATACTCAATGCTACCACTATTTTTATATTTTTACAGGTCTATATGGCCATTTCCACCGTTGATTCCAAATAGCGCAAATATTACAAGTTCTTAAATTTCATTACACATCTTATACAAGCATTGACAAACTTGTTTACATTTATTCTTACACTAGAAAACTATTTAAATTAGGCATATATTTATATCCCTAAAACTAACACTCGGCAGTTTTGGTCACACTATTTCAAAGCAAGACAAAGTTGATCCACATGTAATGAACAATTACGCGGAGTATTGATTATCTTATTAGAAACTAAATTGCATCGAAATTAGATGAAATTAAACCTTGCAAAGGGATAAATTGAAAAATAAATTTAATAATAAAAATATATTTGAACGTTAGGAACATGAGATGTATATAACTAAAAATGACTAGACATTTATTGGTTTCATTTTGTGGTAAATATTCTTAGCATTATCGTGCGCCCTAGAATGTTTGACAGCGTGACCAAATAAAAAACTCATTGAAGTGAATATACACACTTAATAAATTAAGCCCAATTCGTATGCACTGATGAACACAATGTGCATACTTCATGTTAAATTGTTAAAACAATTTATAACTCTTAATTGAATAATCAAGAGCATGTTTAAGCTAAATTATATATTAATATACTGAGAGAACGTGTGGAAAAAACGGAGCCTCAGTAATTTTTGATAAAGTTCGACGCAGCTAATGGCATATTAAAGTATATTATATGACCTGCTAAACATCTATTTATTAGCTTAAAGTATCATTTTAACAATCAAAAATAAAGATTACACCTTCCTGTTCTAAAACGTCAATTTAAAGAAAACTAAGCTCGAAATCAGTTATAATAATTATAGCAAGTTAATCTTCATCATTTGCTTAAAAACATCAAAAGCAAATTCTTTTTTTTTTTGGCATATAGGTAATAGTACATATACAGAATTATAAGAACCCCCACCTTTACACAATCAATGACACTAAAACGAAAAAAAAGAACAACATGAATTTGACTTCAACGAAAACCATATTAACTAACCTGGAAGCTGCACATCAGTGTCTCATCAACACTCATCATTCCTCCTGCATTATCAAATTCACCACAGTAATTTGGTGCGGAGAAAAGTGTTACCAATTGGCGCTTGGCAAAGAACTCATAACCATCCTCGACAACCTCAAATTAGTCATATATATATATATATATTCAAGTAAACCTAAACAACAAATTCCTAACACTTTAAGTCAATACCTTACGCAACTGGAAGTGACTTCACTTTAATCATACCCAAACAGCTCAATAAGAATAACAAATACAGTCATTTTTAACTAACTATATACTAGAAATATATAAAGTAATGTATGATTATACGCGCACTCTAGTCAATCTAGTTAGCATAACAAATATAAAATAGGGAGAAAGAATGAATAAGCATAAACTATAATTGTATATTTTAAGTACTTTTGAAAAATTAAATAAATAGTGTTGCCCCCTCTAGCCCAGAACGTAATACTACATACATGTTAACATCACTCAATGCTCTGTTTAAAGTAGTTCAATATAACGTCTTGTAAACTTATTAGAGTGAATAAATATTCAGATCCGAAATTTTATTACTGCAACTATAAGCGATTTAGTAGTATCGTAAGCTATATTCTATATTTCCCAATTTATGTCTTAACAGTAAACTATAAAAGCATGTTATGGAAACGTATTAATTGGTTTATATAAATGTAGTGTGAGAAATAATACAATAAGAACTCGTATTAGACACTTTTTAATACTATTATTAGTAGTTTTTTTTTAAAAGAAAATTTAAAATAAATTATAATTTTACCTGATGCGCTCTGCATATTAAATCGAGGTCGTGCCTGTTGAGAAATTTAGCAACTACATCTGGTCCAAAAGTGAATGATACACCCCGGTCGTTTTCTCCCCAACCTGTTACATCCTTATCCGGATCGGACCACAAAAGATCACACAAAAGACCTATAAATGAACATAAAATAGTTATAATAATTATAATTACATCTAAAGCATCCTGTTTAAATGTCTAAAGAAGCTCCACATATTATTCATATATCAGCATTAATTTGACAAAGTAAGACATCTATTAGTGAAATGGAATAATACTACTTAACATAATTTTTAGTAACAACAATTATTTTATATTATTACTTACCAGTATCTGGTACATCTGTTGGCCGCATCACTCTACGAATCTGTTCCATATTTTGCAAATCTGGCGACAAACCACCATGACAACAAAAGATTTTCTCATCGATCAATGCAGCTATCGGAAGGCAATTGAAACAATCGGTAAAAGTTTTCCACAGCTTAATTGAAAAGCGTCGCTTACCTAAAATAGCAAGTGATCAACCTGAATTTTCAAATTTTAGTGAGCACATAGTAGGATTAAAGCTAACTACAGAATATAAAATTCTGAAATATTTATAATTAATATATGGATGTAACCACATTTCTTCATTTTTTAGTTAATTTAATATTTAAATATGTGCACATTTATAAAATCACATGATTTCCTATATGTGTATCGCCAATAGATTAATAGATCAGGAAAATGCATTTAAAAAAAACTCACATTCATCATAGAACCCGTAGATTCGGTTGATAGAAGCACATTCGTGGTTTCCTCTTAGAAGGAAAAAATTTTCTGGATATTTAACCTTATAGGCAAGAAGCAAACAAATCGTCTGCAAAATAATTATCTTTCATGCATTTTTCTCTATACATCCAATAGGAGAACATAAACTAAAGTCCAATCACATTATAACTATATAATTTTAAGCGTATTATAATTATCCATGCAGTTCCGTTTATATAATAGTAATTCCATCAAGTAAAGGTCAATGTATACTTGCCTCAAGGCTTTGCTTTCCCCGATCAACGTAATCTCCAAGAAAAAGATAATTCGCCTCAGGGGGGAAGCCTCCGTATTCAAAAAGGCGTAATAAGTCGTTGTACTGACCATGAATATCGCCTATAAGTTTAACGCAGTACATGTTGCAATAATCTTCTAACCGAAAACATTAATAACAACTGTTATTCCCCAATAATTATGTTTACCACAATATAAACAAATAAAATAGTAATCAGAATTTTACGTTATCAAAGACGTACAATTCTAATAAAGCAATATTATGTAACTGAAGCACCATTAGACGTACCACATATTTTCAAAGGCGCTTCCAACTCAAGAAGAATAGGTTGTGAAAGGAAAATTTCTCTTGATTTATGGCATAGTGCACGGATCTCAGCTTCGGTCATAGTAACGGTCTTTCCTGGCCGACAACCTCTTACTAAAAACTTATTTTACGATAAGATATTAAAGTAAAAATATAGGACTGGCTAAGGCAATGCCATATATCCCAGCAATTATTGGTGTCTATGGTTGAAGTATTTTTTTTAAAACTATGCCTTGAATATCTATTAATTGCATTTTAAAATAATATAACTAAATACAACATAGAGAAACATGACACATCATAAGCAATTTCGGTTATAAACACCACTTAAAACAATCCACGCTAAAGTGTTGCTCACAAACAAATATAGAACAACGAAATATATATAAGAATTTTAAAAACCTTCAAGAAGTCGTGTTATGAGGTTGTCGACATTGAGCTCGCCGTCTCCGCCAGACATGACTCTTCCCTCTCGCTATCCACACTCTTAGACTCCTCTACAGACAACTATCTGCAGCTAGCTGGATTCTAGCCTAAAAATATAAGACATGTATGGAAAATCTGGCGTAATACTACTTTAATATATGAAACTAAGAGACATTAAATTATTAAAACCAGGATTCTCCATATCATAAACAAGAGTAGGGAGCGATAGCACTAATATCACAAATCTAAAACAGTACTATGTGTATTTCAATTAGCAATCCTTATATGCATATTGTGTAGTGTAAAACATTTGTATCAGATAAATTAAGTTAAGACCAAGTCTATATCATAATAACTAAATGGAGCAAGCAAGATAAGTGGTTGTATAATTGAAAATTAATAATAAAAACGCCCAGAGGTAAAAATGTTGGAAACGCTCGGATAGCAATCCATAGCAGCTAAACTCACAAGAATGTATTTAGTTATAAAACCGGTTTTATTAAAAGTGATTTGCCATACACATATGAGTTTTAATAAGAATTATGCAGAATATACAAATACCACTTCAATGCATTGATTGATAGTATCTAAAACTCTCATTAGTTATTTGTTAAAAATATACTAATGATAAAATTTTATGCTATTCGCATGACAATCGAGGAAATTTCTATTTCTAAAAAGAGCAGAAAAAACAGTACAATGGGAGAGAATTTAGCAACTGATTCACCAATCAGCTGAACGAGGTCTGATAGATCGTACATTATCGATCAGTTAGCTGCGCTCAGACCAATCAGATACTGAAAGAAAACTGGACAACACATGTCGCAGATAGTACAAAAACCAAATCACTCCTCAGATAATAATTCTTGATCTTATCTATAAACAATAGTAATAAATACATATAAAGAAAGACTCAGTTTAGTTAAATGTCAAAATATTTAACGTTTATTGATTGCTGCTTTCAATTTTTATAAATGTCAAATAAATGATTAAACACCATAAAATATTGCGAAGGATGTTAAGAAAATGGAATACTAGTAGTATGAAGTATGTGTCAAAACAGTTACCTGCTTAGTCTAATTTAAAATGCCATCCATTTCTATTTCAACAGAAAATTGAAGCATAGTAATTAGCTATTGTATAATAAAAATAATTTTGGTGATATCAACTATTCTTTTAAAAATATGCTACGGAAAAAGTCAGATACTATTAAAAACGAAGAATATCCCATAATTATATTAATCTATGAGTTCCAGGTTTAGGCATAGGCACATACAAAAGTGGTAAACTTACCAGTATATATACTGTCTTTACAATGGTATCAACAAATCAACATTAAAGATTAGGAAAGGATATTTCAAGTAAACAATTACTTACTGTGTTATTGAATACATGATCACATACATAGTAATGATGATAACCCGAAGGTCATACCTAAGATTTGATAATACGAGAAAGATGCAATGCAAAGGAGAGAGAAATGAGAGAAGTGCGCGCAAGCCACGACGGCGGTGCCTCAACGCGAACCGCGACGCGGCTGAAGAAATTAACTATAGCGTTGTAAGACTTTTTCTAGTTAATTAAGGGAAATCGAAGGTGATTTTTATAAGTACTGTATATTTTTTCAATTAATGTTCTATATTTATGTCCGGATGTAATTTTGGAATGAGATTCTAGAGTTTTAGTGGTCATTAGTATTTTTATGATCCGATAAATAATCCATAATGAATACACTGACAATAAGAACACCTTAAAATATCTTAATTTTAATGACAATCCAACACGAAAAGGATGTTTTTTTAAATTGTAATTAAACCTGTTTCGTATGTGATATATAGTTTAACTGAATGCAGTACTTGCATATACTGTAAATGTACTCTAAATGTTTACTGTATTCATGAGCTAGTTTTTTTTGCATTATTCTTTAGTATTGGTTCTCTTTGAATGTTATGTATTACTTTATTTTAATAACATGAATTACAAAATCAATTAAACCTTTGTGTTTACGAATTTCTAAGCAACATTTGAGCATATATGTATACAGACTTATAGATAATCACATTTTTATCATTTTATTGATCATTGTTGAGCCATTCGTACGCGAAAGTATGAACGTAGTCATACCAATATTTCCGTGTATCCATATCCATTGTAAATAAAAATTTTCCTAGAACTATTAAATGACTTTACGCAGGGGATGCATTTAAAAAACTAAACTTCCTATATCATACTACTTTGTTATACTTCGAAGCAACCGCAAAACAATACTGGTTATTTTACCTAAAGTCAAAGTGCTTATTAAGCCTGTATATTTCACAATTATCTAAAAAAAAAATTCGGCTGGATATACTTAAGACTATTGTATCAAAGAAAGTAAAAGTTCTGTGCTGAATTTTAGAAATTCATTCTTCTGAACATCGAAGTATACAAAAATAACATAAGGAATTATCACATTCTCCATTAAACAAATTATTATCACAAAAACAATATTGTATTCATGTATATATATATATAAACTTCGAAGAGGATTTGGCACGACTCCAGGAGATATCTTTGGTGAGTAGGTATTAACGACATACATGGTATAATTATTATTATTTAAATGAGTCATGGTTACCATATATGTTACCGGTCACGCAACTTCTGAATGATAATCTATACATAAAATTTTGTCTGACTAGTGATGCCATCCCCAGCCATTGCCCATATATGAAGAGGGAGGTGGTGCTTGGGGAAGGTATCCACCAGTGGATGGGAGGTAGCTGGTAGAGCCGGGCAAGTAGCTAGAAATGTAAGTTTTTAAAAGGCTGGATTTATGAAAAAGATTATATGGACCTTCCGCTAGTACTTCCAAAGGCTACTGCTGCTGCTGCTGCCTGATATGAGCTGGATGCGAGATCTGTTGGGCATGGTTTTCCATCACGAACGAGCATTTGTATAGGCATTCGAAAACTAAAAATAAAAATAGGATTACTGTATTTATTCACGCTATTGTTGCTATTCATCATTTGAATATATATATATATATATACATGCTTATGGTTAGGAGAAACTTATGGTTTGTTAAATACAGTTTTACGATAAATACGTATAAAATTATAATTTACGTATAAGAATTGGTATTGATATTAACACAACAAGTACATTTGAACTATTTTAGCTCCAAAACAAATATAGCGTTGAAAACAATTTTAAGGAAGGATAAATCACTAGTATGAAAATATAATACAAGTTGAGAAGTATATATTTAATGAGTTATAAGCATTACTATTTTCAACGGATTCGTTAATTCAAAACAATTTTACTACTTTTCTCTGTAAAGTTTTTCTGAATAACAGTTGTTCCTTATCACATCAGACATTTCCCCACCTTAGTCGTGCTAAGTCTGCTATCGTGAGTCCGCATAAGAACAGGTGTCTTGTTGTGACGGAAGGAGAAGGCTGAATCTATCGCACTTGGTACTGTTATTGCGAGAAGTAATGACTACATATTAATATCACACTATGCATGATGATATACTCAAGTCTCATCCCAGAACTGATGTCATCTTCAGCTCTCCATCGTTTGAGATGAGGTTAAAAAGTTGAAAACCAATACCCGATAATATCAAGGTTAGGTAACTTAGTCGTTCTTATGAATTTGTCAAACCTAAACATTAACCATATATCTGTGTCTATATTGCTAACATTTTGTGTGAATTATCTAGAAACTGCACACTTTCAGCGATAATCTAAAGTATTATGTCTTAGTTTTGTGTTAGATTGAGAAAATCGTTAAAAAAATGAAAAAGTAGGGATGTCAAAACTTAGGTTAAAAACAATTATCAATACCAATTTCATACACGAAAATATTTTAAAAAACATTAATATTGTTAACTATATGAATTTAAAAAGAAACGAGAAATTTGGAAATTTAATATGAATTTTAAAATATTTATAAAAATCAGCATTAAGTAACCTGCGTGCTGAGAATGCGGTAGAAGCAGTAGGATTGGCAAAAGCGTTAGTTGAAGGAATGGAGCCAAGAAGATTGGGATTTATCCCTTTTTCTTGCAAGGTCTTCTTTGTTTTGTATCTGTAACTAACACTTCAGAGTATTATATCTAATATAATAACTTTAGCTATTTAACTATTTTCACATAGAAAAATTACAGACTTAGTAGTAATCAAATTAAGAACGATTTAAGTGAAACATGTTTCCTTACCGATGGTTTTGGAACCATATCTTAACCTGAGTAGGAGTAAGGCGAATTTGCATGGCCAGTTGTTCTCTTTCTGGTGCGCTCAAGTACCTAAAGATGCAAAAGTATTGTTTTATATCACCCATATACATACGAAAATTGCTGTTTCTAGAAGAAATAACCATACCTCTGTGTTCGAAATCTTCTCTCCAATTCATAGGTTTGGCCCTTCGTGAATAGAACCCGTCTTTTTCGCTTTTTGCGTTTTCCTGAATTCCCTAATTGCTGTTTAAGATCTTTTAATCCTTTTCTTTCTTTTTAATAGACTAACCAGTGCCGTCATCCTCTTCATCTCCATCTTCTTCTAGTTCGTCTGCTCCTTCGTCTTCATCTTCTGCTTTTGATCTAAAAATAAATTTTTTATTATCAAAGCAAATCTTCAATGTAATTGCAATGAATAAACATATAGAAAATAATCCAGTGGTCATCTGACCCATTCTTTTCTCTAGTATTCTGTTTTTCATCGTCCTCCGTGGCACTATTGCTAACTACAATTGCATCAGATCGCTGAAAGGGATCTGCAGGAGGTAGTGCATATAAAGGATTTCCTACAAAGTTACCTTTTAAAATACTACATAATCCATATGCTAAAGTCAAAATTTGGCTTAATCTCTACCTCCTCCTGTCAAATTGTTAGAGTGGAAATAGCTAGATGGATCATATGGATAAGCTGACTGTTCAAGTGAAAATGAGGATGCGGAAGGATATCCTGCAAATATAGAAGATAAATTCGAAAACTGGAATCGTTAAACAAGGGAATTTTTAAAAATCTAGGATGTTATAAATTAAAATGTTATTCATTTCAGTTCATAATTTCCTTCTTTTTCCACATTTTTCTACTTCTCATACTACTGTCACGAACGCCTTCAGAATGAAACATGTCTGATACTAGCCGGCTTTTTTGATTCACCGAATCCCTCTTATCAGCACAAATGTTACGACGAGATACACGGAGATAAGTCGTCCCTCGATCTATTTATTTGTGTTCGTGAAGATACTCCAATGTAAAGTCAATAAAGGTGGTGTGCCAGTGGCCGAAGCAGTGTGGTAATAGTGGAGTCGCAGACAATAAGCGGGAGAGGATGGAAGTACAGTACTCCTAACCACACAGTCACTTCCCCCTCGACGCTCAGCGCAACTGTTTCATGCAAGATTAGATGGTTAAGTAGCTAAACGCATAATAAAATATATTTTTAAACTGGGAAAAGATAATAGAAGGTTTAGTTGGTTGTACGATAGTTCTAGAAGACATTTATTTTAAGGGTTTAATCAATACAATAACAAAAAGAAATGTGAAAGGCTTAGCAAAAAAAGGGAAAGTAGGTAATCATAAGTATAAAAACATATCGGAGAATAGTACATATTATTTCCACCGATGATTGCAATAGTTTGCATAACATATTATGTCTAAGTAATAAATACTATTAACATAAAAATAAAACTGAAATACTCTTTAAATAACTATAAAATATATGTTACTTTTACATAACAGATCGGAAAATATACGGCAGAATAAAGGCTGGTTTAAGGCTTTAATAAAAAATTTAAGCCCTTCACCTACCAGCCAGCAATGGAAGATTTTCTGTCCAAGTTCCGGAGGATGGCTGAAGAGAAGCACAGGGATCTGAATCCCATTTTAGTTCAGATCTAAATAAGATAAAATTATCTTGACTGATATCGGTAGAAAACAAACTTCTTTTTTTTTAGATTATAACAACATAAGACAAAAACTAGTTAAAAATTATACCTGAAATATTGGGAAGAGAAAAGTGTAGCATTATGAGCTGTGAATTTATATAATAAGTAATGTTTTCTAGCCTTTTCAAAGCCAGCTGGGTTTTCCAACATACTCTTACAAACATTAATTCCTTACTTTTGATCATTTGAAGACGTAGGTAGAGAAGCTGAGATACTTTGAGAGAGACTTGTGCTCAGATTTGAGCTCAAGCCTGTACCTATCCCCCCAGTGAGGCTCGCTGATGCCCCCGAAGCGGCAGCAAGGGCCGACACGTTGAACATCCTCTCAAGACTTGAGTGCAATTGACAGTGAGCCACAAGACTCCGCCCCTCTGGTAGATTAGCCGATTAGTCATTGTTTGGCAGCGAATACGGTAGACCAAGTCAATTATTTCTATGCGAATGTGAGTATTTTAAAGAATTTCCATTAAAAAGAACAATCGGCATTGATTGATTTTAGTTCCAACAGTATTTAACTTTCATGATAAAATTCCTAGGAACGTTTTAAAAATATCTTGTCAAAATACACTGAGAAATACACATTATTATTTTAAAGTTCTAGAGAAGATCGAAATTGTTTGAGTTAGGTATTTTCATAGTTTCTATTACGATTTTTCATCATGACCAAATTTATATCATAAGTCATGTTTTGAGAGCTTCTTAATATCCAAATGCTACTCGACACTATCGCGTGCACTCTAGGGAAACACTTCCCTCGGCCGACTCAAGAGGGACATTCCCCATTCACAAGCGATATCTGCGAGACCGTTCCTACATCTTGTTTGTTCTACTCATCGTATCTGTTACCATATTAGCATTGCCAATCTTTCTGGTGTCCACATATGACACTGTAATTTTTCGATAGTATTTGAGTAGTACAAATCTTGCTAACGCTTAAATATAGGGCACTTTATAATATATATATATAACATTTATTAGAAGCATATGCTTATAAGTAGTTTATTCAGCCAGAATAGCAAACAACGTTCATTGTTCAATGGTTAAACGAAGTTATACATCTGAAAATTATGAATGTTGTGTAGGTCGAGTTGGTCTCTATAAATTAAAAGCAAGTACTCAGTTATTAGTTACTAATTTCAAATACATTAATTCCTAGTTTGTTAGATAAAAGAAATATATTTGTGAATTAGTGGTTAAGTAAGGAAATAGCTAGAGTAACTGTTGAGTTCAATCATAGTGATTAGCATTTTTGAGTCAGAGGACCTTATTTAGTGTCTCTATTTTTTGCAGTTCATGTTATAGTTTACTTTCTACTATTATTTAAATCTTTTGAAAGACAATTCTACAATGCCTGTACCCAAAATTGTTTTGTCTTTCAAATAAGTCTACTAAAAGTAATTAATACATTGTTATAACTCTGCAAGTATCACTGATTGATTTCCTATGTTTATTAAGTGGCGAAATTCCTAGACAATAATTCGTAGCACTATCAACGGAGCAATTCTAAAATAAAAAGATATAGAAATGAAATATCTAATTATTTCCAACTACTATTCCACGTCACATTATTTCTCCTAATTCTTTAAAACTACATGCTTAAATTGTATTTATTTATATATTATAACATTTCACATGAACGTTTCTCTTTGGCCATCGTATCGGATGTCCTCGTAGTGAATGAGTCATTCAATTGCTGTCAATAGACATTGATATGGATACGCCACGATTGTTCGACAAATTTTGGATATTGTTGGCAGAGCTCTTCAGCTGAAACTGTATAAAGTAATAAAATTTAGTATTAAATTATTTAAATTAAAAGATTTACATTGAGAAGCTTAATACTATACCATTAGTTAAACCAGATGTCATCTCTTTAACCTTTTAATGTTTATTTTATGACGCAATTGATTACTGTATACTGAGGGAAAGTCAAACACCAATGATAACCCGAAACCTCTTGTGATCGGATTAGAAATTATGGGACTATTTTATCTTAATATTTACTTATTTTTTAGTTCCTTTGATTTTTTGTAGTGCTCTAACCACCACGATTTATAGCCGTTTTCTTGTTTCTATTTTTTAAACGATTTATTGTTTAGATCGGATTTTTAAATTGTATAACATTTTTCTCTATTATAACATGAAGCATGTTTCATTTTCAAATAAAGGGCGCATAAAATTTTTTTTCACATATTCGTTAGTATACAACATTTAATGCTGATATTATCTTCATCGAATATGATCTACTGTTAAGTTGCAGTTACGATTAATTTGGGAATTATATTATATTCGAAGTCATGTTCATTCTTCTGAACCTAGAGATTTTCTTCTTAAAACTGAAGTGATAGGATATTATTGCGTACTCTTTGACAGCACTAATCTCTCTCTGGGCCTCTCGTAGTCATCCCTTATATCCTCTGTTGGCATGTCAGTGTTGTCCCTCAGTACACACAGGAGCGCCTTTTGTTTTACTTATGCGGTTAGCCGGGGTCGTCAAAAGCCGAGAAAATCGGCGTTGAACACAGTTAATCCTTATCCATAACACCATAAGTTGAGGGATAGTTACTGTAAGCATAGCATATATATTTATAAAGTGATATTTTAAATCTATTTCTTAATCGAAAATTTTAGCATAATAATAGATTATTTGAAAAAACTTTTATTATGAAGAAATACAACAAATTTTTTGAAGTTGATGTAATAAAATTATAGACCAACTTGCGTAACTATCTAGTAAGTCGTACTACCCGCATAGTGAATACCGTAACATAAAAATGTATCATGTCCAGGGAAATAATCGGTACACGAATGAATTATTCCGTTCGTAAATAATTTTTAAATCGATGATTAATAGAGAACTTTTGATGATGTTTTAAACATGAATCCAATGACAAAAATAAATTCGACGAAAAAACAAACTTTTTAAATATCATATCACCGTCTGCGATTTCTCGAACTTTCTCATTCCACTAGACTTTTTAGTTCTTTTTCAGTCTGCTTATCCAATTCATCTGCTATCTTCCAATCACAGTCAGGACTATTAACTACCTTTCGTAGATCTTTCATATCTTCAAGGTGTGATTTATCATAGCCAGAATCTACCAATGTTGATCTGGAATTATTGTGTAGTGCACTAAATAGCATAGTTATATTTTGAAATATATTTACTATTCTATTTGTCACCTGCTTGAGATGGAACATGAATCGAAGTCTATTGGCAACAGTCCGCACATATTTCGTATTCTTTCAAATAATACATTATGAGAAGGTAATGATTCCACCATGATATTAGAACACGATGGACAGCTTCGTGTAATCTTCTCAGATTCGATAGATTTAGGATGCTCGTGTACTGCTGTCAGATTATTGTGCATCCGTAGCTTTAAAAAATAATATAGGCCGAAAGACATAGAGAACGAAGGAAAAACTGTCAGTAAATAGCTATTTTAATACCGATGGTTGACTTTTTCCTAAGAGATTTAAGTTTAATTCAGATCTAAGTTTGCTGAGTAGAACAGGTTCTTCATCATCCACCTAAAACTGTTCTATTAATCAAGAATACCGGATAAAAGAGTTTATTTACAATATGTAGATATAAATAAAAAAATCTTCTCTTATATAATACCTTGAGAATGGAAAGTGTTGACTTTTGAATGGCGGATGGATTAGATACATCAGTAGAATAGTCAAATTTTAAGTCATAATAAGCAGTGGATAGAATGGAATCATCGTCCAGAAGAACGGAATTTGTGTAGAGTGTAGAGAATGAAGATGAGGAGTCTATAAAACATTCATGTCATTCACATAGTGTCCAGTTTTTCCCTCAGTTTTCTTTCCCAATAGAATGATACTATTCCTATTATGCACTTCATATTAAAATCTAAAATCTTGTATGATGTGCGATATTTGGATATGCAGGGTGGGGCATATTTACATAAAAATGGCTATGTTACAATGTTTAATGAACTCGCAAATATTAAAATCCAAATTATGAATTTTACTTATATTTCCTAAAGAAGTTATTGTATAATCATGTAAATTACAATAAAAATTTCAGTTTTAAAACTGTTAAAATCATAAATGGATATCAAAATGACTTCACACTTCCTCCAAAAAAGATATTTTGAAAATTCATATATTTGCGTTGCGTCAGTTTTTTAACAGAGCAATAATTGAATTGCAATAATTATGCCCCACCCCTTATATAACAGAAGAATTTTGTAGCTTCATCTCCTTCTTTGTTATTTGTTGTCTCCCTCTCTAGTCAACCTTTCCTCAGATTTCTTCTTCTATTGTTCAATTTTTTCTCTTCATCTGTCTGACAGCCTATCGTAGTCATTCTCTTCTGAGGAAGTGCCGTATCGTCTACTAACTTATTTAATCTATCACTATCGATGAACTTTAAGAATACCAAAGACCTGAAATAGTAGGATTATATAATAAAAAAATTAAATTTCCATACCTAATTAGTATTAAATGGATTACAGTCGTTGCTAAAAACAACTTCTTAATAATGACACAAATACTAAAATACAATTCAAATAATCAAATGTAGGTTTGAAAAATACTAACCTAAAATCTCCCTGGTGTGGCTTAATCTTTTCTAGAGTGCGAATGGTATTAAACAAAGGTCGATTATGACGGAACTGATATCGTCCGTAGGTGGCTAGATGACGTATAGGCAAATCATGATTAACTGAAAAATGGTGAGCTTATGCTGAGAACAGTTTTCAGATAAATATTCCAGTTAGGTTTGTACCCTTTATCCTAGAGATATATAAAATACGGAGTGTGCCAAAAGTTCTCATGTGGATGTCAAATCGCATAATTTTATGATAAAAACAGTATTCAACATGGAAATTTATCTAGACACGCATAAGACACCAAACAATTTAGTTCAGTTGGTGTTCAAAGTATTCTTCTCTTCCGGCCACACAAGCTCGTAGACGCATTTCGAAGTTACCCACTATGAGCCGCAGCTCCTCTTGGCTAATTTCGTCCCAAGATTTAACTGATGCCATCTCAAGAGAGTTCAAATTGTTATAGAATATTTTATTCAGCCTATTTTCTAAGATTGACCATATTGCGAAGTCCATTGGAGTCAGATCAAGTGGATTTGAGGGCCAAATGTCTTTGGCTAAAATGTCTGCAAACTCCTGCCGGCGCAGCTCAACAGTTGTTTTAGTTCTATGAGCGGGTGATCAGCTCTGTTGAAATGTTGAATTCTGTGGTCTAAAATGTCTTGAGGCCCAGGGAATCACTACCTTTAATGGATTTTTGCCCTGATAGTATTTAGTGATAATTTAGACCTTTTCTTCGACGAATATCAACGGAGTTTCACCTGACACATTTACTCCGACCCAAACCATGACAGATGATGGAAAATGACTTCTGGTATCTGTGGATGCTTTCTCAGACCTTTGATGTCCACGTTAAAGAAACTGCCTACTGTTCTGATTATGGCACGCCAGGTTGACAGTGAAAAGCACGGTTGAGGCGTGGATCTGTCGAACGATGCTTAAGAGTTCCGTTGCTTTTTCGTAACGATTGACCTCCATTTTTCCCGTGAGCATATGGGCTCGACGGATCTTATATGGCTAGAACCTCAGTTCGTGTTTGCTGATTCTCCTCATTGATGCTGGACTAATATTGAGGTTAGAAGCCATCTTCCTCATTGGTCTCTTGCTATCTCGACGGATTCTCTTCCTGACATTTTTCGAACGCGAAAAGTGCTCATAGACCTAGGTCTTCCATTCCTAGGACGATCTTATACTGTACACAACTCCTGATATAGTTTCACAGTCCGGTGAACAGCCATTCTCGTGACACAGAGCTTCTTAGCGATCTCAACATTAGCATTAGCATGACGAATTTTTACGTCATATACGCCAATTTAAATACACTACATTTTTTATCAGAACTTTTGGTGCACCTGTATATTTTAGTCTACAAATATTGTATAGTATGATTTTTCTTTTATTTTAAAATTAGTAGAACTCCCCATGTATTGTTTTGCGAACGCTGGTCTCGCTTTCATGGCTCATCTGCCGATCCGGACTCTGGACGTCATTTGTCTAGAAAATATAAATTCTCACCAAACAATAACGACTAATAAATTACAAAACCGAATTTGTTTTTTAGTGGTTACTAAATTGTATAATGCTTTTAAAAAAATGCTAGCTAAAAACACCTATTAATACCGGATTTAAATATTGAACTAGTATAAAACATCGCTAATCCTTGAGTTATAAGCAGCAGCACATGACCCAAAATTAGGATAATAAATAGAAATGCTGATTTATACCTAGTTCAATTGGGACAAATTTGTACATAATCATAAATTCTTTTAAATTTTTCTAACTGGCTTACCTGTACCTTAATTTCCTTAAGATCATCCATTTCTTCTTCACTATCGCTGTTATTTGGAGGACCAAGACGAGAAGCCAATAGGTTGTTAGCTATTCTAATAATTAACATTTATATCCGTTCCAAGAGACTAAAGATTGTATAAACAGCGATGTTAAAAAGCGACAAAATAAAGAAGGACGTACACTATTGCTAAATGTTGAAACAAATTGAAGTCTCTGTTTCTCTCTATTTAAAGTAACTTAAAATCTATTACTGAATAAGATGTAGAATACAAATACAAAGTTTTAGTTTTTGGATAATTTGAAAGCAGAAATTGTTACATGCTCATTATCGGGAACATGACTAGATATATAAACCCAGTATCTACAGTGGCAGCCAGGATTACTGGTAACAAATTACATCGAGTGCCCTATCGATTGTTACTGACTTCTGAATGATCTATTTTGTATTCTAATTACAGACTCGGATTCAGCATCAAACTACAGTTTGTTTAAATACAATTTCCTTAGTTCTATGTAAAATTCACTTTTGAAGGAAAGAGAATATCTTAGATTCAAGGGAATATTAGCAGAATATCTTAGATCCAAGGGAATATTAGCAGAATATAAGTAGACAACAAAAGACGTACAATATTCAATAGTATGGTTACAATTCTGTAGTTTATCCTTTCTTGATGAATTGTGGTACTTTAGTTTCATGGTCTGCTAAAAGTCACCAAAGAAGCGTTCATGAAAAAGCAGCGATATTTAATGTTATATTTTTGGAAGAGTTATGACCCAGAAATAAAGGGTTTATTAGTTTATTTTGTTACAGAATAGTAACCATATTATTGAATGTTTTACGCCTTTTGTGGTCTACTTGTTCTCATAATAGCCACTTGAATCTGAGATATTCTCCTTTTCATCAGAAATGAACATTGCATATAACTAAGGAAACTATATTAAAAATAACCGCAATTCGATGCTGAATCCGAATCTGTAATTAGAATGCAAAATAGATCAATTGGAAGTGAGTCGCAATCGATAGTACACTTAGTGGCCTCGGTGTACTCGATCCAATTTGTTACCAGTAATCCTCGGCGCCACTGTGGCTCCATACCGTTAATTATTAATGTTGGAAGCTATTGTAACCTTCCAATTAGGGGAAATAAATGTATTAGTGTTTCATCATTTATAATTCAATCTAATTTGCAACAATTAGTAGCAATGTTATAGATCAAAAGTGTGACGACACCTAACCTGCCGGCCACCCATCCCTTAGCTTCTGCCAGAAAACCTGTTTCATGAGTGACCTTCTTCATAGGCAGAGATAAAAGATTTCCTGCACTAATCAAAATTTAATTAATTCATTTTTCTAGTATAATAAAACGAAAATAAAGTGAAATAATATGTGAAAGTATGAATAAAAAGTAAAAAAAGGAAAAAAATAACCAGTCATCTTAAATTCCAATGGGATAGCTTCTTCATCATAGTATTCATCGTTGGTTACAATTTCAGCCATTTTTTCTATTTCCTCTATATATTCCTGCAGAAGACGATCCAAAAGCCGTTCTAGAGCAGCCTGTATAATATAATAATATTCAATGTTTCCTGGTCAAGTACAATTTTTGCAGGTGCTGGAATCCAGAGTTTTAAAAATAAAATATTCATGTTTTGTTTATATGGTATTTTAAAATGGAACTTTTCTCATACTGAGGAAAGTTGTATTGCTCTAAGGTAGATTTAGATTTATAGAAACAAAAATACATAGTACTAGAAGTTATCGAAATACTTTTCTTCCATTGTGTAACCTTGTATTTATCTGTAATTCTTAAATGCATTCTAATCAAGTGAGCATTTCTTTGCAACAGGCACCTGTCGTTCATGATTAACTAAGTGTCGTTATCTTGCAGTGAGTAGTGAGATGTACCCTCCAAATCACTACAACTGCTCTCGTGATGAACTTACTTCAGGTTCTTCGCAAGTGCAATGCCCTTCGCTCATTTGCGAGAGAAATATTTCAAACAGCAAAATATTCAAGTTTTGTTTTTTAAATACAAATTCGATAAACAACACTGTTAATTAAGTGGAAAGATGTTTTTCTTTAGCTCAAGCATTTTTTTAAACTACGAAAATATCTAACCTGTATAAGGTTGAAACACATTGACAACAAGGCCAATCCTATTAGGATGAGCACGAAGTTTATGATCATCATGTTTGGGTTAGAAAATACTATATCCCCCAGACCAACCGTACTGTAATGCATAGTTTAGTAATGTAAAATTTGTCATCATATTAGCTTTATAAAAGATAAGGAAATACCTGATTGAGACGAAGAAGAAGTAAACTGAAGTCATGAATCCCCATTCCTTTTCCCAGATACAGAACAGCGCTGCTGAGAACAAAATCCACAAGAAAAGTATTGATAAAGCAATAGGAATCGGAAAAGCATTTTCCGCATGTAAACGAGCGTTGACCTGATTCTGTAATATTATCCTATGTTCAAAAGTTTAATATCTATACATCAGAGAAAGAATTTGAAGTAAGTAGTCCTATATTTCATTGCTTAAAAATGTCTATTTATTACTTAAAACCCTAAACTCATCTATTTTCATTCCTATTTTTTACAAATTACTAAGTTTATTATCCTTAAACTTTTATTAATGAACCTGTTGTTCTGGTCGCAGTTCATCTTCCTTTTCTTCCTTCTTTTGATGGCTTGTTTTTTTTCCCTCTGACTTACGTATATTCTGAAATTTATTTTCAAGCACCATACAATATTCCTATTAAACAGCGTAAATATACGAATTAACTTTTGATGAACGCAAAACATCTCTTATTTATAGCATCTTTGATTTGTACAGGAACATATTTCTCGTGAAAATAAAACATTGACAAAATTTTGTTTGACGAATTTTTTCAACGTGTTTAATTTCTCTATTTGGAAGATATCTCACTTTTGACGATTTTCCTCCTATTTAGTATATAAAAATACGAAGAATGCTTATTAACTAACACTTTCCTATCACTTACAATGGATGGTAAAGATAATCGCTTGATTGGAGTAGTCTCAGCAATCCTACGTTTCGAAGTACGCAATCTTTTGTACAGCTTCCGAAGTGCGCGTGATAAAATACTACCGATATCCTGAAATGATCACTCACCACACAGATTATGTCTAGTAGTCTAGAGAGCATAGCCTGCTTTCATCAACAGTTCACAAACTCTGTCAAAATTAAGAGAAATGGATCTATTACGTAACAGAAAAAAGCATATAAATATTTATTCTATAGGTTTGTTTGGCATATGATTTGAGAATATCTCTATGTACAAAGTAAAAGCTCTTATGTTCTTTATTTTTT
The DNA here is from genome assembly GCA_964036235.1 of Heterorhabditis bacteriophora. Taxonomy (NCBI): domain Eukaryota; kingdom Metazoa; phylum Nematoda; class Chromadorea; order Rhabditida; family Heterorhabditidae; genus Heterorhabditis; species Heterorhabditis bacteriophora. The sequence continues at coordinate 11,834,443 of OZ038426.1, read as the reverse complement.
TATGTTAATAATTCAAGATTTAAGCAAAATTCAGTGTTTCAAGCTGTCACCTTAAGTATGATGAGGAATATTGGGATACCAATGAGAATGTAGATAATGCTTGCCACGCGACCGCCTGTTGTCCTTGTCGTAGGGTAGCCGTATCCTGTAAGCTAGACTTTAGTGGACAGGTAATAAAAGAGTGTAACAATATGTATAAAATTTGCCACTTATATATATATATATATAACCTATATTTTAACATATATTTTCCTTAAATTTTGTAATTACGTTAGAAAATTTCTAATCTGGAATGCATTATTAATACTTCCGGGTGGTTAGCTCGAATGAAGATTTTAGTGTCTATGGCCATTGGTACATTATCTTGATAACCCGTTACTATTCAATATTATGCAGTGTTAAATTTTATAGAAAATTCAAATGAGACATTTTTTGTGATTCCAAGTAGGTTTTTAATATACAGAAAAGATCAGCATATTGCTAAAAAACCCAGTAGTGATTCACTGTTAGCATGGTGAACGGAAACATGGAATTTTCAATTATATTTCTGTACTATAACGCATTCATAGTACAGTCGATATATTGAAACGATCCAGTTTTGTTAAGATATAACGTATCTCATTCTATGACACTGCTGCCACTAAGCTAGATATTTCTTTTTGTACTTAGACTCATACCTACTACCAAGAAGACTTTCCACATCCAATGTAAATAAACATCTAACATTTCCTCTCGTTTGCAAATTCTATTTTGGCCACTCTGTTCTTATGAGTAATTGGTGCTATATTTATTGATTGCCCTAAGAGACCAGCACTTTTCATATGTTGATTTGGAATGAGGCTAATGTTGATGCCAAGATTTGTGGGCATGTATATTTTTTAAAATTTCCATATCGCTAGGTTTATTTCGTTTAGTTTTAATTGTTCTGTTCTTTTAGAAATAAGATATATAAGCTTTTACGATAGGCTTTATTTAGCTCATAATTATCAACTTCATAACAATAATAGAGTTAGCTAAATACTCGTAAATTTTATACATTTTTAGTAATGTTAGAAAAACATACTTATAAACTGTAGATCTTCAATATATATGTATATATACACTTTTCAACCATTTACCTCTTTGTTTTCGGCAGTTTCATTTAACACTTTGCTGCGATGCGAAAAATTTCAACACACAAAACCCGAGCGGAGGTTGGTGTAATGTGGTAGTCAGCGGTTTATTGGAAGAGAGTATTTATAGGAGAAGAACCAAATTAAAAGAAGGAAAACGCATGAAAGTATGGCAAAAATGAAACTATAACAATAATGCCCAGAAAGTCTAAAGAATTTAGTGCTATACAATCCTTACCGATTGTAGTATATAATTGCCCTGCATAGAACATTGAGCCTAACCATGTCCAAGGAGTATCGTCTGTCCGCTCATCGATCACCTCCGCCAGATTCAAATGGTCCAGAAACCAAAATAATGCTTCTTTTGCGTGTCTGATCTATAGAAATTGTTGTGCTATTGTACGTAATAGGGAAAAATAGATACTGTTCTTTCACCTGATATAATTTATCTGCCCGCTTTAACTCAGGATCATGACAGCGAACTTCAAGCATGCGTTCCAGTACCTATAACGTCATTTAGTGCAAACTATTTTGGTCTCAGTTCTCAGTTGTTAAAATACGTAGTTGTATAAATGTGCAATATGAAAAGGCTTGCATTAATAAAATAAGGTATGAAACGTTGTTTATATAGAAAAGAGTGAGACCTGATCTATAGCGAATTGGGTCCTATTCTTGTAGTTTTCCCTAGTTCGTTGATCTTTCTCTTGTTCAAAACTTTTGAAGATAAAAGCGCCCAGAAGAGTATAGGAGACGAGTGCGATAAATGGCATCCACGCACTCACCTTAAACTTCTGATAGATCCATTTGATTTTTCGATAGATTTGGAACATACCTGAAAGGAAGATATAAGGTGGTTAAGTGTGCGGAGAATAAAGAAAAGGCAAAATAAGAATATAAATCGATGTTGTAAGGAAATATTAAATTGAATATATTGTGAAAATAATTGCAAATCTTTTAAAAAATGCAGTAAATTAACCACGAGCAACAAGGATCAAGAGATTAAACGGAAAATATCAATGTGGAAACAAAAGAATAGATTGGATTGGGAAGGGTTAGATAGAATGACACTTTCGGAATAATTCAACGTAACTCACAGGGCGAAAACAAATTTTTTCATAGCACCTGTGTCTCTCATAACATGTGCAAGACATGTTACAATGATAAATATTCAGAAAGGTGAGAAAGAAGATAATAAGAAAAGTCACAATATGTCTATTCACTTATTACCGCTATAGCACTGTTTTCAGTAAAACTGAGAACAGAAATAACTAATTTTCTAATGATTTAAAAGCAATATATTTATGCCTCTCAAAAACGCATTTTTGAGACTAGTGAATGTTACTTTTACAATATATTTTCAGGCTATCTACATAGTATTTATCTCTAAAAATATATACATAATTGTTTTTTAGCTTGAACACATTGTTATATCAAATCAGTTTAATTTAAGTTTTTCTAAATTGATATTTTTTGTTCAGCGTCATTTTACACTTTGATTTCCTACATTTCTAGTAAAAGTGTAATTAGTGCCCTACACTTTAATGTTACATAGTTACTGTGTTATGTTTTTATATGCTTACTACACTAATTATATAGTTGTTGATAAATGACCGGAGAAGGAAAAAGCGTGTGACTTGCGAGCTATCTAGGAGGTAATGGAGACCCACAGAGATTAATGATAATCGTTTGTAAAGAAGACAATAAATAATCCCATGCCAAACTAAAAATGTATACAAATAATTAATTTCATGTTATAAGCCACATTTAATGTTTAAAAAGAAACAAATAGTTATAAGTAGAATGCATGGCCAATACAACTAAGTAATTAAAAGAGAACTGATATATGATTTAAGCCCCACCAAAATAACAAACACATATTTACCTATATAAATGAAATAAATAAGTAATTATAGTTATCCACCAATGAAGACGTCTAACAAAAGCACTTCAAAGCAAACTATGTGCTCAAGTTAAGGGGCGTGGCTTGACAGTTGTCTACTCTCTCCCTCTGTCCCTTCAAATCTTTAGTAGCACTCATCTGCAACGAACAAAGAGGATAGGAGTACCACAAAATATTAAATAGATTATTTTTCATATATTGTTCCTAGTATCCTAATTTTCAATTGTATTTATTCTTTATCTTATCCGCATTAATTCGGCAGACATTCATAACCGGTCTAGGTTCTTAGGTTAGTTCCTCAAAAAATTAAGACTCGGAGTTTTCAAAAATTTCACAGATCTCCCTCTATGGCTTTGTGCGTGAAAGTAATTATTTACTTGGCAGAATTAAATGTTATAAGGTCAATTTAATTCATTACGCTTCACCACTCCATTCTTAAAAGGGTAAAAAATAAGTAAAATTTAAAAAAATTATCTACCCGATTAATTTACAATAAGTTATGCATCTCATCACTAGTAACATAACTCCAGTCTTAGTCAAGGTAGCTCTAATTAATGAAATATTTATCAGTTGACGAAACTTGGTAGAATCCATGATACCACTCTATACCACGAATTGGGTCCTCCTATATGATTCAAATTTGTATATATATATAGTGTATAATTCTCACAATGCATGTGAGGAATTGTTTAGATCACTGGAATACTGCTCTCGATGAATTGAGAGACATTGTTTAAATCGACTTAAGTCTTTTGTCCGTGTTTCAGTTCTTAATAGAATGACAACTATTTAATCCCAAAAAAACCCTTACATAAAACTCATAATAGGAAAATAGGAACTACGAACAAGGTTAAACATCGTGCGTCCAAATTAGTAACCACCAATAAATCTTCCTATAGCTTTCTAAGTCTTTGTACAAATTAAAACAACTTCAAATTTTACTGTGCAGAAGTAAACAGAAAATTATGCAAAAAGTCTTGATTATAGCAGATTTATTTCCAAGTTCTAAATCATATAATTGTATAGAAAATAAATCACTTCCTTTAGTTTTTCTGCTGGATATGTATATGAAACTTGACAGATGGCAAGATTTCCACGGTTGGTGTAACAACTGCTTTAATTCTAAGGTTTTCAAGTGCACCACGGATGATACCGCTAGGAAATGATAAGAAGAGACCACATTCTTTCACAAACTGGCTGCCTTCAGCGAGCGACGTCAATGAACAGAATTTGTTATCCTGGACCACATAAACGCCCTGTAAACAAATATTATTGTTACTCCAATTTTTCATTTGTAATTCCACAAAATTGATAAAATAATCAAGTGAAAATTATGAACATATAAAATTAACCTGATGATTAGTCCGTAAATTATCCACTTGCTTTCCAAAAGCAGCTGACCAAAATTCTTTGCATATGAATTTTACAACCTTAAATGAAGATTTGGTACTGATAATGTACTATATCTCACATCCATACTATTATAAATAGGGATGTAAGATGTAACATCAATTATTTGTAACTCTAACTAGGAATAAAATGTTTTAAATAGTTTACCGGTAATTTAATTTTAAAGTAAATATGTAATTACCTCAAGTTCTGTCTGTAGTTTTGGTGATTCCTTTGATGCCTTTTCAGCTAAAACATATCCAACACGAAATCCTATAGATTCTAAATGGCTCTCAGCGTTTCCCTAAACACCCTTAAAAGAAGCCACATAAATAGAAACCTAAGCTGACAAGTAATGTTGCTTAATATTACCTACATGAGCAAACGCTTGTTGCACCAGTGAATCATATTTATTTAACTGGGAAGCATCCACACATGTATCGGCAACCTGTAAATAGCAAGCCAACCCAAAATATTATACAGAATAAATGTGAAGTACTCATTTGTCAGTGGATGGTAGAAAACTACTGAAATCTAGCGCAGTTAGTTTAGTTATCTTAATTTAGTTTAAATAACATCCTTAATGTATTAGAAACCACTTACACTATTTCTCAATGAAATCCTGTATTTTAGAAAATAAACTGATGTTTCTTACTAATAAATGTATTTTAACACTGATATATGTACAAACACACTTGTTTCCACTCCTCTTTAGCTGAATTCCGTCTTTTCTCACTTTCTTGAGCATATCTAACCATTTCGGCGTGAAGCAAATCAAAGGGGAATGCTGCTGTCGCAAGCATTTGGAAAATTATAACCAGCACTTTCAATTATCTGTAATCGGTTATATTGAAGATTTGCCATACTATTAGAACTAATGCACAAACTACCAAAAAAAACGATAAAATAGAGTTATCAGCGCTAAATCTCTACTTCTCTTAAATATATACATAAAACTAATAATGGTATACGAAAATTTCTAAACTAAAAGCGGTTAATAACCATTTGTTCTACTAATGATTCAAATAATGCATCAATAACAAATTTATGACAATACAGTAATTTACATTGATAAACATGATTATCCGTTCAAGATTTAATGTTAGTTTTTAAAATTTGGCGCGATTTACATTATTCATTGAGTGATACGATTCTTAAACTGGTGATTTTTCGAATTATTAATGGTAATAATACCATTTGCTTTTGATTATCGACATACGTATATTAGATAAGAGGTTTCAAAAAATACTATGTAACCACTATATTTTATGACGAATTTAGGCGTTAATTGCGCTAGATGTTGCTAAATATTCGAGATTCATTAGTAAACATGCTACAGCAATCTATTTTAAGAGATGTATTTACTGTATTTCTACGTTTTGGTTAATTTAATAAGTCGTGTTTTTCATAGGACATGGTTTTGGCGAATGTTTGTGTGATGGATCCCAGGTCGATCATTGAAGGATTATCTTTTCTTCAGCTGGAACTTTCTACCGATGATATTACTAATCCGAAGGTAATTAGTGGTTAATTAGAATATCGATGTTTTAGAATAATGGAAATTATCTAACCGTGAGTTAGTAAAATATAGCTCATTCATTAGTTTTTTATGTACAATAGTAAATTTTCAGCCGGAGCGTGTTCAAATGATATACAGGGTATTTTGTATTGCTATGCTCGATGTCCCCGAGACTACTTTAAATCATCTTCCTTTTGATTGCGAAATCAATCCTGAAACAGCTGAAATGCACCACAAAAGCATTCCTCTCGCTTTGGTCTTTACCATTATGTAGGTACATAGGGTAAATATTTAAAATCCTAGTTTTTTTTAGATATCTGAAAGTTCTTTAGATAAAATAGTAATTTTTAAAGTCACATCAAGTGTTTTTAAGTTTAGGAAGTCATTTATGGCAGACTTTGCTGATAGTCAACCTGATTTCACTATGTGCGACATGATTGCACCAAACCCGAAAAAGACAAGGAAAATACTCTCAGTTCTTGCTGATTATGCAATATTTCATAAGGTAATTTTTAAAATAGTTTCTAGATAAATGCTTTACCTGGAAGTGTTGCAAAAAATAGCTTGTATTCCAGCCAGCATATGAAATATTTCTTCAAACCAATAGTGAATATGATGAGGCTAGGAAGGAATTAGATATATGTAATCAAGAGGTATGTAAGAACTTGAAAACGAATGCTTTTTTTTCTATTGTGTTCTAAGATTTAAATGTGATAAAATCTAGTAACTAATATTTATTTTAAGCATGGTAAATTTTCTATTGATTTAGGTTAACCTATGCGAAGAAAGGAAAAGAAATCTAAGAAGTGAAGAGGATTCAAGAAAAAGGCGAGAAAATGCGGTAAGACTATTTAGCTTATACTTCTAAGTATCTCATCAATGTCTATTGTAGCTGTTTAGCTGCTTGCCGAACGCAACAATCGACATGCAAAATTCACCCAATTGATGAAAGATGGAGAAGAGTGTGATGGACGTCGGGAAGCTATTTTAAGAACCATTGAGAAATATAAAAATGACAAAGTACGATTGAAGTTACTTTTCTCATAAAGAGTTCTGTTTAAAATTTAAGAATCATAAGATATAATTGACATGAAATTAGTGATTTTCTAGGCTATTCTAAATTATGATTTCTAAAAGAACAGTATAGGTATTCTGATAATATTATATATAATAGTTACTTTTTAAGGAGTGGCTATTTTCTCGTTTTATTAGTAGGCTTCACGGTTATCAGTTACTATGGAATGATTTATTAATTTTAAATGAATTTGTCCCAGACAGAATTATTGTCCGAAATGGAATCTCTTCATGGACAGATCGACCATTTATCAAAAGAAATTATTCGCTCTCCTGAACGGGTTTTAGCTGAACTTGATGAACAAAGGAAAATCATATTGCGCACAAAGGAAAACTGTAACGTTGAGAGGTACTGAACTAAAGTATATTATAAATGTATAGCTAATTATATACATTTTATAGGCGAAGAATAATGGATATAATGGATAAAATTCAACTAAGTCAACAGGTTTCCAAAGCCATTGATCAACTGTGGGAGGATGTGCAGGCGCTTCTTCAATTTAAAGTACTATTATCTTATATCAATAATTGCTCGTAGTAATAGAACACTAAGTGTCTCTAAGTTATTTTTGTTTTATTAGAATCAGTTAGATATGAGGCAAGTGGAAGCCGCTGATTACGAAAGGGCAGCCGATGAAGCAGAACGAAAACTGAAGCAGCTCACCGAAAGTGTTAAGGTATAAGATCTCTTTGTGATTCCTTAAAATGATTTAATTTGATGCTTAAATGTTAAAGGTTGCGGAACAGAATTCCCTTGATGCTATAAATAATCATAAGAGGGCAAAGGAGATGCATGAGGCCAGGCGCCAGCAATTGTCTAAGCGTTGTGAAGATCTTAATTGGTATATCAGATTAATCAATAATTTAATTTTTTTTTGCTTCGTTGTTTCCAAGGTATTATTTATTTTTACTGCAGCAACCTTGCTAACCTTACTATGCAAGGAAAAGATATCCGGGATGAAGGCCGCATTCTACAGAAGGAGCTTGTAGCCGTTAAAAATAAGAAAGGTGATGCACTCCGCAAGGCAAAAGCAGAGTGCAAGAATCTTACAGATCGTTTTAAGCTACTGGCTGAGAAGGTAATATGATCAGTTAAATCAAATAAGTAACAAATTTACTCCTATTTCCAGCACCGTGAAGAACGATCACTATATAACTCAGCTGTGAAAAAATTCAACATCGTTCTTAGTAGTATTGAATCAGGGATGGAATTGGACGAATTGACTGTAGCGAATCTATCTCAAACATTTCATAAAATGGAAGCTGATCACTGCTAAATATTTTATTCTACAACTGTAATGATCTCTTTATTTTTATCATAAATAGGTAATATAGCTTATTCCATTCAAATGCAATTAGGGAAAGCGGCAGTTATACAAAGTGCATCCCGGGATATGAACAATGAACAGCAAGCTTTTCTTCGATCAAGTATTTTAATTGTTCGTCGGTTAATGAATCGTTGTAATTATTTGACCTTAAAAATCGGAAGATGAATAATTATGCTAAAACGGTACTAAGTGGTTTACTTACTTTTTGAATACTTTATATATTTCTTTTGCCCTCTCACATGCTAGATGAGCATAATATACAGGTGCGGGAATTGAAACAGGCATTTGGCAACGTGCATATACAAAACACAACCGATAGCACATTTCCTGAAGAGAAATTCCTTTCTCTCAATTAAATGTTGAAAAATAAAACAAACATATATTTCATCCGGTGCCAGCTTCCACTCATCGATGACCACGGTGTAATGCGCTGGTCGTGTTGTTCCCTAAGCAAAACTATGATGATAGATAAGAATGGGAGTAGGACAAAGAAAGGTGTAAATAGTACAATTGCTCCAAAATGAGACGCCAAGTAGAAGTCAAACATTGTAGGTGAGACAATGCCGCTGTCGACCAATGTGCCAGAAGGTACGTTCCCCACTCTTAATTTGAAAAAAAAAGTCATGGTAATAATTGGATTTTCACGTACATTTCTTTTTCACCATCTTTTAGAATGTTATAAAACCGCGTTAGATGTCTTTTTTGGATAACGATGTATGTAAATGTCGGTTGAAGTGTACCTTCTGTCAACCTTGCCCACGTATCTCTGAAATTGTGGGTTGAGTGCTAAGATGTACAAAAATTTGAGAGACTAACTTAATGCATTTCAATTCGATATACGCTGTTCGAAGCATCTCAGATTCACTAGTTCCATCTCGAAGGACAACCACATGTTCTGGCCAAGTATTAGAACACTGAAATGCTATATACTGTAGGAATGTACATATGGCGGTTTATTGAAAACGGACTTCTTTGAATCGAAACATCAATTGAGAGAATTGCCGATCAAAACATTCAATTGTTTCCCTTGGTTTCATCTGAGCAAATACTTCACTTGAATATCTAGAAGCAATATCATTGTATATATTAAAATATTAAAATCAGTAATATAGAGCAAAACGTACTTTGTAGCTTCTAGATTAAGGCTACCGACCATACAAGCAATCGATATGTCCTTCCTATCGTACGTGAGTTCGCTAGTGTTCGTTGGATGTGTTACATCTATACCAACGTACATAACTGATCCTGATTTCTTATTACTCCCTGTATTTTCACCACTGAAGCGTTTTCAATACAATTTTATTAATTTGAACAAAGTAGAATTCTTTAGAAATGAAGTATTATCTTACGTTAATTTTCCGTTCATAACTGTAGAATGATTTACTCCTCCCAATTTAGCATTAATTTTGAGGGCTAAATTGTAATATATAGACCTGGAAAGTCATGATTTAGTACCTAATATAACGCACTTCATAAATTGTTACTAAAGTAGTCAATACAACAGTATATACAGGTTAGATCCGCTAACTGCTTTTCTAACACTCTCTTCGTCCACAACTTGGCTAACAATACCGTACTCGTTATCACAAAGAGATTTCACTAATCCTATAAAAATAGATTTTTTTTTTTACATTACCGAAAATATGAGAGAAAAAACTAACCATAAGTATTATATACTCTACTATGGAAAACCAGTATAAGTAGTATTTCATTGTTCTTATCTCTGCCCTGATCAAAGAGGGATTTTGCTTTCTCAACAGCAGTTCTAACTGAAATTATTTCAGGGTTCATAGAGCCTTCATCATGCGGTTGAGCGTCCTCTTCACATGTTTGGTATGCCTAAATGCTTTAGTAGGTCTTGCCTGTTCAGTAAGATTATTAAAACACTAATTTACAAACCTCCAATAGAGGCCTCTCTGAAATGAGGATGTTTTTTTCCTGGCACTTTTCTATTAACACATTGAAGAACTCTCTGAAAAATTCTGTATTCTATAACAAGAAACCTATGTTTTTTAACAATTAATAACTTACCTTGCTAGGTCTATATGAATACACGGTTCTTTGTTTTTGCTTGAACACATGGTGAGTATCACACAGACCAATTTCTTCGCAGAAGTAACTGAAGAAACATGGTGGCACCGCTTAATAGCTATGTAGTTCCATAAATAAAATAAAATATGATTTTAATTATCTGGAGAACAAATAACCACGGTTTAAAGTTTTTAAATCTTATTTTATAACAAACCATTTAATTGTTTCATTTTGAAACTCCGATTATCCGCATCTACTTCCACTGGCACACCCTCCTAAAATAGATTAATTATAATTATTCAAGGTGAGAATATATTTTTCTTACTTTATCAACAATGATGGGAGAGTCCAATACTCGACCAGAGCACTCAATCATACGCGGCTTGATACCAAAGTCACACTGTTGAAAAGAAAAATAAATGATGGCTTAAGTAAATATAAACAAAGATAATTAAAATTTACTCCAAAGCTCTTCAGGAAATTACTATAATTACTGTCAAATTCCATCATATCAAACATACAGTCAGTGAACATTTTGTGTCTATTTGGCAATCGACAAGTGCCCTGAATAACAATAAGTCAAACTCGATGAGTAGCAATATGGAATTGTTTAGAGTGAAGTTAACATATAATTACTACATGCAGAAATTCTGGAAATGCAATAGTTGAATTACAACGATTAGGTGAAATAGTGAATACAATGTTACCATTCAATTAATTATTTACTGTCATGTTTTCTCATATCTGCGTTTATTTCAGCTGTCTTGAGTGTATTTATAAAAATAAAACGAATTACGTATATGAGTTAAAAGTCTCAAGAATGTTTAATATTTTCATAATATATTTATAAGTGATATACCAACCTTGATAAACTTGAGCTTAGTCAAAAAGTCTAGAGTTTTATTGTAGCTTTGTGGCTTCTCGTGTATATCCAGCACTTCCAGTGGTAATAATTCTCTAGTATTTCCGTTTTTAACCTCACAGAGTGGAAGTCCGGGATATCTATAGTAGGAAAATTGGTAGTCATTGACAACAAGCTACATTAAACAATCATTTTTCTTCAATTACTTCTACCAACAAATTGGTCTGTGCGGTATTCAGAATGCACTTCACGGAATACAAAATGTACAATGAATGCTAATAGAAGTTTTTAAGCATATTGTACTAGAAACTTACAACAAACGTCGCCCCAATAAATAATACGTTTCCTCAATGGTTTTCCCATAACTCATTTTAAACACTCCGGGACAACTATCTGCTACTTTAATAAACTTATATGTTCTTTTCGCCAGAAAAGGCGTTCCTTCAGATCTGTAATAGAAGCCTAGAATTAGATAATCCTCTTATTGGGCAGACGTGTAACACATTACTGATATAATGAAATAACCTTTGTAGCAGCGCACAATTAGTCTTAACACGAATTCCTGACAATTTGTCCGTCATTGTCTGACGTTGTTTTCTGTTCATAGCCATATCACGTGAAATACTATGACCACAGTCTTTATAAAAACCTAGCTAAAACATATTACAACAGTATAGAAAAAATGGATATTCTTTAGTTATAGATATACGTATATTCATGTTAACAAACGTGAAAATATAAAGTTAATAAACGACAGAAAGACCTAAATGTAAACTCACGTCTTGCAGAACATCAAAATAGTAAGTGATAAGATTCATCTTCGGTTTATAAAACAACTTATTAACCACTGAAATATATTTAATTAATCTCTTCATAAAATTAAATCTATTTTAGCTTAAATAGGCAAAAACCAACATCCAAAATTTACAGCTGTATCGTAGTTTTCCATTGTTTTAATAGAAGCATAAATTCCTAACCAAGCCTTAATTCCTGGAGAAATATCGACCTAAAATGTTACAAACTTACTTACTGTTAACTGACATATACTTCGTAACTTTTAGTTACTACGTAAACAACAAAATATAGGAAAAGACAAAGTGTGACTTCTGGGTCTTCTTCTTGATTTGGAATAAAATATATAGAGCCCCTCGAGGTTTCCCAGCGGCTAGTGAAGTCCCTAAAAGATTTACCTTGCATCAAAATAACATGTGGATGGAATGATTCAGATATTTTAAAATGACTAAAATAATATTTATGATAGAAATATACCATTTAAATATGTTAAAGCAACTATTTTTAAGTTTAAATACAGCGCAGTAGGAGATTAGCATTGTATTTCTTTAATGTCAATAGTAGTAAACTTGAAATGATACTACGCCTGATGAATTTTTTTAGGGTACTTGTAGCTCGTAAAAAACAACAACCAGAACTGATATTCAATTTAAGATGTTCTCATATGGATAAGGCTTTAAACATGTTTTAAGAAAAATTACCTCTCTCGTAGATTGTTTTGCTCGGGATAGTAACGTATATGTTGAGTAAGAAGGTTCTTTAATAAAATAGATGATCGATTTTTTGTACAAATGTCCTCCGAAAATATGTTGAAGTTAAACCTATTTGATCTCGTTACAACGATTCTGACGGACATTTTAGGCTGTAATGAAGTCTTAATAACATATTTTACTCAAGCTGAATAAGCATGCATGATTTTAAATATACATTTCATTTATATACGTGGATTCCAAATAAATAATTAATAACATACGTTCTTTAGAATTATAGCTCAAAACCAACGTTTTCTGGGTGTCGTGTTGTGACACAAAAACTATTATGGTTCAGTTTCCAGATGTTAAGTGAATACGCACAGTTAAAATCATCAAAAACAATTTCAGTATAAGGACCGAAAACATTTTTGTTTGATCTCACAGTTTCCCAGAATAATGTACGAAGAACATCTCTATAAGAAATAGAAATTTAACTATGTAATCTTAAAGATATTGGTAACTTAACTAAGTGTATAATTTAACAATATTTTTCCCAGCAAGTCAAATTTCAATACCTTGTAACAAGTAGCTTCAACAGAATGTAAATGTATTTTGAGAATAGCAAAAATTTTACATTCACAGCCAACCTATTTTTTATTACTGCATTGGAAGAACTAGAAGGATGGGTGGGTCTATGCCGTCCTCTCATCATTCTATTTTGATTACATTTCGTGACGATCACTTGATATTCGTAAACCTAAAAAATTGCCCTAACTTTTAGGTAAGTCCCAATATATCAAGATTGTTTCTGTTAGTGATCATATAATTAAAATAATAATTACCTCCCTTCCATAGAGCTTCATGTTCATGCTATACCAGTTCACCAAAAGATTTATTTGGACACCATTCACGCCATGACTAGGTCTTGAATAGATGGGACAAATCTCAGATTCTTCCTATTAAAATTGCCATACATTTTTCCAGGTTTGCATACATCAGAACTAGTTTCATCTTGATTATGTTATTATTTTTCATTAATCAAAAATGAATTATATCGGCGTCATTATTCCAAACTTAGCTCAAAAGAACAAACATTATAATTACTTAAGTAATTCAAATGATAATACCTCTGAATACTTCTGACCAATGGATTTCATTTTTTGATGCTCAAGACAGGACGGTTACGTGATGTCGTAGACTGCGAATATTTCATGGTTTAATGCTCATATTCTTTCAACAATAAAATACACATATTTAAAAACCACAAAAACAATGCAGCGTCTAACTTTCACCTCATACTACAGAAAAATAAGTACTGACACTTTTAAAACTAGATAAATGTGATATCCAGGTACTCCGAACACGTAAATCACCTTACAACAATTCGTACTATTCTGGAATAATGTAAACACTCCATGCATATTTGGAGTACGAGTAGTCTCCTAAAATACGTGTAGCTGTTTGTTCGCTAGAATACTGATAAGCACTACCATACCTCCACTAGTTTAAAGTTTGCAATCTAGTTTTAAGGTATAACTTCTACTAATGTCATTCATATTTTATACATTACTTCATCCTGGTTTTGTAAAATGATACAGCGATGGCTGTTTATAGTAGTTGATGAAAAAAGCAGAGAATACAATCGCTGTGAGAATATGGATGTACAGTAGCGCAACCACCGCTAGCATTAACCATAAAATGCTTATTTCTAATTTTATATCACAATTGGCTTCACTTTGAAAAATATCGCTATCAATTATAACTAAGTAGGATATCCACTACGAAAACTCGCAAGCTATCCATGTTTATAACACCTAATATTCAGTTATCAATAGTGCTTTACGTTAGTACTAGGTAATAAAAGATTTTATTCATACAAATTCTGCTATGAATCACTTGATAACAGGTAGATATAACCGCTTCCTACGTCTGCACCTCCATG